>OW964569.2:14644616-15894616 GCA_943138885.2 Tholera decimalis
ATCTGTAGGAACATTTCGGTCCTGAAAGCTTCTGATAATAGAATTATAAATTGCTTCTCCAGTTGCACCTTCATTTGCAGCGCCAAAATCGTCCTTCTCAAGACTCGAATTTTTTTGTGTTTCAGGGTCATAAAGACACACAACGATGCACATTGTTTTAACTGATGAAATGTCAGTCGACTCGTCCACTAGCATACAGAATTTTGTTGATTTTAACATAGTTTGTAAATCGCTTTTGTGACATACCCCAATAACGTTTTTTATTACTCCTGTACATTTTGTTCTTTTCAATTTAATATCGGGTGCAATTTTCGAATCTGGTATACTTATTATTATTTCACTCAAATGATCCATGGTTTGGAACGAAATGTTATGCTCAGCCATAAATGAGCAAATTTTTTATTCAAGTTTAGTAACAGAATTTTCATGGGGGCAATTAACAACAGATTTTTTGAAAAATGAATGTATTGGCTTGGCAAGTTTTCTGTTATTCATTTCCGCGAATGTTCAACGTTGTGGACATGTGTCTCTTTAAAGTAGAAATTTCACAAGATATTTTCACATCACATTTTATCACATCACGTTCACAATATGCCTTATAAATATTATTTTCATCAGGGCCAATCCAATCTTCAAATTCGTCTACTGATTCCCATTGTGTCCTATACTTTTGGGCTCTGTGTTTGGTTTTCTTACATTTTTTAGGTGTTGACGGACCTGTGGCATCTTTTTATTCCAAATCCGAGAACATTTTGTAAATATCACCGGCCAATGCACTGTGAAAACACTGTTTCAAAAGTAAAAAATAAGTTTTAACTCGATACAAACTAAAAAGTAGTGACGAGAAATCGATTAGGACTATGGGATTCCCCGAATTCCCCCGATTCCCCGATTTTCCCGAATACCAAAGACAATAATACAATAATGTAAAGTTGCGTTCATTTTTACGCATACGCTGATTATGTTTCATCTACAATTTATTTAATTTCGTTTAAGGTAAATCTTACTGCATTGCATAAATACCTATATAGTAGCTAGTGGTATACTCAATACTTCCTTATACTTCCTTCCTTCCTTCCTACCTAATTACCGTATTTTAGCGTACGGCAATGACCACTCTGCCGTATTTTTTTTTCACAATTCGTCTTAAAAGAGCCTGAATGCCCTACGAAACGGCAATTGTCGTACAAACGGCAATGCTGGTGTGGAACACGACGCACCGCCGCCGGCGCCGCGCCGACCCGGGCCTGGTCCTTACCGGACGTCGACCTGCTCTGGTGTTATTAAGTGCTAATACTATAACAACTCATTTTTTGTCTTACGGGCGTAACGTTAGCTACATGTACAGTCAGCTTTGTACAGGGTCTGTTGTCTTGTATCGATTAGAATTTAACGTTAAGATGAATGGTCATACTCCGTGAGCGTTGTACGAAGTTCTTCTAAAGGAAAAAAAAACTTTTATTAAATACGGTTACCTGCTTACTTACCTTTTTTCGTTCAACATGAGTCAAAAGTTGACTTCTAGATATTTTAATACTTTACACGACGTAGGTCAGACAGCTGCCAAAAGTGGCCATTCAAAGTGAAACTGGGACGGCCGGATAACCTGTCGGTCAAAATAACATCATAGTGCGGTCCGATACGTTAAATATACCTACATAGGTACTTTTCCGCAATTGGTAGAGGACGATAAGTTACACACAGGCTGATGTCAGCACCTAATGATTAAGGGCTGTGTTAGAGCCAACAAAGAAGCTTATAACCTCATTTTATAGTATAATACTGTTCTTATTTTGAAAGTTTAAGGTATTTTTTTCTTCCTATTTTATTGAGTTGATTATTTTATTTTTGTACAGACGCCAGCACATAAAGCTACCCGAAACTGTCAAATTTTCCCAATCAATCTTGAACCTAATTTCTTTAACAATAAAGTTAAAAAAATATTAAAAAAATTTGACAGATTGTTGTAGCTTGATGTGCTGGCGTCTGTACAAACGAAAATAAATAATCTTATTATTTTTATTGAATGCTTTTCTCGGTACTTTATTTGTAGTTTCAGCTACATTTACGGACCAAAGTCAGTAAATGCAGCGTGTAGTGAGTATTTAAAATGTGAGTGTGCTTTCTTTTTCCAACTGCATGAATTTTCGAACTACAGATATTTAGTATGGCCACTTTCTGGATGTTAATATAAAGGGATACTTCTACATCAATTATTAATTTTAGACAATGGAGGAAGTGGTTGGGGATTATCTACTCCTGTCGTGGATAGAACTATACGAATAATGTAAAATTTATCCTGTCTCCATATTCTTGTGATCTCTTATTCTTATAATTTCTTGAGTTCTACTTATTTGCAATTTTTTCGGAATGGAACGTATTACGGAACGGAACGGCAATGTCTATGAAATATGTAATTTTTAGGGTTCCGTAGCCGAATGGTAAAAACGGAACCCTTATAGTTTCGACATGTCTGTCTGTCTATCCGTCCGTCCGTCCGTCCGTTTCTCACAGCCATTTTATTTCGAAACTAGTAGGACTATACATGTGAAACTTGGTAGGTAGATGTAATCTATGAACCGATTTAAGATTAAAAAAAAAACAATATTTAAAATTAAGGGGTGCTCTCCATACGTGGGACTGAAACCGAAAATATTGTTTTTCATGAAACCTATATGTGTGTGGTATCTATAGACAGGTCTTTAAAAATGACATTGATTTTTTTAAAACTACTTTTTCATAAAGTTAATCGTTTAAAAGATACACGCTTCCAAAGTGGTAAAATGTGTCCCCCCATCTAACTTCTATAATAATGGAGTGAAAAATAAAATAAATAATATGCTATAGACTTAATGTAAACTTTCAATGAAAATTGATTTGAACGAGATCGGGTCAGCAGTTTTTGAGATATAGCATATTTTCTAAAACCGCAAATATTACTTTGTAATTCATACAAACACTATGAAAAACAAAGTGGCGTAGTTACTACGGAACCCTTAATGGGCGAGTCTGAATCGCACTTCTACACGCACTATTATTTTTTTACTATACAGTCATTGTCTCTCGTAAAAACAGTGACTTTTATTTTGTTATATTTATATGGGTATGTAATTATGTATGTATAAATATATAATATCTTTTAAGGTTTGCATGTTCTCGATATCACCGAAGTGACTTCCAAAATTAACAAAATTATTAGTATTTTGTTAATCTAGCATTTTGGAAGTCCTCTGAACATTCTGAATTAATGTTTACGGGGACTGATTGAGCTGTCCAAATACTTGTGGAAGTTAATCAGTAACGTATCTAACCACACGATGCCCGCGTGGCAGATTACCGCATACTCTTCAAACGGACTAGGGGTCTGAACCGCAATACTGGGATATATTATGTGGTTAATTCAGTCAATGAGCTAGTTTTTTTTTTTTCTGAAGAGCTCGTGGCTAAATAAAAACGCTTGTCGAGACTTGGAAAGCATTCTAAAGCCTGCAATACATGTTGGCCGAGCGTTGTCGAGTGAAGGCCAATACCAACATATAGACGGTATATTTGCCTTGTCTTGCTATCGCTTGGTGTCACTTGCCTACTTTGCCGAGTGGAGGCCAGCACCATCGTGTATAGAGCTCTTTTGGTGCAACTTGTCTTCGCTCGCCGTTGCTCGTGATCGCTTGCCTCATTTCGGATCGGTGTCGGTTTTTGGTCACAAATCAAAGACGCTCGCCTGTGCTCGGCCAACGTGTGGGCAGCTCTATAGACCCTCTTCTACATTGGTCGTCTGCATTGGCGTTCGACGAACTTGTCTAACGTGTGGACATTATTTCTTGCCTTGTACCTATTTGCCAACGCTCGTGTTGGCCTACGCTCGGCCAACATGTATTGCAGGCTTTAGCTGCATTGCAAGCCGTTGATCCCGGCTGTTATTTCTAAATCTTCGATAGTAGTTACCAGTAGTCAGAAGCTAGAAAATCTGACACCAGTCTTCTATAGGGTATCGTGTTACTCAGCTACTGGGTTGTGGAGGTCAGATTGCCAATCCTCCATATAAAACTCTGGAATTTAGCTGCATTCGGTTACTCTGGAAGCTGATCCCAACATAATTAGTGTAGTGTTTGTGAACTATAACCTAAACTTAAAGATGACGTTGCCTCGAGCACGTAGGTTGCGGGTAGACAGTTACGTGAGAGCCGCGGGCGAGGACGGACGTCTACCCGGCTACTGGTGTGATACCGAGCCAATTAAGTTACCTTTGTGACACGGAACACTACAGTTAGGAAAAGGTTAAGCAGATGATGATAATGATTTTTGTCTATTATTTTTATTACGTATTCGTAGCAAACATGTCTACTTTCTTAAATGTTATTATCATTTTTCCACTCTTTTATATTTTTGTAAATCATTAAGATTTGATATCTCAACATTGTTAACAACACTGCTGAGCAATTATAACTATAAACTGTAAGCGAGTTGTCACTGTTAGCATCTAGGAAGCTGAATCTTGTTGCCTTATCATCTTTGGTTTTGTTTCCCTTCTTAATTTCAAAGCAAATGATGAGGAAGCCTTTTGTTTTTCACAGGTTACCTGCTGAGCGGGTAGGATGCGGCGGCATGCACCGCATCGTGCTGCTAATGGCGGTGCTCACGAGGGCCATCGCCCCCCATGCGAACGTTACAGGTAAAAACCAATGTTACACCTTACGTAACCCTTGGGAACGTCATTCAGTTTATTACTACATACATAACCAGCCTACGTACCAATTTGCTTGGAAACAGGCTTCCTATCTATGGAGGAATGGTAATCCTATGCGCAGATCCAGTGCATGTTGGTGGCTGTCGCATGTCTTCGGACATGCCGGTTTCGTAACAAAATATTCCTTCTAAATATAACTATTCGGTGTCTGCAACTTCGTTTGCGTGGGAGGTTATGCCGCGTAAATCCCGATCTCCTGGAAATTCCAGGATTATTAGTAGCTTATCTATTATTCTGATATTTCATTTCAATGCCAAATTTCAATTAGATCCGTTCTGTAATTTTTGCGTGAAAGAGTAACAAATATTCACCATTCATCCTAACAAACTTTCGCATTTATAATATATATTAGTAAGAGTAAGATATTCAGATATACCTACTATTAAAAAATAGCAATGCGTAATAATACGCTTACTCTCGGAAAAACGCAACGGACAGGTTTCTTTCTTAAAAACGATATTTTTAAGGAAATCTTTAGATGGATTTAAAAGTGGTAAGAAGAGGCAGTACTACTGGTAGTACATTAAAGAAATATGTACCAAAATATACAACAATACTTATGAAACAATGGAGATAACTCAAGTGAAGACAATGTAGGAGTGACGTTATGATTAAACTGACTATATTTTGTTAAACTCAAAACAAGACGTCTTTCAGCAAAAATAGTCCCATTGTAAATGGTTCAGACGTTTCATACATTAGCTCTGACGAACAGACAGACAGATAGAGATATGAAAAAGTTTGTGTTTTAGTATAGTGAAAATAACTAATAAATAACACTTCAATTTCATTTATATGTATAGAATACATAAATATAGATACGAAAGTCTCTCTGTCTGTCTATTAAGCTTGCACTGCGGAACCGCTTAACAGATTTCGATGCAATTGGACATGGAGATAGTTGAAGACCCAGTGCCAAACATTCTTATCCCGAAACAGTTAATTCAAGCGGGTGAAACAGGGGATAAAAGCTAGTGGGTCTATTATATGCATCAGTTAGCAGAATAGTTTCGAAAAACGGGATTATTTTGCGTCTCAGATCTCTGTTTGGGGACAACAGGACAAATGACCAAAAAAAGGGACGGCTCCGTTCAAAATGGGACGAATGGCCTCTTTACTTATGATTTTTAAGTATGGTTTTACTGCCACTTTTTATCAATGAAGAGGGTGCCATGAATCAGCATCTAGTGATAATTAATATTATGATTAATTTAATGCTATTGTCATGACAATGATATTAATTCAACAGTCATTGTCTACCATTCATTAATAACAGTGCTTAGTGTAATAATACCCGCATGAGCTAGATTATCAAGTTTAATACTATCCATTGCATTTGAATGCGTCGACAGTATAAAATAATGTTTGTCATTAAACTTTATTGCAGTACTTGTAATGAAATCATAATGATTGGCGTAAAAACAAACACCAGTAGTGCCATGATATATATATATATTTGTACTAGAATAATTTTGGCTGTTGTTTTTTTTTCTCGGAAGAGCAATGAAATGCCAGATTGTATAGCAAAGACTTTTGTGTATTATCTAAAAAAAGTAGTTCTACCTTCTAAAAAATCTAAAAACCATGTTCTTAAGATACAGAGCTACATGAGTTTATAGTAGACACCTACTTTAGAATTTCGGGGCAATCAATTTTAACCCTAAGTCGTTTATTCAAACTGGGCTGGAATCATATCTTTTGAACGTCAAATCATTTCATGTGACAGTGTTCCAAGAAAGCCAAGACCGGCACCATTTTTTATGTTGCTGTATAGCTGGGAAGAGGAAGTGGCGCAAGAAACTATGACCCATCGACCTTTAACCAAGAAGGAACAGGCATCTTCTGGGCTCACTCGTTTTATCGTAGACATCATCTATCGCTTACCATCAGGTAACTTGAACGAGGTCAATAACAACTAAAACAAGAAACTCCCCAGCATATTAATCATAATCATTTGACATTTCCCATTTTATTATTTGAAATACTACATACAGATAGGAAAAGTTAATAAAGAAGGAGTTGTAACAATAAAATTAAATATGCTGTAATAAACTTAGCCCATCGGAGTACAACATAATTTCCACAATCAGATTACAAGTTTAAACGCGAAAGCGGAAAGGCTATTTTAATTAAGTAGATCGTAACTGTGATGCTCGAAGTAGGTAGATACGAATACTTGACTGTATAATCATTAAAAGGAAAACAACAGCAGCGGAAATATCTGCACTTATCTGAGTATAAAATTAAATTTTGGGCGTCCTTCAGACGAGCAGCACTTTGTTGTCAACAGAGCCAACTTCAGCTGTCAACAGAGCCAACTTCAGCCGTCAACAGAGCCAACTTCAACTTCAACAGAGCCAACTTCAGCCGTCAACAGAGCCAACTTCAACTTCAACAGAGCCAACTTCAGCTGTCAACAGAGACAACTTCAGCTGTCAACAGAGCCAACTTAAGCTGTCAACAGAGACAACTTCAGCTGTCAACAGAGCCAACTTCAGCTGTCAACACTGTTGCCCATCATGTCGACAGCATTTTTATAGAGCGAGCTTCGCTCTTACTGTAGCCTTCACCATTTTTCGGCGTTTGTTGTCCACGTGTCGACGGCAAACGCCGACGACGACAGCTGAAGTTAGCTCCGACGTCAGTAGTAGCTTCTCTATTTGACGCCCGCGATATCAAAATGGCTATTTTCTTCTAAGTTTATCATGGGTCGGTCGGTTTGAGTGTCTTTCTGTTTTCCGGGCCAACTTTCACTAAAAGATAAAGGAGCTTATAAGGCAACATAAATATATTCTAATTTTAATACGTAATTCCCATGGGATCGGGATTTACGCGGGAAAACCTCTCACGAGTTCCCGCGACTTGGAGAATAGCTAGTTGTTATTATAAATGCGTAAGTTTGGATGTATGAATGTTTGTTACACAATCACGCCAAATTATTTGGGAATACATACTTTCACTGCACGTACAGCTAAGGAGTGGAATTCCCTATCGGAATCTGTGTTTCCTGATAGCTATAACCTAGGCGTCTTTAAGTCAACTCTTGACTAGGTTACTTTTTTGTAAGCGTGCTTCATCTTCCATCACATCATCACTTCATCCATCAGGTGACTTGATGGTCAAACCCGAGCCTTTCCTCAAAAAAATGGCTTAATAAATAAAATAAAATAAAAATAAAATCTTTTTATTTCAGACATATTGGGTCCATACATTTTCAAAATCATCAATTTTAAGTCATCACACAATATTAATGAATACAGATAAAATTTGGCATAGAGATAAATTATAGGCTGGAATATCACAATTTTTTAACGGGAAAATGTGTGAAATTTTCTCGCCAACAAGTCACGGGAAACAACTAGTTCACTACAAAGGAAATAATTTTACTCGGTTATTTTCATAAACATTTGGACGTAGAATAGTCGGTGTTTAAATACTATACAAAGGTATACAGTACAATTAGAGCGTTTAATCATTTCAGATTTAGGTACGTCATTTAAATTCACAGTAGCAACATTCCCCGTAATAAATCATATGGTTTTGCAAAGGACATTCAATTTGTCCCTTTCATCTGCAGAGGGTTAAATTTTTTCCTTAGTGACAAAATTAGAAGTACGAGATAAATTAACTCATACAAATCATTTAAATTTATAGGTTTGAGGATACGGTTGGTGCTGTGGTCGAGTGTTGAGCAGTAACGCTACGTAACACGGGTTCAATTCTCGCACGGAACAAATATTTGCATGACCTGAATTAAAAATCACTGTTCTTGGTTTGGATTTGTGTCTGAATGTCGATCTGTGTGTCTGTCTTTCTTTCACTGGAATATAGAGGAGGTTATTCTTTTTTATCCCGAAATTCCCGTGAGGTCGGGATTTGCTTAGAAAAAACTGATGCGCGTTCGAAGTCGCGGGCACAGCTAGTAATTTAAATAACATATTTTGCAAATGAAACCGACTTCAAAAAACCATAAAAGCACTAAAATGTTAAAAATAATACTATAACCTACCTATATTAATAAACCTTTTTTTTTTTTTTTTTTTACGGGGGGAAATCCTCATGGACTACCTCCACCCGGGGAACGGGGCGGAGGGGCGTGCCAGATTCTTACCGGCTAAAACCACCCCGGTGTCTTCTCACACGTGCGCGGGGGGCCGCGGGAAACCTAATTCTTCCGCAGCCCCGCACTAGTGCTGGCCGGGTCTGTCCCGGCCTCGCCTCCTGCACGGGGTAGTGAGGTGTTGAACTACCCCGTGCATCGCCTCAGAGGCGCGCGCTGACACCCGCGCGCGCCTGCGACTCGGGTCCATCGAATAGGGGGCGGGGGACTTCCCCAAGTCCCTCGCCCCTGGACCCATTCATGGGGGCTGGAAAAGGGCGTTGTCCGCCCTTCCCCTGCGCCCGGTGCGCCTTCTGCGGCCAGGGAAGGGAGTGGAGATCTCCCTCTCCCTTTCCGCAGTTTCCTTCTGCGACATCACGTCCTCGCAGAAGGACACCACCGCGTCCCACGACTCTGCGCTGCCGACCATACTCTGCACTACGGCCGGCAGCGACAGATCGCCTCCTACTTCATTTGTGAGGACACGGCGCTGCTCCTCCCAAGCTACACACTCGGCGAGCGTGTGTTGCGCCGTGTCCTCCCCGCAATGGACGCAGTGGTGGCACCGAGCGTCCGGCTCCCTGTCTATGCGGCACAGGTACTTGCCGAAGCAGCCGTGCCCCGACAACACCTGTGTCACTCTAAACGACAGGGCGCCGTGCCTTCTCCCGAGCCAGTCGTCGAGTACTGGCCGGATCGCCTCGACGGTAGCGAGGCCGGCGGTAGGGCGCAGAAGCCTCTGCCGCCATTCCGCCACCAAGACCTGACGGAGCTCCTCTCGGCGCAGCGCGATCTGCCGCTGCACCGGCCTCGAGCCCCGTGCCCGCTCTTCCTCGCGCCATCGATACAACGACGCGAGTACTTTTGCCTCTAGGTCCCAGGGCGGGGATCCGGCCAGGACGCAAGCCGCCTCGTAGGAAATCGTACGGTACCCGCGGACGACTCTGACGGCCATCACCCTCTGCGGTTTGCGCAGAATGGCGAGAGTGCCGGCCGTCATGTCCAGCGCCCACACAGGGGCCGCATACAGGGCCATGGACCGCACGATTCCCACGTACAACCGCCCACAGGCGGCGCTCGGGCCCCTCAAGTTGGGAAGCAACGTTGAAAGCGCGCCCGCTGCGCCCATCAACTTGGGCACCAGCCGCCGGAAGTGGGGTCCGAATTCCCATCGGCTGTCGAGCACCAATCCCAAATACTTCATGGTGGACTCGACAGCTATCCGGGTCCCGCTGACCACGATGTGTGATCCCGGCGGCGGCGCCCGTCGAGGGCCATGAAACACCATGGCCTCCGACTTGTTCAGGGCCACCTCCAGGCCCAGGCGCCGGATGCGGTTCACCACCTGTGACACCGCAGCCGTGGCTAACAACGTCGCTTCCCTGTGCGAGCCCCCCCGGGCAGTTACGAGCGTGTCATCCGCATAACACGTCACGTCGGCGCCCGGCGGGAGTTCGCCTCTCAGCACCCAGTCGTAGCCGATGTTCCACAGGGGCGGTCCCAAGACCGATCCCTGTGGAACACCGCACGACGTGAGGTGCCGACCAGCACCGTCACGTCCCCGATAGGTGACGCATCTACCCTCCAGGTAAGCCCCTACTGTACGGCGGAGGTAGGGAGGCACGCGATGGTATTTCAGGGCCTCCCGAATACAACTCCAGGGTAGGGTGTTGAATGCGTTGGAGATGTCTAAAGACACCGCCACCACCACCCCACCCCGGGACACCGTCTCCTCCGCCAGGGCCCTCACGCGCATGATGGCGTCTATGGTGGAGCGCCCCCGACGAAAACCGAATTGGTTGTCGTCCAGGTTCGGCCCCTCCCTGCACAAGTGGCTGACGAGGCGATCTGCGATGATACGCTCAAAAAGTTTGCCCGCCTCGTCAAGCAGCACTATGGGCCGATACGCGGACGGCGAGTCCGCGGGGCGCCCCTCCTTCCTGAGGAGGACCAGCCTCCCCTCCTTCCACACACTGGGAAACTGACCCTGCTCGAGGCATGCCGTGAGAAGCCTCCTCAGCTGGGGCTCTAGCTCCTTCAGAGCCAGGACGAGAGCTCGACCAGGCACTCCGTCGGGTCCGGGCGCTGTGTTCTTAGCCCGGAGTCGCGACACGGCCGCTCCCATTTCTGCTTGCGTCACCTCGGGGACATCGGTGCTCTCCTCTTCTTCTGGAGAGTCTGTGGCTGAGGGCGAAGCCATCGCCGGGGGAACGTGTCCCGGTCGCCCTGAGAAGAGGGCCGACACCACCGCCTCTAGCAACTGGGGTTCCATGCTTCGCGTCAGTGGAGGCGCCCAGGGACGCAACTTGCTCCGTACCCAACGGTAGGGGCGCCCCCACGGATCTCGATCTAGGGACCCCAGCAGCTCCTCCCTGGCGCGCGACTTTGAGTCGCCGATGGCCAGCCACAGAGTCTCTTTGGACGCGCGGTACACCTCATACAGCGCGTCCTCCTCGGCGGAATCCCGTCGACGTCGTCTCCGGTATCGGGTGTACCGGTGGCGAGCCGCAACGCACGCTACGCGCAATTGCGCGATCTCGGCGGTCCACCAGTACACCTGGCGCCTTGCGGACTGTTGGCGGACACGGGGCATGGACGCGTCGCAGATCTGCGTCATCGCCCCCCGAAACCACAGCGCCACCGCCTCGACGTCGACGGGGCCGTCCGTCGTCGACTCCCAGGTCCAGGACTGGACTAATGCAGCTTCTTCGAGTAGTTCCCTGTCGATGCGCTTAAGCGCCCAACGCGGGCCGTCATCAATCGGGGCTGTTGGATGGCGGCCGCTCGCGGTCTGGGCAGAGACGTCGAACCGGATATACCGATGGTCCGACAGCGTCTCCACCTCCACGGCGACACGCCAGTCGCGGACTCGGCCGGCGACAGAGGGGCTAGCGAACGAGACGTCCACTATCGACCCGCCCCGCTGCCGCACGCACGTGTATTCCGAACCCCGATTCAGGACGACCAGACCGGTCGTCACCGCCCACTCTTCTAGCACCTCGCCCCGAGGGTCAGTGACCGGAGATCCCCACGCCGATGACTTGGCGTTGAGATCTCCGAGCACCAGAACGGGACGAGGGTGATGGCGGCCTACGACGGCGCCCAACTCGACAAGGAAACCCTCAAAGTCGGCGAGACTCTTGTTGGGAGAGAAATACGCCCCCACAATGACGATGCCACCCGAGACCGCAGCAACCCAGCCGCGGCCCCGAGACGGGTCGGTCAGAGTCTCGCCAATAATGGCCACCGAACCGTTAGCGCATCCCAGCCAGTTGTGACGGGCGGGGATGAAGTACGGTTCGGCGACCACAGCCACGTGAATCGACCACTGTGCCATGCTCTGGAGTAGGAGATCCTGAGCTCTGGCACAGTGGTTGATGTTGCCCTGGAGAAAATAGAATTGGAGCATTATTAACATTCCATTCCCTCGGCAACGGTCCTGGGCCGGGAGTCGGCCGCGGAGCTACTAGCCTGCGGGGGAGGCGAGGTTTCCCCGGCAGGTTTGGTGCTCCTCTTCTTTTTCTTCTTTTTGGCCTTGCTGGCAGGCGCGCCACAGGTCCCTCCGCCCACTTTGTGTCCCGCTGGCTTCCCTGCATCCGAACACAAGATGCAGTTGAGTGCCGCGGAACACTGGGCCGCCTTGTGGCCGGGCTGACCGCAGCGATAACAATAAACCTAACCTAACCAACGATTAACCTATAATAAAATTAAATTAACAATTTTTTGGAGTCGCCAAGCTAGGTAATGAAATGACTGGTAATTCCAGAGTATTTTCCCATTTTAATTCTCGAACTCCTTGCTTTTCTTGCGTTGTTGCATTGTGTAAAATGTGTTTGATCTGGTTTTATTGAGTAAGTATTAACGTTAGTATCTTTTTCTTTGTGTCTAAATATTAGGTATTAGGTACTTAATCTATATTAAAGTATTTTTATTGTTTTTTGTTTTCGGATTTAAATTAATATTTAGAAGCTGTCAGATTTATACTTTGTTTTTTTCTGACCTTAGTCTATAGGTATATTATAGTCATTTAGGTATCGTACATTGCTTGGCACCGACTACTCCAAAAAATGTTAAATTTTATTATAGGTTAATCGTAGGTTTATTAATATAGGTAGGTTATAGTATTATTATTAACTTTTTAGTGCTTTTATGGTTGATTTGAAGCCGGTTTTAAGAGTTCCCTCGATTTCACCAAGATTCCATCATCAGATACCGACTTGGTGACTATTGGATCAATTGAAAAGCATAGGCTTTGGAACAAAAAAAGAATTTTCCAAATCTGTTCGTAAATTACGGAGTTGTGCGAACTAAAAACGCAATGCAGAGTAAACGTAAAGATCGTCAATGTAGATATTTTTTTTACTTTTGTTGATTTTCAGAAACGGCTTGTATGTTGTATGCATGGGACTATTTGGGAAGTATACCCTATCAAACAAAAAAGAATTTTTCAAATCGGTCGGCAAGCGACGGATTTGTGCCCGTACAAACAAAAAAAATACAAACATCCGAATTGAGAACCTCCTCCTTTCTCAACTCTGCTTCAAGAACCACGCAAACATTATCTACTTAGCCTTTTCCCAACGGTGTTAGGGCCGGCTTCCAGTCTAATCAGATGCAGCTGAGTACTAGTGTTTTACACGGAGTGACTATCATGAGCTCCACACCCCAAGGCAAGACCAGTATCACATTTTCTGGCTTCTGACTACCCATAACGACTACCAAGATTCCTAAATGACAGCCGAGACCAACAGTTCAACGAGCTTTCCGAGACACCGAGGAATCTAAATGCGTTAAATAGACCACGGCTCGACCTTGTTGGAAGTGTAACGCTGGCCATCTAGAGAATATACTTCAGATTCAAATGTAAAAGCTACTGTTCATTCTGTTTGCCTCTCGGCAAAACACTCGGCTATTTTTTACATGAATACATGTCATGTGTAATTTTATAGTTTTATATATATTAAATATTTCGCTTCTTTCCAACTGTGTTTATCACTCCACTCCGCTTTAAAAATAACAGGTTATGGGCCCAGAACGCTTCCACTGCGCGTTAAAAATAACAGACCTCGGCAACCATTGCTTAACCTTGAAGATCGGGCCGTGTGGATGTTATTATTCTCATGTCTAAATAATAACATCCACATGGCCTCGTAAGAACCAAGTAGTATATTGCCACAAAAGACTTAAGTGAATATAATTTAATTTACCAGGATCTTTACATTTTACAGGATTACCAGGAACTGAGCCTAGCAGCCTACCATCGTCCACAATGATGACGCCGCCCCCCACAGTCTTCCGGAACCTCAGAGTCACCAGTAAGCCCAGGAAAGGGATGAGGCACGGGAAAGTGGACTCTCCTATGCTGAACTACATATTCGATTCGTATGCGACTAGCAATAAGCATTTCCATGACAAGTAAGTTTAAATTTATGTTTTTTTTTCACATTGATAGTGGAATATAATAAAATGTAAAGCATAAGTCTATTAGTATAGAAGGTCTGAGCTATTTGTTGTGGTCTCAAGAGGTAGCAACTTATTGTGTATTTATTTTATTTTTATGGATTATTGAAAAACTAAATTTAAGTACAATGTCGCATAAAATGTTTAATCTCTGGAAATCCAGGGAATGTTTAAAAGGTGAGAAAATATGGAATCCAAATAAAACCTATAATAGATTAATATTAATAAATTGCAAATATACCACTTTTTCAGTGCTTTAGCAAGTCTACCTTTTTTAGTCTGACTTAGGTAAATAGCTATGTCCAAAATTTACACTTTTCATTCTAACCCTTTATTCAGCTGTCTTACTTAGGCCTCCTAAAGTCTTGGTCGAGATTCGTGACTATAGTCGTTACTAGTAATGAGTTTCCATCACTTACTTTGATATCCTGTAACACGGCCTTACCGAGTATCCCAGTATTGCACCCCTCTCTTACGCCGCTGAGGTGGGGACCTCATGCCCCTTTCGTACTCTTAATTATCTTATTTTTTTCCATTTTTACTTTTTATTTTTCCCTTTCCATACTAATTTTTAATCAGCATCGTACCATTTAATTAAAATCGAGCCTCATCTACAATTCTATTCGTAAATCTTTCACGAAATTGCATTCTCAGATGCTCTCATTCCTTGGCCCAGAAATTTGCATTTGCAAATTATAAGAACAAAATGGAACGCCTAATCAGGAAATTCGGTCATGGATTTCCGTAGCCTGTGACTTACAGTATAACTTGAACCCCTACTTACTTTTCTTTGGTGTTACACTCTTTCCGGAGTGGTCGTACTCGTCATGTCGACATTAGTGGCCTGCTTCACAATCTGACACTACTCCTCGCGAACTCTCGTTCTTCTTGTAGACTCGTGATGAATTCCGTTGAAATTATTTTTCTATTTGGTCAGTCAACGTAATTGGTGACCTGCCGCGTGGTCTGAATTCTTACTAAACGAAATATCTAACAATCAAATAATATCTAAATAAAGAAATATCTAACAATCATATAATAATTATCTAAAAATAAAAAACAAATCAAGAAACTCAAAACAATAAATGTACATGATAAATATCCCGTTTTAAATTCTAATGATACCTTACTAAACTTATCTTAATTACCAAGTATTTTACCAAATGACTTTAGTAGGAACTTTTACTGTAATCGTTCCATAAAAATAATTTTCCGCACAAACCATTGACATAACACCAACAAGAAACTATAATGGCCTATCAGAAACATTAAATTGCACTATAAAAGTGATTACAATTAACAAAATTATCGTGATAAGGCATTTTATTTCAGGCATTTTGTTTTATGTGTACCAGGAGAGTTTAAAAGCTATTCATTGTGAATTTTTATAGCTCATTTGAAACACTTTTTAGACATGCTTCTGCTGAAATAAGTACTTAAAATGGAAATGTGATTTAGGATCAAAGTTAGCTTTCTTGTTTGTCTGAAAAAGTAGTGGCGCAGATGTTTGGTTTCTAAATATTTTTTGCAACTGTTTTAGCCGCTAGCCTTGACTTCAGAGATGGCCAAACATTTAATATTGTTTGTACCATAAAATATATTTTTCAGATACGTTTTTTACCCGTTCAGATGTGCAAAGTCGAGACTCGTTAGAGAATTTCTTTTTTACTCTCGACACACATTTTTTGGTTACCTAAAACAAAGCCTAATGCTAAAAAGATCAAACATTACATTGGAATTTACGCGCTGATCGAAGATCACGTCTTTTAGATACTGCAGTAATATTCCTTTGATGTGTTTCTTATACGCCATTTATTTCTGTCGATAATCCCATTTTTTGGGTTCCGTAGCCAAGTTGCAAAAAACGGAACCTTTATAGATTTATCATGTCTGTCTGTCTGTCCGTATGTTAGAGCCACTTTATACTGAAACTTTTAGGAATACACAGTTGAGACTTAGCAGGACTTGGATGTTGTGCAAATCGCTTCACCATTTTTATACATGGAAATGACAAAAAAATCATCAAACCTATGCGTGTGGGGTGTATACAGATAGGTAATTAAAATTATATTGAGGTTATTACAACCTTTTTTTCATAAACTCCATCTTTTGAAAGATAGACACTTACCTTACCACTTTGGTAAAATGTATCCCCCCAAACTTTTAAAATAAGAGAGTGAAAAATATATATCTAAAAATAAATATTTGCTGTAGATCTTAATGAACACGAGATAGTCAGCAGTTTTTGAACCGTAGCACATTTTTAAAAACCATAAATATAACTCATTCAAACACTGATAAACTATGTTATATTACTCTAATCTATGCTTACTACGAGTATTATGGAACCCTTCATGGTGGAGGCCCACTGGCACTTGGCCACAGTTTTTTTTTGTTACATTTTACTGTATTCTATTGTAACTGTAATAATATAATGGAGGTATAAGCTAAATGGACTGCTACTTCTACTGATCAGAATTTTAAAAGAATATTTTCTTTTGTGTCAGGTGGTTGTACAGGTATTTTAGTATAATGAAAGCATAACCGAGAAAAATATTTTTTAAAGCGTTTACTGCTCACAGGATTTTCATATAGATTTTCAAGTCTTTAATCTTGAAATTAATAAACAGGTTTCAATGAAACTTAGTTGTTTTTTGAAAGAGTTTAGAGCGAATGCAAAATTTTTATTGATTGTAAAAGTGATTGTATCTTTCCCGCTAAACTCTTTTAAGGATTACTTACCTTAAAAGGAAAAAATGGAACCCTTATAGAATCACTTTGTTGTCCGTCTGCCTGTCCCTTTGAAATTAAAACCCACACTTATTTAAACTCAGGTCTACAGTCCCTTGAAGCTGTGCCCGTTGTCCTAGAACTATGAGATTTGGCAGTTAACTTTGTTTTATAGTACAAGTTCAAGAAAAAATCTGAAAACTATACATTTGTTATTAAATCATAAAATAACAAGTTGTATAAGGGGTTTAAATATAAAATTGAAGCCAGTTCAAGTGAGGTAGTGAGGTATCATAAAAGGGCTTGATATGCATGTTCCGAAATATATTTTATTTATTTTATTAGTCGTATAAATTCTTATTTATAATGAAAAATTACTAAAAATACCATCTCCCAGTACGGAACACCCGGTGGGCGAGTCAGAGTCGTACATGTCCGGTTTTTAATATTAACTAACATATACGTGGTTTGCGTTTCATTCGACTAATTTTACATATAAGGAGATCAATGCAAACCGAGGCCACCGAATGCCCCGGACGCAGAATGCCCCAAATTACATTATAAACCATAAGCTGATGTAATTTGTATTATTTTATTTATACAACGTGTAACGGAAACCCCATATCTATCCAAAAGTGCTGAAGACAACATCTGGTATGGAGTCTCTATGCACAGTTTCAGCACAAAATAACTGACTCAAAGAATTGATACCAAATTATTGGTTTCATATATTTCTTGAATACCAATCATAACAAACGTGTCACAGCACTACGAGGGTCAATAACTTTCCGCGTCACTTGCCAATAACACGACAATTCTTTTCGTTCTTCTTAATTTGAAAATTCGGTCTCTGGTATCAGTGTATTGGAATTTGTAATAAGTTCTACACACGTAGACTTAGGATTACAAAACCCTTGCCATATCGTTTGTTATCATCCAAAGAAGCCATGCACTTGGTATGTATATACCCTTTAAATTACACGTTGTATGAAAATGTTATTCAAATTGGTTAATTCACTTCTAATCATAGGAACTTGTATTTTCTTATGAAACACCGCAATTTAAGCCGTCTCAACCTTCAAAAGAAGCGGATGCTCTTAACTCAAACACTACTTCAGCAAAAACTTCACTAATCAACAAAGAGCTTCCAAAAATCACTATGTCGATCAAATAAAGTATTTTGGTGTGAAGGAACACGTTCTGTTAAACACTGAAACTAATTTCAGTAATACCGACCAACGGTATCTCATTTGTCCGCCTTAATGAAGATCCTTTTCAGGCCCAAGTCAAAGGCTTTTGTTACACCGAACGCTAATCTTGTTAGAGTCTAAATTAGAAGCTCGTGTTTTGTTTGTGTTATGGAAGTGATATAGGACGTGTGTGTTGCTATCGTGGTGTGCTTTTGGTTTTTATTTTATACTAGCTAGCATTTGCCAGCGGCATTGTTCGCGTGTAAAGTTCTGCATCAGGTGTTCCAGTTTCCGAAATCAATAACCTAATGTTGCCATATCATTCAAATCCATCTAGTTTTCTATATACAAGTTGTAACAGATTAAGCGCAATACCTCAGACACCCCAATTAGAATATTAAATTATAAGTCTAAACAACATCCGTAACTAAATTAATTGAAACCAAACCTAGACATTTTATATAAAATAGTTATCCTTACTAAACGCAAAACGTATGTGCCTCATACAATATCCTTACGCAAACGCATACACTCATGCAATGTTAGCGGCCGACACGCACACGAGCGCATTTCCTTGAATTAAGGATTGTATTAATTTTTCATGATACTGTGTTTCCATTTAAGTGAAATGAAAGATATTCCGTTAAAATGTAACACCTATTTTTTATGACGGAAATCGATTCAGAAGCCGATTCTGAACCAACTACTTTCAGGAATTGCGTTTATTCTGTTACACTTTGTATAACCGTGTACAAAACAGACAGACATTTTATTTTAAATTATTGCTTTATTACTGTTAAAACATTTTTACTGCTTCTTATAATATTTTTGCTTCTGTGTTTTTATTGTCTTACTTATATTATAAAAGAGAAAATAAGGATGTTTAAAAGAAATAGAATGAAAGAAAAATACATAGTTTATTTGGCACAAGCCACAAAAACAGAACAAGTTAAAAAAAGCAAAAGAATTTACTTAAGCACAATTCAAAGATAATGTCGTGTGTAAGAGATGGCAAAAGCTATTCTATAATAATATAATGCTTTTACTAGCGGTACAGTTGATGACGCGATTGGAGCAGTGGTTGAGCGATAGGCTGTTGAGTGTCGCGGATTCGAGTCCCGCACCAAAACAATAACAATCAATCAGCTCAATGTTTGTTTGTAAAAATGCACTCACGAAACAGGAATAATTCCTTATGTAGCGCAATGCTTTTTAAATAACATTTTAAGCAATTAATCTAGTTTTTTTTATATTATTTTATGACATGAAATTTCATAAATTTTCCTTTCAGTACCGTAAGCTATAACTTTTTTCAAATAAGTTCTCATTTTTATTTGGCCATAAAGTAAAACAATTTGCTACCAATTCTTTTAATATCTACTTTAAAGCTTCTCACTTGATGAAGTCTCGTCTCATTTAAAGCTTCTCACTTGATGAAGTCTCGTCTCATATACCTCTTGATACATTGTTCTGTGTTCCTAAACTTATGTTGCACATTGTTGCGTTTCTTGTTGTTTGTAAACTGTACACAAAGATCTCAACTAAACTTCTGTCACTTACATTACATTACAGATTACAATAAGTGTTTAAAATAACAACAGGCGGTATAATCGCTAAGAACGATGTTACAATGTTACAGCAGACATCCTTTGCATAGAAAGAAACAAATTTATTTTTAGTGTTCCTACTATTTTCATTATTGTATTATTTCTCATCGTCATTCTCTTCTCAGACTCCTTTTCTAATCGTGATCACAAATTAAGTTCAGTTCAAGTCAACAAGTTTTCATACAGAGTTGATACGACCGAGGGGCTTTCCTTTAAACTGCGTATACTAGGTACCATTTTCAAGCTTTGTACCAAAAATCAATTAAATAGTAGAAGTAGTTTAGTCGCAAATGATTTTGATGAGATGCATCTTAAAGCGATAAATCTGACCAAGACAAGAGATAACACACGCCGCGCTACGTTGCCACTTTGTTACCTAGGTATTTAAGGTCAGTCATATTTATTTACAAAGGGTGGTTGCGTTTTACTCTGATTTGTAAGATTTTTAGTTTGCTAAAAGAGCCAAAAAAAAATTTTTTTTTGGCTCATTTTATTTTTTAATAGTATCAAATTAACACTAAACACATATAGTATACGTAGTATAATTTAATGCCCCTCTGTCGTATCAACTCTGTATATCATCATCTGCTTAACCTTTCTCCAACTATGTTGCGGTGGTCCAGTCCAGTCTACCCGGATGCAGCTGAGTATTAGTGTTTTACATGGAGCGACAGCCCATCTGACCTCCACAACCCAGTAGCTACGTAAAACGATACCTCTTGGTCAGACAAGTGTTAGATTTTCTGGCTTTTGACTGCCCGTAACGACTGTCAAAGATGACCAAATAACAGATGGGACCAATGACTTAACGTACTTTCTGAGACAGGGATTAAAGATGGTCATCCATCCACAGCAAATCAGCAAGCGTTGCTTAACCCTGAAGACCGATTCCTTTGACTGTTATTATTTAGCCACATATACAGTAATACCACAGAATTACTAAATAGATACTTCGTAACAGATACATCACTCTAATACAAAATCGAAATACCTACGCTATAATAGCCTACAAAATATTAATAATAATACCAGCTGTTTGCAGTGAGAAGACATGTACCATAAGTCCTTACACAGAGAGTTGAGATTGTTTTGCCCACCACGCGACCCACGTGCGAGCGCGTCATCGAGTGAATGTGCTAGGGTTGTACCCATAGATATAATATTATATTTCTATGGTTGTACCTATGATGATATTGGTAATAAAACGAATGTTGTAGAAAAACAATTATTTTTTATTTGTTGATTAAATATGTTTCAGTTTAATAAAATGATAGATGCATTTTTTCCTTCCCTGAATTCCCGATTATTAAATTTTATTGTCGAAAATATCCGAAACCGCGTAAATAATTGTAGTAATCAAAAGGGAAACAGGAGCAAAGCGGAGGAAAATCAATTGTTTTTAGGCCGATTATGACGTTGTTAAAATTATTTAAAAAAGCTCAGGCAGGCATGCGGCAGCCCACTGTCGGTTGTACCGACGGCGATACTCGAAGCGGTAGGCATATAACGCGTGGCCTTGAGCGAGTGACGGACGCCTGGTAATACCCCGGACTTACGCGGTAGGCGGGACCAAGAGATAGCCGTGTAAGTCGAATTCGCGTAAGTCGGGGTTCAATCTTGTCTTATAAATACGTATAAGGTATGTGTAGTTTACACTTCAAAGACATTGCTTTTCGTGTCTTGTTGGGTTCAAATGAATCTTTTTTGGTCTTCTGAATTACATAATTAAAGATAAATCAATTAACGTAAAATATTGCCACACGCCGATGAGCGCGGTTATCAAAAACAAAAACCTCCGAATTCGCGTAAAACGGGGTAGCGTAAGTCGGGGTATTACTATCTACTATTATTACAGTCATACATTCTCAAAATGTTCTGCAAATATTTACATAATTTGACAGAATAATATTTTGTCAAAGACCTTAACTTAAATTTACGTAAACAGCCCCAAAAATAATTAAATTACAACCTTTGCCTCATTCGTACGGTGTGAGTTGCATCCCCTCAATTTGAAAGCGTAACACGTCCATACGAACGTAACCAGTTTGAATAAAATGTGCCTCGTCGGGTCACATTTTTCTTTTGTAAAAAATATACGGCATCTCGAGTAAGTTAACATATGTTAGAGTTGTTCCTTTTTGTAAATTACGCCGGGAATAATATAATAACTCTCCCTTTATCCGTTTGTGGGATTTCTTTTCTTTGCTGTTTGCTTGTTTGGGAACGAGAAAAAGATTCTTTGGATATTTTATGGATTTAGTTTATTTGATTTTTTAGGTCTCGAACAACCGCATCAAAAACGGAACCATTATATGATCACTAGTACGTCTGTCTCTCTGTTCGTCTGTCACAGCGAACTTGCTTTAAATCCTTTGAAAGGGTTTGATTTAGTGTTTTTATTTGAAACTTATTTTTTTACAGAAAGACTGAATTATAGGTACCTAAACCTATAAAAAATATAAACACAAAAATCCTGGTACTAAATCGTAAAGCCTAATAAATTCTTCCTCATTTGCATGCTTAAGCAAAGCAATTTACAGGTATTTCCTCTAGTCGTTACTCCAATTAGTTTATGAAACGTTAACAAAGATTATCTCAATTTACAGCATGATATTCAACGACAAATAATTAAACAGATCCTCGGAAAGTTTCAAATTGGCATTAACAGCGGATATTTAGACAAGAGGAAAGCATATTGAACCTTTTAATGATAATTAGTTTCTTATTTTAAATGGGTAGTAACGCAAATCCTAAAAAATAATTTAACTACTACATACTACTAGCTGCTTCCCGCAACTTCGTTCTGTGTTACAACTGTGCTCGCAACTGTGTTAATCCAGGATATCAACTATCTACTTAGCAAATTTCATTAAAATCCGTCCAGTAGGTCAGACAGACTTTTTTCTGTATTTTTTTGCCGTATTTTCGTTTCTTAACCCACCTCAATTATATAATATACATTCCACAACTTTCACACAACTCTATCTAGTCCCAAACTAAGCAGAGCTTGTGCCATGAGTACTAGACAACTGATAAACATACATATATATTTCTAAATAAATACATATTATAGATAAATTACACCCAGACAAAGAACAAATGATCGTGCTCATCACACAAACATTTGTCCTGGGTGGGAATCGAACCCACGACCTTGAGCATAGCAGTCAGGGCCACTGACCACTAGACCAACAGGCCCGTCCTTTTATTACTTTTGTATAAAATTTAAATGTACAGACACACTTTTTTACGATTTATTCCGGTCTGATACACTGATCTGATCCCCTGGGGGATCGGTTTTATTTTATAATTATTTTTTATTCCGGTCTAAGCCACCACGCAGGGTATCACAATTAAAGTTAAATATTTTATTCCGGTCAGATACCCTAACAGACTTTTTGGAGCGTTAGCAAAAATATACGTACAGGGTTATTAAAATATTGTTTGTACATAATTCTTATAGTAATGGAAACGTGTAGTATACGTGTAGTATTGAGCTCAAACCTGACGGGTCTCTGGCTCACTCCGCTGAGGAAAAAGCAAACTTGTTTGCCGCTCTCTTCGCGGAGTCTTCACGTCTGGATAGTAGTGGCGCTCACCCTCCTGATACTCCTATTGGATGCGAGACGTGTATGTCGGACATTCGCATCCATCAGAAGGACGTGCGTAGAGTGCTGCGTAATCTTGACGTGAACAAAGCTAGTGGCCCCGATGGGATATCAGCAATTGTTCTTAGAACTTGTGCGCCTGAATTGTCTCCAATCTTGACACGCCTGTTTCGCCTTTCGCTAGAGACTGGAAAGATGCCGAAAGCATGGAGGCTGGCTAACGTACAGCCTGTACCCAAAAAGGGCAGTCGTGCTGAACCTGCCAACTACAGGCCTATTTCAGTCACGTCCATACTCTGTAAGAGTATGGAGCGTGTACTTAATAGTAAGCTCCTGGCATACCTAGAAGCCAACGACATCCTCAGTGACCGGCAATACGGCTTTCGCAAAAACCGGTCAACTGGTGATCTTCTAGCGTATGCCATTCATATCTGGAGTGAGGCCATTGAGAGGCAAGGCGAAGCACTTGCTGTTTCCCTTGACATCTCCAAGGCTTTTGACAGAGTCTGGCACGATAGCCTTATTGCTAAGCTTTCTTCTTTCGGTTCACCCACTCAACTTTGCGTTTGGATTGAAGACTTCCTGAGGGATCGGTCCATTCGAGTGGTCATTGATGGCTGCTCGTCTGGCCAATTGGCAATTAATGCCGGGGTCCCTCAGGGGTCCGTTCTCTCAGCAACTTTATTCTTGCTGCACATTAACGATCTGCTAATGCCCGGTACCTTTGGGTATGCAGACGACAGCACAGTTTCTGAGAGATATGTGCGCGCGAGCTGGTGGGTCACAGATCCAGTCTCTCCGTGAAGACATGGTCGGGCGCTTGAACTTGACCTTGAAGGCTGTCTCCGAATGGGGCGATGCCAACCTGGTCAAGTTTAATGCAGCTAAGACCCAGGCGTGTCTCTTCTCCGCAAAAAGGAGCCAATTCGAACCGGCTCCTACTTTCCGAGGTGTAACCGTGCTGATAACCGACCGTATCGAGCTTCTGGGGGTAACACTAACTTCTACCCTCAATTTTGGCCCGTTTATCGAGGCTAAGGCTCAACTAGCATAAAAAAAGTTGGGAATCCTAGCAAAGGTGAGACGGTATTTCACACCCGAACAGTTGCTCAATCTCTATCAAGCTCAGGTTCGGTCGTGTATGGAGTACTGCTCTCATCTTTGGGATGGATCTGCTAAATACCAACTGGATGCGCTTGAGTCTATCGAGAAGCGGGCCAAGAGACTCATTGGCAACGATGCACTGGTCGAGTCAAAGCTCCAGAGCCTTGAACATCGACGACGAGTTGCAAGTCTATCGGTTTTCTATCGGTTACATTTCGGGGAGTGTGCGATGGAATTACACAATCTAATTCCACCAAGCCCGTTCCATCATCGGACTACGAGATAAACGGCGAAGCGCCTTCGTTACATGGTGGACATCCCACCCATACGAACAAAACGTTTTGGGAATACCTTCATTGTGCGTACGGCGAAGGAGTGGAGTCTGTGTTTCCCGATATCTATAACCTAGGAGTCTTTAAGTCAAGAGTGAATAGGTTACTTTTAGGTAAGCGTGCTCCATCTTCGACCACATCATCACTTACCATCAGGTGAGATGGTGGTCAAAAGCGGTTCGCTTTTTTTAAATAAAAAAAAAACCCTGTTAATTTTCCTCTTGGCCAAGTAATATATATTTTTTTAAAGATAATTTCACATTACTAGCAATCTTATTAACCCCTCCAACTAAGCTAAATATGCTTGTGTCTGGAGTGATAGATATTCATCTTCGAGATATATTCTTTTAATAATTGGAATAGTTTTAGGTAGGTTTCTTCATTTTTAGGGTTCCGTAGTCAACAAGGAACCCTTATAGTTTCGCCATGTCCGTCTGTCTGTCCGTCTGTCCGCGGTTTAGCTCAAAATCTATTGGTACTAGAAAGTTGTACTTTGTCATGAGTATACACTTTAATGACGCCAAAAAAGTGGTAAAATAAAATTTTGAAAATACCAATTATTTAGGGTACCTCCCAACATGGATGATATTTTTTTTTTTCATTCTTCCCATATTGTGGGATATCGTTGGATAGGTCTTTCAAAAATATTAGGGGTTTGGTAAGACCGTTTTTTGATTAAGTAAACCGTTCGTGACTTATCAAGCTTTAAAGTACCAATTTTCGTTAGAGTCAAGTGTCCTCCCCCTCTATCAACTAAACGGTTGTAGTTAGAAATTCAAATGTCACGGTAGTAGTACCTATATATAACGAAATTTAAAGGAAAACTATCACACATAAGTGGGCTTTACAAGTTTACGAGTAATAGTCGACCAATTGTATTTGACTCGAAAATTTCGAACAACTCTATAGAAATGTCGATAGATGGCGCTAAGCGCCAGTTGTATCGTGCTAGTTTCTTGTGACGATTGAGTAGTGTAGCTCTGTGTCCATATTTAAATTCAAAACACCGGCTATGACAAGTTTTATACAAATCTCTAAAAAAAAATTAAAACTTTCCGTGCAAAATTGTCGGATCAGGTGAGGATTTGTATAGGAACTCAAATTAGTTAGGTAGTCATGTTTGGCTTTTAGTTAGAGCATGGTACGAAACGATCAGTCAGCGAATACGACACGCACTTGGCTGTTATAAAAACTACGGAACCCTACACTGCGCGTGGCCCGACACGCACTTGACCGGTTTTTTTCTATTAAGTAATCCATATAATAAAGACACAACACGTGACAATTTTTTAGTAATTTCTGGTTAAAATTTTGTAATTGAATTAAGATGGTCAAATATTAAAAGACCAAGTGGCTGATTACCAGTGATGGTTTAAACAAATAAAAACTAATATTTTATTACATGAACTATTTTTGTCTTGACTGTACTTAGCATTCAAAAAGAGTAAGAGGATCAGACCGGAATGTCAAAGTTTGTAGAGGATCAGACCGGAAACAAACAATAAAATACAAGCAGGGTATCAGATCAGACATCAAAAAGTCATAAAATAAGTAAGAAAATATCCATGTTTATATGATTTAAGTGACTCTAACCAGCGGTCAGCGAGCCATAAGCGTGGCGCCGCCTAGCTGTAGCGGAGTCGAGGTGCCAGAGCTTCTGATCCGCTTACGTTACGTAGTTACGTTACGTGCGCGCCTGTTTGACGCCAAGGGGAAAAACGAGGCGGTGACGATCCGCTCCTGAGTTGATATGTGTGCTGTGACCCTGAGAATATTAAATTATAAGTCTAAAACAACATCCGTAACTAAATAAATTGAAACCAAACCTAGGCATATTTTATGAAATAGTTATCCATACTAAACGCAAAATGCATGTGCGTCTTGAAATGTTAGCGGCCGACGTGACACGCACACAATTTCCTCGGATCCAAGTTTCCATTTTAAGTTAAATGAAAGATTTTTCCATCAAAATTTAACACCTATTTTTTATGAGGAAAATCGATTCAGAAGACGATTCTGAACCAACTACTTTCAGGAAATGTGTTTATTCTGTTACACGTTGTATAATAGCACATTTGTACATTTTCGATTTGCAAAAATTCCCGCCGAAACAACCACGGGAAAAGTTAGTCTTAAATATATATGTTGATGTAACAATAATCTCAATAATGACGCTATTTTGTTTATTAAATTATCAAACCATTCTCTTTCTTGTTCGTCAAAAATAATCATTAAACACGACTAATTCTTTGTTGTCCCATCTATACTAATATTATAAAGCGGAAAAGTTTATTTGTTTGTTTGAACGCGCTAATATTCGAAAGTCCTATGTAGATTTGGACGAAATTTGGTATGGAATTAGCTGACTACTAGACTGAGAAAAAAAGAGGTTATATTTTTAACATGATAAAGTCCACGAGAGCAAAGCTCTGCGCGACTGCTGGTTTAATTTATACATTATAATAAAACTGTAGAAATGTCGATCCTGTGTACATTGAAATATATTAGGTGCTCCTAAATCAATTCCCAACCCATGAAATTTGGTATAGTTATACTTTAACATCCTGGGGTTGTGGTCCCAGGATGTCAAGTATAACTATTTTGCGTGATGCTTGAACAAACAGACACACAGACAAGTGTGTACGTTACGTCACCCGCAGTGGAGTTCTGTAACGTTACGCTGTAAATGTAGGGCCGAAGGTCGAATTTGTTATTTAAGTTATTATTTGACGGTCATTCTACTTACCAAAGTAGGAATCTACTACAAAAACTTACTGAACGCGAGCGAAGCTGCGGGCAAAAGGTAGTTATATAATAAAACATTTATCGCGTCACGCCCAACGTTTAATTATAAAAATTGGCCAAGTGCGAGTCAGACTCTCCCATGAAGGGTTCCGTAGTAACTATAATAATACATATTAATTTGACAAAAAAACCTTACAAACTTCTTAAAACTAGCTTATTTACAATATTTACAACTACGCCAAATAACTTTGTTTTGCATAGTGTTTGTATGAATTACAAAGTTATATTTGCGGTTTTAATTTGTATTCTCAGTTTTTTATTTAAATTATGAATTACAATCTATACTATCTATACTAATATTATAAAGCGGAAAGTTTGTTTGTTTGTTTGTTTGTTTGAACGCGCTAATCTTCGAAAGTACTGGGTGGATTTGGATGCAATTTAGTATGGAAGTAGCTTGAAGCTTGAGGAAGGTTATAAGCTACTTTTTACGCGACTGCAAAAAAGGAAAGTTATGTTTTTACCGTGATAGAATCCACAGGAGCGAAGCCCCGCATGAGTACTAGTTTATTTATAAAATCAGCATAACTTAATCAGCCAAACAAATATACCTACATAATTATATATTATTATTATGTATATTATTATTTCATTTATTACACTTTACAAACATATTATTTACATTTTTAAATATTCCTATAAAAACAAAAAACATTTAAAAATATAAAAAACAGTAGCCCACCGGTATCCGGAACAGGGTCCAAGCTACCGGTGGTCAGGGATCTTGAGAGAGGAACCTCCTATCAATTCGCGCCGTGTCCAGAAGTACTGCTTTCTGGATCAAGCCCTTGATCCAGCTGTCCAACGAGAGCCTCTTAAGATGTTTGTCGAGGCTCTTAAGATGTTTGTCGAGGCAATTATAATATTATTATTATTTATTTGCGGTTTTAGAAAATATGCTGTATCTCAAAAACTGCTAACCCGATCTCGTTCAAACCAATTTTGGTTGAAAGTTTACATTAAGATCTACAGCATATACTTTTTTTTTTAGATTTTTCACTCCATTATTCTATAATAATGGAGTGAAAAATCTTGAAAGTGAAGTGAGTCTTGAAAGTGGTAAAATGTGTGTTAAATGTAAATGTGTCTAACTTATAGAAGTTAGACGGGGGAAAAAAATCTGTTTCAGTTCCATGTATGGGGTATCCCTTTATTTTAAATATTTTTTAATATTTTTCGTAATATCGGAAAGCGGTTCACAGAATACATCTACCTACCAGGTTTCACATGTTTAGTCTTAATAGTTTCGGAATAAAATGGCTGTGACATACGGACGGACGGACAGACAGACTGACAGACAGACAGACAGACAGACGGACAGACATGACGAAACTATAAGGGTTTCGTTTTTTGCCATTCGGCTACGGAACCCTAAAAATAATTAAAACGCTTGTAACAATCAAAACATTTTGTACGTAAATTAATAAAAGGTTCCTCATTTAATGCATTAAAAAAAGTTCGTGGTACGAAATTGTATATTATTTTCCACTTTATGGAGTCCGTCCTTTATCCCTAAATATTAGGTTGGCAGCCTAATTAGCTAACGAAACTGGAACGTGCGTGTGCGGGAGTGTACTCGAGGTTATCACCTGTTATAATAATTACCCGAGGTACACTCACTAACAAAAGCAATATAACAAGAGTGTTTATGCACAACCTTGTCTACATTCACAGACTGTCGTTTACATTTTAAAGAGGTAAGTAGAACAAAATACTTTATTCAAACTTTTGTGGCTGTTGATTCACTTTACTTACCGACAGTACTGAATTCAGAAAGCAGATTGAACTAGTTAATTTTCTAAATTAAACGAAGGAAATTCCTGGGCTCGGATTTTAATCATCAAACTTAAACGGAATTTATGTTGAGTTTAAAATAGGGGTGTGATCTCTGGCCCTACTTTATTGAGCTAAGGTCCAATAACTGAGCAGTTACCTAATTAAGTAACTTATTGGCTTTTCGTGACGGTTAGTGTAAGGACCTTTTAGAATATCCTTACTCATTGTATCTTTAGAATGGTATTGTAAGATCTTACGTATATTTTTAACAGTCTTCAAAAAGTAAGGTTCAATTTGTCATAAATCTTTCTTGGTTAGAGATAGTATATTCCCAGAGTGATATGTAGCATATGGGGAACTTCATAAAAAAATCACCAATGACCTCATCAAATTTAAATAATTAATGTCTAGTTAAATGTTTATTGTAAACATGAAATTATTGTTCGATTAGGCTAACAGTTTTGTTTTTTTGGTTGAAAAATCATAAAAAGAGGTGTCATGTGATGATTTTCTTATCAAAAACACTGCCCTGGGGGGAGCAGAAGGGAGTGTCAGATCTGTACTGAGTCTCTCTACGAAAACTCACCATGTGCTTTCAATTACCTTTGCGTTACAGAGCCGCGGTATCTCGTTAGTACATTTCTGCATAGCCGACAGGCAATGGCCCTTAATTGCTGTTGTCTGCCTTTTGAGGTGCACGTCGACCACTATGCGCCATCAACCCAGGCCTGGTCCTTAATAAACGCAGAGCCATCCCTGCTCACCGTCCACAAGCCCGCGCCTACGGTGGCCATCACTTCGCGATCCCTGTCAGCTGGGGCGTCTCCGTGAGGAATAGAGTTTTCTTTACGTCATGCGTTCAGCCTTTGCCTTAGTTAGCATCATTGCTTCGCAGAATGAGGCTGCTGTTTGCCATTCCACCTCGCTCCGCACTTTGGTCTGGACTAGGGCCAGGACTAAGAGGTCTTCACCTCAGATCGCGCTAACGAGAACATAGCGGTGCTCCGCCCAAGCGGGGCATGTAATTTATAACCTATATATGAGCTGTACTTGGACTATAAGGAACAAAACTAACCTCTTTAATGGCAGAATGTAATCGGACATTACTTTACGGTAACCCATGGCAAATTAAGATTGACCTATTTTTGACCTGTTTTGAGTAAACATTTCTTGAACACGCTCTGAAGGTGGGCGAAACACGTGTCAAGTATTGGTTTGTCTTGTATTTTGTTGTTGTTGTACCTTATTTTCCGTATGTCCATATACCTATTTACGGGCAAGAAAGCGACGCTGCATACTGAATTCAAGCATGGTTTCTAAAAAGCGTGGATTGATTTATTTTGGGTCAAATGTCAATCCTTACAACGATATAATTTACTATTTTATTTAAAATTTTAAACGACTTCCACAACACCAATAAACTAAAGTTTTGCTGCAATAAAAAGTAAAAGCAATATTAAGACCATAGAATATATTTCATTTGTGTGCTGGTAGCAATTATAATAAATCCTATCTAAAATTATATAATGTTTATGACATTTAATTATTCTGTAACAGATAGCTATTTTTTAAGGATGTTTGTTGCTCTTTCACACAAAAAGTACTTACTGGTTGAATTTTAATAAAACGTTACAATAATACAGCTAATACCTACATTAAAAGAAAAAAATATAAGAAAAGAAGAGAAAGAAAAACATTACAGACAACAGAAAAGGGAAAAACTAAAAGGACCATGCGTGCCTCACGGCTGCGCCAAAAAGGCTTTTTAAAAGGGGTTTTATACAACAAAGTATATCTCTCCGAACAGAATAATAATATCTTTCATATTTATTTACGCACATTTTAACAAGCTATTTTAACTACTTACCAGTCATATTAAACTAAAATGTTGATAGACCAACCACCGCAGTAAGCAAATAAACGTAATATCAAAGCAGCATCGGGAATTGGAACAGACAAACAAAATACACAAATGTCAACAGAGGCGAATTCCCTGACGCGTTCATACGTTATGTCTGAGACAACACATTGCTGTATAAAGCCAGAATCCGATACAAATGCTTGTTTTATGCATGCAAATATAGATCCAAACCGAACAACCTTTAGCACACTCAGTTGAATAAACAAAAGCTAGGTTACCTAACAGAAAGGGACTGTTAATCCCTACATGTTAAATGCTTTTACGTAAATTATTGGGTTGACGAAAACGCACCCTTATTCATTCAGACGACGGAATCACTAATCTTGATTGATTGATTGATTTATTCTGTAAGAACATTATTTGGAGTTGGAAGATGCGGTGATGTTAGGTGGAGTAAAACTGTGACCGAGTGTCGTCTAGAAAGAGGAGTGTTGGTCGTCGTGAAAAGAGTACTTAACAGTTTTTTGCTGGTTATCTCTCATAGGAAACGATCATTACGAACCTTGCACTAGATTGTCACGTCTTTATAAACACGGGAGAATCTAGTGCAAGGGTCGTATTGGTCTAGTGCAAGGTTCGTAGTGCCCATGTTGGCCTATAATATTTTTTTTTTTATACCGGCATCGTTTTTTAGTAATGTGGATAGAATTCACATGACCTGCAATCTTATTAACCCCTCCAACTAAGCTGAATATGCTTGAATCTAGAATGGGTACACGGCAATAGTGTAATGGGTGGGGTTCGAACCCACGACCATTGTTGCCGTCGCGGGTTATGTCCTGGATGAGACTTGCACGGGAACAGTTTGGTAGAAGCATAGAGAGAGCCATAACAATGGTTGAACTTAGTGTATGGATGATGATGAAGATAATGACATTTTTTATTACTTTTAAAAAGGGAATAAAATCAAACATAGAAATTTCTCTAATCAAAACCTATTTCCCAATTCGTATATTTCTCAAATAAATTCTACGGTCTACTAAGACACGGGTCGCTGAGCATTAAGATTGAAACAAACCCTTAAAAGGTTGGATAATTTCTTTTGTGAAGTACCTACCACAGGAACCTTGAATATTTGAATAGTCCTGTGTAAATGCTACGGAATGTCTAGACTTCAAATCAACATTGTAGAAAAAAGAAATTATTTCAGGGTCGGGATGATTTGCTGTGTATTTACTTACTTCTAGCTTTTTAAATATGTATTTGTTTCTATACAAACGTATGCCAAAAACTGAACAACCCATGAACTATCGCCAATATTGATTATGTGAATATTTCATGATTTTTTTAACATAACATATTCTAATACAAAAATTTATAGTTAATCAATTTTGTTTGTAATAGATAAATGACCGATTTTTTAAAATTCTTTCAATATTATAAAGATAGTTTGGATTTAATCGATAGGTAGGATAGGATAAGTCAAGTAACTTTCTGTGAGCGAACGCGCGTGCTTAAAATAAAACTTAATAGTTAAAGCACGTGTTAGAACTTTATTTATATACTATTTTAAAAATATAAGAAGGAAAAGAAATATTCATTTTATAACAAATTTATTATTTATTTATTTATTTGTAGGTACATAATATAGTATCTTAACAAAGGAGTGCTTTGACATTCGTACTAGGATTACCCTTTATCACGAATGCCGTCACCTTCCTCCGGACCAAATAATCACTCTATAAAAGTTATATATAAAAAAGACATTAACATAAATTACCAATAAAATTACCAATGACTTAATATAACAAAAATATTAAAATAACATTGAACAAACAACAGTGAATAGTGTGCGACTGTATGTGATGTGCGCGACTGTATGTAGAGTGTGTGACAGTGTGTATAGACTTCAACTGTGTGTATGGTGTGTGACTGTATGTATGCACAGGGTGCGACTGTGTATGTGTAACATTTGATGATTCTAAGAGTCACCCCAATTTAATAAGTCTCTCAGATTCCTTATAATTGAGACTCTTAAGCCAGTCACTAACAGTGATTTTGCATTGATGTCGGGTAAGTAGGCAGATATCCAAGACCGCATTTATTTTATTATAAACATGTGAACCCAAAATCCAGTAATGCCTTTGAGCTCTTTCGTTTAGAATAAATAATATTTTTAGACCCGGAAGTCAGTTACCAGTACTATTAGATGAAAGGTTTACAAAAATACATATCTATTGCCATTAAACGGTAATATCAATCAATATTCATATATAAAACGCTTCCGTTACTGGCTGACTGACAGACAACGCATAGCCGAAACTACTGGACGCAAGAAGCTGAAATTTGGCATATATAAATCTTTTCTTAGTGCTCCCCTACACACCCCAAGGAGTGTAGGGGAGCACTAAGAAAAGATTTTAGGAATTTCCCACGGGATCGGAATTTACACGGGAAAAACCTCCGACGCGAACGAAGTCGCGGGTAACAGCTAGTGGCGTTATAATTATATAACGCTAACACGTACCTAAAGCTGATACTGTGTTGGTAATAATTCAAAAATTGGTAGCTTCTAGGGCACAAAAACAAATTGTTTATTGTAAACTAAACAAAGAACTAAAATATGCCATAAAATTCGATTTATTCCGGTCCGATCCCCTCAATCTGATCCCCTGCTTGTATTTTTTTGTTTTTTTTCCGTTCTGATCCCCTACAAACTTTGACATTCCGGTCTGATCCCCTACTTTTTTTGAATGCTAAGTACAGACAAGATAAAAGTAGTTCATGTAGTAAAATATTAGTTTTTATTTGTTTAAAACTATCTCACAAAAACAAGCGTATATTTATATTTTTATCTATATGTATTCTAAACATATTTAAATTAAATTAAATCATATGTTTTTTTTTTTAAATGACTGTGTTTGCTCGTTTTTTACATGATACTTTTAAATTTAAACAAATATTTATTTCAATAGCCACTTGGTCTTTTAATATTTGACCAAACCGTCTTCCAATTTTTGAGGAGTTCTCCTGGTAATTCACCAACAACTCCACTTCACCACATGATGCATTGTGTCGAGCATAAAGTGTTTAACAACTTATTCAAGTAATCGACTCGCAATCCACGAAATACTTATTATTGAGTAGTTCTTGTGTCCACCTGTAGTCTTCATCATCAATTCCACTTCAATGAAAATGAATGAAATGTCCTATTAAACAAAATTTTGAAATCGTTCAAGCAATCTAGCTGCACTTCAGTGAGATCTGGATAACTTGCATCAGCATAGACGAGTATAAGAATTGGAGGGTATTAGGTAAGCGCCGTGTTAGTGGCACCTGGCACGAAATTGCGCAATCTGCGCAACGACTTTGCGAGTCATTTCTTGCAACAAGCATTTGTCTTCGTTAAAGGAAGAGGAGGGAGAACGCCCCTTATAGTACAGGGGGCATTCTCTTTCCTCTCTTTCTTCTTTTCGCCAATAGTAGTATTTCACCATGAAGATGATAAACCTTCAATGGAAATAGGTTATCGACGATCACACAAGTAAGTACGAAACCAAAAACCTTAATATTAAGAGACCCCGAACAATCCTTTCGCCAGTTGACACATCGCCATAAGCTCCATCCAGTTTTACACTGTTTCTTCTATGTGTACTGGTGACCAGCTCGTAGTAAAACTATGCCACCGTTTCTTTTTCAACCGACGACAAAAAGAGGAGGTTATCAATTCGACGCGTATATTTTTTTTTTTTTTTTTTTTTTTTTTAATGTATGATCATCGATTACTCGAAGACGGCTGAACCGATTTGGAAAATTCTTTTTTTGATTGAAAGGGTATACTTCGATACTGGTCCCATTTTCATAAACGTCAGGATCTGATGATGGGATCCTGGAGAAATCGAGGGAACTCTTCAAATATTATAGGCACACCTATGTCGTTTTGGGTATTTATTATAGTAACTTGTGCAGTTGCTCTCAAAAAGTACCATTTGAGGAAGTGGAACTGATGATGAAGACCACAGATGGCCGCCGAAACTACTCAACAATAAGTATTGAGTGGATTGCGATTCGATTACTTGAATATGGATGTTACGCACTTTATGCTCGTCACAATGCATATGGTGATGTAGAGCTGATGGTGAAGTACCAGGAGAACTCCTCAACAATTAACGGCCCAGCATTGGGAAAAGCAATATTTTGTAAAAGGTTATAAGTAGTTGATAATTAGGCTCTTGTAACTAGGTAAATTAAAAATAGACCAACTAAAAAGAGTGAAATAAAAACTTTTTACCAAAAAATTAAACCGACTCCCAGAAAACACTGCAAAGTGAAAAATAACTTTAATTTCGGAAGTCGGTGCCAAAAACGAAAATACAAAACTAAAGACACCGACTACCGAAATTAAAGTTATTTTTCACTTTGCAGTGTTTTCTGGGAGTCGGTTTAATTTTTTGGTAAAAAGTTTTTTACATATATTAAATTATCGGAATTCTCATAGGATTTCGACGTCTGATTACTATTATTACTGTGACTACTACCTTCAGACATTCTAGAATGGAGAGATATTGAACATTTATTTCAATATTTTATTTATATCAACAAATTATAATCACATCTTGGTTATTTTGTATGGGCTACTAACTGTAGAATCTTAATGTAAAGAAAATTCTGTAAACCTTGTCTTTATCTTAAAGATTTGAAAAATCTTATATATGTATATATATATAGATCGGTTACGGTATTATTCCAGATTAATGTCAATGAATGACTTTTGGCCATTGTTGTCAATGATGATTCGTTACAGGCAATATGTTACTCATACTCTACTTCGAAAGATGCATTGGATATACATTGAATAATTATAATACTTAATTATAATATTTATAAACTGTATGAGTGTATTTAATCAACCATTAATAAAAATCATTTTTTTTATTGATAATAGGTTCGCGTTTGACCACCATCTCACCCGATGGTAAGTGATGATGTGGACCAACATTTTTACAATAAGTCATTTTAGCTCCACATGGTTGCGTACTAAGTACCTAACGCAAATGGTCTCTATGAACATAGCAAGAATATCTCGGGTCTATAAAATACTTCTTTTACACTAACTTTTTATTAGCAGTGCCTCAGAATATCAGAAGTTAGAAAGGGTCATTATTTAAAATTAAGAAATACTTACTTTTTGGAAGAACCCTTTTTGTACAGTGCACAATATCCTCGACTTTCAATTTCATCTTCAACACATATAAGAGTATCCGTAAATTTCGTGATTTTGAAAATAAGTAACGTCTGGGTTCCGTAGCCGAATGTGGTAACTTTTTTTTTAATTTCTGGGCAAGAGGAAAATTCAGTGTTTGTTTCTCAATACTAATTGTATACTACACGTTTCCATTACTATAAAAATTATATACAAGGAATATTTTAATAACCCTGACCGAATATTTTTGCTAACGCTCCAAAACTCTGTTAGGGTATCAGACCGGAATAAAATATTTAATTTTAATTGTGATACCCTGCGTGGTGGATCAGACCGGAATAAAAAATAATTATGAAATAAAACCGATCCCCCAGGGTATCAGATGATTCGTACTAAAAATGACAGTTGGTAATGTAGGTAACCAAGGAACTGGTATACCCATGTTGTATGAAAATGCTTAGACTTTAGCCATAGTAAAAAGCCAGACCTTGACCTTGGGTCACAATGGGAACTGTCACGAGGCGCTGGTGAACAAGCTTCACAGGCTCACCGGCGAAGCTGTGCTTGCCTGTACAACAAATTGTACATCGGAGAGTGTGCGTAGGAGCTCCATGTCCTGATCCTTCCATCTTCCTTTCACTACCGGTCTACCAGAGGCACTGCAGGGTACAATCCGCACTTGGTTGATATATTGTCTTATCGTACTAAGCGCTTCTCCTCCACATGTAATGTGCCCACAGCCAAGGTGTACATCCCGTCAGCCTTTAAAATGAGAATTAACAGGAATTTTCTAGGCTCGCTAGTTCCATAGTAGACCTCATGGTGTCACCACTGCGAGGATCGCCCTGAGGACACGGTGGAACACTTGGTGGAGGTTTGCTCCGCTTGGGCAGAGCTCTGCCGTGTCTTCGTAGAGACGATAGGCGGCGACCTCTTGCTCCCGGAGACATGGGAAGCAGTCACCTCGTTTTGCGGAGCACTTATGCAAGCAAAGGAGGTGGTGGGACGCGCGAGGGAGAGGTGGGTCTCAAGGCCCTCACAGCCCTTGCGCCCCAGCCGCCGCAGGAGACGCTCCGGGCGTCGGGAGTCGCAGGGTGACTCCCAGCCACCGTAGGCGTGAGCCTGCGAGCTGCGAGTAATGGGTAACTCGCCGCCCGACTGAAACCAGGCCCGTGTAGAGGTCAAAGCCGCCTGAAAGAGTGTCAGCAAAATTGTCGGAGCCCACAAGGGGGCCGTTGCCTGCCGGAGTTGCAGAATTGTTCAAAAGTGTTACTGCGGCCTGGGAACACGAAGGGCAAATGATAGAACACGGATAGATTTTAGTCAGTAAAAGTCTGACACATCCTCCCGTTTCGCCCAGATCGGGAGGCAGTCACTGGATTATTTCCCATCCTTAAAAAAGTGCATTTTCGAAATACTAAAAATTAATATTTTTTTTTGTTCCAGATTTCGTCCACCATCATTTGAAGGCACCGCTTCAGAGGATACAATAATAGATGCAGATACAGGCTCAACTGTCATATTTGACTGCAAAGTAACTGCTTTAAGAGATAAAACGGTAAAAAATATCTTATTTTGCGATTATATTTCAACTGACAAGCATAAGGCAATAATTCAGATATTTGGTTACAGGTTTCTTGGATAAGAGTATCGGAAGATGAAAATTTGGAGCTTCTTACGATAGATTTGGATACGCATACGACAGATTTTAGGTTGGTATCTTAGAAGTCCATATATTAGGTACTAGCTTCTACTTGCGACTTCGTCCGCGTGGGTTTTCCCACGTAAATCCCGATCCCTTGGAAATTCTGGGATAAAAAGTAGCCATAGGCATACCAAATTTCATTTACATCCCTTCAGTAGTTTTTGCGTGAAAGAGGAACAAACATACATCCATCCATCCATCCATCCATCCATCCATCCGTCCATCTATCCATCCATCCATCCATCCATCCATCCATCGATCCACCCTCACAAACTTTCGCATTTATAATATTAGTAAGAAGTAATATGAGCATTGAAATCTGCAAAATGGAAACATTAAAATTTCTGGTATTTAAACGTCAATAACCTAATGGCTAAGGTATTGTGATCGAGAAGTCAGGAGTTTGAACCCCACCCCTTACACTATAGCTGTGAACTCACTCCAGGCACAAGCATATTTAGCTTAGTTAGCAGTTAACAAGATTGCCTGTAATGTGAATTCTACCCACATTGTTAGTTCTCTTCCCTAGTTCTCATTGAAAAAATACAAAATTATTACAAATTAATGGCAAAAAAAAAAACATTATTAAACGAATTATTATGGTTATTTTATAATACTAAATTTCATATTAAAATACAGGTTCACGGTAACATATTAATACAATGTTAATCATTGGTAATTATTTCAGCGAATCTTATCAGTTTTACTATCATCAATTCTATACAGAAAATTAGGAGAATGTATCAAAAAATAAAATCATACCTATTATACTGACATCTTCCAGTATAAAGCAGAAATGGTTCCCGGTTCATGTTTCTGCGCATCTAATATATTTATCAGTTATTCAGTAGCATTGAAAGCTAAAGTCCATTCACGGCTCAACAATACCAGTGCCGGTTCCATTGAAGGACTCAGCCATAAATATAACTTCTTATTTACTCATGCCACAATCCGAATAGGATGTGTGTTTGTGCTAAAGTATTGGTTGCTTTTGGAATGGCTCGGTGGTATCAGTATCTACCTACTCTTTGCAAAAAATATTGTTTTGTGCTCGGTTTACTAACAGCGAAGTTACGTGTTCGTTAAATTTAGTATTATAATTTGACTTGGTTACAAGACCGGACCTCTTTGGAGACCTCACATATCTATACGTCACATATAATTAAATTGATGTGGGTGTGTGTGATTTCAAAATAACTGTGTTTTCTCAAGCGCTTACTAACAAACTAAAAAAAAATACCGTCTGTTGGTCTGTCTGTCTTTCTGTTTGTCTGGGCTTATTGGGACTTTTACTGGAAGATAGCAGCGCTAGGGCAACATAATAATATTTAAGGCCACACACAGGCGTCCTTTCTATTTGAAGGAATGGACCCATTGCGTGATGGTGGATATCGCATGTTTTTTTATTTATTTTTTATTAGTGTAGGGAAAATTAACAGTTGCGTATTAAAAAATAACAAAAATGTCTTAAACTATAAACTTATCTATTTTTGGTCCTAGTACATGCCGGTTTAGGCGCGGGCATGCGGACAGCGAGTAAAGGGCAACTCGCTGTCCGACCATGGACCATGCCCGGGTCGACGGCGCGTCGTGTTCCACGCGCGCCTCAAAGAGCGTCAGCAATATGACGAGGCCCCCCCATAGAGGGCCGAAGCCTGCCGGGGTCGTGGGACTCATCCCGTTACCGTGACCCCGGTACGTAAAGGGTTATTGAAGGAACACCGTGGATTTTAGTCAGTAAAAGTCTGACAGTCCCTCCCACCCTGCCCGGAGTGGGAGGACTTATTTGATAATTTTACCACGATAAAAAAAAAAAAGTACATGCCGGTTACCTCACGATATTTTCTACACCGTTTTGTGAGTTAATGACATAAATTACCCAAAGTAAAATGCCTAACTGGGATCGAACTCTCGATCAGAACTCGTTAGTTGGGCCCGTAACCAGCGAGCCACTACTGCTCTTCATTTTAAGAATATTATACATTTATAATGAAATATTAATATGAAATATTATAATAATTTTTTGGTAAAAAGTTTTTATTTCACTCTTTTTAGTTGGTTGATTTTTAATTTACCTAGTTACAAGAGCCTAAATGTCAACTACTTATAACATTTTATAAAATATTGCTTTTCCCAATGCTGGGCTGTTAATTTTTGAGGAGTTCTCCTGGTACTTCACCATCAGCTATACATCACCATATGCATTGTAACGAACATAAAGTGCTTAACATCCATATTCAAGTAATCGAATCGCAATCCACGAAATACTTATTATTGAGTAGTTTCGGTAGCCATCTGTGGTCTTCATCATCAGTTCCACTTCCCCAAATGGTACTTTTTGAGAGCAACTGCACAAGTTACTATAAAAAATACCGAAAACGCAATAGGTGTGCCTATAATATTTGAAGAGTTCCCTCGATTTCTCCTGGATCCCATTATCAGATCTTGACTTGATGACAAATGGTACCTACCAATTTCGAAGTATACCCTATCAAACAAAAAAAGAATTTTCCAAATCGGTTCAGCCGTCTTCGAGTAATCGGTGACCATACATTAAAAAAAAAAAAAGAATACGCGTCGAATTGATAACCTCCTCTTTTGGTCGTCGGTTGATGAAATAATTATGTTTATTTTGCAAATAGGTTATAAATAACACTTTCACACTTTTTTTTATGTGGCCAGTGTTTCCTAACTGACTACTCTGAGAAGAAACACTGAAACAAACTCAGAGGTCAACGTCTCTTTGAAGTCCATATAATCTGTAGTGATCAAGTCATATGAGAGCCATGTATGTTAATGTCTGTGGCGCCCTTTAGAGGACAGAATCACACAGATTTGAGCAGGCCCGTCCAAACAGTGCAAGCATTTGTTAAATATCGCGTAGCTCAACTTGGAACCTTAACACGTTTGCTGACAGTACGTCGTTAGGCGGGAAATTAAAATAGTGCGTTATGACAGTACGTCGAAGGATGGACCACTTATTTTTAAGAGTACATCGTCTCACGATAATTTTTCATATAAGTATTATGAAGTATCCACTGTCATATTATTAGCAATTTCATATTTCTTACTGCCGTAACACGAGTATTTTGTGGGTAGTTTCATATTACTTGCTTGTGCACGAGTACTACGTTGATTTGTCATTTAGTATGGAAAATTCTACTGTCGTAATGTGGTGTCAGGGTAAGTGCTCACTGTCAGCGAACGTGTTAAGGAGGTCGAACGATTTGACGAACAATACAAAGTAAGTAAGTGTAAGGACAATATATGTTTGTTATTTCAAATATCTTCTTCTTGCAGGTACAGGGTAGACTTAGCTGGTGAAAATTGGAAGCTAGCACTAGCAGACGCGAAGGTCCAAGATTCTGGTGTTTACTGCTGCCACGTGTCCACACATCCTCCGATGCTGAGGCGATATAAATTAACTGTGCATCGTAAGTTCTTGGTTCATTTATTTATTTATCGTTTACCAACAGATGGTACAGCTAAACATGATTGATATTTCGTAAGATAACAATGAATAATACTGCACACCTAATTAAACGTAAACACCGCATGCTTCGTGGTTAATCGGTAACTAAGAGAGAAGATAATTCATTTTAGGATTCAAAACGGAACTCTTATAGGTTCACTTTGTAGTCCGTCTATCCGTACGTTCGTTTGTCTGTCAAGATCGTTTTTCTCAGGAACGGGTAGATATATGAAATGTATATTAGATTAGGGTTTACAGTCACTTTCAGCTGTAAAAAAATCTACCGAAAGCGATCAAAAGATATGACCGTTTATGTCGCATATTATCGCATATTTTCTTATTGTGAATCAAAACCTGTGCGGTATAACTGTAGGGCTCCCATTGATCTAGAATAATGATATTAAAGGTAAACAAATCTATAAACTTATATTATATTCAGATAAGTTTGTACGAAACCCTAGGTGTTGGGCTAACTCGCACTTGGGCGATATTTTAATGTAGGCCGGGGTTTATATTTTAAGACCCTGGCCTTATATTTGACCGTCATCTCGATTGATAGTAAGAGATTATATACATACATTGTAATTATGGTCGAGGATGCAATACACTAGACTTTCAAATCTGGCCTTAGAGAAAGGCGACTGTTAATGGGTTTAGATGAGGTTAATATTGATATAAAAAAGTTATATCAATATAAATCTCATTAAAACTATGGATGTGTAAATGCGATCTGTTTTTGTTGTTAAAACGAGAAACTATAAGTCTATCTCTTTCTAACACTCGTACAAAATAATAATATGATAATATGATCTCTCTTAATAATATGATAGTGAAAGTGTCTATGTCTATCTGTCTGTTTAACGGCCTAAATCGCTGACGAAATTAATTTGTCATAGAGATAGTTGAGAAACTGCATCATCGGTACATGGTGGACATCCCACCAAAGTTTTGTGCGTATGGCACAAAACGTTTTGGGAATACTTTCATAGTGCGTACAGTTAAGGAGTGGAATTCCCTGCCAGTCTGTATTTCCTGATATAACCTGGGGGTCTTTAAGTAAAGAGTGAATACTTCTAAGCATGCGTGCTTCATCTTCGGCCACATCATCGCTTACCATCAGGTGTGATAGTGGTCAAAAGCAAGCCTATCACGTATTAAAGAAAAACTGGGCTCAAACACAGGCTATATTTTATTTAAAAAGTCAACCCTTAGAAGGCTAATCTAAGGGATGTTTTTTCCAGAAAAAATCACTTGTATATTATTATACAATATGTATCACAGAACAGATAAAAGGGGTTAGAAAGGAAATAGTTACTGATTTGTATTAGAACCTGTATCGCCGCTTGTCTTCCACTCTTTATCTCCACTACAAGCAAGGGACCCAGATCACGAGTTTGCAACTGATTGTCACACTAACGCAAAGACTGTGTTTGACATGCACTCACACACGCGCAAAAGCAATTTATTTCTCATATATGTTAAAGTAACCAAAAGGTCGATAATCAATATCGATAAAATTATTGTAATTCTTAAAACTTTTGTTACTAAAGTTTTGCAATTTTTTGCTATAGTTTGGGAAGGGCGGGGGGAAGGGCAGGGGTAGTAAAAGTGTGAAAATAAATTAAATAATATTGTCAAATTTAGGGGGCACATCCGTCACAGCCACGATATTCGAATTTTCTCTCGATTTTTGTTTTTTTTTTTTTTTTGGTAATTGCAATTCTGTTTTACGTCATTATGTTATGACATAATATAATTTAATGAATTTTATGTGACTAACCCTGTAAATTTCTATATGCTATATACCAAAAATTCAAAATACCACCCGTGCGAATCTGGGCTGTGTGTTCTCGCGATAAACGTTATTCGCGCCATAGAAAGCCATCAGTTAAAGCTATTACGTAAATAAATGACACAAGTAAAAAGTACAACAATCTTTTAATAATGAACAATAATTTAAACTAATTTCAATGCAGATTTAATAATAATATCCGCAAAAATTATCCAGGTGATGTCATTTAATGTTTCGTCTTTAACCTCTAGAGTCCCAGCGGCACTAAAACGTGCCAGTAAACAAGTATTAGTTGAGCCCCGCTTGCACAAAATTTGTGTGCCAGTGGGGCTCAACTAATAACTAAATAACTCAACTAATAATAAATGATAATAACTATAAGTGAATAAGTTACTTCTAGGCAAGCGTGTTCCATCTTCGACCAAACCATCACTTACCATCAGGTGAGACGGTGGTCAAACGCGAGCCTATTATCAAAAACAAAAACAATAAAGTTTTATAGAATATAAATTATACACTACTTACTGCAATATTTTTGTATGGAGAAGTTCCTGTTTTTAAGTATCTGTTGCCTGACTTTTTTTATATAATAATTTTCTACAAAATTTTCAGACCAAATTGTACTACATTTAGTAGGTATCCATTCATTTCTACCGGTTGCCTCAATCCACAATTTTTTTTATATCTGGATCTGTTGGAAACCTAGCAATAAAACGTATGTTTATAAACAGCTAACCTCAAACAATTTTTTTGACGAAAACCTAGTAACTAAATTGATAACCACTATTAACAATAGTTGGTGGTAATAAACAAAGGTATTTTCATTAAAATAATACTGATAATAATCATTTGATTACATTCGGTATATCGACAGTGTTTACAACTTGGTACAACACTATCGATACGCATGGAATTTCGCGGTATTTAAGCATTGGCTCGGAACACGCGACTCTCGCAATAACGCATTACATTGCGCAATCGCTTGCGTAGTACAAGATGGTACCCATGTATTGCAAGCAATGTATGATTTTGCATCTGATCACGATTGTGTCGTGTTTGTCTACAAATTACATAATACTATTGTAATAATTACAAATATCACTAGTATTTTAAGGTTTTTGGGACTTACCGGTGAAAAGAAATCCCTTCTCGGGTTACACTACACACCTGGCTTCTTTTCCGACATGATATGATAGCGCAAGACGGCATAATGATTTTTTTTTGCGGAGTTTCGTTCGTCGTCACAATAGAAGTGCGACTATTGGCCGGTGAACATAATTTTGGTTGAAGTATGAGCGTTCAAACTATGAGCGGCGCGCCTGCCCCGCCCACAAGGCCATTCTAACCTCTTTTATCTGTTCTGTGATATGTATCGTAATTAACTCACAACTTCAAACACCACAATTAGAAAATTATGTTGTTATCATAATGCAAACAGTTTTTTTTAGTTTTACTTAGGTAGACAGTTATTTTAAAGACTAAGTTGCTTGTAATAAGTTTAATTTATCTAATATTAATTAATTTATAACCGTAGTAATTTGTGTTAAATGACGGAATTTACATAAATTGGCATTTAAAAAGTTATTGTTTTGTTTTTGTAACAAAACAATTAGAATATAAAACACGGGAATGCACTGTATTCCTAAGATACAGGCTATGCCTAGTTCAGTAAACAGAGCTTTATTATGTGTAAAATTTGAATTGCTAGTAAAAATATTGATTTATGGCGATTTTGGTTTGTTTTGACTGTACAGCAATAGTCTTGTAATTTACGTAACTTTTATTATTTTTAGGATAAAAAATTACCTATATTAAAAATAATAAATGATAAAAATCAACTAATTTCGGGATGTGAATTAATTATATTACATGTTGTATGTTCTCAAATCAAGCATTACAGTCCGTCTTTTTGTTCACAGCGCCTTCAATAAAGATGAGTAAAGAGGCGTTTCTAGAGACTGGGGAGACGTTGTCTCTCAAATGTGCCATACTCCACCTGCATCCAGGCGAGGCAGTTCCAGAGATGCATTGGTTTCGAGGGAACAGCACCGTGTCTCTGGACGAGGCTCGAGGAGGAGTGCTCATCGAAACTGATCAAATGACTTTGACGAGTCATTTGCAGGTAACGTGGACTTTATTTTTCCATTTTACAATAATATTTTTTTTACAATCTGGGTAGCACTCACATAACTAGCGATCTTGTTGACCCCTCCAACTAAGCTAAATATGCTTGTGTCTGGAGTGGGTTTACGGCAATAGTGTAATGGGTGATCACAAGTCCGACACCGTAGTTAATGACTATTGACGCTTATCTATACTAATATTATAAAGCGGAAAAGTTTGTTTGTTTGTTTGTTTGTTTGTTTGCTTGAACGCGCTAATCTTCGAAAGTACTGGGTGGATTTGGATGCAATTTGGTATGGAAGTAGCTTGAAGCTTGAGGAAGGTTATAGGCTACTTTTTACGCGACTGCAAAAAAAAGAGTTATGTTTTTAACGTGATAGAATCTACGGGAGCGAAGCCCCACGTGAGTACTAGTAATTGATATATTGAGTTAGTGTAAGAGAGATTTATACATAAACTTTGCTGTACAATAAAGTTGGTAGGTTGTATTCTATTTTGTTCTAAAATTGATATAATTATTGTTTAAGAAACTAACGTGCACATACACACATTCACCTGTCATCACCTGCTTAGCCTTTTTTCCAACCATGTTGGTCAGTCATAAGTAATTTATTTCGAAACAATATACATTGTGTAGAAATTTTGTAAATAAAACAGTACCATTAAATATATCAAACGAAAGAAAAACGTCAAATATAATAAAAATAACAAACTCAAAACGATAATAATCCAAATTCGTTTTAAAATAAATAATAAAACAAATAGTCAAATTAAAACCCAGTAGCTGGTTAACACAATACCCAGATACCATTCATACATATTTACATACTTAAATCTTATCTTAACATAGTATAAAGCAAAGTCACTTCCTTGTGTCTGTCCCTATGTATGCTTAAATCTTTAAAACTACGCAACGGATTTTGATGCAGTTTCTTTCAATAGAAAGAGTGATTCAATAGAAAAGTTTTTAAGTATATAACATGCATAATATAGTAGAGGAACACTGACAATTTTTGAGGTTTCTAATGTGATGTCACAAACAAACACATTTTTTTTGCGCTTGCTTTGCAAACGCTGGCTGAACCCTACGAGATAGATCAAATTAATGTACTAGAGTGTTGTACACCTTAAAAAGGTCAACAAAAATGTCCTGAATGGCATCTGTCTATCTCTCATAGATAACCCACAACAACCATTTCTTATTCTTTACTTTTTACGAGAAATACGAGCATATTTTACGAAGCGATTTTAAGCAATACAGCATTAATCCTTATCCAATTAAGTACTATAAATATATTGTGCATTTAATATAAATCAATATTGCCCTTTACAGAATATAATTTAAATAAATAGTTTCGAAGATATTACAGATTTAAAATGCAAGGACATAGCGGTTGCGGCGCAGTGCCGGCGGAGGCAAGGCGCGCGTGCCTATGTTGCTTAGATTTGAGCGTTGAATGTTTTTCCCATGCTAAATTATGTGTCGCACTTTCAAGAGTAATTACTAAAGAGAACATGTATGTCGAATGACAAAAAGACTGTCAACGATGTATATAAAGACATTCTATAGTATATTTAATATAAACATTGCACCCGTGCGAAGCCGGGGCGGGTCGCTAGTTTGTTATAATTTAAAGATTATTCTGTAATACTTACTTAGCATAATGTAGTACTTAATACCCAAACTGAAATAAAATTATCTTGTGAATGTATTATGTTTTTTTTTTTGCATTTAGTCATTTCCTCGCTGAGGTGAGATGAATGGTTACGTGTTGCACTCGAGTGCAAAGATTTTTCACCTCGTGCTCTTTTGATTCCCTCGCTAACGCTCAGGATTTCTAATGTTTGAATCACTCGCTGCACTCGTGATTCAATTTTAGAATCCTTCGCTTGCTCGGTCATCAAGATTGAGCACGCGGTTAAAAAGCAACTTTGCAAACTTGTATAACAAATAACTATTATTGTACAGCAAAATTTAAACACACCTATTTAACAATATTGCTTATGCTATGGTTACAATGGCGGTCTTCAGCGACTGGCACCAACGGCTAAGCGTGGTTTCTGAGGCGCGGAGGAATCTCGGTATGTTACGATGGTGACCCATCTACAAACCATCCCCGGCAAGCGTGATCGACCCGTGCAGCTATTATTATTAAGCCATGAACACTGAAAACATAGTTAGATAATATAATTCTTCCTTTCAACTAAACAATTTATATACAACGTGTAACGGAAACCCCATATCTATCCAAAAGGGCTGAAGACAACATCTGGTATGGATTCTCTATGCACAGTTTCAGCTCAAAATAACTGACTCAAAGAATTGATATCAAATTATTGGTTTCATATATTTCTTGAATACCAATCATAACAAACGTGTCACAGCACCACAAGGGTCAATAACTTTCCACGTCACTTGCCAATAAAACGATAATTCTTTTCGTTCTTCTTAATTTGAAAAATTCTGTCTCTGGTATTGTGTATTGGAATTTGTAATAAGTACTACACACGTAGACTTAGGATTACAAAACCCTTGCCATATCGTTTGTTATCATCCAAAGAAGCCGTGCACTTGGTATGTATATACCCTTTAAATTACACGTTGTATAATTCTTCCTTTCAACTAAACAATTTATATATAAGAGCTTCCAGGCAGAACTGTAGCTATAACAATAATATCCTGAATATTTTGAATAATACGCAGATTGTAACGGTTTCAATTTCTCCCTAGAAGCCTGTGAATTCTCATATCTAACCTTATGAGAAGGCCCGCCTTAGGTTTCGCTCTCGCCGACTCGGCATTCAGGTAACGCCTTAAGTAAAGCGTTTTTTGACCTCGACCTCCTTTCAGAATCCTGTAAGAAAATCTCCAGTTTATTGTGTTTCACGGAACATTGTAACACGGAACCCTGCTAAACGATACTGTATAGGCTTTTCTGGCAACATGGTATAAATAAAATATCGAAAAACCATTGGACTTGCTTAGAATCTAGAATAGGTGCTTTGAATGGTCAATGGCGGTAGAATTATTGGTAGCTTAACATATGTATTACCATTCTTTTTATCTTATATATTTTGGGTATCCTGTTCCGAACACGACTCATATTTTAATATAACATAATAATCGACAAACCACATTACTACCAGCTAAATAAAAAGCAATATTTGTTACGTATCATTAAACCCCATCCATAATTAGTGGAGTAATCGTTATAGCAAACAAAAAACATACGGATGAATTGAGAACCTTCTCCTTTTTTGAAATCGGTTAAAAACAACCGTGTTACCTCGTGCGACACCCTCGAGAAAAGATCCTATTACCTATTCCAAACCAGTATAAAAATAACTTAGTTAATTCGACGTGCCCATTTTCCATTTACGAAAAGCCTGGGAGCAAAGTATATTTTTCTAAAAATCTCATTACTTATTTACATTTCATCAACTGTTTTTCCTAAATTCTGGGAGGTAAGAAAAAAGTGTGTTTAACGGACCAAATGAGGGTTACTTAGCGAGGCTGTCCCTCACGGGAATGTTGTACCTAATTGTGTCTGTAAACGTTTATAGTCAAGGAGATAACAGAGCGTATGATATTTACCGTATGATAGCCATGAGTTAAGTGGTACGATGGGGTGGGGGCGCAGTATTAGCGTTACTACTAAGCTCATATTATAAAAATAATAGGTACGTAATTCAATTTCATAGTTATGCGTATTTTGTCAGAATCATGATCAGAAAATAACGTTCCCTCTGCTGGAAACTGTTCTCCTCAGTATTTGAGGGACATTTAATTCACCACGCTGGTTCAGTGGGGGGTGGTGGATGTGTTGTCTTCGGATTTTTGGTCCTGAGATATGATGGTTTTTTCACGTTTTCCTTTAATTATTTGAGAGCAGTGGTACAATTGTTTCTGACGTAACCGCACAACGACAGTTTCGACAGATAGTCAATGAGAATAGTGACTCTAATAAAAATAATAATTTTATAACATGCAACTTTGTCCATGATACAGTAACTATAAATAAAGAAGTACATAATTAATCACCGCGCGGTGTCCGGTAGTCGACCTTGAAAACGAATAAAATCATGATATAATTACAAACGCCGATAGTTTAATCTGCCATTATAAATACAAATCCCAAGCTCATTCGTTGGTTTACAAAATTGCGTAGGAAGGAAGGAGGAAGGAGCCTTTATTACTACTATTTTTAAATATTTTTTTTTTAAATTTTGTATAGCAGACTAGTTTTATTTGAACGTAGTTATTTATTTGACTTTCAGTCAAGCAAAAAATTATTAGTATCTTTTAGCCTATATTGCCTTGCATTTTACGGGACCGTTGCCGAAGTTCGCTTCGCTTAATAGGCTACATAACTAGTCTATTCATGATCCTAAATCCATACAGCCATCATTGCCACCCCACCCTGCAACTACACCCTCAAGGCCCAGTAATTCTACCTCCCCGTTTGTTCTAAATTACCGCAATATATTTGCGGGCTAAAGTGTAAGTGAGACTTAAATATTCTCCTTTACTTACGGCCTGAGTGGTGATACAAAAATGCAATCTTAAAAAAAAAAAACTGTTAAGATAAAACGTAATGGCTGAGCTTTAAGTTATTCGCCTATTAGGCGGTGTTTATTAAAAGCATTATTTTATTTTTTTGGTTAGCTGTGGTATAGCATAATCAGCCTTTTAAGGGTGCGTTTCCACCAGAGATGTGCGATGGAAATGTGTCGTGCGAGGATGTCTAGCTGTGCTGTGAAAATGTGTGGGCGTTTCCACCAAAGCTGTGCGATGAAAATATGCCTACGAGGATATGTAGCGGAGCTGTGAAAATGCGCATTAATGTGTGGTGCGAGGATGCGCAAACCTCGCAACACATCCTTCTCAACACACATTCCTCGCAACACATCACTCGCAACACATCTCTCGCACACATCCCTCGCACACATCCCTCGCTTGTTTTGTATGCGCAAAAATCTAGCTCCGCTGAGCCGTTTCCACACATCCCTCGCTACGCATCCTCGCACATCTCTGGTGGAGACGCAGCCTTATGTTGCCACTGCTGGGAAATAGGGCTCCCAATGGGCTAGACCACGTGGCCTCAGTGTGTGTTGGTGGTTATCGACTTGTCGCATGTCTTCTGATTTTTCAGTCACATTCCGGATTCCTCCAGGAGCTCGTAGCCAATAAATAACAGCCGCACTGGTCGATCTTCAAGGTAAAGCAACGCTTCCCGAGGTCAGTCCGTGGATGGGAGGCAATCTTAAAATATCGAGATTATTCCGTGCCTCGGTCACACAATCACGTTAAGCCGTCGGTCCTGGCTGTCATTAGTATACCCTAGACAGTTGTTACGGGTTAAAACCTAGAATAATTATTGCTTTATCCAAAAACACTAGAAAAACACGCTTTTATAAATGCACGTAAAAACAAAAAAGTGAACAATTAAACGGTCATTCCCCCAGAGAATTTGAAAGTGACATCTATAAAAAATAATCTATCTAAATTAAAGTTTAAAAAAAGCAATAACGGATTTTCTTTAAACCTTGAAACCTGATCGTGTTCAAAGTCCATTACGTGGCTTTTCTCACAAGTGCAAACACGACTATGATACGATATTCCATCATGAAATGCCAGTGCCTATCTTCCGGCTTCATCATCCTTGAAACCCAATCGTGGTCAATGTTCATTACAAGACTTTTCTAAGAAATCCAAAACAGCTATGATACGATTTTCCATCATGAAGTACCAGGTCATATCTTCCGGCTCCATCATAAGATCAGTTCGACAGTACCATATTATTTTATTGTCATCAGAACTACATACAGCTGCCAATTTTCATTACACTATGACCCTTGGAAGATGGTTAAATTAATTACCTTAGATTCCATTACATAGTTAAGGCGCCTTCAAATTAGTCGCGCGGCAGCAGCGCGGCTGCAGCGCTGCCGTCGCGCTGCTTTGAAAATCCATATAAATATAAACGCGCAGCGGCAGCGCTGCTGTCGCGCTGCGGCCGCGCGTGATATATTTGCATTTATTTGTATGGATTAACAAAGCAGCGCGGTGGCAGCGCTGCAGACGCGCGGTTGCAGCGCGGCTAATTTGAAGGCGCCCTTAGTTACATACAGGTCGACCTAATCAAAGCGTGTTAAAATCTGGCACTGGTCTTGCGTTGGAGTGTCGTATTACCCAGCTACTGGGTTATAGAGATTCAGATAGGTTTGCTGCATGTAGAAAACTGGTACTCAATTGTATCCAGTTAGACTGGAAGCCGACTCAAACATAGTTGGGAAAAGGCTTCGCATTATATTATTATTTCATTTATTTTACTTATCTCTCAAAAATTACATTTTTAATTGCTTTTGTATAAAAATATTACTATAAAAAAATCTTTTAGTATATTATGTATTACTATATTATTATAAGCCTGTAGTGTACCACTGCAGGGCAAAGGCCTACTTTATTTTTTTTTTATTTTTTTTTATTACGAATGAGCCCGCTCTTGACCTCGATCACACCTGATAGTAAGTGTAAGATGAGGTCTAAGATCGAACGAGCGAGCCCAGAAAATGCCTATTCACTCTTGCTTTAAAGGCTGACGGGTTATATGTGGCAGGGAACACAGAAGCCGGCAGAGAGCCTCCCACTTTTCTCTGTCCACTGCCACATCCGACCAATCCTTCAGGTAGAAATCTAGTTCGTCACGCCATCTCCTCCTCGGCCTACCCCGTCACCGGTTCTTATTATTCAGATCCCAATCAGTAGGCACTTTTGCCCAATTCTGCTGCGACATGCGGTAGATGTGATGTGCAGTTTTACATCAGCTTGGCAGCTGTGATGCCTACGTCTGCGATTTGGGTTTTGGAGCGAAGTATACTGTTCCTTATTCGATCTTTGATTCTGACTCCGAGTATACTTCGCTCCATTGCTCGCTGGCAGATCCGCGGACTTTTGACGTTTTGTTAATGATCACGTTTGTGCATTGCTATTATATTATGATGATGATGAAATGGTGATGGTGAAAATAACTCAAAGTAATGGGCCTGGTTTCGAAGTAGCTGTACTTATAAGCACAAGGCCACCACTGTTTTCACCTGTGAGATTAATTATTTTATTTTATTTAATCGCGAGCGGGTTACAAATCTATTTAGCGTTAAACCTTACAATATAATAAAAATGGCGTCCCATTTGTTTGTGCACATGTTACTAGATACGGAAAACACGATGAAATTGTACTGAAACTAACAGCTAATTGCGAGTTTCAGCAATATAATAACATATTTCTAGTACGAAATTAATACAACATTCGATATTTCCCAATATATCCACCGACTTGATATTATTTACCATTTGTACCACGTGTAAGGGAATCGAATAAGGATCAGCCGCGTTTTCCTCCTTCAGAATATATTCACATATTTTTAAAACTCCGTATGTTTATTGTGCCTTATTCGTAGGTAGGGCTCGGTCGGAATACAAATACTAATGTGGGAAGTAAATACTCGTAGGTACATAGGTATTTGTAATGTAAACGAAAATATTTTATCGTACATGTTGTAACTCAACGTTTTGTAAGAATTTATTGTTAGATTTGATTGAATAAAGTTGAACAGTTCCGTTCGAATATCAAAATTTTGTTTGGAAAACATATTGTTCTATGAACTTATTTTGAGGTTCAAATGAAAAATGATAGATGGACAGACAGGCATTGAAGTGATCCTGCGTTGTCAAACTGTCTGTCAAAAACCTTATACTGATACTGAAATTTAACGAACATGAAATAGGTCGTTGGCCAGGTACAACTACTGGCTCTTTCAGCAGTGAAAATAACAAACCTGTAATTCAACGGAATCATAGAGGTGAGCGAAAATATGCGACAAATCTTTTGATATCACCATTTATGTTATTAGGTCCTTTTTTTGGGGTGGGAAAATCATCGAATTACTTTTCACGCCGAGGAGAGGAAGGGAGTTTCAGACTTCTACCGACCAACCCGATTGGCTTGCGATCCCCGACGCCCGGGGCGTCTCCCGCGGCGGCTAGGACGTGAGGAAGAGAGCTGTGTCTCCCTTACCCATTCAGCCTCCTCCTTCACTAGCATGACTACTTCGCAAAAGGAGGCGACTGCGCTCCGCACCATGGTCTGAACCAAGGCCGGTCGCGAGAGGTCATCGCCGCTGACCGCCTCTACGAGGGCACGTCGGTACTCCCGCCCTAAGAAGAGCCGTTGGTCTTAGCTCAAATGAGAACCGTGTTGGTTTACCATCGCCTTGAAAGGATTGGTCAGCTAGACGTAGGCGTTACAGAGTGCTAGATGTTCAGGGTGCACCGAAGGTTCTAATCGCAGAATGATTTAAGTTACTCCGCTCGAGGATTCTGAATAAAATTACATCAATAACCTAACGTTGGCTATACAGGTATGGCTAACATAGCATGAAAATACTGAAATATGGAACAGATTTACCATGACTTCTGCCTAATAAGTTAACGGGACCTTAACCGAAAAGATCTTAACCGCTGGGGTTGCGGGAATCGTGTAGCAAGATACTGCGGCCCTTAAACCACAGGAAAGGAAAGAACAGGGTGGATTTTTAGCCAGCTGAAGTCTGGCTTTGGCTTCTGTTCCCTCTAGAGCGGAAGGAGTCTGTTGATGATTATCCACCACCCAAAAAGAGGTATCCAATAAGGAACAAGATTTTTGTAAATTCCAGTGGGTATGTATACATTTTACTCTACTAAAATAATGTAATCAAGTATGCTGAGCATAAAATTAATATACAAACAAGTTTAATTTTCATTCAGAGGCCTATTAAAGAAGACAGTAGTAATTAACTTTAACCTTTGATAAAATATTTATAAAAGTAATAAGTAGGTATATTACAATGTTCCTTAGTAAATTTAAAATGGCATATGAATATGAAGCTTCTGGTGAGACGACTAACGGAATACATAATTTATTAGGCTCATTTTATAATACCTGTCTAATTTAAATTCCAGGTTTTAAAGGCCTAGGGAATAATGGAAACGTATCCCAGATTTTAAAGGCCTAGGGAATAATGGAAATGTTATTAACTTCAAATGCTCAATAACCCATATATAAATTGTTTATAATTTCTGCACTATTTGATCGAATATTTACACACCAAGTAATTGTTACAGTTTGTTTTGTTACGCAATTTTGTTTTTGTTAATAAAAAAATGTGTGCGTCCTAGTACATAATTAAGTATCTCATAATATAATATAAGAGCAGTAGTTTTAAAACTATAAAATCATTGTTTCTATCTAACCCAATGAGATTTTAATTAAAAATTAAATTCCTGTTTTAAGTGGAACAAGTGAATTTATTGTTTTGTTTTTGCGTCGGATTTTTCTTAATTTTATTAAATTAAGAAAGAGCCGACAAAAAATTTCAACGCAGGGGGATCCAGAATCATGTACTGAATCCATGGTAAGCGGTTGCGCGTCGATGTTACTGCCACCCTGTATACTGTTCTTACTATCAATTAGGTATGTTTTAATAATAATAACCATGTAGTTTTTAGTTTCTTGCCGGTTCTTCTCCATAAAAAACGATAAATTCGAACCATACATTACTAACGATTAAAAAGTCACTTTTAAATCGTTAGTAATGTATGGTTCGAATTGATCGAACATTTTAAAGCGTCAATAGCCTAATGGCTAAGGTGTCGGACTTGTGATAGAGAGGTCGTGGGTGGAACCCCACCCATTACACTATTGCCATGAACCCACTTCAGACACAAGCATTTTGCTTAGTTGCTTCACACATATCACGGTTTAGTTAGAGGGGTTAACAAGATTGCTAGTATTGCGAATTCTACACACATTGCGATAAAAAAAAAAAAACCAAAAAAAATAGTTTAAATGGTAGGGCAACAGTGAGTACGCAAAAGTATATACAACATGTTACATGTCGCATTCAAGTTCTACAACTGAAGCACATTGAATAAAAACCCGCTCGATTCTTCGGTCATAAAAATGCATTTATGTGCAGGTGGCGCGTCTCAAAGTGGAAGATGCAGGAAACTACACCTGCGCTCTGGTGTCACCTATACAGATGAAGGCGACTACGAGAGTACATGTTTTGCAAGGTTAGTACAAACAGTACAAATTGAACAAGCGCTTGTAAGTGAGATTTATTTAAAACCATTTATATGTCAGAACTATTCAGTCTAATCTTAACTAACATTATAAAAACTTTTAAACAAACAGAAACTTTACGAGGACCGATATAACAATACCATACGCATGTCTGGAAGAGTTTGTAAAACCACTTTAATAGCTTGGCTTAGACTATAATAAAACTGAAACTTTTATTATTATCTTAACTTAAATCACTTCATACAAAACACTGGCATACAATCTATCCCAAACGAACCACACTCTTACACTACACATTTCACTCCCTCACACGAACACTCTTAAGAAACATGCTTACAAACACCTATAAAATTCTACACCGAATAAATGTTTTGCGTTATAAGAGAAAAAAAGCGCAAAGTTAATATGAATGTAGATACATAGAATACTCTTAATTGCACACTAATAATTTAAACACACTTCAGTCAGATTGTAATTTACTTATTTACAAAAGCCTAAATGTCAACTACACTCAGCGGCACTGAATGTGGCCCAAACGCAATTTACGGTTTTTAATCAAAATAAAACATAAAACGCTAAAATCTTTGGTAAAACTAGTATTATTATTTATTTTCCGAATGCCAATGATTGATTAACACTTATAAAATAGTTTAAACGAAATTTTACAAAAAAATCACAAAACAATTAAAAATTAATAACGGGTATTGCCACATCTGGCCCTGATGATTGCTTGCATGCGATGGGTTTTTGTTTTTTATGTCCACTTGTGGAATTTCTTGCCAGGCAGCTATTTATTTCACGGAGTCTGTGGAGGGTTAAGACTTCGTCTAATTTTTCTTTATAGCATGTCCTAGACATGTTCTATGTTCTATGGAAATCATGTCTGGGCTTCTTGCAGGCCACTGCATTTTCCAAACCTCCGAAATGTAGGTAATCAGAAATGCAGTGCGGTGTGTGAGTGTGATTGTTTTTATTAAATAATATGTAGTTCTTAATAAAAGTCGGCGACGGCATAAATCTACCGTTTATGTGGAAGCCATTATATAATTCTATATCCATATGAGCTATAAATACAATTAAATTAGATATTCTTAATGATGCATATTTTTGAGTATTTATCAAATTCTAATCAACACTGATTTAATTATCGCTTTTTAAATTTAATATACATGAACTTTGTCTTTTACAAGAAGTCAGTCGGACGCATATGTAAAAAAATACGATAAGATTTACCGTAATGGCGCACTAGGAAATGGCCCGGTGTGCTACGATGAAAAAACTCATCCCATTTCAAATATTATTTCTCCATAAAAATGCTGCGTTATCACTAAGTGACAGATCTATACTAGTTAATTGAATTTCGCTAAAAAAAAAAAAAACGTTTTCTCGCCAACGAAGTCGCGTGCAGAGGCTAGTTATTTTATGTTATTTGTATTTTAATTCTTTCATTTGCAAAGTGTAAAAATCTCGTCGTACTCTTGAGTAAGGAATGACGTCACGAGCCCCGAACTCCAATACTTCGATGCGTTATAAACATTTGATAACTTGATAAAGCGAAAGGAATGTAGCTTGCGGGGGCCACAATTGTTTCACAAACAAAAACTAAGAATAATTATTTATAATCCCCTAAAAACATTCGTTATGTATTCGTATTCTACAATTTTTGGGATAAACGGGGCGACTAGTAGAGTCCGCGTTTCCGTAGATTAGACACCTGTGCCAAAAGTAGGCTATAAAATAAATAAAATGTTACTTTGTTCTAAGGAGTTTGGTCGACTTCCAAGCGATGGAGTCTTTATGTTGCCTTTTGTCCTAAATGGGGTTATTTAGAGCAATAAATGGGTCCTCTGTGTCGAATTCACAAATGAGAATAAAGTTTTATTTTTGCGCTTTTATCAAAAGGAAATTTATTGAGTGAAGAATAGAAAAATTACCAAAATGTTCAGGGAGCATTTAATTAAGCGTCAATAGCCTAATGGATAAGGTGTCGGACTTGTGATCGAGAGGTCGCGGGTTCGAACCCACCCATTACACTCTTGCCGTGAACCCACTCCAGACACAAGCATATTTAGCTTAGTTGGAGGGGTTAACAGGATTGCTAGTAATGTGAATTCTACCCACATTGCAAGATATCTTTAAAAAAAAAATTTATATTAATGGTGACTTTTATCACGCTAGGTAGCAAGCGATTGAGTTCTACGATGAAATGAGTGAGATAAACTATTTTCCAAATAAATTTTAATATAGCTGGATATTTTGCAATATAGAACCTGATTCCTTTTGAACCAGCACATAAAATTGAGCTTGAAACCAAAGAGTATAAAGCTAGTCTAGTTATATCCGCAATATTGCACATTTTTTTTTACATTTAACTTAGTAGTATTAAAATCAATTCACAAAAAGTCAACAAATGGACCAATTATAAATAATAACATTCACAAATAACAATTGGAACTTATTCACAAATAACAGTTGTAAATTATAATATTCACAAATAACAATTGTAAATTATAACATTCACAAATACCAATTAAAACAATATTTCCACATTAGCCGGCACATTTACCACGATACTTGTACTGGCAGTCAAAACGCTCTGCGAAAGCGTTCAGGATACTATTCGGGCTAACCCGCACCCTGCGCACCAGGGATGTGAACCGCTTGCGCATGCTTGTATGAATCTATCCATGCGCGCTTTGGCGAACATCGCTGAGACGCTACAGAAGCGAGGTAGCAGCTGCATCCTGAATGCGTTATTGTACTGGACGCATAGATATTTGTTCTGTAATTCTTTTAACTTTCATTTAAAGCACAAACCCTAGTGTTGACTTGGCTCTTGTACTAGGAGATCCTGTTTCACAAAAGCCGATTCTCAAAATACCAAGGTTTATGTTAAGTAAAACATGATGGCCTGAAAATAGCTTATTTCTTATACTTAAATGTATATATTGTAGTTGTTTAATTTTTTTGTTTATTACCCACATTAATCTATGTATCACTAAATACAATTTATTTATAATTTCAATATTTTTCATTTGCTTTAATACCATAATGTAATGATTTCAATTTTCAATTTATTTTTATTTTGTAAACACAAGTTACGATAATACAGACAGTAATGATGACGAAACGATTTACGTAGTAGTTAAGTGATTAGCTGCTGCGTGTCGCGGGTTCAATTCCCGCACGCAACAAATGTTTGTGTGGCCTATATAAATGTCTTGCTGGCTTAGGTGTTACTTCATTTGATTTGAAATATTCGTATACGTATCCACGATATGATACAGGAGATAATTCTTGTTTTGGGAAATCTTGATGTATTTTTTAAGTTATCTAATTTTGTATCGAATCTGTTTCCACATCTGCGAAACAGGCTTTTTTTAATGAGAAGGAATGCGACTCAATCCACCACTCTGGCCCAATGCAGGAAGGTGCATTTTGCATATCTTTGGATTTTTCGTTTTGCTCCTAGCACATGCCGGTTTCCTCACGAAGTTTTTCTTCACCGTTTTAAGAGCAGTGGTCATGATGGAAATGACACGAAATAATTTGCCCTTCTGTAACCACTTGCACACCACCTTTTTTTAATTACTGACCTTAATTACCTTTTTCTTTCCTGATTTATCACTACAATGCCGTAAAAATCAAAATCTAAAGCCGGTATCTCCAGAACTAGAAAGCGATAGGTGACAAGATCGTAATTTATTTCGTTGCCTTTAAAGAGCAAGGGAAACAACATCTGAGTCCGGAATTCACGTTTACAAATGAGAGCTACAAGGTTTCCGCGCTCTGCAGTTTTAGTGCACCTGTTCCGAGATTGAGTCATAAAGTATTTCCATGCTTATATTCGCTGAATAGTGTACTGCATAACTGGATAGTATTACTGTTCATTTCTATTACTGTGCATCTCATTTCAGTTCAAAGATGTCGTTGAGAAAGTTCCTTCTCAATGACATGGGTTGTCCGTACATTTCTAATTTGTGTTCATATTTAAGTTGTTCGTTGTGTAGGATTTCCATAACAGCTAGCTATTGCGAAGTGAAACAATGATATAGCTCAGAACGACATACTATTTTGTGTAATAATATAATATCTCTACTTTCTATAAATAAAGTAGTTTCCCACCATCGTATGTTTAGAACTCTTTCGATCTTCGATAGATAGTGATTTAAGAGTAGGGTTGTAGAAGCAAAGATTTAAATTAAGGGGGCAGAGCAGCAGTCGGGCCGTGCACGTACCCATGGTCTAATTATAATAATAATATAAACTGGACGCGCTTGAGTCTATCGAGAAGCGGGCCAAGAGACTCATTGGCAACGATGCACTGGTCGAGTCAAAGCTCCAGAGACTTGAACATCGACGACGAGTTGCAAGTCTATCGGTTACATTTCGGGGAGTGTGCGATGGAATTACACAGTCTAATTCCGCCAAACCCGTTCCATCATCGGACTACGAGACAAACGGCGAAGCGCCATCGTTACATGGTGGACATCCCACCCATACGCACAAAACGTTTTGGGAATACCTTCATTGTGCGTATGGCTAAGGAGTGGAATTCCCTGCCGGAGTCTGTGTTTCCCGATAGCTACAACCTAGGAGTCAAGAGTGAATAGGTTACTTTTAGGTAAGCGTGCTCCATCTTCGACCACATCATAACTTACCATCAGGTGAGATGGTGGTCAAACGCGAACCTATTTTTAATAAAATAATATGGATTATTAATCACTTCACTCTGACACCACACTCATATCTACATTGCACCAGTGCGAAGCCGGGGCGGGCCGCTAGTAAAATAATGAAAAAATATTGACGTTTGCCGAGTTTGTATTTGGATCTCGATTCCGAAAGCAGTAATCTTCGGAAGCAGTTGCAACACCTTGAACGCACAAGACATTAAAAATGCTGCGTGCTGTGATTTAGAACTGCGTGAGAAACGACTGAGATTGCAACAATAATAAGGTCGGTATTCCAGTTCACCGGTAAATCATTTCACCGGCAAATATGTGGCAAATACATCGTAGTTCTAAATAGCGCTAATGTTTCTTTTATGGTTTATTTGTCTCACGAAACCTTTTGACGGCCTTATCTTTATCATTTAAATCTATATAAAGTAACTAAACAGAACAGTATTTAGCAGGTCAAGTGGCGATGGTTACTTATTGCGTCATCTGTAACTCAACATTGATCTCTCATCAATTCAGCCACGACTGGTGAGAGGAACCTTAATTATCCTCAATCAATCACCTCGCTCTTCAGGTTGATTGGTAGAACGACTCCTGCCTGTCTTCCCAACATAATCTACTCTACTATCTAAAGTATTACAAAACCATTACGTTCAGGGATAACATTTTTAAATTCAAGACGAGAGAATTGCAAATCGTCACGTCCCGCATTATTTAAAACTTTATTAGTTCGCAAAAAACGTACAACGAAAATGGTTCATCGAGGACGTTATTAAGAAATGTCTAAGCTTAATGAGCTTTTTAATGCTATGTAAATTTGGCAGCTACTAGACTCGACTGTAATACTCCGTAATAAAGGCAGTCATTTATAACTGGGGCGTTCTAATATCATGTCATTAAGTAAGTCCAAATATACAACTGACATCTGCTTTGTTTTCCAAGTATTTTCTCTCGTACAATTTAGAATAGCTATTTTCCACCACTGTCATCTTGTTTATTAAGGATTGTGGTAATGGATGCCGCCCATAAGTTGTCCTTGGTCATCTAGGTCAGTAGTACGTCGGAAGGAACATTCCGAGGCATGGAGCGTGGAATAGATGTCAACTCGTAACACCGCGGTCATTTGCTCTGATTTTGTCCGTATATCTTAGAGACATTTGCTGGGCAGGTGATGTGTGGCACCCAACCCAGGCGTGATAGTAGAAATAATTTTATCTAGATTAACATCATCATATCGTTTTTTTTTATTTGTCTGCGTATGTCACTAAGTGATAACGTAGCATTCTCCTGTTGAAAGAATTTTTAAGATCAGATGAGTAGTTTCGACAATAACCACCTACATACAACTCACTCACATTCACAAACATATTTTTATAATGTTTATATAGATTTGGTATATCTGGGGTTAACTTTTTACCCAGCTACGGAAATGTCAGATATCAGATAAGCAGACGCTCCATGTTTAATACTGATACTCAGCTACATTCGGTTAGACTAGAAACCGACTCCAACGTACAGTGCGATCCAACTAAGAATAGGATTGACTTAGCGCCATATTGTGACGCCATAGCTGGCAAATCGAACAAGTTGTGTAGAATGATTTTTCATTACACAATAACATCATAACAAGAATACAGTATGTTAACTAACAGAAGGTTTTCCCGTTAACCCGCAATAGTTATAGCATCCATACGTGCTAAAAAAAATAATACCATTCGAAAAAAAAAATGTTTTTTTTTTATATTAAAATATTCACTAAAAATGTTAAATTGATACGTAAAAGAAACACTCTGTATACGCGTATTTGAAGGACGGCAACGTCGCAATTTATTTATGAATGCGTACGCGTGTACAGTGTTTCTTTTACGTATCAATGTAACATTTCTAGTAAATATTTTAATATTAAAAAAATAAAAACATTTTGTTTTCGAATGGTAATATTTTTTTAGCATGTATGGATGCTATACTATTGCGGGTTAGCGGGAATGCCCTCAGCTAGTTAACATACTGTATATTAAAATATTTAATTGCGAATGTTGAGCGAATAGAAATAAGACCTTTCTTTATTTTAGCGGATAAACGCAAGCCTTATCAATAAAATAAAATTAAAAATCTTTAATAATTTTGCCATGGCTTCGGGGCATTTACGCCATTTACTCCATTACTGAAACCATGAGAGTTAAACAAAGTAAAATAAACCGTTTTTAATTTGGAAATTAGTTTTCTATGCACACCGTACTTTTCTTGTGACCTTTGACGGATAGAAGTCATTGACGTCCCTATTCATATTTAAATCACATAGTAGTTGGGTAACGACTACGCAAATGATGATGATATAATAATTATCAACGAAAACGATGAATAAATACCGTATATTTCACACAGTATTTACAAACATTTTGTAAAAAAATATTATATATTTTGTCATTTGTGACCATATTTAAAAATGTATTTTTATTACGCGTCCGTGTTAGGGTTAGTCAGTGTTTATGATATTGTAAAATACCGAGTGTAAAGTACCGAAAGTAGATAGATAGATAGATATACTTTTTATTTTACACCATAACAGAATTAAATGAGGACTTAAAGTACGGTAAATTCTAGGTTTTGAATGCTGCGCTTAATGTAGAATTGTGAATTGTGAAGCCTAAAAACAAAATGTGGATTCATCCAATCGTTTTAACACTTACGTATCTTTCATATTTCAGTAAAATTCCTAATAAAGCAGATCATATCACAAAACAAGACTGAAATTTACCAGAAACGATGGGAAAATTTTGTCTTTCCGGTAAATCCTAGTTGCCGATCGATCGGGCTTTGAAAATTGCATTTTTTTCTATTTTATTGAAATGGAACTACAAAACTGCGTTATATAATAATTATGTACTTGGAATGTAAATAAAATTATTAATTAAGGAAAAATTTGGCGTCTGTGGACAGTTATTGGGACTGCAAAACACAGTAAATTATTTAAATCTGTACATTCGTAATTACTATGAATAATATCATACAAAGTTATTGCTTCTAATTGTTTTCGTCTAGAGCGTCAGAGTGTCCTCACATTTTATTGTCAAAACTGTATTGGAACCTAATTAATAACTAATGTAACTTTTTGGTTTCAATAAAGTTAATTAATTTAATTTAATACTGAGGTTGTATTGCAGTTTATGACACCTGTAGTGCATTTCATAAAGAAATCTGCATTGGATCTTTTTTATCACGTCGATATTTTTAGTTCCATGACTGTGTACTCAAATCTTATACAGGCTGTTATATGAAGAGGTCCGCTTAAACTAAAAGTGGTTCTCGGCATTGCTCTATCGAGATACCGCGGCATCTGTATGCAAGAGAAACTAAAGAAACATATTAAGTTTGTCGTCAGTCAGTAGGACTCTGTCACTCCCTTCCGCTCCACCCAGAGTGAGAGTCGTCCTCCGAGACTATCTATATAATAAAAATAAATCGCTAAATGTGTTGCTAAGCGCAAAACACGAAAATGGCTGGACCGATTTGGCTGATTCTTTTTTTGTTGTTTGGTTTTGTCACGGAAGGTTATTATGAAAAAAAAAAGTAGTACTTTTGGGTAGGGTAGGGTAGGGGTAGGGTAGAGGTAGGGTAGGGGTAGGGTACGGTACGGCAGGGTTGGGTAGGTTATTGCTAGGGTAGGGTAGGGTAGGGGTAGTGTAGGGGTAGAGTAAGGTATGGGTAGGATATCGGTAGGATAGGGGTAGTGGTATTGGTTGGGTATGGGTAGGATACCACACGAACGAAGTCGTGGCGGGTCAGCTAGTACAAGATAATAAAAGATTTATTTTATGCTGGTTTTCGCACACAAACACGAAGACCTTTTGCCGCACGATTTAATTGGAACATAATTATGAGGGTACTTGGTATCGAATTGGCCAGCTATGATTTCAGATCTTTTCTCCATCATATTATGTTCAAATGGTATGTTATTTTTTATTGCACGCTGCGTCATCATACGACAAAAAATATTATTAAAACTTCAAATCTCATACAAGTGTCCTATACAATGTAATTTTTTGAGAAATAAAGATTCTTTAAACCTATAAATAAAGCTGTATGTAGCGCAAAGCGCAAGCTATTAGTTGCAGATAGCATTCGTACTCGTACAAAGAGCCATAAAATAACAACCGTAAGTACGACTAGCAAAGGATGAAGTTTTGCTCGATTCTATATTTTATCTTGTAATATTATTTTCTGTCTCTCTGGTTAAACCCTCAAGTCTGAAGATCTGGGTCAGCATCAGTGTTGCAACAGTTGTATTTGAAAGTGCCCATGCACACTCTTTGATACTGTAATAATATTAACGTTTATTACCCCTTAATGACACGTGTCACTATCTACTCAATAAATTATGAATTCGTAATTGTCTATAAGATTAGTTCATAAGTATTGTAAAAACTTTTAAGAGCTGTTGATTTTCTGCCTGCGCCATTTCCTATCCAGTGTATCACTTACGATGCGGATGGCGAGCAGGGGTAGTGTTCAGAACTTCAAAAGGCCAGCCAACGGTAACTGGACTGTCTGAAACTGTCCACGGTTCGTGGAGCCCTACCGTTGCTTTCAACAACAATAAACAAAAGGCTAAAACTACAGGCTCCTCGGCCTACAACCATATGTACAAATAACTGATCGGTACCACTAACCTTCTGTGCTGGGTCCGCCAACTTCGACCTTCCTAGGTCACGCCCAAGTGTGGTATGTATGTAATATGAGGTGAGTAAGTGAAAAGTGTGATGTAAGTTACGTGTTCTAGAACGTTCACAAGGCGCCAGTCTCCAGATGGCGCGGTCCAGATCAGCATCACACCCAACTCACACCGGATTGAAGCGGTTTATCACTACTTTTTCAACAAATGCGCGTGCCACGCGATGGCATCAACCCGGCGATAAATCCAAAAATATCCCGGGGTTTTCGTCAAATGGGGATTACAACTTCAAACAATAGTTAACTCGCGACCCAATTATCGGTTTCAACACGCGATTCCAAACGATATTTTTCCAATTATAATTAACTCAACAGGTCCCAATCGGACATCTTTCAACAAGGAACCAAAGTCTATCTGTCAAGTGAAAAGGTTATGTCAAGCCCACAGATAATTAATGTTGCGAACCAAAGGTGCGTTCTGTTTCACGTCGGACCGAACATCTACCCCCCCCCGGACGGGCCTACCCGTCCGCTAATCAATTGGGAGTCTTGACAAGGTTGCAAATTTAACACAGCTTCAATGCGGCCAAATACCGTAGCTAGTTCCTCAAAGGTGAGAACGGTGTCTCCCAACAATCTCCGCCAGCGTCCCTTTGCCGCTTTCACCGCGGCCCCAAAAATACCCCCCCAATGGGGGCAGGCTGGCGGGTCAAACAACCAAGTGACACCTCGGCGGGCCAAACTATTACCAATGTCAACCTGGCTCTCACTAAGGAAGGCATATACCTCCTTCAAATAGTTACTTGCACCCTTGTAATTCGTACCGCAATCAGACCTAATCAAAGAAGGTAACCCACGGCGACACACAAATCTTTCCAAAGTCGCCTCAAAGGCCTCTGTCGAGAGGGAGGTTACCAGCTCCAAATGCACTGCCTTGGTTGACAGGCAGACAAACATACAAATAAGCCTTACTATTACGAAGGGTGGACGTCTTCAACAAAAGGGGACCAACAAGTCCGTTACGACGCCAGCAAAGGGCCTCGCCTCATTGACGCGATCAGCCGACAAAATCCAAATTTCTCGCTGCAGAATGGCCAACAGCGCATTGCAACCGGCATGCGAGTTCTTAGTGTGACGATCAGTCACCAACAATTGAACCAAGTGGCCCTTCTTGGGCAACAAAAGGGGGTGACGGGCCCCATAAGGAAGGCTAGAGTGCCTCAACCATCCTCCAACAGGGTTTCCCGAAGTGGCTCGTCCCAACCAAGTTCAGTTATAACAAGGGCAGGAGCACCAATTTTAGGGTACGGACAACTCACAAGGGTGATTTCAAACCAGGTCGGGAATTGGCGAAACGGCTGACACCACTGTTGAGGGAACTCAACAGTGGTGTCAGCCGTTTCGCCAATTCCCCAAATCTTGCCTGAAAGGTCGTTCACCTTCAGGCCAACCTGTCCCGCTAACCAAGACGACAAAAGGCAACCCTGGACTCCCATGTCCAAAATGGCACAGACCACAATCGAGTCACCCAAGGTTCCCCAGACCTTGACCGAGGCCGTTGGCAACAAAACCGTCTTGATCGGGGGGTTCCTTTAGCGGGGCAGGCGTCAATCTCATAGTGATGCCTGGGCGGCGACCGATCGCCGCATCCAGGCTGCCTTCGTTCACGACGAGGCCAACAATCAAAATATTCGTCTGCGCGGTGTCCCGAGCCGCTCGCCATCACTGGAGGGGCATATCCCACCGGATGCCCGAATGGCGGAGGGCGCGACTCCAGCCGGGGACGTTCCGCCAACGGAGGGGAAAGGCAGCGGCGCCGACCCGGCCACTGCTGCCTAGCAGCCAATGCGCGTTCTCCCTGACGAGGGGAGACCAAATGGCGCTCGCGGGGCTCCCGTTCAACTTGCGCGGGGGGTGGAGTGCGGCGTACAGAATTGCGGGTCTCAGCCCGGTGCTCGTCTCCGGGGTACCCCCCCTTGCGCGAACCCCCCTCAGAAGCTGGTCTGCTGGAGCGGTTCGCGTTGGCGCCCAAAATCTCCAAGTGGGACCCTTTACAAATTCTACACGGGCGGGGGTCGGGGCAGTCCCGATGGAAGTGGGCCCCCAAGCACGAAAAGCACAAACGGCGTGCGTTGACAATACGGCGGCGGGCACTTACGTGCAAATTCAAAAAGTCCGGGCAACGCGCCATGACATGCCCCGTTGCCTTACAAAAGTCACAATGATAAGGACTCCGGGCACCAGCAAAACGGGGGGCGGGGCGAACATCAACAGGCCCCCTAGCCCGAGGACTCCGGGCGCCAGCAAAACGGGGGGCGGGGCGATCATCAATAGGCCCCCTAGCCCGAGGACTCCGGGCGCCAGCAAAACGGGGGGCGGGGTGAACGTCAACAGGCCCCCGAGCCCTAGTCCGTCCCTGGTCTCTGGGCTGAGAAGGTAGTGGGGGTGACCCCGTGGCGCCACGAGTGTTATCCGAAAACCGAGAATCGTCTTCCAAAAATTTGAGGAGGTCGTCAAAGGGGGGAAGATGGGTGGCACTATCCCCACCATACTTCTGCTCAAAACGTGACCTCAACTCCGCGGGGAGCAACTGCAGCACTATGTGCACCAACAAGTAGGACCAATGTTCTACCGGTAACTCCAAGCGTCTCAAGGCGTTGGTCGCTGAGACCAACGGGTTCAGCAAGTCAGTGCGCAACGTCGACGTGCTGACAATGGCCGGTAGCCCCAAAATCTGGTCGATGTGCACATCAGCCAGGCAGCGCTTGTTCTGATACCGTCGGGAGAGAAGCTCCAGAGCGGTCGGGTAGAAAAAATCCGTCACCGGCAAGTGCTGCACCAAGGCTCTGGCTTCGCCCTCCAGGACAGACAATAAATAGGCCAACTTCGGGGCAGGTCCGAGGTCCGAGCGTGCATCCACAAGACTTTCAAAAAGATTTAGGAAGCCCAGCCAGTGGTCCAAGCGACCGTCAAAATGTGGCAGCTCCCGGGTGGGCAGCCTACTCAATAGTCCAGGGCCTGCAACAACGGGGGTCTGCGGCTTGGCCGCATCAGGCACCCGGCTCTTCAAAATTTCCCGCGCTCGTAGACATATGACATCCCCCAGGTGGACAATCTGGTCATAGTCACCCAAAATCTTATCGCGGGCTGTCTGATCCATCACCCCCAAATCCACGTCCATGATGTACTCGTTGAAGCGTGTGAGCGCAGCATCAGCTGACTTGATCCTCTCAATCACTTGCCCATACCGAGCAAGGGTGAGCTCTTCCAATTCTACACGCTCAACCGTTGCAGCTGCCGATGTGAACCATCTCAACTGTGAGGTCAATCCGGCAGCAGCCTCCCTGACTGCCCTTAATGAGGCCATTGCAACAATCAAATATTAATACAACAGGCTAAAATTAACTAAACAAACAACAATGACTTGTTAGCCGACCAAATAATTTCACCAAAATAAAAACTCAAATTCAATTATTTCAAGTCCAAATCCGACCCTGTACTTATTCCAAGTATGAATCTAGCTTGGTACAGATGGCTAGTTACAAAATAAATAACAATTCAATGTATATATTGTGCAGGATCAACACCGATAAACATCAATAAACACAACAATTGACTGTATAATATTGAGCCGGAGAATCTCTATCAACACAGTCCAATAAGTACCATAAATGCAATAACCAATACACACAATTCAAGTCCTATTATGTTAGACTATGTGTAATTATAAATACAACCAATAATTCCTAATTTCACAAATAAATCTTACTTGTCAATGCAATACCAAGGGGCTAGCACTACAAATTACAGTACAAACTACAAGTACTATTTGAGCCCGGCTGACAAAGCAATATATTCAAACTTATTAAGTTATAAGTTGTGTGAAGTAATTAAACTCAAATTATTTTCAAAACTTCCAATTAAACCAGTGGATCTTATAAGACCACGCTTCTGCTACCACAATGTTCAGAACTTCAAAAGGCCAGCCAACGGTAACTGGACTGTCTGAAACTGTCCACGGTTCGTGGAGCCCTACCGTTGCTTTCAACAACAATAAACAAAAGGCTAAAACTACAGGCTCCTTGGCCTACAACCATATGTACAAATAACTGATCGGTACCACTAACCTTCTGTGCTGGGTCCGCCAACTTCGACCTTTCTAGGTCACGCCCAAGTGTGGTATGTATGTAATATGAGGTGAGTAAGTGAAAAGTGTGATGTAAGTTACGTGTTCTAGAACGTTCACAAGGCGCCAGTCTCCAGATGGCGCGGTCCAGATCAGCATCACACCCAACTCACACCGGATTGAAGCTGTTTATCACTACTTTTTCAACAAATGCGCGTGCCACGCGATGGCATCAACCCGGCGATAAATCCAAAAATATCCCGGGGTTTTCGTCAAATGGGGATTACAACTTCAAACAATAGTTAACTCGCGACCCAATTATTGGTTTCAACACGCGATTCCAAACGATATTTTTCCAATTATAATTAACTCAACAGGTCCCAATCGGACATCTTTCAACAAGGAACCAAAGTCTATCTGTCAAGTGAAAAGGTTATGTCAAGCCCACAGATAATTAATGTTGCCAACCAAAGGTGCGTTCTGTTTCACGTCGGACCGAACAGGTAGTTTACCGTCTGGTAAGGACCAAACACGAGTCGAGGGCGCGTCGTGTTCCGAGCGCGCCTCAAAAAGCAGTCAGTAGCATTGACGGTGCCCTATAGGGCCATTGCCTTACGGTGTTGCGGGAATGTTCTAACGAGATAACGTGGCCTCGGAATGCAAGGGCAACAGAAGGAGCAGGGTGGGTTTTTAGTCAGTAGAAGTCTGACACTCCCTTCCGCTCCCTACTTCCTATTCCCACCCAGAGAAAAAAAATGTGTATCACTTACGATCGTGTAGAATTTAGAAAACGCCTACTCTTTCGCTTGATAATTCCCTTCTTGTTTGTGAATATTACCTTAAATGGAGAAAAAGAAGAAGCACGGTAGAGTACCTAAACATTTACAATTGTCTATAGAAACAGAGCATCCGAAATCCGTGTTGGATACTTAGATTGTAATACAAAATAGATATTCCCCGTCCAGGAAATTAACTTGAGGTGAACTTAATCAAAATTTACCCCCTGTTCGTGGTAAAGGATCGGTAAGAAAGTTTTGCTTAATGCTATCCTTACATCTGTACATTAACTTTCGCCTATACCCATTGTGGTAGAAGTTTTAGATCGTAACTTGTTACGATACTTACATATATATACTCTTATTGCTTCGTTTACGATACGGGCTTTCTGAGCAATACCGCCAATAAGTAATTATTTTGATCTTGCAAAGTAAGGTCATGTTGTTCATTACTGGAATTAAACTTCGTGTAAATAACGATTGAAACGTTTTCTCAAATGTTTACGTAGTTATTTACACGATCCTAAAAACAAACACACTTTTAACTTTGCTGTCTGTTTATCTTTCTGTTTATCCGGGTCTAGAACGGACGTGCTGATTTTAATGGGACTTTCACTGGAAGATAGAGGAGGTTATAGACGCGCAGGGATTCGCTCCCATGCACTTTATGAAGATAACATATTTCCTTCTTTTGCAGTCGGGTAGAACCTTCCTCAAGCTTCTAGATACTTCCATACAAAATTTCATCCGAATCCACCTAGTACTTTTGAAGTGAAACATTAGCGCGCTTAAACAAACGAGGTATTCCTCGAAGCGCTTTAATGAAGCGCTCCTTTTTTATTCCTCGGAGCGCTCCTTTTAGTAGCGCTCCCGATACCATGTTATCGGAAAAGGAGCGCTCCACAGAAATAAAAAGGAGCGCTCCGAGGAATAAAAAAGGAGCGCTTCATTAGGTGCGTTTCAAAATGGTAGCGCTTCGAGGAATACCTCAAACAAACAAACTTCTGCTTTATAATATTAATATACCTAGTATTCTTATAAATAAAACATTTAAAACATTAAAAAATTACTTTAATAAGAAACTGCAAATGTACACGATTATTAAAATAAAAATTAAGTTCAACACAAAACGGGCAGAGGAACTATGTTGACGAGTCTATGACAACCGACAAAATGGGCGAGTGAACCTTTTTTTTTGATAGGGCCACTTGTAGTTCAGCACACTAATGCTGGTTACTACTTAACCGGACGATCCTGTGGTGACCTCTAAAATTTAAAGGTGAACGCGGGCTTCTGCCTTTTATACACGCAGCGGCTGTCATGGGGACGTCACGTTGTCAGCTGTCATCGTTGTCATCTAACAATCTGTCAACGTTGTCATCTAACAGTATAGATATCGATTCCCATGTGAATGAAGCTGCGGGCACAGATCTTGAGACAACAAGATCCACAATAATAAATGCTTTTAGTTAGTGCTTATATTGTATTACTGGCAGGGTGCTCTCTCTATGAGATGCCTGCCTATGGGGCTTTCATCATGCTAGTCAGTTATAACTCTTTGAAGATTGTTGCTACTGTCCCGCATACAATATATGTATGGTTGTTCAAATTTGGTGGCGGATTGTTCGTTCGTTTGTTAAGAAGTGTGTGTCCCATTATTTTGCCAAATGGGGTCGTTGGCTGAAACACTGCCTAAAAACACCCGTATATTATGCCAACTCGTTAGCTACGTACAGAGGCAAGTTTATTTAAAAGGGTAATTGAAACTTGGCTTTCTTCCATGACAATTTACATCTACCTGTTGTATTAATACTTAGTTTATGTAATAAATTATACATGATAGCTGAATTATATTTGTTTGGAAAATGTATAGGTACTAATCAATATGAATAGAATAGAATATCATTTATTTCTATCTGAAATGGTATGAATATTATAGAGTTGTGAGTGTATATAATATATAAAAACTTTTTAACATAAAATTAAACCGACTCCCAAAAAACACTGCAAAGTGAAAAATAACTTTAATTTCGGTAGTCGGTGTCTTTAGTTATGTTTTTTCGTTTTTGGCACCGACTTCCGAAATTAAAGTTATTTTTCACTTTGCAGTGTTTTTTGGGAGTCGGTTTAATTTTTTGTTAAAAAGTTTTTATTTCACTCTTTTTAGTTGGATGATTTTTAATTTACCTAGTTACAAGAGCCTAAATGTCAACTACTTATAACCTTTTACAAAATATTGCTTTTCCCAATGCTGGGCCGTTAATTGTTGAGGAGTTCTCCTGGTACTTCACCATCAGCTCTACATCACCATATGCATTGTGACGAGCATAAAGTGCTAAACATCCATATTTAAGTAATCGAATCGCAATCCACTCAATACTTATTATTGAGTAGTTTCGGCGGCCATCTGTGGTCTTCATCATCAGTTCCACTTCCCCAAATGGTACTTTTTGAGAGCAACTGCACAAGTTACTTATAAGAAATACCCAAAACGTTATAGGTGTGCCTATAATATTTGAAGAGTTCCCTCGATTTCTCCAGGATTCCATCATCAGATCCTGACTTTGGTGATAATGGTACCAATTTCGAAGTGTACCCATTCGAACAAAAAAAGAATTTTCCAAATCGGTTCAGCCGTCTTCGAGTACTCGATGATCATACATAAAAAAAAAAAATATATATATATATATATATATACGCGTCGAATTGATAACCTCCTCTTTTTGTCGTCGGTTGAAAATGGTAAAATCTACGTACAACAAAATAAATTATCGTAAAAACAAATGTACATACTTAAACATTTTTTTTTGATTCAATAAACGTCATGATAATTCTACTAACTCCCACAGTAGGTAATTATCATATTTTGAGTGGTCCAAAACACCACGCTTGCGTTTGATTTCATCATAGCTGCCATCCATACTGTATTAAATGAGATCCCAAAAGCTTTCAAATGACACGGGTTTATTGATGAGTAGGTACTTACACAGGTACTAATTAATATTAATTTTGTAAAGTGGATTGTGAGTGAGTTTTTATTTAGGAAGTTATTGTCTAAACTACTCATTCGATTTAAAAAATTCTCCAGTAGATTGATAAGTTATCATTATCACCGAGTGACATGCCACACTTAAATAAAAAAAATATTTTACGACCAAATTCACGGGAAAAAGCTAGTTGTTTAAAAATAACATTTTTACGCGTTTCGTTTTCGTAAAATCTTGATAAATTAAGCCAGAGTTCCCTAGCATACTTCCCAGAATAGAAACACCAAAGTATACCAAGTTAACCTCTAGGTTAACGTCTGGTTCCAAGTGCTTAGAATCTGTACTAATCATATAATATAGGAACCTTTTATAATAATAACAATAAATAATTTAATTCGGTCTAAGACTATACAGGTAAATAGTACAAAAGAATAAAAAAATTAATATAGAATATTATGTAGGTTAATATTGTAGTGCTCTTTGGAGCTAAGAAACACGAGGATTTGAGCGGATCTGTCCAAACAGTGCAAGCATTAATTGTCAGTTATGTCTCAATTGACAGCTCGCTATATTGTTTATTGTAATATGCGTATAACGTCGTGATTAGTTTTTGGTTCTTCTAAATACCTCCTTCTATTGATTTAGTTCTGTAATTTTGTGCAATGTCTCCTGTATGTTGTCCAGAAATAAAAAATAATCAAAGTCGAGCTAAGTAAGGTAAACATCCTAGCCAGAGTGTGCCGATACAAATCTCAAGTTATTATTTATATTTATTTAAGAGTACAATAATGAAAATTATATCTAACAAGAGCAGCATACATACTAGGCAACTGATATAGATCTACTCAGTACATCACACAAAACAGTCATAGTTTTCCCATGACACCATTGTAACGACATGGGCGACTCACTTGTTTGACCGGCCTATTGACATTATCGTGTTCTGGAAATCAAACCCGTTGTGTAATGTACTGCGAATATCGATTCCTATTGGTCAAAATGTAGTACGGGGAATATTTTAAATTCAGACCTTTTAAATACCGTTACTAGAGAGTATAATACTTGTACGTTCTTCTTATTAATGAACTTAAAATTACTTAAGCAAATCTCTTGCACCGTATTTCAATACCGTACAAAAAATACTAAATTGACGTCATGCAGTAGTACCGTGTAAATCCAAAACACTGTAACTTAAGATACAGTGTTTTGGATTAACAACGCTCATTCGATTTCTTTTAGCCTGTTCTATCGTCCTGCATTCACACATTTTTTACTTTGTATGGAAAGTTCTGAGATATGACTATGCTAGTAACACTGTATTTACTTAAAAATACAGTTTTGCTATAACAAAACACGGTAACTTAAGATACCGTGTATTGCCAAAATAATTTTCGCGCGTTGCAAGATACAGTGTTTTGTCAAAACAAAGTAGCATGCTTGCGCCTTGCGGGCGCGCCAATCAGGAGCGAGAACCGGCGGCGATCTCAATGGTTATTGGATAATTTGACAGAGAACGAACGGACGACTGCCGGGAGTGGGGATCAACTGTAATATTTTTTTTTGTATAGAGACAGAGACTGTTTCCTTTATTTTCCAAGACTTTAAAGTTATTGTGTAGAAGAATATATGAAACCGTGTAGTTGGTCTCATGTCCATAAGATGGTTAAAGAAATGAAAATTTCTTCTGCAGAGCTAGTGCATGACATATACAAAATGTAAAAAAAATATTACGAATTAGCTCATAAGTCAATGCCACTTCCTTATAATTCTTTCGATTTTGTACAATATATAAAGACGTAGCTACAAAACACGGAAGTGACTGTGACTTACTCAAAAAGATATGATTGTCCTTTCAAAACCTTGTCTTTTGCTTTGAATATATGATCTACTTACTTAGTTTATTTTTTTATGCACCTGCCATGTTATCACTTCATCACCCATGGCTGACTGGTAGAGAATGTCTAAGGCATTAACTCCGCCTTTGTACATTTTGTGTTGCATAAAGTTTAAATAATAACTAAATCTAGAAGGTTTCCATGTTTGCTAATTAATGATTATGGAAGGAGAATATAAACAAATACTTACATTCTTTTTCATTCTTGAAAAGAAAGGATGCACAAAACCTTTTAGTGAAATTACAAATGGAAAACCAATCTACTCCATTCATTACCTACTAATTTTGGTGTTCTTTTCGCTAAATTAATTTCAATGATTAATTATTATGTAAGTTCTAAAAATTTATTGTCCTATTAGTTTTCTATTATCTTCCAGTTTTTATATGAAACTGTAAGACTGATTCTGTTGCCATAATAGTTAAAAAAATATTTTATAAACTTTTTCTAAAATATATACCTAATTGTGAACCTACGAGTCTTTTAAACTCGATATTTTATTTTTCAATACATAAGATAGACTACATCTAATAAAAAATCCGACTATTTCCTATGATATATTTCTAGGCCCTGTTTTATCAAGTCAATACACTGTAACTCTAACACATACAGTGTATTGTCATAACAATTTCTTCATTTGCTTCTGACGACTATTATGGCAATTCAAGTTATTCACGATTATTTTCTGTGTATATTCTACTTGTATATGAAACCTAGCGGGCTAGATTACTTATAAAATTACCTTTAATTTGATACCAAACACTGAATACTTTCCAAAGTAACTTTTGGAGTAATCTTCGAAAAACAGAAAAAAACTATTTTGCTCAATTTCTCAAATTTTGTTTTTTGTAGTTACAGTGTTTTGGATTGACACGGTACAGTAGGTATACAGGTACAAATAATATATAATATATTATATACATTCTTTTACAGTTAACCAGTCTTACAGGCTTGTGAATGTATATAAATAGTAATGGCAGGTGCATAAAAATAAATGAAAAAAAAGAATATATTTAAGTTCTTATGTATAAAAGTATTTTAAATAAACATTCATGTTTATTATAGTTTCTACATTTTCTTTAAAGTTAAAAGTTAAATTTTAAAGATCTTCGAGACGTCTGCTATTTTTTAAACAAAACAGAGACGGACAAAAAATAATAAGAAGTGAGAGTGCGCTTTAATAGCAACAAATACACAACACAAATAAATAAACAAATTATTCTGAAATCTATGGAATAAGCAAGTGCTATCGTTATATTATGGGCCACTGGTCTCTTACATTTTTTAAAATAGATAATGGGCTCGCGTTTGAACAACGTCTCACTTGATGGTAAGTGATGATGTGGTCAAAGATGGAGCACGCTTACCTAGAAGTAACTTATTCACTCTTGACTTAAATACCCCCATATTATAGGTGTCGGGTTATCTATCACTTATCGAAAAAGGTATCGCAGACTGAAAAAAAAAATCCAAAAAATACTTAAAGAACCATTATGAGTATCAACAACTTAACAATGTTTCAACAATGTGTTAACAATGTGTCTCAAGTTTAAATTTTCTATTCTATTGTAAATGTTACCAAAGTAAATACTTAGATACATCTCTCTCCACGTCGATTTAAAAGAAAATTGCACGGTTTATTTCTAATGTCAAACCCATTTTGGTAAAGAAACATTTTGAAAAGACTCGATTAATGTGGAGCTCGTATTTACTCGTATTAATACAAATTTTAGATTCAGTAAGGTGTGTGTTAGAGGTGTGTGTTGGCCAGCGAATGACGGGCTTGGAGAAGTCCGTCATCCTATCATACAGGCCCGTGTAGGTGTCGCGTGGTGTTCCTCATTCGTCCTCTCATACTAATATGCACTCTCCACAATTTCCTAAAAAGAAGTGGCGAAGAGAAACACCGTGTAGTTATTTCTCTTCGTCACTTCTTCCGTCTTTCCCGAACCGGCGGACATCCATGAGGATTTCCACACGGAAAAAAGGTGTGTGTTCGACATTTTTTATGTTTACGGTCCATATAGTACACAATTTGTACCGAAGTGCGTTTGGGTTTTATCAGAATTGACGTTAAAAGGGTTTCGTAATATTTGTTCTTTTACTTAAAATAACAAAAGGAATGGTCGAACTGACAGTGCTTAGTTTCCCATTTATTATTATATGAGTTGAAAGGAATACGTGCTCGATAAAAGTGCTTCATATTGAATTGTGTTGGGACAAACTCGCTTTATAAAATATTTTTGAAGGCACGGTTAGCGTAGTTGCTAAGTGATCGGCTTATGTCCTGCGTGTCGCGGGTTTTATGCACGGAACAAAGTATGGCGGACAGTCAGTTCTTCAGGATCTCACTGTCTGTTATGTTTGTGAACATATTCACGCTACAGGAGAAATTCATAACGCTTTACAAAATGCTACCAAATTTTAATTAATCATAAATAGTGGCGTTGAAGTCTTTTTCATTTGATTGTAATTATATTGCGTAAAAAACCACCTACTCTCCTACACACTAAAGTCAGTGACATAAACCACAATTCTCTTCATTTCAAAAGTGAAAAGAGAGCAAAAAGATAATGGATTGCTCCTGACCTAATTAATTGCCTAACTCCCAGGTCAGAATTTGGGACAGGTTCGAATTCTTTCAGCGACAATCAGCGATTCTATCGATTCAACTCGCTTAGCTTCGCCTCTATTTAGCACAACGTCCATTTGTACAACTGACACCTGATTTCCCGTGTCCCAGATAACTCGCTGGACACAGTGTTGCTTAATGTAGAATGCGAGGTAATGGTTCTACACACGTGTAAAAATATTAGGTTACATCAAAACGATGATGTAACTCCATAGTTTGCTAGCCGACTTTAAAACAATAAGGAGGTTCTGAATTTGTTTGCATTGTTTTTTTTGTTGGTTTATCTATATTTTAGCTAATCACCAACTGATTTCGTTGATTTTTCGAAGTCGAGTTTGTTCTTGTAATTGTCCCGTGTCAGGTTGCCGAAGATCTAATTACGACCTTTGGAGGTAGAAAATAGAACAGACAAACAGCATATGGGTCTTGACAGACCGTTCCTAAAAACAAAACTTTATGTATATTATGTAATGTTAGCATTTAATTTTAAAAAGGTAAAAGATTTCAAAAGTAAAACACTTAAGACTTTAAACTTATAACCGCCAAGCGTGACGGGCATCCATCGCCAACAACCTTTCGGTATAATTTTGCATAAATATAAATTTAATGATAAATATGATGTTAATTGGATAAGTACCAATTAATTTCACATTTTGGACACATAGGTACATTAGTTTTGAAAAATGTTAATCAGTCTATTAATTCTAAATATCATCTTCAATTATTATATTATATACAGTATGTTAACTAACAGAGGGTGTTCCCGTTAACCCGCTATAGTAAATAAATTGCGACGTTGTCGTCCTTCAAGTACGCGTGTACAGTGTTTCTTTTACGTAAGTATCAATTTAACATTTTTAGTGAATATTTTAATATTAAAAAAATAAAAACATTTTGTTTTCGAATGGTAATTTTTTTTTAGCATGTATGGATGCTATACTATTGCGGATTAACGGGAACGCCCTCTGTTAGTTAACATACTGTATATTTCTTAGCGGAATTTTACATATTGTAATGTAATTATATCGGTAAAAAACATTTACGCGAACACACATTTTAATTAATTCAACGTACGTAGACGCGTGTTGCGCCACAAAGGTGTTGTGACACCTATGTGGCGCAACACTAGTCTACGTATAATGAAGGGTTCAGAAAAATAGGCTCATCTATTTCATTAAATAATAATTCAGCCTATTTACGTGTCCACTGTTGGGACACAGGCCTCCTCTCTATGAGAGGGAATGGGCCGTAATCCACCATGTGGGCCCAATGCGGTTTAGTGCATTAAATGACTGAGTGAAATAGAATTTTTATTTTACTCTGAATATTACAGCTTTATAGCAGAAGCATATATGAAAAATGTAGCCTAATTATGAAAAACTTCTAGTATTCTCTTTTTAGTTTATTTGTTACAAACTTTAAAAACTTTGTCCTTAATGCTATGGCCGTACCCATACGACCGGTAGGGTTGCCATACGACCGGAATTTTCCGGACATGTCCGGTAATATAGGTCTTTGTCCGGAATGCGGAGGGAATCCTAAACCGTTCGGAATTTCTACAATCGAATGAAAGAGTGAAACATAAAAATAACGGTAATGTTTTTATTTCAAATTAAAGAAACTCAGGAATTTAATCACATGTCCAGAATCTACTTCAGATTTTCGATTTTTTGATCTGGTAACCCTATACCCAAGAGACTGGCGGCATTGCAACGTTGTATGGCAAATGCATTAAATAAGCATACGTAATTATATATCATGTCCTGTCAAAAATAAAGTGGTTACAGGAAATATAAGTAGGTACTAGTCCAGTTAATGTATAGTTTTTTTTTGTGATAGGAGCGTAACACAACATTACTCTTACAACACGTTTAACAACGGTGAGTCGGTCAAAGGGTTAAATACCGAGACTTTAGTCAACAGTATACCAATATTTGCAATCATGAAGCTCTTCAAATATTTGAATACGATATTTGATTTAGGTCGGACTATTTGTGAAATACCTATACAACAACTTTACTTCGAAGTTTAAAAAAATTACTTTTGCCTGCTTGTAAACTTTGTAACATTACACTTAGTTCTTAAATTACTTTAAGAACCTAATCCAACTGGGGGGGTGGCAACTACTTATTCTAATCACAGGATTTTAACTAGCCTAGCTAGCAAAGCAGTATGACACTCTTGTATTATATGTAGTGCAAAAAGTTATATATAAATGTGGCTCTCTATTGTAAATTAGACATAAGTTAAGTGTATTTCCTCTTTGTACTACAACTCCTGTAAATGAATAAAGTTTTTATTATTATTTCCTTTATTCAACACATATCTCAAAAATTACATTTTTAAATATTTTTCTACAAAAAACTTACAATAAAAAAACATTTAAAAATATAAAAAATGGCAGTCCATCGGTGTCGGGAGCAGGGTCTAAGCTACCGGTGGTTAGGTCTCCAGAGAAAGGAACCTCCTCACAATACGAGCTGTATCGAGGAGAACTGCCTTCTGTATTAGGCCCTTTATCCAGCTGTGCAACGCCAGCTTCGACAGATGGTTGTCGAAGCTTTTAGCTATCAGCCCATTGACTGATATGACAATCGGCACAATGACGACGGACTAGGCACACTCAGCTTTTCGATGTACCACATGCCAGTACTAACTACGCTCAGAATTTAGTTATTAGTAGAATAGTAAGGACTTTTAACAAAAACTTGATATATTTAACTCCAAAAAGGTATGTTTAGGAAGCTACTTTTATCCTCTGTACATGTCGATTTACCTAATCAGATCCTTACAGAAGTAAAATAGTATGAGATTAAGTATGGTACACTACAGGCATTCATCATACACCACATACCTACACACACACACACACACACACACACACACGCACGCATACACACCAAGACACATTCATTTAATACTCCCCATGCAGACTTCTTAATACTGTATAATAATGTTAATCTAAAAAAATATATTTCCTACATGTTTGTTACTAGTGAATAAATTGTAAATCCGTAATTGGCTGTAAGATTAGATATAAGTTACTATAAAACATTGTTTTAAGAGCTGTGGATTTTGTTATAAATAAATAAATAAATGACAGCCGAGTCCACATTCCACATGTCAACAACCTCATGAGCTAAGTCGTGATACTTTGTGTTTCTCTTTCTCAGCTTTCACGAGATTCTCGTCATGTGGGATGGTAACATCGATTATCATTGCGCGGCGCACTATTATTATTATTATTAGTATTTCCTTTATTTTACATACAATCTCTCAAAAATTACATTTTTAAATATTTTTCTATAAAAAACTTTACAATAAAAAAACATTTAAAATAATAAAAAATGGCAGACCACTGGTGACGGGAGCAGGGTCCAAGCTACCGGTGGTTAGCTCTCCAGAGAAAGAAACCTCCTCACAATACGAGCTGTATCAAGGAGAACTGCCTTCTGTATCAGGCCCTTTAACCAGCTGTGCAACGCCAGCTTCGACAGATGGTCGTCGAAGCTTTTGGCTATCAGCCCATTGACTGATATGACAATCGGCACAATGACAGCCGAGTCCACATTTCACCTCATGAGCTAAGTCGAGATACTTTATGAGTTTCTCTTTCTCAGCTTTCACGAGATTCTCGTCATGTGGGATGGTAACATCGATTATCATTGCGCGGCGCACTAATCGGTCAATCACTACAATATCAGGCTTATTGGCAACAATAGTCCTTTCAGTGATGATAGACCGATCCCAGTACAACGTGACATGGTAATTTTCGAGAACTGGGTCGGGCACATACTTGTAATACGGTACCTCAGAATCGACAAGTTTGTATTTCAAAGCAAGTTGCTGATGGATAATTCATTATAATAATTGATTGATTGATAATTTATTATTATTACTTTTGTTGTTGATCCATTGATCTAGTTTTGTTTTCCTTTGTGATTGACACTTAATTTCCTTTCTCTCCTCACTTCGTTACATGATACCTACGTTAGTTCTTTTACGTTGTTTTTTAGGATTCGTTTCTTTTTACATCACTAAATGTACTCTTGTAGAGTAAGATGACATATTGCCTTATGTACACTAATATTATGTGTAAAGAGGATCTTTTAAAAAAAAATTGGTTTATTGTAATGTAATAAACTCAAAGACTGGACCGACTAACATATTTTTCGGTAATATCATCATAGGCTCAGCCTTTTTCCAACTATGTTGTGGTCTGCTTCTAGTATAACCAGATGCAGCTGAGTATTTTACATGGAACGACTGTTTATCTGGTTTCCACAACCCAGTAGCTAGGCAAGACGATACCTATTGTCAAGACTAGTGTCAGATTTTTCTGGCTGCTTACTACCAAAGACATATAGATCATTAGAGCGCAAGCATGTAGCGAGAGATCTCGGCGTGTTGTTCGATGAGGATCTTTCTTTCGGAGACCATTACAATAGCACCACGAATAGAGCATTTAAGCTTCTCGGTTTTATATACAGGACCACCAAAGGATTTAAAAACATAGCTTCCTATTACTTTATAAAAGTTTTGTAAGAAGCATATTGGGGTGTTGTTCGGTAATTTGGTCACCGTACTATGCAGTGCACTCTGATAGAATCGAGAGCGTTCAAAGAAAGTGTTTAAAATGGGTCTCGTACCGATGTAACTTCGCAAGAACACTACAAACTTATTCGGATAGACTTAGTTAGTTTAATTTGATACCTTTGCATGTTCGTCGCAAGCAGCAAGATTTAATAAACCTTCATAAGATCCTACACTCCACACTGAACTCATCTACCCTGCTGTCCTCTATTAATATCAATACCAGGCATACCTCCAGAATGCCAAGAACTTTTTCACTTCTGGTATATAGAAATAACACCTCTTATTACAACCCTATCGTTAGAATGTGTGGCCTTTATAATGACATTGAAAGATACTAGTATTAGTATTGACATCTTCGATACTCGTACCATTGCTTTTAAAAGACTTGTAAGTACTCTTAATCTCTCTTAATGTTTTATTATTTATTACATACTTAACACTGTTTTACACTGGTTTATTTTTAAACACTGTTACTGTAACCTATTGCTTGTAGTTAAATTTATTTATTTTTGTTGTTGTTGTCATGTTGTGCAATTACGCTCTAGGGGCCACTTGCAGCAATACTTTAAATCGAGATTTACTGTAACAAAATCTCGATTTAGGTCTAAATCTGATTTAACGTCTTGCTCACTACTGATTTAGCTTAAAATCTCGATTTAAATGACAGATGACGTTATTTTAATCAGTTCAAATCAGTTGTTCGTTCTGATATTACGTGAAAATGGATTTATTGGCTTTAGAAGTGTACAATGATATTGATTTGTTATCAGATGATGACGAGGTAATCGTGCAGTATTAAGAAACCCCATTTTTCTCTCGAAAAGTCTATACTGGAAGTGATTTATTTAATTTAAGATTTAAGATTTTGAGTTAAATCTAGCGTTAATAAAATCGAGATTTTAGAAATTTTGCTGCAAGTGGCCCTTAGTCACAATCAGCCCAAAACATATTATGTGTATTTGTTATTATAAGTGGATTGTAACCTGTTGTAATTGACTTGTAAATAAATAAATGAATAACAGCCGGGGTCAACGACTTAACGTGCTCTCCAAGGCCCGGAGGAATCTCAATATGATATGGTCACCCTTCTCATTCCATCCATAAAGGAAAATTATAAGTCCAGCCACAGATTTCTTTATTGGCCACGTGATCAAACTTCTCATTTTATAACTAAGCAACGGGACAATGAGATAGCCCCTAATAAACTAATACGTCGTTTTTACAACGCCAACTAAATATTCTACAGAAAGTGACAAGTAAGATCAACAATTATCTTAACTTGTCCTTCTTATTTAAATATTGCAACCTAATTTACCCACGGATTTTACCTGTTATCTTCATTTTACGGTTTAGTTACAGCATCAACACAAGGTCCTTATAGTTTAGGTGTTTTTTCATATGCTACCTCCTTCATCGGTCGACGGAGACCTTATCTATATAAATCTCATGCATTCCAGTTCTTGTAGTTATTCCTTTCACACTTATATACTTCATACAAGCATATAATAAGCGTTAGGTTTCTTTTTGTAATGTCAGATATTAATATTTTAGAAGTTTACTGCTTGAATGCATGTTGAATGATGCTTGAATTTAGATGTTAAAAAATAACCACCATGCTGAGTTGTATTTACAGAAGATTAAATAGAAGATAACTAGTGGCTAAGATAGTGTCATTCAGATGCTCGTTAATCCTGGCTGAGTTAGTAATTTAGAACGCAATGTAGATTTTTAGTGGCGAATGATGCTAATAAAAAGAAGTCTGTTTAATTAGCACCCTTCCATTACTATAAAGCTACATTACCAGCAAGTAACCTAGGCTACTTTGATTTCGCTGAAAAAAAATAAAACACGCACATCGCGAGCAGAAGCTATGTTAAAATCACTACAAGTTATTCTTAATATAACTTTCGAACTTCATGAATGTCATGTGTGTCTCAAAGGCTATTTCCTAAATGAAAACGCTTATGTTTGCTTCGATCCTCACTCCAATGAGTTTTCATGAAGTACTCAGAATGAACTTCAATTAATCTTGGAAACAAAAATGAATAGAAAGTGGTACAGCAATCTATTAATAGAACCGAAGTAACTTCCATACTTGATTTATTCTGCTATGAACTGTTTGAAAAAGTCTGTAATAGTCATTGTGTATTGCAGTACGTTTAAAATACCTACATGCTGAGTTTGAGATATTCCATAGGAATAAATCATACGATATCTTGACCCAAACTAGTTTTTCAAAATACTCTTCAGTTTGTAATGAACATGAATTTTTGAAGATGTAAAACGAATCGTTAACACTTCCGATGCTATACATAATAATTATAATTATGTACTTTATTTACGCATCTATGAACATGTTGACAAATATTCTCTTTGATCACCGTTGTGTATTGCATATTGTGTGTATAAAATATGGTATTTTATACATACAATATGCAATACACAATATGTACTTACGGACTAAGATTAGGATATTTTGAGACCTTACAAAGTATGTACCTTACTCAAATATAGTTTTAGAGAATAACGCTTTTGTTTCCCCTGAATACAGAATTCCAAAAGCAAACAAATAATAGACCCGATGGAATGTTTGTACTTGATTTACGCCTCTATGAACTCTTTGAAAGAATTTCTCTTTGATTCCTGTTGGCTATTGCAATGTGAATAAATTCCTTTTCTTACGGTTTGAGCTTGAGACATGCTGGTATAATTCACTGGGTGGATAAAAAGTTGACAATGATGGCTTTTAGGATATTTTTCAGAGTACTTTTTGTTGGCTTCTAGCTAATTTCGTTCCTTAGTTTATTCTTTTATTAAATATAATTTTTTTCGGTGTTGTGTCACAGGCTGTAATAATTTGGGGTTGCAGAAATAGTCTAACGTGATACCGCGGCCTCGCAACGCAAGTGTAACCGAAGAACAGTGTCGATTTTCAGTCAGTAGTAGTCTGAATGGGAGGAGTCATTCAAAGTTTTTCCCACCCAAAAAAGATAACATAAAAATAAACACGGGGCGATAATTGGTTAAAATCTAATATAGGACTAGATTTTTTCAGAAACTGCAGTCTGCGTGGTATTCGAGCAGCTGACGATCGCTTTCTTTTTCATATTACTGGTTGCCTAAAAATACGTTACATTTTTTATGGCTCGCCTTTCACCACCGTCTCACCTGATGGTAAGCTATGAATAGGTCGAATCAAACATATTTGAATAACTTAAACAAAATGTGTATGGTATATAATGATGTTAGTGCTAGTCACATATCATAGTGCTAGTAATGTATTATTATGATTATTAATCATTTTTACATGTTTTTTTTATAATGAATTAATATTTTAGTTTTTAATCAGATTTCCTAGCTGAGATCCCTGAGAAGAAACGAAAAAAAAAACAACTCGTCAAAAGCTCTTTGAAATCCATACAATCCGTAATTATCATGTATATTATCACGTATATTAACCATGCAGGTTTATGTCTGAGGTGCTCTTTTGAGGCATTAAACGTACAGATTTGAGTAGACTAGTCCAAACAGTGCAAGCAATGGTCAGTTAACGCGGAGCTCGATTTAGAACTTTAAGGTTTTTGAACGATTAAACATACAATGCCATAGTAAGGACATTTGGGTAGGCCGCAAAATATACTCAAACTGCCAGACAGTTCTGTGATCTTATAGCATAATATATTCCCTTATATCCCCACATAACCCTTAATATCTACAATATATTATGTACTCAGTACTGTTTTCTTTTAGTCTAGATGGAAGTATCGTAAGAGCAAAATAAGTGGTACAGGTTTTGGAGATGCTAGAAAATTCAATTTAATTCAAGTCTTCTATTACAAATAACAAAACTCAATTGGTTAGTAACAAAATTCCTTAATCCTATGTTAGTACTTAATCTAAATGACAAGGTTCGTTCGTGAATAGAAGCTACAAGCTCAACACTGACGCAGAGAGCTTGCAGATGCAATTCACGAACACAGTCGACCCTGCTCGCCACACAACGTAGGATTATGTATAAAGTTGGTCGTGAAGATAGTTAGTCAAAATACATTATATTTATTACGTTTTAATAATTAGATATTAATGCATTTATAAACAAAAACATTCAATATCTTTACTCTTTTTTGTAAAGTTGCGCATAATATAAAATGCAATATAAAGTCAATCGTTTAAAAGATATACGCTTCCAAAGTAGTAAAATGTGTGTGTGTCCCTCTAACTTCTATAATAACAGGGTAAAAAATTAAAAAATATATATGCACATGATCTTAATAAAAACTTTCAACGAAAATTGGTTTGAACGAGATTGGGTCAGCAGTTTTTAAGCTATAGCACATTTTCTAAAACCGCAAATATAACTTTGTATTTGTAAACACTACGCTACGGAACTCTTCATGGGCGAGTCTGAATCGTAATTGGTCAACGAAGAAAAAATGATACTAGTGGCAAAAGTAAATAATTTTCATATGTATTACATATTTGTAGTGCTATTTATTACTAAAGCATCAATAGCCTAGTGCGTAAGATGTCAGACATGTGATTCGAGAGGACGCGGATTCGAACCCCAGTACACGATTGCCGTGAACCCAGTCCAGACAAGCATATTTAGGTTAGTTTAAGGGGTTAAAAAGATAGCAAGTAATGTAAATTCCACCCACAATGCTAGTACTTTTTAAAAAGAAAAATATTGCTGTTACAAAAAATAATTAAAAACTGGCTTGTTTATAAAGCCAGTTTTTAATTATTTTTGTGTAATGGGTAATTCAAAATACAGTAACCTTTAGACACGCGTCAGAAAAACATTAATGTTTAAAAAAAAGTCTGGATACCCGTTCCTTAGTTGAAGTAGTTAGTTGTCTAGTTTTATCTTGTTGGAAGACACTTCTTAGTAACAAAACTACAAATACCAACATTTTATGTTATAAAGTGCGAGACATCAGAGTCTGTGAGTCCGAACGCGTTTTTGGCTATCGCATAATAATTCGACGCGTCATGGAGGGTTGCGAGGGTTCACCATTAGGGAATATGTATGTAATTTTTTTATTTGCTTTATATTATATTAGCTATACCCGCGATTTCGTTCGGGTAAATTCAATTTTGAAATCTATATTATTTTTTTGATAAAATACCCTATACGTTTGACCTTCTTCTTCAACTATTTTCATTCCAAATTTCATGCAAATCGGTTCTGTGGTGTAGCCGTGAAAACGTAACAGACAGACGGATTTATTTGCTTCAGTAAGCGCTTACGATTCTTTTTTATTATCTTTGTCAGCGATAAAGTTATAAAACTTAAAGTTGATAATTAACACGAAAAGTCCGACATAGACTGTGACGTCAGTCTTTCTCGCTCACACAGCTGCTATGCAATAATGCAAGTTTTTTGCGAGAGAGACAGATATACTTATTATTCTAAAATAGTTTGTTTCTAAGCGTCACCCAACAATAGGTTTTTTGCGGTGGGAAAATCATCAAACGTGTCCTCCCAATGTGAGTGGGGCGGAAAGGAGTGTCAAACATTTACTGACTAAAAAATCACCCTGTTTTTTCAGTTGCCCCTGCCCACTTCATAACAATCACACTGTTTACAAATTCACACATCAAACTTTTGATCAGCCTTTTAAAAAAACATTGTTCCTAGTATTCTAGTTCTGTTCCTAGTTCAAAAATTCCTAGTGTGGGGACACTAGGAATTTTTCTCGTATCATGTGCATTTTTGCAGGCACCGCAACAACTATTTGTAGACAATACAAACATTTGTTACGGTGCGGGAATCGTATCCTCGACAGTAGCAGCCAGTTGCTCAACTACTGCGCCAACCGTTCATCATTTTTGATGCATATTCCCTATTCCAATTTAAATACTCTTAATAAAACGCAAACGTTTTCATGCCAAAATATCTTTGTCTTCGACATTCAAAGTTTACATCCGATTAATCTTATTGGCGTTGATGTCCCAAAATTGGCAACCAACGTTTGACGTTAGTTGTGCCATAAAGAGCGTAGCAGTATCAATTCCCTGTATTGGACGCCTCAAAGCCTCGCTTAGCGCACCTGCCACCATCGCCAATTTCGATACTGCGGTTCTGAATACCTCTTTTGTTCACAGGATCAAGCCTGGCAGAATTACAAAGCGGTGTGAAAACCACTACAAGCTACCTGGGCTTGCTACTAACTTCGCTATTGGTAGCGCTCGGTACGCGGTACGAAGACATAAGGTGACCTAATTAGGGGGTACAGGGAATTCGTTTAGAAGGATTGGATTGCAAGAATTGATTTTTAGATCTTTGATGTCAGAATAAAAGATTAAAGAGACAGGAGATACCAATGTTTATTGGGACTCACTGTTTTATTTTGAACCCATTTTTCAATTACTGGAGTAGTTACGAAACTTTTTCTATTAAAAAATGAAACATCGAAACAACGCGTCTATAGCCTTAATTTAATGTTGTCGTTCTGAAATAAATTTCGTAGTAGGTACCTCGGGCGAAAAGCTGCGTGGAAGGTTATTGTTCATGTTTCTATGAAACACGTTAGACTAGCTAACGAGGTATCCCGCCGTGGGGCTAGATGGGGCCAAAAGAAAGTCCTGCTCCATTAACGCCTTGTTGCCAACTACGTGTTTATCTAGAAAGCTCTTAAGCATTCACAGGTTTTCAGCATCGATATAACATCGATTTTATTTAACATCTGTGTTAGTGAAGTAAAGTTCTTTAATTTTACCTTATCTTCCTTCCATACCTACTTTTAAGAATCAATTAAAAAAGCAAAGAGAAAAATGATCTTAACTATCCACCAAATAAAGCGACGAAGCAAATCATTATTTTATTTAGTTTGTCCATCGAATGCCAAATTTTCTTAATCCTGCACAAATTTGTTTTAATCTTAGTACCGAAAGTTTAATTACGGCGAAGGGTAACTGTTATGGGGTATTCTAAAAATTAATTCTTGCTTATCCAGTTCTGGTGTGAGATCCTTAAATGAAGTTTGAACCGTCCAAGGATCTTTGGGTAAAAGGACCATTAGTGAGAGTGTATATACTATGTATAAAAACATAAATGTATTATAAATATATATGTATACATAAATATAACAGCATATAATACTGAAGTCAGTCGGTTTTCCAGTAGATGTAAAATGGAGCAGACAATATTATTTTGTGGCCTTGGTTCGACTAAATAAATGTACCCAAGTCTATGTATTATAAAATTCAATTTAACATACCCTAACTTGTGAAACATTTTCTCATTAATATTTATGAATTTGTTTTAAGCGTTTATTATGACTTATGAACTACATCACCAGCATTGTCTCTCAAATTGTAATGATTTTTTAGTACAAAACTGTTACTTATCTGAATATTATATTGATCTGTCTTAAGATCAGACATGAGAGATGTCCGAAGATTTGATACCCAAATTGCTTGTATGTACCTACATTGTATGTTTCATATACCAATATAAAGCTTATATGATAACAGTTCTACATAATTGTTTCTATTCTATTATTTATTCATGAACATAGGCATCAATTTAGATTTTACAACGTGTAACGGAAACCCCATATCTATCCAAAAGGGTTGAAGACAACATCTGGTATGGAGTCTCTACGCACAGTTTCAGCACAAAATAACTGACTCAAAGAATTGATACCAATTTATTGGTTTCATATATTTCTTGAATACCAATCATAACAAACGTGTCACAGCACTACGAGGGTCAATAACTTTCCACGTCACTTGCCAATAACACGATAATTCTTTTCGTTCTTCTTAATTTAAAAAATTTGGTCTCTGGTATCAGTGTATTGGTATTTGTAATAAGTTCTACACACGTAGACTTAAGATTACAAAATCCTTGCCATATTGTTTGTTATCATCCAAAGAAGCCATGCACTTGGTATGTATATAGCCTTTAAATTACACGTTGTATATTGAGATAACCGCACTAGAGCCGCGTGATGGATTATGTCCCCTTCTGTCTCTTAGAGATGAGTTTCCCACCAGTGGGAACGTTATAGTCTTATATGGTAGTTTCCTGTATTACAAAATAATTATTTTATTTGGTCCATTAGTTAGATTTTCAAAAAATATTGGTCACGTATTTTTTGCTTTTCCAAGTCAAGAACAATTCACAAAGATGGAAAGCTTCAAAGTACAGGAGTGGGGGCTGCTGACGACACACATTGCTAAGAATTATACCGAGGTGTAACGTCACGCGAAATTTCAACTCACTGTTTCGTCTTAATTTTTCAATTACGTGATAAAATAAAAAATACGTTTCCAATGTTTTTTTGTTAAACTACGTGACGGACTAAATAAAATACTTTAGGAAACTACCCTATTATGTTATTGGGATACCTACTGACTTCCTAATCACTTCTTTAGAGGATACATATCACAAAATATATCTCTTCATATCACTTGAATGCACCATCACTCTCTTTCTACAGATTTTATTTTAATCGCAAAATATTTAAATATTTCTAAGAACTATACGTTCATTTTTAGATGTAATGTATAAAATTATATCATATCAAAACATTGTTATAAAAATATAACTCAAAACTAGACTTGACAAGTAGATATTAACATTACTTACTTTAGAATTTAATTTCCATAAGTTTATATTAGAAAATATCAGAAATGTCTGTTTATGTTGTTTTAAAAAGTTTTCTATTAAAGAAGGCTCTTTAAAGGTCTGCAAAATTACTAATTTTATGTATTGAATGTTTAGAGATAACAAACTGAATGGTACCTAACAAAACTAAAACTTTATTCTTTATTCTGTTATTCTGCCACTTTGTGAAATGGGCAACACAGTTTAATCCAACATTATCATTAATATGGTACAATATTATTTGTGTTAAATGGAATATTATACCTATAATATTTAGTTTTGTAAACACAAAATATATCACACTAGACGATATTATATTTTTCTTGAAATAATTATTTGATGGTGATAAAAATCATCATTATCTATATATGTTGATAGTAAAGTCTGTGAATTAAACAAGTTAATTAATAAAAACATTCGTATATCATACTTTAAAAAAAAATAGCATATTGTTTAATTTGTGAGCATTAATATCTGTATTATACTGATGTTTTTTTTTAAAAACGACATGTTAAATGTTTAATAAAATGGTACTTATTACATATTTAGCACTTCCTAGCGTTATAACAGTCACTTGTATGATATTGTTGTAGTGGAATATTATTTATCTGAAACTTTCATGTTGCACTTTACTGTAAATATAACTATAATTACTACGCTGTATGCACAAAAATCTTACGACATATTATTATTTGATTAGAAAAATAATTGTTTTGTACATATATTATTAAATGAATATAATATTTTTATATAGTTTACAGAGTATAATTACATAATATTTATTGGGTTACAAACTGCAATTTTTGTTTTTGTTTTGTTTTATTGTCAAGCAAGTGATTTTTAGTCATTTGGCTGTGCTATTATTGCAAAATCAAAATAATTATTAAATCCTTAGTATTCATTTTGTTTTAAGCATTATTAATTTACTTACCTATATTTTTATTTATTGTAGGTGCAATTTTTATACAATTAATTCTTGTCTAATATATTTCCTAACTGGTGTCTAACTTCAGATAGTTTCACTTATATTTGTTGACATAACATATCAACTGATACATACCTACTTTTCACGATATGTACCTTTAACTTATAAATAAATTATAAATATTAACAGTAGGCTAAGATATTAAACAATAGTGATAATTATTGTTTTGTTGTTAATGTTGTGATTTTAATAACACAATAAAAATTGTGGCTTTTGCTTTTGTACAATATTTTTGTTATTACAATATATTAGTGTTAGAGTATTTCGGTTCTCGTAATTTATATATAGTTTATAAAATTATATTAATTGTGAAAATTTGTTAGATATTCATTATACATGTTGATAATCTGTGACTATGTCTATAAATTTATTTGAATTACATATCGAAAAACTGAGACAAATTCAATAATTCCACCATATTCCAAGTAGGTGGATACATCGTATTTTTGCTTCATTTTATCAAAGAAGTCACAGATTGTTATATTTAATCAAACATGTAGAACAGATCGGTGCTTTTGTTGACTGTTGTTTAATCGGTATAAATATTTATATAACTAAATAAGTATCATGAAATGAACATATTAATTATTACGTGTGCAATATTGTGATAAAAGTAAGATTTTTAATAAAATTATAAATATAAATAGCCGTTGTTTAATTTTATCTTTTTTCTGGTAGTCTAAACTACGAACAAGCAGTCTGCAGTGAGTCTGCAGGCTAGAATATATGTATATGGTTACACGTTTAAAACATTGTTTCCATATTGAAGCAACGTATTATGGAAACAAGAAGAAAAAAAATAATAAAGATAATGAATGAAAGTAACAAATTTCCAGCTAGAAATATTTTATAAATCCTCATGAAGACTCTTCACTTTACTTAATTATTCTTCCAACTGAAATATGCCATAATTTATGAAATGTACCTTTCAAGAATCCTAAAATGGATTAATTAAAAACTTAAAAGTGTTAATTCATCTCCAGAAAGGACATTAGCGAGAAAAAAGAAACGCTTCACAAATATTTCAATGAGATAGTCTGTCTCTTTTTTCCAGACATTTGTTAAATAAAATAAAATGAAGATAATATTTTATCATGTTTTAAGAACTAATATTTTTTAAGAGTAATAGTTCTGCTTAGCAGTTATGACAGCATTAATTTTGTGTTATAGTTTTCAAGACATTTTTTTGAAATGTTATTTAAACAGAATCTAGGGAGTAGCTACCCCGTAGAATAAAATGTGGACAGTGCGATCGTTTATGAAGTCTTAACACATTTTACAAAGAATATTTATTTGAATAGGATTTTGATAAAGCCCGGGTTTCTTCAGTGGTTCGCAATATCCGAAAAGGATTCATTCACTTCGAATACGGACTCTCACTGGATTCCATGATTAAGCACCAGCTGTACCACGATTGTCTTTTTATTACATTGCTCCATACTAGGAGTTTCTACTACCTCGCAGGTGCATTGTAAAAACACACCGGACCAACAGACTGTTGTCAATGTAGGAACTGCCTGTAGGCCATACAAATATTTGATCCGTGCAAAAATCGAACCCACGACACGTAATGCAGCATCCAGTCGCTCAACCTCTGTGCCAACCGTGTCGGTATTGCTTCAAGTAGGGTAGTTAAACAACATTCTCTTCGCAAGCCATTTCCTATAAAACATCCTATGGAAAATAACAATGATCGGCTGATAAAAAAAATCTATGGTGCAAGAGTGACCTCGCAGTGAATCTTATTTTTTTGTTTAAGATTTATTTCCTGCAATTGGAACTGTTCCAAAAATAGCGCCAAGCTTGTACTCTATCAGATTTAACATTGTCATCGGAGATCTATGGGGTTGGCAGGGCAGTGTGCTATATACATAAACGTGGAAGTATATTCTATTTCATTCATGTACATATCCATGTTATAGTACATGATTTCCTGAAAAGGAAAACACACACGAGTTATTTTCCGAACATAATATATTGCGAATACACCCAAATATTATCTATCTTTACATGAAATATAAACGAAGTTAGTAAAAATATCTGTGATGTGAGTTTGTCTGTGATTGAAAAATAACTGCTTTCTCAAGAGTTTTAAGAATTTGATGTAACGCTCTCAATTAATACGGTGACCAGAATCCGTTTTGGTTATCTTGTGCAGGGATGTATTTTATCAAGCTTATGAAAAAAACCACATGGCAGAAGTGAGTGGAAACTGAGTGTTAGTAGTATTACATGTGGCGTCTGTTCATAATAAAACAATGATACTGAATGTAACAAACTCTTTTTATCACGTTTACAAAGCTACAAAATATGCTTGTGGCAGTCTGCTAGCAAGCATGTGGCGTTCTTTAATATCAGCCCACGACCGTGGAAAAATGGCGACAGATTATGTATGTAATACATATGTCATTTCAACAATGTTTTGGATGCTCGTTCCTATGACATTCATCTTATCTTTCCAAAACATAAGTACAATGTTAAGTATATCAAATGTTGTCACATATATCGCGGCACCTAAAACAGAGATACTTTATTCCATGACGTCACGTACCACGTCATTACCATGACGAAAGAGGCCATATCTCGGCGTATAAATACGACTAGCGAATACTAATCTATGTTCCGAGAGGATACAGATGTGTCACGAATATTTTCGAGGTTTGGTAGAATTTTGCGAATGATCTTTTTATTGTCTTTGTATATTGATGTGTGGGGGAAGTTATAGCCTAAATAATAACTGCCGTAAGTACGAATAGATCTTTTTTTATCGATCATAAGCTTGCATTTGACCACTATCTCACCTGACGGTAAGCGATGATGTGGTCGAAGATGAAGCAATCTATACTTAAAATAAATCTGTAGAGAGGTCAATTCTGTACACGAAATATATTTACAAAATAACTATCAGGGGGTGATTAGGGATCGATACTGGTGTCACTTAATCAACACGTGGAGAGAATTGTAAATAACTCGTTTAAGATGTATGGTTTTGTCCTGAGAGCAACTACCGAATTCAAACGGCCCTCCACCTATCTTTACTTATACAAGACGCTTGTACGCTCGCAGCTCGAGTATGCCGTCTCTATTTGGAACCCGTTTTATAAGAAATATATAGATATGATAGAGAAAGTCCAGCGTAAATTTCTTCGCTCCATGTACTATAGGTGTTACAAAAGGTGTTTGTCATATTCACAATTAGTAAATAAATATAATATGTTAACATTAAAATCTAGACGTAAATTTTTAGAAGCCAACGTACTGCATGGTATAGTTCATAATTACTTCGATTCCATTGACCTCACAAGTAAGTTATGTTATGTGGTCCCCCGCACTGTGAATAAGCGTAGAGTCCGTGCAGGTACATTGTTCGCAGTAAATACCTGTCGGACTAATTCAGGACTGCGTTGCCCTATTCGTCGTATGGTGGAATCTTATAATAGCAACTTCATTGATATTGATATTTTTGTATGTTCCAAATCGAAATTTAAGTCCAATGTTTTTAAAATCTTATCCAATGCTAATAAGAAATAGTGTAAGTCCTTTGTTATTATTAACTTAATACGAGTATATGTCAACCGTTTTAATTATTTATATTATTGAATTGTATGAATTTGTAATTATATTATAATGATGATATATTATAATGATGTGATGTCAATTTCCTTATTTAACATAATTTCAATTCTTGTGATGATAACGAATAATCCTAAATTTTAATTTTTAGTTTTAATTAGTTTTTTTTTAACGTGTATTTCACTTTAATTAATTAATTAATTGTATTGTATTTATCTCATAATCTATGTTTTTTGTTTGTTTCTTTTTTACTTCAATTTATCTACATATCTGAGTAATGCTAAATCTAGTGGCACTTTTTACCTTATCCTGATATTGTTAACATGCGGATAATGTAGTGGGCTGCAATATTGTTATACTTCATATGTATATTATTGTTATTTGTAGACGTTATATATTGTAGCTGTTTATTGTCCCATAATAAATAAATAAATAAATAAAAATGCAATCAGTAAAATTTTGTCTGTCTGTCTGTCTGTCTGTCTGTATAACCGTTATAGAAACAAAAATTACTTGACGGATTTTAACGAAACTTGGTACAAATATTTTTCATACTCCTGAGCTGGTTACAGTATACTTTTCATCACGCTACAATTAATAGGAGCAGAGCAGTGAAGGGAAATGTTGGGAAAACGGGAGAAGTTACTCCATTTTTTAAGCTTCCGTCGCGTGTGCAACCTTAATGGTTAAAGCTACACAGAAATCAGTTTATGTCGGATATTCTCCTTAAAATTATATAAAAAATATCCCACGACAGCATATGTCTATCTTTTATGGTTGACTCACAATAACACGTGTAACTCCCGATAGCTTAGCAGTTCGAAGCTTTCTGATTATAATATTTGTGTACTCTTACGTTTATAACACTCTCAGTCACCCCTATTTGAAAAAGTTAACATTATTAACTATTCCATAAAAAAGAATCATATAAATCGGTACAGAAACACCAAAGTTATACATGAAATACGCTAATAATAAGCCATCGCGCGTTAATACTGAATCATGCAATAAGGATTATTTTTGAGAATCGGTTGCCGCGCTTGACGCGTCTCGCGGCCGAAGGTATATAAAAGGCGAGGCGTCCGAGCGCGACCTTGGATTCGCCAGTAACCACCCAGCGCTCACGAGTAATAGTGTTTTGTTACCAGAGTGTTGTTTTATCGCGTACGGACCGTTTTGGTGTTGTCTCTCTGCGAGTGTACGAGTGAATGCCGTTCGCTCGTACAGGCGCAGAGGGCGCCACCCGTCGTAGATTCTCGACGTTTCGGGAACGTCGTCGGTCGCGCGTCGGTTACAACTACCCGCAAGTCGTTTTTATCAGTGAAAACTTTTTAAACATTATCCCGTGCGGATTTAAAAACCCGTGGACGTAAGTGGAAGTGATGCCGAAGCCTGGCGCTCTCCGAGCCGCGGCGGCGCCACATCGCTGGACGAGGAGGATCTCACCAAATCGTCCAAGAAAAACCCGTCACTGGACCGGACGCCGTCACTCCCGGAGATCATGGCCACGACGTCCGGCTCAGCTAAAGTAGGAGAGGCCAAGAACAATTCCAACTCCACGAAGAAGACCCAGGCGAGGAAGGTTGCCGCCGACCCGCCGCCACCGCTGGCGCCTGCGCGCGCTGCGCCCGTGACGGCGTCGAGCCGCCCGCAGCCACCATCTGTCAGGTCAAGTCCCGCGACGCAACGCCCGGTCGAGACTGGGCCCGCCGCCGCCCCGCGCTCCCCCGTTGGCGCTGCCTCCGCGCTCGCCATCGCTGGCACATCGCGCGCTCCTGCCGCCGCCGCGTACGCAACGTTCGCGCGTGCCGTCGCGACCCCGTCCAGGGACCCGCGCCTACGCAAAGCAGCGGTACAAGCCACGACCCAAACGCCGCCTCGCATCGCCGCGTACGACGCGCCCGCGGCATACTCGACCGCATCATCGCGCGCGGGGTCGAGTATGTCGTGTGCGTCTCCTGACCGCGGAGCGCAAATGTCGTCGGACTCCGACGCCGACGTACCACCCGAGCCGCGCCCGCAGAGACGCCGCCGAAGCCCTGAAGAATCCAACGAGGAAGAAAGGAAAAGATACCGCCCCGACCCGCCAACACAACGCACACTACGTGAGTGTTCGTCACGGCGGCGGGACGACAGTGACAGCCAGCGGTCGTCGGAGAACGAGGAGGACTCCACAGAGGAGGTAGGTGAAGTGCCTGCACCTACCCTCACCACTAATTCCAATGCGGCCCGCGCCACCACTTCTAACGGCGCGGCCCCCGCCACCACTTCAAACGCGACCTCAGGTCAGCGGCAGAAGCGCCCCCGCTACCCTCCGTTGGTAGTAGAGCGGCTCCCCAACTGGGCTCAGCATTTTAGAGCCATAGCAGCCAAGCTGGGTCGGCCTCCCAACGCCCGGCCCTACGGATCTGGCGTGCGATTCACGCCGGAAACAGAAGATGAGTACAGGCTGATCCAGCGATATCTCATAGAGCTCGAAAAGCAGAGTGGGATATCCTGGTTTGCTTATTCCCTACCAGCGGAGAAGCTGGTAAAAGTGGCCATCCGGGGGTTGCCGGCTGACACCGAACCGAAGGAGATTGAGGAAGAGCTCCGCGTACTAGGTTACGAGCCGGAGTACGTGCGCCACATAAGGGTGCGCCAAGGACGACCCGGCTGCGTATTTTACGCCATGCTCAAGAGGACCCCGGATATCCGGACCATCTATGACACCTCCGTATTCCTAATGATGCGGGGTGTAAAGATAGAAGCATGGCGTGGAAAACGTGGACCCGCCCAGTGCCAAAAGTTTAGGCACTCGTCGCACCAATGCCACCGCCCGCTCGCCTGCGTGAGATGTGGGGAAGGGCACGCAGCAAGAGACTGCACACGTCCGAGGGAAGAGCCGGCCACCTGCGCAAACTGCGGTGGCCCGCACCCGGCGTGTCACGTCAAGTGCCCTGTATTTCAGAGGGAGATACAGAACAGGCGGGCGGGAACTGTCACCATCACGGCAGCCAACTCGCGCCACCCCAAGCAACCGGTGGACTCGCAGGCCAACCAGGTGGAGGACGGCCACGGGGGCGCGTCCCTGATGGCGGCAGCAAACGGGCCCACGACGCGCGGAGAGGCCACCTCTTCCAGGCGGTGGAGGAACAAGAAGCGTGGGGGGAAAGGTAAGGCACAACCCCCCCCCCCCCCCCCCCGCAGAACCCGAAGAAAGAAAATAACGCGACCCAGGCAGAGGTCTCGCAGGCCCCCCCCGCCCAAAACAAGGCGCAGGCCAAACCAAACCAAATCACGGCGACAAGAGGCGCCGGTACAAACAAAGAAGCAAAACCCGAAGGAACGGAAGACAAACACCGAGGCGGCCGGCGCCTCTGTGAATGTCAATAAAGAGTTTATGAGCTGCGCCATTAAAATCCTGATGGACCTGATACAGGCCATCGGGCGGGGGCAGGACCCACAACAGGTCATTTTAGATGGCCTAGCCACTCTACTAACACTCACCCATGGCAAGGCCACTGCGGGTGTTAAACTGGAACGCCCGCGTTCTGCGAGACAACGTTGCTGCCCTCCGCCATCTCCTGAGGGACCAAGACATCGACGTGGCGCTAATAAACGAGACGCACCTGGGACCAGAAGATAGGGTCAAGTTCCCAGGGTACCTCGTTTATCGCCAAGACGAGCGGTCGGCTTTCAACATTAGATATCGTGGTCTGGCAGTGCTGGTGAGGCGAAGAGTCGTCCATCAAGAGCTGCCCCCCTCTACGACTTCACTGTACACGATGGGTGTGCAGATCCACGTGGCCGGCGAGGATCTCCGAATCTACGCCACCTACAAGCCGCCCGCAACCCAGATAGACCTAGCTGAGTTTGGGGCCCTGCTCTTCGCTCAGCATCCAGCCATCCTCGCCGGGGACTTCAACTCCAAGCACCCAGCGTGGAACTCATATAACACAAACACCCAGGGGAGACGACTCTTCGCGGACGCGGAAGCCTCTGGCTACACAGTGTCTGGCCCAGAGACGCCTACCCGGTACCCGGACGATCCTCATCACATGCCGGACGTGCTGGACATTGTGATCCACCAGGGGCTAAGCTGCCAGATCACTCAACACGTGATCGACGACGAGCTGCAGTCTGACCATCAGCCTGTACTCGTCGTCATATCTGAAATGCCGACCCGACTGAAGCCGCCAGCACCACGTCGATTACTGGACTGGACAAGATTTGCAGAAAAGGTTGAGGCCACGACGCCGACTCGGCCCATCACTACCGCCGCGGAAGTCGATCAGTTCGCAGCCGACGTCACTGCTTGCGTACAACAAGCGATAGAAGAGGCGGTCATACCACCACCGACGCAGGGGAGAGGGCTACTGCCGCCCCTGCCGTCGCATGTCCGGGATATGATCGCCGAGAAGAGACGCCTACGCAAGCAGTGGCAACAGACAAGATGCCCCGTCATGAGAACGCAGCTGAATCGACTCGCGGAGAGGGTAAAGGCCGAGCTCAAGGCGTCGGCCTCCGCGAGCTGGGAGGAACGTATTGACGCCGCGGCTGACAGCTGGCCGTCAATACACAGACTATGCCGCTCACTCACGAATACCCCAGCCCCGGTGCGCCCACTACGAGGCACCGACGGGGCTCTTAAGTACATTGCGGAGGATCGCGCGTAGGTCTTCGCCGAGCACCTGGAGCGTCAGTTCCGCCCGAATCCAACCGACGAGCACGCACATGTCGCGGCAGTCGAGCAACACCTTGGAGCCTACTTCGCGACGCCTATAGCTCCCGAAGAAGACCCAGTATTTTTCTCGCCGGGCGCAGTCAGACGCGCTATCCTGAAGACCAAGCTGAAAAAGGCTCCCGGGGCCGACGGCATCACCAACGCCGTGCTGCGCCACCTGTCCTACCGTATGGTGGTGGTGCTGGCGCGCCTGTTCACGGCAGTGCTGCGCACGGGGGCCTTCCCTGCCATCTGGAAGGAGGGGCGCGTCATCATGCTGCTCAAGGCGGGGAAAAACGTACTGAAGCCGGAGAGCTATCGGCCCATCACTCTGCTGTCCACCATCTCCAAGGTGTTCGAATCACTCCTGCTGCGGCACCTCACGCCGAACATCACCCCAAGACCCGAACAGTTCGGATTCAGGGCGGACCACAGCACGACGCTCCAGCTGTCGAGGGTACTCTACCAGCTGTCCACCACAATGAACAAGAAAGAGTACGCGGTAGCAGTACTCCTCGACGGTCTAGTGTATAAACTGGCCACCTCCGCCACGCCCCGTCGCGTAGTAAAGGTGGTCCAATCTTTTCTGTCCAACAGGAGCTTCAGGGTGGTAGTCGACGGAGCACAATCCGCACCCCGCCCCATCCAGGCGGGCGTACCACAAGGCAGCTGCGTGTCGCCTGCGTGTTACTCACGTTTCACGGACGACATCCCCACCACGGCGGACGCGACGCTCGCGCTGTACGCCGACGACGCCACGTACATCACCACGTCGATGAACGCAAAGTACGCGGCGAAGAAGATGCAGCGCACGCTAAACATGCTCCCCGAGTGGCTCGCCAAGTGGCGGCTCTCCGTAAACGTGAGTAAAACGCAGGCTATTATCACAGGCTCAACCCCTCTGCCACCACCCCTGGAGCTCATGGGAGCCGAGATCGCGTGGGCGCCGCAGGTCAAATACCTCGGCGTCACCATCGACCGTCGGCTCTCGATGCGGCCGCACGCCAAGCAAGTCGCGGCGCAGACAAAGGTAGCCCGCTCACTGCTCTACCCAGTGCTCTCGTCCCGCCTCCCGGCGCGTGTCAAGCTGGGCGTGTACAAGCTGTACATACGCCCGCTTCTGACATACGCCGCCCCCGCCTGGTTCGCCCTCACTAGCGAGTCGTCACGCAAGAAGCTCAGTGCGCAGCAGAACTTGACGCTGCGCACCATATTCCACGCCCCTCGCTATGTGAGGAACGATGTTATCAGGCGGGACTCCGGGACTGAGAGCCTGGAAGAGTTTGTGCAGCGCCTCGCGAAGGCAATGTTCGCGCGTGCCGACGCCTCTGCTTGGCCCCACGTCAAGCACTTGGCGCCCTGGAATGCGCGCCCGCCTGACGCGAGGCGGCTCCCCAGAGATCTGCTCCCGACAGACGTTGCAGCCCCATCCCTCCCGGACTTGACTCCTGGGTAAGTCGCCCCACGTTACACGCGACTTACTCAAACAGTTATACTACTCATAACTACACTTCACCTAGTACGTAACGTGTTCTAAGTTAATATAGGCACGTTACGTACTATAAACATACATTCATGACTCTACATGCGCTATATATAACTAGCACCGGATAGCAGCGCACGCTATTCGGTGCAGACGCACTGAGCGGCGACACACAGTACAATGCCGCTCACACATACATACTCGGCTCTGCGGTCCGGAACGTAACCGGCTAGATCTGGAAGCGGGACGAACGAGAGCCCCGCATTCACTATAGGTGCGTCTGTGTCGGCACCCCTGTCGCTGGTCGACTTCCGCTGGGCTTCCCCCTTAGGGGGGTTTCACCTGGCGGGGCTAGACCGCCGTATAGTTACACAATAGCAATTAATCACGCGGGTGTGCGTTTGCCGTTTACTTTTGAACAGGCGCTTGAAACGCACACCCGAACATCAGCTATGCCGGAACTAGGCGACCCGAAGACGGTCCCGTATTTACGGGACAAGGCATAGCTTCCGTGGGAGTGGGGCAAAGCCCTGTGACCGCTCGCAGCGACCGCCCAGAAGCGCGAGCTTCATCATTCCGCTTCCGACGCTCGCCCGCGACGGTCGTACCGCTCCGCGCTCTCGATCGTTCCGTGCCTGAGTCATCGCAACGCTTCGTCACGCCCGCCGTGACGTCACTCGTAGTCGCCGACTACGACGCCTGGTCCGGATCCGCCTTTTTCGAGGCGGTGAAGGATTTCCTGTTTCTATAACAGAGTATCGTCAAAAACAATTTGGTTTGGCCCCTTCAGGGTCACAGTTTCGTGGTCCTTGGTTGGAAACCTCACGGTGTCAACAATACCAAGGGGGTGCTGACCCGATGCACCCGCTGATCCCCTTCAGGGTGAAGCAGTCAATTGGAGTCGAGTGCTAGGTTTTGGCCTTGGGGGATCTCCTAGTCGAACCTAGTTACTGAGTTTCCTTTTCAGCTACACACCTAGTGTCGGTTGGGTGTGTCTACCCCTTCGCACTAGACCCAATAGGGCCCGGTTCGCACAATAAAACTGGCGACCGGTTACAAGCTTAGGGCTCACCATTAGGTACTCACCTCCCAGTCTCTACCCGACTGGGAGGGTTACACATCCCCGGACCCATCCATCCGGGGAGTTAGGTCAGTTAGGCTTTGAATAGGTCCCCCGCGGGAGAGAAATCTCCAAAATTTCCCCATTAAATTTTTGATCCATTAGCTAATCATGGCAAACTCCAATATTTTGGAGATATTGCTAAAAATCCTTAAGGAAAACCCTGCTATTTCCGCCAAATATGGCGGAATAATCCAGCGTGAAATCGCTAACTGTCCTCCAGCTACCGAAGGCAACGTCGCTGATTTTAGTGACGCGCTTGACAGCCCATTATCTCCCCCGCTTGCTGATCAAGGCATTCCGGTTGGTCAATTCACGGAAGTGTTTATCAACTCTGATCCCATTGTTCATCGAACAGCGAACGACTTCCAGGTAGATAGCCCTCTATCGCTCCCGCTCGCCGACAATGTCGTGCCGACCGCCCAATTACCGAAATCATCCATTGTTTCCGGCCCACCTACTAATCCCATTGTTTATAAAACAATGGACGCCGCGCAGGTGTGCGCTGAAAGTTGAATTCCGTGAAATGGACACCACCGAACCTGTGTCCAATAACAACTCCGACAATGATTTGTCATCATGCCCCTCGTCCTCGGAAGACGACTTTCAAGTCGTCACCGGTGGCAAGAGGAAGAAAGGGAAAACCTCCCAGGCCAGCAAGGCCAAAAGGACCACCGCGTCGCCCCCGTCCCCAACTCAAACGCCCGTTCGACCCGCTAGCCCCGTCCCAACTACCTCTGCTCGCGCGCAGAATAGTCGTCCCCCCAGCCCGATAGCCCAAACTTCCTCAGCCCAAAGGAAGCAAAGCCCTCCGCCCCCCTTTTACATCCAGGACAAGGGTAAATAGACTGATGTGTCCAAGATGTGTGAAGATCAACTACACAAACGCCCGTGCCTGCCAAAATGGCATTAAAGTCACCGTCCCTACGTCGAACGACTATAGGGAACTATATCGCGCCCTTCGTGAAAGGAATATTTCCTTTCACACTTTCTCCTTCCCCGAGGACACGACCACTCGTGTTATTATTAAACGTGTCCCTAAAGAAATCCTAGTACAGGATATTAAAGACGACCTTGCCGATCAAGGTATACCAGTGATCGCCGTCCATCGCTTACATAAAACGAGAGGCGGTGAATTGTACGACATGGTTCTTGTCATTTGTGAACCAACTGAAGGTCATCACCCGATTTTCAAGATTAAGTCCATTTGCTCCCTATCCGGTATCTCAATTGAAAAGCCCTACAAAACCGCAACAGTGGGACAATGCCACCGTTGCCGTTGCGTTGCGCAGAGCAACTGCTATGCGACTCCCAGATGCGTCAAGTGTCTGGGAGAGCACAGCACTGCGGACTGCCCTCGGCCCAAAGACCGAACCCTCTGTTCGGAACCACCCAGCTGCGTTCTCTGCGGCCAGACCGGTCACCTGGCAAACTACCGCGGCTGTCCCAAAGCCCCCAAACTCGCTCCTAAATTAGCGAAGCGCGCCAACGCCCGCCAACAAAGAGAGGCACCTTCCTCTCAAATTCCCCAACGTCTCGCTCCTCAGAGACCATCCCCGTGGAACAGGCTAAACCACGAAAAAGCCTTTCCCTCCTTGGCCACTGCCAAACCTTTGCAGGCACTGATGGATATACCCATCGCAGCGCAGATCCTGCCTATAGCCGTGGCTCCAGAGCCCACAGCCAGTCCCCAACCCGAGCCTCAAACCACTGCTGCTCCTGCAGCCAAACAACCGCCCAATCCCTCACCCGTCGCGCACGGCGAGTCTTGCGGCCAGACTCTACTGCGCCACTATAGAATATTTATGACCCGCCAAGCCAGGTCTCTCCGCGATGCCCTTCTGGCTGCCGAGCAGCAGAATAACGGCAAAATTACGACGGCAATGTACAGCCAAATATTCAGCACACACAGTGATGTCGTGCTAGGCCTCGACCAGATGGATGCGATGGACTGATCCAATGGATTCCCAACGCACAAACCACACTAGGCCTCGATCCCTCAAATTAGGTTTTTTCAACGCCAATGGCATTTTCAACCAACGCGCCGAAATAACTAAATTCCTCCGCGACCACCAATTAGACGTCCTCCTTATACAGGAGACCCTTTTGAAACCCCACCGCGCTGACCCCAAAATTGCGAATTACCGTCTAGTTCGCAATGACAGAACACGCTGCCACGGCGGCGGTACCCTTATTTATTATAGGAAGGAGTTATACTGCATCCCTCTGACCCCACCCGCGCCTCTCTCTCACCTAGAGTACTCTGCCTGTCGACTAGGCATGACTGGTCATCCTCCGATAACCATCATCTCTGCCTACCATCCCCCGCCATCGGTCGCGTCTCTTGCTTCAGACGATCCTATCGCGCTCACCAGCGATCTCACGACTCTCTTTGGCCTGAGTGACTCCGTCTTACTAGCGGGCGATCTCAACGCCAAACACCCCGCTTGGAACAGCAACACGACAAATGCCAGAGGCAGAATCGTGTATAACCTAGGCGCGACCCTAAACTATGACGTCATCGCTCCGATGACTCCCACCCACTACCCACACGACCACAACCATAGGCCCGATGTCCTCGATGTGGCGCTCCTAAAGAATGTAAACCTCCATTTACACTCCATAGAAGCGCTTCACGAACTCAACTCGGATCACCGTCCCGTTATCCTACACCTATGTTCCCGCTCGGGTAACCATGATCCTACCCAACCTCCTCCGACCCAATTGATCACCGACTGGAGGAAAGTAAGTGAAAAACTGAAATCCACCACGTCGCCTCACTTGGACACCATTCCTGACCACATAGTCTCAGTCGCTGACACGACGGCGGCGATCGACTCGCTAACAGATCACGTACAATCCGTCCTGAACGATTGTTCAAGGGAAGTTCCAGTAGCGGTAGACCACCGCTGGAAACTCCCGGACGATGTACGGAATCTGATAACCGAGAAGAACGCAGCCATCCGTGCGGACAGCGCTTTTCCCTGCGCCGCAAACAAAGCTCACATGCGCAACTTACAGCGTGCTGTAAGGAAACGCATTGCCGAGCAGCGTAATGCGAGCTGGGACAAGATGCTGAGCGAACTTGAGCCCACCCATCTTGCCTTCTGGCAGCTTCAGAGGAAGTTACGATCCACTGAAGAGGCCACAATGCCTCCTCTCATTCATCCCGATAAGAGTGTCGCCTTCGATAACTCTGAAAAAGCAGAATGCCTAGCCGACAGCCTAGAGTCCCAGTGTTCTCCCAGCTCTCAACCAGTAGACCAAGCCCACCTTGATATGGTAAACGCCGAAGTCGAACGTAGAACTTCACTTCCGCCCGTCGAAGATCCCGATAATCCATTGGCCCCCATCACTCCTGATGAGGTCCAGGATATCATTAAAAGTCTCCAACCGTGAAAAGCCCCTGGCTCCGACGGCATCACCAACAGGGTTTTCAAACTTTTCCCCACCCAGCTTATAGTGCTAATGACTGCCATCTTCAATGGCGCATTGAGCAATAATATGTTCCCCACAACCTGAAAATAGGCAACCGTCATAGGTATTCCCAAACCAGGCAAGCCCAAGTCTGACCCGTCTAGCTACCGTCCCATTAGCTTACTCAACGTCCTCGGTAAAATCTATGAAAGGCTTATATATAAGCGGCTCAAAGATTTTGCCGAAGCAAAGAGTCTTATACCCAATGAGCAGTTTGGATTTAGAACCGAATACTCATGTATCCAACAAGTCCACCGCATCATAGAACACGTCAGCGCCGGCTTCCAACGGGGCGCAATAACGGGAGCCTTATTCTTCGACATAGCGAAAGCGTTCGACAAAGTCTGGCACAATGGCTTAATCTATAAGCTATACCAACTCGGCGTGCCTGACCGTCTCGTGCTCATCCTACGGGACTTTTTATCGAATCGCACCTTTCGTTACCGAATTGAGGGGGAGCTTTCCTCCCCCCATCCCATTCGCGCAGGAGTTCCTCAAGGCTCCGTACTATCTGTTTAAGACTGCAATAGGCCAGCCAACGGTAACTGGACGTGTCCGGAACTTTTCCACGATACGTGGAGTCATAAACGTTGCTTTCAATAAACAAGGTTACTTAATAATGATACCACTAACCTGATGTGCTGGGTTCGCCAACTTCGACCTTCAAAGGTCACGCCCTAAGTGTGGTTTGTATGTACAATGGGGTGAGTAATTGAAAGGTGTGATGTAAGTCAAGTGTTGTAGAACGTTCACAAGGCGCCGGTCTCCAGATGGCGCGGTCACAACAGCAATCACAGCACAACTCGTTCCCACCAAGCGCGTGCCACACGAGGTGACGCAATAAGGCGATATGTTCCAAGAAATATCACTGTATTCTAGTCAATTTGGAATTACAAAGTTCAACCAAACACTGTTCACAATTAATCTGTTCATATCTCGTGAGATCCAATCCGATTTCCAACAAATTCCGCGTGCCAGCCCGACCGAAGACAAGGCGGCGTATGATTCAACAATATCCCGGGGTTTTCGGCAAATGGGGAATACACTTCAACAATTAGATAATTCGCGACCCAATTATCGGTCTCAACAGGCGAATCCAACAATATTTTACCAATTATATTTAGCTCAAGAGGGCCCGATGACCGGCATTTTTTTCAAGCAAAGACTATCTGTCAAGTCAAAGTTATGTCAAAATCAAATTCTTTATGTCAAAAGAGTGCGTTCTGTTTCACGTCGGACCGAACATCTACCCCCCCCGGACGGGCCTACCCGTCCGCTAATCAATTGGAAGTCTTGACAAGGTTGCAAATTCAACACAGCTTCAATGCGGCCAAATACCGTAGCTAGTTCATTAAAGGTGAGAACGGTGTCTCCCAACAATCTCCGCCAGCGTCCCTTTGCCGCTTTCACCGCGGCCCCCAAAATACCCCCCCAATGGGGGGCAGGCTGGCGGGTCAAACAACCAAGTGACCCCTCGGCGGGCCAAACTATTACCAATGTCAACCTGGTTCTCATTAAGGAAGGCGTATACCTCCTTCAAATAGTTACTTGTACCCTTGTAATTCGTACCGCAATAAGACCTAATCAAAAAAAAGGTAACCCATGGCGAGACACAAATCTTTCCAAAGTCGCCTCAAAGGCCTCTGTCGAGAGGGAGGTTACCAGCTCCAAATGTACTGCCTTGGTTGACAGGCAGACAAACACACAAATAAGCCCTAACAATCTTGCTATTACGAAGGGTGGACGTCTTCAACAAAGGGGGACCAACAAAATCCGTTACGACGCCAGCAAAGGGCCTCGTCTCATTGACGCGATCAGCCGACAAAATCCAAAATTCTCGCTGCAGAATGGCCAACAGCGCATTGCAACCGGCATGCGAGTTCTTAGTGTGACGATCAGTCACCAACAATTGTACCAAGTTCAGTTACAACAAGGGCAGGAGCACCAATTTTAGGGTAAGGACAACTCACAATGGTGACCTCAAACCAGGTCCTTCCCTCAACAGTGGTGTCAGCCGGTTCGCCAATTCCCCAAATCTTGCCTGAAAGGTCGTTCATCTTCAGGCCAACCTGTCCCGCTAACCAAGAAGACAAAAGGCAACCCCGGACTCCCGTTTCCAAAATGGCACAGACCACAATCGAGTCACCCAAGGGTCCCCAGACCGTGACCGAGGCCGTTGGCAACAAAACCGTCTTGATCGGGGGGTTCCTTTAGCGGGGCAGGCGTCAATCTCTTAGTGATGCCTGGGCGGCGACCGATCGCCGCTTCCAGGCTGCCTTCGTTCACGACGAGTCCAACAATCAAACCATTCGTCCGCGCGGTGTCCCAAGCCGCTCGCCATCACTGGAGGGGCATATCCCACCGAATGCCCGAATGGCGGAGGGCGCGACTCCAGCCGGGGACGTTCCGCCAACGGAGGGGAAAGGCAGCGGCGCCGACCCGGCCACTGCTGCCTAGCAGCCAGTGCGCGTTCTCCCTGACGAGGGAAGACCAAATGGCGCTCGTGGGGCTCCCGTTCAACTTGCGCGGGGGGTGGAGTGCGGCGTACAGAATCGCGGGTCTCAGCCCGGTGCTCGTCTCCGGGGTACCCCCCCTTGCGCGAACCCCCCTCAGAAGCTGGTCTGCTGGAGCGGTTCGCGTTGGCGCACAAAATCTCCAAGTGGGACCCTTCACAAATTCTACACGGGCGGGGGTCGGGGCAGTCCCGATGGAAGTGGGCCCCCAAGCACGAAAAGCACAAACGGCGTGCGTTGACAATACGGCGGCGGGCACTTACGTGCAAATTCAAAAAATCCGGGCAACGCGCCATGACATGCCCCGTTGCCTTACAAAAGTCACAATGATGAGGACTCCGGGCACCATCAAAACGGGGGGCGGGGCGAACATCAACAAGCCCCCTAGCCCGAGGACTCCGGGCGCCAGCCAAACGGGGGGCGGGGCGATCATCAACAGGCCCCCTAGCCCGAGGACTCCGGGCGCCAGCAAAACGGGGGGCGGGGGGAACATCAACAGGCCCCCGGGCCCTAGTCCGTCCCTGGTCTCTGGAAGGTAGTGGGGGCGACCCCGTAGCGCCACGAGTGTTATCCGCAAACCGACACTTGTCTTCCAAAAATTTGAGGAGGTCGTCAAAGGGGGGAAGATGGGTGGCACTATCCCCACCATACTCCTGCTCAAAACGTGACCTCAGCTCCGCGGGGAGCAACTGCAGCACTATGTGCACCAACAAGTAGGACCAATGTTCTACCGGTAACTCCAAGCGTCTCAAAGCGTTGGTCGCTGAAACCAACGGGTTCAGCAAGTCAGTGCGCAACGTCGACGTGCTGACAATGGCCGGTAGCCCCAAAATCTGGTCGATGTGCGTGTGTGTGTGTGTGTGTGTGTGTCTTGAACAAATTGGTAGCAGAGCGTGGTTTGTATGTATAATGGGGTGAGTAATTGAAAGGTGTGATGTAAGTCAAGTGTTGTAGAACGTTCACAAGGCGCCGGTCTCCAGATGGCGCGGTCACAACAGCAATCACAGCACAACTCGTTCCCACCAAGCGCGTGCCACACGAGGTGACGCAATAAGGCGATATGTTCCAAGAAATATCACTGTATTCTAGTCAATTTGGAATTACAAAGTTCAACCAAACACTGTTCACAATTAATCTGTTCATATCTCGTGAGATCCAATCCGATTTCCAACAAATTCCGCGTGCCAGCCCGACCGAAGACAAGGCGGCGTATGATTCAACAATATCCCGGGGTTTTCGGCAAATGGGGAATACACTTCAACAATTAGATAATTCGCGACCCAATTATCGGTCTCAACAGGCGAATCCAACAATATTTTACCAATTATATTTAGCTCAAGAGGGCCCGATGACCGGCATTTTTTTCAAGCAAAGACTATCTGTCAAGTCAAAGTTATGTCAAAATCAAATTCTTTATGTCAAAAGGGTGCGTTCTGTTTCACGTCGGACCGAACACTATCCCCCTTCGTTTTTACGCTATTCACTAGCGATATCCCCAAGCATAAAAATACTCAGCTAGCCCTATTTGCCGACGATACGGCTATCTATTATACCGGTCGTAAACCCGATGCCATCGCTCGCACTCTCCAAACTTCCGCAAACACTCTGGCCAAGTGGTTCCGAAAATGGAGAATCGAAGTCCATCCAGACAAAAGCCAGGCAGTCCTCTTTTCTAAGCCGCGGATAAACCCACCCTCCCCCCGTCCGATTACCATGTACGGCAAGCCGATCCCCTGGGAAAAGCAAGCCAAATACTTAGGCGTGGTCCTCGATAAACACCTTTCCTTCGCTGAGCACATAAAGCAGGCACGTTTGCGCGCCGCTTTCGCTCTAGGTAGGCTCCACTTCATTCTTAGCTCCCGCAGCAAGTTATCACTCAGGTGCAAGCTGCGTATTTTCACCGCGGTCATCCGTCCCATCATGACCTACGCCTGCGTTATTTTCGCACACGCAAAGCCCTACCTCCTCCATAAGATGCAGACCCTTCAAAACCGATTCCTCCGTATAGTCACGGGAGCCCCCTTTTATGTTCGAAATGAGCTTCTTCACGTAGACCTCAAGATGCCCACAATCAAGCAGTTCATGAAACGTGTCTCCAAGCGTTTCTTTGATACTGCAATCCAACATAGGAATCCCCTTATCGTATCGGCCGCCCAATACGAACCCTCGCGTATCTCTAAGATTCGCCGACCAAGGCATACCCTAGTCACTCCCGATGACGCACCCACCCTGCCGCCGTAAGAAAACCAGCACAGTTTACAAAAACAAAAATCGACCGTCTTTCCGTCCTCGCCACCGAGGCCCGCCGCGACGTCCCCGTAATAGTCCGCCCCGACCCTTGCCAGAGCCAGCCCGCGACGCTGAGCCAGTAGCTTTAAATTCCCTTATTAATAATAATAATGATATGATCCAGCCTGTCCCTAGCTGCCCTCCCCCTGCGACGCCCTAAGCCGAGGTCCGTACCCCACAGGGGGTGCCCTTAGCGTGTAGTCGCCTAGTTTGTAAGTTTTTTAATAAGCCCTGGCTGGAGGCTTTAATTAATTTATTAATTAAGGCAACCACAGGCAAGCCCGGTTAAGCAGCCGACAACCTCAGAGGTTGACCTGCGAGACGCCACTCACAAAAAAAAAAAACGCGAGCTTCATACAATTTATGCCTGTTGATGCGAATAGACGTTCAGAGCATTCGACCTTATTGACAGACAATACTTATTTGATATTAACAAACCGTGCTTATCAGCGCGACTTTAGTCTTTGATAATTTATTTTTTGATTCCTTTTGTTGTTGTTTTATAAAATAGGTATTAGTTATTTTGGTATTTGATAATTTATTTTTAGATTCCTTTTGTTGTTATTTTATAAAATAGGTATTAGTTATTTTGGTATACCGATGGTAAGTTTTGGCTAATTTACGTTCACTTTTTTATATTAGTTTTATTTTCATTTACGTTTTAGCTTTATTTTCATTTACCTGCATCAATGCCACCTAAAAAACGATTATCTTTATCTCGAAATTCGAGAGAAGCTAAGAGAATGAGAAATAGGCGTTCTCAAGAATCGGCAGAGGAAAGAGCACATCGGTTAAACTCTATGAGAGTTAATGCCTCAACTTATCGAGACAATGAAAGCTATCCCGAGAGAGAGATGCGATTAGCAGCTGACAGAGCGAGACGAGCTACATCACGGGCGTCTCAAAGCTCTTCTCAACGAGAGCTAAGGCTTACCATTGACCGAGAACAACATGTGTTATCTCGAGAAGCTGAAGCTGCTTCACAACGAGAATTGCGGCTCACAGCTGACCGCGAACGGCATTCATTATCTCGCGAGTCCGAAACCTACACTGAGAGGGAATTACGTCTCACAGCTGATCGCGAACGTCATGTACTATCCCGTGAGTCCGAAACCTTCAGTGAGAGGGAATTACGTCTCACAGCTGGTCGCAAATGGCATGTACTATCCCGTGAGTCCGAAACCTTCACTGAGAGGGAATTACGTCTCACAGCTGATCGTGAACGGCATGTGCTATCCCGTGAGTCCGAAACCTTCACTGAGAGGGAATTACGTCTCACAGCTGATCGCGAACGGCATGTACTATCCCGTGAGTCCGAAACCTTCACTGAGAGGGAATTACGTCTCACAGCTGATCGCGAATGGCATGTACTATCCCGTGAGTCCGAAACCTTCACTGAGAGGGAATTACGTCTGACAGCTGATCGCGAACGGCATGTACTATCCCGTGAGTCCGAAACCTTCACTGAGAGGGAATTACGTCTGACAGCTGATTGCGAACGGCATGTACTATCCCGTGAGTCCGAAACCTTCACTGAGAGGGAATTACGTCCGACAGCTGATCGCGAACGGCATGTACTATCCCGTGAGTCCGAAACCTTCACTGAGAGGGAATTACGTCTCACAGCTGATCGCGAACGGCATGTACTATCCCGTGAGTCCGAAACCTTCACTGAGAGGGAATTACGGCTTACGGCTGATCGCGAACGTCATATTTTATCTCGAGAATCTGAAACTTTTACTCAATATGAAGACCGTTTGACAAATGATAGGATGCACCATAATATTATTCGATCTCTTGAAGATGAACATGAGCATGAACAACGACTAGAGTCGGTACGCGAATATTACAATTCTTTGAGACAAGAACGATTAATAAGTTTGTCTGATGAAAGATTAAGAATTGAAAATATTCGGTCTCTTGAAACGAACGAACAGCGAGAGGCCCGTCTTACTGCAGACAGATTTCGACATAGTCTTAATGACTTAGATGTAAACATGGAAGATCAATCTACGAATTCGGTGGTGTGGTCCGACAAATATAAAAGTGGGTTTGCTTATAACCTCATAATTGATTACAGATCATCTTCTGTAATAGGCGATATGAACGTAGTATGTTCTTTTTGTAATGCTTTGAAGTGGAGTAAGGAGTCGGCTGGTTTCTGTTGTTCTGGAGGTAAAATAAATTTGCTTTCGTTCGAAGACCCACCGGAACCTTTGAAATCACTACTTTTAGGGGAACATGTGCAATCTAAACAGTTCTTAGACAATATTCGCACTTATAATAGTGCGTTTCAAATGACATCCTTTGGTGCTCAACAAATCTCAGAAGGTCCTTTCATGTCTACTTTTAAGATACAAGGTCAGGTTTACCATTTGATAGGATCCCTTTTGCCTGAAGACCAACCTAAGTTTCTTCAAATATATTTTGTATCCGACTACAATGAACAGTCGAATATAAGAAATCAATATTTCCCGAATTTAAATACTGAACTCATTTCACAACTTCAGAACATGTTACATCAGGTTAATTCGTATGTATGCAGTTTTAAATCGGCATTAGAAGCTTTTCCTCAAGATGGTGATAATAATTATAAAATTGTTATAAATGCCGATAGGCGTCCAACTCAGGAACATCCTGGGCGTTATAACGCTCCATCCACGAATGAAGTTGCTGTAGTATTGGTCGACCAGGAATGTGATAGGCGTGATATCGTTATCCGTTCCAGAGACAATCGTTAGCAACGTATTTACGAAACCCACAGGGTAAGCCCTGTGAGTTTCGTAAAGGCGACAGTTTGCAATATCCTTTAATATACTGTCGAGGGGAAGATGGTTATAATTTCGCTTTACACCAAACTGATCCGCGTACAGGCGTACCTAATTATAATAAAAAGATGTCATGCCTTCAATTTTATTGTTACCACTTGCAAGTGAGAAGGAATAGATTTGTATACTTTCAACGTTTTCGTGGCTTATTCTATCAATTTATTGTTGACATGTACGCAGAAATTGAAACCGAAAGATTAGTTTACATACGATCTAATCAAAGGCAGCTGCGCGCTGAAGAATACGTGCACCTTCGCGACGCCATGCAGCAAGATAATGATACGGTGAATATGGGCCGTTTAGTTATTTTACCCTCTTCTTTTACTGGTGGTCCACGCTACATGCACGAACGTGCACAAGATGCTTTTTGTTACGTAAGAAAATATGGACCTCCTGACTTATTTATTACTGTAACTACCAATCCCAAGTGGGATGAAATCACTCGGGAGCTTCTTGAGGGTCAAGCACCGCATGACCGCCATGATATTATCGCAAGAGTTTTTCATTTAAAATTAAAATCAATGATAGATCTACTTACCAAAGATAACATTTTTGGAGAAGTATTGTGTTATATGTATAGTGTTGAGTGGCAAAAACGCGGCTTACCTCACGCACATATCCTGCTTTGGTTAAAAGATAAGGTTAGACCTAATGATGTAGACAGTTCAATCCGTGCTGAAATTCCAGATCCGATTGCAGATCCCGTGTTATACGACATTGATAAAACTCATATGATACATGGTCCATGTGGTGCATTTAACGGAAATGCTCCTTGCATGCAAGACGGTCGTTGCACTAAAAGATATCCAAAAGCCTTAGTGGATGAAACTGTACCAGGACATGATGGATACCCATTATATCGTCGCCGTTCAAGAGACAATGGTGGTTTTACTGTTGCAAAGCGAGTGTCTGGACAACAGGTTACTTTAATTTTTTAATTTTGGTTTTAATAGGTGGGTCGTTCCGTATTCGCCTGTGTTGTCTAGAGCATTTCAAGCTCACATTAATGTTGAAATGTGTAATAGTGTAGAGTCAATAAAATATATTTGTAAGTATGTTAACAAGGGCAGTGACCAAGCTACATTTGCGTTGAGAAATGAACATGATGAAGTTACTAGATTTCAGTCAGGCAGATATATCAGCTCTTCAGAAGCTGTGTGGCGGATCTTAAGTTTCAATATTCACGAAAGATATCCACCTGTGACTCATCTGGATGTTCATCTTGAAGGTGGTCAACGTATATATTTCAACGCCGAAAATATTACAGAACGATTAGAGAACCCTAGACAAACAACTTTATTAGCATTCTTTCGACTTTGCCAAACTGATGATTTTGCAAAATCTCTTTTGTATGAAGATGTTCCATCGTATTATACCTACGATAAGCAACGAGGTGTCTTTAATCGTAGACGCCGTGGCAGGCCTGTAGATGGCGAGTCAGGTATTTTCAAACAACATGTTCTTGGTAGAGTGTATACCGTTCACCCAAATAACGCTGAGTGTTTCTATTTGCGATTATTATTACATACAGTGCGAGGACCAATATCATTTATAGATTTGAGAAAAGTAGACGATGTTGTTTATCCAACTTATCATGCAGCTTGCCAAGCGCGTCATTTGCTTGAAAACGATCAGCATTGGGATGACGCTTTAGCAGAATCCTGTGTTAGTGATAATCCACGACGGTTACGCCATTTATTTGTAACATTACTCACATTTTGTAATTTGTCAAATGCTGTACAATTATGGGAAAAATATAAAGAAAAAATTGCAGAAGACTTTCTTCGGAATATATCTCACAATGATGAAGGCGCAACTAATGATAATTTTCGTGATCTTGCCATAAATCAGTGCTTATTAGCTCTTCAGGAAGACATAACAGCAGTAGGCGGTAAATCACTGTGAATATGGTTTGCCAACACCAACCTCAGTTGGAGAGGTTACCAATAGGGAATATTCCGCAGAGATTGGTTACAACTCAATGGAACTACTGGCAACATTAGAAAACTGTCCCAATGATGACTGCAGAACAACGTTCAGTCTATGATCGCGTGTGCGAGAGTGTTCAGAATAATTTGGGAACAATATGGTTTTTAGATGCACCTGGAGGAACTGGGAAAACCTTTTTGACTAAATTAATATTAGCTTATGTTCGAAATCAGCGTAAAATTGCTCTTGCCGTAGCTTCATCAGGTATAGCTGCAACATTGCTACCAGGAGGTAAAACTGCTCACACTATGTTTAAAATACCAATTGATTTAGATCGCACGGAAAGTCCAACCTGTAGTATTTCAAGAAATAGCGACAAAGCTAAGGTATTACGCGAGTGTAATTTAATCATATGGGATGAATGTACGATGGCCCATCGAAAAGGAGTAGAAGCGGTAGATAGAACTTTAAGGGATATAAGACAAAATGATCGACCAATGGGCGGTATCACGGTTTTATTTTGGGGTGATTTTCGACAAACCTTACCGGTAATACCACGGGGAACCCGAGCTGATGAGGTTAGGGCTTGCCTGAAAAGCTCTTATTTGTGGCGTGATATACAAGCGGTGCATTTGACTATAAACATGCGAGTGAGAACTGGAGATAACCCGGATGATCGTCAATTTTCTGATATATTATTAAAGATTGGTGAAGGTACCTATCCACAACTACACCAAGGAAAACTTATTCTGACGCCTGAGTTATGTTGTATAGTGCAATCCCAACCACATCTTATATCGTCGGTTTACGGTGACGTAACAAATATATTAAATAGGGACAATTCTTGGCTATGCGAAAGATCTATTTTAACTCCTCGCAATGACCAGGCATTTGAGATTAATAAAAAAATACTGTCGAATATACAGGGGGAAAGCAAAGTTTATAGTTCAATAAATAGAATGTTCGATGGACAAGAAGCCACTAATTACCCGATAGAATTTTTAAATTCTTTAAATATGCCCGGACTTCCTTCTCATGAAATTTGTTTAAAAATTGGCATTCCGATTATTCTGCTCCGAAATTTAAGACCACCACAACTTTGCAATGGAACTCGGCTAAAAGTAACCCAGTTGCAACAAAATATAATCGAGGCTCAAATTTTAACAGGTTGCGGTGCAGGAGAAACCGTCTTAATTCCCAGAATTCCCATAATACCAAATAATTTTCCATTCCATTTAAAAGAACGCAATTCCCAGTATCGGTGTGTTATGCAATGACAATTACTAAGGCTCAAGGGCAGACTTTTCGTGTTGCTGGAGTAGATTTCGGTGTCAGTTGTTTCTCGCATGGTCAGTTGTACGTCGCTCTTTCCCGGGTTAGCAGTTCTAGAAATCTTTATGTTCACGTGCCGGACGGGTCAACTTTCAACATAGTTTACCCGGAAGCTTTGCGCTGAAGTATTTTATTTCTATAGGTACTTAAGCGTCATGTGAACATGATCTAAACAATATTAACAATACATTAACTTAATAATAAACAAGGAGTTACACGCTGACGGAGTCGCGGGCACAGCTATTAACAATAATATTGTGCGGTTCGGTATTGCGATATTTTTCAACAGTATTATAGATTGACATATTATATTTCCCTACTAAATTACGAAAGTTAATCTGTCTGTTACATCAAAATCACTGAACCGTGAGGAAGAACATAGGCTACTTTTTTTTTACGAAAAACGACGGAAACGCGGACGAAGTCGCGGGCAATAGTTATCTATACTAATAATATAAGGCTGAAGAGTTTGTTTGTTTTATTTGAACGCGAGAATCTCAGGAACTACTGGTTCGAATTGAAAAATTATTTTTTAATTAAATAGTCAATTTATAGAGAAAGGCTATAGGTTATATATCATTACGCTAAGGCCAATAGGAGCGGAGCGCCAATGAAGAATGCTTCAAAATCGGGGCTAACGTTAAATACGTTAGCCCAAAGTAACTATTCCACGCGAACGAAGTCGCAGGCAAAAGCTAGTCTTACCTAAAAATAAATTATTTATTTATTTACACTTTATGCCGTAGACATTCTCTACCAGTCAACCATGAGTGGTGAAGAGATATTGTGGGAGGTGCAATATGAACGTGAAAAGTAAAATTAAAAAAAAAAATATATACGACAATAGTAATAACACAAAAACCCTAGTATCATAAAAGAAATAGAAATCTACATAAATATTATATATGAATAAATACTTTTACATATAAATACATACAAATAATTATATATACATATATACTTAAGAAGCAAATGAAAACCAAATGTGGAAATTCTGACTATTCACTCTTGACTTAAAGATCCCCAGGTTATAGTTATCAGGAAATACTGACTTGCAGGAAATTTCACTCCTTAGCTGTAGGTACGCACAATAAAACTATTCCTAAAACGTTTTGTGCGTATGGGAGGCATATCTACCATGTAACGATGGCCTATCGCCGTTCGTCTTATAGTCCGATCATGGATGATCTTCAAGGCCTTACTATACCATTACCAACGCTTACTGAGGCCGATACGTGGATAGTTGACCTTTACTTATCAAGATAATTCCAAGTTTTGGAAAGGACGCTAAACCGTTGGTTCCGGCTATCATTTGTACGGAGGTATTCCTCGAAGCGCTACGATTTTGAGGCGCACCTAATGAGGCGCTCCTTTTTTATTCCTCGGAGCGCACCTTTTAGTAGCGCTCCCGATAGCAATTAAAAATATTAAAATTTTATTCCTTGAAGCGCACCCTAAAAATAGGAATTATAGTGCCAATAGCAAAAACATATTTTTCTGTCAATTTCGTACTTTTGGTTAAGCAACTTTGATGATGATGATGCACAAATGAGTTTAAAAAAATATAATTTATTACGTTTACTTCATGCTCTTCCCTATTCCTCCTCCGAGGAATAAAAAAGGAGCGCCTCATTAGGCGCGCCTCAAAATGGTAGCGCTTCGAGGAATACCTCTTTGTACGTCTTTGACAGTCGTCTTTGACAAGTAGCTCAAGCCCAAATCAAACACCGTTCTTGTCAAGATAATTACATATATTGTGCTACTCAGTTGCTGGCCTGTGGATTTCAGAAAAGCGGTCGATCCATTTGTGATACTGGTACTCTGCTGCAACTGATTAGATCTGTAGCTGACCCTCAACCGAGTCCCAAGATAGTTAGGAAAGGGTTGGTAGATGACTTGTTTCTGCGTTAGGCACCTTTCTCTTCAATTTGTGATTGTGGATCAGAAGAAATGATACTTCTTGGTTTCTTCAATATATAAAATGGTTTATTGCAATGAGAGTTAGTATGATACAACAGGAAAAAACCGTTCTTGATTTAATGGTTTGAACATGAAGTTATACACAGCAGGGTTGAGATTCGAATGTGGTTAGTATTGAAGAACCGAGCGGTTCAGGTTTCACGGAGAGGAGTTCGGAAGTCTTTGTAGACTGCTGCTATTGGTGCTTGTTCGATGGCGTCCCTTGTGGTCCTCTCATTGGCTGTCTGACAGTCCGAGGATGATATGCTAGTTTTGAGTCATGACGTGTAGGTATGTGTCCCAAACGACGGGTTCCTACTGTTTAGCGATAGCAATAAGCACGTCGTCAACATCATGCGTGAACATGACTCATTGTGTGCAAGTTCCATTAGCACCTAGCTGATTACTTTTACTTAATTAGCCCCACAAAATTATGATCCCCAGTTCTCAATATGCAAAGTTAAAACCCGGGCCTCAATTCATTACCACAGTTCTTGATCACTACCACTATAGGCGCTTCAAATGGAAAAATCTGAATCACAAATGACAGCTTTAATAAAACCTTTATGTGCCCTTATAAACGCAATGTCAGCATTCACTGATTGGATAGCGGGATTTTATGGCAGCTTAATTCATTGCATCTATCTGCTTTGTTGGTTCATTTTGTATTGAGCATCGAATTTGTTTTTAATCGGTTTTATGGTTTTACTTAATGGGCTATTGGGCGGCTTAATTTGTTCTGAACCGATATTTTTTGTCCTATATAAACCTTTGTTTTCAATATTGCTTTAGCAGCGACGTAACTTGAATTAAAAGTAGGTGTTATTAAAGGTGATCGTGATTTAACAAGTGTTTACAAACTGATATCATGTTTTTCTTTTAATGGCCAAGGAAATAAAAAGCTGTGGTAATGTAGTGACACTCCTATGAACATGTTTATCGACGCTAGTTTTCTAGTAAGCATCAGATGTATTTTAAACAAACGTATCTATACATAAAAGCTCGATTATGAAACGACGGAAGGGTTGCTTAAATTCATAAAGTAAAGTCACAAACTATCCATCACTCGTCAAAACATAAAGCAAACCCGCGCTTACACTCTCTCTCACACACATGCACGCACCCTCACACACACACATACATACATACCCACACACTTTCACTCTCGCACACACCTAAACAAACAAACACACCCACACACACATACACACATACCCACAAACTCTCACTCTCGTACACACCTAAACAAAAGCATACTGTACTTAGTTATTTTTTAGTTTTTAGCTTTTCAATTTTTATTTAATTTTTAATCATTACATTTTTAACTTATATTTTTAATTAGTTGTAATTTTTTAACAATCGTAAATACATATTGCTCAATTAATAACAATAATCTGTACACTAAGTTAAAGACAGAAGCCTCTATTTTTTTGAAAAGTGTAAACAACCTCTCTGCCGGTCTGATCGCTGTCTCCCAACATACAGGCTCCAGCCTAGTTTGGGAAACAGTATCTCAGTACCTTTTGTAAATACACCATAATATAATATTATATGTATAAAAAATTGTCTGAAGCGCAGGAATGCCAAATTGTGTATGTCTTTACTCTGTGTCAAATAAACATTTTTATTTTTTATTTATTTACATATAAACAAAATTTTATTTGCCAAACTACATTTTCTTGGCATATGCTAACAAAATACAGTTTGGCGGATAGATATATATCACCGTTGTGACAAAATTATTGTTTAACAGACCTACAATTCATTAAGACGGACATTTAACACATTATCTTACAAGATTATCGGTTCATCATGAAACGACATTAAACGCGCTGTCGTATCTCTAAAGCCATTAAACCTTTGTTTGGTTTGAGGAACTTAACGATAATGACTGTTTAAACAGGACGATAGCTCTAAGTCTAGAAGACTTCAGTTATAGCTAAGCGAGTAATGAACGAGCTAATCGGTATCGAGAAATGTTACAGCACTTGACTAAAGACAAAGCATGGACAAGCGTTTCCTTGCGTAAACCACGATGACAAATAAGTTTAATTAACACTAAATTTTAAAAAAAATACGGATTCTTTAATCTACTTGCCAGGGTTACGGGAGCATTCTAACAAATTACCGCTGCTCTGCAACGCAAGGGTAATTAAAAGAACAGAGTGGGTTTTAAGGCAATAGAAATCTGCGACTCCTTTTCGCTTCACTTAGAGCAGGAGTCGTTTTGAAGACTTTCCACTGAAAAAAGTTGATAATTTATATAGTCCTCCTCGTCATGGCCGGCGACGCTAGCTATGTCCTTTCATGCGCCCGAATGTGACTCGAAAATTGTAACTTAGTTTTGAAAGTCCGGTCACATCGTGCGTAGTGAAGCTGACCGATGCTATTGTAAATGTAGTGGTAGGCAGGTTAAGGACAAGTATAGTGATTTAGGTCGAGTTCTTCTAAGTGATGTTCTTGAAACTTTTCAGGCAATAAATAGGTATGTACCTACATGACGACGCCATTTCGGTATCAGCAAAGCAAGCTTTTCAGCAAAGTTGATAATTATAATTATTCTTAATATGTCACAACAACAACAAACTTTAATACGATTATGAAATACTCTGTGTCAAATGAAGGCTTTCTTATGCTGTATTTAGATTAGATAAGGTATCCTAATTACTACTTTGGTAATCAGTTATGGTTCATATATAAGTTGTCTCAGTAAAATAGTTTAAATTAGGTACTAATAAAGTACCTACATGTTTATGATAAAATAATGGAGTACATAATAAATATAATGATGACTCTAGAGAACTCGTAATATTATAATTACTAAGTACCATTTTATATTCAATATTATTTCATCATAGAATAGTAAATACAGGTAACGTTAATATGTGAAAAAGAATATTATGCAGGTAAATAAACCAGTATTTTAGTGGAATTTCAAGTCTTAAGCTTTATTAAGGTGAGCACCTACGCAGCCAGACATTTGCCCTACAACCAAGCCTTTAAGCCGTGCGTCATACAAAAACACAGAAAATAGGGCTCACTAAATAATAATCTAATGAATTTCTATTTTTCGCTATCGGAGGCGGAGGAGCTCGAGGCCAAAATAATAGTAACAACTGTACGCGTCCATTTTGAAAGTTAACCAACGCTTGCTGAAGTGTGGCCGAAAATGTAGAACGATCTTTACATATCAAGATTCGTCCGTGCCTTGGAAACGTAGCTTAAAGAAAGGCTCCGGCTGTCATTTAATCATTGACAGTCATTACAGGTTGTCAGAAGCCAGAGGGCACTAAATTGTATTACTTAGATTGTTAAATACGTGTGTTTGGTGTACAATAAGGTATATTCTGTCGATCTACTTAGTTCCTTGGTAGCTCTATATTAAATACTGGTATTCAATTGCAACGGGTTAGACTAGAAGCTAATTCCAATAAAAAAGGGGAAAAGACTAGACGGATGATCCAATGATAGCTTATCTGATATATAAAGTTAAGGTGAAAGTAAAGTGCATGTGCACTGTACTGTCTGCGTACGGGTTTTATCACAGGCTCAATACGGCGGGTATACGCGTCTAATCTGCGCCAGGGCACTCGCGTGACTGCAGATAACCGCTACCCCCGCTCCAAGCATACATGAGACTGTGTTATATGTACTTGTATGTTTACGTAGATATACTTGTGTATGAACTTCCATACGCTACATGCACCATATTGACATAGAAAAAACTTCTGACCAAACAAAACACTTCAGCACTGCAGAATCTCAAAACTATGCATCTAATGGAATGTTCTAAGCTAAACAGTTTGTTGTGAAACCTAAGACAACTGCTTGCGGACGAAGCAAAAGCGAAGATAAGCGAGAAATGGCCCCGTTTGTGGTAGACTTCAAATGCCATTTCCTCGTAAATACGTTTTGTCCGTTATCGCAACAAACCGAGCCCGGCTTGCTTCTTGAATTATGCAAAAGTTCAGTTCTCCAGTTTGAAGTAATCTGCCTTTTATTTGAATATTAAAAATACAATGTCAATATTGCTGTTTTAGTTTTATACCGTTTAAACTGTCGTTCTTCGTGATTGTGGTTTTCTTATTTCGTGCTTCGTTGCTTGTGTCACAGTTTGAGTTGAATTGGATACATTCACGAAATTAAAGGATAAGTAGAAATGTGCATTTAGACAGTTGGTAGTGTCAAATAAATTCTAGGATTTAGTTTAGCTATATTGTTGTTGGAACGAAACAGGGAGCCCCTTATTTCCATTTTGATAGCATGTGATCCTTAGTAAACGAATGACAAAAACACAACAGCATTTAAAATTTGAATTAAATCTTTTGAGTAATTAAACCATTACTGGTATAACATGTTTATTTTGATATCACTTAACTTTAATATTCCATTATATGAAATTTCATTCCAGATCGACGGCGTGACATCGTGTTCCACGCGCACCTCATAGAGTTGACAGCAGTAATTTTCGGGTCCTATAGGGTACTATATACCGTGGCTCCACAAATCAAGGGCAAATGAAATAACACGGTGAGTTACCTATATCACCTAGAGCGTGAGGAGTCATTTGATGATGTTCCCCTCGAAATAAAAACAGTGTCTAAAAACATAAGTACCGAAGTGGTACGCAAATAAAATAGCGCAAAATTGCCAACAATGTACATAATATTGAATCAATATTTTTCCGATGTTACCATAGGTACTTACCTAATACCGTGGTTGATCTCTGTCTGTCTCACTCTGAATGGATGGCTGGCTGTTCAGATAAAGGTACTTTACAATTGCAGTTTATTTATAAGAAATGTTTTCTTTTTTGTAAGAAGAGCTAAGATATTTTTGAGCAGCGTTGTACACTTTTTTTGTAATGGGTACAAAAATTTTAAACTCGCGTCAGGACACGTGACCTGGTCGAAAATTCGTAAGACGGACGGAGAGTCTAAGAGATAAACTTTTTAATGTAATATAAATTGTCATGTTTGTGTACGATAGCGCAATAAATAAATATTGTATTCTACCACATAAATGATAGTACTTTTATACTGATAATTAAAGCAAATCGTGCAAAATTATTCTCTAACCATTCCAAATCATCAAAAATGCACAACGTTAATATTCAAGTTTTCACTTCTGCCGGCACTCCCGGAGTGCAACACGTCGTTTTTTTTTTAAATTGGTTTTCGTTTTAAAATGGCAATCGACCTTTTTAGGTGGGCTGACAATATATATCGACGGTTAAAAGGTAATTGGGCATAAGCGACATTTTTGTCGAAATTGACTTATGAATGCCATTCTACTTAAAATTTTCCGCTCTTTCGAATGCGCTAACTTCCATTGCTCTGTGATGACTTTTTTATCGCTTATGCCCAAGCAAAAACTGCGTTTTGTAGAAAATTATATCCATTTTTCTAAAATATCAAACTTTAAACTGCTCTCCTGAACAATTTGATTTTTGTCGCTTATACCCTATTAGCTTTTAACTGTCGGCGTCGATATATATTTATTTGAAAAATATTTTGAAAATAATGCTTTGATTACCCAAGAGAAATGCAATATCTGAAAAGAAACACTACACGATTTCCATGTTCTTCACATGTTAAGTGTCTAATCTAAGAGTTTAATCCCGAAATTACAGATAGCTAGTCTTGAATATGGAATTCAAGACTAGCTATCTGTAATAAGTCACAGGAAAGATTCAAATCCCTACCAAGTGTCTTACTATTCTCTAGAGAGTTAAAAACTCTGCTAATAAAAAATACGATTGCGGAATTTTAATATAAAATAATAATGACTGCATAAGACCTCATTAAATTTAAACAGTAATAAATTGTAACACCCATGATAATAATATTATATATACAACGTGTAATTTAAAGGGTATATACATACCAAGTGCACAGCTTCTTAGGATGATAACAAACGATATAGCACGGGTTTTGTAATCCTGTGTCTACATGTGTGGAACTTATTAGAAATTTCAATACATTGATACCAGAGACCGAACTGAAGAACGAAGAGAATTTTCGTTTTATTGGCAAGTGACGTGGAAAGTGATGACCCTCATAGTGCTGTGACACGTTTGTTATTACTGGTATTCAAGAAACATATGAAACCAATCATTTGGGGTCAATTATGTGAGTCACTTATATTGAGCTGAAACTTTGCATAGAGACTCGACATACCAGATGTTGTCTTCAGTCCTTTTGGATAGATATGGGGTTTCCGTTACACGTTGTATATATATATATATATATTTAATAACTAGCAGTTACGCGGGGCTCACTCCCGTGGACTTTATCACGATAAAAACATAAACCTTCTTCTTTTCCAGTCCAAATCAAAATAAATCAAAATTATTTTTCATCCCCCTATCTCGGAAAGAGTATTTTTGCTCTTCGATATCTGAGTGCAAAAGCCGTTTTTAGGGTTCCGTAGCCAAATGGCAAAAAATGGAACCCTTATAGTTTCGATATGTCTGTCCGTCTGTCTGTCTGTCTGTCTGTCCGTCCGTCCGTATGTCACAGCCATTTTATTCCGAAACTATTAAGACTATACATGTGAAACTTAGTAGGTAGATGTATTCTGTTAACCGCTTTCCGATTTTAAGGAAAAAAATTAAAAATATTTAAAATAAAGGGGGGTCCCCATACATGGAACTAGAACTGAAAATATTTTTTTTTCATGAAACCTATGCGTGTGTGGTATCTATAGACAGGTATTTAAAAATGATTGTTGCGTCCCAAATGTATTTTTGAACGCACCTTTGGTTGGCAACATTATTCTATTGTCTTTTTGATGTTGACACTTGACATAACTTTTTCACTTGATAGATAGATTTGGCTTCCTTAGTTGAAAAATGTCCGCACGTTCGGACCTGTTGAGTTAATTGTAATTAAATACCGTTTGGAATCGCCGGTTGCAACCGATAATTGGGTCGCGATTATCTATTGTTTGAAGTTGTAATCCCCATTTGATGAAAAACCCGGGATATTTTTGGATTTATCGCCGGTTTGGTGCCCCGCGTGGCACGCGCATTTGCTGGAAACGAGTTTGGGCTGTGATGCTATTTGAACCGCGCCATCTGGAGACTGGCGCCTTGTGAACGTTCAGAACACTTGACTTACATCACACTTTCAATTACTCACCTCATATTTACATACATACCACACTTGGGCGTGACCTAGGAAGGTCGAAGTTGGCGAACCCAGCACAGAAGGTTAGTGGTATTTATAAAGCCTCAGAGGCTATAGATTGTTGTCGGCCGGAGAGCCTGTAGATTATTGTGTAAGTACTTTCATTGTTGAGAGCAACGTTAAGCTCCACGTATCGTGGACAAGTTTCGGACACACCAGTATCGTTGCACTGGCCAATTGTAGTCCTGAACATTTTGGTAGCAGGCGTGGCTCTTATAATATAAGATCCACTGGTTTAATTGGAAGTTTTGAAAATAACTTTAGTTTAATTACTTAACATAACTTATATAACTTAATAAGTTTGAATATATTGCTTTGTCAGCCGGGCTCAAATAGTACTTGTAGTTTGTACTGTAATTTGTAGTGCTAGCCCCTTGGTATTGAATTGACAAGTAGGATTTATTTGTGAAATTAGGAATTATTGGTTGTATTTTGGTACATAATTTGGTATTTGTTGCAATTAGTAATTGAATGTCACTGATCTGAATTTGAAAGGTTATCTAAATAATAATTACACATAGTCTAACATAATAGGACTTGAATTGTGTGTATTGGTTGTTGCATTTGTGGTACTTGTTGGACTGTGTTGATAGAGATTGTCCGGCTCAATATTATACAGTCAATTGTTGTGTTTATTGATGTTATTGGTGTTGATCCTGCACAATATATACATTGAATTGTTGTTTATTTTGTAACTAGCCATCTGTGCCAAGCTAGATTCATACTTGGAATAATTACAGGGTCGGATTTGGACTTGAAATAATTGAATTTGAGTTTTTATTTTGGTGAAATTATTTGGTCGGCTAACAAGTCATTGTTGTTTGTTTAGTTAATTTTAGCCTGTTGTATTAATATTTGATTGTTGCAATGGCCTCATTAAGGGCAGTCAGGGAGGCTGCTGCCGGATTTACCTCACAGTTGAGATGGTTCACATCGGCAGCTGCAACGGTTGAGCGTGTAGAATTGGAAGAGCTCACCCTTGCTCGGTATGGGCAAGTGGTTGAGAGGATCAAGTCAGCTGATGCTGCGCTCACACGCTTCAACGAGTACATCATGGACGTGGATTTGGGGGTGATGGATCAGACGGCCCGCGATAGGATTTTGGGTGACTATGACCAGATTGTCCACCTGGGGGATGTCATATGTCTACGAACGCGGGAAATTTTGAAGAGTCGGGTGCCTGATGCGGCCAAGCCACAGACCCCCGTTGTTGCAGGCCCTGGACTATTGAGTAGGCTGCCCACCCTGGAGCTGCCACATTTTGACGGTCGCTTGGACCACTGGCTGGGCTTCCTAAATCTCTTTAAGAGTCTTGTCGATGCACGCTCGGACCTCGGACCTGCCCTGAAGCTGGCCTATTTATTGTCTGTCCTGGAGGGCGAAGCCAGAGCCTTGGTGCAGCACTTGCCGGTGACGGATTCCTCTTACCCGACCGCTCTGGAACTTCTCTCCCGACGGTATCAGAACAAGCGCTGCCTGGCTGATGTGCACATCGACCAGATTTTGGGACTACCGGCCATTGTCAGCACGTCGAGGTTGCGCACTGACTTGCTGAACCCGTTGGTCTCAGCGACCAACGCTTTGAGACGCTTGGAGTTACCGGTAGAACATTGGTCCTACTTGTTGGTGCACATAGTGCTGCAGTTGCTCCCCGGGGAGTTGAGGTCACGTTTTGAGCAGAAGTATGGTGGGGATAGTGCCACCGATCTTTCCCCCTTTGACGACCTCCTCAAATTTTTGGAAGACGAGTGTCGAGTTTCGGATAACACTCGTGGCGCCACGGGGTCACCCCCACTACCTTCTCAGCCCAGAGACCAGGGACGGACTAGGGCTCGGGGGCCTGTTGATGTTCCCCCCGCCCCCCGTTTTGCTGGCGCCCGGAGTCCTCGGGCTAGGGGGCCTGTTGATGATCGCCCCGCCCCCCGTTTTGCTGGCGCCCGGAGTCCTCGGGCTAGGGGGCCTGTTGATGATCGCCCCGCCCCCCGTTTTGCTGGCGCCCGGAGTCCTCGGGCTAGGGGGCCTGTTGATGATCGCCCCGCCCCCCGTTTTGCTGTCGCCCGGAGTCCTCGGGCTAGGGGGCCTGTTGATGATCGCCCCGCCCCCCGTTTTGCTGGCGACCGGAGTCCTCGGGTTAGGGGGCCTGTTGATGATCGCCCCGCCCCCCGTTTTGCTGGTGCCCGGAGTCCTCATCATTGTGACTTTTGTAAGGCAACGGGGCATGTCATAGCGCGTTGCCCGGACTTTTTGAATTTGCACGTAAGTGCCCGCCGCCGTATTGTCAACGCACGCCGTTTGTGCTTTTCGTGCTTGGGGGCCCACTTCCATCGGGACTGCCCCGACCCCCGCCCGTGTAGAATTTGTGAAGGGTCCCACCTTGAGATTTTGTGCGCCAACGCGAACCGCTCCAGCAGACCAGCTTCTGAGGGGGGTTCGCGCAGGGGGGGGTACCCCGGAGACGAGCACCGGGCTGAGACCCGCAATTCCGTACGCCGCACTCCACCCCCCGCGCAAGTTGAACGGGAGCCCCGCGAGCGCCATTTGGTCTCCCCTCGTCAGGGAGAACGCGCATTGGCTGCTAGGCAGCAGTGGCCGGGTCGGCGCCGCTGCCTTTCCCCTCCGTTGGCGGAACGTCCCCGGCTGGAGTCGCGTCCTACGCCATTCTGGCATCCGGTGGGATATGCCCCTCCAGTGATGGCGAGTGGCTCGGGACACCGCGCGGACGAATATTTTGATGGTTGGCCTCATCGTGAATGAAGGCATCCTGGATGCGGCGATCGGTCGCCGCCCATGCATCGCTAAGAGATTGACGCCTGCCCCGCTAAAGGACCCCCCCGATCAAGACGGTTGTGTTGCCAACGGCCTTGGTCAAGGTCTGGGGACCCTTGGGTGACTCGATTGTGGTCTGTGCCATTTTGGACACGGGAGTCCGGGGTTGCCTTTTGTCGTCTTGGTTAGCGGGACAGGTTGGCCTGAAGGTGAACGACCTTTCAGGCAAGATTTGGAGAATTGGCGAACCGGCTGACACCACTGTTGAGGGAAGGACCTGGTTTGAAATCACCCTTGTGAGTTGTCCGTACCCTAAAATTGGTGCTCCTGCCCTTGTTATAACTGAACTTGGTTGGGACGAGCCACTTCGGGAAACCCTGTTGGAGGACGGTTGAGGCACTCTAGCCTTCCTTATGGGGCCCGTCACCCCCTTTTGTTGCCCAAGGAGGGCCACTTGGTTTAATTGTTGGTGACTGATCGTCACGTTAAGAACTCGCATGCCGGTTTCAATGCGCTGTTGGCCATTCTGCAGCGAGAATTTTGGATTTTGTAGGCTGATCGCGTCAATGAGACGAGGCCCTTTGCTGGCGTCGTAACGGACTTGTTGGTCCCCCTTTGTTGAAGACGTCCACCCTTCGTAATAGTAAGATTGTTAAGTCTTATTTGTGTGTCTGTCTGCCTGTCAACCAAGGCAGTACATTTGGAGCTGGTAACCTCCCTCTCGACAGAGGCCTTTGAGGCGACTTGGAAAGATTTGTGTCTCGCCGTGAGTTACCTTTGATTAGTTCTGATTGCGGTACGAATTACAAGGGTACAAGTAACTATTTGAAGGAGATATACGCCTTCCTTAATGAGAGCCAGGTTGACATTGGTAATAGTTTGGCCCGCCGAGGGGTCACTTGGTTGTTTGACCCGCCAGCCTGCCCCCATTGGAGGGGTATTTTTGGGGCCGCGGTGAAAGCGGCAAAGGGACGCTGGCGGAGATTGTTGGGAGACACCATTCTCACCTTTGAGGAACTAGCTACGGTATTTGGCTGCATTGAAGCTGTGTTGAATTCGCAACCTGGTCAAGACTTCCAATTGATTAGCGGACGGGTAGGCCCGTCCGCGGGGGGTAGATGTTGCGTCCCAAATGTATTTATGAACGCACCTTTGGTTGGCAACATTATTCTATTGTCTTTTTGATGTTGACACTTGACATAACTTTTTCACTTGACAGATAGATTTGTTGGTTGAAAAATGTCCGCACGTTGGGACTTGTTGAGTTAATTGTTATTAAATACCGTTTGGAATCGCCGGTTGCAACCGATAATTGGGTCGCGATTATCTATTGTTTGAAGTTGTAATCCCCATTTGATGAAAAACCCGGGATATTTTTGGATTTATCGCCGGTTTGGTGCCCCGCGTGGCACGCGCATTTGCTGGAAACGAGTTTGGGCTGTGATGCTATTTGAACCGCGCCATCTGGAGACTGGCGCCTTGTGAACGTTCAGAACACTTGACTTACATCACACTTTCAATTACTCACCTCATATTTACATACATACCACACTTGGGCGTGACCTAGGAAGGTCGAAGTTGGCGAACCCAGCACAGAAGGTTAGTGGTATTTATAAAGCCTAAGAGTCTATAGATTGTTGTCGGCCGGAGAGCCTGTAGATTATTGTGTAAGTACTTTGATTGTTGAGAGCAACGTTAAGCTCCACGTATCGTGGACAAGTTTCGGACACACCAGTATCGTTGCACTGGCCAATTGTAGTCCTGAACAATGATATAAGGGTTTCTATGACTACTTTTTCATAAAGTCAATCGTTTAAAAGATATAAGCTTCCAAAGTGGTAAAATGTATGTCCCCCCCCTCTAACTTCTATAATAATCGAATGAAAAATCTAAAAACATACATGTCTGTAGATCTTAATGTAAACTTTCAACCAAAATTAGTTTGAACTAAATCGGGTCAGCAGTTTTAGAGATGCAGATTTTCAGCATATTTTCTAAAACCGCAAATATAACTTTGTAATTCATACAAACACTATGAAAAACAAAGTTATTTAGCGTAGTTGTTAAAATGTAAATAAACTAGTTTTAAGAAATTTTTAAGGTTTTTTTTATTCGTCAAATAACATATTATTTATTATACTACGGAACCCTTCATGGGCGAGTCTGACTCGCACTTGGCCAATTTTTATCCGCTAGAGGATAAAGTAAATTGAATTTAGAACATCGTGTGTACTAAGTTTGTGAATTCAAAACATCATTAAACCTACTTACTTCTACCTCCATGGGGCCGAATTTATCATACAACTTTTTTTAATTCGTTAATAACTCAGACTCTGGAACCTTCTTGGTGTACTTACTTTTTTTTAATTTGCTTTGGGCGCCATTTTTTTTTTGTATTTAATCATTTCCTCGCTGAGGTGGGATGAAAAGTTACGTGTTGCACTCGAGTGCAAAGATTTTTCACCTCGTGCTCTTTTGATTCCCTCGCTAACGCTCAGGATTCTATTGTTTGAATCACTCGCTGCACTCGTGATTCAATTTTAGAATCCTTCGCTTGCTCGGTCATCAAAATTGAGCACGCGGTTAAAAAGCAACTTTGCAATCTTGTATAACAAATAACTATTATTTTACATAGGCCTAAATGGGCACTCATAAAACGTCAGAAGTTAGTGCACGGTTCGAAATTGGTCGTTTCCTATGGAGAAGAGCCGGCAAAAACTAAACGGTTACTCTTTTAAAAAAATTTCTTGATTTTCACAATCTTTGCATAATAGATACAATTTTTCATTTATTTTTTTGGTGTGAGAGGACAATATAGACTAATTGACATAATATAATGTTATGTCCAGTAAATAGTAGCTTCAAGCTACTTCTATACGAAATTTCACCAAAATCCACCTAATAATTTCGAGGATTAGCTCGATTGAACAAACAAACTTTTTATATTGTTAATATAGATTGCAATTACATAAAATTTGCATTGCCTTGTAGGGTGCATGTCTTGATACTGTGCCATAAAATTTTAATGCATGCCTACTAACCTGAATTTTGTCCATTTAAGCAAATGAATAAACAAATCTCTTTCACGAATATTTTAGTACACTGCCCTTCTCATTCTTCTGATTTTGTTCATTCTACCTTTTATATTGATGCATCAATGCACTTTTTCCGGATATCATAACGGCCACTACTAAGTTTGCATCTAAGCGAATGTTGTGGAATATTTTTAAACAAATAAAGAGTAGCAAAGTTACAACATATAACATTATATCGACGCCTCCCACGCAGAAGGTCGGAACACTATTTTCAACTAAAATCGTTTTTTTGTGCCATTACAACCACCCTGAATAGTATTATGTATTACTGAAATCCAAATATTAATATCTTATATAAATAATGAGTTTTTTAATGGATAATGGTCTTAACATTTAAACGCTCCCGCGCATAAAGTCGCACGGATAGTTTCGACGGTATGCTCCGATCGATTGGACCGCGGCCGGCCAATCAGAGCGCAGTACCGACCCCGACGTCAGGTCGTATGTCAACAATAGAGAAATTTGCTTTTTAAAATAAAACTGTTGATTGTGTGCGTTATTGTTTATGTAGTTTTAGGAGTATTAGTAATAGTTATATTAAAATGAGTAACTTACGTGCTTCCAAGATTATGAAACTAGTGTTAAATCAACAAATAAACCAAAATAGTGAATCAACGGTCGATGATAATTTTGGAAATGGTAAGTTTTACTGATTTGTCTTATATTATTTTTATTTTGCTTGTTTATATGTGTGGTACTAATATAATAATTAGTATGTGATAGAATTGAACAGGTCTAACCAAATAAAATAATGATTACGACTGTTCCGACGCGTAACGTCGAAATGTTTATGTTACGACTATATGCGCTGTAATCAAACGTTAGTAGTGATCAGTTACGACTTTATACTACACAAAAATTAAATTCTAGGAGTCGTAACTTATACTTGCAACCATATGCGATGTTTAAATATAACAATGAATAAACGAATAAAGGCGTATCATATACATACGGTTTTTTGGTCTGTTAAAAAAAAAAGATACGATTCTCTGCTTTTTAAATTATCGTTGAAATATCGTTAAAATTAACTTCCTAACTACTTCATTAGTCTAGTGGCGTCGTGGTTCGATTCCTACGTTGGGCAATTGTTATTTGGTTTTTCAATTTCGAAATCCTCATAACATGGAGTCTGGAATAGTGCCTAGTGTTTGACAATAGGCATTATAATGGGACAAATAAATAGCCCAAAGTGGGTGGACTATAATGTTCTCCTATCTCTTACCTTTCTTAACTCTACCTATCGCTTTGGGGAATAAAAGCCGTGATGCTATGTTTGATTCAACTAATTGAAAACTTGTATTTTTAGAATCGCCGGTACCGCTTGAAGCTGAAGAACAGTGGGATCAGTACAAGACGATGTTTGGGCAATCTTTTATTAATAGTACAACAAGCATTGACAACAGTTTTATACCAACTATTACCGAGGTAATAAATAATCCAGCCGCAATGTTACCGTCAATTTCATCCCCAATACCAAATGAAAACCCTACAGAACGTATGGATTCAGAGTACTGTGTTGAAGAATTTTCACACGAATCAGCTGTTATAATAGAACCTTCACTGGACATAACACCAATTCCTTCCCCAAATAACGATTTTTTGATGGCCACTTCGACTCCACTCAGAAATTTATCGATTGGTGATACTGGGAATTCATCTAGTAGTACTAGTAGAGCCTGTACACCACAGCCCAGTAACGCTTCGAGTCAGGACTCTTTGATTTGCTCGTCAAGTGAAAATACACCGTCAGCTAGAGTTGCAAGAAAACGTCACCGTCGCCGTGATGAGTGGAAAGATATCAAACGAAAATGTTTAAAAAATTTAGGAAAAGCGTATTTGAGTAGGAATGGAGTTCAAAGAGATGGAAAGATTTTAGAACAGCCAAGTCCGGATACTTGTCGTCTTAAATGCTTTCAAAAGTTTGATGCACACCAACGGGAACGTATATTTAGTTCTTTTTGGAAAATTGGAGATTACTGTCAACAGTGGGATTATATCGTCAACCACACCGAAGTAGGTGATACTAAGTATCCTTCTACGACAAAACTTGTGTCTAGACGTAAAAGATCTATTAAGTATTGCTTACCTCTTATTGAATCTAATTCTGACTTACCTAATAAAGTGTTTGTTTGCAAAAATATGTTCCTAAATACACTTTCTATTGGAGAGAGAACTGTTCAAACAGCTTTGGCGAAATGGCGCTCTGGTGGTGGCTCTATTTTTCCTGATCGACGCGGTGGAACTAGAACTATAGTCTTAGATGACGAAATAAAACAGGGTGTTTTAAGACATGTCAACACGTTCCAGCCCGTTGAATCTCATTATGTACGCAAAGATACAAGTAAAATTTACTTAGACGGCGACCTTAAATTCACAAAAATGTTTTCTTTGTACAATGAGTGGTGTATAAATGAAAATATCACCAAAAAGGTATCGACAGTTAGACAGTATCGTGATATAATAAACCAAAATTTAAATATATCGTTTTACAAGCCAAAAAAAGACATATGTACCGAGTGCCATATATACAATGCAAACAAAAATACAATGACTGAAGACGAAAAACAAAAACAAGAAATTCATATAAATAACAAGATTAAAGCTAGAGAAATGAAGGCAAATGATAAAAAAGAAGCATTGGAAAGTGGAGGAAAAATAGTTACAGCGTGTTTTGATTTCCAAAAAATATTAAACTGTCTTCATGGCAATGTCGGTTTATTTTATTATAAACGGAAATTATCCATTTATAATTTTACAATATTTGACCTAGCGAGTCAAGAAGGTTATTGTTACATGTGGCCTGAAATTAACGGGAAACACGGGGCTTGCGAAGTAGCAAGTTGCTTATCCAAATTTATTGGCAGTAAAGTTTTAGGCGGCGCCAAAGAATTCAGATTTTGGTCGGACAACTGTGCCGGTCAAAATCGCAACCGTATTGTGTTTGCTTTTTACACATACGCTGCAAAAAAGTATGGCATAACGATAGTCCATAGGTTTTTAGAGCGATACACAAAATGAAGCTGATTCAGTCCATGCTCTCATCGAGCGAAATGCAAAAAATAAGCTTATATATACCCCTGCACAATGGTTTGGCTTAGTCAGATGGTCAAAAGTAAACCCTCCAAATTATAATGTCATCGAAATGAGTGTTACAGATTTTTACAACTATAAAATATTACTAGACGGTAGAAACTGGGCTAAAAATACTAAAAAACAAAAAGTATCATGGACCAAAATTAAAGAAGTTCAAGTAGTGTCAAGCGAACCTTATATTTTGAACTATCGTTATAATTTTGAAGAAGAAAATGTCATGAGTTTGATAACAAAAAAAGCTGATTCATCAAGAAGAAATAATAATTCATTAGATACAGTATTTTTGGAAACATGTTATTCTGATAATTTACCTATTACATTGGCAAAATTTAATGATTTACTAAGTCTATGTCAAGGACGTATAATACCCCAAGTGTACCATAGTTTTTATCAACAGTTGACACACAGTGGTACTGTTACTCAAGAGAACAGTCGTGATTCCTCTGACTAATCATCAAATACTTTATGCATAATATACGTAATTGATGATTTGTTGCTTTGTTTCAAATGTTCTAACTTCTATTATAATTATTGTATTACGTACAAGAAAGATTAGTAATCAATTTAAAGTGATTTTCATTTAATTTAGAAGACAATTATTATTTCATTTTAATTTAATTTCCCTTTTAAGTTGATTTTATTATAATATTATTTTATTAAGTTTTGAATAGCTGCTGCCAGTTTTAACTGTGTGTGTGTGTGTGTTTTTTTAATAAAAGTTTGTAATAACGTGAGTTGTGAGTTAAGAAGATTGAATTATGTTCCTATGATAAAAGTTATTGTGATTAAATTAATTTGAAATTTTATGGTGGTTTTTATTAATCAAGTACCTTATTACGACCCCTTTTTAGAGAGATAAGATAGTTTGCACGTCGCATATAGTCGTAATTCAAACTTACGACTTTATTTGTGTTTTTTGTATCAAGTATATGAACGCATACAGTCGTAACAATAAGATACGACCTTTTTTTAATTAGTATAAGGTCGTATGTAAGTAAAACGAGTTTTTTTCGGTAACTACAATTCCTTATAATGTCCAGCACCTGGGAATACATTATTTAACTAATAATTGAGAGCATTGTGCAAAAACTTCTGATGAAAATCTTTCACAATAAATTTTATCATTAACGTACACAAAAAATGCTCTCCTGTAAAAATGGTTTTTTAGCCTTACGACCTTATGCGTAGGAGGCGTCGATATATCTAATTAGTTTATTTTTTAAGTCAGTCCGCCTTTGTACTTTTCGTGTTGTATAAAGTTTAAATAGATTCGTTTTATATGATCTCATATAAAACGTATAATATATATTATATTTATATCATCTGCTAGCCTCATGCTAACTATGTTGGGGTCATATATTCTGTCTTCTAAATGCCCGTAAAGACTGCCAAAGATGTCCATATGACAGCCGGGAACAACGACTTAACGTGCTTACTAGCATTTACTGCATGGCACCGGTCATATATAAAAAAATGCCGAGAAGTTGGAAAGAATTACCTAAATCAACTTTTAAAAATAAACTTCGTGCATTTTTGACAGCCAAAGCCTATTATAAGGTGACTGAGTTCCTTAATGAAGAAGAATTTGACTTGCATAATTAGACTATTTGGAGATTGAATTATTTTGTTTGACTTTGACTAGGTATATTGTCTGCACTTTATCTATATTGTCATCCTGTATGCACTTTTTATGTATGTACACACACATGTTTAAGCAAATAAATCCGGCAGGGAATTCCACTCCTTAGCCGTACGCACAATGAAGGTATTCCCAAAACGTTTGGTGCGTATGGGTGGACCTAATGAAGACCTAATAGTACATTTTGGCAAAATGTACTATTAGGTCTTCTATAAAAAACCCGGGAGTTGAACCCGAGACAGCAGTCGCGCTTGTGACCACTAAACCAAAAAAAGCAGTCTTCGATGATTAATAAATGAACTCCAAGTCGTTGCCAGACGTCTTCGTACCAGTTAACGTAGATAATATTAAAACGATCTAATGACACTAATTGGTAGTAAAATGAAGCAAAGTCGGTATATTTTAAGTTTCTGCTCACTCAACGACCGGTTGATTGCGATTCCCATTACCCACTTTATGCGACAAAAAATTTCATCAAGCAGTTACCATAAAGTATTTACTGGCTTTAGTCGACTCCAAATTAGTTCTTTAATTTGTGAGAACCTTACTCTGCATTTATAAGTCACAATGATAATGATGTTTTTTTTATTACAAATGAGCCTACTCTTGACCTTGATCTCGCCTGATGGTAAGCGATAGATGAGGTCTACGATGTGACGAGCGAGTCCAGAAGATGCCTACTTGCTCCTGCTTTAAAGGCTGAAAGATCATAAGTATCAGGGAACACAGAAGCCGGCAGAGAATTCCACAGCTTGGCTTGTTCGAGTTTTTTAAGTAAACAAATGCCTATAATGACAATCTCCGAAGATTGATTTGTCTTGATGATCTTATGGTCCCCATGCTGGCATATAGAGCGTCCTTTTGTCAGAAGGAGTCTTGAGTTTCACCCTTCACCTCGTTCCACGTAATTCGCATTTGCCGACATCGGTGATAGTGCATCGTTTTGACGGTGACATCTAATTCAACAATCCATTCCTACTTTGCTTGATACCTGGCGATTAGCCAAGATCTCATGGTATTTCTTCTATAGGTCAACCTTAAAGATGCTCTCGGATCGGTGAATTCTGAGCGTGCAAGGAAGACATCGGTTGACGACTAGCTAGACTAGGCGTGAGATGTCCTTTGTTAATTCCCCCATAGCGTGAAACGGATTGAAAAATAAAAAATCTCGTGATAAAATTAATATTCTATTGTAAAAAATATATAACAGTACCTAAAAATTTAAGTTAAACTAAAATATTGTTTTGTTATGCGCCTACAATCAGATACTCCTTAGGTAGAGGCGTCCCACATGACGTAAATTATGTTAGAGTCGCATGAAGTAGGCGGCACTATAAAAATACGTGAATAATTACTATAGGATACATTCAAAATATTTAAGAGAATCTCTTTCAGTGGTCTGTCCTTGACGTCATGATAGGATGCTGGTCTGGAAGGTACAAACTACCTCCGTGAATTCTAATTCGTTATGAAAAAACATTTATTTTCTCAAAAAAAGAACATTAGTTTTTAAAAAATTTACTATCCTAAGCTAGGTAGAGGTACACTCATAACATGTTGTCATAAGATGCTCTTTTATTTTAAATGTGAGATTGTTGACCATTTTGAGTGTTTAAGATAATAAAGCCCAGCAGTGGGGCATAGTCGTACTCTCTATGAGAGGAAGTGGGTCGTAATCTACACGCATACACCTATACAAGGTGTAACAAATTAAGCGCAATACCTCAGACACCCCAATTAGAATACTAAACTATAAGTCTAAAACAACGTCCGTAACTAAATAAATTAAAAGCAAATCTAGATTTTTTTTTTATAAAATAGTTATCCCTACTAAACGCAAAACGTATGTGCGTCATACTATATCCTTACGCAGACGCATACACTCATGCAATGTTAGCGGCTGACACGCACACGAGCGCATTTCCTTGAATTAAGGATTGTATTAATTTGTCATGATATGTTTTAAGTTAACTGAAAGATTTTTCCGTCAAAATTTAACACCTATTTTTTATGACGGAAATCGATTCAAAAGTCGATTCTGAACCAACTACTTTCAGAAATTGCGTTTATTCTGTTACACGTTGTATATGTGTGACAATCGATACAGAAATAAAAAGTATACCTACATAAAAATAATTCAATCTTCGGGACTGAGTGACTCAACCGTGTACTGTAAGATTAAAACAAAGAAGTAGGTACGCAAAAGTACTCGACATTTACTAACTTCAACAAACTATACATTACTCGTACACGTCATACACACAGTAACAATTAATGTCAAAAACTGGTAATTTTCTCAAAATTTATTATAAATTAACTTACCAAAGAAACGGCCGCAACTCTTACAGCGAAGTTTTATTAGGGTCGAGCGTTCATTTGTATCAAGAAATCTTTCAGTGTATTTTTTTTTTTCGCAGGCATAGAAAACGTTACCGTCTCGCCTAGAATAATAAATACAGTCAAGTCAATAGATAAGACAAAATAAATGTATGATTGAATAAATATATTTTCCTTCTTACAGGCCTTTCATAGTAAGTCTATCTATCTATTTAAGTAAAATGGAAGATTCTTATCATTATTTCGGTCATCATTTGAGATCTGCAGAGCAGATTTGACTGTTGTTGTATAGCTTGTAATTTATAAGGTTTAAGTAAAATAAAAGGGACATTGGAAGTGCGTTTTCCCTATAACATTTTTGTTTTGAACTAGTTTGCATGAAATAAAAAATAGTATTCTATGTAATTGACAATTAAGATAAAAAAAAAACAAGTTTATCAATTATCTAGTCTTTGTCGTTCCCACTGTTGGGCTCAAGCTCTAAGAGAGGTATGGACCGTGTTGGTGGATGTCGCAAGTCTTCGAATTTTTCAGTCCTTGGACATGCCAGTTTCTTCACGATGTTGTCTTTTGTGCAAAGTAATGTGCCTGCCTGACTCAAAGCAACAACACGTAAGTCATGTCATAAGTCATTTAATTCGGAACAATATGCATCGTGTAGAAATTTTGTAAAATAAAACAATACCATGCAAATAAAACAAACAAAAGATACATGTCAAAGAAACAAATACAAAACAATAAAAGCCCACATTCAATTTACAATAAGTAGGTAATCGTATTTACAATAAAAAATCAGTCAAAGGAAAAACAAAAATCAGATTGTGTAAAACAGATTAATATTATGTCATCTTATTGTCAGTGAATGCTCAATAATAAAACTAGAATGTCAAATATAACTAAAAAAGAGAGAAAAAAATAGAAATCGTTATAAAATGTCCGTAATAATATGTCACCTAATTAAAAAATAAAATGACAAAGATGAAATTTATAATTATGCTAGAAATAATAAACAAAATAACAAAATTTAATCAAAGTGATATTATAAAACAAAAATAAAAAATAATAGACAAAATTTTGTAAAATAAAACAATAATAAAAATAATAATAATAAATAAAGCTTTATTAAAATAAAACAATACCATCCAAATATATGTCCGATTAACTATGTAGTATTATTTAACGACCAATAACCAGAGTTTATATGTGTTCCAACTTAGAAATTACTGATCCCCTTTTCCATTCAGGCAGCAGAGGGAGAGACCAATCTGGGGTGACCCTATCCTACCCTGGCTTACAGCCAATATTGTTCGCTAGAGAACTTAATTTATGTAACGAAATACAGGAAAATTATATTCATTTGAATTTTCGATGCATTATTGTGATTTACAATTGGTGTTTTCTTATTTAATGTTATGGGTTGCGCGAGTTTAATTACCGTTGGTTTGTCCGCAGTGCTATTGAAAGTTAATATACTTGCCGTTTTAAATGAGGATTTAAATGCAGTTTATTACTTTGATGAAGGTAAAATGCACTTGTTTGATGTTAGTTTGCCAAGAATAGAAATACTCTATTACATGGGAAATAGTTTTTATGTGAAATCGTTTTAAGTAATATGAGAAAATTAATGAGCTTGTAAGTACCTGACCTCATACGCGTGGATTTCTTTTTGTGGAAACTGAAATCCTTACAATTCTATTTATTTTGGGTCGATATAAGTGTTTGTCGTCTGCATTTATTTTTTAGCACTGCTGCTAGTGCAGTGTGTGATATTGCAGAGTGCCAACTCAAGACGCAAGACAGCAAACGAGATAGTATTCCTTTTGGTATGGACACGATCAGCACACTTCTTTACAATTACTTCATTTATTTTGTATTTCTCGTTGTTGTTTTGATATACTTGTTGTTGTTTTGTTGTTGGTTTGCACGGTAATACATTTTTGAACTTCAATAATAAAGTGACTTCCATTCGTAAAAGTAGATTGTATGGGGAACAACAGACACTGCTTACTTGTTATTTGCAAATATGTTTATTAATAGTACTTATGTTAGAAGATGAACCTACAATACAATAGATACTAATAGGTAGGTACAAGGGATAAAAACCTTTTTTTGTTTACTTAATTAGCTTAGGTACTAGGGACATGGTACTCACATATTTGATGGAACAGGTATTTGGGCACTGGTCGAGCAATTAGCTGCTGCGGTGCGTTTCGCGGGTTCAATTACGCATCGGTGTAAATATTTGTGTAAAGAAATAATAATAAAAGTTTATTTTGAAACAATAACACAGGTCAAATTGCAAGAAGTAAAATGATGATAGCAGCAAAAGTAGCGTAGGTACTATAGTGTAGCTGCTGTGTTTGTGCATGTAAATTTATATGTTTAAAAATTCAGCCATTTTTGAAAAAGAGAAATTCCATTCTCAACTATGCATGTAATATTTATTAGTATATGATTTTTGTAATTTATTATATGTATTTTATATTATTATGTTTCAATGAATATTATTTATGACGTTTGTACACTGACAGCCCTAAATCTGTGTCCTTTAGTTTTGTCCATCCAAAGGTTGTCTGTAAGAGATCGCTCTAGATCTCTAGCGATAAGACCGCCCATTGTACACATGTTTTAATTTTTGTATTCAATGAAATATTGTAAGGTGTACAATAATTTATACAATAAATAAATAATAATAAATAAGTTTTATAAAAAATATAATCAGCCTATAACGTTGCCACTGCTGCGACACAGAAATCAACTCTATGAGAGTGAATGGGCCGTAATCTTATTCGTGGGCCGATTACGGGTTCGTGGATTATGATAAAAACAAACAAACTTAAAATGTTGCAACCATGAATCATCATTATCAATAACAACAATGGAACAATTAACTGTGAATCATTAAACTAAATAAAACACAGATAAAATGTTAATGAAACTCTAAATCCTTGAATTCACATTTATACTCGTATCACACGAGGTCACTTTAATAATGTTTGCCCAACCCCCAACCCTGTCCCTTGGCTGACAAATATTTCGGGAAACAAACATTTACTGAAATCGGCCCATACATCACCCTCAATAGACCCTACACTTATTTTGAACAATTTATTTAGGAACATACTGTTGTGCCATTGAGTTTATGTTTTCATCAAGTGAATCCGGTATGAGTGGAAGTATTTTAAGGGGTATATAGATACTTTTGTTTGAATTTGGAAACAATTCCTGCTGGATTTATGCTAAGATTTTATTGCATGTGATATCATCTGCTAAGCTTTTTCCCAAATTTTTCCAACTGCCTCCGTGGTCGAGTGGTTTAGGCGTTTGCCTTGTGACCCAGTGGTCGTGGGTTCGATTCCCGCGGGAAGCATACTTTGTGAAGTTATTTCCAGTTTGGTTAGGACATTGTAGGCCTGAATCACCTAATTGTCTGATTAAAAGATGGTTCCGTGCTTCGGAAGGCATGTATAAGCCGGTGGTCCCGGTCTTCAAAATAGACCACGTCAGAGGCCCTTGAGACGGTCTAGAAACTCTGTCACTGGAGTGTATGGAGTCGTTCGTTAGACTTTACTACCCACACGATAAGAAGAAGCCTTTTCCCAGCTATGTCGGTGTCAGTATTAGTCATTTCGACGTATGCAGCAGAATATTAGTATTTTACCTAGAGCCTTTATGACTCACTGCATAACACGATACTCTTTTGCAAGACTGGTATCCGATTTTCTGGCTTCTGACTTCGGGAAGTCAAAGACGTTTGAAGTCAAAGAAGAACGATTGTCAAAGACGTATAAATGATAGACAGGACTAACCGCTTATAATGTGCTTTCCGAGGCATGATGGAATAAATGTTTAGATAGTCGACATACTGAACTCCGCGAGCGTTGCTTTACCTTGAAATTCGACCGATAACTTATAACTTTCTACACTATTTCTGCATATAAACTTTAACGGTGCACGAGTTCATACTCTCTTTATACTAAGTTTTCTTAAGATCGGGTACAACGTTGCCTAACGTATTGTATATTATATAACGACAATAGAAAGACATTGAGAAATTAAAACAGAATATGGGTGACCTTATCGCATACCGCTTGCTATCTAGGAATGGAGCGTTAACACAGAACACTCTTTATGGGCAGTTCTCTAAAAAGAGCGATATTATGATGACATTGATCCATATCAGTGAGATAGTATTTGTTTAAAGGGCCTCATCTAACTTAACTAAAAATGATAATAAAAGACGTGTAAAATTGTTATTTATAACCAACTAGCGGTCACGCGGGTCTTCGCTCCTGTAGGCTTTATTTCGATAAAATATAATTCTCCTTCTTTTGGAGTCGAGTAAAAGTATATAGCCTATATATAACCTTTCTCAAGCTTCAAGCTACTACCATACCATATTTTCCCCAAATCCACACTGTACTTTCAGAGAAATGTTCGTGTTTTAACAAACAAACAAACTTTTCCGCTTTGTAAAATAAAATATTTAATTTCAACTTATGTCATCAACCCAAAAATGTTTTTAAACATTTTTAAATAACTATTATGAACAGTAACGTAGCCAAACGTGAGTATGACGACATTTTTCATACAGAAACATCCAGTCATGACGGGTTAATTTCGCGATAAACGATACCAAAATCTGACTTCCTGTAAATTGAGTTTACGTCAGTTTTATTAAAGTCGTTTTTAGCTTTATTTATTACGAATTTTCTGACAGGACTTATAATAGTGGCAATCTCATAGGTAATCTAGAGTTGGTTATTATTATTTAACGTGTTATGTAAGTACTGCTGGGGTTTTATAATAACGTTGAGACATTGCTATAAACGGCAAACATGCTTTAATAAACTCATTTAGCGGTTGATCTCTTTTGAAAGAACCTTCTTCACCTATTTTATATAATCTGCCTAACCTTTGCCCAAGAATGTTGAGGTCAGCTTTCAATCTGAGCAGAAGCGACTACCCATCTGAGTTCGACAACCCAGTAACTGGTGATACATTTGGGCAGAGGTGTCAGATTTTTAGGGTTCCGTAGCTGAATGACAAAAAACGGAACCCTTATAGTTTCGATATGTGTGTCCGTCTGTCTGTCTGTCCGTCCGTCCGTATGTCACAGCCATTTTATTCCGAAACTATTAAGACTATACATGTGAAACTTAGTAGGTAGATGTATTCTGTGAACCGCTTTCCGATTTTTATAACAAAAATAAAAAAAATATTTAAAATAAAGGGGGGTCCCCCATACATGGAACTAGAACTGAAAATATTTTTTTTTTCATGAAACCTATGCGTGTGTAGTATCTATAGACAGGTCTTTAAAAATGATATATGGGTTTCTAAAACCACTTTTTCATAAAGTCAATCGTTTAAAAGATATAAGCTTCCAAAGTGGTAAGATGTGTGTCCATCCCCCTCTAACTTCTATAATAATGGAGTGAAAAATCTAAAAAAAATCCATATCTGTAGATTTTAATGTAAACTTTCAACCAAAATCGGTTTGGACGAAATTAAGTCAGCAGTTTTTGAGATACAGCATATTTTCTAAAATCGCAAATATAACTTTGTAATTCATACAAACACTATGAAAAACAAAGTTATTTAGCGTAGTTGTAAAAATGTAAATAAGCTAGTTTTAAGATATTTTTATGTTTTTTTTATTCGTCTTATAAATATACATATTATATTATATTATTATAGTTACTACGGAACCCTTCATGGGCGAGTCTGACTCGCACTTGGCCAATTTTTTTTTGGTTTCTGATGACTGATGAATGACGTACAAATGGCAGTCAAAACTTACGGTTTACGGCTTTTCAATTCACGTATTAATCTCAAAGCTGGGTAACACGATACGCCCTGGCAGGACTCGTGTCTGATATTCTGGCCTCTGATTACCCATAATGACTTTCAGACATGTACAAATGAGAGCCTGAAGCCACGGCATACAGTGATTTCCGACGTACGATAGTATGTTCACTCATCCAAGGCACTTTCCAAGCGGCTATTGCATCAACGAGCTGCTATATTATAAATAACTTCACGTATTTATTAGTACAAAATATTTTGGTACATCCGACTGAAGATATTAAAATACTCTAAGGAAAAACTTCGATAATGATCGTCGAGTCCGCAGTACATATAAATAATAATAGATCTGCCGCGTAGCAATTGATTATGCATGAGGCCGTCGTCTTATTTCGAGACGATTCGATAAAACTGCGGGGACGATAGGAAAATTCATATCTTTGAAACGCTCACGGCTCAAGCTCTTGGTTGTAGGGTAAACAGAGATTTTATTAAGAGCTGCTACTAAGAACGACATAATAGAGGAGATACTTATCTTTTAGTACCTTAATTATTTTAGTAGAAAATTTTGTTAAGGAAACATTAATTTAAAACGTCTGATTTATAACTGTGATATATTCAAATTCAAATATCTTTATTTCGAGGCATAAAACTCTGAATATAATAATGGTTAGTAAACATTTCAATTCATTTATTTATTCAAGTTATTATGACAAAATTTGTTAATGAAAAATATGCTATGTTAGTAATTTACCAACATCTTAACAATAAATGACAAATTCAGAAATATACCAGCCCTTCGCCCGCGACTTTGTCCGCGTGGTTTTCGAAATAATATATAGCTTATAGCACTCACAAGTAATCCTTACCATCCATGACTTTTTTTTTAAATTGATCGTTACTTCCGGAGACTACTCCCAAAATACAAACAAATTTTACCTCATTATAATATTATTATAGACAAAGGTAGAACTGTCCGACGTTTTACCGTGGCTGCACCATTCCATGGGAAATGCAAGGCAGCGATTCATGTAGGAACAGTTCAGTCTGAAATTAAAGACAGTATACTGTTGTTGCTGGCCCACACCTCACGCACCAGAGACTCACAGCGTTTACGCATCGTGGCAAAGACACAATCCACTTGGGCGTCCGCGAACATCCTCGATGTGCTGCAGTACAAGTAGTATTGCGTGCAGTATAACTTAATTTTTATATTTTGCTAAAGTATATCACAATTTATAAACAATATTAAAGACACAATTGAATATAATTATGTATATAAATAAAAAAAAAAACTTAGCTGTCGAAGTATTATTATTATTGTAGGTAAGTATTTAATACTTAGAATTATATTATTTATATCCGGTAACATAATTATGTAATTCGCTGACTGACACAGTCCACTTGAGCCAGGTTATTGCTGTATAAATTTTGTATTATATGTATAATTTGCAACTACCTCTTAAGATACAGGATAACTCCTAGTTTAAGAGGTAGAATTAAAATGTTTTGATGTAATATGAACAGTGTAAATAAATAAATAATAAAAAAAAACACTTAAGACAGGCAGGTGTTTGGAGTAAGGCGTCCAATCCCGGAATACCGAGATCTCAGTATTGCGAGATCCCGCGTCATTTTTCAATCCCGCGTGATGCGGGATTACGGGCGCGGGATCCGTGGGATTTGAAAAAAGCATGCATATGACCTCTCGCGAGCGCGATCGCTCGGTGACTGGCCGCCGGCAGTGTTGCAAACAACGCGGGGGCCGATGTCACCCGTTTTTCACAGCTTATGTAGCCTAATATAGCCGAATTTCAGTCAGTGGTAGCCTAAGTATGTAGCCTAAAATATCAGTATTTTTTTATTCAGTATTTGTTACTGTTTTTTGTGAAGAAAAAACGGTATAATTTGATTGATCTCATACTAATAGTAATACGTAAATAAATGTGGAGTTAGTTGATTAATTAATTGTTTTTTTTTGTGATAAATAAACGGTGTAATTTGATTGGTCTCATACTAGTAATAATACTGGAATAAATGTGGAGTTAGTAGGTAGTTAAACAAAAGAAAGTGATAGTATAAGTCGTTTTCTTTTGCTTCGCATAGACTTTGTAACATTTAGGGCGTTCAATTTAAATATTTTTATTTTTGTATGAAAATCTGGTGAACTAAAATATGACGAATTTTTAAAAGTTATAGAACAAAAGTTGTTGATTATGATGTTAGTAACATAGTCCCGAGAGGTTTTCGGTGTTTTACAATTAACCCTGTATAAATGTGAATATTTTCAAGATGCGGGATCCCGCAAATACCGAGATCCCGCGGGATTGAGAATTCATAGTCCCGCAAATACCGAGATTGAATTCAGGCTGCGGGGTTAGACGCTCTAGTTTGGAGTCGTGCGGCCCTCTGATCACCCACTAAGTAACCCCAGAGAGGACGTTGGCATATTGGTCATGGGGTACCAACGACAGTAAGGTTCAGACGAGACCGTTTTACAGACTCCCCAGGGACCAGGGAGGTGCCTTAACAGTAGTTACACAGTGAGCTCCGGAGCGGTCTCCTAAGAAAACCTGTGGTTTTCCTTCATGTGATTGTGGTGACCACCGGATGGTTTTAGTGTAGCAAATTCCACCGTACTCTTCTTATGTCTAAAGATCGCACCTTTAGGTTTTCCCCCAATAACAAAAAAGGGTATAGTAAGTACTAATAATTGTAGTTGATTCAGCCTATTACATTCCACCAGCTGGGACCTATTCTCTATCAGAGGGTATGGTCCGTTATTTACCATGCGGGCCCAGTGTGGGTGGTTAGTTTCACATATCTTCAAATTTTTGGTCCTAAGCCATGCTGGTCTCCATGTGATGCTGGAACATCGTGAAATGTTTTCCTTCACTGATTTCAGTACTAATGTCTTTTCAAATGTAATTTGTATTTGGTCCAACAAAATCAGCAAGCTTACATCCAACATTTCCGGTTTCTGAATTTCATCGAATTAATGTCAATTTGATATAGGTATATTCGAATAAACTCGATTTGAGCCAGAGCACGATGAAATCAGGATTTAGCTCTTAGTCCAATAAGCTTAACATTACGCGATATGAATTTGTATACAGACCGTATTCCTACTTGAATATTTTATTAATCTGTTGTATTTAATCATTGAATCGTTTTATTTTAACGTCCTAAAAAAAACATAACAGCCAGTCGATTTTTTTTGGCAAGCCATTGCAGCGATCGTTCACGTGAATGATTTGAATTATGAACTAAAAAATGATGAAAATATGTATATATATATATATATATATATATTATTTGCACGTACATAACGGGACGTGGAGTAGAAAAAAAATTGGAGCAATAATGCAGATACTACTTTTAACACTGATATTTATTTACACTAACATTTCATAGCAGCTCAAGGTAGACCTTTCTAGAGTTTCTTCACACTCTTAACAGACATTGCACAGGATCCTGCGAAGTGATCTCCTAAGAGGACCCCGAACTTCTGTTCTTATGCGAATAGTTTAGTGAGATAAAAGTCCCAAGTCTCTCTGTATTTCAAAAGACCGAGCGACAATTGAAGGTTACCGCCAAAGTAAACATAATGCAAGCTCAAGCATAACATGTTTTGGGAATGTTTGGTAGGACGATGCTTATTTACATACCATTACCCAAGGTACATATGTATTTAAATACTATTGTGCTGACGGTGATCTACTATTAGCTTCCACCATCCTGAAGAAAGAATAAATATTTCGCAAAAAATATTAATTATTAAATATTAATAGCTGCCCTTTAATGAATCACTTAATTCAAATAAATATTTTTTTAACACTTGCTTTGACATTATAGGCAGTCTAAAATCTTTTGAGAGATGTTATTATAAAGACGGAAGGATAATCCATTTATTATGCCATCAATGTACATGCTTGAAAGTCTGACCACTGCGCCATCGGGCAAAATTTATGCATGGCTCGCTTCATAAATTTAGATGTGTTAACTGGCAATTTGTGTTTACTGCTACTAATGGCTGAAAATCATAGCACAGAGACGCAATTAATTTGTTGGCAGTAATTTGAAAGGAAATCGATAGTGTGTTGAACGGTGATGAAACACAAATAAAGGTTTGAACGTTAAAGGTCGTGGTCAGGCTACTTTGTTTTTGTTCAATATAAATTAAAGTAGCTTCTGCCCGCGGCTTCTTTCATGAGAAAAGTTTTTTGCCTTTGTCGCTTTCAGCATTCAACTATCTCTATAGCAAAACTCAAAATATCACATCTATCAAAGGATAAACAAACAATACAACGTTTAAACCAACCCAAAGTATGTCCAACTTACCAAAAGTAGGGCTGGATACAGAGGCTTGATAAGATTGTTCGAAGCAGAAAGCTTGCCTCAAAGTAGATAAATAAAATTTGGATACAAATATTTCGCGTTCAACGCGGCCGATCCTCACATGATTTGTCACATATTCATTCATGAGACTTTAAGTGCGCCTGTAGACACCGTGCGGGGAGGTTTTAGTCCAAAATAAAATGTGAAAATGTGAGAGACTCATTGGCAACGATGCACTGGTCAAGTCAAAGCTCCAGAGCCTTGAACATCGATGACGAGTTGCAAGTCTATCGGTTTTCTATCGGTTACATTTCGGTGAGTGTGCGATGGAATTACACAGTCTAATTCCGCCAAGCCCGTTCCATCATCGGACTACGAGACAAACGGCGAAGCGCCATCGTTACATGGTGGACATCCCACCCATACCCACAAAACGTTTTGGGAATACCTTCATTGTGCGTACGGCTAAGGGGTGGAATTCCCTGCCGGAGTCTGTGTTTCCCGATAGTTATAACCTAGGAGTGTTTAAGTTAAGAGTGAATAGGTTACTTTTAGGTAAGCGTGCTCCATCTTCGACCACATCATCACTTACCATCAGGTGAGATGGTGGTCAAACGCGAACCTATTTTTAATAAAAAAAGAACATTTTGTGGCTAAGATTTCATCATTAATAGAATTAATATAATTATTAAGAATAAAGAAATAATAATAATAGTCCTCCTAGCCGCTTTTGGCCACGGCGGCTAATCTCATAATCAATTTAGTCAGATGCGCTGGAGATATTATACCTAGTGCAAAAATATGTCGCAGGCATGCGGACAGCGAGTAAAGGGCAACTCGCTGTCCGACCATGGACCATGCCCGGGTCGACGGCGCGTTGTGTTCCACGCGCGCCTCAAAGAGCGTCAGCAATATGACGAGGCCCCCCCGTAGAAGGCCGAAGCCTGCCGGGGTCGTGGGACTCACCCCATTACCGTGACCCCGGTACGTAAAGGGTTATTGAAGGAACACCGTGGATTTTAGTCAGTAAAAGTCTGACAGCCCCTCCCACCCTGCCCGGGGTGGGAGGACTTATTTGATAATTCTACCACGTTAAAAAAAAAAAAAGTGCAAAAATATGTGCGCAAATAAATAAAATAGAAACTATAACAATAAATAAACTCACACATATTAGCCAGAACTAATATAATTTGGACGAACTATTGGAGTCGTATGTCGCACGGTGTCCATCACCAACATCATCATCTACATAATAATATCAAGATAGATGGTGACTAGATATAGGAGTGGAAAAAGACCAAAGTCACTATACATAAATGTATGGAAATAAGGGTAATATTGATTTGACGGCAAATGTAGATGCCATGACGAGAGAAATTCTACGCCAATCCCAAGTGAATTTGTATAAGGAAAGGAATTTTTTGCAAAAAATGCGCTATTTACTTGCGAAGTTATATTTTATATTATATCAGAACAAGCCACTTTTATTAAATTTTTAGTGACAAGTACTTTGTTATATAATCGAGTATAGGTTCTTATTCTTGTAGCAAATACTTTAAAATGTAGCTGACTGATGTTTCGATCTATCTTCAATAAATAAATTTGATTGCTTTGCTGCAATACGTATAGCGAGGTCTGTTCATTTCTTCTGTAATTTATATTTAAAATAAACAGTAATTGAAGCCAATGGCTTTTGAAACATTATTTAAGAATTAAATATAGGTAGCATGTAAATGTATATTTTTACAGCAATAATTTTTAAACTCTTGCAATTATTCTTTTTTTTTAATTCTAAATCTCAGTCACAGCTAAGGGAACATTGTAAATAACAATGTTTCCTTATCATGTGTATCAAGAAATTTTAAATTCATATTTTTTTTTTATATAATTGATAGGCTTACGTTTGACCACCATCTCGCCTGATGTTAAGCGAGGATGTGGTCGAAGATGGAGCACGCTTGCCTAGAAGTAACCTATTCACTCTTGATTTAAAGACTCTCAGGTTATAGCTATCAGAAAATACAGACTCCGGCAGGGAATTCCACTCCTTAGCTGTACGCACGATGAAAGTATTCCCAAAACGTATTGTGCGTATGGATGGGATATCCACCATATGACGATGGCGCATCGCCGTTAGTCTTGTAGTCCGATGATGGAACGGGCTTGGTGGAATTAAATTGTGCAATTCCATCGCACACTCCCCGAAATGTAACCGATGGAAAACTGTCAGGTTTGCAACACGCCGCCAATGTTAAAGGCCCTGGAGATTTGCCCCAACCAGTTTCTCGTTGTCAATGAGCCTCTTGGCCCGTTTCTCGATAGACTCAAGAACATCAAGCTGGTATTTGGCAGATCCATCCCAGAGATGAGAGCAGTAACTCCATACACGACCGAACTTGCGCTTAATAAAGGTTGAGCAACTGTTCCGGTGTGAAGTACCGTCTCACCTTTGCTAGGATTCCTAGCTTTTTGGTAGCCAATTGAGCCTTAGCCTCGATAAACGGACCAAAATTGAAGGTGGATGTCAACGTTACCCCAAGAAGCTCGATGCGATCAGTTGTTGTCATGTGTTCAATATTTTGAAACAAATATACATAACCGTTGCAGTCGCTAGCTCTTTTTTTTTTTAAATATGTAGTTTTTTCTAAGATTCATTGTATTATTGAACTGTTTTAGTGTACTTATGAAAAGAATATCGTACTCTATGTTAATGAAACAGAATAGCTTATGACTACACTAAAACTGCCGGTCGATCTTCAAGCTTAAGAATTCTGTATCCTGATAGGGCTTAACATAATACTAAGACTCTTCTATGCCTTAGAAAGTATATTAAACTTAAGATAAGGTAAATGAGATAGTAGTATCGTATGTGGCCTATTGTACAAGAACTCACAAATAATAAATAAAATAAAATAAATGATTTACATCTGGGCCAAATAAATTTTATTTTCTTTCTTTCTTTCTTTCTTATTTTCTTGATACCAAGATTAATATATTCATTTGAATTTTAATCACTTTATTAGAGAGAACTATTGGGGACGAAGCTTTTTCTTATGATTCCGTAATTAAATGAGGAAAATTTCAACAAATATTTTGATGAGTCGGTTTCGGAGTTAGTGGTTTTACTTCTGAAAGCAGCAAACTATCACAAAAAAGATACAAATAAAGACATAATATTAGTTTATTCTACTATATAAGTAGATTTTTTTTCAATGACTTATGGGAATTAAGTTTTTTTATCATTATAGATGATAAAGTATTCAAAAAGTGCTTCAAAGTTTTATGCAAGAACTTTGAATAGAAAACATTATATTTATTGTAAGATTTAAAATTAAGTCCCTAGACACCGAATAAAATAGTGCATAGTGTTACGCTAGTCGCTTAGCGAAGTAAGTCAAGAAACTTCGACAGAAATCTAGAATGTTCGAGACACTAACGCCACCTGGCGGCGAGTAGCAGTACTGAGTATATAGAGAAAGTTCGACAGACTTCTAATACGTTTGAGACACTAACGCCATCTAGCGGCGAGTAGCAGTACCGAGTATCTCGAGTAGCTTCTGGAATATTCTTGGTAGTATAGGCAGTGAGTCGATTTTACAAGAATGTTCTAGAACTCATAGACCGAGGTATAAATAGATCGCAGAGGAACGCAGACGACAGTCTTATTTCAAGATACGAGGCGATGTAATCGAAGCTTTACAAGTGAATTTTGGTGCGATTTAAGTGTTAAGTGACAAGTATTGTACTGTGAATAACTGTGTTAATTTTCGTTTTGTGTTTATTTAATTAAAGTGTTAATTTTGGTCTGATTGGCGTTAATTATTTCTATCCCGAACCCCAGCTCGTAACAATAGGTTAGTAACGTTTGCCGGGGTCTATCCATGGATGTGATCTATCTACATACTGATATTTCACCGTGTCTCGAAAACCACGTTAAACCGTTGGTCCTAGCTAATATTTTTGTTTTTGATATTCGTTACGGCTCAGAAGCTAGACCATCTGACACCAGCATGGGACATCGTGTTACCCAGTTACTGGGTGTTGGTAATCAGATAGAAAATCGCTCCATGTAAAATATTACCTATCTATACCGGAAGCGAACCCCAAAATAGTTTTAGTAGATGAGTATAATTATTTCAAATTAATGACCATTTAATTAAGAAATTATGTTAAATAGGTGTGTTTAAATTTTGTTGTAAAATAAAGTACATTCTATCTATCTATATATTCTTTGTAGGTTGAATGTAACCTTAGATTTAAGTTTTAAATCACATCAATTGGACGTAGTTACGCAAAAAGGATCCAGTCCACATTTTTACCGCACCCAGTTGAGTTTGAAACTATAATAATGGTATGGGTCCCGCCTGCTTCCAATTTTTATTTAATTTAAAATGGGCTTGTTTTTATTAGCTTTTCAGTTAGTTTTAGTATAAGGTTGCAGTCGCGTTTTTTAATTTTATTAATTACTTACTTTTTTTAGTCCTTATTTAATTATGTTATGGTGTACAATAAAGAGTATATCTATCTATCTATCTTTTCCAAAATTGAGTTATATATACCAAACGCATCTTCAGGGTGACATATTAAAGATATCAATATAACTCAATTTCGGAAAAAGTGTGGAATGGATCCTTTTTGCGTAATTACGTCCAATTATTCCCTTTGATTTTGAAAGGACCAGAATTAATTCAAGTTTCGTTTTGCTAGAATTTTAAATAGGATATTGAGAGGTCTGCGAAGCTAATAAAAATGATGAGAACGCTACCACTGAGTTTGTTATTAGGCGTACTTATGAATAATGCAAAGCGGGAAAAATAATTTAAGAACAACGGCCTATATTACAATTTACATTAAAAGTGTTCTTTTTTTTTCAGTTAAAAATTGCGTGGACTGAACGAAATAGTGAAGGTACTATCTTAAAATTAGAATAAGTTTAGAAAAACAAAATAATTTAAGAAAAGAGTTAATGGTTGAAAATAGAACAGTCTTCTGTGGCATGAACAGGATTTTTTTATAAGTTAAATAAAAAAAAATTGTTAAAAAGTTCCAGCTGTATTGATTTGCTTTCAAATGATAGAAGTTAAGATATTTGTAGACGTCTTCAACTTACAAGTTGAAGTTTGTAGGTTCAAATCCAGGAAGGCACACATGATTTTCAACATCACTCTCAAAATGTTGTAAGAAATTGGACTGCCCTACGACTAAAATCCGAAGACACAGTCCACACTAGATCGGTGTGGTGTATTCCGGCCCTCACAGAGAGAAAGCTTTTGTCCCAGCAGGGTACACGTTATTAGCTAATGATTTATTAATCAAAAGCATTTGGTAAAGTAAAAAACTTTTTAGCAAAAAATAAAACCGTGGAAGTCGGTGGTCGGTGTCATTTGTTTTGTAGGTATTTTCTTTTTTTGACGCCGGCTTCAGAAATTTAAGTTATTTTGCCTTTGTAGTGTTTTTATATGAAAACGGTTTTATTTTTTGCTAAAAAGTTTTTTTCACGCTTTTTAGTGGGTCTGTTTGTAATTTATCTAGTTACAAAAGCCAAAATGTCAACTACTTATCACCTTTTATAAAATATTGCTTTTCCCGGCGCAGAGCTGTTAATTTTTGAGGAGTTCTCCTGGTACTTCACCATCAGCTCTACTTCACCATATGCATTATGACGAGCATAAAGTGCTTAACTTCTATATTCAAGTAATCTAATCGCAATCCACGAAATACTTATTATTGAGTAGTTTCGGTGGCCATCTGTGGTCTTCATCATCAGTTCCACTTCCTCAAATGGTGCTTTTCAAGAGCAACTGCAAAAAGTACTATAAGAATATTTGAAGAGTTCCCTCGATTTCTCCATGATTTCATCTCATTTCATTTCATTTAGATCCAAACGTGAAGACAATGGGACCAACTAGAAAGTATACTCTTTCAAACAAAAAAAAATCTAATATGGTCCAGCCATCTACGGAGGTAACATACATAAAAAAAAAGTTCAAGACGAATTGAGAACTTCCTCCTTTTTTTGAAGTCGGTTAAAAATGACTGACTTTACATCAAATTCATCGGATGTACTTATAATAAAACTTTGTATGTTAATATGTAAGATCGCGCTAATAGAAGACAATATGAAGGAGTCATGTGAATAAAATACTTACATATTCACAATAATTAAAAATGATAACAGCGTACACATATTCGAGGGCGTCACCTGTACACATTCACTTAAATTAAACAGAAAAAGAAGATGTGAGCCATCGCAACTTAGAAATAAAAAGATAGCGAGCTCATTTCTTTAAAAATATATATTTGGCTTTCTACAAACATCTGCTCAATCACCAACTAATGATCATCCAGTCAGTATTTGGAGGTCTCATGTTTGTATTTGTAGTATCTGAGTGCAATTAAATTTGCCTGGAGCTCTGTCATACAAGGCCCGGACCCAGTATATACCTAATACCGTGATGTGACTTATATTCTATAAACTAGTATTATACCCCTTGAGAGAAAATTAATAAAGATTATGTCGTGCTACGTTATAATTCTCAATGCGCTCCTTCTTGATATAAACTTTAAACTTTAACTGTGACAATTTTAAACTCCTTTGTCCGTAATTTCCATAAAAGGGACACAAATCTGTTGCTCCATATATTAATTATATAGACATTATACATACGAGAGTATAGATATTTGGGTTCTTGTTTCTCAATCAAGCCAAATTAGTTGAACGAGACATAGGTACGTAGATAGAGAGATTATAATTTGGTATAGAACATATTAAGCTACAATCCCGGTAGAATACACCATTCCTTTGGGATAGATTAGTTATCAAAATTTCACGCGCGCAGCAGCTTGTTTATATTTGTGACTAGTTCCTACCCGCGAATTCGCTCGCGTGAATATAGTGTTTCAGCAAAAACCATTAGCGTATATCATTTGACATTTTTTTAACTACTTCTACACCAAAACTCACATCGATCCGTTCCACCGTTGCAACAGGACAAGCAAACAAACACACTTTCAAATTTATAATATTAGTATGGATGACGAGGTTATCAATTCGTAAAACCATTTCTTTGACATATTCCCAATAAAATAATACTTACATCAAAACAATATATAAAAGTGATGTCAGGTTATTCTTTGTCAAAACAAAAAAAAAAAAACATTGAAACACAACTTAGTGAAATTTATTTTTCTTGACTCACAGTTGGTTCACTTAATTTACTTGTTGTTTGTTCGAGTTTCAAACATCTAGCAAAGTTGGTTTTTGAGAAGGGGTGACATTAAAAATATCAACAATTTAATAACATAAAGTTATTTTTTTATATTATTGATAATAGGCTCGCGTTTGACCACCATCTCACCTGATGGTAAGTGATAATATGGTCGAAGATGGAGCACGCTTGCCTACAAGTAACCGATTCACTCTTGACTTAAAGACTCCCAGGTTATAGAGATCAGGAAACACAGACTCCGGCAGGGAATTCCACTCCTTAACAGTACGCACAATGAAAGTATTCCCAAAACGTTTCGTGCGTATGGGTGGGATGTCCACCATGTAACGATGGCGCATCGCCGTTTGTCTTGTAGTCCGATGATGAAACGGGCTTGGCGGAATTAGATTGTGTAATTCCATCGCACACTCCCCGAAATGTAACCGATAGAAAACCGATAGACTTGCAATTCACCGTCGATGTTCAAGGCTCTGGAGCTTTGAATCGACCAGTGAATCGTTGCCAATGAGTCTCTTGGCCCGTTCGATAGACTCAAGCTGAAGACGTCTTAGAAAGAAAAATCCTTTATCTGCTGGACGCTTAAATTCCATTACTCATCTTACAATTTCATCATGTGCTTAGCCTTTTCCTATCTTGGGTTCGGCTTCCAGTCTAACGGGATGCAGGTGAGTACTTGAGTTTTATATGGACCGACTGCCTATATGACCTCTATAGTCTCGGAACAGGGTAACAGAACCCCTTGGCAAGACTGATGTCAGATTTTCTCACTAACCGTAAGGAGTGTCAACGATGTACAGACGACAGCACATGTAGCTACCCGAAACTGTCAAATTTTCCCAATCAACCTTGAACCTAATTTCTTTAAAAATAAAGTTCAAAATCTATTAAAGAAATTTTACAGATTGTTATAGTGTGCTTAAGACTAATGACATGGATCAACGGCCTCGATATACAGTAAGATGGTCACACATCAACGGACCAACCTCAGCAAAGGTTGTTTAAACTAGAAAATTTGAGAAGCTTGTCGTTATTAATTAGCCACAAACTTCTCAAATTACCCTATTGTCTAACTCATGTACAAAGTGTTTTTTATATTCCATAACTTTAGGATACGAATGGGCACAAAAGTTATTCTTCAATTATATTTTTTTTTTGTTTTAATTTTTCATAAAAAATAATATAAAACAGTCACGGCTATTAATTTAAAATACCTTTTATTATTAAGAAAATATGACAAAGTCATATTTTCGTAACTTCAAATATCAATTGATTGGTTTGAATGGAAATGAATTATTCGTATTTATTAATGGAACTTAGATACGCACACGCACCGAGAGCCTAGTTTTAGTATTTTAACGATTGATACTATCTTCGAAACTACGCATTTTTGGACCACATATTCTCGGAATTTATGTTCTATTTTGACTTATAGAACATAACCCTAAAGTTATAAAATATTAAAAACAAATACTTTGTATAGTTGGCAGTTATAAAATCCAAAGTTAAAGTTTTAATCAGGCTACCGTTTACATTAAACATTTTAATCTACATTCTAACCACAGCAAGAAGTAAGCAAGCCGTGTGTACGTACCGACGCTGCAGTTAACGGAGCCACAAATTGCCCGCCAAACGGTCGGAGCAACGTGAGGGTAACAGGAAGACTAGAATTACCTACTAGCTGAACAGAAGCTTTTGTGTTCATACGAGTTTTTTCCTGTGAACATTAGGATAAAAGAAGGTATCTTTAGGTTTATATGTATATCTTTGAAGCGTTAATAACCTAATTTCAAACCTCACCCATTACGCTATTACCGTGACCTCACAAGCAAATTTAGCTCCGTTGGCGGGTTTAGCAAGTTTTCTTTAAAAAAACCTTTTTTGCCTACGTTATCATTCATCATTAGTGAGGAGCTCGTGATTAAATAATAATACTCGCTTGGTTTGAAGTTCGAACCATGCGAGTCTTATTATTCTTAAGAAGACTCGCATGGTTTTGATTCTTAACTTAAATACTTCATGAATAAGCAACTCTTGCCATTGTCGTCGGTCCGTGGATGGGTGGCTATGTTATTATTTCGAGATTTCTCCGTGCCTCGGAATGCCGTTAGCTGTCATTCAAATATATCTTTGACAATCGTTATTGCAAAGTGCAGGGAGTAAATAATAATCGAGTCGAATTTCGAACACCGGGCAACCACAAGTTACAATAAAAAAGTAAGTTGTATTTTTTATTGAAAATAAGTTCGCGTTTGTCCACCATCACCTGATGGTAAGTAATGATGTGGTCGAAGATGGAGCACGGTTACCTAAAAGTAACCTATTCACTCTTGACTTAAAGACTCCTAGGTTATAACTATCGGGAAACACAGACTCCGGCAGGGAATCACACTCCTTAGCCGTACGCACAATGAAGGTATTCCCAACACGTTTTGTGCGTATGGGTGGGATGTCCACCAGTATATACGTAAAGTACGTAGTATAAGTAAGTATATTAGTAAGTACGTTTATTTTCACCAAGCATGAAGCACACATATCTTAGAAAAAAAGTAACATTAGGTACTTGTACCCACAACTTGTACCTCCCTATTAGAAAAATATGCGTCACGAATTACGAAACAAAAAATGTTTATTGTAATTAGAAAGATGCAAAAAATAGTCCAATCTTAATATTATCAATGCGTGAGTGTGTTTGTTTGTTGGTCCTTCTTCCACATCCAAACGGATCAATGTGATTTTTGGTATGGAGACCGTTGATGGACTGGAGAGTAGGGTGTCCCGAAAATTTTTTTACGCTACTCAAGCCCCCTCAAAAGTTGCATTATTAGTTTTAGATTACCGTAAAAATAATAAAAAATAAACATAAAAAAATATCTTGAGGGTTCTACTGGCATTTTTTTTATTTATTAATTACTTAAATAACCCTCCAGTCAATGTCGTCTATTATGTTTTATGTACATTATTCCCATTTTATTTTTTATTTCATTGATAGTGAAACCCTAAGTTATCATTTGCAGGCAACGACAGGATTTTTTCTGTTAGGAATTGGTTTGTAACAAACTCGCAAAATTCATGTTTTGACTTGTTTTTCTTAAATTCTCTACTTCTACTGTGAGGCAGTTCGTCTCATTTCTATTGCGGTTTTAGTGCTGTAAGGTGTCGCTCTGCACTTCCTTGTGATAAAATACGTGTTTTTGTTATATATAATAATGGGTTCAAGATGAAGTGAGACTACTTGTGCTATTTTAGGATCATATAAAGAACTTGACGATCGCCAGTTACCAGTGATAAGTGACGTTATCAAATTCATTTTGTTTACTAAAAATGAACTAAAACTACAGAAGAATGGGAAAGATCCTTCTAACACAGAAGTTTTTTCAATCGTTTCTGGAAAACTTGATACGATTTGGACCAAAGCTTCGATTCCTATGGTTTCCAACGTACGAGTTACCCAATTGCTGAAATCATATTTTGGGATATCTTATCAATGACAGGTATTTGTATACCTGTCATTGATAAGATATCCCAAAAATAAAAGAAATAATAGTTACGAAAGCAAAGTGAAGTGCTTTTTGGAATCGTCGAAGAAGCTCTTCGATATTGCTGCTTGTAAGTGCACTTCGTTTGACATTTGTTCCTGCATAAAACCTAAGAAAGTTCCTATTTCTGAAAGAGACTTTTTACTGGATCAAAGAAGTGATAGAAAAATGGCAATAAGCGGTATAGACACAAAAGAAACAGCAAGACTTTTAAAGAAACATCAGAGACAAGAAAATTTGAATCGGAAAGAGTCAGAGCACGCATGTTTTCCCAGTGCATCACTAAAAACCAATCCTGTTCCGGTGCGCGAGTTGCCGCCTCGACCGCAGTCGCCTGTAACAGAGCTTTCTGCGAATAGTGACGTGCCTGTAAATGAGACTCCATCTACTTCGTTGAATCGGAACACTCTGGCGCTGCCAACAGTAGCTAAGGTATGTGATCGGTATGGACTATCAACGCGATCTGCGGCTGCGGTCACTTCGGCGGTCTTAGCTGACGTAGGATTGGTATCTTCCGAAGATCTAAGTCTTGTTATTGATAAGAATAAAATTCATAGAGCTGTTTCAAAAGCACGGACCAAGGCCAGCAAAGACATTGATACGATTGTAATAAAAAGTATCTACTTTGATGGACGAAAGGACAAAACACTCATAAACGAGAAAATAGGCGATCGGTACCACCGCAGAGAAGTCTTGCAAGGACACATTTCAGTTCTCACAGAGCCGGGATCTATTTATTTGGGACATATGACGCCAAGTCGTGGCACTGCCAAAGGGATCGTCTCTTCTATCATATCTTAGAAAATCAAGGGTTGAACTTGGAAGAGGTGATCTGTGTGGGGTGCGATGGTACTGCTACGAATACAGGTTGGAAGGAGGTGTCATTCAATACCTGGAAAACTATTTAAAGAGACCGTTGCAATGGTGTGTTTGTATGCTTCACGCGAATGAATTACCGCTTCGTCATTTGTTCATGTCTGGATGGTAGCACATCTGGGCCAAAAGAATATTCAGGACCTATTGGAAAACAGCTAGCTGCTTGTGAAAGTAAACCTCTAGCGTCTGTTTGTGCAGTGTCTGGCAATTTGCTAGTATTACCTGATAATATTGTGAAGGAACTAAGCACGGATCAAAAGTATCTGTACGAAATGTGTCATGCTGTGATGGCTGGTTCCTGTTCCCTTGAGCTAGCGAACCGCCAACCTGGAAAAATGGCGCATTCGAGATGGCTCACTACTGCCAATCGCATACTCAGACTTTACGTAAGTACTGTTTCGCCGTCAAATAATTTGCAGCTGCTTGTGAACTACGTGGTCAAAGTTTACGCTCCTGTTTGGTTCCTAATCAAGCAAAACTCATCATTTAAAGATGGAGCCAAGCATATTTTTCAAATGGTTATATACTCTCGATTTTTGCCTGATAGTCAGAGATCTATTGTAAATTCGGTGATCGAAAGAAACGCTTTTTTTGCGCACCCAGAAAACTTGCTTATTGCCATGTTATTCGACGATAGAGAGCATATTCGAGAGCTTGCATCTCGCAAAATATTAAAGGCCAGAGAAGCAGAAAAGAGCAACTCTCTCAGGGTATTTAAAGCACCAAAGCTTAACTTCTTTGCGCGAGACTACACCGATATAATATTTTGGCAAGAGTGTGAAATATCAGCTCCACCAATTTTGCGACACGTCTCCAACGATGAACTTAGAATTAAGGCTAAAGAACACATCCTCGACATTATTGACTTTCCCTGCCTTACACAGTCAGTGGAAAGATGTGTAAAACTAGTGACGGAGGCTTCTCAAAGCGTCACGGACGCTACAGCTCGGGATGGTTTTATTAGGAACAGATTAAAATCTCGCTCAGAAATGCCTAATTTTGGTCACAAAAACCAGTTCCGTTTTTAAAGTTGCCATTGATTATTTTGTCTTTCAACTATTTTAAACCTTGCTTTAACTCATTGTTGTTGTTTAAAACAGTGTGGGTGTTTAGTTAGTAGAAATCTGTCACTCCCTTCCGCTCCTCCCAGAATGGGAGGGGTCATTTGACGATTTTCCCCCGAAAAATAAGGGGTAGAGAGTGACATCTTTTCATCCCGAACAAATATTTGGAATAACCGAAATAATCATTTACTATGTTTGTATCTCCAGTTCGATAACCACGTATTTTTAAGTCTAAAAAATTTGTTAAATAAAAATAGAATTTTTTGTAATCAGTTTCTAATGCTTTACGTGCTCAGAATACTTACAATGGAAACTTTTATTCTTCTTAGAATTTTCATCGTTCGTTATTCTACCACTTTATTATTACCTGCAGACTTTGAAAAATGTGCTGATCATTAGGGTTCCGTAGTCAACAAGGAACCCTTATAGTTTCGCCATGTCCGTCTGTCTGTCCGTCTGTCCGCGGTTTAGCTCAAAAACTATTGGTACTAGAAAGTTGTACTTTGGCATCAGTGTACACGTTAATGACGCCGAAAAAGTGGTAAAATAAAATTTTGAAAAAATCTATTATTTAGGGTACCTCCCATACATGTAAAGTGGGATGATAATTTTTTTTTTCGTTCTTCCCATAGTGTGGGATATCGTTAGATAGGTCTTTCAAAAATATTAGGGGTTTAGGAAGACCGTTTTTTGATTAAGTAAACCGTTCGTGACTTATCAAGCTTTAAAGTACCAATTTTCGTTAGAGTCAAGTGTCCTCCCCCTCTATCAACTAAACGGTTATAGTTAGAAATTCAAATGTCACGGCAGTAGTACCTATATATAACGAAATTTAAAGGAAAACTATCACACATAAGTGGGCTTTACAATTTTACGAGTAATAGTCGACCAATTGTATTTGACTTGAAAATTTCGAACAACTCTATAGAAATGTCGATAGATGGCGCTAAGCGCCAGTTGTATCGTGCTAGCTTCTTGTGACGATTGAGCAGTGTAGCTCTGTGTCCGTATTTAAATTCAAAACACCGGCTATGACAAGTTTTATACAAATCTCTAAAAAAAATTCAAACTTTCCGTGCAAAATTATCGGATCAGGTGAGGATTTGTATAGGAAGTCAAATTAGTTAGGTAGTCATGTTTGGCTTTTAATTAGAGCATGGTACGAAACGATCAGTCAGCGAATACGACACGCACTTGACCGGTTTTTTTTTTTGTAGTAGTCTTGAACATTGATTATTATTGGATTCCATGTATAATTGCATTGTACTGAATTTAAGTGAAGCAGCTATACTAAACAGAGCCCCTAGGGACATTATAAGAAAAAAGGGTATCAAGGGCTGGAATAAACATGTCAAAGAGTATCACGCTCAAGCTAGGTACAAGTATAAGCTGTGGGTTTGGTATGGTCAGCCCAGTTCTGGGCCTGTGTATGAAAACAGGATAATTAGTCGTAAGTTATTTAAATCTAAATTAAAATGGGTTATTAAGTATCAAGAAAAGATTGAAATGGATATTTTAGCCTCGCTTCATTCTGAGAAACGATTTTCATCTTTCTGGAAGGGCACTAAACAACTTAATAGTTCTCCTAGCTTAACTTATAGTTAACTCACCTCTTGAGTCTGTAGTGAAGTTGAACGGTGATGAGATCCATCACTCAGGAGTATGTTGTCAATGTTTTTTAATCTATGTGTAGGACACTCTTACTTACCACAGAAAATGCTGGATACCGTAGTGGTTTCTATAGTCGTATAATCGGACAGGATACATATCGGACAAGAGCAATTATAGGCCAATCTCATTGGCCACTGTGATAGCCAAAGTGTTTGACAGTGTGCTTGATACGCACCTCAGTAAATATACGACATTACATGACACACAATTTGGTTTTCGTGCTGGGTTGTTTACTGAGAGTGCAATATTTGCGCTGAAGCACACTGTCAAATACTACACCGACAGGAATACCCCAGTTTATGCTTGTTTCCTGGACCTTTCCAAAGCCTTTGACCTTGTTTCTTATAATGTCTTATGGGAGAAGCTTCAGGAAGCGGGAGTACCAGAGACATTAGTGTCAATATTATCTTTCTGGTATGAAAAGCAGAGGAACTTTGTTAAATGGTCCAATGCGTTATCAGAGCCTTATAAACTCGAATGTGGTGTTAGGCAGGGAGGTCTTACTTCACCGAGATTATTTAATATATATATTAATAACTTGCTTGTGGAACTCAGTAGCACACATGTCGGATGTCATATAGACGGGGTGAGTGTGAATAATTTAAGTTACGCCGACGATATGGTGCTGCTGAGTCACACAATCAATGGATTAAGGAAGTTACTCGCTATTTGTGAAGGCTACGCCGAGCAACATGGTCTAAAGTATAATCCTAAAAAGAGTGAACTATTGGTTTTTAGAGGTAGAAATAAAAGTCCATCAATTGTCCTGCCAATAGAACTAAACGGTTTACCTCTAAAGAGGGTTACACAATTTAGGTATTTGGGTCATGTTGTTACGGATGATCTCAAAGATGATCTCGATATGGAGAGAGAGCGCAGGGCGATGGCTGTGAGGGGAAATATGTTGGCTCGCAGGTTTGCTGGTTGTTCTCTACCGGTTAAAATCACCCTTTTTAAAGCATTTTCCCAAACATTTGACACTAGCAGCCTGTGGGCTAACCATACACAAAAACTGTCAACACCCTGCGAATTCAATACAATAATGCTTTCAGGGCGCTGTTGAGGCTTCCTCCTTATTGTAGTGCGTCTGGGATGTTCGCGGATGCCATACGGATGATTATTATGCGATCATGCGCAAGAAAGTCGCGTCTATAATACGCAGAGTGAGAGGAAGCAACAATAGCGTTCTGAAAGTTTTTGCGGATAGACTAGAAGGGCCTACAATGGATAGGTTTATCAAGCTACACGTTAGACATGGGGCTTGATAAACCTTCCTGTGATTGTGATTGTGAGTTTTTTTTTTATTTTGTTTTTGTTTTGTTACGTCCTTTATAATTGTCTGTGTATGCCTAATTGTTTCTTACTAACATAATTATTAAGTAAATTGTTTGACTAGCACTATGGGCCTTAAAAGCCAGAAAATAAAAGATTTTTATTTATTATTATTATTATTTATTATTGAAGCCTACTTTAACGTAAAATAGGTACGTATACCTTTGCTATTCACTCGTTAGCTTTACCAAGAATAACAAGGAAGATATCTCGCTAAAAACAATATTTGTGAAGTTCATATTATACCGTGAACCTGAACGTTAAAACAAAATAATGTTCATTTACATACATACATCATACTTTTTTCTCTTGAGGTAGGAAATTTCTGCAGTTACTTACGCTTTGTGCTTGATCTACATTCAAACATCTGGCCATATGTTTATTTATTTATTTTATACTTTTATTATAGGTACAATACACAATATTTCTAAGGATACAAATACTTAAACTAGTGTATAATGGCCGGTCTAATCGCATAGGCCCATAGGGCATTCTTTTACAGACAGCTAGTGGGTGGAAAGAACTTAATAGAGCTATAAATACGCTTTGGGCTATAAATACGCGTGCAGGTTAAAAATACTTGTCTATTCTAAAAAACGCCATTACCAGTAAAATCTATTCGTCTTCATCAAAGGCATACCATTCCGCCGAATCCATTCTCAGTATTAAACTTCTTCAGATAATCTCATTTTATCCAATCATCCCATCCTTTTAACATGACCCTATACATCTTTAAAACCACAACGTTATTATACTTACATATTATAAAATAAAGTCTCCCGCCGCGTCTGTGTGTCTGTTTGCAATAAACTCAAAAACCACTGAACAGATTTTCATTAGGAAGGTTTTAGTCAATAATTAATTAAGGTTTTGTGTGTGGTCGCTTGTATAATATAATTACTGGACCAGACATATAATCATCACACTAAAATCCTACACTGTCGTTAAAGTGCCACTGCCAAGAGTAAACCGTTCTACTTACGTCCCACCATGATAACGATCTTCAGATATGAAGTACCGACCAGAGAGAGTAAATCAACCAATAAAAGTTACACCGAAGTCACATCGCAAAATATGCATTTCCACAGTATTTACTGACTTTATTTATTTATTTAGTGAGTATTGTACAGAGATGTTAGTTAAATTTAAACTCGCCAAACGTCAATTTAATACTACATACTGGTGCCGTAACTTCGTTTCCGTGGGAGTTTTTCCCCATATTGCGACAATTATGTGATAATCCATTAAACAAAATCGGTCCAGCCGTACCAAAGATTAGCCAGGACAAATTGAAAGACATATAAAATTTTACCAAAAGCTTGTTTGTCTGTGTCTTGGTAAATAACTACAAGCACTTGAGAAAACACAGTCATTTTGAAATCACAGATAAAACTTAAACGTCATTCAGATGTACCTATAGATATATAAGTATAGATGAGTTTTGCCACACACAATTCACTTCATATACTTTACTATCAAGACAACCCTTATAATTTTCCATTCACTTAGGGAGTGTAACCTTGATACTCCACGTAGGTGTCGTAAAGTTTGGCAGGCAATTTGTGTGTCAGTTAACAGCTACCTCGGAGGCTTGTGAGATGGCCTACTTCCGCCGCAGCTCAATGATACGGTAAGATTTATTGACGAATGAGATTGGTGAAACCGGATGAAGCTAGATAAGAGTATTGGGAGTCACTTAATTCAAATTTTGGAAAGGGCTGCCAGTTTTGCATATTCAAGTAAGTAAACTAGTTTAAGATATTGAATCAACATCTTTCTGCCCCTATCCCTTATTTTATGCTTTACAATTTAACTTTACATGGGGTACAATCAAGTGGCAATAACTTAGTGACCAAGGTATCGGCCTTGGGATCTCGATCGATCGCGGGTTCGAACCCCACCCATTACACTACTCACTACATTATACAGCCGTGAACCCATTCCAGACATAAGCATATTTAGCTCAGTTGAAGGGGTTAACAAGATTGATTAATGTGAATTGCAAGTTCTTTTTATAAATAAAAAGAATCTTCAGTGCTGTATTGTTGGAAATTATAAACATTCCTAGTGTGCGGCAAAACAAAACAACAACATAAAAATTGGCCAAGTGCGAGTCAGACTCGCCCATGAAGGGTTCCGTAGTAACTATAATAATATAATATGTATAATTATTTGACGAATAAAAAAAAAACCTTAAAAATTTCTTAAAACTAGCTTATTTACATTTTTACAACTACGCTAAATAACTTTGTTTTTCATAGTATTTGTATGAATTACAAAGTTATATTTGCGTTTTTAGAAAATATGCTGTATCTCAAAAACTGCTGACCCCATTTCATTCAAACCAATTTTGGTTGAAAGTTTATATTAAGGTCTACAGACATATATTTTTTTTAGATTTTTCACTCCATAATTATAGAAGTTAGAGGGGGGGGGACACATTTTACCACTTTGGAAGCTTATATCTTTTATACGATTGACTTTATGAAAAAGTGGTTTTCGAAACCCTTATATCATTTTTAAAGATCTGTCTATAGATACCACACACGCATAGGTTTTATGAAAAAAAAAATATTTTCAGTTCTAGTTCCATGTATGGAGACCCCCCCTTTATTTTAAATATTTTTTTTTTCTTAAAATCGGAAAGCGGTTCACAGAATACATCTACCTACTAAGTTTCACATGTATAGTCTTAATAGTTTCGGAAAAAAATGGCTGTGACATACGGACAGACGGACAGACATATCGAAACTATAAGGGTTCCGTTTTTTGCCATTCGGCTACGGAACCCTAACAAGGCGTTTCATATTTAACTAGAAACTGTTTATTCTACAGAAAAGACGCACACAATAATGAATAATAATAATAATGATAATAGTCAATATATCAATGTGTAGGTGTGTTTGTCCGTCTTTCACGTCTAAACGGATCAATATATTTTTGGTATAGAAACAGTCTGTAGAGCCTGCAGAGGTTGCAGGATTATACTAATGAAATGCCGCGACCCCAGAAGGGCAACTGAAGAGACAGAACGGTTTTTAGTCAGTAGAAGTCTGTCACGCCCTTTCGCTCCACCTAGAGCGGGATGAGTCAATTGATGATTTTTCCCCGAAAACACAAGGGCTGGAGAGCGACACAGGATTCTTCTCATCCTGGAAAAATGTGTGAAATTATAACGCGAACAAAATTAAGGGTAAAAGCTAATCAAAATTAAAATTAAGGCGATTTAAAAGTGTTATTGATAACCAGTTTGCAAAATTAATATTATCTATTCACTTTAACCAAACCGTAAGCATGTACTTATCACATGAAATTCCCATGAGTCATATGAACGAGTACTATATATATCAAACGGTTCTCATGGAGAGTTCATCCACAAGGCATGAAAATAAACATCACGGACAACCAAATCTAAACGGTAAAGATGTTACATCTAAATCTAGCTTTGAGAAGGAACACGTACAAAATATATAACAGCATTCATAATTTAAATTCAACTGAGTGTTCAGGTCAGTTCTGGGATGTGATGGGCTGCCAACCTATCTACAAATGCATTGTTATGTCCATTCAGTGTTTGGACTAGGTTGAATGTTGTATGTGCTAGAAAGCTTTCAACATAACATATATTTCAGGAAAATATTAACATCAAACTGATGGAATGAAAATTGTGTAATACAATGTTGTTTCCATTTTGTAGAACAAAACATTTCGATTCGATCGAATAAATGACACATTTTCAGCATGTTAGTTAAAATACAAATTTAAATAACGAACGAAAATTAACTATGTGTAATTCATGTAAATAAATTAATCGAGCTTCACAATTATTGTGGGTACTAACAAAACTCATCCCAAATACATTGCACGACTCACTAAGTAATTCAATTTCGCAACACATTCTGGCACATGGCCGACTAAAACGACTGCACAGCTCAATGAGAAAGAAGACGTGTGGATTACCATCATATCCAGCATTTCATCAAACCAACTCCTCAAGTATTCTCAAACAAATTTAGCAAATGATATGTAGATGTAAATGAAAATATTTGCAAGCAAAATACCGCACACAGATGTATGAATTTCCGCGATCGACCTAATTCAATCTCCCTTGGTATACTTTTGTATACAACAAACCTTATCCGACATTTAGTTTGAAAATAAAAAGCTGGAATATACGTCGGGACGGATTGCACATAACCCGACAGTCTTTTGGGATTTCCCTCTGCTATGTTTTAAGAAGACAGCTAATTATACCGAACTGTAATATGACATCAAATATATTTATTCCCTCGACAAGCAAAATCATTAACATTAATTTAGCCGATAGACGTTCATGATTAGTCATAAGCTTTACTAATGTAAAACTATAAAACTAATGGCACTACTTTCAGCGGGTACTAGCGTCAACTGATTCTCAGCAGCCCTTACTAGGCCTGCCGTGTGGAATACCTTCGGATACTAGCTCTTTCGGTTTATTTTCACTCCTCACCTTTAAGTATAGAAAAAATGTTCGCAATGAGATGTCTACACTACAAAACGCAGTGAAAACCAAATTTATCACTAGAAATTTCTAAAATGCTAGATTCCTGAGACATCCATCCACCGTTTACTGCTACTCTTAAAGCTACATGAGGTCTGGCTTGAGATGTCACACTAAAAGTTTTACTATTACTTGAAGATGCACTCTCGTCATAAGATGAAACACGTGTCAGAGGTACCGATCGACATACTACGTCAGTCAAATAGCTATTATCAGTAAGGCTTTCCATAAAGTCCTGCAAGGAACTATCTTATGGCCAACTTAAAACAGATATCCGTGCCTCGTAAAATGATGTTACGGTTCGGTGTGAAAGGCAGTCTACGTTATTCGCATGTAAATGGAGAAGTCATATTGAAATTCTAAGGATTCCGCGAATGTAGGTTCTTGCTTTTTGTAAGGCTTTTGCGGTTCCACTTGATCAAGACTATACTAGTGGATTTGCTAATTTTAAGAAGAAGATATGTATGACAACATATGGATGCATTATATACATTTGAATTGACTTGATTTAAAGAAGTTACAGCGTCGTCGGTGCTTAGTTAGTTCCTGGAAAACAAATTGATTATTTTTTATAGTTCTTCTTTTTTATTTATCTTAAAATGTGTTTATTGCGTGCTTATTGAACGGTAGGTAACGGTAGGTAGGTAGGTAACGGTAAAATTGGTGTCCTGAAATCGAAAAGCGAACCATTAAAGAGATGGCAGTATACATTGGCTGTCTTCTTGAAAAACTGGCAAAAAGAGGCACAAAACAGCCTTTTTCCAGCAATGGGACATTTCATGCAAGGCCAAATTAAAAAAATCCTAGAAGTTTTGTTTTATCATGTATTCTAAAGGAACAATATTCATTTACTTTTAAAAACCAAGGGAGTGTTTCCTGTTGTTTTATTAAAAAAATAATGTGCCATAAAATCAACATAAACATTTCAATATTGTAACGATATAGCATACTTTTGTTCTTTTGCTTCATTTGCACATTCTGTTTACGTCAATATTTGAATAATGCTCGGAACGGGCCTTTTGTTTATACCTACTTAATGCCTCATTTGAATAAGCAACAAAATGTTTTTCATTAGCTTTTTAAAGGCAGCGCCATTAAATATTTTGTGAATAAATTAAAAGCTAAGTAAAGTGCTGAAATGTTTCATTTTGTTCGACCTTCCGGAAAAAAAATCTGTTTATTACAAGTTATATACAACGTGTAACAGAATAAACGCAATTCCTGAAAGCAGTTGCTTCGGAATCAACTTCTGAATCGATTTCCGTTATAAAAAATAGGCGTTAAATTTTGATGGAAAAATCTTTCTTAAAATGGAAATACAGTGTTATGATTATGACAAATGAATACAATCCTTCATTCAAGGAAATGTGCTCGTGCGTGTGTCGTCCGCTAACATTGTATGAGTGTATGCGTCTGCGTAAGAATATTGTATGACGTACATGCATACGTTTTGGGTTTAGTAAGGATAACTAGGTATTTTATAAAAAATGTCTAGGTTTGGTTTCAATTTACTTAGTTACGAATGTTGTTTTAGACTTATAATTTAATATTCTAATTGGGGTGTCTGAGGCATTGCGCTTAATCTCTTACGCCTTGTATAGGTGTTGATTTGTAGATTCGTAAAGTACTCATTTTGTGTGAAACGGTCTTTTATATCGCTAGCCCAATCAACATTATCTTTGGCTGTGTAGTTTGCAGTAAGAGGTAAGAAGAAACTTGGAAAAAACTAATATTGTCGACCGTTAGCCTCTTCGAACACAAGTGGCTAGCCACAACCATTATGAAAAGCGCTGTTCGCTGTATAACCTGAATCCAACATCCTGCCATCCACCACTACCCATGAGAAAATTGCAGACGGCTCTTACTTCTTTAAACATAATACGTTATTCTCTTTCGGAGCACTAACATGTTCTGAAAAGTTCACCACTATAAAAGATGGAATAACATGTAAAATTCATGTTTCTAGTTAACGAAACAGGAACGATTCCTCTCCGTGGATGTTCGGATCTGGAAACTCAGAAACATTATTCAAACTCTACCGAATTATCTTGGGAATCGTCTGAAGGCTTTTTGTCATGTATTGTGGTTAGCTCGCTACGTGATAAAAATAAACGACACATTTGGAAATGTCGAGTTGGTACACACCTATCTAGGCCTAACGCTATCGTTCATTGGTAGATATCAAAGTTGAATCTATACATTCTATTTTCATATAAATAAAAATGGAGTGTGTGTTTGTAATTTATTTATTTATTATTATTTATTTATTATATACTTTATTGTTCACCTCACAATATTTCTATGGATACAAAAATTTAAACTAGTGTACAATGTGTTAATTTTTTTCGAATATAGAGCCTTTAATATGGATCTGCGTGCCTGCATTAGATGATTTTTATTTTATTTTTATTTATTATTTATAGGTGTTACTTAAAACTGAACTCGCCAAACTTTTACGATCGATAGCAAGAGGATCTCTTTATGTTACTGTGTATGTTATTTGATTTAAAAAAAACTGTTTCGTTAAGTGCTTTTTACCCAACTGCAAAGGAAGGGTTATGTTTTTCGCATGTATCTTGTATGTATGTTTGTAATATTCTTTATTACCTCATATCTCCAGAACCGCTGAACGGATGCACACAATTAAGGTATTGTTAGATTTGTATTAGCAGCCTAAGTGTTCTTAGATAGGTGACATTTGGAAAAATCAAACATGGCGGCTGTGCGAAGCTATTATACATAGTGAAAAAAAAAATATTTTTTTTCGAATACCACAATAAAGGTTTATCATATTTATCATTAGTGTAATACTAGCAAAAATTATACAAAGAGAAAGTTTAAAAATATGGACTTAGAGCTCTTTCACTTTCTGAAGTGACAAGCAGGTGGACCCATCAAATTAAAAAAAAAATACGTTCTATTGGGTCCCGCCTGCTTGTCACTTTTTAAAATAAAAATGTGCTTGTTTCGTGCATTTCAGTTGAGCAGTCGGGTCTTTTAGTTTTTTAAACAATTTTTTTTATTTTTGTATGTCTTTCTGTTTGTCAGGCATTGTCTCTGAAACGCCTTAGCCATTTTTAATGACTTCCAATAAGAGGTAATAACATAGGGCATAGGGCTATAGGGCATTATATAAGAAAAAAAAAGGAATTCCGTAGAGAATCGTAACTTACGCGGGAAAAACCTGCCAAAACGAAGTTGCGGGCACCGCTTTTTTTTTATAAATTAAACATAGTTTATTTAGTACCTTAAATTTAAGTCATATTTATTCAGTATTTTAAATAAATTATCCAATCTTAAATAAAATATAAATATCAAACTTACATAATACACAATAGAGATAGTATTAATTAAATTTCTCGAAAATCAGAAAATAGTTACACGAAAAGTCAAGAATATAGACACCTATAGTTGAGAAAATCTATTGTTTTCAGAATTCGAGATGATATTTCTTTAATTGTTTTTCGAGAAATCCAGACAATAGTTCATATTGCTCTCTATAGTATATTATTAACTAGGATATTAAATTAAAGTCTCAGGAGGATTTAACAAAAAGTAGGTATCCTGTTACTAAGAACAGTAAAGGTGGCAACACACTTGTAACACGCGATACCATCCCACACTTACTCGTTAGTTGGAACTTGCTTTGTACGGGATAATTATTAAGAGTAGAAGTTATAGGTTATATTATAAATGATTTAGAAATATTAATTATAGATTTACATATAGATATAATTATTTAAGGGTTAGTAGGTACCTACACGCGGCAAAGACCGAACTCGAACTGACGTCAATTGCGCACGGCGGCGGTATCAAACAGGTTATATTATACAACGTGTAACGGAAACCCTATATCTATCCACAAGGGCTGAAGACAACATCTGGTATGGAGACTCTATGCACAGTTTCAGCTCAAAATAAGTGACTCAAAAAATTGATAACAAATTATCGGTTTCATATGTTTCTTGAATGCCAATCATAACAGACCTGTCACAGCACTACGAGGGTTAATAACTTTCCACGTGACTTGCAATAACCATGCAATAACACGATAATTCTCTTCGTTCTTCTTAATTTGAAAGATTCGGTCTCTGGTATCAATGTATTGAAATTTCTAATAAGTTCCACACATGTAGACATAGGATTACAAAACCCTTGCCATATCATTTGTTATCATCCAAAGAAGCTGTGCACTTGATATGTATATAACCTTTAAGTTACACGTTGTATAAACAGATAGAATTGTAAGGGTGGACCGTAGAATCTTCACGAGGTAAAATGTGGCCGATGAACATTTGAGTATGCCTCATTGACATTTATTCTTCCGTAAACAGCTTTGAATGGAATAGCAAAGAACTATAGATTCTTTTATGATGTATTTTTAAGCCTTTTTTTTGAATTTTAAGAAAAAAGTCGTTGTCATACAACGACTTTACATCGCGCGAAAACACCATGCGATCCTACTTGGACCTACATTGATATGATGGGATGATAGACTTCCCCAAGTTTGTCACCATGCACTTGAAGGCAGACTTAAGAAGGCATTGTTAGTAATAGGTTAGCTAAGCTACTACACCAGTCGTGTAGTCAAACTTTAACATAAGATTGAGCAAAAATATAATTTTCCGTCGCATTTATAAGGGCTACGTTGGTGCAAGGAGTTTAAAATTAGCAATAATTGTCCTAAAGTCATACATCTTCTTCTTCTTTACGTTTGGTTTCCGCACTTAGTCCCTGCACGAGACCATTGTGCGTGGCCCATGTCGGCCATCACTCCATCCAGCCAACCTCCCTCCAGAAGCAGATTAGGTCTCTCGGTCTATTCAGGATGTCTGTAAGAGAATTCAATGACCCAAAGGTTTGTTTCCGTGTGTCGATGATTCCCGTGCACTCTAGGAGCACGTGTCCCACCGTTTCCTCCGTCTCCATGCATGCCCTGCACAGGGGACTGTCCTGTCTGCACAGGAATGCCATACATAATACATTATATGCCTCAGCAAATGAAAAAAATACTAGTCAATAATATACCTCTTGATTAAAAATACTTTCGAAGATACTTTTGTAATGTTTCTTTTATCAGATTGAACAATATAATTTATTGTATTCATGTTTTTTCTTCCAGCTAACAAATGTTCTATATTTGGACGAAATCGGTAATATTTTTGACATAATCATTGTTTTTGACGTAATGTTTGTGTTGGTGAGTCTTGCATATTTTGTTACCAAGTTATTGGGTGGTGGAGATCGGACAGGTTGTGGCTCTTAATTAAAAAATCATGCATTTGATTATGCAGCTAGATTAATTTTATATTATTGTCTTACGTTAATTCCGGGAGTAAAATCATCAAAGGACTTCTCCCACTTTGAGGGAAGTGGAAGGGACTGTCAGACCTTTCCTAACTAAAAACGCATCCTTTTATTTTAGTAGCTCTAGCGTTCCAAGGCCTAGGTATCTCGTTAGAACATTTCCACAATCCCGGCAGGAACTCCCGAGACCCAAAATTAGTGCTGACATGCTCTTTGAGGCGCGTGTGGAACACGTCAGGCCATCAAGTCATAATACAAGTTACCCTGGTCATACAGATTGGAAGAACTGTAATTTGCTGACGAGTGTACCTACCAGATACTGAAAACACAATGAAAATATAAAATAATGAAAAAAAAAAAATAAACGCTTACACTAGCCTTTTACGTGAATATTTACGACGATACAACGATTGGCGTTCGAATTACAAGCGCCGAATTTTATAACGGCAATTCGGTGAATCTGATGCTGGTATTACAAATTGGTTGACACTAAATATTTGATCGTCATTTTGTGCGGTAAATAATTTAATTTACTGATGGTAAATATTATTTAGTTAGTTTTATGTTGATAAGATGTTGCGATATAAAGTAGTATCTAGTAGTATATAAGTTTGTCTTCTAGTCGTCATCAGGCGATTATTTGAGCTATGTCGGTTACCTTGGTGTTCAATCAAGCGAAGATCGATGATCTTGTAGAACAACTACAAGACACACAGGAGTGGTTTCACGATATGGCGACACTGACTGCTAGAAATACTCCCCATGTTCAGCAGTCAACGTTTTGCGACTACAATTATAATGAGGTTCACTTCCAAATAAAAAGACCTCATTTGTGGGTTTCTTGCGTCTTACTTTGAGAAGAAAAAATTTTTTACCAAAACATTAAACCGACTTCCAAAAATCACTGCAAAGTGAAAAATAACTTTAATTTCGGTAGTCGGTGTCTTTAGTTTTGTATTTTCGTTTTTGGCACCGACTTCCGAAATTAAGGTTATTTTTCACTTTGCAGTGTTTTTTGAAGTCGGTTTAATTTTTTGGTAATAAGTTTTTATTTCTCTGTTTTGAGTTGGTCAGTTTATAATTTACCTAGTTGCAAAAGCCTAATTGTCAACTACTTATAACCTTTTTTAAAATATTGCTTTTCCCGATGCTGGGTCGTTAATTGTTGAGGGGTTCTCCTAGTAGTTCACCATCAACTTCACTTCACCATATGCATTGTGACGAGCATATTGTGCTTAATAACCATATTCAAATAATCGAAGCGGAACCCATGAAATACTTATTATTCCTACTTATATATTGAGTAGTTCCAGTGGCTATCTGTGGTCTCCATCATGCGATCTACTTCACAAATGGTGCTTTTCGAATGCAACTACACAAGTTACTATAAAAAATACTCAAGTCACTGTAGGTGTCCCTATAATATTGGAAGAGTTCCCTCGATTTCTCCTGGATCCCATCATCAGATCTTGACTTGGTGACAATGGGACCAACTTAGAAGTATACCCTTTCAAACAAAAAAAGAATTTTCCAAATCGCTTCAGCCGTCTGCGACTAATCGGTGATCATACATAAAAAGAAATATACGTGTCAATTTGAGAACCTCCCCAGTTTTTTTCATCGGTTAAAAATATAAGACAAGCGAGCGCTTCTTTTTCGCATCAAAGATAGATAATCGTGTGATTTATACAGTAGTTCGAAATTGAATATCCTTTTAATTTAATTACTAACTAAAACTACCTAAAAAACCAAACAAAAATTTTTTTGGTACAATATTTTTCTTTCAAAACGCTGTAAAGTAACAAAAATAGATCTTCAAAGAATAAATCGCGTGATTAGTATTGTATAAAATTCATCTTCCAGGAATTTGGCTTACAAAGTTTACAAGCTAAAGGCATTTGCGAATTTTCCAACTACTTTTGATTAGTTTCAAAGCAGCGGCTTGGTAACCGCTGAATGTTGCCAAATATTGATCTTGTAACACGGCTTTGTTTAAAATCTACCGACTACATGTTCATATCTGAAGCGTCAGATAGGGTAGTTTCCTAAAATATTTTATTTAGTCCGTCACGTAGTTTATCAAAAAACATTGGACACGTATTTTTTATTTTTTCACGTAATTGAAAAATTAAGACGATACAGTGAGTTGAAATTTCGCGTGACGTCACTCCTCGGTATAATTCTTAGCAATGTGTGACGTCAGTAGCTCCCATTCCTGTACTTTGAAGCTTTCAATCTTTGTGCATTTTTCTTGATTCGAAAAAGCAAAAAATTCGTCACCAATATTTTTTTGAAAATCTACCTAATGGACCAAATAAAATAATTATTTGGTAACACAGGAAACTACCCTATTGCCTAATAGCTAAGGTGTCGGACTTTTAATCGAGAGGTTGTGGGTTTGAACCCCATCCATAATACTGTTGCCTCATGGCATTCATACCCACTCCAGACAAAAGGATATTAAGCTTATTTGGAGGGGATAAGACGATTGCTAGCAATGTGAGTTCTACCGACATTGCTAGTTATCTTTTGAAAAATATGTAATACAGTATGTTAACTAACAGAGGGCATTCCCGTTAACCCGCAATAGTGTAAGCACATCAATTAGATCGCCGAACATGCGGCCCGTCATTCATAAATAAATTGCGACATTGCCGTCCTTCAAGTACGCATGTACAGAGTGTTTCTTTTATGTATCAATTTAACATTTTTAGTGAATATTTTAATTATAAAAAAAAAAAAACTTTTTGGTTTCGAATGGTAATATTTTTTTAGCATGTATGGATGCTATGCTATTGCGGGTTAACGGGAACGCCCTCTGTTAGTTAACATACTGTATATATACCAGATTGTAGTGATACAGAGTCGCGATACAAAGATGAGACGTCGACCTAAGGGCGATAGCTGGACCAGAGGGGAGAAGAATTGCTCAAGACCAGGTACAGTGGAAAAACATAGAGATGATAATGATCTTTATTAGCCGGCAAACATATCAAAATACAATAGAGTGGCTCCCTATCTGACCGCCACAACCCAGTAACTGGGTAACACACGCTGGCTGACACCACTACCACACCACCAGATTTTCCTATTTTCTTTTATTCCTTTAATTTCTTTTTCGATTTTCTGGCTTCTGACTATCGTCCTACGTCACGGTACAAATAATAGCCGTGACTAAAGATTTAACGTGCTTTCTGTGGCACAGATCTCGATATGTTAAGATGGGCACCCATCCGCGGACCCTTAACTTTGAAGATCGAACCGCCTTTATTATTTAACTGTTTATTTTTTAGCCATGAGCTCTCTTCCTAATAAATTCATAGCTTCTACCGGAGAATTTCCTCTTATATGCATACCTTTCACTGTATAGAATTCTACGACCCGAAAATACAAGACCGAAATTAAACATCTAAATAAAGGGTGTAAGAATGTGTGCAGCAATGAAGCTTGACAAAAATGTGCCCATCTCACGATACATAGGTACAGACGGCATAATAAACTACATCCCTTTCGGATAACGAGTGAGAACTTAATAGAATGGCGGGGAGAATGCGTGAGTGCCTCGGAATGCCTATCGCAAACTGTGTCAATGAATAAAAAAGGTACAGAAGGGAAATTCCTGTCCCAATGGTTGCTTTTATGCCTACTGTTTTGGAAATATCATTGCTTTTCTTTCCACTCCCTTTTTCCGTTACCCAAAGTTGAGTGCTAGTCTTCTACATTGCAAATTAACAAACTCCTTTTTATCAATCCCTTTTCAAAAAATGAAACTAAAAAAGAACGAATATGTGGCTACAAACATAAGACTATACACAAACCGAAAACTTATTAATGCAAACTCTACAATAATCAGCATCTGTTATATACATACATACCTACCTATATATAACTATCCAAGAATCATGCCCCTCACACACAACACATACACACACCCACGTACACATGCATACACGTTTTTATAAGTGTATGATTTCACGAATATTTATAAATATTTTACGTTGTAAAAATGTAAATAAGTAAGAAAATGGGAGAAGGCACTGACTCCTGTAACATAGGTTATACTTATTACCTAGCTGAGAGTGAGGACTTCAACAGGTAATGTAACAATTATTATGATAATAAAAAAATATTAAATTGCGAACCACTTTATCAGTAAGTACTCAATTCTGCATCAGGCCTCAGGCTAGTTTAACAAGTTGTCAATCCGCATAGTTCTTGCCTTTCTATGTTGTATGTCAAATTAGGTGTGGTAAACTTAATCAAGGCGTTGGTGGTGCAATTATTGGCTGGTGGAGCTAGTAGTGCTTTTACATGACCTTAGCATATCTTTTAATTTCAATCCCAAGCGTGTATTTTTCGTATTAAAGACGTGCGCGGTGCGGGTGACCGTTTAAAAAGATATAAGTAAGCTTTTCTTTTGTTAAAATATATTCGCTTCGGTTAAGGTTTTATTAATCTTTGCCGGCACCGTCAGCCAAATAACTTGTTTAATAGAACTTCTTGTCAAGATATTCGTTGAGTCGATTTCATTTGTTCGTGTACGAAAAGTTTTGTGTATACATTCTCTCAATTTATGATAAAAGGACTCACTTGGTGTTTAATTTGGTTCATCCGTTGCTTTGATTGATTATTATTCTTATTATAAAATTATATGCAAAATGTTGACTTCCATTTTTCGAAAAAAATATCCAGTCTTATCTTAAGAATAGGTAACATTTGGTCCGGTGACCCATAATATGATTTATGTTTGCAACGTTATAAATTCGAAACCATTACCGTGCAAACAAAAACTCTCAATTATAATATGTGGGTAGTTATACTAATATAATGTAATGTTATGATATGTCAATTAACAATAGTTACCGAGTCAGGAGAAGAAAAAGCAGTTAAATTAATGAACAATACATAAATGCAGGAAAAAACTAAGTGAACAATAAATGCATTCTATTCTCTTATCTATACCTATATATAAAAGCGAAATACTACTCACTCATTAGTCACGAAATCTCAGAAACTACGTAAAGTAGTAGGGCTCTCAAATTTTGCATGGGGTTCCTTTTAGTACGCAGATGCTAAGACGGGATTTTGCGAAATTCCCACGGAATCGGGATTTATACGGGAAAAACTTCCCACGCGAACTAAGTTTAATATTTAAGTAATTTTATTATTTGTATCCTTAAGTGTATTGTAAGGTGTACAATAAAGTATATAATAAATAAATAATAAATAAATAAGTCACGAGCAACTGCTAGTATTCTATAAAGCTTTAAGAAATAGTAGGTTACCTACAAGTATCTTAATAAATTGCCTTACAACTATCTTCTCAAAATATCTCAATAATTATTTATGGCTTTAGTTTAATGTTTAGCTTCACGATAACTGTCAAAGAGTTTTTGAGGACAGATCAACTGATATCTGTGTGTTTTCCTCAAAGCCCAAATTGAACATTAACTGATAAAGTCAGTATTATTTGCCCAGTACAAATAGTATGACTTTTAATCGAGACTTTGATCTCTGATTTTCTCTCTTCTTAGTCTAGCAAACATCGACGTCTTCTAGATTAAAGTGACCAAAAGTTGACTTGATACTAAAATTAAGTGTCATTTATTCAAAACACACAAAAATGAATTTCCAGCAAACGGCTGTAACGTGTTTTCTAGGAGATAGTTGGATCATAGTTTAGGGCTGATATTCAGAAGAGTATTACCATCGTGTGCCCGGCGAGCGTCGTATTAGATAGGTAGATACTAAAGGCATGCACTATTGAATAAATGCATGCCATAGCTGTTGGCGGCGACTTTGTTCGCGTTGGTTGGTATTTTTCTGAGATAAAAAGTAGCCTATGTGTTATGCCATTATCGCCCAAATTTCTTAATGCATTTCTGCGTGATTGAAGCACAAACATACAAACTTTCACATTTATAATATTAGTACAATAATTAATGTCTGTTGTTTGTTACAGCTGCATTTTGGCTCTATGCCCAAACATTAACTGGGAGCAGTCCTGCTGTTACCGTTTAGACTAATAAATAAATGCCATTAAACTCTATCATAAACACTTATTTGTAGGTGCTCTTATTTGTAGTATTTTAAGTGTATTCTAAATTGTAAGTTTGCTTAGCCTTAGGGCTTCCAATCCCGCAGCCTGTATTCAATCTCGGTATTTGCGGGACTACAAATTTTTAATCCCGCGGGGTCTTGGTATTTGCGGGATCCCGCATATTGAAAATATTCACTTTTATATATGGCAAATAAAACAATGAGTTAATCAACTAACTCCACATTTATTTACGTATTACTGTTAGTATGAGACCAATCAAATTACACCGTTTTTTCTTCACAAAAAACAGTAACAAATACTGAATAAAAACATTACTGATATTTTAGGCTACGCAGTATGTATATACTGACTGAAATTCGGCTATATTAGGCTACTTAAGCTGTGAAAAACGGGCGACATCGGCCCCCGCGTTGTTTGCAACACTGCCGATCCCAAACGATCGCGCTCGCGAGAGGTCGCAAGCAAGCTTTTTTTCAGTTCCACAAATCCCGCGAATCCCGCGCCCGTAATCTCGCATCATGCGGGATCGGAAAATGACGCGGGATCCCGCAATACCGAGATCTTGGTCTTCCGGGATTGGAAGCCCTACTTAGCCTTTCCCGAACTATGTTGGTGCCGGCTTCCAGTCTAACCAGATGCAGCTGAGTACTAGTGTTTTACATGGAGTGACTGCCTATCTCCACAACCCAGTAGCCGCATACTCGATACCCTTTGGCAAGTCTGGTGTCAAAATTTCTGGCTTCTGTTCATCAGAGCCAAGGTGTGGAACTCTGCCGGCTTCTGTGTTCCCTGCCACATATGACCCGTCAGCCTTTAAAGCAAGAGTGAATAGGCATTTTCTGGGCTCGCTCGTTCGATTGTATACCTCATCTTACACTTACCATTAGGTGTGATCGAGTTCAAGAATGGGCTCATTCGTAAAAAAAAACAGTTACACGAGCCTTAACAAGCTTTCCGAGGCACGTACGAATCTCGATAATTATGTTGAGATGCCCAAGTAGCAAAATGTGGCCTGTAATTATCCTAGGAGCACGTATTTTTTAATCCTATAGAAATCCTGTAAACGTTTATAGAGCCGTATTTGGGCGCAGTTTATAGGACCATTACGCCCTATATTCGCTTTGTTATAATCCGGTAAAGTGCTATTTGATTTTATAATTACCTTATTAAGTGCTTTAACAAAATATAGTTGTCCTATAAAAATCCGGTAATTGCATCTAAAAAGAGCGATTTGTCCTCTTAGGCCGCTATCCCACTGGCGTTTTACGAGCGTTGGCGTCTCTCCAACGTCTGCGCAGCGCCAACGTTGCGCAGACGCGACGTTGACGTCGCGTTGTCGCGTGGCAAGCATTAACGTCCGCTGAACGCGACGTCAACTTCGCGCACATGATACTATTTGAGGCGTACAATCAGAAACAATGGATTTCGACGAGGAAACACTACTGTTGGTTTTACTCATAGAAATATAATGCTTATTTTATCTATGGTTTTACTACTTCAACGAAAATTACGTAAAAGGAAAAGAAAATGCCGTCGTCAATTTTATGGTCCGATCGATCACAAGAAAGTGAATATTTCGCACTGTACTCTAATAATATTAAAAATAATGAATCGGAATTTTATAAATATTTACAAATGCCGAAGACCACATTTGACGACTTTTAGAAGTGATTCAAAGTGACATACCATAGTTAGACACTAATCTTAGAGTTTCTGTGTCACCAGAAGAGAGGCTTGTTATAACTTTGGGGTATGTTAGGAAAATAATACATTTAAAGTTTCCATACAGGCTGTTTAAAATATTATATTAATAAAACGCTTCTGTGTATATTTTCAACTACTTGTTTTATTTGTTCAAAGACACTGTCTTATGGTTTACAATAATCAAAGTTTGTTTATTCGGAAATTTTCGTCATGGAGGCCTTTTAGAATAATATTATAATAAATGTATGTATTTTCAATATCGAAATCGTTTTCTGATAGTGACTGCATTCTGAATCGTACCAGTACCTACGTATGCTCGCTAAAGCAGCAACTGTGCAAATAGCCGTAGCCCGCAGTGTGACCATCTTAAAATTACTGATTCTGCCATAGTTTGGTTTGAAACCTGCCAAATCTTGCCAAAGACACGAGTAAAAAATGCCAAAAAATTGCCAACTTTGTTTAGAGTTGTAAACAAGTTTTGTGCGGATTCCTCATCTAAAGGTAAACGCAGACCTAGCCGCACCGCAGGCGCCGCAGTCTTCGCATTCGAATTCTTTATATGAAGTTCTATGCAACCTCGCACACCCACCCGCGCCACAGTTCCGCAGTCCCTGAAACGACCGAACTCCCTAAGCCACAGCTGATGACGTCACCAACCGCACGCAGCGGACGCTACGGCTAGCGCGGCGCGGATGACGTCATTCGCATCCACGGCGCGAGCCGAACCGGAGCTGGAGGAAAGAAATCAAGTGCGATGCGTGCGGCGACGGGAACAACTCCAGTCATTCCGCTTCCGACGCTCGCCCGCGACGGTCGTACCGCTCCGCGCTCTCGATCGTTCCGTGCCTGAGTCATCGCTACGCTTCGTCACGCCCACCGTGACGTCACTCGTAGTCGCCGACTACGACGCCTGGTCCGGATCCGCCTTTTTCGAGGCGGTGAAGGATATCCTGTTTCTATAACAGAGTATCGTCAAAAACAATTTGGTTTGGCCCCTTCAGGGTAAAACCACAGTTTCGTGGTCCTTGGTTGGAAACCTCACGGTGTCAACAATACCAAGGGGGTGCTGATCCGACGCACCCGCTGATCCCCATCAGGGTGAAGCAGTCAATTGGAGTCGAGTGCTAGGTTTTGGCCTTGTCAGGTCATCCTCCGATAACCATCATCTCTGCCTACCATCCCCCACCATCGGTCGCGTCTCTTGCTTCAGACGATCCTATCGCGCTCACCAGCGATCTCACGACTCTCTTTGGCCTGAGTGACTCCGTCTTACTAGCGGGCGATCTCAACGCCAAACACCCCGCTTGGAACAGCAACATGACAAATGCCAGAGGCAGAATCGTGTATAACCTAGGCGCGACCCTAAACTATGACGTCATCGCTCCGATGACTCCCACCCACTACCCACACGATCCCAACCATAACCCCGATGTCCTCGATGTGGCGCTCCTAAAGAATGTAAACCTCCATTTACACTCCATAGAAGCGCTTCACGAGCTCAACTCGGATCACCGTCCCGTTATCCTACACCTAGGTTCCCGCTCGGGTAACCATGATCCTACCCAACCTCCTCCGACCCAATTGATCACCGACTGGAGGAAAGTAAGTAAAAAACTGAAATCCACCACGTCGCCTCAATTGGACACCATTCCTGACCACATATTCTCAGTCGCTGACACGACGGCGGCGATCGACTCGCTTACAGATCACGTACAATCCGTCCTGAACGATTGTTCAAGTGAAGTTCCTGTAGTGGAAGACCACCGCTGAAAACTCCCGGACGATGTACGGAATCTGATAACCGAGAAGAACGCAGCCATCCGTGCGTACAGCGCTTTTCCCTGCGCCGCAAACAAAGCTCACATGCGCAACTTACAGCGTGCTGTAAGGAAACGCATTGCCGAGCAGCGTAATGCGAGCTGGGACAAGATGCTGAGCGAACTTGAGCCCACCCATCTTGCCTTCTGGCAGCTTCAGAGGAAGTTACGATCCACTGAAGAGGCCACAATGCCTCCTCTCATTCGTCCCGATAAGAGTGTCGCCTTCGATAACTCTGAAAAAGCAGAATGCCTAGCCGACAGCCTAGAGTCCCAATGTTCTCCCAGCTCTCAACCAGTAGACCAAGCCCACCTCGATATGGTGAATGCCGAAGTCGAACGTAGAACTTCCCTTCCGCCCGTCGAAGATCCCGATAATCCACTGGCCCCCATCACTCCTGATGAGGTCCAGGATATCATTAAAAGTCTCCAACCGCGAAAAGCCCCTGGCTCCGACGGCATCACCAATAGGGTTTTCAAACTTTTCCCCGCCCAGCTTATAGTGCTAATGACTGCCATCTTCAATGGCGCATTGAGCAATAATATGTTCCCTACAACCTGGAAACAGGCCACCGTCATAGGTATTCCCAAACCAGGCAAGCCCAAGTCTGACCCGTCTAGCTACCGTCCCATTAGCTTACTCAACGTCCTCGGTAAAATCTATGAAAGGCTTATATATAAGCGGCTCAAAGATTTTGCCGAAGCAAAGAGTCTAATACCCAATGAGCAGTTCGGATTTAGAACCGAACACTCATGTATCCAACAAGTCCACCGCATCGTAGAACACGTCAGTGCCGGCTTCCAACGGGGCGCAATAACGGGAGCCTTATTCTTCGACATAGCGAAAGCGTTCGACAAAGTCTGGCACAATGGCTTAATCTATAAGCTATACCAACTCGGCGTGCCTGACCGTCTCGTGCTCATCCTACGGGACTTTTTATCGAATCGCACCTTTCGTTATCGAATTGAGGGGGTGCTTTCCTCCCCCCATCCCATTCGCGCAGGAGTTCCTCAAGGCTCCGTACTATCCCCCCTCGTTTTCACGCTATTCACTAGTGATATTCCCAAGCATAAATATACCCAGCTAGCCCTATTCGCTGACGATACGGCTATCTATTATACCGGTCTTAAACCCGATGCCATCGCTCGCACTCTCCAAACTTCCGCAAACACTCTGGCCAAGTGGTTCCGGAAATGGAGAATCGAAGTCAATCCAGATAAAAGCCAGGCAGTCCTCTTTTCTAAACCGCGGATAAACCCACCCTCCCCCCGTCCGATTACCATGTACGGCAAGCCGATCCCTTGGGAAGAGCAAGCCAAATACTTAGGCGTGGTCCTCGATAGACACCTCTCCTTCGCTGAGCACATAAAGCAGGCACGTTCGCGCGCCGCTTTCGCTCTAGGTAGGCTCCACTTCATTCTTAGCTCTCGCAGCAAGTTACCACTCAGGTGCAAGCTGCGTATTTTCACCGCGGTCATCCGTCCCATCATGACCTACGCCTGCGTTGTTTTCGCACACGCAAAGCCCTACCTCCTCCACAAGATGCAGACCCTCCAAAACCGATTCCTCCGTAGAGTCACGGGAGCCCCCTTTTATGTTCGAAATGAGCTTCTTCACGTAGATCTCAAGATGCCCACCATCCAACAGTTCATGAAACGTGTCTCCAAGCGTTTCTTTGAAACTTCAATCCAACATAGGAATCCCCTTATTGTATCGGCCGCCCAATACGAACCCTCGCGTATCTCTAAGATTCGCCGACCAAGGCATACCCTAGTCACTCCCGATGACGCAATCACCCTGCTCCAAGAGAGCCGTAGGGAAACAAGTACAGTGGCACACAAACACAAAAACCGACCGTCCTTCCGTCCTCGCCGCCGAGGCCCGCCGCGACGTCCCCGTAATAGTCCACACCGACCCTTGCCAGAGCCAGCCCGCGACGCTGAGCCAGTAGCATTAAATTCCCTTATTAATAATAATAATGATATGATCCAGCCTGTCCCTAGCTGCCCTCCCCTGCGACGCCCTAAGCCGAGGTCCGTACCCCACAGGGGGTGCCCTTAGCGTGTAGTCGCCTAGTTTGTAAGTTTTTTAATAAGCCCTGGCTGGAGGCTTTAATTAATTTATTAATTAAGGCAACCACAGGCAAGTCCGGTTAAGCAGCCGACAACCTCAGAGGATGACCTGCGAGATGCCACACACAAAAAAAAAAAAAAAAGACGGGAACAACTGCAGTGACTGCGGCGCGGATAGATGTGCGAGGCCATTAACAAAAAGCGATGACTGCGGGGACTGCGGAGACTGCGGTGCGGCCGAGTCTGCGTTCACCTTAAATCAACCATGGTCAAAAATTTAGTTTATAATGCTAAAGATTTTTCAGAGTAGTACTAGTACTTGGTTACGATGACAAGCATTTTATTTGACGAAACATCTGTACTTTCGTCTATTATCAAGGAATAAACTGGTGCACGAGTTCTAAGATTCGGACATGATTTCAAATCTGCGTGCATTTCCTTCTTCAACTCAGGTTTCAGGACATTGTATGTTATTGCAGCTGCTTTTGTTCTTTTACATGAGAAGGATTTTGCCACCTCTGTGTTACTAAAATATTTGCAAATAATTTCATTCAAATGGTCAATTACGCGTAATGACAAATTATGTTCTATTGTAAAAGAACACACGTTAATCTCTGCTTTTTTTACTTCTTCCAAGGGTGAGTTTTTGAAAAATTGTTGCACTTTAAACAATACAGTGAATTTATTTTAAAATGTAAAATACATTCTAAGTGGTGGTACCGAAGAGTATATACCACACACTTACTATGCATGTATTACGGTTCATGAGATACAGTCCGCTGACAGAGAGACGGGCGGACGGACTTACGGATAGCGGAGGCTTAGTAAATAATGTTATTAATAATGATCTTAGTTAAATGATATACAGACATAACACGAGAAGTACAGGGGCATCCCCTACGATCTGTTTTCAGGGTTACCATTTTCGATATTTTGAGACGTCGTTATTGGACATTTATTTTCTACATTGCAATACTGCCAAAATCTGCCAAATTTATAAAACGTTAACCAGACATGCAGGAGGCTAAAATAGGAGGCCAATCCTGCCAGAATGGCAGGAAACTGCCACATATGGTCACACTGGTAGCCCGTAACCCCCTTCCGTACCCACACGGACAGAACTGAACGGCGTGATTGTACCTGTTGCCAACAAACGCGACGTTAACGTTACGTTGGTGCGACGTTAACGTCGCGTTCAGCGGACGTTAATGCTTGCAACGCGACGACGCGACGTCAACGTCGCGTCTGCGCTGCGTTGGCGCTGCGCACACGTTCGAGAGACGCCAACGCTCGTAAAACGCTAGTGGGATAGCGGCCTTATGATCTGGCGGGTGCCGCTACTAGAGTAATTAATCCTACAGTGATCAACGTAATACCGTTAGTAGATTCATTCAGTCGATCATTCGTTCTTTTTTCGTTAATTCATTGTGATTGACATGTGTCACTTACTTTTTTATTTTCAAAAGGTAAGTAAAGTCACATTATAATAATGTCTGTCATTATAATAAAATAACTTTTGCCATGTAACTGCTTTGTAAAGAGTGCCTACTCAACTTGCGAAAATCATTTTATTGATGAAGTGTTAGATGATAATAAACATATCTTCATGCGCCTTCAAAATTTAACAATTTCATTATTTGTTAATTAAGTAATAAATTAACCTATCCGACATAGGGTCGAAACACGTGCCATTACATTGCATTTGTCAGAACCTTAAAATGACTTTTTAATCAAAGTTAAGACGCTTACATGACATACCTACGCCACCATATTTAAGTTTTAGGGTTCTGTGGGTAATGTGAGTTAAACCATACGGTAATGTGCAAATCTTGTAAGTTGTTGCAAATATTTATACTTATCAAACATCGCCACAGGTCACCGATACTAACCTAATTATGAATTATCTTAAAATTTCGCTATGTTATGGTGTGTAGGTAATGTTGTTATTACGTAGTTTTGCACCCCTAGACTAGTGTCCAAACAAAATCAATTTCATTGCATTTTTTCCTAAATACGTAATTATAAAGTTTTTAAACATTTTCAGCAAGCTGCATTTTAGTCTGGACTGGAAATGGTTGTATTAATGGATGTCGATATTTTTTAACTAAATAGGATTTCCATAAGCTGAAGTATGCCAAATGGCCGAGGAAAATTACACACTTTTTGAAAGTAAAAAAATGTTATGGTTGTGACTATAATATTTCAAATGATACAAACAATAGGCAGGTACACTTCACTGTGGCTCAAAGGAAGATGACAAAATTGTTATACCATGATTCTTTTTGGTGTCAAAATTGCAAGCATTTTGCGATTTATGATTATTTCCTTACCGATGAGTGTGAAATTTGCTCTTAGTAAGTTTTTTTAAAGATTTTTTCATTATTTCTTAATTGACGTGTTTAAAGCTGTTGAGTATTTTTCTACGAAATAATTAACTGTTCCATTGTTCAGAGTAGATATTCAATACTAAAATATATTTTATAGCACACCTGATTTTTCACATGCCAATAATGTCCTGTGCCCACAGTAGTAACGTCTATTGTTTTATTGTTAGTTTTAAGGATAGTGCGGGCATTCCTAGGTAAAGCATATTTTATTATTTTATTTAAAATCGCAGAAATTCATTTAAAGCTGAATGTGATACATTATTCCTAATAGCCCACTGTTTTATATCCATCTGTAATTCATAATTTTTATCAAACTCAGTATGATCACCATCATTAAATTCACTATTAATGCTTCCGCTAGCATTTTCCGTATCTTCTTGATCATTACAACTCTCTGTAAAATTATCTTCCCAGTTGTCTAAGTCTATTTCCATTTTACCGTGTACGGAACCATCACAAACTTCACCAACTTCACCAGGCTCTTTTTTATTTACGAACTTTTCTTTTGATCCGCTTGACCCGAACTCCGATACCGACTTCATTTCAAAGTACTTTTTCGAAACTCTTCTTCGATAACCGTCACTACGCTTAAATCGTCTCCATTTATTTAAATCCATATTTATATTGTTCCAGCTTTCTCTAACAAATCACAAGATGGCCGATTACTCTAATAATAGCAAATGTAGAACACATTTAAGTAGAATCTTACTTATAAAAATCAGAGGCTATGCTAGCTTGGTGCTAAAAATCCGTTAAGAGTCACGACTAAGATAAATTTGTTCTATAATATCTTTACCTCTAGCAGCTATATCTGTGGCATTTATAGGAAGTGCATGTCTTATAGAAGAATGAAACAAGACGTTAACAAGATAAAACGATCTTACTAAATGCGATTATCGGATCAAAAGTCACACTTTGCTAATTTTATTTTTTTATAACTTGCACTTATAAGACTGAACCTGACTGACCGCTCTAGTAAGAGTCGTGCAAAATAATCCTATTAACATTTATAAAACTAAATGATAGGGTCAAAAGTACTTGTAGTTCAAATCATCTTAGAAGATGCTTTGGCAGGATCAGTGGCCTGAGTTAATGCATCTACTAGATTTCTATAAGACGTGTAATCTTATAAGTCAAATGCTATAGGAGAATTTTGCTATTTGGGTGGTACCCTATCTACGGACCGAACTCAATAAGCGTTATCATACCTTGAAGTACAAACTACATACAAAAGTGTATATTTTGTTTGTCTTTCTGTCACATCAAAATAGAGAAAAGGATCGATGTGATAACTCAGGGAAAACTGCGGTCAAAAGCTAGTTCATACAACAGGAAGAAAAGAAATGTCAGTGGTTCTGCCGTCCTCCAATATGAGACTTAACAACAAACAGAACATAATATAAAGATACAATGCCTATTTTATGAAAATAAAACTAAAACCCATTATTAGACCTCTATTCCCTATTTTAAAGTTTCAAAGAGTTCTAGCAAAGCTTAGAATTGTGTCGCCCGCAAACTAACAAACGATTGAAGTTGTACAATTGAGCCAAATTATTGCCTAGGTACGCATAATTTATTTCGGTGTAAAGATGTTCTCAACTCGTATATACTTTGAAGTAACGTTGTAGTATCTGTATTATTTGAATGTTTATTTATAATCCACTAGCTGGGCCTTGCGGTTTCAACCGCGTTAATCTACATCTCAACAATACAAATTTTCAACCCTCTAGGGGATGATTTTTGGAACAAAAAGGATTTTAAGTTTGACCCTGGATCTTCAACTATTCTCATTTCAAATGTCATCCAAATCGGTGCGGTGGTTAAGCCGTGAAAGCGTAACAGACAGACAGACAGACAGACTTTCGCTTTTAAATGATTAATATGGATTTTTATTAAATATGAAAAAAAGCCTGGTTGGTCGGTCCTACCTACATCGAAATTTAAAAATGACGTTTATAAACATCCCTTAAGTGTACCTTAATTACGTTTGTTTTTAAACAACTCTTACGGATGAATATAAATTACGAACTCATAACAATGTATAGAGAAAACGATTAGGTTACGACGCCTACTCTTAACTACCTAGCAATATATAATGTTCGGTCCATTTGTTAAAATAAGATCATAAGGTCACAGTCAATAAATTTTAGTTTTGAATAAACAATGAATAATATTTGACACAGGTTTGTAAGACAAAAAAACAATAGGTTATGATGAAATATTATGAATTACTTGTTACGTACTAGGTAGTATAAATTTCACTTCAAAAGATTGATACCTTCGGGTTGCGTGAAGTGTACGTCTTTTCAGTGTCCCTTTCTGGATTATTATTCAAACTCTCGCCATAAATCCTTTTTGCTAATCGTATTTTACCCATCCCTTCACATGACAGGACTGCGGAAGTATACCTTTATCAACCCTCGTCAGCGAATCTTCATAACCCGAATGTTGCAAAATCTTACCAGTATTATTGTCGAGTTCACAGATTACAGAAATATTGTCAACATCCACATCAAGCCTGAAAACAAATAAGGTTAGATTGGTACACGTAAGAGGCTTAAGAGTACAGGACGAGTATATCATTTGACCTACCAAAGTCAAATCTAAAATATCGCTGAATCAAAAGGGTCAGTTTATTTTTCTGAGTTATGCTTTATTTAAATTGGGAGGACACAAAAGAAGATATACCATAATTATAATGATGTAATTAGAAAAAAAACCATACATTAAAGATTTAATCTTTTAGCTAACCTCCATGAAGTTTTATTTTTAACAAAAAAAAATGTTACACGTGAACGGTTATACAGAGTTGATACGACAGAGGGGCATTAAATTACACTAAGTACGTATACTATACGTATTTAGTGTTAATTCGATACAGTTCAAATATAAAAAGAGCCAAAAACATTTTTTTTTTCAAACAATATAAATAGCTCACAAGTCAGGTTAAAACGACCTTAGATACTTAGGTAACAAAGAGGCAATGTAGCGCGGCGTGTGTTATCTCTTGTCGTGGTCAGATTTATCACTTTAAGGTGCATCTCATCGAAATCATTTGCGACTAAACTACTTCTCCTATTTAATTGATTTTTGGTACAAAGCTTGAAAATGGTACCTAGTATACGCACTTTAAAGGAAAGCCCCTCGGCCGTATCAACTCTGTATGATATAGGTGACCAGGCAAATATTGTTTGGCCATATAAATTATTTCTAGTGAGAAAAAAATGCCTACGACCAAGTCTCAGACCTACCAAATAAAAAAAACATAAAATGGGTCAAGCCGTTTCGGAGGAGTTCGATAACAAATACTGTGACACTAGATATTTACATATAAGAATATAACAACTTTTTAATCCGATGATGACGTAAAACATTGACTAGCAGATTGTCAGTTCTTTGCAAGCGCGCTTCATCTTCGACCACATCCTCGCTTAACATCAGGTGAGATGGTGGTTAAACGTAAGCCTGTCAACTACAAAAAAATAATTAAATATATCATATTATTATTAATTAGCGTGTTTTTATAAACAAGGCTAATAGTATTTATAAATTAATGTAATTGCACATCACACTAGTTTTAATCAGTTGTCGTAATCATATGTGGAAAATATTGTGGGTTATACATTTACTCAATGTATACATACTCAGCTCATATATGTGTAATACTATAGTGTGTAACCGTTTATTTTCCCAATAAAATAAAATAAAAACAAATCAGAGAAAGTAAATAAATAAGGACAGTCTTGTGTGGAGAATGGAGATTCAGAGCCGATGAAATTTCAGTAATAAATTTATAAATATTAACAAAACCATGTAAGTAAGAGTGATAAAACTAGATCACATGTTAGAAAATATGAGCAGAAGAACCCATTTAAAATCGTGGAAGGCTGGAAGCCTTTCCTCGAACGTGCGAAGGGTAGTCGAAACAAGTGGCGTGGTACATTCATTACACCCGGCCAACAAACTTTGTACCGCGTGTGGGGAACTTACGCGGCTGTTCTCAGCTTCTAATTAATTGGCATGAGTTTATATGTGTATTAAGTATATGTAGTTAATGACATTATTTTGGAATTGGGTTTGGGAGGAGCGTTTGCACTTTGTGAGTTGAAGAACGAAGGAAGATTTTTTATATTATTGGTAAATAAATAATTGCTTTATTCGTTTGAATTTTATAAAAATCATCGACTAATATGAAAAAAAAAACAACTTATAAAAACTTTGTTTTTATTTGTCACCAAAAACAGAACTGTCGAGTGATTCAGTACCTACTCAATAAGAAATTGAGATAGTGTATTATACTTATAATATCAGTTCAATTATACATTTTTGTTCAAGAACCAATGAATCAAAAATGCCATTCTTCATCATCGCTTAACATCAGGTGAGATAGAGGTCAAATGTTAGCCTATTAACAATAAAATAAAAAAACCAAACATAAAATAACAATAAAAATAACTTAATAGTGATACTGAATCTCAAAAAATACGTTTCCTGCTGTAAAACTTAGAGCAAAGTCGCATAAGAATGCAATTTGTGAAATAAACATAATTATTGCAGTAATGATGTAGCGTGGGCGTGATATAACAACTATTCCCCAACAATAATAATAATAATCTTAACTAGTCTTACAGGAAGAACTCTTGTTTAACGAGCATGTTCTTTGATGAAATTACTAACACTAAACTCGATTTGTTAACATTATTATAGAACCTTGTTTTATATCAGAGTGAGGGATACTATTTTTGTTAGAGCCGTTGTAGGATAAATTTTTCATATAATATAATACATTCATGTGAAAGTGTGTTTGTTCGTCCGATTTGTAGGTACATCAAAACGTAGCCATGTATCGATGTGAATTTTGATGTGGAGATAGTTGAAGGGTTGGAGAGTGACAAAATTTGTCACTCTCCAACCCTTCAAATACTACTTATTAAGCTGAAAAAGAAAACTTTTGAGGCTTAAAAAAACGTGAGCAAAGCAGCGGACGGAAGCTATTCTGTGATGTTAATATAATCTCAGGACATCTCGCGATCGTAAACGCAACACAAATGTTGATTGTTTCGATAATAGTAAAGCTTAATATTTTTAACACATCGCTGGTAAACCGTACCTCTTCTTGGGACATTCGATGGAAAATAGTGTATCAAAAATTCATGTGTCAATAAGATATAATAAAATGGAGATAAAATATTTGAGATCAACTTGCATAACTTATAAAATTGTCTTTGCGGTCAATGTTAAGCCAAAAACAATTCATTTGTTTCAATTAGACCATTAAAAGTATTTTTGATCGTCAAAATTTGCAGATAAAAACAATTATATGTGAATTCCCATCGGCAGATCTTTATGGTTACTCAGCTAGCAACTCTATTCAAAAGTTTTTTTTTTACAATATTTGGTATACATGATTATGTTTCTGTTATGAGAGCACCATGCATCTTTAGTAATATTACTAATAGGTACAAGGTCAACTGGTAGTACACCAGCTTAGTAAGTTAATTAATTCGCTTAATTTATCATTGATGTTATATGGGTATGTACAGTTGTATATATCTATATAATATGTAAAAATTAATCCCTATTTTCGCGTGAACGGCTGGACGCTGGACCGATTTCGCTAATTCTTTTTTTATTGTGTTTGTTATTGTCAGGCGCGGTCGCCCTACAAAACACACTAACGCCATCTATGATAACTAAGATGGCAATCGGCGTGGTCTACTCCTAGACGTAACCTTGTAAGAGCAGGGTGTAGTATTTTTCCAGGTACAAAGAAATAAAAAAAAACTTTTATTTTTGAAATTTATATTTGGTGTACATAAAAATACATTTTAATTTGCTTTTAACAAACGATAAAAAATAATTTTGTACATAATTTAATCGTGTAGTAATATTATTAAATCTTTTCATTTCAACGGCTATAACGCGCGCCGCTGCAAAGTTTTGTCGCACTTTTATGCGGCTTCGCGTCGTCTTGGCCAAAAGTAGAGACAAATAAGAAAGAAAATTGTTTTAAATAATGTTAGAAGTTTATTTAATGACATATTTTTAACTTACCGGTTAATACCGTTTATTTACCGGAAATGTTATCATTCTTTTTTGGGATTTTTGTCGTATTTCACGCAACCCTTCACGACATAACTCGGCATTTTTGCTTATAAAACTTACGACCGCTCCCGAAGATAGCCGATCGCGTTCTAATTCACTTCGATAAAGGGAAGACCACTTTGGGACCAAGTTCGAGGCGTCATTATAACATGCGGTCTGCCCAGTCCTTACGCAGTAAAAAAACTGAAAGTCGTTTAAAACAGATGCTTCGGTCGGAGTATTGATATAAAATAATTAATTTATTATTTCTTACAAAGAGAATGTAAAAAAACTGAATTTCTTAATGCACATCACGGTTAGTACAGAGCTATCACGTCTAATATTAAAAGTTCAATTTAATATGGAGTTTTGGTAAGTTTCGTAGGTTTGGATAGACTAACATACACGTTACTAACACAACACATGATAGACTTGGTTATAAAGAAGAATACAATAGTTTTCTTTAATTTACAGTTGAATTTTGCGTTTTTAAAAATACCAGCAATTAGACGTAGAAACTTAAGTCGCAGAACTCGCTTTGTTTTTGATTCTTTTTTTAAATCTATCAATTTGAATTCAATATATAGTTATGACAGGACAACGTCTGTCGAGTCAGCTAGTTTACAATAAATAAATGTTTCCTGTGGTTCAAAATAATAACTTTATTTGGTCTGTTACTTAGATTTTCAAAAAAATTTGTACACTATTTTATACCTTTTCAAATCAATGATATATTACAAAGACTGAAAGCGTCAAAATTCAGGAGTGAAGACTGCTGACGTCACATGGCGCTAAAAACTGAGTGGTGGTGGCTAAGAGCTGTCAGCATCAGTAACGGGGCCCCACAGGGCCATTGCCTGCCGGGGTTGCGGGAATGTTCTAACGAGATACCGCGGCCCCGGAACTTAAGGGCAGCTGAAGGATCAGGGTGGGTTTTTAGTCAGTAGAAGTCTGACACACCCTACCGCTTAACCCAGAGCGGGAGAAGTCATTCGATGATTTTCCCACCCGGAAAAAAAAATTTCAACTCACTGTATCGTCTTTTTTTAATACGTGAGAAAGAAACACTGGCAAACTGAATGAAATATTTTAAGAAAATAACCTAAATACTATTGCAACCGTTGATTAATAATTTCGGTAGCACTCTCTTTTCCCACCTTAATGCGTACCGTTGAGCTAACTCCTTTTTCCTTGAGGTAGAAATCCTTATCCTCATCAGATATCCTCCCTGCTGGGGTGGGCGAATGGGGCCTGTCAGACTCTGACTAAATCCACCGTGTGTTCCTTCGCACCATTTAGCTTATCTAATCACAATTATTGCAATGTGGTTACATGTGACTACAATACCAGTGTAAAAATGTATAAAATTGTTACGAAAAAGTGGCCAAGAGCGAGTTGGAGTCGCCTTTGAAGGGTTTTATAGTAGTGAGCATAGATTAGCGAAAAATAACTTTGTTTTTCATAGTGTTTGAATTACAAAGATACATTTGAGGTTTTTGGCAGTGTGCTATAAATAAAAAAAATGCTGACTATCTATCTATATCACATTCAAAACAATTTTCGATGAAAGTATTCCATTCCATTCTGAACAATTTGGAAGTGTCTCTTCTCTTTTCAACCGACGACAAAAAGAGGAGGTTATCAATTCGACGCGTATATATATTTTTTTTTTCTCTCATCTTTCAAAAGCTTGATTTTGAGGAAAAATAGTTTTAGGAACCTCTATGTCTTTGAGGCAATACTTGTTTAAAATTCTATCTACAGACACCACACACATATAGTTACATATAGGTTTTAATAGTTATAACCCCTTTTTTATGTAAAAAAAAATCATACAGTGGTTTATAGAGTACATCTACCTACCAAGTTTCACCTGTTTAGCCCAGATAGTTTAAGAATAAAGTGGCTGTGACATACGGACGGACATGACGAATCACATGAATGACAGAACCCTAAAACGATGCGATAAGCGAAGAAACGTAGAATAAATTTGAACCCTCGCGACATTTGATTTTTTTCTCCGCCTTTACAGTATTTGCCTCTCACGTAGGACAGAGGAGAATTCAGAAGCGCCTTATGACTTTATTACCTTTTCGCTAATTTTCTCCGAACTTCGCGTACGTGAGCAGTTTGCAAAGCATCCAATGTAAATGCCATGCAATAAGCGGCATAAGCATCTTTTGAAACACTAAACGCGTTAGCTGGGACGTAACGAGCGGAATAAACTTCGTTCACGTCTAAAAATTTGGTGCAATATGCACGTTCAAGACTTAAAATATTTTAAATAATAAATTGATGGCAAATTTTATCAAGATTAAAAAATGAATAAGAATATTATCTATTGGCTTTTTTTTGAAATTTCGTAAAGACTTGTTGATACTTTCCGTAACCCATTTTTATTCGGTAGGAAAATCATCAAATTACTCCTTCCGCTCTGCGTCTGAAAAGGAAGGGAGTGTCAGAATTCGACTGACTAAAAATTCACCCTGTTCCTTCAACTGCCCTCACGTTTCGCTGCCGCGGTATCTCTTTAGAACATTCCCGCAACCCCGACCATCAATGGCCCTATCGAGCTGCTGACTGCTCTTTGAGGCTTTCATGACCCATGGTCTTGCCTTACAAGCAAAGTTGCAATGCCGCTAGTTTCTTGGGACATTTCTTACCATCAGCGTTGATGACAATTTTTTGGACATGCATACCTACTATTTAGTTAGGTTAAATACATAGTTTATTAAATGAATTTCAAACTAATAAAGTACACTTTGTTGGTTTTATATATTTGGTAAGATGGACAGATGACATTATGGCGGTCATAGTAGTTAGTACAATTGTGACAAAGGTAGGTTATATGGAGAGCATCAGGAGGTGTATTATTTCACACAGACCATTACTTTTTTTTTTTCAAATTAAAAAATACTATAAGTATTATATTTCCTACATAAATATATATATGTATTTGCTATAGTAATTTTGGTTGCTGATTCACTTCCGTTGTCATTTCAACACTAGGTTCGGTTGAAATCCGAACTGGTTGTCTGGCATTATGCTAAACCGGGCTTTTTGACGCAGCCGTGACGAAATCCACATAATCTTTTTTCTCTGTGATTAGACGTAAGTTGTTTTGCTGTACTTTAGCTTGTGGTATGTATCGTGGTATGTGCCCAATAAATAATTTTTCTTTCCTTTACAGTGAGTGCTAAGAGATGCTCTACAGAAGAAGAGGCTAAAGAAATAGGAACTAAAGAGGTCATTGATTATCAAGTCCCTTCAATAGTCATATATAATCCAAACGTGAGCTCACATACCACATCTATTGCAGTTGTTTCCACATTTAACTTTTTCGCGACTATGAAATGCATACTGACACAGTTTACATAGAAAAACAATGGAAACCCAACATTTACTTTTATCAGGCAAGGCAGCCAGTGGTAAATGTAGCTAGTTCACAGTGGCACTCGAACGTGAGTTTATGGCGAATATATTCACGGAATACTGCTTTTATATTGGATCCTGCGTTTAGTATTCAACCGACTAAGGATTGGTATGTATCAATGAAATCAGACTGGAATCTTTATACCCCTATTTTTCCACAGTTGTTTCACAGTTACAAAGATTTTAAATTGAAAAGTTGTTCACCCGCATACACTCGTATTTTTCTCACGGAGGTAGAAGCTACGTACCTACCTACTTTTCCTTCTTAAATACCTCTAAATAGTATACAGCATAGTCGCTGTTTGTTTCTCTCCTATATTTAAGCCAAACAAGGTATTTTACTATGGTTTTAATAAATAGAAAGAAGAAACAACGAGGATTAGGTAGATAATTAAAACCCTTGCAAAGCCGAGGCGATCCTGCATTTGTACATGTCTATAACATTTTAAGTAAATACATAGGTATATTTGTGAGAACCAGTAACAGGCCGTGAGTTTTAACTTGGGCAATGGTGATGATGAAAATTACATTATTTTATGTACCTACTGCTGTCAAAACGACGATGAAAAGTATTGTAATGTGATCGAAATTTGTAACATCAATCGATTCGCATTGGCTCCGCCTAGATGATTACGGGCCGTTTCTTCTCATAGAGAGGATACCTGTGTGTTGGTGTACTTGACTTTATGGAAGTATTTAAATAATAAAACTGCAGTTCGTGAAAAATACTGTGTTGCTCGATAAAATCGTTGCTATACAGCACTGTCATGGCAGATAAATTAGACGAAATTTGTGCATATGCCTCTGGGCCTTTGTGCCCTACATAAATAAACAAACCAAATGTTGTGTTGCCACAGGGTTGGCAACACAATATTTCCACACAACTGTGGTAACGTTAAGCCTGCAATACAAGTTGGCCGAGCTTAGACCATCGCGAGCCTAGACAAATTGATACAAGGCAAGCGTTACTGTCTAGACGTTCGGCAAGTTTGAAGAAAGCCAATGCAAATGGCCAATATAGACTAGACTAGATTTTGAGGAGACGTCCACATGTTGGGCACTGTCAGTTTTTATTGGCCGAGCGCTCGCGAGCGCCTTTGATTTGTGCAGAAAAACCGACACCGCTCCGAAGTGAGGCAAGTCATCGCGAGCGACTGAAAGTTGTGACAAGCTACGTCAAATGAGGACTATACACGTTGGCGCTTGTCTATACGCAACCAACTAGGCAAGTGACACCGAGCGATAGCAAGATAATGAAAATATACCGTCTACATGTTGGTATTGGCCTTCACTCGACAACGCTCGGCCAACATGTATTGCCGGCTTTACGGGCTGCTTATGTTAAAGCCTTGGTCCTTTTTCATCTTGGTCATTTTTCTTCTTATCTTTTTGGTTGGTGGTTGATTTGATATTTATCGAAAAAAAAACAGAGATCAATACCGTCTGATTTTTAGTTCTCCGGCCATTTTATCGAGGTAAAATGAACAAAATAAATGGACAGTAGGTTTTTTTAGTTGCTTCCCAAAAATATGTTTGCATAGAATAAATGTGTATGGTGATAAATATGGTAGGTAAAGGTTAACACGAGTCTACATACTCAGATTCATTATCATTATTAAAACATATAACTTGTTATCGCTACGCAAACAGATAGACTCAACTTGAAACTGATTGTTTCATCTTGACTGACGGTAATAATATAATATCACTATTGTTTGAGTAAATAGAGTGATTACTTAAATATTAAAATTATGCGTCAGCTCCACTAATGAGTCTCTCGTTGCGATATTATCGCTCTACCACTTCTTCCCAAAAAGAAACGCTTCTTGAGATGATAAACGATCTTTATTTTACAAATTTGTTATAAATAACACTTTTACACGTCATTTTTTCGTAAATATTAAATAGATGAGGTCGGTGTTTCCTAAATGACTACCCTGAGAAGAAACACTGAAACAAACTCAGGGGTCCGTCTCTTTTGAAGTCCATACAATCTATACTGGTTTAATTATATGGGAACCTTGTAGGTTTCAGTCTGAGGCGATCTTTTGAAGAAAGATGCTCATAGATTTGAGTGTGGGCCTGTCCATATAGTGCAAGCATTTGTCAAATGACGTATAGCTCAACTTAGAACATGGGTGACCAAGATTCCTTAAACACAAAAAACTTGGTCCTGGCTGCCATTACTTCATATTTTATATTCGTATTCGTTACGGGTATTCAGAAATAATAAAAATATTGCAACAGTTATGTCAAGGGGTATTGTGTTACTTGGTCGTTTTTTCATATTTAAAATATTTGCAAGCGATACGTTAAAATCACTGCTAAAACACTGGAAGCCCTTTTACTCTGTAAATACATACTTACAAGATCGATATTCACTAATTCTTTTTTGAAGCTCTATAACGGCCCAGTATCGCAGAGTCTTATTTAAAGGAAGCATTTAATTTTTCGAAAACCAACAACATTTACACGATTCTGAAACACAACAAAATTATGAACTTTTGTCCGTCTGTCTATCTGTTGTTTTATTGTTTGGTCGGGCTAATCTCTGGAAAGGTTGGACCAATGTATATGTAATAATGGGAGATAATTTCCTCTTTTTTTCCATTTTTAACCCCAAATTTCAACGGGATCAGGATCGGGATCGGGTTGGTAATAGTAATATCTGCACCTAATCGAAGGAAGTCGCTGGTGGTATAATAATACAATGAAAATTTCTTTACACGGTGATATTATCGCATGCAACTCAACTGCCAGGGTTTTAGGAACGTTATTAAGGAGATACCGCGGCCCTAAAATGTCTGGGAACAGGGTGGGTTTTTAGTCGGTAGAAGTCTGACACTCGCTTCCGTACCACTCAGAGTGAGAGGAATAATGTGATGATTTTGTTTGGAAAAAAAGGGGAGGCGGCGCTTATATAAATAATATTTACTTATGTGCGTTGATGGTATCTATTTTCTCATTTCTGCCTTATCTACCTGTTTAAAATAAAGAAATAGGGGTTTCTATTAGGTTAACAAGGTGTTAAAGATTGTGTAGAAGATTTTTATTTGTTGGGTTAATATATTTAAAACTTGTGTAAATGAATAATACAGATGGTCATCATTAATTACAAATTCATACCGCTAAGTGCCATATATTTGAGTATTCAAAGTGTTTATACATTAAGTTAAAGTTTAAAAGTAATGTATCACAATAAAATACAATGTCGCAAAAAAATTCGCTAATGCCCTAACCAAAATTCCATAAAAGTTTCAAAGTTACTCTTATTTTTGTACACAAAACCTGGATTGAATTTTGTCAAACAATGTTGTTGTAGCTAAGTAAAAAATAATAGCTAAACTTAGGTTTTGACTAAATATTTATTTTTTGTAGGGGCTTAAATGGTTTCAAAGTGATTCGAGGATAATAAAATTAGAACTTAAATATCTTAACTTTGTGCGCGTAAAAATATAAATAATTACAAGCTTATGTTTTACCCATAGCGAGATTGGTTTTAAATCGGTTGAAATATCCTTGTCTACGCACCATCATAATTTTAGTCAAAATACGTGTACATAACCTGCCCACTTCCAATGCTGTTATAACTAACAAAAACAAAATCAATTTATTTCACATAGTCCTATATGGGCACTTATAAAAGGTCTGAAGTTAGTGCACGGTTCGAAATTTGGTGTTTCCGTTGGAGAAGAACTCGCAAGAACACCACAGTTAGTCTTTAAAAAAAATATATAAAAATATATCTTCACGCATTCACATCAAAAATTAGCTTTACAAAACTATTAATAAACTAAAGCAAAGCATAAAAAAATTATATACAAGTAAAATAAAATAAAAATAACAACTTTCCGATTCCACGCTATTGGCCCTCACTTTTTCAGTATCTGAAGTTATTACTCATTGTAACGTGGCGCTTAATTATATTTATTTTGAAAATGAGTTATTAAATAACACTTTTAACCGACTTTTTTTTCGCAGATTTCCAGTCACGACTGGCATAATATATTTTCACAAAAGAAAGCGCGCATCTCTCTGTCTGTTTGAACGCGATAAAGTCAAAAAGTACCAATTGGATTTTCATACTATTTCTCCAATGGACGGAGCAATATAGTAGGTATACCTATAAATAATTAAAGTATTGTTTAAATTGGCTGAAATATGGCGAAGATTGTTGAAGATGTGGTAAAATATCATGTTGACTGGGAGCTTTAAGGCCGATACAGCATTGAGTTTACAGTTTTATTGGACGGCTCTCCACATGAACGTTCCCATGGGAACTTTAAAGCTAAAATCGATCTAGGTAAGCTATCTATATAGGTCAGATTCCGAAGTGAAACCCTGAATCGTTGTAAATGTTAACGAAGATTTTCAAAACTATGTTGAAGTCAGCTTTCAGTTTATCTGCATGATAGCTGAGCACCTACCAGTATTTTGCATTTAACTACCAGTATTTTATTACAATATCTTGCTTAGAATATCGTGGACAGAATTCCGCACGAACGTGTCCATACTTCAGGAGATCGGCATCATGCAGCGTCTGTCAACCGTAGTACAGTCGCGCATACTGCAGTACTTTGGTCACGTCTCTAGGCGGGGTACGACTCTATAGGGTGGCTGGTCGTTCAAGGAAAGGTGGAAGGAACCAGGTCGCGTGGCAGTTCACCAATGCGCTGGACTGACCAGGTGAAATCAGCACTGGGAAGCGGCGTATCTGAGTGCGCCAAGCACTCTGCCAACAGGGACAGATGGCGCGAGATCGTGCGAAGAGCTGTTTCCGCCCCTACCACCAACGCGCCTCAACGTGACCACGACCGCTCTGTCAAAAGCGAAGCGACAAGGAAGAAGATTTTACTACAACTACCTACATGATCCTCACTATTCTGGCTTCTAACTATAAAATTATAATCAAAACTGAATGAATGGCAGCCAGGACGAGGCTTATAGCGTGTTTTCTAAAACTCGAAGTAATCAAGATATTATTTGTTAAGAGGGTTAGCCATTCAAGACCTGTTTGATAATCTATCAACTGTAGCAAAGGTAATTAATATGAATAATATTATTTATTTACAGTGGAAGAGAAAGGTCGATTGTAACGATATAAAAATCAGGCTTTTAGCGACAAGACCACCCATTGTATCACCCTTTTTAGTTGTCAAGTCCATAATTTTGTTTTACTGTTATGGTGTACAATAAAGAATATATCTATCTTAATCTCGTGTAACTTCAGCAATCCAATCCAATAACATATATATTTAAACGGAACTCAAAAACATGTATGTAGGTAAATAAGTTTCAACACAGGACGACAATATCAGATTGCACGGCGCAGTATATTACCATCGATGCATGCGCTATAAATTCACGAGTCAACGCTTTTCTGCAGTGTTCCTGCTATTCTGCGAGAGTTGTTTACTCTGTCAGTACTTTAACACGGTATTGTGTGTACTTGATATCTGGGGAAAATTCTCAGCTGCTGAGAGGAAAATATCTATTATTTTATTACATCTTTCTATCACAGTAATCTGTCAATGAAAATTAAACAGTAATAAGGAAGAGCTTTAAAAATATTTTTTTATACAGGGTGGCAGGGACATCGACGCACAAACGCTTACCAGGGACCTCCCTGCGTTGGAATTTTTTGTCGGCTTTTTCATCATTTTTCAGTATTTATTTTTTTACTAAAAACTTTATAAAATCATTGTTTGTATCTAACCCAATGAGATATTAATTAAAAATTAAAATTCACTTTTTTTTACTTAAAACAGCAATGTAAATAAAACTCGAAAGCGCTACCTGATCAGCAGTTTTGCTAGGGTTAATTTGCGAGGTTAACACAGCTAATTAGGCAGCCCTTTAGAGTTTTATTTACATTACTGTTTTAAGTGAAACAAGTGAATTTACTGTTTTGTTTTCTACGTCGGATTTTTCTTAATTTTATTAAATTGAGAATAACCGACGAAAATTTTCAACGCAGGGGGTCCAGAATGATGTACTGAATCCATGTTAAGCGGTTGCGCGTCGATGTTCCTGCCACCCTGTATAACTAAGTTAAAATATGAGGGACGGCCCAGTAATTACAGGCATGGCTTACGAGTAGAAGGTCGAGGGTTGAAACCTAGGCCACATTACTTTGTGTAATTTCCATCATCACTACTATTCTTAAAATGGTGAAGAAAACTATCGGGAAGACCAGAAAATCCGAAGATATGTGACATCCACCAACCGACACTAGGCTTGTGTCAGAAGTTACATATTTACGGCCCATTCCTTTTTACAGAGATCGGGAATGTAATCAGCTAATTATGTTATGTTAAGATAAAATAATGCTTCCATTGATTTCGTTCATTTTTGGGCACCAATCGTTTGTATGAAGCAATGAAACCTTTATAAGCTAGTCACGGGTAATTTGCTCCGAATCTACTGGAGCGATTCAGTTGAAATTTGCTTCTCATATAAAATTCTATGTCCGAAACAAGGGCGCTTACCTTAAAATTTTAATATATGGTCACTTTTTGGGGACAAAAATAAAAAGAAATGGCTCTCATTGCCTGTTCAAGTTCGCCTCGGCGGTGAACATGTCACCTCCTACACGATAAGTAAATATTTATTTGGAGACTGGTGGGTATTACTGCATAATGCAACAAAGTTCAAACAACTAATGTACCTATAGGAGAATTGACGCTAAATATGGACTTTACTTTTTTTATTCACTTGCTATGTCGCAATCTTTTTTATAAAAGGTGGGGAAGATGATACGACCATATATGAAAACACCAACTATGCTAATCTTGAGGAAACCATAATGAGGATAAAATAAGATGTGACATCATAAAAATAAAAACATGTTACTATATTTTCTTTAATTAAAAAAGGTAGGTAAAAGTATGAAATTGCCGTTTTATAGTGAAAGATGCTTTGAATTGACTTAAACCTTTATGGTGTGAGAGTTTTTTGTGCTTAAACGCAGGATATTTGACTCTGCGTTGAAGCACAGTAGCTAAATAGAGTCTGTGGAAAAATATGAAAATAGAAAAAAATATCCTGAATACATTTTTTTACGGTACTAAGGAGATCATCATAAATGATGATCTAGGCTATGGTAAATTTATGATCGTATTGTCTTCTCCATTTTGTATATACCTAAAGATAACTAGCAATATGGTTAAAATTTAAATTACTAACAATCTTGCTACCCCTTCCAAATATGTTTGTGTCTGGAATGGGTTCATGGCAATAGTATAATGGGCGGGTTTCAACCCACGATCTCTCGATCACAAGGCCCATACATTAGGCAATTATCTTAGACAATGCCTCTGTCCCTATCCAGTTGGTCTCGCTATCTCCTTCGTAGTTTACCGTGACCTTGCCTTCATCATCATGGCTCAAGGCTCCAGTTTTGTGTAATTTAAGCTCACAATTTATACAAAAAGCGGCAGACATGGCGGAAATATTAATACGATATGGATTTCCGCAGTGTTTGCTAATTTGATTCATTAACAGACATGTTATTACTTATTTAATATTTCCTAATTACGTGGACGTATTAATACATATTACCCGTTGTGTGTATACACATAACACATACATTTTTTATGTTGTATTTACACTCGTAACAACACGCTAGCGTTGCGTATTTTCATCTTACTATCTTCTTACTTCTTATTTCTTATCTTATCTTATCTTACTTCTTCTTACTATCTTACTTCTTACTAATATTATAAATGTGAAAGTTTGTGAGGATGTATGGATGTTTGTTACTCTTTCACGCAAAAACTACTGAACGGATTTGAATGAAATTTGGCATGTAGATAGTTTACATCCTGGAATAACACATAGGCTACTTTTTATCCCGGAATTCCCAAGGGATTGGGATTTTACGCAGGGAAACCCTCCAACGCGAACGAAGTCGCGGGCAGAAACTAGTTATGTATATGGCTAAAACGCAAACATAGGAATATGCTCGCATAGGTATATATATTGTAATGCAATTTAATTTCTGATTGCAATTTATACACGAATTTTGCGTACTACTCGTATGTAGTTTGTAACGTAGACGCGTACGTGCATCTTTCATATTTTATTTTCATAAGGCCACAACGCCACCATAGGAATTTTTTCGCGGATTGTAATGCTATTTTTTAATTTGTGATTACAATACATATATATCCCGACTTTTTCAGTACTGATCTTCAACTAAAATTAACAGTGTAGTTTACTTTTAGTAACAGTTAACTAAAAAATAAACAAGAAAATATAGAAATAGAAAAATTAACCAGCGTTATTAATGTTACGATTAATTAAAAATAAACAATATAAAATTAAAACATTTACTCAGTAAAAATGTTTGCAGACTGTCTTTGGTAACCATTTTTCACATTTTTATTAAGTAAAGTAACGTAACTATTTACCACTTTTTTATAATAAATTATAAATACTTTCAAAAATGTCCAATCCAAATACTAGTAAATCATGTCTTGTGGCGAACTTGTTACTGCTACTAAGCGGAGCGTTGTAAATTGACGTCACATGCGGTCACGTGACTGTTAGTGGGACTCTATATTTATCGTAAGTTTAAATGCCTGTAAAATCAAAACTAATAGGTATTTTTTACTACAACAAAATTAGTGTATTTCTATACATACAAGCTTTACTGTAACAAACTTTCAACCGATTTGGCATACCTATTAACATTCTTCATTAAAGATATGTGACATTCACCAGCCCACACTGGGGCAGCGTGATGGATTACAGCGACTTCCTTCTTATAAAGAGGACGCCTTTGTCCCAGCAATGGAAAAATGTAGCTTTAAATATTAGTAGTAGTGAGCCACTGGTTAAATTAGACCACATTTAAAATGATTTTGTAACGTATTAAAATATAAAAATATTACCGTTCTGCACACCTTCTCCATACAAACATTAACAGTACCACATGCAAGCAAAGGAGGTCACGGGTCGCGTGAGGGAGAGGCGGGCCTCAAGGCCCTCACAGCCCTTGCTCCTCAGCCGCTTCAGGAGAAGCTCAGGACGTCGGTAGTCGCAGGGTAACACCCGGCCACCGTAGGCGAGGGCCTGCGGGCTGCGAGCAATGGGTAGTTCGCCGCCCGACAGAAACCAGGCCCGGGTAGACAAACAAGGCCAGTGTCAGCAAAATTGTCGGGGCCCACTAGGGGCCGTTGCCTGCTGGGGTTGCAGAATTGTTCGTAAGAGTTACCGCGGCCTCGGAACATGAAGAATTTTCCATCCCTAAAACAACAGTGCCACATTTCATTTATTTACATTCATTTATTGATTTGTGCACCCACATCGTTATCCAAATAACACCTATACAACATGTACCATAATTAATAATGCACATCTAAAAATTTGTATGTTCAGGATCGTTTACTGAATCGATTTTCATATATTTTTCCGTCATTCAATACAAATAATAAAAAGAAATATTGCACCTTATTTCAAGGAAGTTAAATTCTTTAAAAAAACTGTTAAGCAAGTAAAACAAAAATTTCAGTTTATGTATTATGATTATAACATAATGTAATAATTGTAGTGTTTGACGTTTATTACTATACATGTTGTATATTTGGGTCGTGATAATATTTTTAATAGTCGAAGATATAATAACGGTGTGCTATATTTTGTTCAAAATTATATAACCTACTTAATTTTTTATTATTCCTGTTATCAGTCACACATATCTAGTTGCGCGCGTTCCGTGTTTGTTTAAATTTTGCGTATATTTAATTTTTAGCGATTACCGTACACTGTTCTTTTGGTTTGAAAGGTTTAGATTTTTTCCAAGACTGTGCGCAATATCAATATTGTTTTATTAATTAGAATGTGTAGTATTCAGTTATCATGTACTTAAGTGAATTTCTTAAAATAAATAAAGACATCTCAAACATCGTTATCATTTTTAATTATTATTTATTTATCGCTAAATGTGTATGTATTTAGTGAAAACATGTTTGGTGCGACTCATCGGCACTAACGTGATTATTACGATTTATTAAGAAAATAGTAGGTATAGTAAGACTGATGTAAGATTAGGCTTCTCACTACCCGGGACTGTCTTAAATCTGCCCTACACTAACTAAAAGACCGCTATCACCAAAAAGTACTTTTCGAGTAATCGTGAAAATAAGTGGGAAATATTTTTTCTACAAAACTATGCTACCTATGACAATGGTTGTAAGTTAGTTTTGTGGGCACAGTTTTTGTGCACAATATACATATAACGTTTTTTATTTGTAATATTTATTATATTTTAGTATTGTATTATATTTTAATATTGAATATATAGTGGGTTTAGTCGCTTTTTAACTAAGGAAGTAACAAAAATTATGTGGTTTAACTGCTTAGCAAAATTGCTGTATCTTAAAAAGTATTAATCGTAGCAAAATGATTCTTAGACCAAAAGACAGAGAATCGAAAGTAGTTGAAGGATACATTGAAAACTGAAATATGACATTCTGTGGCTTAACGGCCTTTTAGTTAGTGCAGGGCAGAAATGAGAGTCCCGGTTAGATTCCTCCGTGCTCCACATCTCAATGATTCCTCCGTGCTTCACTATTGAGATGTGGAGCACGGACGAATCTCAATAAATGTTAGGTAGTCATCCATCCGCTGAACGGCCTCGGTAAGAGCTGTTCAACCTTGAAGAGCGCTGTTTAACTCTGCGGCAGTTATTATTCATTTTCTTCAGCAGCCTAATAAGGCTGACAATGTGACTAAATGACACTCATCACAATGATGTGTGTCATTTAGTCACGTCATATTACATAGTTCATAGGATAAAGATAGATATTGTGAATGCTATTTCATTGTTTGTTAATTAATTATGCTTATCATCACTTAGCGACGTACACGAATGGGAAGCTACAATTATTATGCTGCATGTCATCATACCATATCATTCATATAATTGAGTTAAGATGATATTGAATATGACTGGCAAAAATAGACAAGTTCTTTAATAAGTAGCTAACATTTAGTTTTTATACAAAGAAGTTATTATATTTAAAATATTTTGTTGGATTTCCTTTATAGCTTCACAATAGAAATAAGTGCATCAATAATATTATGTTGATGAAAAGACAATAGATCCTGACAGTCATTTGCACATAATTGATAGCAGTTTCAGGTTGTCATAAGCCAGAAAACTGAAAAACTTGTTTTATTAATAGTTATTTTATTAGTTTAAATTAATCAATAAGGACTACATATGTATTTATTACGTTTTAATTAAACGTTAAATTAAATATTCAACTGTACAACACAAACCTAGAATTTACCTAACTTTGCTCTTCACAACCGTGCACCCGGTAATCTTGAGCGATAGATATAATTATTTTTCATTCACAGTCTGTTATTGACTGCGTGTTGTGTGGTTTGTCGGACAGTTTCAATTTATATCACAAAATGAATAAGTGGACTCTTATATTGTTATCGACTGTATTTTTGAGTCATGTGTGTGCATACAAAATCCTGGTGGCTTTTCCTTACCCAGGGAAGAGTCATTCTATTCTGGGGGAAGGATATGTGAAACATCTTTTGGAAGCTGGTCATGAGGTTTGTATTATTTTAAAGCATTGACCCACAATACGAATTTCTTCTGTATTTGGTAAACACTCAGACACAGAACATTTTTTTTTGTTTGTAAGCCATACAAAATTATCATTGAGCTTAGCTACTGCTACCTACAGTTTATTACAAATAGTGAACGATTTGAATGAAATGTTGTTTCGTTAGGTATTCATGAAGACGAGAGGTTGGTTTGTGATTGTGTATGTAGTAACCTACTTACATACACGAGCTTAGTATGTAGTAGGTATGGCGGCAATGTAACTGCTTTTGCGATATACGATTTGACAATTTATTATTTAGGAGTACCTATGTACCAGCAAAGAAATACATGGACATGAAAAATATTAATACCAATAGGTATTATGTTAGTACTCCCTCGATCACAGTATCAGATTGCCCTGTGCGATAAGACCTACTATAGTACACTAGTTTTACTTTTTGTTTCCATAGAAATATTGTAAAGTGTACAATAAAGTATATAATAAATAAATACATACGAGACCAACGCATGCGCAAAACAAAACTCGACTAATATCTAAGTCATTGTTTTAGCTAACGTGTTGTGTTATTGCCTGCAGAGAGTCAGGGATGTTAAATAACTGAAATGTGCTATGTTTGGAAATGCGATTTGGAATTTGGATGGGTACATTAGCTCAGAAGTTCACTGGAATCTATCGTTCCATTCAATATCTTTTGTAGGTAAATAAAGTCCAGCTTCTTCCTACAATTGACTAAAGAGTCTATGTTATAGTGTTCTTACCTATCGGAGTAGCTCGTTAGTTGCTTAGCCAAATGATCACTATAGCTGCGGTCGTAATGGAACCGCTTTTGGACATTGTCTATTGTTCAATATGCGCCTATACATCCAACCATGTACCAAAGCGATCACTAGGGTGATTTAAGTGAGGTTTAAATCGCACACCTCTGTCTTGGGGATCTTTGGGGGTACCAAATGCGTTAATAAGGTTTCCCCCAGATATCAAAAAGTCCTATATCCTATAGAAGCTATACGCTAGCTTGTATAGATTTTTTTAATGACAATAGGCTCGCGTGTGACTACCGTCTCATCTGATGGTAAGTCATGATGTGGTCGAAGATGAAGCACGCTTACCTAGAATGTTTGTAACAAAAGTAAACGGTTGTAGCAATCAAAAAACGTAGACTATGGCAGGGAATTCCACTTCTTAGCCATACGCACAATGAAAGTATTCCTAAAACGTTTTCTGCGTATAGGTGGAATGTCCGCCATGTAACGATGGCGCATCGCCGTTAGTCTTATAGTACGATGATGGTACGGCTTGGTGGAATTAGTTTGTGCAATTCCTTCGCACAGTGAAGTGCTTGAATACAGTATTACCTACTTTGTTGTTACTTTATTCATGGTTTTGATCAAATTTGGTAACAAAATAAAGGTCACTCAAAGGTCTTCCTAAAACGTGATTTCTCTTAGTGGAAAAATTGTATTTTTATCAGGACAATAATTATTCTATTTGTGTTTGAATCTGCTTATCACGATGACGATAATATTCGTATTTAAACATGGACTAGAGTTAATTAAAATTATTATCAGTTCTTTAGATACACTTAAAAAGACGGACGTGTAGTCTGAATACTTGTTGTATTTGATAATAGTTTTGTCGGTGTCTATTGAATATTATCATAGTTAGTCTCATTTTTTTAATGAATACGCTAACACATACTTTTGATTATATGTGTGCGGTGTAAAAGAAAGCTTAACACCTCAGAAGGTGTTTTGCTTCTTAGTTCAATAATAATTCCAAATAATTTTTATAACCGTGCTTTCTTTTTTCATGGATAATTTATGTAGAATCGGACTAATAGAAAAGTGATATAAATGCTACAATTATTAGTATTATAAAGATAAGATTTTAATATTTCTCTTAACTACTGGTCCATTTTACAATTTTCGACACTAGAACGCTATTTTATTACTGAAATACATTGATTATAAGACAAAATGACTTATTTCACTCCAGGTGATAGTTACTTATGTCCAAATCTACTGCTATTTTCATCTTATCTTCTTCTTCTATATATCCCTAAATAAATCCCTATTTACCTTGGTCACACCATAATTTGATAACAATTCAAAGGATTGCATTTTCTTACATACTTAAATACACACATAATACAGAAATAAAATGCGAAGAGCATTTCAAATGTTCTGAAAACCAATCTATGGTCCGGAGCGAGGAGTCATGACAAGCAGTCACCTCCTTCTGCGAAACAGTAATGCAATTGAAGGAGGTGGCGGGACGCACGAGGGAGAGATGGACCTCAAGGACCTCACAGCCCTCGCGCCCCAGCCGCCGCAGGAGACGCACTGTCGACGGGAGTTGCAGGGTGACTCTCGGCCACAGAAGCGTGGGCCTGCGGGCTGCGAGCAATGGTTAGCTCTCTTTCCGGCAAATACCAGCCTGGTGTAGTTGGCTTGTAAAATTGTCTGGGGCCGCTGCCTGCCGGGGTTGTGGAGTTGTCCGAAAGAGTTACCATGGCCTCGGAATACGAAGAGCAAATGAACACGAATGGGTTTAAGTCAGTAAAAGTCTGACACACCCTGCCGCTTCGCCCAGATCGATAGGCAGTCATTGGAAGGTTTTCAATCCTAAAAAAAGCCCCAAACCCTAAAGATAAGACTTGATTTTTAGACTATTATATGTATTTTAAGAATGTCTGTAAAGTCAGAAAGGAATCTGCAGAAGTCAACTATTAGGTATATGTATAAGTATAGTAGAAGAGGAATACTTTAATTTAATAGTTCAAGTGAACATGTTATTCGTCGGATTAATAAACCTAGAACTTGGTATACTTACATAATATGTGTTAAAACAAATAAAAAGTTTGTTATTTTAATTTATCCTTGATGAGAGTTTATTACAAATTTTGTTTGTAAGACTAGTAAGTCTTACAAATGTTAGCTAAAACAATGAGTTAGATATCTCGCGACGTATGTCTATATAAAAATGTCTAAAATAATGATTAGTATGTAGAACATAATGTTATTTAACTTTTTTTTGAATGTTACCAGGATTGTTTATTTTTCAAGATTTTATATGTAAATTTCTTCTAGTACTTTCCTTGTCAGCGTTTTTTTTGCGCATGCTTTGGTCTCCTATATTTACTTATTATAATTATACTTTATTGTACACACTTTACAATATTTCTGTGGAAACAAAAAGTTAAACTAGTGTACTATAGTAGGTCTTGTCGCACAGGGCTTTCTGATACTGTGATTGAGGGAGTACTAACATAATACCTATTAAAGATAAATATTTGTCATGTCCTGTGTATTTCTTTGTTGGTACATACTCCTAATCAATAAATACTCAAATCGTATATCACATAAGCAATTACATTGCCGCCATACCTACTACATACTAAGCTCGTGTATATAAGTATACGAGTATACACAATCACAAACCGACCGTCTTCATGAATACCTAACGAAACAACATTTCATTCAAATCGTTCACTATTTGGGGCGAAATTCAGACTTATCTGTTTTAAATTTAGTCTGCAGTCAAAACTTAAGTTTGAGCTCATGTGATATTCAGGTTCGGTCAAGCGGTAGCACTAACAACTTGGCTCACGTTCATTCATATTCAGACTGCCTTCCAACTTCACACATAAAAGACGTGTTATAGACCATTCCCGGTATTTGTCAACTACTTGTCGGGAGGAAAATTATTAAATATGGATGTGACGTTTTCTCGTTTTTTCTGGGTCAAATCATTAAATGACTCCTTCTGTTCTGGGTGGAGTCAAAGGGAGTATCATACACCTATTAAAAACCAATGCTATTTCTTCCTTTCTTATTGATTCGGGGTCGCGGTATCTCGTTAGAACTTTCCCTAATCCCGGAAGGCATTAGGTCTATCTTGTCCTGTCGTTGCTCTTTGAGCCATCAACTGGAGAGGTTGTAATGCCTCAGATGAGAAATAAGTCGGCATCCGTTGTCGTTGATATACCAGCTCTGACTCTAATACTATCAGGTCTCTAACGGAGTTAGAGAGCTGATAGTATTAGAGTCAGAGCTTACTATCGATTGTGAATATTTGTTATTGATCGTAAAAAAAAAACTACTTTTAAAAAATATCAGGCGATTAAAATGAGTAAATTTTCTGAAACAGTCAAAGCTCATATTTACCAAGATTCTTATAATTTCGTAATAATATTCAGTCCAAGTAAATTAGATAACTGAAACTTTCCCAAAAGTTCAAGTTGCTTATTACATATTTTATCCAGCACCACTTTGGCGGCATCCAAAATTCATTCGAAGCTTTCGCAACCTAAATTCAAGGCCCAAGACATCCGAAAGGGCCAACACAACTTTAATGACACTGCCCTAAGGCACAGCTTGGCCCTAACCATCAATTTGTAGTACATCGCACGAGAAAATTCCAAAAATGGGAAACACAAATAGTAGATGAATAAGAAGTGGCTAGCTCCGTGACTCCGGAAATTTTGTATTCGTGAAACGTACGGGGAACTTTTCCATTCTGAGGTATAATTTCACTTGTGAATAATTTCCTATGCGTTCCGCTGAATAACTTGACGAGGTCTCTTGTTATGAAAATGTATAAGTTTGTTCTGGGTATGATACGGTTTGAGTCATGGTAAGTTTTGGGGATGTGGATATCGGTTTCATAGTTTGGCGCCTAGTTTATTTTCACGAGCAAAATTTACTTTACGAGGTTAATTGCGTCGAGGATGGAGGATGCATATTACGTAGGTATAATGGATGGATAGTGGAATGATGGCCCTCAGCCACCATTAAAATGGAGAATTATTCATGTTGTGCAATGAAGTTATTTAGGTTATATTTAAAAAGTTAAGAAGTGGAACTATAAGTACAAAACAAATTATGAGTAATTCTTATTAGACGTCGAAATCATATGGCGTGTTTTAAGAGGAATAGAGAGTAAAGTCTCCTCGGCAATGGTAGACTGTTTATGTACTACTTTGAAATTGTTAGTGAACAAAACGTTCGACCTCTTTGAAGATCCCATGGGATGTACAGCTGATAACTGACAAATGCTTGCACTGCTTCGACAGATCCACTCTGTTTGTTTTTTTTTCCTTAAAAGAGCTCCATAGAGAAACTTGTATGATTCTCACAAAATTTGACTAGTACGAAATATTAAAAAGCGACGTTGTCCTCTGCGTTTGTTTTAGTGTTATTTCTGAGGGTAGTCAGCTGAGAAACACCGGCCTCATCTTGTTTAAATTGACAAAAATAACGTTTAAAAGTGTTATTTGTAACCAACTTGCAAAACAACTATAAATAATTTAAGCCCCCAATGAATATAGAGGATTTTTGTATAAACGCACTCATGATACAAGAGTAATTGGAGTAGAGGACAACAAATAAAACATAAAAATTATTAGGTATTCTCTGATAAGACGATTGTTTTTCTAGAAGGTAACTCATATGTCTTAACTCATAAAACTGAGTCCATCATATTGTTGCCTAATGTAAACTAGACGATTTGGGCGTGCCTGCGAAAAAGCGAATAGCAGGCCCCTTGTGAATAGTTGCAAGGGCCTGATAGTTGATGTCGACCTGTTTAAAATGTTTTTTTTTCTTTATTTTATTAGGGACTTTTAAACCATACCTACGACACTCCTATTGTACCCTAAATCTAGTTATATACCGTCTTATATTTAGCTAAGAACTTGCACAAACTCTTCAAAGAATAACCAAAGAGTTGTGATAGAAGGCTGGAATGTGCCTAAACGCGACGGTTCTATAAGAATCTAATTGAACACAAACATTCTATCAATACTTTTTTCTTATATTAACTGTCAAAAGTTGTAAATGTTAAAAAAAAAAACACACTAATCACTTTCATAGTGCGATGTAGGTAGGATTTTTTTACAGCATCTGGTCTTTTTTGTAGCTTATAATTGTTGTGGTAGAGTACATTGTGACTATCCTAAATCAAAATGTTATAACAAAACAAAATATTTCAGGTGACATACGTTACTGCAATTCCATATAAGAAGCCACATCCGAAGCTAAGGCAAGTTATCGCAGAAGGTGTTATCGATAAGTTCGAGTTTAGTAAGTATTAACGTCAAAAGGACGTGTAATTCTAAAGGTAGAACTAAGACAATGGGATAAATAAGTAACTAATACTCTGAAACAATTTGAATCTTGAGTTGAGTATTATTTCTTTTTACCCAAACACATCGCAGAAAACGAAGGGTTTTGAATTTAGCAGGTGAGTATGTATGTTCCCCTGTTCTCTCATTGCTTTTATAAAATAAATGAATAGATATGATTTTAGAAGTCGGTGCCAAGATAAATGAATAGGTTGTGCCACAGAATGCGGCGTACTTTGCCTATCAAAGCCAATCATTGGCTTGGCACCGACTCCAGCCATGTGAGTGGGTACCTAGCCCTTATTTTAAATGGAATTAGACATCTAATGAAACAATCTTTAAAGATATTTTTCGCTTTATAGTGCAGTCATTTGTTTTGCAAGTTTTGAAGGCGGTTATTTTTTTTTTTAAGTTTTTTTTTTTCAAATACATCAACATGTAGGTAACATAATTAATGCACATCCTGCTTGTTTGTTCGGAATCGTTCACTGAATCGATTTTTATAATTTTTTTAATAGAGGTAATTTTTTACATCCCAAAAATAATTAAATTACAGTTATATTATCGCTGTACAGTCAGAACAAGCTAAAATGGACCGTAAATCAAAGTAATGACTTTTTAATGCAGTTTTATACTATTTCGTCATTCAATGCAAATTAAAATAAAATAAAACTAATTTCATGGAAGTGTTTGAAACAACCGTATATTCACAAAAATGAAGTGTTATATGAGTATAATATGATTATAACATAATTTTATAATTGAGGTGTTTGAGAGTGTGCGTTAATTGCGATACATGTACAACATGATTGATAATTAATTGATAATTAAGAAGAATTTTTAAAGTGATAATCGTGTAAACAACCTAACATGCAGAATTCTGCTTATTTCTTTTCTAAAGATATGCTTGCTAATCTGTAAAGGCCTCCTCCAATCTTTGCCATTCTGATCCTTCTTGAGCCACACTGTTCCACATCACTCGTGCCACTTCTCTGATATAATTATCTCACCTTTTCTTCTTCTGTCCTTTTCCCTTGGGATACCATCTGAAATAGACATATTAAAAAGTATTATGCAAATACTTTATTTCCAAATGATAAACTCAAACAATTATACCTTAAAATAGAAGGTTAGTTAATAAACCAAAATTCGACAACTGAAAAATCACGGTCTAAATACTCGACTCCGAGTAATGACTTCGACTTACTTAGTTTATACCAATAAACCAAGAAATTCAAAGTTATATGCCACTTTATCTTAAACTTTATGATCGCTGAATGTATTATTTTGTTAGGAAAGTTGACTTACGATCACGTCTACCCTCTTTTATTCTGTTTGAGATTATTTCTGTTTACAGAGCAACGATTCTTTTATATTGAAATACTAGCAATATATATAACAATGTAATACAAACCTTTGTTTCATCAATAACTTTCATGTAATTTAGAAAAAATAATTAAAAGTAACTTTAAGAAGTTATAAAGAACAAAAAATATGCTTGGTGTAGAAAAATTAAGTTATTGCCCCATTTCGGGTAAAGGCCTCCACTTATTTTCTCTACTGTTTCCTGTCTTTAGATAGGTCATTCCAGTTCCCGCCTTCAATTATTTGTGGATCGTTATTATAGCAGTATTTTTTCATTAATAAGTTTGTGGAATAACATTCCATATTTGTACGCCTTCATGGCAACACATAGCGTCTAAATAAATTAATATTTTTTTATTGTATCTTCTGCAGCAAAATCATTAGATTTCAAGAAAGTGATAGCAAACGAAGTGGATTTAAAAGACATGCACGCGATGTACGAGGTAATGGTAGTCGTTGCCAACAGGTCTCTCACTCACGAAAACATACAGAAATTATTGTTGGATACGAATGAGCAATATGACTTGGTCATTGCAGAATGGCTTTATCACCACATGTATAGCGGGTAAGTTTTTTTTAATTCTTATTTGTTCAATAATCACGCATATTTATTGTATAATTAACTAGTACTCACGCGGGTCTTCGCTCCCGTGGATTCTATCACGGTAAAAACATAACTCTCCTTTTTTGCAGTCGCGTAAAAAGTAGCCTATAACCTTCGTTAAGTTTCAAGCTACTTCCATACCAAATTGCATCCAAATCCACCCAGTACTTTCGAAGATTAGCGCGTTCAAGCAAACAAACAAGCAAACTTTTCCGCTTTATAATATTAGTATAGATAATCTGGCATGTCTTTGTGAACGGAACTCAAAATCCATTGCTTCATATATTTAAAACTTAACTGGTAGAAAGCGTAACATATAATATACTGTTGCAATGTCAAATATATGTCTCCTTGACAGTTTTCTCTCATAGTTCAACTTATGAGATTGTCCGCTGCTTTAGCGTACTTGCCTTTGTCGGCATTAATTATAATAATTAAAGTTAAAGTTATTATAAAGTTACAAATTAAGTAACTACACGTCAAGGGCACCCCCTGTGGGGTTACGGACCTTGGTTAAGAGTGTCACAATTTAATGTTTATATTCATTGTTGTCATTTTTAGGGTTCCGTAGTCAACAAGGAACCCTTATAGTTTCGCCATGTCCGTCTGTCTGTCCGTCTGTCCGCGGTTTAGCTCAAAAACTATTGGTACTGGAAAGTTGTAATTTGGCATGAGTATACACGTTAATGACGCCGAAAAAGTGGTAAAATAAAGTTTTGAAAAAAAACTATTATTTAGGGTACCTCCCCTGCATGTAAAGTGGGATGATAATTTTTTTTTCGTCCTTCCCATAATGTGGGATATCGTTGAATAGGTCTTTCAAAAATATTAGGGGTTTGGGAAGACCGTTTTTTGATTAAGTAAACCGTTCGTGACTTATCAAGCTTTAAAGTACCAATTTTCGTTAGAGTCAAGTGTCTTCTCTGTCAACCAAACGGTTGTAGTTAGAACTTCAAATGTCACGGCAGTAGTACCCATATATAACGAAATTTAAAGGACACACATCACACATAAGTGCGCTTTACGAGTTTACGAGTAATAGTCGACCAATTGTATTTGACTCGAAAATTTCGAACAATTCCATAGAAATGTCGATAGATGACGCTAAGCGTCAGTTGTATCACGCTAGTTTCATATTTAAATAAGTTTAAAAAAAAAACCTTTAAATAAAAAAAACGACTTCCTAAAAACCAGTAGGTACAATGTGAAAAATAACTTTAATTTCAGAAGATGGTGTCTTTGGATCTGTATTTTAGTTTTTGCCACCGACTTCCGAAATTAAAGTTATTTTTCACATTGTAATGTTTTTTCGGAAGTCGGTTTTTTTTTGTTAAAAAGTTTTTATTTCTCGCTTTTTAGTGGGTCTGTTTATAATTTATCTAAGTTACAATAGCCTAATGTCAACTTGCTCATTGCCTCTTACAAAATATTGCTTTTCCCGTACCTACAAAACTTTTTGGGAATACCTTCATTGTGCGTACGGCTAAGGAGTGGAATTCCCTGCCGGAGTCTGTGTTTCCCGATAGCTATAACCTAGGAGTCTTTAAGTCAAGAGTGGATAGGATACTTTTAGGTAAGCGTGCTCCATCTTCGACCACATCATCACTTACCATCAGGTGAGATGGTGGTCAAACGCGAACCTATTTTTAATAAAAAAAGGGGCGTTAATTATTGAGGAGTTCTCCTAGTATTTCACCATCAGCTCTATTTCAACATTCGCATTGTGACGATCATAAATTGCTTAGCAACCATTTTAAAGTAATCGAATCGCAACCCGTGAAATACTTATTAATGAGTAGTTCCAGTGGCCATCTGTGATCTTCTTCATCAGTTCCGCTTCATCAAATGGTTTTAGATATCTACTTAGCAGTAGAAACGTGGAGCTGTTCTCAAGATTCTTTTTATATAACCAATTTTAAGGAAATAATTAGAACAAATGGCTCTAAACCCAGGTTTTAGTGTGTGTGCATGGGCAAAAAATTATATTGAATATAGCAACCCACGGTATTACATTGATATTGCTGGAGGTGACCACTGTGAAGCAGTAACTTTCGAAATAAATGCAGAGAAGATTATAGCTTTTTATAGATCATGCAAATGTCCCAACAGTCACGCAGTAGGTTTTGTAAGTAATTTACTATCGCATTACAGTCCTTGCGTAATATTTGGAGATTTTAATGAAGATTGTCTCCGTAACGACAACACAGCAATTTTCAAATTAATACGTGACGCTGGTTGCCAGTCTTTATTACTACCACTTCCGTCTACACGCGGTGGTACTCAAATAGATCATATTTTTTCAAACTTCCCTTGTGGCGTTGGATTTTATAATTCCTTCTTCAGTTACCTTTGCCCTATGTGGGCCCGTTTTTAGAGTGAATTCAAATTAATATGTTTTTATTTATTTATTATTTTGCTATATAATATCAAACACAAAGCTCCCCCAGAAAACTACTTCCTCAGTTTTATTTCTTTGTGACGATTGAGTAGTGTAGCTCTGTGTCCTGTATTTAAATTCAAAACACCGGCTATGACAAGTTTTATACAAATCTCTAAAAAAAATTATAACTTTCCGTGCAAAATTGTCGGATCAGGTGAGGATTTGTATAGGAAGTCAAATTAGTTAGGTAGTCATGTTTGGCTTTTAGTTAGAGCATGGTACTAAACGATCAGTCAGCGAATACGACACACACTTGGCTGTTATAAAAACTACGGAACCCTACAATACGCGTGGCCCGACACGCACTTGACCGGTTTTTTTTCTATTATGCAATTACGCTACAGGTGGCGTTAAAAAGGCTCTTGACATCAGCTTTTGGTTAAAGTATATGAATCACACATAGTTTCATTTTGTATTATTGACTATGTTTACCAATGATTTTATGTCAAGTTTGATCTAATGTTCAAGTTACCATTGAACACGTATTATTATATATTTTTCTTTTTGTGAATTTATTATTGTATAAATAAATACTAATAGTTGTTGCTGTCCTCGCAACTTCATCGGCGTGATTTTCCTTTTTGGGGAAATTTTCATCACTTATTTCAGCTATTTAGAAGTATAAATAAAAAAAAATAGCTTTTGTTAGACCTTAGTCTTTAACTATTCTCATTACAAACAAAGAATCGAAGTGATAGAAAGTATTTCTTTATAAAATGATACATATTATCAACTAGAGATACCTAATTTAATAAAAGTGTCAATTTCAGATTTGCAGCTATTTACAACTGTCCCTACATCTGGTCGTCATCAATGGAGCCCCATCCAATTATCCTGAGTTTGATTGACGAGGTCGGAAATCCCGCGTATTTCCCTGATCATATGTCACCGATATCTCCTCCCCTAACGTTCTCGCAAAGAATCGGGGAATTGTGGAATTTACTTTATCTATACAATGTCATAAGGTGAGATTTTGATTGCATGCATTTTGTTTTTCACCGATAGTAATTTGACCTATTTATGTTATTGTTTTTATTGATTCTTATTTTTTTATTATAATTATATTCGTTTAACATTTTAATAGGTACCTGCACAATACTTTGTAAAATTTTATTGAAATTCTTAAGGTACCTACCTGGATATGAATATCCTTAGTACAAATTTAATGTGAGCAATAAAGCGATTATCTTTATCAGTTTATTTAGTATCTTTAACTTCATTATGATCTTTATATTATTTATGTTGATTTATGTTAAAATAATTATATTTCAACTAGATGCAGTCAATTTATTATTCAAACCTATGTATTGATGTTATGTTTTATTTGCATGTTATTGCAGTATAGCGAAAAGTGTTTTGCACTAAACATACATCTTATTTACCACATTTTTTGCCGTTAAATATTCTTACTAACTTATGACAATAGGGAAGAATTTCTTGAAAACAAATGGTAAATACTAATCAAATTCCTTCAGGTCTTTGAAGAACTTTGAGCAGCAGGCATACCTAGATTCTTTCGGCCCTGCTGCAGCAAAGAGAGGAATCACATTGCCTGCAATCGAAGAACTCAAATATAATGCCTCCATGATACTGGGCAACTCCCATATATCATTGGGCGAAGCTCAAAAGATTCCAATAAACTACTATCCTATTGCTGGATATCATATTCAAGATGAGGTCCCCCCATTGCCTGAGGTAAACATAGTCTTATGCTGTATATAATGTCAGGATATTTTAAAAACTTTTACTTTTATTACAATGTTTATACAATTACTAGTACTAGTGGTTATATTCACGACGTAGGGGAGAGGTGGCATGAAAGGGACATTTTTGTTGCAGAGGCTCTAGTAAAAAAAATAGACAACAATTTAAACAGGTTAGAGATGAATGGGAAGCCTACATTACTTCACTATTGAAATAAAATGCAATATTAAACCTTTCTTTATTCTTAGTAGTAAATTATCGCAGTTTAAAAAAATGTGTATTGTGTCCCTTTCATAAATAGACTGCATTGAAAGGGACACGATAATTTATGAAAGGGACAGTACATAATGTCAAAGAAAAATTACTTTATAACGTTGCTTTACTTAAAGTAAATATAAGAAAATACATACACAGTTGTCCTTACGTTTTAAAATCACATTGTTTTTACCATTCACAGAACTTTTTGTTTTGTTTGATTCCTTATCTATTAAAGAGCATTCAAAAATTTGTTTTACATGTTTTAAATTTTCTTTATTCCATTTCGGCGTTTTCTTTTTCAAGATATCCATCATGTTTTCCATGAGCAATCTATCTTTTTCAGGAGTATCAGTTATGATAGTAGTTTTGCCTTAACGTTGCTTTCCAATAGTTTTTCGACGTGGAGCTTTAGGATATGGTCTAATAAGTTCCAGAGTTATTGGAGGGTGAGAAAAATTTAAAGCTTCAAAACGTGTCGCTTTAATGTTTGAACATCTAGCTTGTGGCTCATTTGAAGTAGAGGGTCCAGCTTGTGGCTCATTCGAAGTAGAGGGTCCAGGTTGTGTCTCATTCAAATTAGAAGGTCCAAGTTGCAGCTCACTTAAAATAGTAGGTAAAGGTGTTTTTGAAATACGTTCCGGCACAACAGAGTAAAAAGATCAGAGTAAGAAGACAGAGGAGAAAGAGTGAAAAGATTCGTTAGAGTTTCCAACAGTAGCAGTGGGGTTTTGAGGCGGCTGGGGTCGATCTGTGACGAAGGAAGGTAAAAAATCTTCATCACTGAAATTTTTATTAATGGGCCATATCCCGGTGTTCTTAAAACCAGACGTTATATTGTTCATGTTAAAAGCAGCGTAAAAAGCGTCTTTAGCAAATTAAGCCACATTATAAATTGTGACAGATTTGCCAGGGTTTGTAATTATCCAGTCATTAATGCTAGCTCTATATCGAGCTTTAAAGGGTCCAAAACGGTCACATCGAGAGGTTGTAGGCGGTAACTGCAGTGAGGTGGAAAGGTAAGTATCATTATGTTATTTTTTCTGGCATAAAGCACTTCGTTAATAGTTATGTGTCTTATGGTTTTCAAGGACTATTAAAACCGGTGATTCAGCTGTGGGCTTGACGATTAAACAAAATGTTTTAAAGCTTTTAAAAAGCAATCTTCGGTTATCCAACCAGATACATTTGCAAGCCCTAAAGCACCAGTTGGACCATTCTCGGGCATATGTTTTTAAAATGAACACGAGGAAATATGAAAGCAGGAGGAATACTTCCACCAGAAGCATTTGCAAAAGCCAGCATAGTTACAAGCGAGCCACGTTCAGTTGAGCTGATCTGACCAAATCTCTTAGCTTGCTTGCTTGCGCAACTATTATTATTAGCTACTGTAAAACCAACATTTAAGGTTATGACAGGGACAGTTATGAAAGGGACGTCCCGTTCATAACCGTTTGTTGCGTCCCTTTCATAAATATGATACACAAATTAAAAACATAACTACAAAATCTATAATTTTAAATAAAAGTTTACTAACCTTTCGTTCTTGTATCTTCAGTATGTAGTCGACGTAAATAACAGTAATCAAATAAACAATCAATTTACAGCATTTGATAAAAGGTTTACAAAGAATTACAAAAATTTACTTTTGGTTAGAAAAATAAACACACGCATGACATCGCCATTTTAGAAAAGACAAGAGCGTGAAGTTAGGCACGAATGGATGTGCATCGGGGTTGCCATACAACAATAATAGTGTCGTTTCGAAGCCATTTTTATTTTGCTGGTAATTTGAATTGTCCCTTTCAATACGTGTCCCTTTCATGCCACCTCTCCCCTAGTACTGTCAGTTACAGGGTGAAAGTAACGTTGATATGCTCTGAAATACGAGTATGACGTTATATAAATTAATGGTACGCATGAGTCAGCGTCAGTGTTTATGGGCTTGACTTACGAAGTTTTGGTTGTGTATTCGTACCCTTTTTTTTAGTCTGGGTGGTAAAATCATCGTATGACTTCTCCCGCTCTAGGTGGAGCGGAAGGGAGTGTCAGAATTCTACTGACTAAAAACCCACCCTGTTCCTTCAGGTGCCCTTAGGTTCCGGGGCCGCGGTATCTCGCTAAAACATTCTCACAACCCCGGCAGTGTATTCGAACCCTGTCTTGTATATTTCTTTGCGTAAATCAAACTGGGCCCGCGTGGTACATTCCGAGACTTTAATACAGACCTAGGTGTGTCCGCGACTTCGTGTGTATGGGAGGTTTTTCCATGTAAATCCCGATCCCGTGGAAACTCCAGAATTCTCTATGTTCTAGCGAGTTCCATTAGAATAAGTTCAGCCACTCCAGAGATAAGGCAGTTGTCCCAACGCCAGCGAGGAAACGATTAACTGTCGGCTTATTTCTCGCTCAAGAAACGTACAATAGATATACTTTATGTGTAAACAAAAGAGATGCATACATTAATAGTGGTTCGCTGACTGTTCATACTGCCGGCGAGTACTCGCTCCACTAGTTGGCCGCTGAGCGACAAGAGCTATCAAAGATGATACTCGCTCAGCGATCACTTAGTGGTTAGAACTCACGATGAGAGACCAGCCAGATGATAGCTCAGCGACTGAACTATCGGAACAACACACTCGCTGCTCGCTGCTCGCCAACTCGTTTTCAGATGCTAGCTCTCTACTCGCTACTCGTTCATCGTCGGCGGTGGAATAACTGCCTTAGCCCGGACAAACATAAAAACAGACAAAGAAGTGATAAAAAAATGTTTTGTTATAGGAAAAGTCAGTGTATATTTTTTTTTTCCGGGTGGGAAAATCATCGAATGACTTCTCCCACTCTGGGTGGAGCGGAAGAGTCTCAGACTTCTAATGACTAAAACCCGGAAAAAAGTTCCGGGGCCGCGTTATCTCGTTAGAGCATTACCGCAATCCCTGGTATATAAATACAATACAAAGCTACTATATAAAACAATACAATATACTAGGGAGTAATATATTTATAAACAAACTTTCAGAATTTACAAAAGATTTTGGACAGTGCACCTCATGGAGTTATCTACTTTAGCATGGGTTCAATGATGGAGAGTAAAACCATGCCGATGGAACTAAAGAGGGATTTCTTGAACATGTTCAGCACGTTAAAGCAGATTGTTATTTGGAAGCTTGAAGAAGAATTGACAGATGTACCTAAGAATGTTCTTATGATTCAATGGGCTCCTCAGCCAAGTATTTTAGGTAAGATTTACACGTTAGTGAGGATATGAAAAGGTTAAAATTTATTTATTAACTAGTACTCACGCGGGGCTTCGCTCCCGTGGATTCTGTCACGGTAAAAACATAACTCTCCTTTTCTGCAGTCGCGTAGTAGCCTATAACCTTTCTCAAGCTTCAAGCTACTTCCATACTAAATTGCATCCAAATCCACCCAGTACTTTCGAAGATTAGCGCGTTCAAGCAAACAAACAAACTTTTCCGCTTTATAATATTAGTATAGATTTGTATAAGTACTTTAAGTGGTTCAATATTTAAAATTTATCACCTATGTTTGTGTTTCCTGATAGCTATAATCTCGGGAACTTCAAGTCTGTTCCTAAAAGATAGTCTACAAACATGGTATTATGATAATAAGATTTGACCAGTGCGTGTGTACGGATTTCAAACGAGACTTTGACTTCTCTGAGCTTGATTCGGTGTTTCTTTAAAAAAAATGACTTCTTAACTTTCGCATTCACAATATTATTTGAGGCTAACTTCTGCCTTCGTTTTCGCTCGCGTGAAGTTTTTCCAGCAACAAAATGTCACTCAGTGATAAAGTAGTATTCTAATTAGTGAAAGAATTCTTGTAATCGATCTACTAGTTTTTTATTTTATTTTTATAAATCATAAATACAAATCATTTCTATGTAACAATTTTAAGTTTAGTTTAAAGACGACAAAGATTGCGGACGATGTTTGAATAAAAAAATATTTTTCGCACTATAAAACCTATTTTTCTTTTCATTCGAACCGTTTACAGTATATTCTTTTACAAAAGCATTACTGTCGTTCACATCTGTCGATAACACCGGTCGCAGAGCCGCAACAATGCCATCAGTTTCCGATGTATCAGACGGATTAATAGGGGATATGACATACCGATCTGTTTATACAACTTTTTGGAGCCAGTTGACAGGATAAATCATAGTTTAATTTATCAGATGTGACATGACATTTAGTTTTTAGCTTTTAATAAGATAAGCAAATTTTATTCTGTCGAGAATATTAAAAAAAATTGTATCATTAATTTTTTTTAACAATCCTTATTTAAACATAGTATAATTATGGGTAAAAAAACTGTTATTATTAGTGCTGTTAGTGCTTTAAATCTGTCTAGTTTAACAAAACTTATTCTCAAAAAGACACAATAGCATTTACATGAAACATTATCTTAAACATAAATCCTAATCAAGTAACCATGATGATATTAATCTCTTAGTATTATTAAGAGAAATAATTATATAAAATTGTAGGTACATATATTTCATATCATCCTTAAAATAATGTTTCCATTACAGCTCATCCAAACTGCAAGCTCTTCATCACCCACGGAGGTCTTCTCTCAACCACAGAAACTGTACACTACGGAGTTCCTATTATCGGCATACCGTTGTTTGCTGATCAGTTCATCAACGTTATGAGAGCTGTTCGCAAAGGTTTTGCTCTGCAAGTGGATTTGGGTTACGACACGCCAGCTAATCTGAAGGTGGCCATTGAGAAAATATTATCAGATCCTAAGTAAGTAGACCAAAAATGTGATTGACTTTTTCATTTGTATAAGCTTTTTCATTCTCTTACTCATCATCATCTGCTTGGCCTCTTGTGGGTACTAGATAGGTTTCAAGGGGTCGACCAAAATGAGTGATTTATTTTCCTCTGGATCACAAAAGTTTATTGCTACTAAGAATTATTAAGTATATTACAATGGTTTGGAATTATGTACAAGTCAAGTGGGGTCGAGGCGAGAGGCAGAAAAAAAGGGCGTCGTCGTCGTCTTATATACTCCTCAATCAGTGCCTCCTATCGGCGAGTTGATGAACTATTCAGCTTGCTTGATGGGTGACGTAGGCGCATGTCGGTTGTGTAGATATCATGTTCTTCATTGTGCCTCCTGTCAATATCGGTAGATGGCGCTGTCCTCAACAACTATTTTGGGATCTGCTTACAGTCTAACCGGTTGCAGCTGAATATTTGTGTTTAACGTGTAGTGACTACCTATCTGACTTCCAAAACCCAGTAGCTGGGTAACACGTCGCCCTTGGTCAGACCAGTGTCAAATTTTCTGGTTTCTGATTACCTATAATGACTGGCAAAGATGTCCAAATGACAGCCAGGACCAAAGGCGTGCTTTCGGCTTAACTTCCTAACTCCAGACTACTAACGAGAAACTTCTAATAGAATTACCCAATATCACTTTTTGCTAGATCCGCAAATCAAACCCGAGACCTCATGCTAAGCAGTCGCTCTTGTGATCGCTAGACCGCAACGAGGCAGTTTTACATACTTCGGTATAATTTTCAACATCTTGAGGAAACTGGTATATTCTAGGACCAAAATATCCAAAGATATATGTCATCCACCAACCCGGACTGAGGCTGAGATATATGTAGATAGGAGGCCTGTATACGAAGCATTGGAGACGTGATATTCTATTATTCATATGCACATATATTATATATAAACATTTATACTTACACGTACTCTAAGAGTGTCATACACAAAGTATTCATGCAGTGTCTCTTAACTAAGAAAATTGACACTCTTCCGCCTCGCTGCTTCCCTTCGATTAGGTGCTTCCTGATGTTCTGCTCATCGCTGCCACTGTGGCGAAGTTGTCAACAGTCTCAGTCACCACGGCCTTTCATGCGGCCGCAGCGCGGGTCGCTCAGCACGGCACGCGAATATTAACGACATTATCCGACGAGCTCTTATCACTGTCGGCGTTCCAGCTGTATTATAACCCAATGGCCTGGTACGCGACGGTGGCAAAAGACTGGACGACATGTCTTTATTTCCTTGGAATATGGGTAGGCCTTCAGTGTGGGACGTAACTTGTGTCGATACTATTGCGCCATCCCATCTTCCTAACTTGTCTTGCTGTGCTGGCGCTTCCGCTGTGGCTGCTGAGAACGTCAAGTGGCGGAAATATAATAACCTTGTTGGTAGTTATATTTTCAAGCCGTTTGGAGTTAAAACCTTGGGGTCGTGAGGTCCGAGTGCTCACAAATTATTTAAAGATCTATCCAGATGCCTAGTTGACACTTTGCGTAATCCAAGGGCTGGCTATTACCTTGGACAGAGGTTAAGCATTGCCAAACCACGTAGCAATGCCACCGGTCTTTTGGGCACATTATTAGTGGACAGCCATGCGCACAATTTTCTGGGTGCCATTTTTTAGTTTATTTTTGGATGTATATAATTATGTAGTTTAAGGATTTCATTTAAGTGTTTAAAGTGTTAAAAATTTTATGTTAAAAACTAATAAAAAATATCTCTAGTACTAATGTAATTCAGACTTGGTAATATGGTGACCTGAAACAGAGGCCCAGCTTAGGCACCAATCCTCACAATATTTTCAGTGTTGTACTGCTTCGCAATTAAATATTATGTACTTATATGTTACTGTTAAATAGTTTCGTGAAAGTAAACTTAACTTATTAATTATATTATACTTATAATATTATATTTCGAATTTCCAGATACAGTCAAAAGGTTAAAGAGCTGTCGTTTATCTACCACCATCGTGAAACCAAGCCTGGTAAATCTCTCGTCTACTGGATAGAACATGTCATCAAAACTAAAGGTGCTCCACATCTTCGATCTCCAGCTCTCCATGTTCCACTATATCAGAAATTGTTCCTAGACTTGATAGCTTTAATAGTCTTAGGAGTAATCGTTGTAGTGCGAATGGCAAGTAAATTGATTGGTTCGTCTGCAAAAAATGGAAACAAACAGAAAAAAAGCTAAAAATGCGAGTCGTTTTCATTTTTGTGTGAGTTGTTTTTGTTATACTAAACTAGGGTTTTTATAGCGATGATGATGAGGTAGTAATTGTGATTATAGTTAATCAAGTGAAAATGACAGCCAACAGATATTATTTTAAAAATAAAAAGATAATTTTTTTTTCGAGTTTTATTTACTAAAATACAGTAGATCCTTATAGTAATTTGACATTGACCTTATGCGTAATTTGACAATTATTGGATTTCATTTGTGACGATACGAGACCACAAAACATTTCCATGTAACCCTAAAATAACCTAGGGTCGCCTCTACACATAAAATCCATTCGTCCCCAATTTACGACACGCAGTGACCCGTCCGTAGGACTGGCTTTATTTAAATCTTTTGTTTGTTTAGGCTTCCCAATGTTTTAATAGTATTGAATATATATTTTCTGCTCCGTTTAACAAAATTATTATGAAAATAACATGGTTAATGGCAAAAGCTTTGGCCTCTTCTCTTAAATTGCTAAGCTACCAAAACAGACAGCAATGAGACCAGATTATTGATAAATGCTTTTGAAAATTATATTATAAAAATCATTTAAAAAGATCTGGCTTCCTCTGCGTTACTACATACTAAAAATGGATATTAATTAGTGCAGTCTATAAAACAGTTGCATGGTAATAAATTATGGACCAAAGCTATAACACGTTACATACAATTTTTTATATTACAATATATTATAAACCTTAAAATAACTAATTATTGAACACTGGAGGAGGATTAGTCATTTGATCAAAAGTTGCACGAGCATTATTCATAAATTGAGACATAAGCTGTAGAAATATGCTACCAAAATATAAAGCTAGCTTGGACCCTCTGACTAATGCATTATTACTGATTACAACGTCATTTCTTGGTGGTTCTGGTTTGACACTAGTAGTCTCTAATGGAGTTACAGCCTTTTCTTCTACTGCAGTGGAAGGCGGAATAGGTTGCGCAGTATTCATATATAAATCTCTTACTGGGATAGCACTCGAAATATCAGTAAAACGGCCAGAAGTTGATGGTGGTAAGACCATATTTGTAGATATAGGAGGAAGACCTCCATCCATCCGTACTGGCGGAGGTTGAAATAATACATTACTAATTACTGGTTTTGGAGGAGCTATAGCTGTGACCGCTGCAGTAGATATTGACTGTGGGGGCACATAACTGAAAGTAGGATGAGGTACAGGAGTAACAAGTACAGATGGAGGGGCTGGAGAAGATACTATAAGAGGTACAGGTGAAATTAACTCAGGTTGTAAAGCGGAAATCGGAGGTGTAGGCGATGAGATTGGTATAGGTATTACAGATTTCGGTGTCTGAGGAAGAGGTATAAAAGGGAATGTACGCAAATGTTCTGTCTCTTCAACGTGTTCAAACACTGGGGCTGCTGGACGGAGTTTGGGAACTTCGGAGATAAGCGGCACTATAGGTACAGCTTCATCTACTGGTGCAACACTATCTGAATTCCTTTTTTGTAGTGAATGCTTTCTTCCAAACACTCCAAATGGTGACCATTTCTCCTTTATGAACGTTATTGGATTTCTCAGGAGGGGTTTGAATTTGATTTCAAAACCCCTTTGGAAACTTATTCCTTGAAATAATGGTTTTCCATTTGCTTTAAGCCACAGAACAGCCACAGTTAGTAACACAATCTGTGGACCAGAATGATATGATTAACGTCAAAGTAATAAAAAAAACACTGCACGGATTAAAATTACAACACTACACAAAAATATACCTGAAGAAACTTCGTCATACTGCAATGGAAGTGACAGTGGAAATCAAAGGAAAACCATAGATACGACTTTAAATAATATTTATGGCGACGATTGAACGTTCGTTCATAATTATTCGTAATTACGGCCTCTCTTATTAAGCACGCTATGACATTACACTTCCCAAGGTTTACATTGTCTTCATAGTTTCAATGTCTATTTTCTTTAGATTGTTAATCTTTACCATTGTTTTCATAACTATCAATACCCGTGGCTTCTTAGAAAATAATATAGATAACAAATAGAAAATAATGGCATAAGCCCGGGAAATTAAAATATTGCCATTTCGAGAAAGCCATTTATAGAATTTCCTGAGTTTGGCAGGTAATTTATGAATGCGCAATTATTTAAAAATGTCAACGCAGTACAGCTTCGATTTCAGCAGAACTGGTTACAGTGGACCTTTTTTCGACACTCGGTTAGCAGGGTAGATGGTGTCAAGATACATATATATATATAGTTTTAGTTATAGTGTTGTAGCACACACAAACGCACGTGAATGATGTAAAATTTTAAATTTTCAACCAACATAAATGTTTATGTGAAATTCTTGTTTTTGTTTAAAAAACAAAAGAGAACTAGCAATTTGGGTAGAATCTACATTACTAGCAATCTTGTTAACCCCTCCATCTAAGTTAAAAATGCTTGTGTCTGGAGTGGGTTCACGGCAATAGTGTAATGGGTGGGGTTCGAACTCTCAATTATAATTCCGACACCTTAGACATTATGCTATTAACGCTTCCAATTGAAGTCTGTTAGTCCTAAAAAATTAAATTATTCGAAGAGCGGAATCTCCTAACACAGGAATCAAAAGAGACTCCAATTTTCAACTTAAAAAAAAGCTACAATAATAATAATGTAAGACTTTTTGGTAAATTCATAAAACATTTCTTATTTCGCATATAAAATATATTTTACTTGCTAAATATGTAATATTTATAGCATAATATGAGGCCGCGAGCGCAAAAACAGCCTAAGTAACATTTTATAAAAAAAAAATTGTGGACCTATCCTCTTCAAAAATTCTTTTTGAAGAGGATAGGTCCACTAACATTTTTTTTTATAAAATGTTACTTAGGCCGTTTTTGCGCTCGCGGCCTGATATAAAGTCGGTCCTTATGCTGCAACACAGGCCTCCTTTCTATGAAAGGCAATAGGGCATTATTACATCACGTGTGCCCAGTACGGATGTCGCATGTCCTCAAATTTTCTGTCCCAGGAAGTCAGTAGGTAATCTATACTAATATTATGAAGTGGACAAATTTGTTTATTTGTTTGTTTGCGCTTATTTTCGAAAGTACTGGAAGAATTTAATAAAATTTGGTATGCTTGAAGCTTGAGGAAGGTTATAGGCTATTTACTTTTTACCCAACTGCAAAAAAAGAGAGTTATGTTTTATCGATATAATGTCCACGGGAGAGAAGCGGGATGTGATGTGAGAGCGGGTGGCACAAGATTTTTTCAGTACACTGTAATTTTTCTTCCGTCTTTATGACATACATAGAAGTTTTTGGAACCAGAAATGAAGTCTGTCCAATTACTAATTTCACAATAGAACCCACCGAAGCAAAATTCAGCCAACGCTGCCGAACTTTACCGAACTTGGTCGAACTTAGCTCTCTGCTCTTAGATGATTGGGGGCTAGACGATTGAAAACCTAAGCGTGTATGTTTCTAAAAGATTTAATTAGCTAGAACAATATTGTCTTTAAACAGACAAACATTTTTTTTTTTTTTTTTTTAACGTGGTAAAATTATCAAATAAGTCCTCCCACCCCGGGCAGGGTGGGAGGGACTGTCAGACTTTTACTGACTAAAATCCACGGTGTTCCTTCAATAACCCTTTACATACCGGGGCCACGGTAACGGGATGAGTCCCACGACCCCGGCAGGCTTCGGCCCTCTGCAGAGGGGGCCTCGTCATGTTGCTGACGCTCTTTGAGGCGCGCGTGGAACACGACGCGCCGTCGACCCGGGCATGGTCCATGGTCGGACAGCGAGTTGCCCTTTACTCGCTGTCCGCATGCCCGCGCCTACGGTGGCCGGAGATCGTCGGCCGACTTCCGACGCCGTGGGCGTCTACCACTGCGGCTGGGCTGGAGGGAGGACGCCATCCTCTCCCTCACGCGGCCCGCCTCCTCCTTCGAAAGCATGACTGCTTCGCAGAAGGAGGCGACCGCTTCCCACTCCCTCTCGCCCCGCAGCATGGCCTCGACCAAGGCCGGGCGCGAGAGGTCTCCGCCTATTGTCGCCGTGAGGACACGTCGGTGCTCTGCCCAAGCTGGGCAGTCCTGCACCGTGTGCTCGACTGTGTCCTCAGGGCGACCCTCGCAGTGGTGACACCCAGGCGTCTCTTCCTTACCCATCAGACACAGGTACCTCCCGAAACTTCCGTGTCCGGTGAGGACCTGCGTCATGCGGTAGGTCAGGACGCCGTGACGCCGATCTAGCCACTCCTCAAAGAGGGGTCTTACCGCCGCAATTGCGGCGTGCCCGAAACAGACAAACATTGCAGTTAAGTTTAAATTTATCGAATAATGATAAATTTATTACAACATAAATATTCTCAATAGTCTCGTATCAGTAGCACTGTGTCCAATAATTTAAATTGTTGGGGGTATCGCTTTGTGTGCCAGTGTCAGATTTTCTGTCTTCTGACTAACTGTAAAGATTGTCAAAGATGGTCGAACGACAAGTTTCTTTAAAGGCCTATGTGAAATAAAATATTTTGAGTTGGAGTTTGAAAGAAGGCTTTGGATCAATCTTCCTGTGCTATAAGTGACCCCAAAAAAAAAGTAATTAAAAAAATTAAAAAACCCAACTGCAACCTTATACTAAAACTAACTGAAAATCTAATAAAAACAAGCTCATTTTAAATTAAATAAAAGTTGGAAGCAGGCGGGGCCCATACCATTATTATAGTTTCAAACTCAAATGGGTCCCGCCTGCTTCTAACTTTTATTTGATTTAAAATGAGCTTGTTTTTATTAGCTTTTCAGTTAGTTTTAGTATAAGGTTGCAGTTGGGTTTTTTTAATTACTTTTTTTTATTTCCAGCTTTTTAGTTTACAAATGTGAAAGATTTTGCAGACGATTTAGTTCTTGACACGTGTTTTTTACGATTTGTCACTTTGAATTACTTTTAACCATATAAGTTGTATATATGTTTGTAATCACCTTTTAAAGCCCTTTATTTTGATACCCCACTCGATAGGTTTTGAGAAAAACAAACTTTTTTGAAGGCATAATATGGCGCCAAAAATCCGCCATTTTGTTTTTTTTTATTTTGATATACCCAGTGTCACTTTCACAGTCAATACAAATCTAACGATACCTCTCAAGCTAAAATCCGTCGAGCCGTTCAGGCCTCAGAGCGTGCCAAACAATTATACATACATACATACTCTCGAAAAACATAACCCTCCTTCTGGCGCAGTCGGGTAAAAAGACGGTGACGCAATGGTCACGTGCTACCATGACTATTGTGTCGCCGTCTTTCCTGGGGCTAGTTAGAAGCCACAAAATCTGACACCGGCCTTGCTAAGGGGTATCGTATTAACCAGCTACTGGGTTGTGGAGATCAGTTATCATGTCGCTCCATTTAACACTATTACTCAACTGCATGTTAGACTGGAAGCTAACCCCAATATAGTTAGAAAAAAGCTAATCAAATGATGGTCCTGCGAGAGGGATATTATAAGACGTCAGGAGTTAGTACATGGTTCGAAATTCGTGGGTTCCTATGGCGAATAACCAGCAAACAACTCCATGATTACTTTGTACAAAAAAGAGCATAAACTGACTCATGTAATCAACAACCATAATACACGATCTATGGCTGCTGGCAAATTCATTGTACCCAGAGTCACGAATTACTATAGTGACAGAAACCTAAAAAAACGAATACCATATCTTTTAAATAGTCTGCCAGCGGACATCAGGAGAGAAAAGAACAAAAACTTTAAAAATAAGTTAAAAAATAATACTTAGAAATATGCTAAAGTGCTATCATTAAATAAATTATTATTCGCTTTGTAAGAAAAGTTTTAAAAATAAGTTTACCAATAAATAAACAATTAGTAGTTTTTAAGTTTTAAATGTATAGTATATTATAGAGACTCATCGACCCCATAGTCAAACCACTACCACGCTTTTGTGGGGCTTAGTTTACAAGTTATTTGTAATTAATGTTTATAAATAAATAAATAATAGTAATAAGAAATGATATTCAGTCTTAACACGCTTTTCGATGAAAGGAAAATTCTCACTAATTAAGGCTTAGTCACTCATCCACAGTTCAACCTTGTCAATCGTTGATTTACCTTCAAGATCAGCCCGTGCGATTGTATTGGGTATTGCTAGTATAGCAGTGACTAAAAAGTTAAAGTTATTATTTATGTGAATACATTATTTATACAGAATACACGAATAGCGAGTTGTACCGGCTGCGTGTTGTTTGCAAGCTGCGACACTCAACTGAGCAAAATAGGTTACCAGGATTCATGATCCTTGTTCACTAATGTTATTCGATTTAATAAACTATTTCTGTTAGAACTTTATGTAGGTAGTAATAATACATTATGAAAGTATGTTAGGAACATCGAAGTTTCATTAACCTAATGGCCTATCGGACTTGTGATCGAGAGGTCACGGGTTTGAAACCCACCCATTACACTATTGAGGTAACCCACTCCAGACACAACCTTAGTTGGAGGGGTTAATAAGCTTGCTAGTAACGTGAATTCTACCGACTGTTAGTTCTCTTTAAAAAAAGTTAGTATAGCATAGTTAGGTTAGGTAATATACTTTTATATTAAGAGAACTATTAAATACATTATAGAGGCCTCCTTTCTATGAGATTGTATCGTAATCGGCCATGCGGGCTCAGTCCAGGTTTGTCGATATCGCGCCGCTTGCCTTCTGATTGGTTTTAGGACATGCTGGTTAACGTTATAATGTAGATTAAACAAAGTAATGTGACTGCCTGGGTTTGATCCTATAATCTACAACGCGTCACTACAAACTCGTAAGTCGTGGCTGTTTCAACAAGGCCACCACACTCTCACATTTCAATCGTCTTATTCTTTCTAGACCGCACTAAATTGTCTCTTCAAATTTATTTATTTATTTATTTATTTACACACACAAGTTATGACAATACAGACAGTAAATACTATGCACAAAATAACAGAACACAAAACACTTAGCAATGGGCCCCAAACTAGGCACAGCCTGTATCTTGGTGGCCCAATATTAAAGCGGAGGTTGACAGACCTACTCGTTACTCGGTTCAGAGTGATACAGCACAGCCAGTTAAAAAAGAAATCTAATTAAATATTAAAAAAAAAAACAATAATTGACATAATAATTCACATTGATAATTATCCATTTTGTAGCACAAATTTAACAAATTAAGTTAATTTAACAAGACAAATTAAAGAAAAAAATGCATAATTGTAAACAAAAAAAAAAAAATCATAGTAATAGTTAATGAAGTTAGTGAATTTGAATTGAATAAGATTGTGTCGGTACATCAATGTCGTAATGGTATTATTAAGTGGATAGTAAAAGAGTGATTCAGTGTTAGTGAGTAGTGTGTAATGCTTTTGCAAGTGAGTGTGTGTGTGTGCGTGCATGTGTGTGTGTGTTATTGGGAATGAACGGGTGATTTATAAAATAGACAATAGACAGGGAAGATCTTATGAGTCGGTTTCTTGGTTTTAAAATTAATTAATAGGGCATAGAAAATTTTCTGTTTCGTCGTAAGTTAGGTTCCGAAGCCATGCCTTTAATATAATCTTAGCTTCGAAAACATTTCCAGGGATTCTAAGTGTGGATTGGTTAACTTTATTAAAGACTCGAACAGGTAGAAACAGCGAAAACCGGGAGGCAAATATTGTTTTTATCCTTGGGATTGGAAGACTATCAGCTCCTACCCTCCCTCTTCGGGTGTATGTGAATTTCCTCCCAGATTCAGCAACAAGGTTAAGTAGGGACCTCAGGATATAAAGTTGTCGGACACGCAAGACGTCAGCTTCTTTATATAGATCGTCTGTGGGATATCGCCGCGGTTTCCCTAGGAAGACTTTAAGAACAGCCCGCTGAGCACGTTCGAGCTCAATCAAATTGGACTTAGCTGCGCTACCCCTGACGCTTACGCAGTACTGCAGCAACGAGTGACAAAGTGCTAGATACACTTTTCTGCACATGTCTTTCGGAGCACTAGCACGAAGGGATTTCATTATATAAATGAATTTACGTACCTTTCTAGAGAGTGTCGAAATATGTTCTTTAAAAGACAAATTCTGATCAATTATGATGCCCAGGTACCTGATTGATTTTACTTTGCCAATACTACTACAGCAGCACTGTATGGCTTGACAATTTATTTCATGGATTTTAATGAGTTTAATATCCGGACAACTGAGACGGCTAATGTGGAACGTTATAAAATTAGTCTTTTCTACATTAAGAGTCAAAAGATTTCGATTGAGCCAGTTCGATATAATACGCATGCCTTTTTCTGCGGCGTCTAAGGCGTCCGCCCATGTATCACCGTGGAATATGATAGCCGTGTCATCTGCGTAACAGATCATATCTGATCTAGGGATGGTTAAGCTCAAGATGTCGTTCATATACACATTGAATAATGTCGGACCGAGAACACTTTCCTGTGGCACGCCAAAAGTGACTGCAAGGCTTTCGCTTACAAAATCCCCCACTACCACAGATTGCCATCTATCCGTTAAATAACTTTTGAACCAATCCCGAGCGACACCCCTTACACCAAGGTAGTCCAACTTTTTCAAATGCATTTGAATTGAAACCATGTCGAATGCCTTGGCCAGGTCAAGAAAGACACCAATAGCTCATTTCCCCTCATCAATCTTTGAGGAAACAATATTATTCAGAAGTCCTGTGGCTTGTTCTGTGGATTTGCCTCGTCTAAAACCGAATTGGCGTCCAGACAATAGGCTGTGTTTCTCCAGAAAACCGACAAGGCGGTTATTTACGAGTTTCTCTAAGATTTTGGATGTAACACATAAAAGAGAAATAGGCCTATAGTTATTGAGACAGTCTTTGGCTCCCTGCTTATGAATTGGTGTTATAACTGCCATTTTCCAACAGCTGGGGAACGTACCCGTAGACATACTTAGGTTACAGATATGTGCTAGGGGGTTCAAGATATATGGTTTGATGAGCTTGAGGAGAAGTGGACGGATACCATCAGAACCAGGTGCACTATCGTTTTTCATGTCAGTTATTATGCTATCGATTTCAGAAATGTCAGTAGGGGGAAAGAAAAGAGAATCTTTGGATCGATTTACTAGGTTGGCATCACTGCATAGTCTACTCTCTGTTGTGTGGAGTTTGTCCAGGATGTTGAGAGCCAAGCGTTGACCCACTGAGACAAAATGGCGGTTACATTCATTGATAGAAGAAAAGCCATCTTTTCGGATTCCTAATAATTCCTGGTTGTCATTTGTTTTTTTGGGGAATTCGCAAATGTCTTTAATGACACGCCAGAGTGTTTTTGGGTGATTACTGTGACTTTTCAGCTGTTCACTCTCATAAGCCGCCTTGCGCTTATGAGGTATGTCGTTGCAAAAATTCCTGTATCGTTTGTATACGGATTTTAACTCCAGACTAGATGGATTTGCTTTTGATTGAGCATGCAGCAAGTCTCGGTGGCGCATGCACCGAATCAAGCCAGGAGTGACCCACGGCTTTAAGCTGAACTTTGTACGACTGATTTTTACCTGTGTCGAGTGTTTTTTTATGATGTCTAATAAAGTTTGGTTAAATAGAAGCACCGCGTCATTAACTTCAGTTTTAGACATTACTTCGATACAGTCGAGTTTGCTTACCTCATTTGCGATCTTAGAGTAGTCTATTTTTGTTCTAAACCTGTTACGGGGTGGATTGTTGGCTTTTAATAGGTTCGCTCCTAGGATAACAAGGTCATGGTCAGTTATTGAAGATTTACAGACTACTCCTTGTGTTGAACCTTTAGATCTAATAAACGCATGGTCTAAGCAAGCTTCTCCTCTAGTTGGTTCAGTTATTGAAGGCAGTAGCCTGTGTTCCGACAGAAGACACTGATAGGCGATAAAATTGGCGTTGGGATTACTATCAAGAAGGTTTATGTTCATCAAATGACAGTGTGGCATCGAGTGTGGTGTGGTGTGGCGGCTACCAGACCACGGATAAACTCTCGATGGTTTTTGAGGTAAGTTTTGTTTGTATTACGAAATGTATTAGCATGTTTTGATTTATAATAATAAAAAAGTATGAAAAACCGGTCAAGCGCGAGTTGGTCTAGCTCAACGAGGGTTCTGTATTGGGGAGACGGACGGTTTTTTTTTTAATATATGTATGATATATGAATAAGAATTAGTGTGAATTAGCACATCAAGCCCTTTCGACAATCAATATAACTCGAAATTTCGACCCCCTATAGACTATATATGTTATGATTTAATTTAAAATGTTTAGTTGTAAACGGCCGTATCTATTTTTACGTTAATTTAGAAGATTGATTTTTTCACAGCTTCTAGGGACCGTAGAGCTGAGTATATATTTTTAATTTCCACTTAATGTTTGTACGTGTTCGTGAAATAAAAGGTCGTGACATACAGAAAAATGGACAAAAGGGTTTCGTTTTTCTCTTTTTTTAAAGTACGGAACCCTAAAAAGTCATAATTCTATGAATTAGCATGTAAATTAACCACTCATGTGAATCCCTCGTCGTCACTTACGCCTAACTGCGGTCTATTACACGACCAACTACACGGTAAACTTTATGCTAAATTTGATCTGGAAACTCAGCACCTTAGCTTAGCTTGAGATGCACCTAACTTAAACATTGTTTGAAAGTCTGTACGTGTGTGTGGAAATTAATTGGTAATTTAAAACATGGTTTACGTTAATTAACTATCTTGTGTGCGACGACGTTCTTGTTTTAGAGCCAATAGAAACTGTATCTTTTTAGGTTCGTATATAGTCTTTGTAGAGTGCTCATGGTTTAATAATAAGAGCTACGTGGGCCAATTTTAAAGGTAAAGTAGCGCTGGCCTAGGATAGTCCGTAGATGATGGACCCTATACCAAACGCCACATAAACTTGGAATAAAAGTCATTGACCCTCCTATATTTTTGTTGATTAATTTATTTCAATAACGGAAATTTGACAAATCTGTCTTGAATTCACATCTATCGCGACCCTTTACATTTTATAGTAATGAAAAACAGTTAATTGCTTGTTTCTCGGGTATCTACGCAGAGATATTACAAAAAAGGTCAATGTACTTTATTTCTCGTTTATCTGGCACCTTGTATAGTCGCAGTCGCGCGCGGGTGTCTTCGGCACGCGCCTCAGAGGCGATGCACGGGGTAGTTCAACACCTCACTACTCCGTGCAAGAGACGTAGCCCGGACAGACCCGGCCAGCACTAGTGTGGGGCTGCAGAAGAATTTGGATTCCCGCGGTCCCGCGCGCACGTGCGTGGAGACACCGGGGTGGTTTAAGGCGGTGAGAGTCCGGCACCCCCCTCCGCCTTTCCCCAGGCGGAGGTAGTCCATGAACCGTTACGGGTGAGAAGCCCGAAAATCTAATACTAGTAATTCCAAGAAGATTATGTTACCCAGTTCAGGAACAACCCAGTGGTTGTGGAGGTCTGATGGGCAGTCACTCCATGTAAAACATAAGTAATCAACAGCATACAGTTAGACTGCAAGCCAACCCCATTATAGCTCGGAAAAGGCTAAGTAGATGTGATGATAGACCTTCTATAGTAGAGGTATGTGGTGAAAAAACCGACTCAACCTACCATTATCCCGCTTAAAAATACATTCAACAAGTCCTAGAGGAAATACACAATATAAAATACACAATATGTTACTCGAATCAATAAGAAAAGAAAAAAAACTCCATTTATTCACAAATAAGTTAGAAAAGTTATTAGGTATTGAGCAAATGTTACTAGAGTGTCAACGAATATTTAAATGATAAATCCTCGAAACTCGAAAAATAATGTTTTCAGTAATTTTAATGTTTAATTTTTTAGAATAAGTTAGATTAAAAGATACTTAAATGATAAGTCCTCTCCACACATCTTACTTTTTCTGTGCCCGTCGGGGCCCACGACGTCTCCAAAAAAAATTGTTTACCACCTAAGCTTACATTGCGGAATGCAATAAAGAATTGAGTATTGAATTTGTGGTACGGTGGTCGGAGCAATTGAAGTCGAACAGCTTCACGCATTTTCTAAGAGGTTCTCCGTATGGCCACCGATTACAGTAAATGGAAAGAGTATCAAACCGCTGGACGAATTATGGTAATCTTCAGACATAACGAGTTGACTTCAGAAAAATATTATACTGATTGCGCACCATCAGTGTTATATTTCACTGAAGTCAAATCAGACACGTTGGGAGGATAAAATCAGAGGGATAGCCGGCCCACTCTGGAACCAAGTGGCTTGAGAAACGGTCTTTGGAGCAGGCCTTCATCCACTCCGAGATTCTTACAGATAATACATACTATCGTTATAAACATAATCAGTCACTTGATAAGAGGGACTGGGCTGTAATGCAACAAGCTGCCTCAGTTTTCGATTGGTAGATGCCACGTCATGTCTTGAGATCTTAATTTTAACAAATAATTTTATAAATATAACAAAAATTAGAAAGTGACAATAATAATTTTAAGGAAAAAAGGCTCTTCATTTAAATTGTATACTACCGAATACAAGGCAAGAGATAAATTAATTAAAAATATACATTTTTACAAAAGGCTGAGACTTTAAAGCAAAATGTTTTTAATGTCATCGTTTATATGTATAAACACATAACACCTCCCCGTTACCACTTCCTAACTTTTAAGATGTCTAGGAAAGAAGAAGCCATGGTGGGGACAAAAATGGGGACAGTATTTATTACTACTATCACAATTAATCCATAACATTCCTAAAGCTGTGTACACATACCACTCTGTGAAAAAAAAAATGGACCGTGATCTACAACTCCAACCAAATGCTGGTTGGTGGAGGTTAAATATCTTCGAGGTTTTGGTTTAAGATCAAGCCGGTTTTTTTTTTTTATTTTAGCAAGCTACATGATAACTGACAAATGCTTACACTGTCTGGACAGGTCCGCTCAAATTTGCGTGGTTATTTCCTCAAAAAACTACCACAGACATGAAGCTACATGCTTCTCATATACAAATACAAATTGTCTGGACTTTAAAAGAGACTATGACCTCTGAGTTTGTTTCAGTGTTTCTTCTCAGAGTAGTCAGTTAGGAAATACCTCATCTAGCCTCATCTAGCTAAACTTAACACGCAAAAAGCATGACGTGTAAAAGTGTTATTTATAACCAATTTACAAAATAAATATTTCATTTCATTTCATTGATAATAGGCTCGCGTTTGACCACCATCTCACTTGATGGTAAGTGATGATGTGTTCGAAGATGGAGCAGGCTTACATAAAAGTAACCTATTCACTCTTGACTTAAAAACCCTTTGGTTATAGCTATCGCTATATGGTCTCCTTAGGATGTTCTCTTTTGGTTTTGAGACCTTTCAAATCTAAAATCGACAATTTCTAAGTCATTTGGTCAACACTATTTTAATATTTTAATGATAAACTCTTAAATCTGTGATTGCAGATAGAGAAAAGTGGTAAGAAGTTCTACAGTAATATTAATATTCTAGTTTATTCGTTACATAACCAGTTTCCCAACATGAACAACCTAGGACAATGCTACAATGACACAAACAAGTTCATATTATTGTGTGATATGATCATTTTACTATGCATGGGCTGGGAGTTGGTTCACTACAAATGTTTAGGTAATGCCTATTCAGAATAATTTAGGAAAATAATACGTTTTGCAGACAAATCGTTATTGTTAACTGGATATCTCTTGAAACTTTAGGCACAAAGTGGTACAAAGGCGTACTTTATTTAACAAGCATGTCTACTAGTCTCTCAGTCTCTCAGTATCTTTAATTTAGGTAGGTATTTAAGATCACAAATCAGATCAAAATAAGAGAATAAAAAACATTTGATTCTAAGTTCTTTTATTAAAAAGAAATTACTTTCAAGAAAGGTTTTTTTTTTATTTAAAATAGGTTCGCTTTTGACCATCATCTCACCTGATGGTAAGTGATGATGTGGTCGAAGATGGAGCACGCTTACCTAAAAGTATCCTATTCACTCTTGACTTAAAGACTCCTAGGTTATAGCTATCGGGAAACACAGACTCCGGCAGGGAATTCCACTCCTTAGCCGTACGCATAATGAAGGTATTCCCAAAACGTTTTGTGCGTATGGGTGGGATGTCCACCATGTAACGATGGCGCTTCGCCGTTTGTCTCGTAGTCCGATGATGGAACGGGCTTGGCGGAATTAGATTGTGTAATTCCATCGCACACTCCCCGAAATGTAACCGATAGAAAACCGATAGACTTGCAAGTCGTCGTCGATGTTCAAGGCTCTGGAGCTTTGACTCGACCAGTAAGGTTCCCAAAATCACGGATATCTTATATATATTTTCCTAAAGTATACTCACATTTGACCAATTGTGGTTTGAGTCCCATGCCTTTGACTTAATTGGGCTTACTTAACCAAAATTACAAAACATTATAAGGATCTTACAGATTTTAGTGAACTTTCCAATTAAACGACGTTCGATAATTAACATCTCATGCAATGAGGGTTTTCTGTAATAACGTCCATCAGGCGGCAGCACTGAGGCATCAGGTCCAGGCATCTGTCAAATGCTTAAGTTTTTTGACATCTGTCAAATTGACGTCAATGTCATGTATACATCAAAGATTCGTTTCCAAAGAAGAAGACCTGTCGCCTCAGTAGCGCCAACTGGTGGTTTAAATTTTCCAGAAAACTCTCATTATTTAAACTTAACAACCTCATGGCTTCCAATAGGTACGACTTCAATTATGATATTCAAGTCGAATATCATAATTTAAAAATTCTTGGTGAAGTTATTGTTATAAATGACAAATTGAACTAAAAAATAAAGCTTGTTTTCGCAAAATTTTCTTGAGCCTTGACCCAAAAAGTTGACTGAACTCATCAAAACAAAACTCTCGTTCGGGGCCTTAGGAAAATATTGTTCTCATCATATTATTTAGGTAATTTGTCTGCATATTTTTCGCAGCTACGAAGAATTTGTATAAAATACTGGCTATATCTGTAACATTTATATAGGTACCTTGATTTGTAATTTTAAGTATTTCATTTGAAAAAAGAAACGCCATTACATTACATATAGTCTTATATAGTTATGACTTATCAATTAAATTGTATAAAACAAGATAAATGTAATAATAACAACATTTTCCGCATTTTAACTAAGGGTTTCGCTATGATGAGGATTCATTGTTAAGCTTAATCACTCAGGTATTATTCGCGTTCAGGTTTTTGGGGTTAAGACCGACTGCGGGGTTCATCCACACCAAAACCAGGTTACTGCTGTTGTATGCTGATGCATATGGATAGGAGTAACTGCAGAGCTCCCTATGAAGGGCCCGTCAAAAGGGCTCCCTGAGTCTTGTTGTGTGTGTGTGAAGGATCCTTCCTGGGGTCACTTAGTAGGTAGTTGGTCACGTGTCACTCTCGGTTCCCACTCTGAGAGCCTACGTCCATATTAATCTATAGTTCAGGCGAGGACATCTTATGTAACTACATACCGAAAAAATTACGTTATCTATCAAAACAAGTAACTTTTAATTGCCCATAGTCATAATGTTTATAGCAATACAACGAAAGAACGTTGATTTTTCACCACTTGTGTGAAAGTGGTGGGTTGCGAGAATGTTCTATAATGCCGTGGTCCTGAAACGCCAGATCGAGTTTGAAGGAGCAGTGGGGATTTTTAGTCAGTAAAAGTCTGACACACCCTTCCGCTCCACTCAGAGTGAGAGATGATTTTCCCACCGAAAAAGAATATGGTAAAAAGTGGTTCATTTTTACGAAGCAATGACGTTACTGTCTTCAGTTTTTATTCAAATGCAAAACGTGTTCAATATGCTTTCGTTATCTTATTAGTAGACTGAAATTAATTTTATATAAAACCTATTAACTTATAAGTTATGATTTTGGGCCCAATTTAATAGGGTGTTAAATTAAATTGGGTTCAAAATCCTAGTTTAGTTTTCACTTTCCAACATATCTGAACCACGCACATGCTAAAGTTTGGAATCTTCTGAAACGGTGACTGCTGTTTCTCAAAGAACATTATATATTATTGGTAAGAAATTATCATTAAGATCGCAAAAGTATTAATTTATGCACTTATGTGTTTGCAAAATGTAATGATTGACTTAGCCTTTTCCGACTAATAGTCTTACTAGATGCAGCTGAGTAACGTAACGAACGAAACGACTCAAAACCTGATCTCCACAACACAGAAACTGGGTAATACACCAGTGGGCAAGTGTTTTTGGCTTCTGGCTACCCGTATCTAGTCTAAGATATACTAATGATAGACGGGACCATAGTCTAATGTCCTATCTGAGGCACGGAGTATTTTCGATACGTCAAGATTGTCCATACACAGTTCAACCTCGGCTAGCGTTGCTTAACTTTGAAGATTTAATCGTGTGGCTACTATAAATTAAATTAAAAAAAAATAATTTCATTTATTTCAGGTTCTTGACCCATATAAAATAGGAAACTAACACATGTGATTTGGTCGGCTTACACAACTATACACATAATAGGGGAAGCCCGGGCAAGAAGCATAGTGCGGGTAAGAAGAATAACAGATTTTTCCATAAATATATAATCGATGGCGCTATTAACACTTTCTTAAATCGTGACACGTGCAACTGGCAGTGCCATGACAGTTCAACCAAAACAATAAGCGAGTGCATCTGTTTTGGAAGGAAAAAAAAAAGGATTATCGGTGTTTTGTTACGATTTTTGTAAAGGTTTGTATACAAACTTTTTGTATTAGTCATCAGTTGCCTGTAAATATATTTTGTTTATTCAATTGCACGTTTATTTAAGTATTATTTGTGATCATTACTTTTTGTTTACCTATTAAAAACATTAAAAGTCTTGATTTGCCTCTAAAATTAGCACGTTGGGCAAAATGGATATGGGTAAAACGGATATGTATCCGTTTTGCCCGTTTAGTTATTTCGTTATCGCCTTTTTAAGTAAGAAATATTTTAACAGGTTTTGGATAACTAATGTTAATTTTAAACAGATCTACGTTTACTTAAATTTTGGTACTTATATTTAAATTCATTTTTAATGAAATTATAAAAATATATGGCTGCTTTTTGTTTTAAATATTGTTTAATTATAAGTGCAAAACTAGTCGAGCACCATGGTCTGAAGATACATTACTCAGAGCAGTAAGAGCTATTAAAGATGATAGACAAACAATTAATTCAACCGCAAAGAAATTTGGAATTCCATTTACAACTTTGCAGAGACATTTGAAGTCCGGTAATACGTCGAAGAAATTGGGTAGGTTCACATAGGTTTTTAGAATGACTTCTAGATAATGCCCCACCAGGCTCACAAGCCACCATAACTGACAATGGTTGGATACATGGAGAAGCTTTTTTGAATTGGTTGCATTTTTTTGTTGAGTAGGTTCGTCCAAGTAAGACCAGAAAAGTGTCACTGTTGCTCGATAATCACGAGTCTCGTAAGTTTTATCCGGCCTTAGAATTTGCAACAAAAAATCAAATCATCTTTTTGTCATTTGCCCCACACACAATTGACCGAATTTATCCTCTAGATTTCGCTGTGTATGGACCGCTTAAAAATATTTTGAACAAGAGTTTTAAAAAACGCACCCAGGCCGAATTGTAAACCAGTATGATATGGCAAAACTATTTAAAGCAGCATATGCCAAAAGTGCGTCGGTTCAGAATGCAGTTAACGGGTTTAAATAACCGGGAATCTGGCCTTATGATCCAAATATATTCGGAGAAAAAGATTACGCTCCATCAACTATGACTGACCGTCCATTTCCTGACACACCGTCTACTGTGACTGAAGATCCTGTAAATGACGCACGGTCGTTATAAATGATAAATGATAAATGATCTTTATTTTGCAAATTGGTTATTAAATAACACTTTTACACGTCATTTTTTTTCCTTAAATATTAACTAGATGAGGCCGGTGTTTCCTAACTGACTACCCTGAGAAGAAACACCGAAACAAACTCAGGGGTCCGTCTCTTTTAAAGTCCATACAATCTACACTGAATTAATTATATGGGAACCTTGTAGGTTTCAGTCTGAGGCGGTCTTTTGAAGAAAGATGCTCACAGATTTGAGTGGGCCTGTCCATACAGTGCAAGCATTTGTCAAATGACGTATAGCTCAACTTAGAACAAGGAGCTTAACGATTTGACGAACAATACCAAGGTAAGGACCTTTAGGTAGGCCGCAAAAAGCTGCTGACGTCTACTCTTGTCAAAGCTGAGCAAGCTTTAAAATTTGTACGGCAAATATTAATAAGACCACGATTTCTGAGTTAGCAGGCTCTAGCAAAACTAAAAGATCCTCCTCCTCCTGTATTGAAACAAAAGAAAAATCCGATACCAAATTTTTACTATATAGTGTGCGCTGACAAATACACTGAACCACCAGTGGAAGATTGGATTCAGTGTAATCAATGCAAAAGTAGGGCGCGTGAAGACAGCACTTCTTATGTAGGAGTTGGCAGCTACTTCTGTGATGAATACGAAGACTGATCTAAACTAATTCTACTTTTAGACTAATTACTAAAAACTAATTTTACTTTCGGGCAAAACGGATAATTGATACTTTTTGTTAATTCTCAAAATTAATATAGAAATTGTTTAAGTTTTTTAATTCTAATGATTATTTTCCAAAGATGATTAACCATAGTTTAAATTAAAAGTACGAAGAGATCTATTGATTATTAGATAGTGGTTTTATTTACACTGCCCCTTAACATATTCGTCTTGCCCGGGCTTCCCCTACATAATAGATGCAAAAAAAACATACCTGTGAAATTGAAATTAAATTAAATTGAATTATGGCAAATAAATATACAAAAATGTTGCAAAAAACAACATAACTGTGAAATTGAAATTAAATTAAATTGAATTATAAAAAATAAATATACAAAAATGTCAATAAAATAAAATGAAAAATGTCATAAAATAAATAAAAACAATGTCAGATTAAAAATGTCACAAAAAATGTCAAAGTCAGATTAATAAATATTCGTATGTCACATATAATAATAAGTGCAGGCACTGGCATGCAGCTGCAGCCATCTCCGCAAGAAAGGAGAATCCCACCGCTCGGATAACACGCTCAGGATCCCGTTAGCATCCTCGTCAGTATCCTCGTCAGTACATAGTCAGCACCAACAGTATTCTCGCCACCTTATCGGAAAAAATTGATGGTCCTTTTCTCAGGCACTGGGTGGGTGTACACGTGAGAGCTGGAGTTCATGTGCCAAATTGAGTGTGTTTGTTTGTGTGTCTTATTTTTGTTTTGTGTATGCTGTTTATTTTTGTATTCCTACTAACATAGTTTTTAAGTTTATACTAATAAGTTTTAATGGATCCTTGGTCTGAAATAAAAAGTATATTATTATTATTATAGCCTGTTATTCAATGCAAGTTCCTCTAATCGACTACCCCAGTCAAGTGGAGGATTTTGCTACTATAAATAAATAAAAGATAATACTAGGTAAAATATCTTGGCCATGAGTTATTCCTAGATGTCCTACATACCTAGCCTATCCAAGAAAATATCTACAACAATTTATTTATCAAATCCAAGCAGCTACTTCCCTCCATCAGCCAAGATATGTAAATTTTCTTTTTCAAACAATGCGCTGTGACAGTAAGCTACCGCATTGCAGCATACGCTATTGGGAATACGCGGCGGTAAATCAACTCGCCTCAACATCCGTACACGTTAATCCAAGTGAAACATCACGGGAAGGTATCGGTTGTGACAGGCTGAAAGTAACGTTGATATGCTCTGAAATGTGACGTCATATCAAATTAAGTTATGCATGAGTACACGAGAGCAGTGGTGGACCAGTGGTTATGGGCTCTAAATGCGAGTCATTGGTTCTATCCCTGTCTGGCCGTCTCCCAAAGTACATCTTCGTACCAGAAATGTATAAGTATAACTGACGTACGTATATTATACAAGGTGTAACAGATTAAGTGCAAAACCTCAGATACCCCAATTAGAATATTAAAAAACTATATAAAGCTAAATTACCACTCACTGACTCACTCACTCATTGACATAATTGTTCTCCCAGATGGTAGATGGGGAGGTGGGTATATTTTGACAGATTCGTAAACAACTAACTCTCAAACCTACGGGAAAAGTGCCAAACCTCCCCTTTTCACCCCCCTTCTCCCCCCTCCCTATCGTATCTCGGAAACTACGAGACCCGTATTTTTTTTTACGGATTCGTATAGAGGAGGCTCGGTAAAGTAAAAACCATTTTTCAAAGTCGCCCCCCTTGCCCCCCTTCTCACCCCCTTTAGGCGGATCTCGGAAATTAAGAGACTTGGAACATTTTTTTTTCAGATTCATTTAGTGGGGCAATGCTTTAGTTTTTATTTTACTACATTTAGGGGTTTTAAAAGTGAACAATCCACCACCACAAGCACGCGAGGTGCTTGCACCTCGCGCATCACGCAAATACTAGTTAAATTATAAGTCTAAAACAACATCCGTAACTAAATAAGTTGAAATAAAACAAACCTAGACTTTTTTTTATAAATTAGTTATCCTTACTTAACGCAAAATGTATGTGCGTCATAACTCATACAATCGATAGGTCCTATGTATATGGGCCAAACTAACAATTTGGCCATTTTGACTTTTTTATGGTAAACGCATCTTATTGATATAAAGAATTATGTGAGCTATTAAAAAAAAGATTTCTGCATAGAAACACGATTTTTTATAACAGTATAACGGCGTATGTGACATGAATTTAAACGTACAAGGTCCTAATAGTAGTTAGAGACTTATACGCGGGGAGTTGCCGTGCGTTTATTTATTGTTTGGACCAATCAGCTGATTTGACAATACATTGAACGGAGCAACGGCCGCACTGTGATGAATACAAATTATAATTGTTGTGTTTTTGGGTTACAATTTAGTTTAATAAGTAAAAGATTACATCCAATTATCACGCTAAGTTGTCTAGAAGTCGGAATTTAGTGAAAGAAAAAATATTATCCCACCTGCATATCACAGTTATTATGAAAATTTAGTAGCATCTAATGACATTGCGTCAATTAATGAAAGCGATAATGAAGAAAATTAATGAAGACTTTTTAAGAATTAGCACGGGGAAGCACTTGCTGTTTCCCTTGGCATCTCCAAGGCTTTTGACAGGGTCTGGCATGATAGCCTTATTGCTAAGCTTCCTTCTTTCGGTTTACCCACTCAACTTTGCGTTTTGATGGAAGACTTCCCGAGAGATCGGTCCATTCGAGTGGTCATTGATCACTGCTAAATTGCCAATTGCCAATTGGCTATTAATGTAGGGGTCCCTCAGGGGTCAGTTCTCTCAGCACAGTTGCTGAGAGATATGTGTCCAGCGTGCATGCTGGTGGGTCAGATCCAGTCTCTCCATGAGGGCATGGTTAGGCGCTTGAACTTGTCCTTGAAGGCTGTCTCCGAATGGGGTGATGCCAACTTGGTCCAGTTTAATACAGCTAATACCCAGGCTTGTCTCTTTTCCTCAAAAAGGAGCCAATTCGAACCGGCTCCCACTTTCTGTGATGTAATCGTGCCGATAACCGATCATATTGAGCTTCTTGGGGTTACACTAACTTCCACCCTCAATTTTGGTCCATTTATCGAGGCTAAGGTTCAACTAGCATCAAAAAAGTTGGGAATCTTAGCAAAGGTGAGACGGTACTTCACACCGGAACAGTTGCTCAATCTGTATCAAGCCCAGGTTCGGTCGTGTATGGAGCTACTACTGCTCTCATATTTGGGATAGATCTGCCAAATACAATTTGGACGCGCTTGAGTATATTGAGAAACGGGCCAAGAGACTCATTGGCAACGATGCACTGGTCAAGTCAAAGCTCCAGAGCCTTGAACATCGACGACGAGTTGCAAGTCTATCGGTTTTCTATCGGTTACATTTCGGGGAGGGTGTGATGGAATTACACAATCGAATTGCGCCAAGCCCGGTCCATCATCGGACTATAAGACAAACGGTGATGCGCCATCGTTACATGGTCGACATTCCACCCATACGCACTAAACGTTTTGGGAATGCCTTCGTTGTGCGTACAGTTAAGGAGTGGAATTCCTTGCCGGAGTCTGTATTTCCCCATAGCTATAACTTAGGGATCCTTAAGTCAAGAGTGAATAAGTTACTTTTAGGTAAGCGTGCTCTATCTTCGACCACATCATCACGTACCATCAGATGAGATGGTGGTGAAACGCGAACCAATTAACAAAAAAAAAATATTAATGTTGATTTTGTTGATTTTATTACTTAATTATACTACAGAGATTTTTTTTGTTTATTTACACAAGATAGGTTTTTAATTTTGTTATTTTTTTATAATTTTATTTAGAAAATAATAATGTGAAATAGGTACATTATTTTGTTAATCAAACTAAGATCTTCAGTAAAAGTTTCGTTTTTACTTATTATTATTATTTTTTCACTAGCTTTTGCCCGCGACTTCGTCCGCGTGGAATAGTTACTTTGGGCTAACGTTAAATTTAACCCCGATTTTGAAGCATTCTTCATTGGCGCTCCGCTCCTATTGGCCTTAGCGTAATGATACAATATAGCTGTGCCCGCGACTCCGTCAGCGTAAGTTAATGTATTGGTAATATTGTTTAGATCACGTTCACATGAGGCTTAAGTACCTAGAGAACGCTTCGACCGCGAGACGCGTCGAGCGCGGCGACCGATTCTCAAAAATAATCTTTATAGGTAGCATGATTCAGTATTCACGCGCGATGGCTTATTATTTTAAGCGTATTTCATGTATAACTTTGGTGTTTCTATACCGATTTATATGATTCTTTTTACGGTTTCGTAGCCGAATGGCAAAAAACGGAATCTTTATAGTTTCGACATGTCTGTCCGTCTGTCTGTCTGTCTGTCCGTCCGTCCGTCTGTCACAGCAATTTTATTCCGAAACTATTAGGACTATACATGTGAAACTTGATAGGTAGATGTATTCTGTGAACCGCTTTCCGATTTTGAGAAAAAAATTAAAAAATATTTAAAATAAAGGGCTCCCCATACATGGAACTAAACCTGAAAATATTTTTTTTCATGAAATCGATGCATGTGTGGTATCTATAGACAGTTCTTTAAAAACGACATCGAGGTTTCTACAACCACTTTTCCATAAAGTCAATCGTTTAAAAGATATAAGCTTCCAAAGTGGTAAAATGTGTGTGTGGCGGACACAACCTCTAACTTCTATAATAATGGAGCGAAAAATCTAAAAAAAATATATGTCTGTAGATCTTAATATAAACTTTCAACCAAAATTAGTTTGAACGAAATCAGTTCAGCAGTTTTTGAGATACAGCATATTTTCTAAAACCGCAAATATTACTTTGTAATTCATACAAACACTATGAAAAACAAATTTATTCGGCGCAGTTGTAAAAAATGTAAAAAAGCCAGTTTTAAGAAATTTGTAAGATTTTTTTTTTTAAACTAATTTATTTGGCGCAGTTGTAAAAAATGTAAATAAGCTAGTTTTAAGAAATTTGTAAGGTTTTTTTTTCGTCAAATAAATTTGCATATTATATTATAGTTACTACGGAACCCTTCATGGGCGAGTCTGACTCGCACTTGGCCAATTTTTTTATGGAATAGTTAATAATGTTAACTTTTTCAATTAGGGGTGACTGAGAGTGTTATAAACGTAAGAGTAGACAAATAATAATCAGAAAGCTTTGAACTGCTAAGCTATCGGGAGTTACACGTGTTATTGTGAGTCAACCATAAAAGTTAGACATATGCTGTCGTGGGATATTTTTTATATAATTTTAAGGAGAACATTTCCGTCATGAAATGATTTGTGTAGCTTTAACCATTAAGGTTGCACACGCGACGGAAGCTTAAAAAATGGAGTAACTTCTCCCGTTTTCCCAACATTTCCCTTCACTGCTCTGCTCCTATTGATTGTAGCGTGATGAAAAGTATACTATAACCCGCTCAGGAGTATGAAAAATAATTGTACCAAGTTTCGTTAAAATCCGTCGAGTAGTTTTTGTTTCTATAACGGTTATACAGACAGACAGACAGACAGACAGACAGACAGACAAAAATTTTACTGATTGCATTTTTGGCATGAGTATCGATCCTTAATCACCCCCTGATAGTTATTTTGGAAATATATTTCATGTACAGAATTGACCTCTCTACAGATTTATTATAAGTATAGATAATTGTAGTTTTAAGGCTACTTTAATTTTTATTTCAATAAATGAATAAAACTATTGCGTGTTTTTTAATTATTGAAATGATCTAACTGAAAACTGAGTTAGTAGGTAATCCGATTGTTAAACGTATAAGTGTCAATGTGACATAAATGACTAAATATCTAAATAGTTTATATTCTAATTAAGGAATTATCAACTACTTCAATTGTTACTTGATTTTATGAGTAAAAAATATAAAAACATATAACGTATGCTAATTAACGTAATACGCGTTTAATGGCCAATATGACACATTGGCCCTTTTAAAGTGTTTTTAGAGAAAAATAATTTTAACAAAAACTAACGTAGAAGGGCCAATGTGAAGTAAAAAAAACCGATATATGTATATATAAAATACTATAGTACAAATGAGGAGGATAGTTGTCTTAGCAAACAAGCAAAGATTCGTAAACTTCGGTTTTATCAATCTGAAGTTATAGTAAATAGAAACTTTGGAAGCCTCTCCTGTAAAGTTGTAATTTTGCACTTTGGCCCATATACATAGGACCCATCGCAATATCCTTAAGCAGACGCATACATTCATGCAATGTTAGCAGCCGACACGCACACAAGCACATTTCCTTGAATTAAGGATTGTATTAATTTGTCATGAAATCATGTCATGCGTTTTCATTTGAAGTTAAATGAAATATTTTCCCGATAAAATTTAACAACTATTTTTTATGACGGAATTCGATTCAGAAACCAATTCTGAACCAACTACTTTCAGGAATTGCGTTTATTCTGTTACACGTTGTGTAGGTATGTATGTGTTGTTTAACATTTGTGAAAGTCGAAATGGATGTCGGACTCACGTGCAAGATATGTGTTTTATGCAAAAAGGTTAATTGGGTTTATACATAATAAAAATATGAAGAAACCTTTTTTACTTTACTACTGTATACAGAGTCGATACGACAGAGGGGCATTAAATTACACTACGTATACTATACGTGTTTACTGTTAATTTGATACAGTTAAAAAAAAATCCAAAAGCCAATTTTTTTTTCAAGCAAACTAAATATCTTATAAATCAGAGTAAAACGCAACCAGCCTTTGTAAATAAATGTGACTGACCTTAAATACCTAGGTAACAAAGTGGCAACGTAGCGCGGTGTGTGTTATCTCTTGTCTTGGTCAGATTTATCGCTTTAAGGTGCATCTCATAAAAATCATTTGCGACTAAACTACTTCTCCTATTTAATTGATTTTTGGTACAAAGCTTGAAAATGGTACCTAGTATACGCAGTTTAAAGGAAAGCCCCTCGGTCGTATCAACTCTGTATAACGTTGAAAATTAGGTTCAATTTTATATACAGTAGTAAGTCAAGGGATTACCCAGCCGCAAAAAAACAACAGAAGCGTTTCAAAAACCGCTTTTCAATCAGCAATCAGTGATTATATTATTATTAATACGTGCAGCAAAAATATCGTACCCCTTTTCTTAAATTGAGTCGATGGAGAAGAATGAATTTTGGTATACTAGAAGTTCAAATTGCAAAGAAGTGTAGAAAGCAGACATTGTAATATTTTTTGTTTGAATTTCGTCTTTTTTCTACATGCAATTGTTTCTTTACTGTATGTATATTAGGTATTAAAATTATTATACTAAAGATATAATTTTCATTGATGTATTTTTTTATTAATTTACTGAACTTGTAGCTATGTCATAAATTATTGAAAAAATAAACACTTTTCATCCATGCCTTTTATTTACCTTATAATGATTAATTCAATTCAGTGAATACCAATCAATAACAACCAAATACCTCTATTCAATAAGCCTTCTGGTGGTCAAAGTGCATATTCTGACACGTTACGTTTTGTTTTAATAATCAATTAATTAATTTATGTGGTATCTGTCCATAGAGGCTGTTACTGAACACAAACCTGAATAAATGATGGGTTGCTATTGACATTCGTTATACGAATACAAACATATTTTTTGTTCACGTAATAATATAATTATGTAATAGGACTATACTGTGGGCTTGCAGGTTTGCAAGATGTTTAAGGGATGTGAAAGTTACTCTTTTAAGAGCTTACTGCATATCTTTTTACTAATGCAGCCGGTGGGCTAGTTATACCAACTCGAAAATCCTACAATGTCCTCCGTACCCAATATAATAACGCGTTCATTCTGCAGCGCATTAGGGATCTTAGCAGAAGCGCGAGTGGATTGTTTTTACACTTAAACGCGCAAAACGTATGCTTCCCTGGTTCGCAGGGTGAAGGCTGGCCCCAACAGTATACTGATGATGATAGCGGAGAGGTTTAACTACGTGAATCACTGCTGTGCTATCCCTCAGCGGCTGGTTCAGCTGTGATTTGCGTATTTTCGAATAGTATTATTATTTTACTTTATTGACCGACTCCTAAAGAAGGAGGGTTATGTTTTTATCGTGATTAAGTTCACCCACGGGAGTGAGGCCTCGTGCGAATGCTAGTTATTAAATAAAAAAAATAAAAAAAAAATCAAAGATTTTGTGCTATCACTACGTGTGATTCGATATTGCATCATCCGAGAGTCTGTTCAATAGGCAACATTGGTAGTACTTACTAGTAATCTCCTACGAATAGACGTTTAATTCAAAACTATTTTGATACAAAATCCAATTTGTACTAGATTAATTTGATATTCTGTCAGGACCCAGTGTTAAATGATGTTGATACCTTGAATAGGTGACCCCTGACTCGCTGAAAATTGTCTTGTTTGGCCCTATAAACAAATACTTGTTTGACCTACAGAATTGCTTTGCGGCTGTGTATTCGGCATTTGGGTTTGTTAAGCCGGTTATGTTATATTACATTGTTTGCTAACAGAATATAGGCGTGGCCTAACAGTTTTGTTAGCAAAAACACAATAACATGTTTGCCGAGACGAATGGATAACATCCCCCGCGTTCGCCTGTGGGGAGGGGGAAAGTGATGCATTTTGTGTTCGCGCTCACTATCCCTATTTTTTATCTCAGAGACAGAATTGCCACATTTAAATGTCAACTAAATCTACTATTATAGCTATAACAGCTTCCACGTTTTCTTCGTCGGAACTCATTTTTTAAATTAAACAAAAACATTACAACAATAGGCGCAGCGGACGGGCGGTTTTACTAACATGTTTTGATAACATGTTTTGTTGGAAAATTGGCGCAGCGGACCCGGCTTTAAAGCTCTGTGTAAACAGAAATCTTAGTGTGACAATTTTCTTTAAACGAGACTGGGACTTATTAAACTGATTTGTAAACTAAAAGATGAAATGACAGCTTATATAAAAGGTGGTATATAGAAAACAGGTTATTGGTTATATTTCGGAGAGAATCTGATTCCGCCAAGCCCGTTCCATCATGGGACTACGAGACAAACAGCGAAGCGCCATCGTTACATGGTGGACGTCCCACCCATACGCACAAAACGTTTTGGGAATATCTTCATTGTGCGTACGGCTAAGGAGTGGAATTGACCCTGTACGAAGTCTGTATTTCCCGATAGCTATAACCTAGGAGTCTTTAAGTCAAGAGTGAATAGGTTACTTTTAGATAAGCGTTCTCCATCTTCGACCACATCACCACTTACCATCAGATGAGATGGTGGTCAAACGCGAACAGATTTTCAAATAAAAAAAGGTAGTAGGGGGTCTCTTGAGATGACGACTAAAATAAGTTTGATTGCGTTAACCTTAAACAAGTTGGAAAATGAAGAACAGAATGACCACTGACGATGATGATTTAGTAACATAATCAGCCTATACGTTCCCGCTGCGACACAGGCCTTCTTTATACGAGAGGGGGTTTGGTTTCACTTCACCATAAGAAGAAGTTAGAAGCCCAGTGAAGTTGTGTGACTGTGGTTGGATATTCAGTCGTAGTAAATGCCGGTTTGCTCACGATGTTTTTTCTTCGCAATTTTGAGGTGATGATGAAAATTACAAGAAGTAATGAGGCAATCTGGGCTGGAACCCACGACCTATACTTGTTAGTCATGTCTGTAACCAGGGCTGTTCACTTTCCGATTTTTAGTGTAGCAAAAAATGTGTAGTCCCACTGGTCTATTAGCCGTAAAATTCCTGAAATTGTTCAATGACGTGTTACTCTAGCGAGCGACAGGTCACGTTCCGAACGAATCCGATTGCTGGTCCACGCAGCGAATACCCGATGCGGATTTGTTAAGCGCTTAATTGAAAATATTTCACTTTTCAAAGGATCTTTAAAATTGAAGGTGCTGTGAATCCGGTGAAAGCGCAATTTGAGGATTCCTTTGATATTGACATTCTAATAGGGATTTGGTTGTCACCGTTTGGTAGCAACACTATTTCGAACATTTCATTGGTAGGTAACAGATTTGGATTTGCTACAACAATTTTTTTGTTATTTTATGTATAGCTTTTTTAGAAAGTTTTTTAGAAAGCTTTGGAGAAGAATATTTACCAGCAGTATTATTCTTTAGTTGAGGCAGAAATATATACTAAAATATTAACCTTGTAGAAATTGAGTAAGTACGGAATATAAATAATATAACCTTATAGACTAAAATCATTTAAAAGAGTAGCAGTTATTTTTTAGCAAACTCATATGAATACTATTTTCCGCACCATGTTTTTTGACCCTTTAGAATAAACTTTGCGAGCTTTTATAGACTTTGAAACAAACAAACAAATATTAAATAAAAATTGGCCAAGTGCGAGTCAGACTCGCCCATGAAGGGTTCCATAGTAACTATAATAATATAATATGTATATTTATTTGACGAATAAAAAAAAACCTTAAAAATTTCTTAAAACTAGCTTATTTACATTTTTACAACTACGCTAAATAACTTTGTTTTTCATAGTGTTTGTATGAATTACAAATTTATATTTGCGGTTTTAGAAAATATGCTGTATCTCAAAACCTGCTGACCCGATTTCGTTCAAACTAATTTTGGTTGAAAGTTTACATTAAGATCTCCAGACGTATATTTTTTTAGATTTTTCACTCCATTATTATAGAAGTTAGAGGGGAGGACACATTTTAACACTTTGGAAGCTTATATCTTTTAAACGATCGACTTCATGAAAAAGTGGTTTTAGAAACTCTTATATAATTTTTGAAGACCTCTCTATAGATACCACACACGCATAGGTTTCATGAAAAAGAATATTTTCAGTTCTAGTTCCATGTATGGGGACCCCCTTTTATTTTAAATATTTTTCTAAGTTCGGTAAAGTTCGGCAGCGCTGGCTGAATTTTGCTTCGGTGGGTTCTATTGTGAAATTGCTAATTGGACGGACTTCATTTCTGGTTCCAAAAAATTCTATCATATTGAAATCAGTATGTCAAAAGGACGAAAGCAAAACTATAGTGTACTGAAAAAATCTTGTGTATATTACATACTAGCAGTCGCGCGGGTGGGCACGCCACGGCATCCTCACCTTCCGTCTGACGCAGGTACTGACCGGACATGGCTGTTTCGGGAGGTACCTGTTTCGGATACAGCGGGAGGACATGCCCGGGTGTCGTCATTGTGGGGACCACCCCGAAGACACGGTGGAGCATACAGTGGAGGTGTGCCCTACTTGGGCGGAGCACCGCTGTGTTCTCGTGGAGGCGATCGGCGGCGCTGACCTCTCGTGCCCAGCCCTGGTTCAGAGCATGGTGCGGAGCGAGAGGGAATGAGATGCGGGCACATCCTTCTGCGAAGCAGTCATGCTAGTGAAGGAGGAAGCCGAACGCGTGAGGGAGAGGCATCTCTCTTCGTCACACCCCAGCCACCGCGGGAGACGACGTGGGCGTCGGGGATCGCGAGCCGATCTCCAGCCACCGTAGGCGCGGGCTTGCGTACGGCGAGCAGGGGTAGCTCACCGTCCGGTAAGGACCAGGCCCGGGTCGAGAGCGCGCCTCAATGAGTCGTCAACACTAGTGACGGGGCCCCATAGGGCCATTGCTTGCCGGGGTTGCGGGAATGTTCTAACGAAATACCGCGGCCCTGGAACTTAAGGGCAGCTGAAGGAACAGGGTGGGTTTTTAGACAGTAGAATTCTGACACTCCCTTCCGCTCTACCCAGAGCGGGAGAAGTCATTTGGTGATTTTCCCACCCAGAAAAAAACAACCGGCTTTTATTTATGTATTTTTAACTTAGAAGCCAGAAAATCTAACAACAGCCTTGTTCAGGGGTTCTCGTTACCCAGTTAGTACGGTTAGTATGGTAGTTCGTGTTAGTACGGTTCTACTGTATCCGGTTAGACAGGAGGCTAAATAATAATGATGGTGATTGAATTTCGTTCAGTGAAATTAGATTCAAACAAGACGGACAAACAGCCCGATGACGTAACGGGAGATATATAAAAAATCTAATGAATGTAAACAGTGTTTCAGGTTTCAAGTGTTTCCACAGAGTAGCGCAACTAGTAAGTCAATCGATTGTTTTATATATTTTTTTAAAGTCGATTGGATTATCATTGATAGTAATAAACTTTGAGAGCGAATATTAATTTAACCTCAACGGATGATGTAAACGGAGATGAATTACGCTTGAAAAGAAGTAACTTATCCTCTTGAAAACGTCCAAGTTTTGAATATGAGGAAATAGACCCCAGCAGGGAATTCCACTTCTTATATGTACATAACTTAAATAAGTGTAAATAAGAATAATAAATATCCTTCAAAATAATATAATTATAGTAGACTTTTATTTAATTGTAACATATTATAGTACTATGTATTTCTTTGACTTGAATATGTCTGAAGAAGTCCGAGAAAGGCAATGCGAGAACTGGTATGAATGAGTTAAATAGAAATAGAATAGGCGCCAATCACGTTGGCGGAGTTAGCATTAAAAAAAAACTCGTTTGTATGGAGACAGATGGTGGAGTTTAATAACTGGCCAATTCTCTGCCACGAACCAAAAATAAAACACATTAAATAAGTATTTCTCGCTTGACAAACTGTATAAAATTCTTCTGTGGCAATATCACTATTTTCCTTATCCTAAACAAACGCACGAAGAGAAAGCAGAGAGTACAAACGATATAAATCAACATGTTCGTCTATCTATACCAATGGTTCCCAACCAGTGGTCCACAGTAGTCAAAATAAGGTCACAGATAGTCAGTGTTGAAAATATGCGCACTATGTTTTGCCAATATATATGGCGTACAAAATCAAGTCATACGATAATAGCAAACGTCCGTAAACGATTTCAAGTTTCGCGGGTGGTTACTGAAAAGGTACTGAGCTTCCTACCTAAAAGTGTTGTTGTTATTTAATCTCTTTAAATTCCAACATTACTTTTGAGATTTAGAATTATTTTCGAATACATAATTCAGTTTCAGGCAATTTACAATACAACCTCGTGGTCCCTACTAAGAAATCAAAGTGGTCCGTGATATAGAAAAGGTTGAGTACCCCTGACATTTACAAAGCGTAAAATTGGGAGAGCCAATCAAAAATGTGTATCCATTTTGATCAAGTTTTTGTAGCGAGTTAAATTTTTGCTCGTTTAGTAACGTAACGCGGTTTTTAGTTGTACGTTTGGAACATGGAATACACTTTAGAATATAGCGTAGTAATTAATACTCTTTCCAAGTTCTTGTTTATATTTTGGGTTTTATTTGAACTGGAGTTTGTATTGTTCAAACGTACCTACCTATTTTTTTTTTTTTTTTTTTTTTTTTTTTTTTTTTTTTTTTTTTTTTTTGGATGAGATTGGCTCTCGGGCTTAATTGTAGTTAAAATGTTCACATGAAATTTAATAAAATTTCATTTTCATTCTTACAGTAGCTGGCCGGGCTGATATTCAAGGTTAACGTCGCTTACCAAGGTCTGTCCATCGATGGGTGACCATCTTAATATATTGAGATTTCTCTGTGCCTCGGAAGGCATTTTAAACTGTTCGTTCTGGCTGTTATGTGTACATATTGGTTACATATTGGTAGCCTGTTGGTCTAGTGGTCAGTGGCCCTGACTGCTATGCGCAAGGTCGTAGGTTCGATTCCCACCCAGGACAAAGGTTTGTGTGATGAGCACGATCATTTGTTCTTTGTCTGGGTGTAATTTATCTATAATATGTATGTATATAGAAATATATATGTATGTTTATCAGTTGTCTAGTACTCATAGCACAAGCTCTGCTTAGTTTGGGACTAGATGGCATTGTGTGAAAGTTGTGGAATATTATATTATTATTATTATTATTTATATTTTTCAGGCGTTACGGGTAGTTAGGAGTCAGAATATCTAACATCAGTCTTGCCTAGGTATATCGTGTTACCCGGCTACCAGGTTACGGAGGTCAAATAAGCAGTCCTATATAAATAGGGCTGCCATCACCAAAATTGCCGGCCCCTGACAATGACTTCATAAACGCCAGACGTTTGAGTATATTTGCAATTTTTGCCCGGACACCGTAGAAAAATACATTTTTGTACTTGAAACTGAAAACTATGATGTTTCATTATGGTTTTTATTTACTGGTAACATTGTAGACAGAATTTTATTAATAATAGGCTTTCTTTTTAATTAATCAACGTAACAAAAACAATCAGATGAAATACAGAGATTGTGCTTATTGTTGCCCGTAAGATCAATACGTGTCCGGGTTTTACCCGGACGCTTATAGGAAAAATCCCCTGAACGCCCCTGGACGCTGTCCAAACTAGGACAAATCCGGGGAAAGCCGGACGGATGGCAGCACTACATATAAAACACTTGTACTCCAGTTACACTAGAAGCTGACTTCAATATAAATGTGTAGAAGCCGACTTCAACATAACTATTTTGAAGTCGGCTTCTAAAAAGATAAGAAAAAGGGAAGCAGATGATGAATTATTGATAACTGGTCTTCGTAATAGAACCTCTTGGCTTGGAGTTTTTCAGTTACGATATAACTACAAAAATAATAATAATTAATCTATAACGTTCCATTGCCATCAAAATGGCTACCTCTACCTGCAAAAATCTCTACCTGCGCCATAGTAATATTTTCCGTCTAATCTTGAAGTAACAAGAACATATTTACTAAGTCAGCCTACGTATTGTCTGCAAGCTGTGAGACACGGCTAAAGGACGCGTGCTGTCGTGAGGGTGTCGGGCTAAAACCTAGCGAGCTGCCGTCAAACTGCAAACCTGCACTTTTATTCGACTTCTACTTGATCTAAGTGATACTAATCAAACATCAACTCCAAATGTAGTTTGTTGTGAATGATGATGACGTAAAAATTGTAGGAAAGCATATTATGTTACCCTGTATCCTTCTCTATTTTTCTGTAAGAATCCTATTAAAATGAGACTTAGCTGTTCCAGAGATGGGCACGCCGCAATTGCGGCGGTAAGACCCCTCTTTGAGGAGTGGCTAGATCGGCGTCACAGCGTCCTGACTTACCGCATGACGCAGGTCCTCACCAGACACGGAAGTTTCGGTAGGTACCTGTGTCTGATGGGGAAGGAAGAAACGCCTGGGTGTCACCACTGCGAGGATCGCCCTGAGGACACAGTAGAGCATACGGTGCGAGACTGCCCCGCTTTGGCAGAGCACCGAAGTGTCCTCAGGGCGGCGATAGGCGAAGACCTCTCGCGCCCGGCACTAGTCGAGGCCATGCTGTGGGGTGAGATGGAATGGAAAGCGGTCGCCTCCTTCTGCGAAGCAGTCATGCTATCGAAGGAGGAGGCGGGCCGCGTGAGGGAGAGGATGGCGTCCTCCCTCCAGCCCAGCCGCAGTGGTAGACGCCCACGGCGTCGGACGTCGGCCGACGATCTCCGGCCACCGTAGGCGCGGGCATACGGACAGCGAGTAAAGGGCAACTCGCTGTCCGACCTTGGACCATGCCCGGGTCGACGGCGCGTTGTGTTCCACGCACGCCTCAAAGAGCGTCAGCAATTTGACGAGGCCCCCCCTGTAGAGGGCCGAAGCCTGCCGGGGTCGTGGGACTTATCTCATTACCGTGACCCCGGAACGTAAAGGGCTACTGAAGGAACACCGTGGATTTTAGTCAGTACAAGTCTGACAGTCCCTCCGGCCCTGCCCGGGGCGGGAGGACTTATTCGATGATTTTACCATGTTAAAAAACAAAAAACAAAAGCTATTCCAGAGATTAGCTAGGACAAACAAACCGACAGCCAAAAATTTTAAAAATGTTCATTTGTATTTTAGTATCGTGTTAATAACTATAACCGATTGATAAAACTCACAATTATTTTGAAATTAATATCTATCTATGATTTCAAGATAACTGTAAGGCGCAGTTTAATATCAAAGAAAATCATCGTTAAGAAATAAATAAAATTAAACCTTGTTTGGTCCACAGAATTCATTATATTAGTTACTTATACCTAATAGCTTTTTAACTAGTGTTAGTATCCATCACCCTCCGCACGAACTACTTCATAATCGGAGAGGATACGTTCTCACCTACCGTTCTCAGGATGCTGTTGTGCTGAAATTGGTATGTTCTGTTACCAGGGATCCTAAGATTTGCAACATCCACCAATCCGCTATGAACCCGTGTGGTGTATTAGCGTCCATTCCTTCTCATAGAGTAAATAATATCTAATAATAAAACTTGTTAAGAGAGATTTTTATAGAGAGTAGGCCTATACCCCGGCAGTGGAAACGTTATAGGCTAATTACACGTTGTAGGTGCAATTTAGTGTCATTTATGTTCTCTTTGAGAGTGGTACTTATTAGTAGTCTTGGAAAAATTTTATGTAAGGTTTTCCTATGCATTTAGTACGATTTATTTTCGATTAACATGTAGGTAGGTAAATAAAAAACACAGAAAAAAATTAACGGTGTTGTAAATTATTTAAGTAGGTAGATTTATTTCATAGCTATTCTAAAACTAGGCCACTTTTAGCTCCATACAAACGACGCGTTTAGGAAGCATGCCAAAACTCTTCTACTCACGAAACGAAATCAAATGCTGCACAATATGAAAAATGCCGACACCGAAGACACCAATGGGGGAATCGAATCGGATATCAGTGGAAAATTTCATATTTATGCAAACTGTACCGGTTGCACCTCTCGATGCGATATTCTCGATATTGAAAACTTTATGCTTTGAATTGCATATGATGTTAGCTTTATACGACGAATATATTTGTTTTGCGTATGAGATCTTATGGAAATAGTCTGGGATTAGACTGGATTTTTCTTTGAATTTGAATGGAACTGTATATGGTAGTATATGATTTGTTAAAACTTAATACAAGGATTACCTTTCACTTTGTTTTAGATGTATACCCTGAGCAGAAACACCGAAAAATCTCAAAGGTCTCTTTTGAAAACCATACAATCTGTATCTACTAGTCAAATCATATGAGATCCTTGTAGTTTAATGTCTGAGGCGATCTTTTGAGGAAATAGGCACACAGATTTGAGTGAGCCTATCGAGACAGTGTAGACATTTGTCAGATAACGTATAGCTCAACTTATTTTACATTTTCTCACGTATGAAGTTTTTATATAATATATTTTTTTTTTAATTTCAGTCACATAAGGCCCGTAGAAAACTATATATACATAATAAGTGACCATAAACTAATACATATTTTATAATTACACAATAAAACTACCGTTTACTATTATCAATAAACTAATACATATAACATAACCACTATTTCACACGAGTAGTCTGTAACGGCGTCGTGTGTCGCGCAGTATCGGGTAACTGTCCACGGAATCGCCGGAACACAACACCTTTCGGCCAAAATTCTTCCTTCATGAAGGTCGACAGATGTTCAGTAGGAACCCTTACCACAAAAGAATTAAAATTCGTGTTGTGACGAGAATCCAACCGTTCGGCCTTGAGCGAAGACTTGGTCTTGATTCTAATGTACTCTACAATCTCCTCGACTTTTGTAGAGTAATGCAGCCTAGACACCTAGATAATGTATGACGTGTATACATGACGTATAAAAATACGATTATAAACAAAAAGCAGTTTGTAATCAAACAATCTTCCAACAAGCAAAATTCCGTAATGTATCGTTGTTGGAGAACGTTACGCTGGACTTCCAGTCTAATGCAATTGAGTTGCTGCGGGGCGAGAGGGAGTGGGAAGCGGTCGCCTCCTTCTGCGAAGCAGTCATGCTTTCGAAGGAGGAGGCGGGCCGCGTGAGGGAGAGGATGGCGTCCTCCCTGCAGCCCAGCCGCAGTGGTAGACGCCCACGGCGTCGGACGTCGGCCGACGATCTCCGGCCACCGTAGGCGCGGGCATGCGGACAGCGAGTAAAGGGCAACTCGCTGTCCGACCATGGACCATGCCCGGGTCGACGGCGCGTCGTGTTTCACGCGCGCCTCAAAGAGCGTCAGCAACATGACGAGGCCCCCTCTGCAGAGGGCCGAATCCTGCCGGGGTCGTGGGACTCATCCCGTTACCGTGGCCCCGGTATGTAAAGGATTATTGAAGGAACACCGTGGATTTTAGTCAGTAAAAGTCTGACAGTCCCTCCCACCCTGCCCGGAGTGGGAGGACTTATTTGATAATTTTACCACGTTAAAAAAAAAAAAAAAAAATGCAATTGAGTACTATTGTTTTACATAGAGCGTTTGTTTATCTAACCTCTACATCCTAGTAGCTGGGTAATACGGTATCTACCACTGGGTAAGTCTTATGTCCGATTTTCTACGACTGTCAAAGATGTGCAAATAAGATCCGGGACCTAATGCTTTACGTGCTTTCCGAGGCATAGATAGAGTTGCCATACAACCGGAATTTTTCGGACATGTCCGGTAATATAGGTCTTTGTCCGGAATGCGGAGGGAATCCTAAACCGTTCGGAATTTCTACAATTGAATGAAAGAGTGAAACATAAAAAAATATAATGTTCTTTTTTTTTTAATTAAAGAAAGTCAGGAATTTTCATCAAATGTCCGGAATTTACTCCGGATTTTCGATTTTTTGATCTGGCAACCTTATGATCACCAATCTACAGACAGACCTCGGCTAACGTTGTTTAACTTTGATAATCGACCCGAGCGGGTGATATTTTTGAGGTATTCCTCGAAGCGCTACCATTTTGAAGCGCACCTAATGAAGCGCTCCTTTTTTATTCCTCAGAGCGCGCCTTTTAGTAGCACTCCCGATACCATGTTATCGGAAAAGGAGCGCTCCGAGGAATAAAACAGGAGCGCTTCATTAGGTGCGCTTCAAAATGGTAGCGCTTCGAGGAATACCTCATATTTTTTAGCTACGTGGTGGTGATATTATTTAGTCACTAATTTCCAATACCCGCATGAAGTATTTTATTTCCTTCCCAACATACTAAAGAAAACGAGTACGACCATGATCAATTATAGATACTGCTACACATCTAATAAATTTTTTCTCCTAACCCAAAAACTCCGCATTAAATGAATCATTTGTTATCACAGGTAATATATTTTTATAAGAATTATGCGACCTTTCATCAACGAAATATTTGAAATATATTGTTGATGAAACACCATGTTCAGTGGTCATCATAAATTGCCGCTGATGTTATTTTAACACAGGAAAATCTTTTTTATTGCCGCGGTTATTTTAATGCCGCCCAGTGCTTATGTACTTGGATACTACAAACATTTACCCTGACTTTGTTTGTTTTGTCTACAAGCTTTAATTTACCTTTTGTTTTTATAGTAATTTAGCTTTTATGTTGATGGAAGCTATATTAACTTTTCGGTGGCACAATGCATCTACAAAATATTTTTGAAATAATGTGCTACTTACCTATTGCGTATTTTTTCTCATTGATGTGCATAAATTATTTAAAAATAGATTTTTAATGTCGTGCAAAATCTATTTGGTTGTTAGTTCATAAAAAACTTACAAAATTAATATTAGGACTAACACTAGAAACAAAATAACTTATTATTATTATACGCCACAGTGGTATACATATACAGGCATATCCAATGCCCACATGGGGCTGTCTCACCTATCCGCTATAGTGTTCAGGATGCTGTTGAGGCTGTTGCTTACCCTGCGTGTGTTGTAGGTGCATCGCTTGCACATGTTGGTAAGAACACAATCTATCCTGCTTCTGCGAATATTCTGGACGCGCTTGAGTCTATCGAGAAGACGGCCAAAAGACTCATGGGCAACGATGCACTAGTCGAGTCAAATCTCAAAAGCCTTGAACATCGACGACGAGTTGCAAGTCTATCGGTTTCATTTCGGGGAGTGTGCGATGGAATTACACAATCTAATTCCGCCAAGCCCGTTCCATCATCGGACTACGAGACAAACGGCGATGTGCCATCATTACATGGTGGACAAATCGTTTTGTCCGTACGGGTGGGACCATACGCACAAAACGTTTTGGCAATACTTTTATTGTGCGTACGGCTAAGGAGTGGAATTCTCTGACGGAGTCTACGTTTCCCGATAGCTATAATCTAGGAGTCTTTAAATCAAGAGTGAATAGGTTACTTTTATGTAAACGTGCTCCATCTTCGACCACATCATCACTTACCATCAGGTGAGATGGTGGTCAAACGCGAACCTATTATCAATAACATAAACAATAAAAATCCTGAGGCACTGCAGTAGAGCGGCAATCCCACCAACACCCTGAACGCCTTGTTGTATTAAACGCATTGCGTGTGTTTTTTGTAATTATGTTCTGTCTTTTATGCATGCGTACTCAATTTATCGTTCTATGTGACCTGGCGGTCGCCCATTCGACCATAAATTCGACCATGATATAAATTATTTTATTTTATTTTTGATACATAAGTATTATATTCTCCATACAAACTTTGGCTGTGCCACTCCTTCGTTTGCGTTATATTCGTAAAAAGGTGAACAATATTTAGCTTACTTATAATTTCTATTAATACTTTAACGCGATGCATACTCTAACTCGGTCACACAAAATTTATTATTTGTATGTAGGTATATAGATAATAAATGTTGTATGACCGTAGATTTAAGAGCACGTTTTCAACCGGTGTCATTACTATTGAACATATTTCAGTTCCAATTTTAAGCATGTTAAAATATTATAGCTATGGCCAACACAAATACTATATTTAACATTATTTTCTACGAAACTAAATAAATCAATATTGTACTACAAATTCAAACGCTAGCTGTTGTTACTATATCATTCTTGAGCAATAATGGCACAGTGGTTACAGGCACGACTAAATCTTGGGTTCGAATCTATAACTTGATTATGTTTATTAATAAGTAACTTGATTCATCAAGCAATTAGTCATTGGTTTTATTAACCCAAAGGTTGACTGGTAGAGAATGCCTTGTTGCATTAAGTCCGCCCTTGAACAACTATTAAACATAAACAAACATAAACATTCTTTATTATTACCAGAAAGATTATATACTCATTACAATTGAAATTCCCTGACTCCTGAACTAGTTGTAAACTGTATGACAGGAGCCAGTGCATTCCGCTCCATAAAGTACCGTACAGAAAAAAATACAAACTGGCAGTTATACAAAATGAAGAATAAATAAAGCTAAAAACTAAAGTAAAATACGAAATAAAAAAAAATTAAAAAAAAAAAAAAAAAAAAAATGTATTGTAATATGTGTTGTAATATGTGTATTGTACATAAAGTTTAAATAAATAAGTAATTATTTAGTTTTTTTGATAGTATTTCGTTTATTTTGGAGTGTTTGAACCAAGAGACGATACGAATGTATGCGAGCCGGTTTGATTACATTATTTTTTATTTTAATTCTTTGTAAAGAAACGTCTTCGAATTACTTATATCTATTAAGTAATTCGAAGACGTTTGGTTCGCTCGATAATGCCTTCTAGGAGAAACTTAAACCTTTGAAAGTATTGCCAGTATGCTAAAAGAATTGAGTCTCAAGACTTAGAATTGTTTCTTAATTATTTTTTGACGAGTGCACGATGGCAAACCACAAAGAGCAGTAGACAGGGCTTTGCTAAATGACCGTCTGTACAGAGACATTTATGTCAAGCCATTTACTGGTTTACAAATATTTGTTTAACAGTCTTATGACACGTTTTGAATGAGAGTTAACTTGTCAAAACTATATTTTGTTGTGACTTATAATTTTATTAAACTATATACTAAAAGTAGTACTCATAAAATTGAGGCAAAACTTAACACTTAAGTTTTTTTTATAAAATGAATGATACTCTCTAATTTCGGACGCGCACACTACCAGATAAATTAAATAAAAATCTGATACAAAAACCCTGTGTGAGGCTTTAAAAAATGACGGGGACCTTTGCTGGACCTCTGTCTGCCGAGTTTGCGGGAACGTTCTAACGGGATACCGTGGCCTCAGAGCACTAGGGCTGCTATAGGAATAGGGCGGGTTTTTAGTCAGACCATTCCGTTCCAATCCAGAGCGGGAGGGTTTATTTGACGATTATCTTCCCGAAAATGAAAGGAAAACATTATAATTTATGTAGTACTTTACATTCTCGTATTCCTAATAATATTTAATTACATACATAACTATGCGACACTTCTTTTACAAATACCTCGGTGTACGAAATCACAGACACAACTAGTGTTTTGTAGATTAGGTACATAAATATTTTAATATAGCATAGCTTTAAAGTTAAAACAAATATTCACATTGGAAATAATGACTTTTTAATCATTCTAATGTGCAAACAAAAACAATAAACTCGTAAATATACTTATTGATTGGAACAAAAATACGCTTTTAACGTCAACAATTTAGTATGGAGAACAGTTTTTCGTAATTGGATAAAAATACCATTTCAAGAGGGCTTAAAAATGTTTATACCTACTCGAATGTCGTAATTGGGTACACTTTGGGGAAGTCAAGTTCATGGATAAAAAGAGTGGCCAAAAGGCCTGTTCTTTTTATTTTTTTATTCTGTAATTATAAATAAGACAGGTGAATAAATAATTTTATGTTACCGTTTATTGATATGGTTTTTGGGCGAGTGATATTGTGCAAAAGGAATTCAGACTTTGATATACATTGTGTCTTTGTACACTAAGGGTATATTCTGCACAACAGACCTGCACAAATGCCTGACGTTACTGCTGCTTCCATCAAAGTGTGTCATCGCCTTAGGGCATCTAACACAGGAGGATAAAGCTTAGGCGCCCGCCTGCTCCTTGGATGACGACAGAGGTTCGTATGGCTATGAGGCGCAAGACCCGGGCCTTTCATAAATATAAATAGGATCGCTCTATTGAAAAGAGGGATCTTTTCAGAGCCGAAAGAAATCGGTATAATCAGATGATACGCAAAGCAAAAAGCCGCCACATTCTCGAAAACATCTCTTCTACTTCTCCTGCTGACATCTGGGAATTCCTCGGAACTCTTAGTGTCGGCAGACCACGTCATATGGATTTCCCTAAGACTATTATCCTCGTTGATATCAACCGTCACTTCACAACTACCTCTCATTTTGATTCCCAAATTTTGTCTCAGACGCTTGATTACATTGCGCCTGATAGACGCAATGTAATTGTTGATTATATTGCGTCTACCAGGTCCAATCATTGAACCATTCCGTTTTTCTCGGGCAACCTTAGATGATATCAAAAAGATTATCCTTCTCATTAAATTCAAGGCTGTGGGCTATGACGACATCAGTCATTATATGAATACCTTGGTCCTAGACTCTCTCCTTCTGCCAATCACAACTTCTTCCTTGATTCCGGGCAATTTCCTACCCTGTGGCGAATGGCTTACGTTCGCTCACTTCCGAAAATTTCTAATCTCTCTTTACCTAACCATTTTCGCCGAATTTCCATTCTTCCTTTCCTGTCCAAAGTTCCTGAGGCCTGCGTCCATAGACAGTTTTCTGGAATTGTTCACCGGAACAATCTTGTTAGTCCATTCCAGTCTGGATTCAGGCCAGGCCACAGTACGTACTTCCACTCTCCTTAAAGTGACTGGTGACATTAGAGAGGCGTTGGAGAACACAAAGATTACTGTTTTGGTGCTTATTGATTTCTCCAATGCTTTTAATAACGTTAGTCATGATATTCTCCTATCTATCCTGTCACATCCCATGGTATCTTCTGAGTGTCTGGAATGGTTCTCTTCTTATTTTCGGGGACATCAGCAGTCGGTTCATGTTGATGAGAATTCTTCGAGTTGGCGTGACCTGGATTCTGGGGTTCCACAAGGTGGTATTCTTTCTCTGTTGTTATTCTCCATTTTCATAAACTTAATAACTCTCTGTCTTCGGTGTTCGTATCATCTTTACGCTGATAATCTGCAGTTGTATGCATCTACGCGGGTGGAAAGTTTGTCAGACACTATAGGAGATGTAAACCGAGATTAAGATGCTATCAAAAACTGGTGAGATATATTTGGGGTGTCTGTAAACCACTCAAAGTGTTAGGCCATTGTGACTGGAAGCTCACGTATGATCGGTAGAGTGGCAGCTAGTTTGCTCCCTCCAATCATTTTTAATGGCACCATCATCCCCATTAGCTGTAGTGTTAAAAATCTCGGTTTGCATCTTGACTCTGTGCTTGGCTGACAAAGTCTGGCTTGCAGTGTCAGTCAAAGAGTCAACGGGACTTTGCGAGGCCTGTATCGTCTGAGAAACGTTTTACCTGTAAAAACCAAGAAAATGCTTGTACAGACTTTAAGTTTCCCTATAATTGACTATGGTGACTTGTGCTACTTTGACTTGAATGCGGTGTTGCTGGATAAGCTCGATAGGCTTCTTAATAGCTGTATCCGGTTCATATTCAATTTAAGTAAATATGACCTCATGTCAAGGTACAGAACCAAGCTCAAATGGATGCCCATTCTCCAGAGAAGTTTGCGTGCCTTGACTACGCTTTTCTCTCGGCTCAATACTGGCAAGGCTCAATACTGGGCCCTATCATATTTATTTTGTATTGTGCAGACATAGTGCATGCTCTTAAGCGATGTAGGTACCACATTTATGCTGATGATGTTCAGGTATATATCTCGTTCAAGCCCAGCGACTATAACAGTGCGCTAAAGGACCTAAACGATGATCTCGAGAGGATAGCATGTTGGGCTGAGGAAAACGGTTTGGTACTTAACCCTACTAAAACTAAATATATGCTGATTGGAACCAAGTACCAAATCAGTTCATTGCCCTCTACACTGAATGTTACCCTGTTGGGTGAGTCGGTTAGTCGAGTTAGTGAAGCACGTAACCTGGGTCTGAACATGGACGCCAAGTTACGGTACGAAGGCCACGTAGCTGAATCAGTGCGTAACTGTTTCTATAGGCTTAAAATTCTTTATAAAATAAGGCCTTACCTATCAGAGGAGCTGCGGATTCACTTAGTAGAGTCGCTTGTGCTATCCAACCTAAACTATGCGGACACAGTTTTCGGTCCTCGGCTCTTAGCAAGAACTGAGCGACTGATACAGGGAGTGTAAAATGCCTGCACTAGATTCTGTTTTCCGGTGCCACCAAAAAGTCACATAACACCATTCCTTAATAAACACTCCATCCTCAAGATGAAATCACGCCATAAGCTACATTTAGCGTGCCTACTTTTTGGAGTAATTAAGTTCAAACAGCCCACTTATCTCTACAATAAGTTGAGCTGGATCGCTAGCAAACGTGACTGCGCAATTAGACAGTGCTCTCAGCAACTCTCCTCCGAACCACACAAGACAGCGGCATTCAGGGGCAGTTTTAAATACGCTGCATCCAGATGCTGGAACAACATTCCCCCACCGCTAAGAAATCTTAAACACATTGGTACCTTCAAAAGTCAATTGCGACAGTTTCTTATGGACTCGCAAAAAAAACTAGGTAATACTATTTCTAACACGTCCATTATATAGCTCCTTGGGATTTGCCATGTTCCTCAGGCATCACAAACTTATTTTTATTAGATTAAGCACAGAATTACTACACACTAACAAGGGATACACGCGCTCATTAAAAATATATAATATATATACACAATACTCACACATTATATAAATAAAAAATAAAAATAAAATTCATTTATTTCAGGTCCAAGACCCATATAAAATAAAATAAAAATACACAAATTCAAAGAATTGCTCGGTTTCCTAATTTAAAATACAAATGGAGAAATTTACATACAAAAAGATTCAAAGATATATTAAAATTCAATTAATTTAATAATAATAAATAAATAAAAAATCATGTCAAATTATCAAATTAAATACAAATTAAATGTCAAATTAAATTCCTTTTTTTTATTTTTACTTTATTCTCTTTATTAATTTTATACTGACAATTTCGCGTCTAAGCTACTCGTCATCCGTATGTCACTGCAGGGACCCAGCAGAATATCAGCGCCAGGTATTTACAGCCTGGCACATGCTGAGCTGGGGACCCATTTGGTGCAATCGCGAGACACACACCGCTATTTTTACGTCTTTTTTTTTTAATGTATGTAAGTGTTACTTTATGTATTTTCATAATGTTACTCAAACTGCATGTTATTTTTTTTCTTTTGTTATTTTTTTTCTTGTTGTGAATCATTATTATTTTTCTTTTTATTATGTGAATTTTGTGTCTTGTGTTGTACCAAATAAACGTTTTATCTATCTATCTATCTATCTATCTTTGCTAAATTCTCCTGCCCCTCCCTATTACCTTATTTCTCATTTTCAAGCTAAAAGTCTGCACTCTTCCAATAATCTTCTCTTACTCTGTCCTTCTCATACTTCTGATTTTATTAATTCTTCCTTTTATATACAGTCTATTCTTCTGTGGAATGCGCTACCTCTTGATATCAGGACGGCCACCAGTCAATATGCGTTGAGAAAGTTGCGGGATTATTTTCTAAACAAATAGGGGAAGCAGAGTTTTCATAACCCACTTTCTATAACTTTTAATAATATTTATTATATAATTATATTGGTATGTATTATGAAAAATATTTATTTAAAATTATATATATATATATATATAAATATATATATATATATATATCAAAGTCATAGTATAAAGCAAAGTCGCTTCCCTGTGTCTGTCCCTATGCTTAAATCTTTAAAACTACGCAACGGATTTTGATGCAGTTTCTTTCAATAGAAAGAGTGATTCATTAGAAAGGTTTTTAAGTATATAACATGCATAATATAGTAGAGGAACACTGATTATTTTTGAGGTTTCTAATGTGATGTCGCAAATAAACACATTTTTTTGCGCTTGCTTTGCAAATGCTGGCTGAACCCTACGAGATAGATCAAAATAATGTACTACAGTATTGTACACCTTGAAAAGGTCAACAAAAATGTCTTCGATGGCATCTGTATATCTCTTATAGATAACCCACAACAACCATTTTTTATCCTTTACTTTTTACGAGAAATACGAGCATATTTTATGAAGCGATTTTAAGCAATACAGCATTAGACCTTATCTTATTAAGTACCATAAATACATTATGCATTTAATATAAATCAATATTGCCCTTTACAGAATATAATTTAAATAAATATTTTCGAAGATATTACAGATTTAAAATGCAAGGACATAGCGGTTGCCGCGCGGTGCCGGCGGAGGCACGGCGCGCGTGCCTTTGTTGCTTAGATTTGAGCGTTGAATGTTTTTCCCATGGTAAATTATGTGTCGCACTTTCAAGAGTAATTACTAAAGAGAACATGTATGTCGAATGACAAAAAGGCTGTCAACGATGTATATAAAGACATTCTATAGTATATTTAATATAAACATTGCACCCGTGCGAAGCCGGGGCGGGTCGCTAGTATATTATATACGATTGTGTGTCGATGTTCTTGCCACCCTGTATACTTGTAGTAAAACTTTTACTTTGAATTATTATCTACTTAGTTTTCTTTTTTTTATGCACCTGCCATGTTATCTCTTCACCACCCACGGTTGACTGGTAGAGAGTGCCTATGGCATTAAGTCCGCCTTTGTACATTTTGTGTTGTATAAAGTTTTAATAATGAATAAATAAGGTTTGTTACTGAACAACAATGTGGTTAATATGTCGGTAGGTAGACTGTTTATTTCTACCCTGGCATCCTGTCTCAACAGAAACAAATAATTAATAGAGACAGAAATTTGGCGATCTAATAGTGCTCAAGTGTGCGCGTAAATGTACATACAGTCACGTCAATCATCATATAATCCGATGTTGGGTTCCCGCATGGACTAAATATTTGTATGATAATATTAGTTTCAGGTCTAGCTGTGTGAGTATCCGACCAATTTTCCTATTGAAACCTTTGAACGTGTTTTCCAAGGCACAGGAAAGTCCACGATCTGCTTCCAAACTTCGAGTAATAATTCATATACATATACATACATATACAATATATACATATTATAATATACAAAGATTTTTTAATGAACCCAGAACTCCTCGGTCCACAGTCGCACTTGCAACCACTGTACAAAAGGAGCTGTTAAATATAATTCTTATGTCTATAAATAAATAAATTTCTACAAAAGCGTACTATTTACATTGTCGCGGCGCACTTATAGATCTGCTTCATCTTCAAAAATTTCATACTCATAGTATGAACATGTACGATATCGGTAACAATGAAATGGAGACCTTTCTACTCCCGTAATTTATAAACGAAACTATGAAGGAACAAAAAGACAGCTGACACTCAAACGCCGAGTAAAATTCCATTCGGAGAACTTCAGATCTTGCAAATGAGAGGTCCGTTTTAACAAAGATCGTATCATGTTGCTGTGTGATGAAATTGCAGTAACGTCCATTTGTAATAGATATGCAGATATTCGTATGAATGGCAGCAAATGAAGCCCGCAGCTCCCAGAGAAAAAAATACAGTAAAGTATGCTGAAATGGACAGGAAAATATTTCCATCCAATATTCCATATTGGACAGTTTCTATGGTGTCGCTATTAGGGATAGATGCAGCTTGTATTTTTATTTTTGCTTATATCTATGACCTTATTTATTAGTAGGTATATATGAATCAGAAACATACAGTACCTATTGATTGCAGAACCGAGTTAAAATCAGCTATTGTTTTCATTTGTTCGCAATTTAGGCTACTAAAAGTCACTGTAGCAGCGTAAGCGCATTCTGTATCGTAATCCGCATACTGGAAGCTGCTCTTTGTAGAGACAATACCAGAAGCTACAATAAGTTTTTGAGTATACATTTATGAAATTTAGTATATAGACCAAATGAATGCGTTTGGTAGAGACTTGAAAAAAAAAGGGTTAAACTAGCCCGAGATGAAGCGCGTAGCTCAAGATAGAACGCGATGTCGGAGCACTGTAAACGCCCTCTGACCTACTTAGGGCACCTCAGGGCTAAGTCAAGTAAGTTAGTATATAGCTTTTTTAGATAGGAACATTTGATACGTGCATCGTCTTTTGTATGTAGATATTTGTACTAATAATAACCTTGTATCATCGCCACTTTTTTGGAAACACCAACCATACGCATTGTTACAAACTCAAAAAATTCCTGCACATGTTCCTTATTCTTCTTAACTTATATCTCAACCGACTTCCACACAATAGGTTATCTTGGAAAATCGGAAAATATGGGTGGATAATATTATTTTTAGGTCAAGCAGATGCGACGTTTCTGACCATCGTTATTATTTTTCGGAAAGAAAATGTTTTTCGTCAAGAGACCTTATTGGTATTTTTATTTGCACTGCACTTGAAGGCGTCGCGCAATATATAGCTTACTTATTATTATTTGGTATATTCTTACGAGATTTTTTCCGGATAGCTACTTACTTACCTTTGTCGTATTCTTGGAAATAATCATAGCCGAAACCTTAAGTTACCTGGGTCGTTCTTTAATTTTGCACAGGTTTTTGCAGCTTTACAAAAGTTTAACACTATTTCTCATTAAAGCTGTTTTAGACTGCCTAGAGCACAACATGTGGATGTCATTCACAATCTAATGGAATTCAAATTGCATTTATTTTAAAATTTTGTACAGCCATTTCTATTGACATAATTTAACACGAGATAAAACGTTTGTATTAATATTCTCTTTGTTTTCCATTAAAAAAAAATGGAACAAGCAATGTTGGCAGAATTCACATTACTAGCAATATTATTAACTAACCCCTCTAACTAAGCTTGTGTCTGGAGTGAGTTCACGGCAATATTGTAATGGATAGGGTTTAAAGAATCCGCGACGTCACGATTTCAAGCCGAAACTTTAGCTTTTAAATTGTTGCCGCTTCAAAATTAATTATTTCGTGTCTCGCAGTGCAGTTTAAACTACTTCAAAAGGGTTTTTAGGGTTCCGTAGCCGAATGGCAAAAAATCGAACCCTTATAGTTTCGACATGTCTGTCCGTCTGTCTGTCTGTCTGTCTGTCTGTCCGTCCGTCCGTCCGTCCGTATGTCACAGCCATTTTATTCCGAAACTATTAGGACTATACATGTAAAACTTGGTAGGTAGGTAGATGTATTCTGTGAACCGCTTTCCGATTTTAAAAGAAAATTTAAAAAATATTTAATTTAAAGGGGACTCCCCATACATGGAACTGAAACTGAAAATATTTTCTTTCATGAAATCTATACGTGTGTGGTATCTATAGATATGTCTTTAAAAATGACATTAAGGTTTCTAGAATGACTTTATCATAAAGTTAATCGTTTAAAAGATATACGCTTCCAAAGTGGTAAAATGTGTGTCCCACCTCTAACTTCTATAATAATGAAGTGAAAAATCTAAAAATCCATATGTTGTAGATATTAATGTAAACTTTCAACCAAAATTGGTTGGAACGAGATCGAGTCAGCAGTTTTTGAGATACAGTATATTTTCTAAAACCGCAAATATTACTTTGTAATTCATACAAATACTATGAAAAACAAAGTTATTTGGCGTAGTTGTAAAAATTGTAAATAAGCTAGTTTTAAGAAATTTGTAAGGTTTTTTGTTTTTTTTTTTTTCAAATAAATATATTAAGTATATTATATTTATTATAGCTACTACGGAACCGTTCATGGGCGAGTCCGACTCGCACTTGGCCAATTTTTTATGTACCTGCCATGTACTCTCTTCACCTTTGCTTGACCTTAAGCATTATTAATAATGCTTAAGGTGTTAAATCCGCTTTTGCACCTTTGTATTATGTTTCCTATATCTACATAATTATATCGATCTCCCCAAGCAAGAACTTTGTAATGTGCTATTATGGACTATAAGCTGTTAAGTATGTCAAATTGGACTGGAATACACCATAGCAATATTTTTTTCAGATTTTTCCTAATTATGGACGCATGGCTGGGTACCATCTACACTTGGTTGATATACCGTCTTGTCGCACCAAGCGCTTCTCCTCCACATTTATTGTGCGCACAGCCAAGCTGTGGAACTCTCTGCCGGCTTCTGTGTTCCCTGCCACTTATGACCTTTCAGCCTTTAAAGCAAGAGTAAATAGGCATCTTCTGGGCTCGCTCGTCACATCGTAGACTTCATCTATCGCTTACCATCAAGCGAGATCGAGGTCGAGAGCGGGTTCATCCGTAATAAAAAAATAATATCTTTTAATGTGTGTAAGCCTGTACTAAGTAACTACGCGAAAATATCCATTCACTTTATATATAAGAATAACATAAGAAGTTATATACCACTCTGCAACGATCCCAAACAAATTACCCTCTGTCAATTATAGAAAGACGAAGTAAAACATAGATTTACATAACTGCATAGTATCATCAGTGCACATTATACCAATTTTTTTTGTATTGTTTCAATGACATTTCTGTTACTACTATAATTTTCTGTAACATCCTTTCTGGAAGGAGTGGAGGTTGGCCTTTGCCCAGGAGTGGGACAGAGCAGGCTAACAAAAAAATAAATAAAAAAATTCTTCCCGAAGTTAATTCGGGGATAATTTTACCAGCGCAAAATTTGACAATGACCCACCTGTTTTTGCACCTGGTAGATTAAGGTTTTTGCTATGATTATTTCTAGATGAACACTAGACCATCTTAACTTTACTTACGGTTTAGATTATTAGAATATAAAAATAAGATTTTTTTATTGAACACTGTGCCCGCCATTTTGTTCGCGTAGCTGTGGATTTTACCTACGCGGTTTTTTTTGCGTGAGTCCCGAGCCTGTGGGAATTCTAAAATAAAAAGTATCTTAAATGTTGCTTCAGACACAAATAGACAGACTGACAGACAGACGATGAAATAAATGTTTTTTTGCGGCTTAGTGTAAATAAGTACTTGAGACACAGTTATTTTGAAATAACACTTCAGTCAATATGTATTGATAAATTGCGTTCTTTTACTTTCTTCTGCTATTGTTGGATTCCACCCCCATTGTTTACTTTACCAAGTAAAGTAACTTTGAATAGTACAGGAATTTATTTGCAAAGAATCCTATCAAAATCAAATATAAGTTACAACGAAAGATAAAGGGAAGAATTGTTTTGCAATTGAAACAGTTCAGAATTTCGAGTTTCTAAAAGCATTTCTTTGAAATTTATAAACAATAGTCCGCGGCTATGGTGTTGCTTTGATTTTTTTCCTTTTGTAATGTATCTTTTACATTTGTATTTTCGTCCGGGTCTGGACACTTTTTGTTTTTTTAATTGAAGATGTAGTTGTTGATCAATCGACTTCTGTACTGCATGTCGCGGGTTCGATTCCTTGAATAGAATATTATTAGTGAGGCTGGACAGCTTCTAAATCTGTATAAAGCACAGATCCGTTCCTGCGTGGAGTATTGCAGCCACTTGTGGGATGGCTCTGCAAAGTACCAACTTGCTGCATTGGACTCGATCGAGCGCAGAGCTAAGGCTTATAGGCGACGAGGTGCTGGTGGACAAGCTTCATAGCCTGGCTCATCGGCGAATCGTTGCTTTTCTTTCTTTCTTTCTTTCTCCATGACCTGATTCCTCCATCTCCCTTTCACTACCGGTCTACCAGACGCACGGCTGGGTACCACCCACACTTGGTTGATATACCGTCTTGTCGTACCAAGCGCTTCTCCTTCACATTTATTGTGCGCACAGCCAAGCTGTGGAATTCTCTGCTAGCTTCTGTGTTCCCTGCCACTTATGACCTTTCAGTCTTTAAAGCACGAGTAAATAGGCATCGTTTGGGCTCGCTCGTCCCATATTATACCTCATCTATCGCTTACCATTAGGCGAGATCGAGGTCAAGAGTGGGCTCATCTATATATATAAAAGAAAGTGGTGTTAGTTACACTATTTATAACTCAAGAACGGCTGAACCAATTTGGTTAATAAAGAGTATATCTATCTATCTATCTGCCGCTTATATTGTGCTGGGCAGTAACAATACATTGGGCGTTTCTTCATTCGGCTCGGCACCGATACCGACAACGACATCGGTGGACGCTTAATTTTATGAAATTGTAGGGAACAGTGTCTCATTGGTCCGGCCCGACACCGACATTAACTGCAAGGGACAACCTTAGCTATGATGTATTTAACTTCTAATTTATTTGGCTTTTTTTAGTTTTTGTTTCCTTTGTTTACAGAAATTGATGTAGACAGATTAGCCAGATTTCGCGCCTTAGAGTACGTTGACCTCAGTGACAATCCCATTCCGCCACGCACCTACGATAAACTAAAGCAATTGTTGCGGCCCGCAGTGTCCGTTTCAGAGAGACAAAAAGAAGACTGGGAGGAAGACCTCATAATATAGAAGAGTACACTCTTGTGGACTTATGCATTCAGGGCCAGGAGTTGCGGCACTGGTGAACGGTGAACTAACGAAATATTCATTTCTGACGTCTAGAGGCCGTTCACAGAAGAATCGCGGTGGCGGGAGCCTGTCAACATTTACCTCGAATTCATTTTCGGAAATTTTTCTGTATATAATGAAACATTCTTCACAATATCATTAGAACTGAAAACGGGATATTTACCATGTGTATTTATTGTTTTGAGTTTCCGATATTTCGGCACTGTTGCAAGCGCCATAATCACGGATGAACTGAAGTAATTGCGGGTGGAAGTTTATGAGCAGACAAATCGGTCTACCCTCTTTCTCGTTCGTTTTCTGTTAGCGACACCGCTACCACTGTCAAATGTATCACTAAACACTCGATTCTGTTACCGACACACAAAACTCACCGTGTCGACTCCGAGTCCGACCAAGTAGTAGTAGGGTAGACCGATTTGTCTGCTCATAAACTTCCACCCGCAATTACTTCAGTTCATTCGCGCTTGCAACTTTGCCGAAATATCGGAAACTAGTCGTGTTAGTTACACTATTCATAACTCAAGAACTGCTGAACCGATTTAGCTGAAAATTGGTATGGAGGTAGCTTAGAATCAGTAGATGGACATAGAATATTTTTTATCCCGTTATATCCTTAATCCCGTCCTTCTTATATTTACCCGTCAGAAGGGAAGTATAATCTTTCATTAGTCCCGAAGGCGAGAATAGTTTTTTTATGATTTTACTACTTAAAAACCAAATCCCGGGACTCGGGAATATTTTTTTAACTTTGGATATTAGCATATCTACATCATGGTACTCTAACCGTATCTATTCTGATACGCGATGAAGAGCGTGTGCTAAACAGGTGGCATGTTTTAATTGAAGTACAAAAAAAAAATTCGGCCCATAGACAACATGTATGCAACACTATCAGTACATAATAAAAAAAAAACAATTTTTTAGTATTTGAGTTTATTCGCTTGTAAACGCAACCATTGACACAGCAATACATCTTAAATGTACTTTACTTGAGATTTTCAGTTAACAACTATTATATTTTAAAAAAAAGATTTTTTATAATTTCTTATGTTTTAGTTCTCATTGTTGAGAGTAGTTACGGCCCAGTGATTACAGGCACGACTTATGATTCGTCGGTCTTGTCTACTTTGTGTAATCATCATAGAAAAGGTTCAATCTCAATCACGAGCTGTGAGTGTAACATTATTGGCATTTTATATGAAAATTAGTTGTATGTATAATTCGAAAACTCTGGTAAGATATCATACATAACGATCTTATAATGTTAAAAAGTTTTACCAAAAAATTAAACCGACTCCCAAAAAACACTGCAAAGTGAAAAATAACTTTAATTTTGGTAGTCGGTGTCATTAGTTTTGTATTTTCGTTTTTGGCACCGACTTCCGAAATTAAAGTTATTTTTCACTTTGCAGTGTTTTTTGGGAGTCGATTTAATTTTTGGTAAAAAGTTTTTATTTCACTCTTTTTAGTTGGTCTATTTTTAATTTACCTAGTTACAAGAGCCTAAAAGTCAACTACTTATAACCTTTTACAAAATATTGCTTTTCCCAATGCTGGGCCGTTAATTGTTGAGGAGTTCTCCTGGTACTTCACCATCAGCTCTACATCATCATATGCATTGTGACGAGCATAAAGTGCTTAACATCCATATTCAAGTAATCGAATCGCAATCCACTCAATACTTATTATTGAGTAGTTTCGGTGGCCATCTGTGGTCTTCATCATCAGTTCCACTTCCTCAAATGATACTTTTTGAGAGCAACTGCACAAGTTACTATAATAAATACCCAAAACGTCATAGGAATGCCTATAATATTTGAAGAGTTCCCTCGATTTCTCCTGATTCCATCATCAGATCCTGACGTTTATAAAAATGGGACCAATTTCGAAGTATACCCTTGCAATCAAAAAAAGAATTTTCCAAATCGGTTCAGCCGTCTTCGAGTAATCGATGATCATACATTAAAATATATATATATATATCTATACTAATATTATAAAGCGGAAAAGTTTGTTAGTTTGTTTGTTTGTTTGTTTGTTTGCTTGAACGCGCTAATCTTCGAAAGTACTGGGTGGATTTGGATGAAATTTGGTATGGAAGTAGCTTGAAGCTTGAGGAAGGTTATAGGCTACTTTTTACCCGACTGCAAAAAAGGAGAGTTATGTTTTTACCGTGATAGAATCCACGGGAGCGAAGCCCCGCGTGAGTACTAGTATATATTTATATATATACGCGTCAAATTGATAACGCCTCCTCTTTTTGTCGTAGGTTGAAAATAGGCCTTCTCTCTATGAGACGGAATGGGTCTTAGTTACCTTATTCTACACGCTTGTACACTACAGGTTGGTGAATGTCGCGTCTTCGGTAAAAGTATTTATCGAAGGCTCCTGTAATTTACAATAAAATCCCACGAGAAATAAAGAACCTACATAATGTTATGTTTAAAAGAAAACTAAAAGACTTTCTAATTAATAAATGTTATTACTCCTCCCTCCAGCCCAGCCGCAGTGGTAGACGCCCACGGCGTCGGACGTCGGCCGACGATCTCCGGCCACCGTAGGCGCGGGCATGCGGACAGCGAGTAAAGGGCAACTCGCTGTCCGACCATGGACCATGCCCGGATCGACGGCGCGTCGTGTTCCACGCGCGCCTCAAAGAGCGTCAGCAACATGACGAGGCCCCCTCTGCAGAGGGCCGAAGCCTGCCGGGGTCGTGGGACTCATCCCGTTACCGTGGCCCCGGTACGTAAAGGGCTATTGAAGGAACACCGTGGATTTTAGTCAGTAAAAGTATGACAGTCCCTCCCACCCTGCCCGGAGTGGGAGGACTTATTTGATAATTTTACAACGTTAAAAAAAAAAAAGCCGAGTTCATGGAGGATATTGTTGACATTTAATATACCTAATTAGTTGTTTAATGTGTTATGTAGACAATTGTAATTGTATGCTAGTATGTAAGTTATTATAATTAATAATTGGATATAATGTAATTTTTTTTATGACGGGATCAATCCCTTATATTTTTTAAATTTGATTTTTATTGATAAGACCATGTTAAGTACTATAAATTATGCAATTAAGTATGTGAAAATAATTTGTTCTTGACATACCTAATGTATTGACTAATTTTATTTTAATAATTTAATTTCCTAAATAATAAATTTTGCATGCCTAAGATAAGGTAGATTGTACAAGGTTCACCCATTTTATTGTAACATCTTTTTATTATGTACCTATAATCTATATAAATAAATTTAGTTTACTTTACCTCAGATTTCAGTCACAAGATATATGCCAGTTTGCTTACGATGTTTACCTTCAACAACTTTGAGGGCAGAGGTGATGATGAAGATTATACAAAATATACGGCCTACAAATTATAAGCTGTGCCTGTTTATTACGGGACTAACATACGATTTATGAGAAAAGCTCTTTAATTTATTATGAGCGCACTTTTACAAGCGACAAAAACTTGTCATTTTCATGTCATTTTTTAAAACAACTTTAGATAAGTATCTACTAAATTAATCTGATTTTTTTTTTGATAGATTCACACTAAGTCTGGATACTACTTAACCGGATGATCCTGTGGTGACCTCTAAATTTAAAAGCCCCCAGCCATGGCTTAATATACCTCCGGATACGGTTTGTCCATGCATACACCTTCTGCTATAGGGAAGTCGATGCGATCTGTGACACAGGAATATCTCCTGTGTCACAGATCGCATCGACTTACCCACCCACATAATTATATCAATTATGTGGGTAGATATTGGTTCTCAAAAACGCCCGTCTCACAAAGCGCATCACTCTCGGGCGAGTGTTGCCCTCCCTAAAGCAAATAAGTTTGTGCCAAGCTGGCACAGCGAGTTTAGGTCGTATAGCTACGTCATTAGAAATAAATTAATTTGAGCTTTAGTCTATATCTATACATATAATAAAACAGTAATAAAAGAGTGTCTGTATATTTAAAATTTATACAAAAATAATAATTGAGATAATAAGAATAATTGGGATCGGGATTTACGCGGGAGATTCTCCCACGCGAACGAAGTTGCGAGCAGCAGCTAGTTTTTCAATAAACGTGAAAAAGTAAAATAACGATAGCTGTTCAAACATTGTGTATACTTGTAGAATATTGAGCTTCCACAAGGCAAGTAAGACTTGTACTCTTGGGAATAATTCAGTGTAGAAAAATCAAGCGACATAGACGGCTGACCTTGTTTTTTAGGGTACCGTATCTAGAAGATAGCCAAAACAGTCTCTTACTCGTATAGTCTCAGTTCAAACAGTAAAAATACCTATTACAAAGGATTGCCAATTATGTACAAAGGGCAGCCAGAACCAACAGCTCAATGTGCTTCCAGAGGCACGGAGGAATATCAATATGTTTACATGGTCACCCACCCATGGAACGACCTGTATAGCTGTTATTCAGCCATAAGTTCTAAAATGTTTGAATAACAAGAGATTAAATTCTCCAAAAAAAAAACTAAATATTTCTTAACTATTTAATATCAACAACGAGCTGTTTCCCAAGAATGCATTTGCGTAATAATTTCCTACATTTATATGAGAACTCTAGCTGTGCCCGCGACTTCGTCCGCGTAGAATAGTGACTTTCGGCAGCATTTTGAATTTAGTTTAGTTTAATTATTTTGAAAATAAAACTCATACATAAATAAGCTATTTACAATATTTTACGGCTAATAGCTTATTTAAGTACATTTTTCTAATCAAAAGTCTAAAAAATAAGTTTCAAGTTTGTAGGTTTAAAAATGACTTAATTTCCACACAAACATTCATCCCTTTTTTCAACCCCTTACAGCCCTTTTTCGGATTATAAAACAGCATATGTCCTTTCTCAGGCTCTTAACTATGTCTGTACCAAATTTCATTTAAATCGGTTCAGTAGTTTAGGCGTGATTGCGTAACACATAGACAGAGTTACTTTCGCATTTATAATATTAGTAAGGATAATAAACAAATAAATAAAATAAAATTCCTTTATAGCAGGCACGCAGGCCCATACAAAAAAAAAACACAAAGAAATACAATTACAGTATAATTCATTTATAACAATTCCATTCAATTCAATAATAAGCAGCAATATATTATTCCGATTTTTCACCTTTGTCAATACGAAATTTCATCTAAATCGGTTCCGTGGTTTAGTAGTGAAAGTGTAAACATACAGACTGAGCCACTTCTATATCTATCTGTATTTTCAGTATGGATATTTTTGCTTTTACTAGCAATGCTAAGCACCAACAGATTATCGCCTAATTTCCTAATAACAAAGTCATAGTGTGTAAAACAGCAACTTTACCGAAGAGCGATAAAAGCTCAGAATAACTCAAAATTTCTTATTGGTACTAAGCAGCTTTATGAAACTTTAGAGTATTGCTATATAAATACTTCGCCATCAGCTCAACATTAAGAATAACCAATACTTTATTTCTAAATATGTGATACCTAACGCAGTTGTGAGTGTGTTAAGTTAATGATGATTTACCAGAACCGGCATTGTTCTACAGATAATCTATTTACTATAATATATACGAGACTTATAATTATGAATAATGAACAATATTTTACACTGTGACCCGTTTCGGAATAAATGAATATATACTATTATAAACTAACTAAAGATATAAAGAAGTCAAATTGTCAAACATTTAACAGAAAACTTTAAAAAATATATAGGCACTAAAAGATCTTTTCCTGTATTAATAATAATTAATATCAATACAAATAATAATAAAACAATTAATATATCCCGTCTTATGTAAAATTGCTTAGACTAAACGTTTTGGGAATACTTTTATTGTGCGTACAGCTAAGCAGTGGAATTTCCTGCCAGAGTATGTATTTCCCGATAGCTATAACTTTTGGGGTCTTTAAGTCAAGCGTGAATAGATAGATAGATATACTATTTATAGTACACCATAACAGAATTAAATGAGGACTTAAAACTACAAAGGGTGTTACAATGGGCGGTCTTTACTTCTAGGCAATTCTTTTTTTTAATCTGGATGAGCCCACATTTGACCTCGATCTCGCCTGATGGTAAGCGATAGATGAATTCTACGATGGAATGAGCGAGCCTAGAAGATGCCTGTTCACTGTTGCTTTAAAGGTTAAAAGATCATAAGTGGCAGGGAACACAGAAGCCGGCAGAGAGTTCCACAGCCTGTAAGTGTGCTTCTTCGACCACATAATCGCTTACCATAAGGTGAGATGATTAAACGCGAGCCTATCATGAGTAAAAAAAGAAATTATAAGCGCTAGGGTAAGGAACTCTTAAAGTAGGTAAGTCGTAAATAAGTCCAATTCGCACTTCGCATGTTTTATTTTTTATCTTGGCTCAAATAATAAAAATAGCTCATACCAAGCAAAGAAAATGTAAGCTTCCAATGATTGTTGAAGACACTCATCATCATCCGCCTTTTCCGAACATTATTGGGGTTGGCTTTGGCTAACCGGATGAGCCTGAGTACTAGTATTTTACATGTAGCGACTTAAACACGTGCCCTCCACGTAGATAGATAGATATAATCTATTTTATTTTACAGACGCCAGCACATCAAGCTACAACAATCTTTCAAATTTCTTTACTAGATATTCAACTTTATTGTTAAAGAAATTATGTTCAAGGTTGATTGGCAAAATTTGACAGTTACGGGTAGCTTTATGTGCTGGCGTCTGTACACCAATAATTGAATCACACTAAAATAACAATATTGTAAAAAATTTGGTTACAATAGCGGTCTTATCAATGAGAGCGAAATTTTATATCCTCCTGACCGATTTCAGCCATGGTGGTCAATTTCAGGGGAGATTAGCCATCTACGCAGACGATATACGTACAAGTATGTGCGCAAGTACAGGTTCACTTTCTTAGCTCCTTCACCTTTACTCTCATAGCCCGATGGGACGGTTATCCGACACGTCTGTCTCCCCAGTCGCGAACTATCGGTCTGGCGCAGGCAAAATACCTGTACGTGTTTTAAGAGACACAGGGGGTAACACTCCGCCAATTTCCAAACCCCGTGCTACTACTGAGAATCTATTAGAAAAACCCATTAGTACCTACTTTTGCCTGACCTGGGATTCAAATCCGAGACCTTACTTACGCAGTCGCGTTTGCCGAGGCAGTCAAATTTTCACAACCCAGAAGCTGAATAGCACGGTAGCACTTTGTTTGAATGATAAATTATTTAAATTAAGTTACCTAATTACTACTGTAAATTGGACTCTTTTTTTTAGAATGAACTCGTCTCCAGTAAGAATGTAAAAAATCTAATTTGGGAGCCTGGTGACCTGACTTACAGGTTTTGGAAAAAACTTAGTTTAGGCACCAGTCTCCCAAAAATTATGTTTAAAGTGTCTATAGCTTATGTCAATTATCTAATGTATTAATTTGGTGAGAAAGAAATAAATTCTAATTCTATTCTACTTGGTAAAACTGGTATCACAGTTTCTAGCTTCTGTCTATCCGTAATGATTATCAAAAATGTATGAAGGTCGGAGACACTCTTCTGTTGTATTTATTTTGAGTAGCTGTCTGTGTGTTTCATCCGTACCTTAATCATTAATGAATTCAAAACAATCTGGACTAATAATATCAACAACTGCCAAAAGCAAACAATTGTTATCTTGCCCAATTTTAAATCCAAATTGAGCCAAGAGGACACATACCAATTACGTGACTTCACGTGAATGCGACGAAACGATGAATTGCTATTGTGTTTCAAGTTAGTATAGCACTTTTCTGATTGTTTTTTTTCTCCAACTATAGCAGTGTCTGCTCCCAGCCTAACGAGTCTCAGTCGTAATTGGTTTGTGGATGAAAGATGGCTGCTCTGTTAATATTAGGATGATGTTTCAAGCTCTCAAACAGGCTCCTGATTTGCTTCTATTGATGTGCGGCTTTGCTTTTGGCCACGAGTCCACCGTGGCTAAAATAAAAACAGGGGCACGGGTCGATTGTCAGAGTAAGATGTTAGTCCGTGGATGTAACATCTTGATATATCAAGATTCCTTCATGTTTCGGAACGCACGTTTAGCCGCTGATATCGGTTGACATTTTGACCCTAATCAAAAGTCAGAAACTCCAAAATGGCTTACGTTAGAATTGGCATTTTTTTTATCTCTACCAACCAAATACGCCATACGCGGTTCACAGGGTAAATTAAAATTTTGAACTCCAGACCTCGAATGCTGAATTCTCTTGAATGCGAAATATTTTCGAGGAGCAAAATATTGCAAAGCCTGTTACTGATTGCAATTTTATTCGCGAACACGAGCACTTCCATGTAAACTTTGATAGGCTTACGCTACGTTCAGTGCGCGTGTGAAGGAGTTATCAGTTTCCGACAGGTTCATTTATAAATAAAATTGCAATTTTCTTAAATTTTGAAACAATACTAAACTTTGTAATAACAGAAGTGTATCTTACAGAGTAGACAAGCGAAGTATTAATTAATGCACTGTCTAGCAGTTTGAGTACTTTATACGGCCTACCCAAATGTCCTTACTTTGTTATTGTTCGTCAAATCGTTTGAGCTCCTTGAAATTTTAAGTTGAGCTACGCGATAACTGACAGATGCTTGCACTGTTTCGACTGGCCTGCTCAAATCTGAGTGATTCTGACCTCTAAAGGGCGCCACATGCATAAACCTATATTGCTCTCATATGATATCATCACTACGGATGTTTGGAATCAAAAGATTCGTTCACCTCTGAGTTTGTTTCGGTGTTTCTTCTCAGGGTAGTCAGGAAACACCGGCCTCAACTAGTTTACATTTACGAAATAAGTACTTCATCCTTCACAGGGCGGATAATTTCCATGAAGATTTTCACCGCCCGAAAAAAAAACAAAAGTCAAGGGAGATGATGATACACAAATGCTAAATGAATAATACATTTACTATCTCTAACACAATGTGTTAAAACTTACGATTATTATAATAAAACAACAATTTTGATTCCCAAGCAGAATTAATATACATAATATATTATGAAAGAGAATTGTTAAGCGAACAATATTTCACAACAAACATATCAGGTAAACAGAATACCTCGGTTGCTCGACGTTAATCAACAATGGAAGCCGAGAGTATATTCTCATTACAATTTTCCAGCCGCTTAATTATATCAATTATTAAGTTTTTAATCATATTCATCGTTGTAACACAAAAGTGGTTACTATTAAATCAAGATCGAACTTAATTCGTTGCTGAAAATTCTGCAAAAAAAACATTGACCTGACGAAATTGTCTTTTGCGAAATTAAGTCTTTTGTTTATTTTGCCGAACGCTATAATGAAGTATGAAAAATTAATCCCTTGTCACCAGGCTACCGTTATTATCACAAAAAATATTCATGGAATTATATGGATTGAGTCGCTATGTTTGATTATGTTTTTTGAAAGATAATGCCCTGGAGTGTAAATTGTATGCTTGCCCAAATTGCTGGAGAAAATACAGGAGAATCGACTTCAAAACAGAATTATGTAGGGACGAAAAAATGATTAAATATTAAGTCAGTGAAGAATACGAATTTCTCCCGTTCTGCAGTTTTCAGGCCATGCAAATATTTGTCCCGGTGTGGGAACGAACCCGCCATACGCAGCGAAGCAGCCAATCGTTCAATCATTGCGCCGCCCATGTCTTTAAAATGTGTTAATCAACGTTAGCAACGTAGATCGCTGAATTGCCAAACTATTAAGACAATACATGTGAAACTTGGTAGGTAGATCTATTGTGTAAACCACTTTCCGTTTTTTTTTTAAATAAAGGTGGGCTCTCCATACATGGAACTAAAACAGTTTTTTTTTTTTTTTTTTCATGAAACCTATGCGTGTGTGATATTTATAGACAGGTCTTTAAAAATGACATAGAGGTTTCTAAAACCACTTTTTCATAAAGTTAATCGTTTAAAAGATATACGCTTCCAAAGTGGTAAAATTTGTGTCTCCCCCTCTAACTTCTATAATAATGTATATATGTCTGTAGATCTTAATAATGATAATGATGTTTATTTTGCAAATAGGTTATAAATAACACTTTCACACGTCTTTTTTTTTCGTAAATGTAAACTAGATGAGGTCAGTGTTTCCTAACTGACTACTGTGAGAAGAAACACTGAAACAAACTCAGAGGTCAACGTCTCTTTTAAAGTCCAGACAATCTATAGTGATCAAATCATATGAGATCCATGTGGGTGTCTGTGGCGTCCTTTAGAGGACAGAATCAAACAGATTTGAGCTGGCCCGTCCAAGCAGTGCAAGCATTTGTCAAATATCGCGTAGCTCAACTTAGAACCTTAAGGAGCTGGAACGCTTTGACGAACAATACCAAAGTAAGGACATTTGGGTGGGCCGTATAAAGCACTCAAACTGCCAGACAGTGTGGTAATCTATTCATAATATTCGTTGTTATCCCACATTGCTCTCATATTCACAACATAGCTTTTGCTTTTACACAATAAAAATATTACTTGAAAAGAAAATAATATTAGTTGAAAATAATATAGGTTGTCTGGAAGATATCACTCTCGGCGATAAGACCGCCATTGTAACCATTTTTTTTACAATATTGTTATTTAAGTGTGATTCAATTATTGGTTTTTTGGTGTACAATAAAGTATATTCTATCTATCTATCTATCTAATATTGTCATCTTGTACAAACAAAATTAAAAATGTTAAAGTATAAAAATAAGAAAAGTATATTCTATTACTTGAAAAAGTAAATAATATTGTCATGTCAAAATGTATATGAAATAATCATTATAATAAAAAAAAAGAAATTAGTGATAAGAAAAATCAAACAAAACAGAATTTCAACTGATGTAATTGGAGCAGCTTAATCCCAAGCATTTTTGTCTGTAAGATAGTCTTTAACAGAATAAAAAGTTTTCTGGAAAAGTTTCTGCTTCACAAAAGATTTAAATTTATTGAGGCTTAGTTCTTGCACATGACTGGGAAGTTTATTGTAAAAGCATATACATTGACATCTAAATGAGCCCCCAATTTTCTTGAGCCTAGTTGAAGGAACAATAAATGTGTGCTTATTTCTAGTATTTATGTTATGGATATCACTGTACTTATTAAACAAATTTTTATTTTTATGAGCGTACAAAATATTTTCATAAATATATTGACAGGGCACAGTCATTATATTAATATCTTTAAACTTATCTCTGAGGGAGCATCTAGGACTTAATTTATAAATTGAATGAATAGCCCTTTTTGTAAAACAAAGACTATCTGAATATCGGCGGCATTTCCCCACAAAAGAATGCCGTACGTCATTACACTATGAAAATAGCTAAAGTAAACTAATCGAGCCGTCTCTAGATCAGTTAATGTAAACTTTCAATCAAAATTAGTTTGAACGAGATCGGATGAGCAGTTTTTGAGATACAGCATATTTTCTAAAACCGCAATATCACTTTGTAATTCATATAAACACTATGAAAAACAAAGTTATTTGGCGTAGTTGTAAAAAAATGTAAATAAGCTAGTTTTAAGAAATTTGTAAGGTTTTTTTTTATCAATTATATATTATTATTATATTATATTATTATTACAACGGAACCCTTCATGGGCGAGTTAAAGGATTTCTAAAATTTTTTGTGCACTGAACTTTAACACGATAACACCTCGTGTTAAAGTTCAGTGCACAAAAAATTTTACACGCGGAAAATTTGGAAAGACATGGACACTACACCTGCAGAAGCTGCTCAAGTTATGGTCTTACTGGAAGCAGGACAAAATCAAAGTGGCTGGACAGTTAAATTTAAGTCGATATTCAGTTCGATGTCTATACCAGAGGCTTTGAGAAACAAAGGGCTATATTGGGCAACCAGTTTCAGGTCATCATCGTACAACGTCAGAGCGCGATGACCACTTTCTTGTGACACAGCTTCAAGATGAACGCAATGTCATAAGTTGGTGGACGGTCAGAAGAAGATTAGCTGAAGCTGAACTGATTGCACATCGACCAGCAAATGGTCCGAAACTGACCACAGCCCACCGAAAATCTCGACTTCAATTTGCCCGAGAGCATTTAAATTGGACGTTCGATCAGTGGAGGGCAGTTATGTTTTCTGATAAATGCAGGATAATGAAAGTCTATAACAGGTCATCACAGCGATTTGCTCAATACTGCATAAGCGAAGGTGTCGCTTATGGTGGTTGATCGTGTATGTTTTGGGGTGACATAATGCTCGATTCTAAAATCGACATTGTCTTCATTACTGTTGCCAATACTGGCCCTAGATCGAGAGGAGTAACAGCTCAGCGATACGTGAAAGAAGTTCTCGAACACCATGTTAGGCCGATTTTATGGATTATGTGGGAAAAATCCGTACTCATGCATGATAATGTCAGGCCACATGTCGCTAGGATAGTTCGCGATTATATGGAAGACGCCAATATTAACGTGATTGCGTGGCCAGCTTGCAATCTTGGTCTCAACCCAATCGAGTATGTTTGGTACGAGCTCAAAAGGCGGGTAAGAGCATTAAATTCAGTTCATATACACCTCCAAAGGCTGCAATCAGCCATCGAAGAGGAGTGAAACGCTATATTATTTATATATTCGCTTGTAAACGCAGCCATTGACATAGCAATACATCTTAAATGTACTTTATTTGAGATTTTCAGTTAACAACTATTATATTTAAAAAAAAAGAATTTTTATAATTTCTTATGTTTTAGTTCTCATTGTTGAGAGTAGTTACGACCCATTGATTATAGGCACGACTTATGATTCGTCGGTCTTGTCTACTTTGTGTAATCATCATAGAAAAGGTTCAATCTCAATCACGAGATGTGAGTGTAACGTTACTGATATTTTAAATGAAAATTAGTTGTATGTATAATTCGAAAACTCTAGTAAGATATCATACATAACGATCTTATAACGTTAAAATAGGCCTCTATGAGAGGGAATGGGTCTTAATTACCTTATTCTACACGCTTGTACACTACAGGTTGGTGAATGTCGCGTCTTCGGTAAAAGTATTTATCGAAGGCTCCTGTAATTTACAATAAAATCCCACGAGAAATAAAGAACCTACATAATGTTATGTTTAAAAGAAAACTGAAAGAATTTTTAATTAATAAATGTTATTACTCCGTAGCCGAGTTCATGGAGGATATTGTTGTCATTTAATCTACCTAATTAGTTGGTTAATGTGTTATGTAGACATTTGTAACTGTATGTTAGTATGTAAGTTATTACAATTAATAATTGAATATAATGTATTTTTTTTTATGACGGGATCAATGCCTTTAAATATTTTTTTACTATACTATAAATTATGCAATTAAGTATGTGAAAATAATTTGTTCTTGACATACCTAATGTATTGCCTAATTTTATTTTAATAATTTAATTTCCTAAAAAATAATGTTTGCATGCCTAAGATAAGGTAGATTGTACAAGGATCACCCATTTTATTGTAACATCTACTTTCTTATGTACCTATAATCTACAACGTGTAAAGGAATCCCCATATCTATCCAAAAGGACTAAAGACAACATCTGGTATGGAGTCTCTATGCAAAGTTTCAGCTCAAAATAAGTGACTCATAGAATTGACCCCAAAATATTGGTTTCATATGTTTCTTGAATATTAATAACAAACGTGTCACAGCACTATGAGGGTCATCACTTTCCACGTCACTTGCCAATGAAACGATAATTCTCTTCGTTCTTCTTAATTTGAAAAATTCGGTCTCTGGTATCAATGTATTGAAAAATCTAATATGCTCCATACATGTACACATAGGATTAGAAAACCCTTGCCGTATCGTTTATTATCATCCAAAGAAGCCGTGCACTTGGTATGTATATACCCTTTAAATTACACGTTGTATACAAATTAATAAAATTTAAAAAAAACTTAGATTCCTTTACTTCAGACATCAGTCACAAGATATATGCCAGTTTGCTTACGATATTTTCCTTCACCACTTTGAGACCAGGAGTGATGATGAAGATTATACAAAATATTATATACGACCTACAAATTATAAGCTGTGCCTGTTTATTATAGGACTGACATACGATTTATGAGAAAAGCTCTGTTTAATTTATTTTGAGAGCCCTTTTACAAGTGACAAAAACTTGTCAATTTCAAGTCATTTTTTTTAAAACAACTTTAGATAAGTACCTACTAAATTAATCTGATTTTTTTTTTGATAGATTCACACTGAGTCTGGTTACTACTTAACCGGATGATCCTATGGTGACCTCTACATACTGCATACACCTTCTGCTTTAGGAAGTCGATGCGCTCTGTGACACAGGAGATATAATTATGTGGGTGGATATTGGTTCTCAAAAACACCCGTCTCACAAAGCGCATCACTCCCAGGCGAGTGTTGCCCTCCTTAAAGCAAATAAGTTTGCCAATGAGTGCCCTGGCCTCACCAATACGGCGCTCGATCCTACACTGCCAAGCTGGCACAGCGGGTTTAGGTCGTATAGCTACGTCATTACAAATAAATTAATCTGAGCTTTAATCTATATCTATACTTACCTATAATAAAACAGTAATAAAAGTGTGTCCGTGCATTTAAATTTTATACAAAAATAATAATTGAGGTGGCTAAGAAACAATAACACGACAAAAAAGTCTGTTTGTACATGCTAATCTCCGGACCTACTGGATGGATTTTAAAGAAATTTGGTAAGTAGATAGTTGAATTAAGTACAGTCGAAACCGGATATAACGACATTGAAGGGACCATATAAATTCGGACGCTATAGATGGTGGTTGTTATAAACAATACATTCAAAAAACACAAATAGACAAACATGTATGTATGGTTATTTCATATGTTTTTAATTTGCAAATATATGGGACTAGCTTCTGCCCGCGGCTTCGTTCGCGTAGGAGGGTTTTGCCGATCCCGTTAGAATCCCGGGATAAAAGTAGTCCTTGTGTTATTCCACGATGTCAACTATCTACTTACTAAATTCAATTCAGCGGATCTAAATGAAATTTAGTAAGTAGATAGTTGACATCGTGGAATAACACAAGGACTACTTTCAGTAGTTTTTGCGTGAAAGAGTAACAAACATATATATATATATATATATATCTTTACATCAATCCTCACAAACTTTCGCATTTATAACATATTAGTACAATATCTATAGGTATTCGGCGTATGAACGTTTTTAAATAAAATATCGGAAAAGAAAATAAATTTAATTAAAAAGATATATAGTGAGTAGTCAAAATAATCCTTCATAGATTAGAATAAGTTTAAATTATACATAATGTTTTGTATTGCGGGAAAAATGTGACAGTTGGTTGCTATAGCCGATGCTTTTCGATAAAGTTTTGTCGTTTTAAACGATATTTTGCTATATCCGATGTTGTTATAAGCGGTAGGTTTACTTAATTGTTTATATAGGGTTTTGGCCGGGACCTCGCCATTATGTCGTAATAACCGATCCGTCGTTATAAGCGAAGTCGTTATCTTCGGTTTCTACTGTAGATACATTTAACTCGGAATTCCCTTGGGATCGGGATTTACGCGGGAGATTCTCCCACGCGAACGAAGTTGCGAGCAGCAGCTAGTTTTTCAATAAACGTGAAAAAGTAAAATAACGATAGCTGTTCAAACATTGTGTATACTTGTAGAATATTGAGCTTCCACAAGGCAAGTAAGACTTGTACTCTTGGGAATAATTCAGTGTAGAAAAATCAAGCGACATAGACGGCTGACCTTGTTTTTTAGGGTACCGTATCTAGAAGATAGCCAAAACAGTCTCTTACTCGTATAGTCTCAGTTCAAACAGTAAAAATACCTATTACAAAGGATTGCCAATTATGTACAAAGGGCAGCCAGAACCAACAGCTCAATGTGCTTCCAGAGGCACGGAGGAATATCAATATGTTTACATGGTCACCCACCCATGGAACGACCTGTATAGCTGTTATTCAGCCATAAGTTCTAAAATGTTTGAATAGCAAGAGATTAAATTCTCCAAAAAAAACTAAATACTTCTTGACTATTTAATATCAACAACGAGCTGTTTCCCAAGAATGCATTTGCGTAATAATTTCCTACATTTATTTGAGAACTCTAGCTGTGCCCGCGACTTCGTCCGCGTAGAATAGTGACTTTCGGCAGCATTTTGAATTTAGTTTAGTTTAATTATTTTGAAAATAAAACTCATACATAAATAAGCTATTTACAATATTTTACGGCTAATAGCTTATTTAAGTACATTTTTCTAATCAAAAGTCTAAAAAATAAGTTTCAAGTTTGTAGGTTTAAAAATGACTTAATTTCCACACAAACATTCATCCCTTTTTTCAACCCCTTACAGCCCTTTTTCGCATTAAAAAACAGCCTATGTCCTTTCTCAGGCTCTAAACTATGTCTGTACCAAATTTCATTTAAATCGGTTCAGTAGTTTAGGCGTGATTGCGTAACACATAGACAGAGTTACTTTCGCATTTATAATATTAGTAAGGATAATAAACAAATAAATAAAATAAAATTCCTTTATAGCAGGCACGCAGGCCCGTACAAAAAAAAAACACAAAGAAATACAATTACAGTATAATTCATTTATAACAATTCCATTCAATTCAATAATAAGCAGCAATATATTATTCCGATTTTTCACCTTTGTCAATACGAAATTTCATCTAAATCGGTTCCGTGGTTTAGTAGTGAAAGTGTAAACATACAGACTGAGCCACTTCTATATCTATCTGTATTTTCAGTATGGATATTTTTGCTTTTACTAGCAATGCTAAGCACCAACAGATTATATGTATTTTTGAATAATAGTTCTTAAAAGTGTTTCCAAATTTTAACATATCGCCTAATTTCCTAATAACAAAGTCATAGTGTGTAAAACAGCAACTTTACCGAAGAGCGATAAAAGCTCAGAATAACTCAAAATTTCTTATTGGTACTAAGCAGCTTTATGAAACTTTAGAGTATTGCTATATAAATACTTCGCCATCAGCTCAACATTAAGAATAACCAATACTTTATTTCTAAATATGTGATACCTAACGCAGTTGTGAGTGTGTTAAGTTAATGATGATTTACCAGAACCGGCGTTGTTCTACAGATAATCTATTTACTATAATATATGCGAGACTTATAATTATGAATAATTAATGTTTTTGGGAATAAATGAATATATACTATTATAAACTACCTAAAGATATAAAGAAGTCAAATTGTCAAACATTTACCAGAAATCTTTAAAAAAATATAGGCACTAAAAGATCTTTTCCTGCATTAATAATAATTAATATCAATACAAATAATAATAAAACAATTAATATATCCCGTCTTATGTAAAATAGCTTAGACTAAACGTTTTGGGAATACTTTCATTGTGCGTACAGCTAAGCAGTGGAATTTCCTGCCAGAGTATGTATTTCCCGATAGCTATAACTTTTCGGGTCTTTTAGTCAAGCGTGAATAGATAGATAGATATACTATTTATTGTACACCATAACAGAATTAAATGAGGACTTAAAACTACAAAGGGTGTTACAATGGGCGGTCTTTACTTCTAGGCAAATTGTTTTTTAAATTCTGGATGAGCCCAGACTTGACCTCGATCTCGCCTGATGGTAAGCGATAGATGAATTCTACGATGGAATGAGCGAGCCTAGAAGATGCCTGTTCACTGTTGCTTTAAAGGTTGAAAGGTCATAAGTGGCAGGGAACACAGAAGCCGGCAGAGAGTTCCACAGCCTGCAAGTGTGCTTCTTCGACCACATAATCACTTACCATAAGGTGAGATGATTAAACGCGAGCCTATCATGAGTAAAAAAAGAAATTATAAGCGCTAGGGTAAGGAACTCTTATAGTAGGTAAGCCGTAAATAAGTCCAATTCGCACTTCGCATGTTTTATTTTTTATCTTGGCTCAAATAATAAAAATAGCTCATATCAAGCAAAGGAAATGTAAGCTTCCAATGATTGTTGAAGACACTCATCATCATCCGCCTTTTCCGAACATTATTGGGGTTGGCTTTGGCTAACCGGATGAGCCTGAGTACTAGTATTTTACATGTAGCGACTTAAACACGTGCCCTCCACATAGATAGATAGATTGAATCTATTTTATTTTACAGACGCCAGCACATCAAGCTACAACAATCTGTCAAATTTCTTTACTAGATATTCAACTTTATTGTTAAAGAAATTATGTTCAAGGTTGATTGGGAAAATTTGACAGTTACGGGTAGCTTTATGTGCTTGCGTCTGTACACCAATAATTGAATCACACTTAAATAACAATATTGTAAAAAATTTGGTTACAATAGCGGTCTTATCAGTGAGAGCGATATCTTATATCCTCCTGACCGATTTAAGCCATGGTGGTCAATTTCAGGGAAGATTAGCCATCTACGCAGACGATATACGTACAAGTATGTGCGCAAGTACAGGTTCACTTTCTTAGCACCTTCACCTTTACTCTCATAGCCCGATGGGACGGTTATCCGACACGTCTGTCTCCCCAGTCGCGAACTATCGGTCTGGCGCAGGAAAAATACCTGTACGTGTTTACGTGTTTTCAGAGACACAGGGGGTAACACTCCGCCAATTTCCAAACTCCGTGCTACTACTACTGAGAAATTTCTATTAGAAAAACCCATTAGAACCTACTTTTTGCCTGACCCGGGATTCAAATCCGAGACCTCTTACTTACGGAGTTGCGTTTGCTGAGGCAGTCAAATTTTCACAACCCAGAAGCTGAATAGCACGGTAGCACTTTGTTTGAATGATAAATTATTTAAATTAAGTTACTTAATTACTACTGTAAATTGGACTCTTTTTAGGGTTCCGTAGCCGAATGGCAAAAAACGGAACCCTTATAGTTTCGACATGTCTGTCCGTCCGTCCGTATGTCACAGCCATTTTATTCCGAAACTATTAGGATTATACATGTAAAACTTGGTAGGTAGATGTATTCTGTAAATCGATTTCAGATTTTAAGAGAAAATTTAAAAAATATTTAAAGTGAAGGGGGCTCTCCATACATGGAACTGAAACTGAAAATATTTTCTTTCATGAAACCTATACGTGTATGGTATCTATAGATAGATCTTTAAAAATGACATTAAGGTTTCTGAAATTACTTTTTCATAAAGTTAATCGTTTAAAAGATATACGCTTCCAAAGTGGTAAAATGTGTGTTTCCCCCCTCTAACTTCTATAATAATGACGTGAAAAATCTAAAAAAACCATATATTGTAGATCTTAATGTAAAATTTCAACCAAAATTGGTTTGAACGAGATCGAGTCTGCACTTTTTGAGATACGGTATATTTTCTAAAACCGCAAATATAACTTTGTAATTCATACAAATACTATGAACAACAAAGTTATTTGGCGTAGTTGTAAAAATTGTAAATAATCTAGTTTTAAGAAATTTGTAAGTTTTTTTGTTTTTTTTTTTCAAATAAATATATTAAGTATATTATATTTATTATAGTTACTACGGATTACGGAACCCTTCATGGGCGAGTCCGACTCGCATTTGGCCAATTTATTAGAATGAACTTGTCTCCAGTAAGTTTGTAAAAAATCTAATTTGGGGGCCTGGTGACCTGACTTACAGGTTTTGGAAAAAACTTAGTTTAGGCACCAGTCTCCCACAAATTATGTTTAAAGTCAATAATCTTATGTCAATTATCTAATGTATTAATTTGTGGTGAGAAAATAAATAAATTCTATTCTACTTGGTAAAACTGGTATCACAGTTTCTAGTTTCTGTCTATCCGTAATGACTATCAACAATGTATGAAGGTCGGAGACACTCTTCTGTTGTCTTTATTTTGAGTAGCTGTCTGTGTGTTTCATCCGTACCTTAATCATTAATTAATTCAAAACAATCTGGACTAATAATATCAACAACAGCCAAAAACAAACAATTGTTATCTTGCCCAATTTAAAATCCAAATTGAGCCAAGAGGACACATACCAATTACGTGACTTCGCGTGAATGCGACGAAACGATGAATTGCTATTGTGTTTCAAGTTAGTATAGCACTTTTCCGATTGTTTTTTTTCTCCAACTATAGCAGTGTCAGCTCCCAGCCTAACGAGTCTCAGTCGTAATTGGTTTGTGGATGAAAAATGGCTGCTCTGTTAATATTAGGATGATGTTTCAAGCTCTCAAACAGGCTCCTGATTTGCTTCTCTTGATGTGCGGCTTTGCTTTTAGCCACGAGTCCACCGTGGCTAAAATAAAAACAGCGGTACCTACGGGTCGATCGTCAAAGTAAGATGTTCGTCCGTGGATGTACCATCTTAATTTATTCAGATTCATCCGTGCCTCTGAACGCACGTTTAGTCGTTGATCTCGGTTGACATTTTGACCTCCATCAAAGTCAGAAACTCCAAAATAGCGTACGTTAGAATTGGCATTTTTTTATCTCTACCAACCAAATACGCCAAACCCGGTTCACAGGGTAAGTTAACATTTTGAACTCCAGACCTCGAATGCTGAATTTTCTTGTATACGAAATATTTTCGAGGAGCAAAATATTGCAAAGCCTGTTACTGATTGCAATTTTATTCGCGATTACGAGCACTTCCATGTAAACTTTGATAGGCTTACGCTACGTTCAATGCGCTTGTGAAGGAGTTATCAGTTTCCGACAGGTTCATTTTTTTAATTTATAAATAAATTTGCAGTTTTCTTAAATTTTGGAACAATACTAAACTTTGTAATAACAGAAGTGTATCTTACAGAGTAGACAAGTGAAGTATTAATTAATGCACTGTCTAGCAGTTTGAGTACTTTATACGGCCTACCCAAATGTCCTTACTTTGGTATTGTTCGTCAAATCGTTTGAGCTCCTTGAAATTTTAAGTTGAGCTAAGCGAGAACTGACAGATGTTTGCACTGTTTCGACTGGCCTGCTCAAATCTGAGTGATTCTGACCTCTAAAGGGTGCCACAGACATAAACCTATATTGCTGTCATATGATTTCATCACTACGGATTGTATGGAATCAAAAGATTCGTTCACCTCTGAGTTTGTTTCAGTGTTTCTTCTCAGGGTAGTCAGGAAACACCGGCCTCAACTAGTTTACATTTACGAAATAAATACTTCATCCTTCACAGGGCGGCTAATTTCCATGAAGATTTTCACCACCCGAAAAAAAACAAAAGTCAAGGGAGATGATGATAAACAAATGCTAAATGACGAATACATTTACTATCTCTAACACAATGTGTTACAACTTACGATTATTATAATAAAACAACAATTTTGATTCCCAAGCAGAATTAATATACATATTATGAAAGAGAATTGTTAAGCGAACAATATTTCACAACAAACATATTAGGTAAACAGAATACCTCGGTTGCTCGACGTTAATCAACAATGGAAGCCGAGAGTATATTCTCATTACAATTTCCTAGCCGCTTAATTATATCAATTATTAAGTTTTTAATCATATTCATCGTTGTAACACAAAAGTGGTTACTAGTAAATCAAGATCGAACGAAATTAGTTGCTGAAAATTCTGCAAAAAAAACATTGACCCGACGAAATTGTCTTTTGCGAAATTAAGTCTTTTGTTTATTTTGCCGAACGCTATAATGAAGTATGAAAAATTAATCCCTTGTCACCAGGCTACCGTTATTATCACAAAAAATATTCATGGAATTATATGGATTGAGTCGCTATGTTTGATTATGTTTTTTGAAAGATAATGCCCTGGAGTGTAAATTGCCTGCTTGCCCAAATTGCTGGAGAAAATACAGGAGAATCAACTTCAAAACAGAATTATGTAGGGACGACAAAATTATTAAATATTAAGTCAGTGAAGAATGCGAATTTCTCCCGTTCTGCAGTTTTCAGGCCATGCAAATATTTGTCCCGGTGTGGGAACGAACCCACCATACGCAGCGAAGCAGCCGCCCATGTCTTTAAGATGTCGCACCCTTCCTGGAAGAGTCGCGTAACTCAACTTGCGTCATATTTTTTTTATTATTGCAAAAAATTGAGCGTACCCTAATACACCTTCTCACAAATTTTCATGAAGCTAGCGCCAAAAATAAGGGTACTGTCACAAAAAATGTGTATTTTTGCGACAAAAAATAAAATAGTTTTACATTCTTATATAGATGTAAACATACATCCATTTATTTATTTTACAAATTTCCCTGGGTATAAAGCCATAAATATACATACCCATAACTAACACGAAGAATTAACATAACTTTATAAAAGTAAATAAACATAGGCATTTGTTCTTGGATACTATTGCAAAGGCGTGTCTTGCAAGTCCACTTACTTACTTATTGCACAAAACTTGTTGCGGGATTGTTTTGCGTTACTATCGTTACGTAGTTTCTTCAAGCAGTTGTCATAAATACCTGACGCGTAGCTGCACTTACTTCTTTACGCGCACGACACGCCTGTTTCGCCTTTCTCTAGAGACTGGAAAGGTGCCGAAAGCATGGAAGCTGGCTAACGTTCAGCCTGTACCCAAAAAGGGCAGTCGTGCTGACCCGGCCAACTACAGACCTATTTCAGTCACGTCCATACTCTGTAAGAGTATGGAACGTGTACTTAATAGTAAGCTCTTGGCATACCTAGAAGCCAACGACATCCTCAGCGACTGACAATACGGCTTTCGCAAAAACCGGTAAACTGGGGACCTTCTAGCGTATGCCATTCATACCTGTAGTAAGGCCATTGAGAAGCACGGGGAAGCACTTGCTGTTTCCCTTGACATCTCCAAAGCCTTTGACAGGGTCTGGCACGATAGCCTTATTGCTAAGCTTCCTTCCTTCGGTTTACCCACTCAACTTTGCGTTTCGATTGAAGACTTCCTAAGAGATCGGTCCATTCGAGTGGTCATTGATGGCTGCTCGTTTGGCCAATTGGCAATTAATGCCGGGGTCCCTCAGGGGTCTGTTCTCTCAGCAACTTTATTTTTGCTGCACATTAACGATCTGCTGATTTCCGGTACCTTTGGGTATACAGACGACAGCACAGTTTCTGAGTCCAGCGCGAGCTGGTGGGTCACAGATACAGTCTGGAGAGACTGGATCTGTGACCCACCAGCTCGCTCTACATGTTCAAGCGCCCAACCATGTAGGTTAGAGAAAAATATAGTATGTAAGTATAGACATCAGGTTCTGATGAAGATCTTCAAAGATAAGCGATGGAACTCTTCAACTAAGAACAGCAAATCTCTCACGATTGCTGCCCTCGTACATTACATAGATGTTTTGGTATAATCAGCCTAAATATTAATATCACCACAGCTGAGGCACAGACCCTTTGAATCACGTCTGAAATATGGTTTAAGTGGGTAAAAAAGAGGTGTACAGCAAACTCTCTTTTAAAAAATTAAGTGCAAACGGTATATAAGTATCTCAAGTAAACAATGATACACTAAAAAGCATAAATAAAACGGTTTTCTGCTCATCTGGCCTATTGGCAATGAATACCAGGGTCCCTCAGGTGTCTGTTCTCTCAGCAACTTTGTTTTTTGCTGCACATTAACGATCTGCTGATTCCCGGTACCTTTGGGTATGCAGACAACAGCACACTTGCTGAGAGATATGTGTCCATCGAGCGAGCTGGTGGGTCACAGATCCAGTCTCTCCGTGAGGACATGGTTGGGCGCTTGAACTTGTTCTTGAAGGCTGTCTCTGAATGGAGCGATGCCAATTTGGTCAAGTTTAATGCAGCTAAGACCCAGGCGTGTCTCTTCTCCTCAAAAAAGAGCCAATTCGAACCGGCTCCTACTTTCCGGGGTGTAACCGTGCCGATAACCGACCGTATCGAGCTTCTGGGGGTAACACTAACTTCTACCCTCAATTTCGGCCCGTTTATCGAGGCTAAGGCTCAACTAGCATCAAAAAAGTTGGGAATCCTAGCAAAGGTGAGACGGTACTTCACACCCGAATCTCTATCAAGCCCAGGTTCGGTCGTGTATGGAGTACTGCTCTCATCTTTGGGATGGATTTGCTAAATACCAACTGGACGCGCTTGACTCTATCGAGAAGTGGGCCAAGAGACTCATTGGTAACGATGCACTGGTCGAGTCAAAGCTCCAGAGCCTTGAATATCGACGAGTTGCAAGTCTATCGGTTTTCTATCGGTTACATTTCGAGGAGTCCGCGATGAAATTACACAGTCAAATTCCGCCAAGCCCGTTCCATCATCGGACTACGAGACAAACGGCGAAGCGCCGTCGGTACATGGTGGACATCCCACCCATACGCACAAAACGTTTTGGGAATACCTTCATTGTGCGTACGGCTAAGGAGTGGAATTCCCTGCCGGAGTCTGTTTCCCGATAGCTATAACCTAGGAGCCTTTAAGTCAATAGTGAATAGGTTACTTTTAGGTAAGCGTGCTCCATCTTCGACCACATCATCACTTACCATCAGGTGAGATGGTGGTCAAACGCGAACCTATTTTTGTATGAAAAAAAAAACAACGAGGCGAGCATGTTGGAACTATATGCCCAACACGTAGGAGTAACAAGATAAATTAACAAGCTGCTTGTAGATTCAAGAAGCTAGTCATGTCAAAACAACATGTCAAGCATGTTGAAACAAAAAGGCGAGCATGTTGGAACTATACGCCCAGCACGTAAGAGTAACAAGATAAATTAACAAGCTGCTTGTAGATTCAACAAGCTAGTCATGTCACAACAACGTGCTGAGCATGTTAAATCTACTTGCTAAACTTGTAAAAACAATCGGAAAATGTTAACGTAAATTCGACCTCATGTAACGTAGAAATAACATGATACGTAGCTTGTAGGATCAACAAGTTACACTTTACCGTGCATCCACACCGCAGTTAACTTTTGTGGAGCAACAAAACGCAACACGGTAACATTAGGTAACTAATCTTTAATCTTTAACTTATGTGGCTCCTTGTTACTATTTGATGATTGTTACTTACGCGTCCATACCGCCCACAACATAAATTAACAAAATATAACAAAGAATAACTTTCAACACTAATCGACAGTGATATTTTTTGTTGCATTTTTGAGGTAACATTATCTAACAATGTTAACGATTGTAGAGCAACGTTGCTTGACTTATACTAAAACAGCAACACATATTAACAATAAATAACTTTTTGCTGTCGGATGTTGCTGAGTAACACTTGAAAACGTTGATCTACAAAAAGTAACAGCGGTGTGGATGCACGGTTACAAGATCAAACTTGTAGTTTCAACCAAACAGCACGTAGGCGCTATTTTAACCCGAAAACTTGTTGAAGCAACGTGAAATCTGGTTGTTTTTTTTTCCTCAGTGTAGAGTCAAAATGTTTTAACATTAACAAAGGTAATTTTTTCTGTGTTTGAGTAATTGATAGAAGGTTTCCGATTTTTTTAACTTTTGGGCACTTCATTTTACATACTTCTACACTTCTACAGCACGTTTTTTCTTAGCACACATACAAACATAATCTAAATCGATTAATATGATTGAAACACAGCAATTTAACTTTTTCTTTAATTACTATAAATCTATAAAGTATTGACATACAATTTTTGTACATGACAAGCTGTGAACAGTAAAATAGAAGTTTACGATGATACACTTCATTATTTGAATATTTTTCAATAAATAAACAAGTTTATTGAGAAGCTCCAGCAAAACGTAGATACTTTCGCATGCATAAAGTATGTATTTCTGTTTACTTAAATGAATTTTTCGTGTAAAAACTACGTAATTCATACTTACACTTTCAGACTAGCCTAAAATTGTAACATGAATAATGGAATAACTACACTTAACGCAGCCGATGCGGTACACCAAAGATCATAACAAAGCAATATTCATTTTTACACCGGCCATCTTTTGTAACAGTTTCGGGGATTATTTAGGTTACCGTATAATTCAACCTTATCTCACAGTATACATAACACAATGAAAAATCGGAAACTATCATTTCGCCGCTGCTAAATGCCATCTTTTGTTCTTTATAAGGTACTCCTGGGATTTTTTTAACAATGTTGGACACTATTTTTTAAGCTCCTGAAAAGTTGTCCGAATTCACTTACCGCTTTCTTACTGGAAGGGTGCGAAAGGTGTTAATCAACGTTAGCGACGTAGATCGCTGAATTGCCAAACTATTAAGACAATACATGTGAAACTTGGTAGGTAGATGTATTGTGTAAACCACTTTCCGATTTAATTTTTTTTTAAATAAAGTTGGGCTCCCCATACATGGAAGTAAAACAGAATTCTTTTTTTCATGAAACCTATGCGTGTGTGATATTTATAGACAGGTCTTTAAAAATGACATAGAGGTTTCTCAAACCACTTTTTCATAAAGTTAATCGTTTAAAAGATATACGCTTCCAAAGTGGTAAAATATGTGTCTCCCCCTCTAACTTCTATAATAATGTATATATGTCTGTAGATCTTAATAATGATAATGATGTTTATTTTACAAATAGATTATAAATAACACTTTCACACGTCTTTTTTTTCGTAAATGTAAACTAGACGAGGTCAGTGTTTCCTAACTGACTACTGTGAGAAGAAACACTGAAACAAACTCAGAGGTTAACATGTCTTTTAAAGTCCAGAGAATCTATAGTGATCAAATCATATGAGAGCCATGTAAGTTAATGTCTGTGGCGCCCTTTAGAGGACAGAATCAAACAGATTTGAGCTGGCCCGTCCAAGCAGTGCAAGCATTTGTCAAATATCGCGTAGCTCAACTTAGAATCTTAAGGAGCTGGAACGATTTAACGAACAATACCAAAGTAAGGACATTTGGGTGGGCCGTATAAAGCACTCAAACTGCCAGACAGTGTGGTAATCTATTCATAATATTCGTTGTTATCCCACATTGCTCTCATATTCACAACATAGCTTTTGCTTTTACACAATAAAAATATTACTTGAAATGAAAATAATATTAGTTGAAAATAATATAGGTTGTCTGGAAGATATCGCTCTCAGCGATAAGACCGCCATTGAAACTATTTTTTTACAATATTGTTATTTAAGTGTGATTCAATTATTGGTGTACAATAAAGTATATTTTATCTATCTATCTATCTATCTAATATTGTCATCTTGTACAAACAAAATTAAAAATGTTAAAGTATAAAAATAAGAAAAGTATATTCTATTACTTGAAAAAGTAAATAATATTGTCATGTCATAATGTATATGAAATAATCATTATAATAAAAAAAAGAAATTAGTAATAAGAAAAATCAAACAAAACAGAATTTCAACTGATGTAATTGGAGCAGCTTAATCCCAAGCATTTTTGTCTGTAAGATAGTCTTTAACAGAATAAAAAGCTTTCTGGCAAAGTTTCTGCTTCACAAAAGATTTAAATTTATTGAGGCTTAGTTCTTGCACATGACTGGGAAGTTTATTGTAAAAGCGTATACATTACATCTAAATGAGCCCCCAATTTTCTTGAGCCTAGTTGAAGGAACAATAAATGTGTGCTTATTTCTAGTATTTATGTTATGGATATCACTGTACTTATTAAACAAATTTTTATTTTTATGAGCGTACAAAATATTTTCATAAATATATTGACAGGGCACAGTCATTATATTAATATCTTTAAACTTATCTCTGAGGGAGCATCTAGGATTTAATTTATAAATTGAACGAATAGCCCTTTTTGTAAAACAAAGACTGTCTGAATATCGGCGGCATTTCCCCACAAAAGTTCGTTCGTTCGTTGGTATAGTGGTCAGTGGCCCTGCTATGCGCAAGGTCGTGGGTTCGATTCCCACCCAGGACAAATGTTTGTGTGATGAGCACGATCATATTTTGTTCTTTGTCTGGGTGTAATTTATGTATAATATGTATGTATTTAGAAATATATATGTATGTTTATCAGTTGTCTAGTACTCATACCACAAGCTCTGCTTAGTTTGGGACTAGATGGCGTTGTGTGAAAGTTGTGGAATATTATTATTATTATTAAAAGAATACCGTACGTTATTACACTATGAAAATAGCTAAAGTAAACTAATCGAGCCGTCTCTAGATCAATTAATGTAAACTTTCAATCAAAATTAGTTTGAACGAAATCGGGTCAGCAGTTTTTGAGATACAGCATATTATCTAAAACCGCAAATATCACTTTGTAATTCATATAAACACTATGAAAAACAAAGTTATTTGGCGTAGTTGTAAAAAAATGTAAATAAGCTAGTTTTAAGAAATTTGTAAGGTTTTTTTTTTATCAATTATATATTATTATTATATTATATTATTATTACTACGGAACCCTTCATGGGCGAGTTAAAGGATTTCTAAAATTTTTTGTGCACTGAACTTTAACACGATAACACCTCGTGTTACAGTTCAGTGCACAAAAAATTTTACACACGGAAAATTTGGAAAGACATGGACACTACACCTGCAGAAGCTGCTCAAGTTATGGTCTTACTGGAAGCAGGACAAAATCAAAGTGGCTGGACAGTTAAATTTAAGTCGATATTCAGTTCGATGTGTATACCAGAGGCTTTGAGAAACAAAGGGCTATATTGGGCGACCAGTTTCAGGTCATAATCGTACAACGTCAGAGCGCGATGACCACTTTCTTGTGACACAGCTTCAAGATGAACGCAATGTCATAAGTTGGTGGACGGTCAGAAGAAGATTAGCTGAAGCTGAATTGATTGCACATCGATCTGCAAATGGTCCGAAACTGACCACAGCCCATCGACAATCTCGACTTCAATTTGCCCGAGAGCATTTAAATTGGACGTTCGATCAGTGGAGGGCAGTTATGTTTTCTGATAAATGCAGGATAATGAAAGTCTATAACAGCTCATCACAGCGATTTGCTCAATACTGCATAAGCGAACGTGTCGCTTATGGTGGTTGATCCTGTATGTTTTGGGGTGACATAATGCTCGATTCTAAAATCGACTTTGTCTTCATTACTGTTGCCAATCCTGGCCCTAGATTGAGAGGAGTAACAGCTCAGCGATACGTGAAAGAAGTTCTCGAACACCATGTTAGGCCGATTTTATGGGTTATGTGGGAAGAATCCGTACTCATGTATGATAATGTCAGGCCACATGTCGCTAGGATAGTTCGCGATTATATGGAAGACGCCAATATTAACGTGATTGCGTGGCCAGCTTGCAATCTTGGTCTCAACCCAATCGAGTATGTTTGGTACGAGCTCAAAAGGCGGGTAAGAGCATGAAGTTCAGTTCATATACACCTCCAAAGGCTGCAATCAGCCATCGAAGAGGAGTGAAACGCTATAACACAGGAATTCATCGTAAAATTAATACGGTCGATGAAAAACAGATTAAGAGCTGTTATTAGAGCTAGGGTAGGTAATACTCCTCCTTAATACAAATTTTATTGATAATTTCCTGATAGTTTTCAATTCAATTTCTTGTTCTCTAAATGCAATAGTCGCAACTTTACTTGTAACTTTCATTTCATCTTCTAAAATATCCTTTTGAGCATTTTGCATACTGTTTAATGGTATCATTGAAAAGCAAATGACCTTTGTTAAATAAAGTTGAAATTGCAAATTATTTAATTTTATATAAATTTTAATTTCAATGTATCCAGCTTTTTTGTAAAAATCTGGGGTGTGCGGTTTTATTGCTCTTAAGTGTATATCTGTTCTAATAATTGTCACGCATACTAATAATTGTAAGTTCACATGTTACTAACAAACAAACATGGAATTATCCAAAATAACATAAATTGAATTGAATTGAATAATTGCCGTGGACAGATGAACATGGCGAAACTATAAGTGTTCCTTGTCGACTACGAAACCCTAAAAACATAACTAAATTTCGAGTGCTGTGCTTAACAATTATTTATAAAAAACAAACTTACCACTGTAGATACTAGGAGCCTACACACGCTTCGCAGCACTTTTTTTCTTTCATGTTACGTGTTTCAATAAGTACTCTTATACTGAAAAGAAAGAAAAATATATCCGTAGATACTATTGATTATTTTTCTCGTGAAATAGGCTTTTATTGTTGCCATCGGGCTAAAGGTAGAAACTGGGAATGATTTGAACTCTGAACTTTCAAGCTGAACAAAGATTAAATGCTTGTATTTTATTTCAACGTAGACTCGTTCAAATAATTGTTCAACACGTTTTGGGAATACTTTCATTGTGCCTAAGGACTAAAATTTCTTATCGGAGTCAATGATTCCTGATAGCTTTACACATGAAGGTAAGCGTGCTTCTTCGTCGACCACATCAACACTTACTATCATGTGAGATGGTGGTCAAAGGCGAGTATACACCATGAATACAAAATACTATATCTGTTTCGTTGGTGGACCTTTTTGGTTGGCAACATTATTCTTCTTTGACTTTTTTTCACTTTGACATATCCGTTCCTTGTAAAACTAACTGCCTTGCTTGTTGAGATCAATTTATTGGTTTTTGTGGAAAATCGAGTTGAATCTACGCAGTTAAAGATAGATTAATCGTGATCAGTGACTAATTGAACTCTAGAATCCCGAATTGAGTGGAAACCTGGGATATTTTGAACTACCACGCCGAATGTCGTCAGCCTACTTGCTTTTCTTCAAATGATCCATCGTCGTGCGCAGACGCCGTGACAGATGTTTTGCGACAGGGGATGGAGTACTACATTCCGTTCTCTGACCTAACAATGTCCGGCAAAGCTCGACCTTGGTTTGGCGCCGAATGTGATCGCGCTGAAGCTCTTAAACACGCGGCGTACCTAGCATGGGTCGATGCTCGAAACTGCAAAGCAAATGACGTGGATCAGAAGAAGAGAGCCTTCAACAGGGCTACCAAGTCCAGCAAGAAGGTTTTGCGGAGGTCTAGGTTTGACCACGTTAGCCGAATTGGGAACAAACTCGCTTCATACCCTGCTGGAAGCAAAGCGTTTTGGTCCCTGGCAAAGTCGGTTGAATCGAACTTCTGTCGCCCCTCACTACCACCACTGCTCAAACCTGACGGGTCTCTGGCTCACTCCGCTGAGGAAAAAGCAAACTTGTTTGCCGCTCTCTTCGCGGAGTCTTCACGTCTGGATAGTAGTGGCGCTCACCCTCCTGATGCTCCTATTGGATGCGAGACGTGTATGTCGGACATTCGCATCCATCAGAAGGACGTCCGTAGAGTGCTGCGTAATCTAGACGTGAACAAAGCTAGTGGCCCCGACGGGATACCAGCAATTGTTCTTAGAACTTGTGCGCCTGAATTGTCTCCAATCTTGACACGCCTGTTTCGCCTTTCGCTAGAGACTGGAAAGGTGCCGAAAGCATGGAAGCTGGCTAACGTACAGCCTGTACCCAAAAAGGGCAGTCGTGCTGACCCTGCCAACTACAGGCCTATTTCAGTCACGTCCATACTCTGTAAGAGTATGGAGCGTGTACTTAATAGTAAGCTCCTGGCATACCTAGAAGCCAACGACATCCTCAGTGACCGGCAATACGGCTTTCGCAAAAACCGGTCAACTGGGGATCTTCTAGCGTATGCCATTCATATCTGGAGTGAGGCCATTGAGAGGCAAGGGGAAGCACTTGCTGTTTCCCTTGACATCTCCAAGGCTTTTGACAGGGTCTGGCACGATAGCCTTATTGCTAAGCTTCCTTCTTTCGGGTTACCCACCCAACTTTGCGTTTGGATTGAAGACTTCCTGAGGGATCGGTCCATTCGAGTGGTCATTGATGGCTGCTCGTCTGGCCAATTGGCAATTAATGCCGGGGTCCCTCAGGGGTCTGTTCTCTCAGCAACTTTATTCTTGCTGCACATTAACGATCTGCTAATGCCCGGTACCTTTGGGTATGCAGACGACAGCACAGTTTCTGAGAGATATGTGTCCAGCGCGCGAGCTGGTGGGACACAGATCCAGTCTCTCCGTGAGGACATGGTCGGGCGCTTGAACTTGACCTTGAAGGCTGTCTCCGAATGGGGCGATGCCAACCTGGTCAAGTTTAATGCAGCTAAGACCCAGGCGTGTCTCTTCTCCGCAAAAAGGAGCCAATTTGAACCGGCTCCTACTTTCCGAGGTGTAACTGTGCCGATAACTGACCATATCGAGCTTCTGGGGGTAACATTAACTTCTACCCTCAATTTTGGCCCGTTTATCGAGGCTAAGGCTCAACTAGCATCAAAAAAGTTGGGAATCCTAGCAAAGGTGAGACGGTACTTCACACCCGAACGGTTGCTCAATCTCTATCAAGCCCAGGTTCGGTCGTGTATGGAGTACTGCTCTCATCTTTGGGATGGATCTGCTAAATACCAACTGGACGCGCTTGAGTCTATCGAGAAGCGGGCCAAAAGACTCATTGGCAACGATGCACTGGTCGAATCAAAGCTCCAGAGCCTTGAACATCGACGACGAGTTGCAAGTGTATCGGTTTTCTATCGGTTACATTTCGGGGAGTGTGCGATGGAATTACACAATTTAATTCCAACAAGCCCGTTCCATCATCGGACTACGAGACAAACGGCGAAGCGCCATCGTTACATGGTGGACATCCCACCCATACGCACCAAACGTTTTGGGAATACCTTCATTGTGCGTACGGCTAAGGAGTGGAATTCCCTGCCGGAGTCTGTGTTTCCCGATAGCTATAACCTAGGAGTCTTTAAGTCAAGAGTGAATAGGTTACTTTTAGGTAAGCGTGCTCCATCTTCGACCACATCATCACTTACCATCAGGTGAGATGGTGGTCAAACGCGAACCTATTCTAAATAAAAAAAAAAAAAAAAACAAAAGCCTGTCTGACACGCGAGATTTGCTAAAAGTAATTGTGCTGTGATTGCTGACGGACAGCATTGGGAGGACCTGCATCTTTGAGAACCTTCGTCCATCCACACTTGACTTTCACTATACGTTCAATTACTCATTACCTACACACACACACACACGGACGTGGCCTCAGGAAGGTCGAAGCCTGGCGTCCCAGTTCAGAAGGTAAGTGCTAATTTTATGTACTGACTGGTCTAAGGCCATTGGTTGTAAGCAACGTTTAGGGCTCCACGAACCGTGGACAGTTCAGACCGTCCAGTTACCGTTGGCTGGCTTCTTGTAGTCTTGAACAATATCTATGTATATTCTGAAACACGTTTTTGTAACCAAGCATGCGTGTGCTTGGTTACAAAAACATGAGGCATGAGGTATCTATAGCAGCTAAAAATAATAAAATGGTTGATGCTATTCATGAAAGGCAAAAATGTATGAATAAGTTCTGTTAATTATTACCCGTTTTGCCAGTCATAAAACATAGGAAGACATTGAAACCATTAAATATAAACTCAACTATCTTATCTTCAGTCTTATTAAATATGTATATAAAAATTAAATAAAAAATTTAAAAACCCCTACGCAAAAGGATGTTTCTTAAACTACTTTAAAGTATTTCTTGCGTAGGGGTATTTTTTAAAATTTTTAATTTAATTTATTTTTAAGCTTTTTAAACTTTTCATCTACCATAGTTTTTGTAAAATAGTATTTGTTCCCTTTCATTTGATACGCCACTTCGGTATATTTGACAATATCCAATCAAATCCCACTTTCACATCCCATACCTAGTAAATGGCTGAACCGATTTTAATAAAACATTTTTAATTACCCAACTGCGGCGAAGCAAGGAGGAGGGTTATGTTTTTACCGCGTATGTATGTATGTATGTCCGTTCCTTTGTTCCCTCGTAACTATTAAACCACTGAATGGATTTTGATAAATGATACGTCGCACAGTGTTTCATCCTGAACATGCTAACTATACAAAACTCTTTATTGATGTTTTTTGTCTTATACGGCTTTTATGTGATGTCTTTTTGCGTAATTCGTGCAAAACACCCAAATAAAAGATGGTAGGTAGGTAACTAGGGTAACGATTTTTAAGAAAACAAAGATTATCAGTATAAGTTGTGTTTAATTAAGGCAAGTAAAGATAAATACAATAGAAAAAGGGGTAACAACGCATAATATGGTTTAATTACTAATATCATAGCTACTAGTTGCACAGTGGGACCTCATTACCTAACTTTATATAGCAAATTACTTTAAAGTACTTACATTCTTACATCAATGTAAGAGTAATGTATGTAATGTATCATTGTTTGTAAGTGCTATGACCAGAACTTCCATCGCACCCCCACTTGCTTATAAGGGAGAATGATGAGTCAGGAGGCAAAGATCTGAATACCTCAAGCTGTGCAGAAATTAGACGTTCGACTGTTTTGTTTAACGCGGCTTGAAGTTTAATTTCTGCACGAGTTTCGGTTACGAAAATCTGTTCCTCAGGGGAATAACAGTCTAATTTAGCCTGCCTGACACTATTAAATGAAGGAAATACCTTATGTCCCGCCTTCATGCCCCATTTTCGGGTTTGTTTCTAAGAATGGGTTGTAGCTCTGGCGCGTGGCGTTCACATAGTAAGCCAGAGCTTCTTTCTTTGAAAGGCACCTTTGCGAATCAACACGCGAACTAATAGTTTTTTTTTTCGTGTCTTGACACTTCTCCGGGCTGTTGCTGGCTTCTCTAATCACACAGGCGAGATTTCGGTGCCCAGCCAACCGCGCTGAAATTTCAGCAGCAGCCACCAACTGGTTTATATCCCGTTCTTGGAGTAAATCGTCGAGTCGCCTTTTTTTCGATTTATCGCTCAGGTCATCAAAAGTTTTAGTAGAAGGACCACCCAGAGTGGATGTTGAGGGTTTGGGGTGGTGGATAATCACTTTACACTTGAAATCTTCTGCCAAGTAAGCAGAATGGTTGGCCAAGAAGCGTTCATGATTGCCTCCAGAACTTTTCCATTTTTCAGCAAATTTTGAAGAAGTTCTGCTGATATGGTTCCTTAACTCTTTTATGGAATCATCGCTAACACCCAATAATTCGTGTCTGTTCCTGATATATTGATATAATGCACTGGTTCGATTTTCTTTTGGATGTTTACGCCATTCTTCCAAAAACTCTATTTTCGAGATGGTTTATTTGATCTCTAGAAAAACAATAAAAAAGAATAGTTGTAATTTTTTGTGAATTGTTTGACTACTAAAAATCAAAAGCTAACAGATATAGCTATGATATATCAAAAAATCAACTTAGGGGAAAGAGGGGAGAGATAGTTTCTGGTCCATCAAACATTAAAAACGATAAAAAAATATTAAAATTTTGCAACATAGCGCGTCTTGTAAATGATGAGAAAAAACTATAGGTATCAAAATAAAAAGTACATACCTTCAGCTACAAAATCCATCACAGTTTTTTTTTGATAGGTACAAAATTCACTAGCATATGATGTTTCTCGTTAGAAAAAATTGTAACTAATTAACACTTTACTTTACTTTACTTTTAGCTTATCAGTGATTGAAATGTGAGCTAAACATTTTTTAGAACCGGTATAATGGAGATAATGGCTACATACTTAGATAATTAGATCTTGGAAATTTGAAAGTGACTTTTGTCTAGCTAGCATGTTCAGGATGAATCACTGTGCGTCGTTAGACTTGTCTTGGTGGCGCGAGTGTTACTGAATACATTAAAATACAAACAAATCACCACAACGACAACCAGACGACATATCGATGGGTCCTATGTATATGGGCCAAACTAACAATTTGGCCATTTTGACTTTTTATGGTAAACGCATCTTATCGATATAAAAAATTATGTGAGCTATTAAAAAAAAATATTTCTGCATAGAAACACGATTTTTTATTACAGTATAACGGCGTATGTGACATGAATTTAAACGTACAAGGTCCTAATAGTAGTTAGAGACTTATACGCGGGGAGTTGCCGCGCGTTTATTTATTGTTTGGACCAATCAGCTGATTTGACAATACATTGAACGGAGCAACGGCCGCACTGTGATGAATACAAATTGTAATTGTTGTGTTTTTGGGTTACAATTTAGTTTAATAAGTAAAAGATGACATCCAATTATCGCGCTAAGTGGTCTAAAAGTCGGAATTTAGTGAAAGAAAAAATATTATCCCACCTGCATATCACAGTTATTATGAAAATTTAGTAGCATCTAATGACATTGCGTCAATTAATGAAAGCGATAATGAAGAAAATTAATGTAGACTTTTAAGAATTAGCACGGGGAAGCACTTGCTGTTTCCCTTGGCATCTCCAAGGCTTTTGACAGGGTCTGGCATGATAGCCTTATTGCTAAGCTTCCTTCTTTCGGTTTACCCACTCAACTTTGCGTTTTGATTGAAGACTTCCCGAGAGATCGGTCCATTCGAGTGGTCATTGATGACTGCTAAATTGTCAATTGCCAATTGGCTATTAATGTCGGGGTCCCTCAGGGGTCGGTTCTCTCAGCACAGTTGCTGAGAGATATGTGTCCAGCGTGCGTGCTGTTGGGTCAGATCCAGTCTCTCCATGAGGACATGGTTAGGCGCTTGAACTTGTCCTTGAAGGCTGTCTCCGAATGGGGTGATGCCAACTTGGTCCAGTTTAATACAGCTAATACCCAGGCTTGTCTCTTCTCCTCAAAAAGGAGCCAATTCGAACCGGCTCCCACTTTGATGACGTGATGTAATCGTGTCGATAACCGATCATATTGAGCTTCTTGGGGTTACACTAACTTCCACCCTCAATTTTGGTCCATTTATCGAGGCTAAGGCTCAACTAGCATCAAAAAAGTTGGGAATCTTAGTAAAGGTGAGACGGTACTTCACACCGGAACAGTTGCTCAATCTGTATCAAGCCCAGGTTCGGTCGTGTATGGAGCTACTACTGCTCTCATATTTGGGATAGATCTGCCAAATACAATTTGGACGCGCTTGAGTCTATTGAGAAACGGGCCAAGAGACTCATTGGCAACGATGCACTGGTCAAGTCAAAGCTCCAGAGCCTTGAAAATCGACGACGAATTGCAAGTCTATCGGTTTTCTATCGGTTACATTTCGAGGAGTGTGTGATGGAATTACACAATCGAATTCCGCCAAGCCCGTTCCATCATCGGACTATAAGACAAACGGTGATGCGCCATCGTTACATGGTCGTCATTCCACCCATACGCACTAAACGTTTTGGGAATGCCTTCGTTGTGCGTACAGTTAAGGAGTGGAATTCCCTGCCGGAGTCTGTGTTTCCCGATAGCTATAACTTAGGGATCTTTAAGTCAAGAGTGAATAAGTTACTTTTAGGTAAGCGTGCTCTATCTTCGACCACATCATCACTTACCATCAGGTGAGATGGTGGTCAAACGCGAACCAATTAACAAAAAAAAAAAAAAAACTAATGTTGATTTTGTTGATTTTATTACTTAATTATACTACAGAGATTTTTTTTTGTTGTTTACACAAAATAGGTTTTTAATTTTGTTATTTTTTTTTTGAAAATAATAATGTGAAGTAGGTACATTATTTTGTTAATCAAACTAAGATCTTCAGTAAAAGTTTCGTTCTTACTTATTATTTTTTTGTTTTTTTTTCATAAGTGTAGTATTAAGGCTACTTTAATTTTTATTTCAATAAATGAATAAAACTATTGCGTGTTTTTGAATTATTGAAATGATCTAACTGAAAACTGAGTTAGTAGGTAAGCCGATTGTAAAACGTTTAAGTGTCAATGTGACATAAATGACTAAATATCTAAATAGCTTATATTCTAATTAATGAATTATCAACTACTTCAATTGTTACTTGATTTTATGAGTAAAAAATATATAACGTATGCTAATTAACGTAATACGCGTATAATGGCCAATATGACACATTGGCCCTTTTAAAGTGTTTTTAGAGAAAAATAATTTTAACAAAAACTAACGTAGAAGGGCCAATGTGACGCAAAAAAAACCGATATATGTATATATAAAATACTATAGTACAAATGAGGAGAATAGTTGTCTTAGCAAACAAGCAAAGATTCGTAAACTTCGGTTTTATCAATCTGAAGTTATAGTAAATAGAAACTTTGGAAGCATCTCCTGTAAAGTTGTAATTTTGCACTTTGGCCCATATACATAGGACCCATCCATATTGTCAAAAATAAAAAAATAAAATCTTGATAGGCAAAGAACGCCGCATTCTCTGGCACACCCGAGGTGATGAAACCTATTCATTTATCTTGGCACCGACTTCAGCCATGTGAGTAGATACCTAGCCCTTATTTTTAACAGAATTATACATCCAATAAAACAATATTTAAGGTTATTTCCCTCTTTGTAGTGCAAGTCTTTTTTGTAAGTTATGAAGTCGGTTCAATTTTTGGTAAAAAAGTTTTTATTTTTTGCTTTTTAGTGTATCATTGTTTGTGTTACTTGAAATACCTACATATCGTTCGCACTTAATTTTATCAAGTCTGCTGTATACGTCTTTTTAACACGCTTTTATTAGGTCGACCTGTATGTAACTAACTATTTATTTATTTATTTAAACTTTATGTACAACTAGCTGACCCGCCACGACTTCGTTCGCGTGGTATCCTACCCCTACCCAACCGATACCCTACCCCTATCCTAACCCTACCCTACCCTACCCCTACCCTACCCCTACCCTACCCCTACCCTACTCCTACCCTACCCCTACCCTACCCCTACCCTACCCCTACCCTACCCCTACCCTACCCCTACCCTACCCCTACCCTACCCCTACCCTACCCCTACCCTACCCCTACCCTACCCCTACCCTACCCCTACCCTACCCCTACCCTACCCCTACCCTACCCCTAACCTAACCCTACCCTACCCCTACCCTACCCCTACCCTACCCCTACCCTAACCCTACCCTACCCCTACCCTACCTGAACCCTACCCCTAACCTACCCCTACCCTACCCCTACCCTACCCCTACCCTACCCCTATCCTACCCCCACCCTACCCCTACCCTAACCCTACCCTACCCCTACCCTACCCCTACCCTACCCCTACCCTACCCCTACCCTACCCCTACCCTACCCCTACCCTACCCCTACCCTACCCCTACGCTACCCCTACCCTACCCCTACCCTACCCTACCCCTACCCTACCCCTACCCTAACCCTACCCTACCCCTACCCTACCCCTACCCTACCCCTACCCTACCCCTACCCTACCCCTACCCTACCCCTACCCTACCCCTACCCTACCCCTACCCTACCCCTACCCTACCCCTACCCTACCCCTACCCTACCCCTACCCTACCCCTACCCTACCACATTAACACAAACACTATTAGGCATACTACCAGAAAATTTTACACAAAAAAGGCGAATTGGGCCCAGTTTCGTGAGAAACTGGGTCAAATCAAAACACAAGAACACTTTACAATAGACACAATCAAAAATATACAGACACCAACACATTTGGACGAAACAATAGTAAAATTAGAAAATATCATAGAACAAACTTGTATAAAAAGTATACCGCTCATCAAACATAAGGAGGTCCTTTCGATGCCGTGGTGGAACGAGGAGTTAGCAGCGCTTAAGCGCGAGGTGGCCACCAAGAAAAGTAGGATTAGGTGTGCAGCGCCGATTAGGCGTCACAAGGTTGTTGGGGAGTACCTGGAAGCGAAGGATAGGTATGAGACCGAGGTAAGGCATGCGCAAACACGCAGCTGGGTCTCCTTCTGCGAGCGCCAGAACGGGGAATCTGTGTGGGGGGGAATCTACAGGGTGCTCGGTAGAACTTCCAGAAGAGACGTAGATCCACCGCTTGTGGTAAACGACATGGAGTTAGATGCCAGGGGTTCGGCCCGACTCCTGGCTGAGACCTTCTACCCGGAGGACTCCGAAGAGAATGACTCCGAGGAGCACCGCTGGATGAGGGTCCTGGCCGGGCGGGCCGACATTGAGACTTCTTCGGGCCAAGATGACCCACCATTCACTCATCTCGAGTTGAAGTTGGCTAGTCGGTCCTTTGACCCGAAGAAGGCCCCAGGTGCGGACGGTTTTACCGCCGATATATGTTTGCACGCGATTGAACTGGACCCGGAGCTCTTCTTGGGCGTCTTCAACAAGTGCCTCGAGCTCCACTATTTTCCGAGGCCCTGGAAGGAGGCCACGGTGATCTTCCTCCGCAAGCCGGGGAAGGCCACCTATACGACTCCCAAGTCGTATCGGCCGATCGGGCTCCTTCCGGTACTTGGGAAAATCTTGGAGAAAATGCTCGTCGCCAGGCTACAACATCATCTAGTGCCCAAGCTAAGTACTCGCCAGTTTGGCTTTATGCCCCAGCGAAGTACCGAGGACGCCCTCTATACCCTGGTCAAACACATCAGACACAATCTGGAGAGAAGGAGAATTGTTGTTCTGGTTTCACTGGATATAGAGGGCGCCTTCGACAACGCCTGGTGGCCCAAGATTAGGGTCAGGCTGGCTGAGGAAAAGTGCCCCGATAACATCCGGCGGCTCTTGGGCAGTTACCTGAGCGACAGGCGTGCTAGGGTGAGGTACTTGGGGGAGGAGCACGTAAGAGAAACAGGAAAGGGCTGTGTGCAGGTGTCTATCGGCGGGCCGATTTTGTGGAACCTGCTCCTGGATCCACTACTTCAGGAATTGGAGGCCAAAGGCGACTACGCTCAGGCATTCGCCGATGATGTGGTGTTGGTGTTCGAGGGTGGGACGGCCCTCGAGATCGAACGTCGGGCCAATGCCGCCCTCGAACGTGTGAGGGCGTGGGGTGCATCTAATAAACTTCGGTTTGCGCCTCACAAGACAAATGCTATAGTTGTGACGCGCAAACTGAAGTATGACACCCCGCGTCTTCATATGGACGGGGTCGACATTGTCCTGGCGAACAAGATCAAGCTGCTGGGGGTCGTCATAGACCGGAAACTCACCTTTAACACCCACGTCGCAAACGTCTGCAAGCGCGCGGTCGCCTTTTACCACCAGCTGGCCCGTGCGGCTAAGGTCAGCTGGGGTCTCCATCCTGAAGTAATCCGCACTATTTACAGAGCGGTGGTTGAGCCCGTGATTTTGTATGCGGCTGCCGTCTGGGCACCGGCCGTGGACAAGCTCGGTATCCGCAAGCAGCTGAACGTGGTCCAGCGGGGCTTCGCGCTAAAACTATGCAGAGCATACCGAACTACCTCTCTGAACTCGGCACTGTTGCTGGCTGGGATACTTCCCCTCGACCTCCGTGTTCGCGAAGCCGCGGCCCTATACGAGGCGAGGAGATGGGTGCCCCAGCCGGTGATAAAGGGTCGGGAGGTGGAGCGGATGACCTCGGCTCTGCAGTCTCCGCACCCCGCCTGTCATATCGACCTGGAGTTTAAGTGCCTGGTAGACCAGGACCAATATAACGCAAACTGCGCCAATACCTTCAACATCTTTACGGACGGCAGCAAGATTGAGGGCAATGTGGGAGCGGCGTTATCCGTATGGACCGGCGCCGCCGAAACCAAAACCCTCAAGCTTGCTTTGCCGTCCTACTGTACGGTATACCAGGCGGAACTCCTGGCGATATGCCGGGCGGCGCGGAAGGCCGCGGACCACTTGGCCGGATCAGTCGGGATTTATTCCGATTCCTCGTCGGCATTGCTCACACTTAAAAATCCGAAAGCCCTCCATCCCCTGGCCGTCGAGGCGCGGGGACATCTGCAAAGGGCTCTGCTCCAGGACAAAAGTGTCAGTTTGTTCTGGATCAAAGCTCATGCAGGACTAGAGGGGAATGAACGTGCCGACCATCTGGCCAAGGAGGCTGCGCTGAAGTCAAAACGCGCTTTTGACTACGACAGCTGCCCGGTTTCATTCATCAAACGGAGCATTCGTATGCAATCGCTTGATGAATGGAACCAGCGGTATCGTGTCGGTGAAACGGCTAGTGTCACCAAGGTGTTTTTCCCTGACGCGATAGCCGCGTACAGGATCATCGGTAAAATAAAGGTGGACAGATTTCTCACCCAGGTTTTGACGGGGCACGGTGGATTCTCCGAGTACTTGCATCGTTTCAAGTGCAAGGAGAGTCCATCGTGCATCTGCGATCCTGCGTGTTCGGAGTCTGTCCTTCACGTCCTTCTGGACTGCCCGGCCCATGATCGCGAGAGGCAGAGGTTGGAGTTTATGTTGGACGTTAAAATTGACAGGAATTCCCTCTCGGAACTAATAGCTGGGAAGGACAGAGATATGTTCCTCGACTACTGTGTAAAAATTTGTAAATTAGTTAATAATAGGAATAAGGCATAAGAAAAGTATGTTAGGTAACTATAGTTCTATATTTAGGCTAACATATGTTACTCTGTAATTAATATATGGAGCATAGAAGTAAGTTAGTTATAAGATACCAATTGTAACATATAAATTTGAATTTATATTAAACAATTTACTGTATAGTAACTAAGCACAATTATTCAGTTCTGTATCCCATAGTTAAGATTGTACTGCCACTTGCGAATAGTAGATTTAAGGAAATAAAAATTTGAATTAGTTTAGACATTAAGAGAAAACTTGTATCATAGTAAAAAGCTATTTCTATTTTCCCCATCATTGTCCCCGTGTAAGTAGTTTTTAAAGCATAAGTTTGGTAATGAAATAAAGAATAACAAGGTCTCCAATTAAGTTGGAGGTAGTAAGCTCACAATGCCCTGTGATGACGGGTGCATCAATTTAAAAAAAAAAAAATACCCCTACCCTACCCCTACCCTACCCCTACCCTACCCCTACCCTACCCTTGCCCTACCCCTTCCCTACCCCTACCCTACCCCTACCCTACCCCTACCCTACCCCTACCCTACCCCTACCCTACCCCTACCCTACCCCTACCCCTACACTACCCCTACCCTACACCAACCCTACCCCTACCCTACTCTCCATTACTTCTTCGTTCGCGTGGGATGTTTTTCCCGCTTAAATCCCTATCCCGTGGGAATTCCGGGATAAAAACTATCCTATGTCCGTCTCCTGGCTCTAAGCTACCTCCATACCAATTTTCACGCAAATCTGTTCTGCCGTTCTTGAGTTATAAGTGGCGTAACTAACACGACTTTCTTTTATATATATAGATAGTGGTACATGGGCGGACTTAATCTAAGGTAACTAATTTAACCATCTTCCAAGGGTCATAGTGTAATGAAAATTGGCAACTGTATGTAGTTTTGATTTCAATACAATAATATGGTACTGTAGAACTGATCTGATGATGGAGCCGGAAGATATGAACTGGAACTTCATGATGGAAAATCGTATCATAGCTGTTTTGGATTTCTTAGAAAAGTCTTGTAATGGACTTTGACTACGTTTAGGTTTCAAGGTCTGATGATGAAGCCGAAGATAGGCACCGGCATTCCATGATGGAATATCGTATCATAGTCGTGTTTGCACTTGTGAGAAAGGCCACGTAATGGACTTTAAACACGATCAGGTTTCAAGGTTATAATAAACCTGAAAAAAATCCGTTATCGGTTTTCTTAACATTTTTTGTATTTATAAAAGCGTGTTTTTCTAGTGTTTTTTAAACTATTAATTTATTTACCCACTTAAACTATAATATGACAGACGTGATTTTATGTTATGCAAAGGTTTAAACAATGCTCGAGGAGCTCTATGGGAAAAGCAGATTAGCGCGTTCGGCCATGATTTGATGAGCTAAGCAGTCTTTTGGTTCAAAAACTTGTGATCTCGAGTTTTTCTTTGCTTCGGAAGGTACGTTAAGCTATTAGTCCCGGTTGTATCCATAGTCATTAGCACCCAGTAATTCGCATTGCGCTTGTTTAATGGGTACTGTCTAGCCCATTCTCTTTAGGTAACTCCTGTGTTTACCCGTAGGAAACATCTGTGCCTGAGTAGTGGTGACATTAATAGGCTGATTATGCTAAACATTACATAAATGTACAAGGGCAACAATCGCCGCGGAGATTTTCTGTTTTAAATTGAAGAGTTCCATCACTTCTCTGCGAAGGTCTTCATCAGAACCTAATGTGTTATATTATACTAAAATCTTCTTTGTAAAATATGCTTTCAAACAATGAAAACGCGATAGAAATCGGATCAGTAGTTTCTGAGAAAATCGCGATATACAAACATACATACATACATACACACAAACATACATACTGGTCGAATACAGAACCACCTTTTTTGAATCCGGTTAAAAATAAATAAGGTTCGCATATCTACCATTAGGCGACTTGTACAATAAATTAAATTACGTTATACGTTTAAAGTACGATACATTCAAATTTAGATGATTAATTATTAAAAAGATTTAAAGAAGACAAAAAGCAAGAGGGCTTAGAGTTCAGCAGGCCAATTATGATGAATATTCTAAGAGATTGAGTATTTTCCCATTTAAAAAATTCAACCAAATTGGTTGAATTTTGTCGTTATTGCCGCCGCTGTTTATGGTAATTCGCTAACAACTTCCTTATTAGTCCTTAGGCGCGAAACATTCAGATCAATCAAGCCAAACCTTTATTGGGTTATAAATGAATTAAGAAGAATAAAGAAACAATTCAAAATAAGCTGCTCTTATTATTAAAGAAGCTCGTGGTGAAATAATGACAGGATCTTGAAGGTTAAGCATTATTTGCTAGGTCTGCCTTCGAAGGAGGAGGCGGGCCGCGTGAGGGGGAGGATGGCGTCCTCCCTCCAGCCCAGCCGCAGTGGTAGACGCCCAAGGCATCGGATGTTGGCCGACGATCTCCGGCCACCGTAGGCGCGGGCATGCGGACAGCGAGTAAAGGGGAACTCGCTGTCCGACCATGGACCATGCCCGGGTCGACGGCGCGTTGTGTTCAACGCGCGCCTCAAAGAGCGTCAGCAAAATGACGAGGCCCCCCCTGTAGAGGGCCGAAGCCTGCCGGGGTCGTGAGACTTATCTCATTACCGTGACCCCGGAACGTAAAGGGCTATTGAAGGAACACCGTGGATTTTAGTCAGTACAAGTCTGACAGTTCCTCCGGCCCTGCCCGGTGTGGGAGGACTCATCTGATGATTTTAACACGAAAAAAAAATGTCTGCCTATGGATGGGTAACAATCTTAACATATAGAATTCGCTCTGTGCCTCGGAAATCGCGTTAAGCCGTCGATGCCAGCTGTCATATGGATATTTTTATCTTCGTAACACTCAGTCAGACATTCTAACACTGGTCTGGGTACCGTGCTACCCAGCTACTGGGTTGTGGAGGTCAGATAGGCAGTCGCTTCATGTAAAACGCTAATACTCAGCTGTATCTGGTTAGACTTGAAGCAGATTCCAACATGGGCCAGCGGGCCAAGAGACTCATTGGCAACGATGCACTGGTCGAGTCAAAGCTCCAGAGCCTTGAAAATCGACGACGAGTTACAAGTCTATCGGTTTTTTATCGGTTACATTTCGGGGAGTGTGCGATAGAATTACACAATCTAATTCCGCCAAGTCCGTTCCATCATCGGACTACAAGACACGCGGCGATGCGCCCGCGTTACAAGGTGGACATCCCACCCATACGCACTTAACGTTTTGGGAATACTTTCATTGTGCGTACGGCTAAGGAGTGGAATTCCATGCCGGAGTCTGTGTTTCCCGATAGCTATAACCTAGGTGTCTTTAAGTGAATAGGTTACTTTTATGTAAACGTGCTCCATCTTCGACCACCACATCATCACTTACCATCAGGTGAGATGGTGGTCAAACGCGAACCTATTATCAATAAATAAAGGCTAATCAGATATTGGATTTAAAATTACATAATTTAGCTAACCATACATTCCCTTCAAACTAAACGTGTAAACCAAATTCCATCTTTATCAATTGAGGATAACTGCTGCCGTCTTGAGACGAAACTACATTACAAGTAAAGGGTGTCTCAGTAAGAGTGCACTTTCTAAAATTGGAATTTTTTTTTTTCATGCAAGTGGCAACTCTGAAATTTTACAGCTGTCACCTCTGAATATTCCGATTATTAAAAATGGAGAGCTTTTCGAAAGAACAATGCGTTATAATTGTGAAAACTCATTACAAAATGGGGAAGTTACGCTGAAACCGCTCGCAAACTTCGCCAAATTTTCAGCCGAGAAAATGCACATAATGTGTCAACCATTCGAAGGGTAGTCAAAAAATTTGAAGAAACTGGGTCAGTTGTGGATAATAAAAATCCTTTGCGTCAACGTATCGGTCGGTCTTTTGAAAACATTGCTGCTGTAAACGAGTGTCGCCGAAAATCCGAAAACATCAATTCGACATCGTTCTCAACAACTTCAAATTTCACGAAGCACTACGCAGCGAATTTTGACTAAAGACCTCCACCTTCATACGTACAAGATTCAGTTAACTCAGGAGCTCAAACCAGCAGACCCCGAAAAGCGCCGGCAATTCGTTCAATGGGTTATGGAGCAAAGTGAAGTCGATGCCAATTTTTCGGAAAAAGTCATTTTCTCCAATGAAGCGCATTTCCATATGGATGGCTTCGTGAATACACAAAATTGTCGAATTTGGGACTCAGAAAATATTCATGCAATCCATGAGAAACAAATGCACCCACAACGAGTAACTGTCTGGTGCGGATTTTGGTCAGGCGGCGTGATTGGACCTTACTTTTTTGAAATTGCTGTGACTGTGAACGGCATTCGTTACAGGAATATGATAACGGACTTCTTGTGGCCTCAACTGGACGGCATGAATGTAGACAACATGTGGTTTCAGCAGGACGGCGCAACCTGTCACACCGCGCATGAAACAAGCGACTTATTGCAGCAACGATTTCCAGAACACATTATCTCACGAAATTCCGATGTCAACTGGCCACCAAGATCGTGCGATTTGACGCCGTGCGATTTTTTTCCTTGGGGTTTTGTGAAATCTCGGGTTTATGCGAATAAACCCGAAACAATTCCTGAGCTCAAATCGGAAATCCAACGCGTCATCGGTGAGATACAGCCATATCTCTGTGCAAAAGTCATGAAAAATTTCATGAAAAGAGTAATGGCCTCTCATCGGAGCCGTGGGAGTAATTTGCCGGATATTTTATTCCATACTTAATCGGAACATGTCTTCTTTACAATACAATAAAAATATCACAACTCTGTCATAAAGTACTTGTTTTTATTTCAAAATCAAAAAGTGCACTCTTAATGAGACACCCCTTACAATAAAATAAATATGTTATAATTTTCTTACTTATTATACATTTATTTCTATATTTATATATCCTCCTTAAAAGAAATAAATAAAACATTTAAAAGTTAATTAAAGTAGAGCTCTCTGAGAGTTCAAGCTATCGGTGGTGTTCGCGAGTCTGGATCAATCTCGATCGCAAACCTTGTTCAGGTGGATCGATACTCGACGTCCCCTTACCATCCTACGTGTGCCAGAAAATCCATAATCTTGGGTCGCGGGTTTTGAAAAATTGATAAAAACGAGAGAATTCCCAATATCCCGCTCTCAATTTTATTTACTAATATGGTTACAAAATGGCGTTGCCGCCGGTAACAAACAATAAAGACGCGTGCGCCCCGCACCGCGATCTCCGTCGAACAAGGGGAAAGGAACTAGGAAGCGCGCCCGCGTCGACGCGCGCTTCCTTCGCGTCCACGACTAGTGATGTACAATTAGTTGCATGAACAGGTGGGCAGGACTCCAGAGAGAGGCACCTCCATAGCTGGATGAAATTCGACACATACATAGATTAAAGTTTGAATGGAAACACAAGGAACCACGGGTAAAGACTCAAACACAAACAAACTTTTTTAACATTTTTCTCTATAGGCTTGAATGATATTGTCCAGCAAGCTCACGGACGTTGGTCCGTCGCCAAATCTCTGGACGTTTTATTATATATTATTTAGGTTCTTATTATAGGAATTTTCAATGAAACATATTATTTCCTTTTGAGACGTTTTATGAAGGCGTCACTCCTTTTTGTTCCTTTTTTAAAATATATATGACAACTACGTTTCATTCCTCAACAGATATTCTTTGAGAGGAAATAGGCCGTAATTCACCACGCGCGGGTCCAGTGCGAGTCGGTGGATGTTGCATATCTTGGAGTTTATAGTTCTAGGACATGCACGTTTCCTCGCGGAGTTTTCCTTTACTGAGTCGAAAGCAATGGTGATGATATAAACACATTATGTTTCTGGTTTCCTCATAGAGATTACCAGAATACCAAAGGAACTTAGATTAGAAGTGAATAAATTATTATCGTCCAAAGTTCGGTCGATCAATACTTACTTAGCTATCTTCGTTTGATTGGTATTCTGCGAGTGTAGTGTCGAGTCTGAAGTCAGCGTAAAACAATTAGTACAAAGAATAGTTTTTCGCGTACCGTGTATATGTGGTGAGAACGCTGTGTGAATATGAATGGGACACATGTTTCTTTATCAAATTTGGCAGATGTCGAAATTGAAGCTGAATTAAATAAAGCAGCTTTGTTACTGATGTAAAAGTCATTAAATTTACTGGATTATCAATTGGTTAAAATTAAAACGCTAAAGCTGCTCTGTTGCCAATCATTTTTAAACACTCCTATAACCTAAGTCATTATAACACGTAATATTTATGTAAATTGTATTGTATTGATTTTTTGTATGTTAGATATTTGAACTACACTGAATTTTTCCTCCCTCTCCCTCTCTTTATTTTATGCTCATAGATTCCATTCAAAGTTTGTCTGGACGATATCACTATCAGCAATAAGACCACCATTCTAACCATAATTTAAGCAATATTGTGAAACAGGTGTGTTTAAATTTTATTGTTGTACCATAAAGAATATGCAATCCATGTTGGCAAAGCTAAGAATTTTCTGGGTGCGTCTCCAAATGAGAACGATATAAAAGCGTAGTTTGAACTCTAAGAGTTTTTTTTATGGATATGCCTACGTTTATGTGGGTACTTTTTAGGGTTCCATAGCCGAATGGCAAAAAACGTAACTCTTATAGTTTCGTCATGTCTGTCTATCTGTCTGTCCGTCTGTCCGTCCGTGCATGTGTCATAACCATTTTATTCCTAAATTATTTTATTCTCAAGTTTTATTATAAACAAAAATAACAAACGCTATAGAAAATTAAAGGGGGCAAAATAAGAGGTCTTTCAAAATGACATTGAGGTTTCTAAATCCACTTTTTCTTAAAGTCAATCGTTTAAAAGATATACGCTACCAAAGTGGTAAAATGTGTGTTCCTCCCCTCTAACATTTTTTTCAATAATTGAGTAAATGATCTAAAAAAATATAATTATGCTGGTCTTTATGAAAATTTCAACCAACATTTGTTTGAACGAGATCGAGTCACCAGTTTTTGAGAAACACATTTGAAGTTTTGAAGCACATTTTCTAAAACCGCAAATATTACTTTGTATTTCATACAAACACCATGAAAAACAAAGTTATTTAGCGAAGTTACTACGCAACCCTTCATAGGCGAGTCTGGCTCGCACTTGGCCAATTTTTATTAATAGTTTTTCTCAAGTATTTTGTAAAATAATAAAATGCATACCTACATAATTCACGACATTAGATGAATAGTAAAGTAACTACCTACACTATATAAATCTAACGTGATGTTCATTCTCGGTAAAAGTTTTATTGAAAAACAAAACCTGTAGTGTGTAAAAATTTAATCTCAAAATGAATATACAATTTCTCTTTACAAAGACTTTTCGAAATATCCCTTATTCCCAGCATAGCCGCGATATAACAGGCTATTCGCGTCACGATTCCACCTTGAGTAAGTTCGTCTTTCGTCTTATTTATGAAAAGTTCGTGTACTGTTCGGTTTTAGGCGTGAACCTTCTAACTTCTTCAGACTGATTTATTGTGCTTAGAATAATTTTCAGGCGCTCTCCGAGACGTAAGTTTTTTAGACCTTCATTTATTTTTCTTAGTTCATTTCTCTGTCTTGAAACACGGAGATCCGAAAATGATGGCTGAATAATAATTGCTGCTTGGACGATCTTCAAAATTAAACGATTCAATTGGGCTTCGTAAATGATGATGGTTTTTTTCTCTTCTTTCACTTCTCTCATGCTGCATCACCTTTATGCTGACGATCTGCAAATTTATTCACAAGCTCCCGTTGAGGAATTGTCTAATACAAAAATAAAAAAACATTATTGAATCCAAGTACAGATGAAAGTAGAATACAGATCTTAAGCTAGGAATTAAGATGTCATATACAATCGCAGAAAGAGGTGACAGCTTCCCATGCCACCTCGCTCCGGACCATGGATTGAACCAAGGCCGGGAGCGAGAGGTCGCCGCCTATCGCCCCTACGAGGATACGGTGGAGCTCTGCCCAAGCAGGGCAAACCTCCACTGTGTGTACCACCGTGTCTCCAGGGCAATCCTCGCAGTGGTGATACCGGGGCGTTTGCTACCGCCGAATCCGACACAGGTAACTCCCGAAACAACCGTATCCGGTGAGGACCTGCGTAAGGCGGAAAGTAAGGATGCCATGGTGCCTCGTTAGCCACTCCTCAAAGAGGGGACTTACCGCAGCTGTTGTGGCGTGCCTATTCGGTTATGCCTGCGGCTTCCCTCGCGTGATAAGTTTTTTTTACCAAAAAATTTGACCTATGTTATTTAGTGATATCGTAGCATTCTATTGGTGACCGATTTTTTTTAGATTGGTTGAGTAGTTTCGGAGATTATTTACTACATACTAACTCACTCGCAACCATTTCTTAATTTCATTTCATGCCTTTATGGTTTTCAAATCCACGTAGTGCTAGTAAGACACTGTATTCACTGTGCAAATTTGGGACAGCAAGATAAAGGCTGCGCGTAGTTAGCTTAAAAACTTTAAAAGATACTTTAAATAATAGTCAAGTCTTTGTTTGTTAGAAGAAGCAACTTTATAAGTTTTAAGCTAACATGGTCACGTATCAATAGAACTTAAAAGGGGATATTTACCATGTGTATCTTTTGTTTTGAGTTTCCGATCCAACTAGATAAATATCCCAATATAAACCTTATTACAAATAAAAACTACGGAGGTGCTGGAGCTAAATATTAACAGCCACACGGGTCAATAATCAAGGTTAAGCTACGTTTGCTGAGGCCGGTCTGTGGATGGGTGACCAACTTAACATATCGAGATTTCTCCATGCTTCGGAAAACACTTCAAGCTTGCTGCAATTTGTACATCTTTGACGGTCGTTTCGGGTATTCAGAAGCCTGAAAATGTGACACTGATCTGGCCAAGGTGTATTGTGTTACCCATCCACTGGGTTGTGTAGGTCAAATATACAGTATCCAATAAAAGTTTTATCCACAGAACAGATAAAAGAGGTTAGAAAGGAAATAGTTCCTGATTTGTATGAGAAAGCGTGTCGCCGCTTGTTTCTACTCTTTAGCTCCGCTACAAGCAAGAGGCCCGTTACGTATGCGAATTACGCACACAAATAAATTACACACAGTTAAATCGAGAGCTTGCTACTGATTGTAACTCACTGTCGATAAACATGCGCCGTGCATCACGGCCAATCAGGGCAAAGGACGAAACGTCAATGGTTGAAGTGTTGAGGATGCAACGCATGCAGTACATTGTAAGTGGACTTGGTCATTGCGTTGATTAAGCGAGTACACATCGGGCAATGTATATTTTTTGTAACTTGTTGCAATAATGTTGTTAATGTTTGGAATTTCATAGTGATCAGAATATCTTTATGTTTTTTACAAATAAAATTGTAATTAAATGTTATTTTCAACTTACCGATGGAAAAATATACCTCCTCGCTCTATACTTGCGATCTAACTTTTAGTTTTACAGGCTATAATTGCACAACACGGCATTTTAAAGCAGAGCTCTTGGTTCCGCAGTAGTCCAAAGCGTACTAAACACGGTGAATTAATTAATCGGTCGCGCTATGATTGTCGTATAATAAATGTGGCGCGCTCGCCACGCCTACATTACCATTCCAACCTTATTCATCTATTCCGTGGTTTTATCTATGTATTTTATCATATGATAACATCTACCTACATACCTGCAACTTCCTCAAATAAACCTTATATTCTGTTACATTCAAATATCTTAAGTACCTATATTTTGAGGTACGTAGTGCTTTACTAAACATCCATCCAGAGGTCGACGTCTAAAGATTCTAATATCAACAATATCTCTTATTTGTAGTTAGTTCCAGGATACACAAAGTGTAACTTCTTTGTGCAGCGTCGCTCACGTGTTTTTTCCGCTACGGGTTTGATTCAGAAACCATTTCGCACGAACTGGAACACCCTGCCAAAGTTTCATCACAATTTGATCGATAGGTCAAAAACGCATATAGGTCAAATATACGAACATTGCTTTCTATTCATATTGTACATAAATTAATAATGACACAAAAAATACAAATAAATATGTGTTGCTTTGTTATACATAGTAACATGTCAAACATACACGGCGATGATTTCTTCAGAACACATGACTAAAGGAGTGTCTATAAATTTCGCTAAATATCAATTGATACAATTTATGCAAATATCTTTCTCTTTCCTTTATAGGAAAGGTTTTTAAGGAAATTAAGAATGTAGGTATTGCGAAGGTTGCGAGTATTGCAGAAAGATGCGTAGTTAAGCAGTCGAATATTATAATTCATAAAATAAAAGTAATTATTTATTTTGCTTCAAGAAGATTAGTTTTACAATAACTTTGCAATGCAGGATTAATTAAAGAATACAATAATAAACGTGTTGTTATTATAAAAAATATTATTCGTGCCAAAATATTAAGACAAACAATTGAAATAATCTTATGCTTTAAGAATACTTTTATCATTCCACTACCATTAAACTTACCCTCAAACTCCTTGCAAGGCATTTCAACTTATTAAATGGACGTAGTTATGCAAACTAGAACCAACCCACAAAAAGTAATTTTCGAGATTATTAGGTTTTTGTTAAAAAGGTGTGTAGAAACAAATGTGTAAGTTATTTGTGATAAATAACTTAACAACGTTACATACTTTATTGACGAAGACATAGGAAAACTAAATAATTATATTTTTTTTATTGTTTAGTATTTGTTTATGATCAAAAACCTGATGGTTCCTTATTGCAAAATTACTGTTTTGTGGGTTGGTTCTTTGTAGCAAAATGTTTAAGGTTTACAAATAGATAGAAACTTAAAATAACTTTCAATACTTATATTTTAATAACATTTTTATTTTGACTTGAACAACATCTTAAAGAATATACTAAACGAAGGATACAAACATAAAAAATAGCGGGAGATTCAACTGTTGAAGTGATGAACAAGTGTGTGCTTACTTACACAAGCAAACCATTGTTCATCACACAGAAGAAGTAGAAGATGGTAATTAGGTAATACCTAATCATCATCTTCCAAAATCAATTGCACCAGAAAACCCGTCTATGTCATGTTCAATGGTTGAATCTCCCGTAATTTTTTTGTAGAGTTCTTGGGCATCGTTCGGTATGAGATGCATCAAACTTTTCAAATCATTCAGCTTTGGTTCGGAAATGGGTTTTCCGTTATGCCAAAGCGGGTTCATCAGCTCTTTAGTTAATGGGGTTGTATTTCCCATAAACTTTTCTTTAAATTTACTTCTATATGTTCATCATCTAGGTTTGGTCGCATAAAAATCGAAAACTCTTTTTCTTTTTTGATCATTATCTTTTTTGTAAGCAGCCATGACACTTTCGATCCATCAGTAGCTTTCTTTCTGTTGGTTTTTTTTTTCTAGGTTAGCACTGGACAAAAAATCTGCTTTCATTCTGTGAACTTGCAGTGGTTTATTTTTTTTTTGCATGTCTGCATTATCTGCATATAGTCCTCTGGTGTGTAATGTATAATCTATTCTGTAATTTTAGAGCACATTCGATTCGGCCAAAATCAGTATCTTTTGGCAGAAAACTGTGACCGGATTCCAAAAAGCGTAGCCTAATTGTTTCAAGTGTTGGATGATCGTGTAATAAAGATTTGAGCATCAATGTTAGTTTAATATTTCAGTTTTGACCACCGCAAGAGTCACTCCAAAGTATTAAGTTTTTCACGCCGTCATTGCCAAGTTTTTCCGTTACATGCTTAATAAGACAGGACCCTACTTCCTGGGATCCCTTACCCACTTCACCTTCCACCCAAACGTTGCAATGGGCCTGGTCGTCGCTTCCTGAGTGGATTCCTAAATTGTAAACCCATAGCTGTCTTTTATAAAATACGACATTAGTTGGTATACGCGGAAGGGGTAGGGTTTTTTGCAAGTCGAATGTGATTGTTTCAGTGTATTGATCTTCTTTAGCTAATTGCATATCATTTTTCAGTTGCTGTTGTAATGCTTTTGCTTTTGTAAGTGTTCTCTGTTCGCATCTTCCACCAGCGCATTTTCTTCTTCAGAGGCTTGTAACTTTTTACTGGAATAGCAGTCGCATTTGTTGCATGTATCCCTTTTTAGAGGTTTTGTGCGAAGATTAAACTTAGTAAGTAACAGTAGAATAGTTTCTCAATAAACAAAGGCAAAGCACGATTGTAGATACGTAAATAATCATTATTATGTATTATTGACACAGGTAGATTTTACTATTCATAACAAATATTCTACTTTTGTCAAACGCAAAACAAACCCAAGCTTCTTAGTTAATTTTTTTACTTCTGATTTTACAAAATGTGTTTACTATATGGAACTTGGTTATTTTTCAAACTAATTTATTTGATAAGCGAAAAAGAACCAAACCACATGGTTCTCTTCAAAGAAAACAAAACACAAATATAATTTGTCTTTTCATTTTCTAGTGAGAACCATGTAGCTTGATTCTATTTTGCGTAACAAAAATGGTAAAGATCTACAAGTACCACGCCACATGAGTCCGTTTAGCTTTTAAAAAGTGACTCTAACTCGGGTTGTTACCTTAGGCGGCTGTTCATATTATGACCATTGCTTGGTATATTGGCCAGGATCTTTTCTGAGGAGATACAAAACATCGTTAGATATCTAACTAATATGTAATTCAATTTTCACTCGATGTGTGGGTTGGTTCTAGTTTGCATAACTACGTCCAAATTACAGAGTCGGAGAACAACAAATTAACAGAATCCAATAGCAATTTACAAAACTAAGACTACATCAGCGCAGAAAATGACATTACTAAGAACGCGAGAGCAGTCCGATTAATTTGCATCTCATTTGTACAGCCTCCGTCGCCTGCATCAAGCTGGGACGAAATAGCAGCAAAATTAATGTACCCCACATTACGCGGTTTGTTCCCGACCGGTTTATTGCTACTACTTGCCAAGCACCGCTGCCAAGTCCCCAAAGAGTAAGGGCTAATGTTAACCCACAGTTGGTCGTAATTGGGTAAAAAATACCACAGTGATAATAAAACGTAATTTTTTACGTGCAGAAATCCTCATGATTGTCCTCCGCCTAGGAGTCGAGGTCTGTCACACTCCTACTAACTAAAACTAAACGGTATTTCTATTCGTAACTTTTTGCTTCTTTTTACTTCTTCACTTTAGTACCTCCTGCGCCGCTGGCCAATCTCCGTTGGGATTGACCGAAGTGGCTAAAATCATTCAGGAAACTAACATAACTGAATATGAGTATCTATGTACTTAAATACCTGGCTATAAATTTATGGGACTTTTTACCCCGTAGCGACCGTTTGTGCTAGAAATTGCCTAGCGACGAACCACCGGTTCAATATATTCGTATTGTATCCTTTAGTGTAGAAAAAATATCGTATATAATTATGTCATGTAGCCTTTATTTCCCTAGTGGTGTGTACAAGCCGAAAAACAATTTCAGCCACTTACAAAAGTATCACCTTTCCTATGTTCTTAGCTACAAAAAATATTAACAAGTTACGTCCCGCGAGTGTCGTTGCAAGATGACTTAAAAATATTTCAAGAGTTCCCACGCAAACCTATTTTTGACGTGTGACTTTATTGCTATAAACATCTCACCTCTCATATGAGATAGCAGTTGTATAGAATTAAATGTGTTTTCTCCGGCGCTTATATTTATTTACATGATACTAAAAGACAACATTTTTTAACATTTTATCCATCTGTCTGTCTATTTATTCGGGGTAATTTCGGGCAAGGCCGTTTTTAATGGTATTGTCACTGAAAGATAGAGGGGCAACATATACTTTATATCAGTATAGAAGCATAAAGAAGTCAGTAGACTACCAACAAACACGACAGTCTTTTTCTTGTCTTGATATCTTTAATGTCAATATTTTAAGGATACATAGAGTTCAAGTCACGATTGATAATGTCAATAATTATCAGCGATAGCGTGGTGAAAGCAATAATGGAAAATACTTTAGATTGATAAGTACCTACTATCAAAATACAATATAGGAGCTATTGAAGGATCTTAAGTAGATCACTGCCGACAAACTGTACTGCAGTTTGGCAGAAAATAATATGTAAAAACAATGAAAAAAAAAAGATAACTTTTAAGATATTTATGCAGTTTTCTTTACCCATTACCAAAAATTCCAGAATATCGATATTTTTCTAATCTTAAGACAAATAAAGTAGACGCCCATTACATCATCAAAATCATTTTCAGCCGCTTTGCGTCTAGTCTTGAACGTAGGCTTCTCCCATATCCATGTCGAGTATAGAGTTACGCGACGTCTCATATCGTCCACCCACCTCTTGGCAGGAGGACTGCGTGATCTTATGTTATCAGGTGGTATCCATTCCAGTAGCCGTCTTGTCCACCTACTATCATAGGACCTCATTTTACACCTGGAATTATTATGCGAGTATTCTCTTAGACTCTTTTCATTCTTGCAATCGTTGGTTTTTGCCACCCCCAGACAGGCATCCCAAATAAGTTTCTCAATTTGAAATTGTAAAAAAACATTTGAGACAAAGAAAAAGTTTCTGAATATTTCAAACTTTGAGACTTGCAAAACACGAATCAAGATTGTCAAAAACTTGAAATAGCAACAGTCTGATGTATTGTCAAAGTTATAAATATGCAAGGTAAAAAAAATATGTTTTTCACTTGCAACAAATATTCTATCGGGAAGATCCTTGAGATTAGCAGAAGATTTTTGCAAATCATCTCAAAGGTAAATGCTTTTTTCCTAATATTTCCCTGATATGTGTGTGTAAATTACTTTTCTTTTAAACCATTATCAAGCAATTGTAACCTTGTGAATACTGTAAAAAGGTTTTCGTATGTATTTAATTACATATTATTATCGTTCTTGCACGTTTGATGCATATTTAAACAACAAAATTTTCTCAAAATAATATGTGTTTCTTTTTATAACGAAGGTTAAGGTGACCGTGTCGTGAGGAAGGTGCCTTAAAAACTACCCTACCTATAAACGATCTAACAACCCAAATGACCTACTACGTAGGTCATGTGTGTAACCACTGATCCACCATATTGCTCATGAATAATAAATATTTATAATTATAATAACTGTGGTTAGGATTTGAATTTGTGGTACATTGTTAAATAATACAAATACGAGTACCTAAATGGAAAACTATGTCTTAATTTCTAGTATTTGTGTTGGCCAGACCTGTAAAGGTTTTCCTCGCTCAAAAGCGAAACTAAATCTGTGTAGTAGTTTTTGCGACAGTTGAAAATGTCAATTTACGTCAACGACCATACAATTTTATTATACGCAAAATGTAGCGCCTAAATCGTTCCCTCTTCTGCGACAAAAGCATCCGCTCTATGAGAGCGAATAGGCCGTAATATATCAAGCGGACCCAGTGCGAGTTGGGTTTGAACCCACGACCTTCAACTCGAAAGTCATGTCTGTTATCACTGGGTTACCACTTCACACCTGCTGCATTACTGCCTTTAGTTACAGAACTTAAGTTATACACTTGCTTAAGAAAATAATTCATTTTTGTTTAGTAAATGAAAAAACTAGGGAAATAGAGATGCAGTTCAAAATCTCACCCAAAATGAGGGTGTAACCGTCATGTTAGAAAAGAACTTAAGGTTTCCGTTGAAGAGCCTTCATTCCTTAATGCAAACTGTTTATAAATAACAATTGGTCAAAACACTATACTACTGGCAATATACCGACCGCCAGGATATAAAGACATAACCAATTTTCTAAACTCATTAAACCACACGTTAACAAATATTGCACATTACAAGAATATAATAATTAGCGGCGATATTAACATTAATATTCACGATCAAAGCCAAGACTCAAACAAACTTACCTATTTAAATTTATTAGCCTCGCACGGTCTACTGCCTACTCACACATTGCCTACACGACAACATGCCTGTCTTGACCATTTCGCCTTAAAAGCTCAGCGGCCTGCCTCAACACTTGTAGCTCATTCGGCACTAACTGATCATGAAACGGTAATGTTATTCCTCGCAAATGAAAATCCTAAAACGGTTGTAAGAAAATCAATGACCCGAATTAATTATGTGCAGTTAGATATAGACATCAAACAACTCAACTTCAGCGAAATATATAACACACGTGATCCAAATGTTGCAGCTGAGAATCAAATAAAGAAATTTATAGATATTAATTCACAAAATGTCAAAGTCCCAAATCGTAAAAAGATCATGAAAGCATGGATAACGCCAGGCCTTCTTCGTTGTGTCCGACACAGAGACAACTTGTATAAAAAATTAAAAAAGACACCAGAAAATCACGTCCTAAAAATTACTTTTAATAGATACAGAAACTTCTGAAATAAATTGTTAAAGAGATTTTTTTTTAACCCAAAGGTTGACTGGTAGAGAATGCCTTGTTGCATTAAGTCCACCTTGTAACACAATTGTACATAAAGTTTAAATAAATAAATAAAAAAAGAATATGAAAAAAATGAAATAGCCAACGCAGGGACAAACTCTAAGCTACTTTGGGCAGCAATAAATAACATCACACATAGAACCAAAAAGAAAGAAGCACAGACTGATTTGTTAAGGGTATCATCGACCCCTGAAATATCGGTTAACTCAGTTAATAACATTTTTGCTGAGATTGGTAAAAATCTTGCAGACAAAATTTCGAGCCCGACAGATACTTCCATTTCGTTTACAAATAGTACCGCGCAATCAATGGTTTTATTACCAACAAATGAAGATGAAGTTGAAAAGTTATTAACGTCTCTTAGCAACGACTGTGCGGTGGGATGGGATAAAATATCCAGTGGCCTTCTTAAGAAGTATAAAGTGTTAATCGTACCACCCCTGACTTACATTTGTAACTAGCACTCTCGTCAAGCAAATTCCCCAAAGTTTTCAAAAGATCTATCATACACCGATCTTTATGAATGGGGACAAGAGCCATGTCAACGATTATAGGCCAATTGCAGTACTGCCAGCTTTGTCTAAAGTACTTGAGCGGGTCATGAATAATAGGCTAAAAGACTACCTCGAGAAGCAGAATCTACTTTCTCCAACACAATATGGGTTTAGATCTAGTAAATCCACGTCGGACGCAGTTCACGATCTTACCAACTATATTGTTACTAATTTGGACTGTAGGAAAAAGGTATTAGGTATATTTCTGGACCTAAGAAAAGCATTTACACGGTTTCTGTACCCATCCTTATCCGGAAAATGGAAACCATGGGAATCAGAAGGGCCCAGCTGGAGCTGTTTAAAGACTACTTGAGTGAGCGTACTCAGTGCGTTAAGATAAATGAGTTCATTAGCGAGGAACGATCAGTCACTTACGGCGTACCCCAGGGCAGCGTACTTGGCCCAACACTCTTTCTCATATACATTAACGACCTGGGTATGCTCACACTCCCTAAAGGGAAGATCATTACATTTGCTGATGACACCGCATTACTCTTCAGTGCTGACACGTGGGATGAAGTGTTTTCACATGCCCAGTTGGGCTTCAATACTGTGACAGAGTGGTTACAAATAAATAAATTAACACTAAATGCTGAAAAATCTAATTACATAACATTCACTCTAAAAACAAATAATAATGCACGAACATCAGTAACAACTTCTACAATTGTAGCACACAACTGTCCAACACCACATAAAGAAAATTCATGTAATTGTCCACCTGCGAAGTACTCAAATTGTTAAATACTTGGGTATACAAATAGATAATACGCTAAGATTTCGAGAACATATTGATGCACTTAACACTAGGTTACGCAAGTTGATATACATCTTTAAAACTTTAAGGGAAATAGCAGATGCAAAGCTAATAAAATCAGTATACTTTGCCCTTGCCCAATCATTGTTAAACTACTGTATCATTGTATGGGGTGGAGCTCTGAAATCTACACTTCTTATTTTGGAGAGGACACAAAGAGCCATACTGAAGGTGTCTTCGTTCCTACCTTACCGTTACCCCACAGAGTTATTATATAAAGACGCAAAAGTTCTAACAGTGCGACAGCTTTTCATCAAAAACATTATAGTAAAACAACACTCCTTGCTTACTTACAATCCTTCGGCTTTACAAGGTAAAAGACGCTACAACCCCGTAGATCGCCCAGAAATTCGGCTCTCAACCCAATTCTCGAAGCGCTTCTACTGCCATCTAGGTGGTTTTCTTTATAATAAAATAAATAGAATGCTACCGATACTAAATCTTACTAAGATCATTTGTAAAAAGGAAATAACTTCCTTTCTACAAGAATTAAATTATGATGACACTGAAAACCTATTCGCTACCAATGCTACCATAGTGTAATCTTGTAAATGTAAGGTAAAAACTCAGTCATACACACAAACTCACTGTTATCACACCCAAAACACTTACCAACACCACACCCACAAAAACACACACACTCCCATACACAACACACGCACACAACTCACACACTTTTATACATACACCCAACGAATTAGGAATGCATACACCCTTACTAACAAACATTTATTGATAATAATTATGTTCAGGTTCAGCTATCTGTTCAATAATTAATGTTAAAAGGGTGAGTCCTGGTGTCCTGAAATACATACTTATAGCTTAGTTTAGGCACCAGTCTCCCACAATAATAAAGCTGTTAATATACAAATCTAAATGATGTATTGTAAATATTGTGGAGAGAAATAAACATATATTATTATTATTATATTATAGTTTGTTCTTGTTAACACTTTGTAAAAATATCTTCTTCGAACCGTTTTACATCTTGGTCCCGTTTTACAACAGCAAAGAGATAAATTGAAAGTGCGTTCAATAAAAATGGTATTTGTGGCCAGTGGAACACCGTTTCGTAAAACTGTCTCGTTTGATTTTATGACAGTGCAATGGAACTGTGTCTTTGTTTTAGGACATTTCTTTTTATATCATTTATCTTGTCAGAATGTTGGTGTTACTTTCTGTTTGGGTTAGAACTTGATTGAGAAATGGTATCTGATTACGTATATTTATGTATCCATGGTATTTCCAAAATTCAACGATAAGCGGCCATCAGAGCGTAAACCTGTTAATGACTTGCCATTAAATTATTTTCACCCGCCTACGGCGAAGCAGGTAGGAGACTTATGATTTTGACCGGTTTTTATCTGAGATCCACTCAGATAAATACCGGTCAAAATCATAACCCTCCTTCTTCATGTATCTGTTCACTCATAGCTTCTACTGCTTATTGAAATTTAACAAATGAAAAGTCACGCTCCAAAAAAATACGAAACAATGAAATATTCTCATCTGAAACCTTTTTTTAAAGAATAGCTGTGGTCATAGCATATTTATTTATTTATAGTTAGGTCGGTTAGGTTATTGAACGTATTTTAAAAACAAAGGCCTATAGATGCTATGTTCTTTTAATAAACATTACGCTGTCACTTCCTTGAGAACAATAAATTAATACAAATACTATAAACACATATAGCTCGTCATCGTTACTTACAATTTAAATTGTAAACAAGTTACCCCTTCAATGAATTCGTTTCTCCAGAAGTACTTCATCTGAAACTATAAATTCCTTATAGGTGACGTGAAGTTTTAAAGCTGTGGTCCTTGAAATATTAGCATGCAACTAATGGCCATAGGTAAGTTTTCAGTATCAAATATTTTGTACGTTGTACTGCTTTGGTTCAAGCCAGTGTAGTAATGACTGTAGTTATAAACAAAACTCAAACAAAATTATTCGTTTCTCCAAAGAAACCAAGATTTTTCAAAGATTTTTTACTTTGACTCATTATGGTGTAAAAAGTGAATCTATATTTTTCTGAATAATTTCGATGCTGGATCCATGACAGTTGAATCATGTCTTTGAGTCTCGTCAACTTTTACTGATTCGACGTTTTCCAGATGATCGCCAATTTTGATTCTGGTTCTCAGGTATTGCAGTGATTAGTAATAACATAGCGGGCTTGTCGCAAAAAAAAACCCCAAATAGAAATAGGAACTGAATATGACAATCATCCAGGTCAAAGTCAACATTTGTTGACTTGTATGAATATAATTATTCTACTGCCAAATTATATTTGTAAAACGAGTAAGTAATACGTTTTTTTGGGAAATTAAATTATTACTACTGTAAACTACGTTGAGAGTTTTGTTTTCAAACTGACATGGTTACTAACAGTATCTACCATACAAAAGTACAAAGTGATATTTACCGTATAATATATTATTGTTTCGAGTTTCTGATATTTCAGAACCACCGGAAACACGAAACAATAATTATAATTAATAAGCATATATGGCAAATATCCCATTTTAGGTTCAAAGGATATTTCCAGAGTTGGTAACTCATGGACCGCACATAAATCCAGCTCTAAACGCAAAAACTCCTGTATATCAATTTTCGATTCAGGCATTCATTTTCTACTTCATCACTAACAAAAACAGAATTAAATTCAACGCAATTGCAACACAAACAAAACCAATAGCGTAAATAGAAAAACATGCAATTTTACACGGAAATCGCTGAATTCGACGCCAGTATTCCGGCGTTGACGCTGATAGAGTATTTATAACGAAAGGCCGTTGCGATGCACTGGCACGATATATTTAAATTATGGTCCATGTTTGGAAGTTGAATTTGCATAATACGGATTACTTGGTCCAGTTTCCCAGTTTCACATAGATTGAAATCAATTTTGAAAGGGTATGTGGTACCTATGTAACTATCTAAAGTTTTGCGCAAAATGCACTAGAACGATGATTACAAAAAACACCTGGGTGTTATCTCTAAAATCGGGAAGTTTCCATAAAGAAAAACATCTCATAAACTAATAACGTACTTTTGTAAGCTCAAACACGTAACAGATATCTAAAAGATTTTTATCAGTGAATACCTATAAAGAACGGCAATAAACTAAATATTAGTATATAGTAGATATATTATTATCTATACTTATATTATAAAGAGGTAAAATTTGTTTGTATGTAAGGGGTTAATCCTTGGAACTAATGAACCAAATCTTTCTTTGGTAAAAAGCTGCATTATTAGGGAGTGCTATAGAGTATACATTATTTCAAAATCTACGCAGAGTCGTGGGCGAAGTACTAGTCTATTTATAAATCTGAAAAACTTATATGTACATACAATTAATAATAATAATAATAATAATAATAATGGAGGACAGTTCTTCGCTATCCAGGATGTCGATACATCCCAAGGTACAGCGAACCGGTAAGGATCGAGCGTGGTATATTCCAGGGCGATAGTTTGAGTCCGCTTTGGTTTTGCTTAGCCTTGAATCCTCTAAGCACACTGCTGGAGAATTCAAGACTAGGCTATAGGTTGAAAAGAGGTGGTCAGGTTATTTCTCACCTCCTTTACATGGATGATTTAAAACTTTTTGGCGCCACTAGTCTACAACTGAGAGAACTACTGAAGGTAACTGAAACTTTCAGTAGTGCCATCAGGATGGAGTTTGGTGTCGACAAATGTGCGATTATGCATGTAAAGCGAGGGGAGATTGTGGAATCCGTGGGATCTCAACTCACGAATTCCATAAACCTGAGGTCCCTTTCTCCAACCGAAACTTACAAGTATCTAGGTATGTCGGAGGCGTTAGGTATCAATGTAACTAGCATGAAGCAATCGTTGACAGAGCGCTTCTTTGGCCGCCTAAAAAAGGTACTAAATAGCCTTCTTTCGGGCGGGAACAAGGTGCGTGCTTTCAATGGTTGGGTCATGCCAGTATTGATATACTCTTTCGGCGTACTTAAATGGACACAAACGGAACTTGACGCCCTGGATAGGAGAGTCCGTACACTACTGACTGCATATCGAATGCATCACCCACGTTCATCGGTAATGAGACTGTATATCCCACGGAAATGTGGAGGTCGAGGCTTTTTGAATGCCAAAACTCTCCACAACCGCGAGGTATGCAGTCTCAGGGAATATTTTCTTGCTTCTGAAGTGGGTATGCATCGAAATGTAGTAGCGGTGGACAAGGGACTCACCCCGCTCTCCTTGGCTAATGAGAACTGGCGCAAACCTGCAGTGCTAGACACTAACGATCGAAGGAGGATATGGCAGAGTAAGGAGCTACACGGACGATTTTTCCGGGCCCTTCATGGACCCGATGTAGACCAGTTAGCGTCCGTAGCTTGGTTGCGCTTCGGTGACCTCTTTGGGGAAACCGAAGGTTTTGTTTGTGCAATTATGGACGAAGTTATCATGACGAACAACTACCGGAAATTTATTGTGAAGGATGGCACGGTTGACATGTGTCGGGCATGTCACCGTCCGGGTGAATCAATCCGTCACATTGTCTCTGGTTGTTCTCGTCTTGCTAATGGAGAATACTTGCATAGGCACAACCTTGCAGCCAAGATTATTCATCAGCAACTTGCTCTGAAATATTCTCTTGTGGAATCGGAAGTGCCGTACTATAGGTATGTGCCCGACCCAGTTCTCGATAATGGCCATATCACATTATACTGGGATCGGTCCATCATCACTGACAGGACTATTGTAGCCAATAAGCCTGATATAGTGGTGGTGGACCGAAACGAGAGGCGTGCCATGATTGTCGACATAACCATCCCGCATGACGAGAACCTCGTGAAAGCCGAGAAAGATAAGCAAATCAAATATCTTGACTTGGCGCATGAGATTGTCGACATGTGGGATGTGAACTCGGCAGTCGTTGTACCGATAGTCGTCTCAGCCAATGGCTTAATAGCCAAGAGCCTCGACCGACACCTTAGGAGGCTCTCGTTAGGCGGCTGGATCAAGGGCTTGCTTCAGAAAGCGGTGCTCCTGGACACGGCGCGTATCGTTAGGAGGTTCCTCTCTCTAGAGCCCTGACCACCGGTAGCTTGGACCCTGTTCCCGATACCGGTGGGCTACTATTTTTTATATTTTTAAATGTTTTTTGTGTTTTATAGAAATATTTAAAAATGTAATTTGTATGTATATAATTAGAAATAAAGAGATAATAATAATAATAAAAAATAATAAAAGCTGGCAACACTAGCCGTCAAACCAAGTTTTGTGTTCTGTCTGTACAAATTAAATCCGCAAACAATAGTGTTAAGATTTTCCCATCCAAATTTTCCAATATATATGAAAAGAGGACATATTAAATCAAGTAAAATAGCAAATAGCTAAAAGCCACCAATAATTCAACAAAATGAAAATAAATCATCCAGTGACAACTGTTAAGTGTCAATCTCACCAAGCATGAAAAAATGCGAGAAATAATAATTATGTACCTACTTAAATATGTGAACAAATAAACTTGGACGATGCTTACGAGAGCAGCTTCACGACGTGCACGCCCACCACCCCCGGACCTGTCGCTCAGCTCCGCCTCGCCGCCGCCGGACTTAGGATTACCAATGTCACCGGTGGCTGCAGTCGCGTCGAGCTCGAGCGACGAGTATTTCTCTCCGCCGACGTCGCCAACACCTGTGCGCCGGCAGGGGAGAGGCCGGCCACCGAACAGCTTGGGGCCTAGGAGCCAACCGGCTCCGAGTCGGGTCCCCGCTGCCGGTGGTGTGCAGCGCATGAGATGGACTCAGTCCATAAACGAAAACGTCATGCGCGCATATTATGGGTCTACAGAGGGGGGAACTAACCTCACTGCGTATCGTGTCAGGATGCTGTCTCTGTTCCAGGACCTAGAACCAGCTGTCAACGTCTCGGCCCAGCGACTGTCGGATCAGGTGCGGGTCATCCAGCGTAGCCACAGGTTGGATGACGCAACACTTGATAGGCTGCGCTCAGAGGTACTGAGCAACCATATCATCTCGTCCCCGACACAAGCCGTGGTACAAGCGCCCGCTAGTAGCGGAATGACATCACGGCTCTATAGTCATAATCATAATAATGAGCTAGATGATAGGGTTGTCACGGTAAGTAGCCAATACAACGATCGACTGAGGAGCGCACTGGAAGATGCGCTTCGCGAGTATAGATCGGCTCCGCCTGAACTTAGACCCCGGCTACCACGGTTACCCATGCACAAAAAAAATAGGGCGCTGGTGTGTGCTTTGGACTCGCTGCTTGAGAACATTTTTGAGAGCAGCCAAAACCTCGTTGATACGCACTCAATCCTGTATTGCGGGGCTGTTGCGGCATGTCGCTTAGCTAACGTCAAATTCCCTAATAACGACGAAGCTATTCGACCAAAACCTGCTGTACCAGCCTGGCAGTATAGGATCGAGAGGCGTATCGATGAGGCCAGAACACTCATCGGCAAACTATACTGCTTCAAGGAAGGCAATGCACGCCCACGTGTAATGCGTTTTGTACGGCGGGCTTTCTCGGGGACTGGAATCAGCCCTCGAGAATACACACCCCACATTACGGAGCGCATTGACTTCCTGAAGCAGAAAATTTATGCATGGGCAAGCCGTATCCGACGGTTTAAGCGGCGAGTTGAACGGTACTCACAGAATCGCATGTTCCAGAGCGATGAGAGGTGGGTATACAGAGCTTGGGAGCGACTCAATCAAAATGTGACTGACGTGTGCCGCCCGGATGATACCGCCACGAATTTATTCTGGCGCAACATCTGGTCGGTACCCGTCTGTCATGTTGAGGGTGACTGGATGCGTGAAGTTGAACGCGTATGTGAAGCTATACCACAAATGGATAAAATAACCATCAATAAGTCTGATGTAGCCAAAGCAGTTCATCCGTTACCAAACTGGAAGTCTCCAGGACCGGATGGACTGCACAACTTCTGGCTCAAGTGGTATAGCAGCTCACACGCGCTTTTGGCTTCTCAATTCCAGGCATCCTTAGAGGCTGGGTCTCTACCAGAGTTTCTTACGACTGGCTGTACCCACCTGCTCCATAAGAGTGGTAGTCCCATGGAACCCAAAAATTATAGACCGATTACTTGTTTGTCTACGGTCTATAAGGTTCTTACGTCCATTCTGAGAGTGAAAATAAATATGCACATTGAGTGCAACTCAATTATGTCCGCTTCTCAGAATGGATGTAGGAAAGGGTCCCGTGGCACTAAGGAGCTACTCCTCATTGACATGGCCATTAGCCAACAGGTTCGTCGATCCCGCAAAGATCTATCAACATGCTGGATAGACTACAAAAAAGCCTATGACTCTGTTCCTCATACCTGGCTCATGAAGGTGCTAGAGCTTTACAAAATAGATCCAACTCTACGCACCTTCCTTGAGTCATGTATGAGGCAATGGAAGACGGTACTTCGCTATCCAGGATGTCGACCGATCCAAGGGAATGATGAGCCTATATGGATCAGACGGGGAATATTTCAGGGTGACAGTTTGAGTCCACTTTGGTTTTGCTTGGCCCTGAATCCTCTAAGCACAATGTTAGAGGACTCAGGCCTGGGCTATCGGTTGAGAAGAGGAGGTCAAAGTATATCCCACCTCCTTTACATGGATGATTTGAAACTCTTTGCCCCCAACAACTTGCAACTGATGGAACTACTGAAGGTAACTGAAACTTTCAGTAGCGCCATCAAGATGGAATTTGGTGTGGACAAATGCGCAATCATGCATGTAAAACGAGGAGAGATTATGGAATCTGAGGGAATTCAACTTTCAGACTCCATACACCTTAGATCTCTCTGCTTGACCGAAACTTATAAGTATTTGGGTATGTCGGAAGCTTTGGGCATTAATGTTTCTGACATGAAGCAATCGTTGAGGGAGCGCTTCTTTGGCCGTCTGACAAAGGTATTAAACAGCCTTTTGTCGGGAGGAAATAAGGTGCGCGCCTTCAACGGTTGGGTCATGCCGGTGTTGATGTATTCTTTCGGCATACTCAAATGGACTCAAACCGAACTGGACGCCCTGGATAGGAGGGTCCGCACACTGCTAACCGCAAATCGGATGCATCACCCACGATCATCGGTGATGAGACTGTACATCCCGCGGAAGTGTGGAGGTCGAGGCTTTTTAAACGCCAAAACTCTCCACAACCGCGAGATTTGCAGTCTCAGGGAATATTTCCTTCAAGCCGATGTGGGTATGCACCGAGATGTGGTTGCAGTGGACAAGGGACTCACCCCGCTGACTATGGCTAAAGAGAACTGGCACAAACCTGTTATACTCACCGCAGATGACCGCAAGGAGGTATGGAAAAGCAAGGAGCTTCATGGTCGCTACTATCGGGCTCTCTATGGGCCCGATGTAGATTTGACAGCTTCCGTTGCCTGGCTACGCTTCGGGGATCTCTTCGGAGAAACTGAAGGTTTTGTCAGTGCAATTATGGACGAAGTTATCTTGACGAATAATTACCGGAGACATATTATGAAGGACGGGACGATTGACGTGTGTCGGGCATGCCATCATCCTGGTGAGTCCATCAGACATATTGTCTCCGGTTGTTCTCGTCTTGCTAACGGCGAGTACTTGCATAGACACAACCAAGTAGCCAGAATTATCCATCAGCAACTTGCTTTGAAATACAAACTTGTCGATTCTGAGGTACCGTATTACAAGTATGTGCCCGACCCAGTTCTCGAAAATGACCATGCCACGTTGTACTGGGATCGGTCTATCATCACTGACAGGACTATTGTTGCCAATAAGCCTGATATAGTGGTGATAGACCGATTAGTGCGCCGCGCAATGATAATCGATGTTACCATCCCACATGACGAGAATCTCGTGAAAGCTGAGAAAGAGAAACACATAAAGTATCTCGACTTAGCTCATGAGATTGTTGACATGTGGAATGTGGACTCGGCTGTCATTGTGCCGATTGTCATGTCAGTCAATGGACTGATAGCTAAAAGCTTCGACGACCACCTGTCGAAGCTGGCGTTGCACAGCTGGATAAAGGGCCTGATACAGAAGGCAGTTCTCCTCGATACAGCTCGCATTGTGAGGAGGTTCCTTTCTCTGGAGGCCTAACCACCGGTAGCTTGGACCCTGCTCCCGACACCGATGGACTGCCATTTTTTATATTTTTAAATGTTTTTTTATTGTAAGTTTTTATAGAAAAATATTTAAAAATGTAATTTTTGAGATATGTGTTGAATAAAGGAAATAATAATAATAATAATAATAATAATAAATAATAATCTGTGGCCCGGCTGTCAACAAGCACGTCAAAAATTTTTTCATCCCGATTTTATCAATAATTTTGATATAAAATAGTTATTCTAAAATGTTCGATAAAACGAAAATAGTGAAAAAAAAAACTACAATTCATGAATCCCACACTACATCTACTACCTATAAAATGGACTAATGTGAAATAAAACTTCGTGCATTGAATGAAAAAAATGTTGACTAGAAACCGGGCACGATTGCTCAGAGCTACACGCCCAAGATCTTCGGATTCGTCGCTCAGCTCCGCCTCGCAGCCGTCGGGACCAGCTCCAGCCGTGAGTGAAGAGACTCCGGCCGCTGCAGTTGCGTCGAGCTCGAGCGACGAATACTTCTCGCCGCCGACGACACCACCACCTGCGCGTCGACGGGGAAGAGGCCGACCTCCGGCCTGCTTGGAACCTCGAGGCCCGCCGGCTTCTGATAGGGTTCCCGCTGCCGGTGGAAGTGTGCAGCGCATGCGATGGACTCAATCCATTAATGAGAACGTCATGCGCTCATACTATGAGGCTACAGAGGGGGGAACTAACCTGACTGCGTACCGTGGTCGGATGCTCTCTCTGTTTCAGGTACTTGAGCCAACTGTCAACGTTTCGGCCCAGCGACTATCGGATCAAGTGCGTGTCATCCAACGTAACCATATGTTGGATGAAGCCGTACTTGATCGCCTCCGTTCGGAAATGAGTAGCTATGTCACTTCACATCCGACGCCGACTGTGGTGGTACCACCACAGCCCAACATCCAAGTTGAGGAGAGTAGTGACAGAGTTACAAACGTAAGTACCAAGTATAATGAGGAATTGAGGAGTGCTTTGGAGTGTGCTATTCGGGAATATCGCAACATGCCGCCTGAAATAAGACCACGCTTGCCTCGTTTGCCCATGCATAACAGGAATAGGGCACTGGTGGCTGCTCTGGATTCGCAGTTGTCAGACTATTTTGATAACTGCGAAGACCTCGCCGATACCCACTCTGTCTTATACTGCGCAGCTGTCGCGGCATGTCGTGTAGCTAATGTTATAATTTCTAATGACATAGCTACACAACCTAAACCCGCTGTGCCAGCTTGGCAGTGTAGGATCGAGCGCCGAATCGGTGAGACCAGGGCACTCATTGGAAAACTTCTTTGCTTTAGGGGGGGCAACACTCGCCCGAGAGTGATGCGCTTTGTGAGACGGGCGTTTTTGGGAACCAATATTCACCCACAAAATTATATGTCCTGTGTCACGGAGCGCATCGACTTCCTAAAGCAGAAGGTGTATGCATGGGCAAACCGCATTCGGAGGTATGGACGGCGAGTGGAGCGATTCGTCCAGAATCGCACATTCCGAAGTAACGAAAGGTGGGTATATAGGGCTTGGGAGCGACCGGAGCAAGGTGCGACTGATATGTGCCTACCCGATGATGACGCCTTATGTACATTCTGGCGCAACATCTGGTCGGTACCTGTCAGTCACACCGAAGGCGATTGGACTCGGGAGGTCGAGCGAGTCTGCGATCCAATACCAGAAATGGGGGCAATCACTATCAGCCCCCAAGATGTAGCCCATGCAGTCCGTCCGCTGCCTAATTGGAAGTCTCCAGGGCCGGATGGACTGCATAACTTTTGGATCAAGTGGCTAACAAGATCGCACGCCCGCTTGGCATCTCAGTACCAATCTGCCCTAGAATCTGGCTCGCTACCTGAGTTCTTTACCACTGGAGTTACCCACCTGCTCCACAAATCTGGTAGCACCGCGGAACCCAAAAATTATAGACCAATCACGTGTCTACCAACGGTCTATAAGGTTCTGACATCCATTTTGAGGGTTAAAATTAACAAACACATTGAAAACAATAACATCATGTCTTCCTCTCAAAATGGATGTAAGAATGGATCCCGCGGTACTAAGGAGCTACTCCTCATTGATATGGCCATTAGCCAACAGGTTCGACGTTCCAAAAAAGATCTGTCGACATGTTGGATAGACTACAAGAAGGCCTATGACTCAGTGCCCCATACATGGCTCATGAGGGTGCTAGAATTGTATAAAATTAATGCAACTTTACGCACCTTTCTGACATCATGTATGGGACAATGGAGGACAGTTCTTCGCTATCCAGGATGTCGATATATCCCAAGGTACAGCGAACCGGTAAGGATCGAGCGAGGTATATTTCAGGGCGATAGTTTGAGTCCGCTTTGGTTTTGCTTAGCCTTGAATCCTCTAAGCACACTGCTGGAGAATTCAGGTCTAGGCTATAGGCTGAAAAGAGGTGGTCAGGTTATTTCTCACCTCCTTTACATGGATGATTTAAAACTTTTTGGCGCCACTAGTCTACAACTGACGGAACTACTGAAGGTAACTGAAACTTTCAGTAGTGCCATTAGGATGGAGTTTGGTGTCGACAAATGTGCGATTATGCATGTAAAGCGAGGGGAGATTGTGGAATCCGTGGGATCTCAACCCTCGAATTCCATAAACCTGAGAAGCCTCTCCCCAACCGAAACCTATAAGTATTTGGGTATGTCGGAAGCGTTAGGTATCAATGAAGTTGACATGAAGCAATCGCTGAAGGAGCGCTTCTTTGGACGCCTAAAGAAGGTATTTAAAAGCCTTCTATCGGGCGGAAATAAGGTGCGTGCCTTCAACGGTTGGGTCATGCCAGTGTTGATATACTCTTTCGGCGTACTCAAATGGACTCAAACTGAACTTGACGCCCTGGATAGGAGAGTTCGTACATTGCTGACTGCATATCGAATACATCACCCACGCTCGTCAGTGATGAGGCTGTATATCCCGCGGAAATATGGAGGTCGAGGCTTTTTGAATGCTAAAACTCTCCACAACCGCGAGGTATACAGTCTCAGGGAACATTTCCTTGCTTCTGAAGTGGGTATGCATCGAGATGTAGTAGCAGTGGACAAGGGACTCACCCCGCTCTCCTTGGCTAATGAGAACTGGCGCAAACCTGCAGTGCTAGACACTAACGATCGAAGGGGGATATGGCAGAGTAAGGAGCTACACGGACGTTTTTTCCGGGCCCTTCATGGGCCCGATGTAGATCAATTAGCGTCCATAGCTTGGTTGCGCTTCGGTGACCTCTTTGGGGAAACCGAAGGTTTTGTCTGTGCAATTATGGACGAAGTTATCATGACGAACAACTACCGGAAATTTATTGTGAAGGATGGCACGGTTGACATGTGTCGGGCATGTCACCGTCCAGGTGAATCAATCCGTCATATTGTCTCTGGTTGTTCTCGTCTTGCTAATGGAGAATACTTGCATAGGCACAACCTTGCTGCCAAGATTATACATCAGCAACTTGCACTGAAATATTCTCTTGTGGAATCGGAAGTGCCGTACTATAGGTATGTGCCCGACCCAGTTCTCGATAATGGCCTTATCACATTATACTGGGATCGGTCCATCATCACTGATAGGACTATTGTTGCCAATAAGCCTGATATAGTGGTGGTGGACCGAAACGAGAGGCGTGCCATGATTGTCGATATAACCATCCCGCATGACGAGAACCTCGTGAAAGCCGAGAAAGATAAGCAAATCAAATATCTTGGACTTGGCGCATGAGATTGTCGACATGTGGCATGTGAACTCGGCAGTCATTGTACCGATAGTCATCTCAGCCAATGGCTTAATAGCCAAGAGCCTCGACCAACACCTTAGGAGGCTCTCGTTAGGCGGCTGGATCAAGGGCTTGCTTCAGAAAGCGGTACTCCTGGACACGGCGCGTATCGTTAGGAGGTTCCTCTCTCTAGAGCCCTGACCACCGGTAGCTTGGACCCTGTTCCCGATACCGGTGGGCTACTATTTTTTATATTTTTAAATGCTTTTGTGTTTTATAGAAATATTTAAAAATGTAATTTATATGTGTATAATTAGAAATAAAGGAAATAATAATAATAATATTCCACAACTTTTCACACAACGCCATCTAGTCCCAAACTAAGCAGAGCTTGTGATATGGATACTAGACAACTGATAAACATACATATATATTTCTAAATACATACATATTATAGATAAATTACACCCAGACAAAGAACAAATGACCGTGCTCATCACACAAACATTTGTCCTAGGTGGGAATCGAACCCACGACCTTGCGCATAGCAGTCAGGACCACTTACCACTATACCAACTGGCCTGTCTCCGTTCGAATTGGTTGAGATCTTTGTCATACGTTAGGTGCTATAAAAACTCAGAGTCTATCACAGAAATCTTATTATTAAGATTTCTGTGGAGTCTATAGTATTATTATTGAACGACGTCTTAGCGTTCAATTTGTCTGTGTGCTCATCAATCATCCCGCCAAATTGTTGCTGAATCATTGCCATTGTTTTGCCAAGCATCTACCATTGTTGATATTTGATAAGAAACCCTCAAACACTTTGTCAAAATACACAAATTATTTTGATGACGTGCCAAAAATATATTCAAGTAAATATGGTTTCTAATAATAATAATCTATAATATCTATCTCCCTGTTCCCGATACCGGTGGGCTACTGTTTTTTATATTTTTAAATGTTTTTTTTTTTTTGTTTTATAGAAATATTTAAAAATGTAAATAATATGTACATAAAATGTAATAGGGTAAAACCAGGAGAGATGGACCACATTTTGTTCAACTTTAATATCTTTTTTATTGCATAATAACTATTAACCAATTTAGTGATAAACTAGCTAACTATTAATAATCAACTTTTTTTTATTTTAATATGGCACGATCATAGCTTCTTTATGGATATAATTGAAATATTAAAAAATGTACCCTCGGTCCATCTCTCCCATACTATACGGGTGAGTCGGACCACCCAGTAAGGAGAGATGGTCCTAACAAAAATAATAATTAACACTTCTAAACAAAAAAATAAATATAAACGAAATAAACAAGTAACATAAACAATTAAATGAAAGTAAAATCTTTAGTTTGTCATTGTATTTCCACATCGGTCGCACATATCGGGATAATTGGTGCAGCCTACATAGGACCAGCGTTCACAAATAATGCACAGCAGCCATTTATCTCTTAGGGTTTCCTCATAGTTTTCACCACAGCCTGCACATTCGTTGTCATCCCACTCAGTCAATTCAGGACTATCACGCAGAGTTTTAATCTCTTGTCCACTATCTTCATCAGAACTGTCTTCAATTTTTGTTTTTTCTGTCTTTTATTTTCTTTCTTTGCAGGTTTTTTAGTTCCCTTCTTTTTCAATGTTTCTTTTAAAATCTGTTTAGTTTCAGTAGAATTTTCTTTTTCCATTTTCCTTGATGGATTTCTTTTAAATTTTGAATATTTTCAGTAGAGTTCAAAATTTCTGCTATTTTTCTGGACCTATGACGGACGCTTGCAGTTCTTTCTATGATAGGTATTGGAGAAACCACATCCAAAATCTTTCCAGGCGTTGCCTTTGGAGAAATAGCTTCACTAGTTGATGGTTTTTTAACGGTTGCTGGCTGTAAAAGGAGTGATTCTTTGGTAGGTTGATCATTTTGAATTATAGCAGCAGTTTGTAGGTTATTGTCATTGTTTTGGTTATTTGGCGTTAAGAAAGCATAGTCTGGTATGGCGTTTGCATTAAACGGTATGATCCCAGTTGCTGAGAAACCTGATGTTGCATTGCTCACCGAAGCTGATTTATTCCAAGCTGAAGCCAGAATTTTTCCAAACTGCAAGCGTGATAGTTTTCTTGATGGGTTAGCAGTAATGAATTTATTGCATTCGTCATAAAAGCATTTCAGGGACTTGAAAAACGTTCTATCAAGCGGCTGATGGTTGTGTGACTAGGTAAGCAAATCAAAATTATTTCGTTTTCTTCAGCAAACTCCAACATTTCCACATTGCTGCAATGTGAAGAATGTCCATCAAGGATCAATTAAAAAATAAGTAGCACTGTTAATTAAAAACCACTAGAAATTTGCAAAAAAAAAATGGTTGACTATTGGTCCATCTCACCCATACATAACATGGTCCATCTCTCCTAAATTGAGTGGAGAGACAGACCACTTTCTCATATTAAAAGCAAAATAAACAAACGAAAAATTTGAGGTTATTTTATAATTTCATGAACATACTAACACACAAACGTCAATTCTTATTCTAAAAATACAATATCTTATATATACCTTCGTTTTTTAAACACCTACACAAAAAAAAATCGCGCTTCCGAAACCTTTTAATTCGTTTTTTATTAATTTTACAAACGAAAATCAAACAGTCTCGCTTTCTACACGGAGCAAACAGGTTGACAAGAGCTCGTAAGTTTTGTCAGCCTAAATAAATTTAGTAGTTTGGAAGAAATTACGATGGTCCGTCTCACCCGCTGGTCCATCTCTCCTGGTTTTACCCTAAAGGAAATAATCTATACTAATATTATAAAGCGCAAAAGTTTGTTTGTTTGTTTGTTTGCTTGAACGCGCTAATCTTCGAAAGTATTGGGTGGATTTGGATGCAATTTGGTATGGAAGTAGCTTGAAGCTTGAGGAAGGTTATAGGCTACTTTTTACGTGACTGCAAAAAAGTAGAGTTATGTTTTTACCGTGATAGAATCCACGGGAGCGAAGCCCCGCGTGAGTACTAGTTTCAGATAAAATCCACGGTGAAGATAATAATGATACAATAGTCAGCATAATTTATAAAGATACATAATCAAAGTAATTCAATAAAATAATCAAAAATAAAAATTATATACAACTTAAAATAGAAACCAATTAATCCAGATTATATCGATAAATTGTCAATCCGTGTGTCTCGGGTCGTAAATTAACAAAATAAAATAATATGTCAGTATTGTCCAGTAATTATACACATCCACTTGTATGACATCGGGCAGTCTGTACGGGAAGCAATCACCTAAAGGGAAGAAAATTGTTTTAAACGTAAGTAATTCCAAGAAAAACAAACCGGTGAAATTGATAAACATAATCAAAAGATGTCGACTGAACCGACGTCGAAACGAGTTCTGCACTTCAAACATTGCTTTCACTAATTGTTTCTTCAGTGAAGTCTTAGTTACCGGCACCAACAGCTTTAACATTCTTAATGATGCTATCTGAAAGGAGGGAACACGATAAAATTGAAATAATTATTTTTAGATCTGGTAAAAAATACTCAGGAAATAACTATTATTTGGTCGGAAAACGTTCTACCAGACTATAAAGTAGACCTATGTTCCGTTTTGGATCAATATATTTTATATTTTTTGTTAAATAATACGTTCCCCGCACTGGGAATTTCTCCTGTATCTTGGGTATTCTTGTAATTTACCTAGCAAAAACATCCAGTACCCAAACAACAAACTAGAAGTTGATTTAGAAAAAATTACCGTTAATATTAACTTTTCAAAGGAAGCTTATCAAGGACTAGTCTCCAATTACACGGTGAAGCATACGGTCGAGATGTTATATGGCCCTGCTTGGGCGGAGCACCGCCGTGTCCTCGTGGAGGCGATCGGCGGTGGCGACCTCTCGCGCCCAGCCCTGGTTCAGACCATGGTGCAGAGCGAGAGGCAATGGGATACAGTCACCTCCTTCTACGAAGCAGTCATGCTAGCGAAGGAGCGAACGCGAACTCGCGAGGGAGAGGCAACTCTCTTTCTCGCGCCCCAGCCGCCACGGGAGACGCTCCGGGCGTTCGCGAGCCGATCTCCGGCCACCGTAGGCGCGGGCTTGCGGACGGCGAGCAGGGGTGGCTCACCGTCCGGTAAGGACCAGGCCCAGTCGGCAGCGCGTCGTGTTCCACGCGCGCCTCAAAGAGCTGTCAACACCGGTGACGGGGTCTCATAGGGCCATTGTCTGCCGGGGTGTGCGGGAAAGTTCTACCGACGAGATACCACGGCCCCGGAACTTTAGGGCAGCTGAAGGAACAGGGTGGATTTTTAGTCAGTGGAAGTCTGACACACCCTTCCGCTTAACTCAGAAAGGGAGAAGTCATTCGATGATTTTCCCACCCGGAAAAAAAATGTGTCCAATTATAAAAACATCTCCAAAAACTTATAAAAACATCGTATGATTTTAAGCTCCTTCAAAATAATAAGGGAGATCTTTGCTCAGTTTTGGGGCAATATATTTAATACAGTGTATTTATTAAAAAAAAAAAATATTTGAACAAGGGATTACTTATGTGTCGTGGGTGCGTTTATACAAATAAATTTCCTTGCAATCACGCCCAAATCCAGAACAATAATATGTAGATTCATTAAAATAATATGACCGTAACTCTGCAAAAAAGTTTGTCGTTGAGTAAATAGGTGTCTCCTAATAATAACTTGAAAAATAAACAAAAGCTTTTAAGCTCCTTAATATATTATGCACTTTAAGCTAAAAACACCATTAACAAGCAAATTCTACTTTCTTGCAAAACTAATTGATGTGTACCCAAATAATATTTTCAAAGTTTCAAAGCAAATTGGCTTTACTTAAACTGACCGAAAGTTACTCCTCTCCTTTCAAGGGCAAAGTTATAAGAATCAGTAGCAAATAAGTACTAAGTAAAATTAATATCGATAGAACTCTAGTTCTGATGTAACTTTAATAATATCATGGCAAAATTAGTAGATTAGCACCAAAATTAGGTGATTTTTTTAACGTTTAAAAGCAGTCAGCGCTAGTGACGGAGCCCGATCTGTCTGACTAATAACTCACCCAGATGGGTGGGTTATTGTTCAGAAATCTGACTAACCCTCCCACCCCGGAGGAGTATTGAGATGAAATAATTTATTTAAGTGTTAACAGAAGTATAAGATTCATAATATTTTCCAAGTCTATACTAGTTTTCCCAGTCTATACATGTTTGACATTAGTGTAATATAGTGAACAGTTCTTTGTGGGCCTCACTATTTGAATAGTTTGTACTTATGTAATGTGAGGGTACCTACATTGGTTTCTACTTAGCTGGGCAGCAGTGATTTCAAATCTTAGATACACCTAACCTCATGATGTGTTTTGTCATTGCTTTGTAATATTTTTACTGCATGCTTTGTCGTTACTACGACGAATTTATGGTTTGAAATTTCAATTTCAAGTGAACAGTAAAACGTTCTGTTTGAGAAATAAATATTCTTTAAACCTATATTTATAAACAACATTACTAGCAGTTGCACAGGGCTAAGCTCCCGTGGACTCATAATAAAAACATAACCCTCCTTTTTAGCAGTCGGGTCGGGCCTTCCTCAAGCTTCAGGCTAGTTCCGTACCAAATTTCATCCAAATCCGCTCAGTACTTTCCTCGATTAGCGCGTTCAAACAAACAAACAAACTTTTCTGTTTTATAATATTAGTATAGATATAAACTTATTTTAAGAGACAACTCTGCTAGAATTCAAAGTTACATAATCGGGTTTCATGCTAACATGCACCTTGAAAATAAATACTTGGAACAGTATTATTCAAATGCTTAATGCTGTTGCGGTTACTCGAAACTCCGGCTTGAATGAAGCGGTGAAGGACGAAACGAGGTAAAGTGGCCATTTTGGTAGTCTCGGTATGAATAGTTATGAATAATTGGGACGTGCAAACGATGAAATAGAATTGATTCCTTTACGTAGCGCTCGAAGCGGTGGCCGTGCCGTGCCTGCCAGAACACACCGTTGCCTGTCAATCTAACTACATTCGTCAAATGACTTCACTGAATTTATTTTGAAAACTCTGCTTCTTTATCATCTGGGAATTTTAGAGTGTCAATTACTTTTACTGAATCTATAGAAAAATATTCTCTACAAGCTGATCCGCCACGACTTCGTTCGCGTGGTATCCTACCCCTACCCAACCGATACCCTACCCAAACTCTACACTACCCTACCAATACCCTACCTGACCTTTCCTCCTTTTTTTTTTTCATAAGAGCTTTCTCCTGACAAAACCAAACACAACAAAAAAGAATCAGCCAAATCGGTCCAGCCGTTTTAATGTTTTGCGCTTAGCAACACATTTAGCGATTCATTTTTATTATACAACGTGTAACTTAAAGGGTATATATGTCGCAGGTTTTTCATAAAATTAGGTTTTTGATCAAAAACCTAGGTTTTTGATGAAAAACCGGAAGACGACACATTTTAAACTTAGTTTCATCATAAACCTGTAACAATCCAGATTTTTGATCAAAAACCTGAACTAGTTTGGGTTTATGATAAAGTTCTTTTCAAAATCACGAGTTTGCTTTGTTTTATGACAAGTAAAAAATGTCAGCAAAAAAAAATGAAAGCATCTTCTTCGGAAAAATTTGGAGAAATCGATATTGGTGCTACAATTTTAGCTGATCTGCCGAAAATAGATAGAGGGCCACTGGATGCAAGTAACATTTATAGGAAAGGTAATTGATAAGAAGAATCAAATCGGAATCAAAATCGGATTAATATAGGTACTTGAACTTGAAACATTTCATTTCATAATTGGTTTGAAGGAGGAGAATATTGATTGGATCATGGATGTAAAATTTTGATAAATAAATAATTGTTTTCTTTCTATTAAGTTGCAAATGATGATGGAATGTTTTATTTATTTCATTTAAATTGATTTATTTGTCATAAAACAAAGCAAACCCGTGATTTTGACAAGAACTTTATCATAAACCCAGACTAGTTCAGATTTTTTATCAAAAATCTGGATTGTTACAGGTTTATGATGAAATTGAGTTTAAAATGTGTCATCTTCCGGTCTTTCATCAAAAACCTAGATTTTTGATCAAAAACCTAATTTTATGAAAAACCTGCGACATATACATATCAAGTGCACAGCTTCTTTGGATGATAACAAATGATATGGCAAGGGTTTTGTAATCCTATGTCTACATGTGTGGAACTTATTAGAAATTTCAATACATTGATACCAGAGACCGAATCTTTCAAATTAAGAAGAACGAAGAGAATTATCATGTTATTGCATAGTTATTGCCAAGTCACGTGGAAAGTTATTAACCCTCGTAGTGCTGTGACAGGTCTGTTATGATTGGCATTCAAGAAACATATGAAACCGATAATTTGGTATCAATTTTTTGAGTCACTTATTTTGAGCTGAAACTGTGCATCTCCATACCAGATGTTGTCTTCAGCCCTTGTGGATAGATATAGGGTTTCCGTTAAACGTTGTACAGATATATTTTGTTACGAGGTAACTAAGTAAGATAAACTACTATACTTATTATGGAATAGAAAAATCTTATATGTATTGTGCGAATTGGTGGACATCACATGTGTTGGAATATTTGGCCCTAGTATATACCGGTTTCCTCACGGTGTTTGCCTTCACCTGTTTGGGAACAGTGGTGATGATTTAAATTACATAAATTAATTTATTATTTATTTATTGTATACTTTATTGTACACCTCACAATTTTCTATGGATACAATTTTTTTTTAAAAAACGTCGAACTTTTTTTTTTCTTGGGTGGGAAAATCATCGAATGACTTCTTCCGCTCTGGGTCAAGCGGAAGGGTGTGTCAGATTTCTACTGACTAAAAACCCACCCTGTTCCTGCGGCTGCCCTAAAGTTCCGGGGCCGCGGTATCTCGCTAAAACTTTCCCGCCAAATGCAACATAAATTCGGGTTTGTAATCACTAGGAAACCACTGCTCCTATGAATATACAACAAAATCCCATCCATCCTATGAAATATGAATGAACACATTTCTTGATACTGTTATCATACACGAGGTGCCAAAATTCGGCCACTATGAAAGCCCCTTGTTTGTATGTCTACAAAGCAAATTGGACCTAGTTAGACCTCAGATTGGCACAGAGCTATACAAACAGAAGCGGTGGGAGGCAGTTTACTTGCGTACGGTGAATGTATCTGTGGAATCTACAGAGAGGAGGTTTTCTAATCAGTGGTAGACTCATATAATGTTGCATGGTGTTGGACTGTTTCTTTGCAACATTTTGCAACCTTAGCAGTAAAAAGAGGTTTTATTTATAGACCTAAACTATTTTAGGTCTTAGTAGTTAGATAATTGTTCTAAAAACATAAGCCTATAAAAAAATGAGTGTGGCACTCGGAGACTGCCGCGGTAAAGCTATTGCATAGCATTTTTTATCAACTTATGCAATTTCACTCGTGGACTGAGTTATGAGCAGTTAGCAGCTAGTCTACACGCATACGTCTAGTCGCACGCACACAAACACCATGCCGAAGTCTGCCGAACTGAAATGACGTTAGACAATGCGCGGCTTTCAACGCCGCACCGCTGTGCCGGTCGGAGTGGGGGGTGTTAAGTTTATTTTCGTTACAGAATTTCTTGATTTGGTCGCCGCACTCAAAGCCCTCGATAAAAGCTATGCAATAGCTTAAATGCTTTTAATATGCTTTATAAGGTTATTTTTTTTTTTAGAATAACTACAAAATTAATCAAAGCGTGTGTGACTGAATATATATTTTTTTTATTAAAATATATATAGTCAAGATATAAAGTCGCCGTTTTCCTAAGACCGCGGTGCACGGTGGGACAAACGGCTTGTGTAATTTTTAAATTATAATGACTCAATGTTATTTTTCGATTACACTCTAACTCTCTCTCTCTCTCTGTTGTCAGTTCTTCATGACTAAAGATCCTGGCTACGATGGGATTTGAGTCTGGATCAGACTAATTATCTCCATCCACTCCTGTCTGATGCAAGTTTGGAGACAGTGTAAGATTACGATGATACATGTATGTATAATAACTTCTTATTAGGATTATTTTCACATACCTATATATTTTTTTACGTAATGGCGCATACCGTAGTTTTTGTACAATCTCATCGAAATATATAAATAAGTGTATATGTTCTAATATTACCGAACTAACTACAAACGTACGGAACGGAAATCGCAAAATATGCATCATTTAAACGGTAATATCTTCAGATCGCGTCAATTTACAAGTTTGATTTCTTTCAGCTAAAAGACACCGTAGATCCAATCATAGGATTGGATCTCCACTCTTGAGAAAAGAGCCGTGACAGACAAACGAACGGACTGACAGAATCCGTATAAGGGTTCGTTTTTAAAGAGGTAAACTTGAAAACTAAGTATGAACATTCTAAATCAGTTGCATCTAATAGATTGGAAGCCAATCTTAGCAAAATTGGAAAAAAGATCGGTAGATTATGTATATTATTTCTTTTTATTTTCTTGTACAACTACCAAAATGTGTTTTTTTAACCCAAAGGTTGACTGGTAGAGAATACCTTGCTGCATTAAGTCTGCCCATGTACACTATTGCACATAAAGTTTAAATAAATATGACTTATGAAATGGTACGTGGTTCGATCGATCTTAATAATTTTTGGGTTTTTAACCGACACTTTTTCTGATATAAATAATGTCTTTTCTACCCTCAGCTGTAGCAGTGATTTGTAAGCAATATTTTTCTAAAACTAAATTGCTAATTTCATAATTGTAATTTCTTCCTGCATTCACATACGGGATATTTCCGTACATTTTCAAGTTACCTGTTCATTCTTTCGCCTTATTTCCCAATTATTTTCGAGATGTGCAGCCCGATTCGACAGGGGCTAAGCGGGAGCTTGTGTGCCGGATTATCGCCACTAGGCGATGTCCGATCGTGCCCCTTTTTGTTTGTCCCTGACGTCTGACTTATGTTTCTTTGAAGAAAGAATCTGTTTTGACGTTGTTATTTCGTATACATGTGTTTCATGGATTGGTAAGGATCAAGCGATCCTGTTCTGTAGATTTAAATGTTTTTGTGGATTTATGTTTGTACTCCTTTTTTCCCGGGTTAGTCTACAACTGACTCCTACTCTGAGGGAGGGTCAGATTTCTACTGACCCATTTTTGTTGTTGAGTTTATTCGTGGCTGCGGCATCTCATTAGAAAACTCCTGCTACTCCGACAGGCAATAGACATATCGGGTCCAGTCCTCACCGGACTGTCAGTTATGACCTAACTACTGCCTATTGCTCACCGTCCGCAACTTACAGACAAATATCCCTAAACAGTGGATAAAATTTGACACACGTATAGTTTATAATATGTATTAAACATGATACAATTGATCGCTATGTCCCTGGAAGACCTTTTCTAAGAATTTGTATAGACGTTACCAGTTCATTTTTATATAACTGAGATAAGCTTTGAACTAGGCATTCTAAATTGAATCACCAACCCAAGCCGTATCTTGATAAACGTGTTTTTCGGCTAATCAAATGCCTTTATTTGCGAAATTGAATTTTAATGCCGAATTACCAGTCAGAGTCTGAAATTAAATGAGTTTGTGAACAAAATTACTTATAAATGTGTAACATTTTTGCTCATTTCCAAATTGAAATAAAAATTCGTTTAAGAACAATATTTGATCTAGTAAATTAAGTTAGGGCTAAGTTTTTTCTTCAATTATGTTAAAACATGCTTACTTTTATATTGAGCCTTTCAAATAATTGTACAAGATAGATTTGGTACATATTTTGATAGGTAATGATTTGGCTCATTCAATTTTACACTATAACTGTTGCATTATAACCTACTGATAACGAATTAATGCATTATCAGTTTAAAAACCCGAAATATGATAATTAGAAATGCTGCATGTTTTTTTTTTGCTTAAGTAATCAACATGGCAACTAATTTTATTACAAGTATTTTGAATTGACATTTGTTTTGAATAGTATCCTAAATGGATATCCTCTGCACCATGACATGCAAGAAAATATTTAACGACTCGCGAGTTCGCTGCGCTATTTCAACATGAATTTGAATGTAATGGCCCGACAATTACCATCGGGCAGTTGCCCACCCAATTCAACATTTGGAGGATACTCCCATTAGTATACCTATACGTTCCGGGTACTATATCTGGTGTCTATCGTGATCCCCATTTGACCAAATAAGGATACCGGAATGACCTAGAAGAAGACGTGCAACATCTACTCAATCCGCCCTGGGCCCACGTGGTAGATAATGGCCCATGCGCTCTCACAGAGAGGAGGCCTGTGGCCCAGCAGTGGGGTTGTTAAATGTTTAACTAACGGATCATGTTGAAACACACTACTGCGTAAAAACAAGTTTAGTTTAAAAGGATGCCTAAATTAAATGGGACTGAATAGGACATGTACTATACCGCATGGCGCATCGATTGTGGGCCAAAATTTAAAACTGGATCCCTGAGACAGAGAGGCGGGGACAGACCACAAAGGAGATGGCGGGACGAATTGGAAAGGTTGCGTGGGCTTACGATAAATGGAAAATGAAAGAAAAGAGTGGTGGGAGGCCATTGCCCAGGAATGGGACAAAGTAAACTGATAAAAAACATCAAACAAACATAGTAGCTTGTCATTCTAAAACTCAAGCAAACATTACATGTCCAGTAGATTAAAAAAAACCCCTACGCAAAAAATACTTATGATAAGTAGTTTAAGAAACGTGCCTTAAAAATAAAAAATAAATTATAGTCGCGGCGGGGTATCGCTACGTAACAAATTTTAAATATCGATTCTGAATTGGTGATACCCCGCCGCGACTATTATTTTTTATTTTATTTTTAAGGGACGTTTCTTAAAATACTTACTTATAAGTATTTTTTGCGTAGGAGGTTATTTAAATTTATAATTTAATTTTTATTTTAAGATTTTTAAACTTTTCACCTACCATACCGTTTGTGAATTTGACCAATTTCATGGAATGGATAATTTTTGATAACATAGTACGCGTCTTCCCTTTCAGTTGATACGCCACTTGGGTATATTTGACAACATTCGATGAATCATCCCCACTTTCACCGCCCATATTTACTAGTAAATGGCTGAATAGATTGTGACAAAACTGTCTAAAAATCACTGCCGGAAAACCTGCTTTCTAACAAAAAAAAACATATCGGAATCAGTTCTCAGAATCAATCAGAATCTGTTTCCGTCGGGGGTTAAAAAGTACTTAAATTCTTTAGTAGGTATGTAGTCCCAGCATAATATGGGACGGCCTACAATTATCTCGATAGATCCCAACGTCAATAAACTCTGTGATTTATGATAGACCCTAGTTTTGAAGGGAAAGGGTCACAATACTGGCTGAACGAGTAGCTTCAGGCGCTAACAGCCTCCGTTGGCCTGAATAAAATCTTACAAATTTCGAAGCCACGAGGTCGTTTCCTAGTAAATCATTATGCGGTACACAGCGTTTTTATGGCTTTAAAATTTTATTTCTGCTGGGTAAATAGGAAATTTATCGTGAACGATATTTATTTTGCAATATTTTGCCTATTTATTTTGAAATTAAAGTAATTAATTTACTTTTTATTGTTGATAGGCTCATGTATAATCACCATCTCACCTGATGGTAAGCGATGATGTGGTCGAAGATGAAACACGCTTGCTAGAAGTAACTCTTGACTTAAAGACTATCACGAAACACTAAATCAGGCAGAGAATGGGCCACTCCTTAGCAGTACAATGAAAGTATAGAGAGAACGCGAAGTAACACGTTTAAAACAACATCTGTCTGTCTGTTTTGAAACCCATATGATCCAAAATGGTCAAATACATCACAACTACAATTATGTAGGTTTATGCCTGAGGTGTACTTTTGAGGAAAGAAATATAGATTTGAGTGCACCTGTCCAAACAGTGTATGCATTGTTTGTCATGAAGCACACTTTTAACGAGCTTGAAATTTATTTTAATAGTAATACAGTAGACCTTGATATATCCTATGCAATACCTAGTAATTTTTTTCTACTAGGCTCTTAGTCAGTAGAAGGTCGACACTCCCTTCCTAAGACTAAGAGTGGAAGGAGTTAGTTGATGATTTTCCCTTCGAAAACAAATACATTGGTACAATACAGAACAGTTGAATACAGAACGTTCTTTTTAAAATCAGTAAAAAGTGTAAAATATTTTAAATATATTTAGTTTGGGCTTAAAGTTCTACCAATAATATTTAAGCAAACAGCAATTATTTCAATAAACGTATTGAAAATAAAAAAAACTGCTACATTTTTACTTTGTTCAGCAAAATATATGTGTAACAGAATGCAGCTAAAAAACATACGCTTTTAGAGGGAAAGTAATACGGGAGTAAATTAAAGTAAAACGGAAAATAGAACTTTAAACTAAGAGATGGCGGAAAACGAGAATACCATTCAAGTATAAAAATACGAGTAAAACAACAAATTACCTACTACAAGTCGTAGATGCATTCGTACTTAGGAATAAATTAACGCCCATAGTGTATATTTACATCTTATTTGATTTTTCGAGCAGTAGTGGCCTAGTTGTTACAGGCAGGATGTACAAGTTGTAGGTCGTGGGCTCAAAGGTATAAACCCACACAGGCACCATATTTTGTATAACTTCCACCATCACCACTACTCTCAAAATGGTGTAATGGGTACATTCAATTTGATGTTTTGCTGGGTAATTCGTAGCTATATAAATTGTACTATTTACGTGTGTCACCTGATAGCGAGATATCGACTCCTTGCATTACACACCGCACGCGCGTCCGTACAGCTCCGTAGTTGTACGCGAACTCCAAGTAGAGGGAATGTGTGCCTCAATCCACTACCCCCCACTCTCACATTGTGCGGAGAGTAAGCATGAGACGACAGTACTGCTATATTATCATATTCACATACACTACAGAAATTACTTAAAAAAAACCATACAACACCCATTATCGTGAGGAAACTGCATATCCAAGGACCGCAACTTAAAAACATGAGACATCTACCAAACCGCACTTTTTTTAAGGATGTTATATCATCCAATTACTGCTTCCCGATCTAGGCGAAGCGGGAGGTTGTGTCAGATTTTTACTGATAATGAAACCCATCTGTGTTCCATCATATGCTCTTCGCGTTCCGAGGCCGCGCTAACTCTTTGGTGGGCAACGGCCCACCAACCCACACTGGATTTCGGCTCATTCACCCTCATAGAGAGAAGGCAAATGTCTCATCAGTGGGAACATTATAGACTATTCATTTACATAATAATGTTATGTTTGATTTTTCATTTGTACGTGTACGTACGTAAATCGTTACGGGTAGATCATAATGCCATACCAGTCTTGCATCTATTGTTTTACCCAGATACTGTGGAGGTTTATAGACAGTACACGTGTAAGCAGGCACGCCATTTAGGCTTGGAGGCTCATATTGTTTAGGTTAATTGAAATGCTTGAGTTCGTTTTTAATGCGTAAGGGTACCTAGCTAACGAGTAGTGAATATTTTCAGTAATGTTATACTGATGTAATATTAATTACTTCGCATAGTATTATGTAATTTAACTCAGACAGACTTGTTGCTGGGGAGTTTGTTGTGCTACTTCTTTTTCCCAGCAAAACACTAGGAAATGGTTTGGGACTTAGTTTGTATAAAACAAGCTGTTGCCCGCGACTTTGTTCACTGAGATTAATATGAAAATTCCCTATTGCCTTTTAAGGGTAGATTTTGTTAAAAAAAAAATTGCCGATGTTTGACCCGTCATCCATTTGGATCCCCAGGTCAAATTTTGTCAATCTCGGTTCGGCGGTAAAGTCATGAAAAAGCAACACAAACAGAAACAATTTATAATATTATTAGGTTGCGTTTCCACCAGAGATGTGCGAGGATGCGTAGCGAGGGATGTGTTTGTAAAGAACCAATAGAATCGATTCATTTACCTCGCCTCGGTCAGCACAGCTCTGGTGGAAACGGCTCAGCGGAGCTAGATTTTTGCGCATACAAAACAAGCGAGGGATGTGTGCGAGGGATGTGTGCGAGAGATGTGTTGCGAGGGATGTGTTGCGAGGAATGTGTGTTGAGAAGGATGTGTTGCGAGGTTTGCGCATCCTCGCACCACACATTAATGCGCATTTTCACAGCTCTGCTACACAACCTCGTAGGCACATTTTCATCGCACAGCTTTGGTGGAAACACCCACACATTTTCACAGCACAGCTAGACATCCGCGCACGACACATTTCCATCGCACATCTCTGGTGGAAACGCACCCTTATGGAGTATGGATTTGACCTTCAAAACCTAGCTCTCAACCTAATTTAAGTCAAAGAGGATTGATTGAACAAAAATAGGTCTGTGTTCAAAATTGGCAATCAACAGTATCCGGTAAGACTGGTAGCCGACCCTAGTTAGGAAAAGGCTTCAATGATTAATGGGATTTGGTCATAGTATTGACAATTTAATTACATTGATTCTGATGAATGATTTTGTATCTAATTTAGTTTTGAACTAAAATTGAAGTGAAGTGAACTGAAAAGATTAATTATTTGTATGGTAACAGACATCCCAAAAGCTAGTGAATAAATTATTTACAGCTTCGTGGGTAAATGTTAATGTTTAGGGAACGCTTGCCGAGGTCAACGCATGGATGGATGACAATACTATCATGTCTTGTTAAGCACGTTAAGTTGTTGGTTACGGCTGTGTTTCACACGAACATAATACTCACCCCATATAAACAAATTAGTCAACGTAGCACACGACGAGCTAGCTTACTTGTCTTACCCAAAACTAGAACCAACTATGGCAAAAAAAATGCTTACGTTTGAAGGAGTACAACTTTATAATAAAATACCGTCATGTATTAGAAATCTGCACTCTTTCAATGCATTCAAAACCCAACTTAGCCAGTATGCCTTGTAATGGCAGATCAATCGCTTGTTGAATGCATTGGATGGGTAATTAGTTTGTACAGTCTGTAATTGGTGACGACGAACTCCTTGTAATTTATTTTTTTGTATTATTCTCAAGTAAGTGATATTGTTGTTTTTATTGAGAATAAAGATTCTTTAACGGTATTTGATTTTTCCAGCGGTAGTGGCCCAGTTGTTACAGGCAGGTTGTACAAATTGTAGGTCGTGGGCTGAAAGACGGTACAAACCCACACAGGCACAATAATTTGTATAATTTCCACCATCACCACTACTCTCAAAATAGTGTAGGAAAACCATACAAAACTCATTAAGGAAACTGTCGGACATCGCTGACAGTCATTACGGGTAGTTATAAGTCATAAAGGTCAGAAAGGCAGTTTCTCTATGTAAAATACTGTTACTCTACTGCATCCGGTTAATTTGGAAGTCAACCCGTACATATTGAGGAAATGCTTCTTAGATGATGATGATGTATTGCCAAGGGATATATAAATACATAAACTCTTTATCGTACACTAAAACGTGTAACGGAAACCCCATATCTATCCAGAAGGACTAAAGACAACATCTGGTATGGAGTCTCTATGCAAAGTTTCAGCTCAATATAAGTGACTCACAGAATTGACCCCAAATTATTAGTTTCATATGTTTCTTGAATACCAGTAATAACAAACGTGTCACAGCACTATGAGGGTCATCACTTTCAACGTTACTTGCCAATAAAACGATAATTCTCATCGTTCTTCTTAATTTGAAAAATTCGGCCTGTGGTATCAATGTATTGAAATTTCTAATAAGTTCCACACATCTAGTCATAGGATTACAAAACCCTTGCTATATCGTTTGTAATCATCCAAAGAAGCTGTGCACTTGGTATGTATATACCCTTTAAATTACACGTTGTATAACAGAATCAAACAAGGATTTTTTTCCGGGTGGCTAAATCATTGAATAATTTCTTCAGCTCTGGGTGGAACTGTCAGACTTCTATTGACTAAAAACCCACCCTTGCATTCCAGGGCTGCGGTATCACGTTAGAATATTTCCGCAACCACGGCAAGCAATGGCCCTATGGGGCCCCGTCACTAGTGTTAATGACCCGGGCCTGGTCCTTACCAGACGGGGAGCTGCCCTTGCTCGCTACCAAACAACTGAAAAGCAGCGCTGGGTGTCTTTCGCCCAGCAAATGCTGAGTTGGTAACCCTTTCGGTTTAGACATGCTCAGCGAAATTCTTAGTGTTATTTATTTATGTCTGTTATTTTCTACTGTTTGTTGTTGTGTATGCTTATCACCGAATAAATGGTTTACATATTCAAAAAAAAAAAAAAACAAAGACTTAACCATTAAAAATAGCTGATACAATCAATGGGCGGTCTTATTGCTAAAAGAAATCTCTAACAGAAAACCTTTGGTTGGATTTCATTACCCCGATACTGGGTCATGTCATGGGTAGATGTCAGATTAGTAGTCGCAATACCAATATTTTAAATTGAACGCCTTTATTACCTAGCGTTACGTATACACAACGAACAAATACAAACTCGAATTTTACCATTTACATTTTTCGAACCCGATAAAAACTAAAACACAATCCACAAGAACTTGCAATACAATATCTTCAACGCCATAAAATACTTACTTAATGCATTAGAATGCGCAACAAAGGCAAGTTGAACAGTGCTATTCAAGTGCGCCACAATCTCAGTGAGATGCAAATTCAATGTAACGTCTGCTTATATCCGACTTGCATAAACATAGGTCGTAGCGCAATCGTATCACAAATTTAATAAAAACAGTTAGGTATCTACATTGCTTTTGGCTGCATTGTTTATTTTATCTATATACATGTTTTCAATAAGAGAAGCAGTTTGTAGTATAAATAATATAAGCCGCACTTAACTTGGCTGAACTTGGCTCCATCTAGCTATCTAGACAATTTGTAAATTAAATTGAACGGTCACGCGATGTCATCAAAGTGAATATAAGAGCATCTATACACCATGTTATTTTAGTCATCTTACAACGGCACCCCACTTCATGTATCCAATGACTAGTTTATTATTATGACGTAGTTTGAAACATCCTGGTGCGGGCGGGGACCGAGCCTTGATAGCCAAGGCCAGCATGGAAGAGCGGTGACATCTTTATCAGAGGTTGCTCACCCTAGTGCACAACAACGTCATAATAATAAATAATATTTTAAATTATTCAAATGTTCATAAATATGTTTTTTTAACCGACTTCTAAAAAAGGAGGAGGTTCTCAATTCGGATGCTTGTTTTTTTTTATGTTTGTTCGGGCATAGCTCCGTCGCTTGCCAACCGAATTGAAAAAATATTTTTTTGTTGTAAAGGGTATACTTTTGAAATGGTCTCATGAAAATTTTATCAAAATCGGACAAGCCGTTTATGAAAAATCAACAAAAGTCTAAAAAAAATATTTACGTTGATGATCTTTTCGTTTACTCTGCATTGCGTTTTTTGTTCGCGCATAACTCCATCATTTACGAACCGATTTGGAAAATTCACTGACCCGCTAAAAAGCGCGAAAATAAAAACTTTTTTGCAACAAATAAAACCGACTTCCATATCAAAACACTACAAAGCCAAAAATAATTTTAATTTCGGAAGGCGGTGTGAAAAAAAAAAAGAAAATACAAAACCCATAACACCGATTACCGAAATTAAAATTATTTTTGGCTTTGTAGTGTTTTGATATGGAAGTCGGATTTATTTTTTGCAAAAAAGTTTTTTAAATTAATGTTTACATGTCATTGTATACATGAAGTGAGCTGCCGTTGTAAGACGACCAAAATAACACGGTGTACAATTGCGTAAAAAGGGCCTGATTCACTTCGTAAACCTGATAATACCGGAACACATACGAAACACATCACCGGAAGAAACGAGGCGTATCCTAATCGAAACACACTTCCCAGGTAGCGTCCTCGCGCAGGTAACCGAATGGACGGACGATTTCCAAACACCATCAGACAATGATTGGCTACACGGTCGTAAGATGATCACGCTGGAGAAACTCCAGTGGGCCATCCTGGGTACGTTCATAGACATTGAAGGAGCCTTCGACAAAACAAACTTCTCCAGCATAAGCGCCGTACTCTTCAGACATGGGGTACAGCAGATACTTATCGATTGGATTACAAATATGCTAAGCAAACGTGTGGTTTGCCTTGAGGAAGACCAGCAGCTAGCCTTAATAGCCAGAGGCTGTCCACAGGGTGGAGTGCTATCACATCTCTTCTGGAATCTAGTGATCAATGACCTCATCACGAAACTCAACGCTCACCGTTATTACACAATAGGCTATGCAGACGACCTCGCAATCCTCGTGCCTGGGAAGGTAACAGGAACTATCTGTAACCTCACCCAGCAAGCATTACGCATCATGGAACAATGGTGCAGGGAGTATTATTTGTCGGTAAACCCCACTAAAACCGAATTAATCTTGTTCACTCATAAACGAACACTAGGTCCTCATCGCCTACCTAAGCTGTTCAATACAGAACTCCAGTTGTCTAGTGAGGTTAAATACCTGGGGGTCATAATGGACTGCAAACTAAACTGGAGTAACCATCTAGACTATAAATTAAACAGGGCTTGCATCACCTTCTGGCAGTGCAAAAAAATGATAGGTAAGAAGTGGGGCCTATCCCCAAAAAACACTATGTGGTTGTACAACGCTGTAATTTTCCCATGATTACCTACGGGGCCGTGGTGTGGTAGACCCGCACCCTTGTCACCAGCCATTAACAAACTACAACGCATGCAAAGGCTGGCCTGCGTGGCGATAACGGGCTGCATGAGAACTACCCCGACAGCAGCTGTAGAGACTATGCTGGGGCTCCCGCCGCTCCATCTGTTCATACAACAGGAAGCGACGATGGCAGCAGTACGTCTCAAAACACTGGACCTCTGGGGTAAGATAGAATCATGGCATACCACTCTGCTTGAGGAACTCAACAACGAGCTCCCCATAACGAATGCAGTAAATGACTGGGTGCCCAAACCAATTGTCTTAGACAAAAATACAGAATCCAACTGTACGAGGATCACCGCTGCGAGGGGCTGTGCCCCTCTGAGGTACGGGTCTTCACCGATAGTTCCAAAACAGGTACTGGTATGGGTGCAGGAGTCTTTTCGGAGGATCTTAACATGCGTATAGCCAGACCATTGGGGGTCTACAACACAGTGTTACAGGCTGAATGCCTGGGGATCTCACTGGCAGCTTCAGCTATTATAAACAGGGAAGTTGTGGACCACTCAATACGCATACTTTCGGACAGCATGGCAGTCCAGGCTGCAGGCTCCGGGCTGATCTTGGAGTGTCACAATCTCAGGATCACCGCTGCGAGGGGCTGTGCCCCTCTGAGGTACGGGTCTTCACCGATAGTTCCAAAACAGGTACTGGTACGGGTGCAGGAGTATTTTAGGAGGATCTTAACATGCGTATAGCCAGACCATTGGGGGTCTACAACACAGTGTTACAGGCTGAATGCCTGGGGATCTCACTGGCAGCTTCAGCTATTATAAACAGGGAAGTTGTGGACCACTCAATACGCATACTTTCGGACAGCATGGCAGTCCAGGCTGCAGGCTCCGGGCTGATCTTGGAGTGTCACAATCTCAGGATCACCGCTGCGAGGGGCTGTGCCCCTCTGAGGTACGGGTCTTCACCGATAGTTCCAAAACAGGTACTGGTACGGGTGCAGGAGTATTTTCGGAGGATCTTAACATGCGTATAGCCAGACCATTGGGGGTCTACAACACAGTGTTATAGGCTGAATGCCTGGGGATCTCACTGGCAGCTTCAGCTATTAAAACAGGGAAGTTGTGGACCACTCAATACGCATACTTTCGGACAGCATGGCAGTCCAGGCTGCAGGCTCCGGGCTGATCTTGGAGTGTCACTATCTCCTCAACCAGGTTGGTAGACACAACAATATAACCATTCAATGGATCAAAGGACACAACGACTCCCGAGGCAACGATGCAGCGGACTAACTCGCTAGAAGGGCTTCGATTATGGCGATTATGGGACCTGAACCCATTACACCACTCCCCTTCGGTTATCTGCGTCACCTGGTATGGAAACGCACCAGAAACCTACACCACAAACTATGGGAGAACCATGGTAAGTGCAGGCAGGCTAAAGAGGCTCTCCCGACCCTTGATGGCCGCTTGTCGAAACAGGTCCTACGACTATCTAAACCGCAATTGCGGCTGGTGACAGCCGCCCTTTACCGGTCATGGATCCTTTAATAAACACCTCTATGTAATAGGAGTCACAGACAGCCCACTCTCCAGAGCCTGCATGGAGGAGGACGAAACAACACACCTGCACCTGCACACCTGCTACTGAGCTGTCCTGTAGTCGCGGACTACAGGACTAAATACTTCGGCAAACCAGGTACCCTCCGAGAAATGGTAAGCAAAACGAGGGCGTTGCTCGCCTTCCTGGAGGAGTTGGCATGGATAGAATGAAAAGATCCTTACCTTTACGCAAAATACGCGCTTGGTCGTGGAGTTGCGGATGCCTGCCCGACATACAGACATACATACTAACATTGGTAAAAAACAAAAATAAAGTTACGCGTCGAAGGACTCCTCCAAATCGCTGTCGTCTGGAAACGTGCCTAGAAGACTCAGCATTGCCATGTTGTATGGCAATGCTTATTCTTTAGGTAAAGAACGAGGCAGCTCTCTGGTCACGCAAGGAATCGATCAGCCGACAGAGCATCTAATATATAATAATATTTATACAGCTTATAACGTTCTCACTGCTGGAATACAGGCTATATGAGAGAGATTGGCCCGCAATCCACCAAGCGGGCCTAATGCGGGATTTTGGTCCTAGAACATGCCGGTTACATCACGATGTTTTTCAAACTTCAAACAAAAGACAGGCTCATATTTAGTTTGTATGTTATACAATTGACATAAAGATCATTATGCTATGTACAATTTCGTTCCAAAACATCGCTTCCATTCCATTCCGCGGCGAATAAATTGAGCCTAAAGTTTATATGATTGGTCTGTCAATTAAATTTACATGATTATGACGTTTTCGCAATGGCTGTATATTGTACTTAAATAGTCTTATTTTAATCATTGCAGCATTCATTTCTATCTTTCAATACGAATACTGGAAGGAAAAGGTACTTACAGGATGATGTAGATTATGGGTCCCTTCGATGTGAGTACCCAGCGCGCCGGTTCAGACGATATTTCCTCCAAGCTTCACGAGAGGAGAGAGAGTTTGAGGATTCACTACACAACACCAATAATTTTATCACTTTTTAGAGTTTTAGCGGAGCGCGGGCGCACGTTGATGCGTGTCGCCAGTATGCGAGCGGGTTTGCGAGTGGAGAGGGCGGGGTTGTTCCGAAATGAACGGAGCAGGAAAGAGTGAGTCAATGAGTGCAGTGTAATTCAATGTTGCAAGTACGCGTTTTTGATAAAATACTAATAATAACAAGCATAGACAAAATAATGCGAATGGCGCATACAAATACTAACCAGTAGGCTCAGTTTTCATACGAACTACTTTATTTTAACGGTCCTCAGGGGATGCGTGTTCGATTTTTCATGAAAAACTTTCACATGGGGAGCCAGAGAAAGTATTCTTTCCCCCTCACCCTCCCATAAAATATTAGTATGTTTTTACCTACCTTAAGTGTACGGTTTTTCGGTGGGAAAAGCATGTAATCACTTCGCTCAGGGTGGAGTGGAAGGAAGTTTTAGATTTTTACTGGCTCAATACCCACCCTGTTCTTTCAGTTACCTTTGTGTTTCAGGGTCGCGGTATCTTGTTAAAACATTCCCACAATCCTGGACATAGTGTATACCATGATATTTTGTTCCCTCCCCCCATCAAAGATCTCCCTTTAAATGTTATTGCGTTTTCATTTCACCAAGCTTAGAAATATGAAACAATTGTGCTACTGCTCTAACAATAAAAGTATAAAAACGTCTTTTACCATCGCAGTACGATTCTTGTCTTTTGAAATGAACAATTTTGAATATTGGATTTTTAAAGACTCGCTCGCTCGTTGGATATTGTTCTGACTTTAGTGAATTGGTCTTACGAACATTGGAAGTCCTTTTATTTTATTTTACCAACCACCATAATATTTTCTCTTGGAATAACAGGAATAATTTTAAAGGAATTATTCCCATATTAAATGCCAAGGATTTTTCAATTGAACATACTTTGATCTTATAACAACAGAAGACTTTGGAAATGAGATATTCCGAAAAATTACTGGCATCGTTCTAACGGATTTTTTATCCTCGGTTCATCAGTACATTAATACATCGTTTCACTACATTTTTCGCTGGAAAAATATTTTTAAATTAGCGAAGCAAGCAAACCACTAGCAGAAGCTAGTTGTCAATAAACAGTGATAAAAGCAGTGATGCGCAGGTTTTTTTCGATACCTAGTTTTAGTTTACTTTTAGGTTTAACCAGTAGCAATTTTAAAAGATGTTTGAAATGAATATTCCACATTTGTAACAATATAATAGATTGAATGCCTTTAAAATCATTATTCTTATAAAACAGCCAAGATTCTGAAAGATTCCGGTCCAGAACCGGGCCCGGTTTAGTCATTTATACATAAAACATTATTATGGCATTTATACGGTATAAAAAGACGGCTTGTTAATTCTGTATCAATCTATACTAAACACGCTGACGCATTTAGATTTTATTATCATCAAACTAAGTTCAAAGTACTTGAATATAAAGACCATGTCCCATATAATATCTCGAACGACTTTAGTACTGACGACTTTCTTAATCCCACTATAATTAAGTTAGTTTTAAGGGGACGTAAGTGTTAAACAAATTATGCTGGAACTTTTTTGAGGTGTGTTAAAGCAGCCATGTAAATGAGTGTTCAGAATTTCAGAATATGTTTTGCAGTGAATACAGCATTACGTACTTTGTTATAAAGATATTCAGTATTAAGCAACGAGGGACGATTTTCTGTTTAATTTAAATAAGTACTTGTACTGAATTAGAATTAAATACCTACTGCTTTGCATACCACTTAAGCTATAAAAGCGATTGTTCCGAAAATTAACTTCTGTATACTTTGGTGGATTAGTTCCAATGCCTTTCGTGTTTGCTAGCCTTTTTTATTCGACAAAAATATACGGCAAATTTAAGTTACACAATTACTATGCGAAACTTGCAATTAGAAATTCAAATAATTTAGAATAAACCGCTATGCAGTTGCATTTCTCATGAATTCCTTCTTACCACGATCTAATAAGTTTTCCTAATTAAGATGCAACTTTGGTTACAGCGCATTTTAAAATTGATGTTCTGATTTGAACCTTCGTGCATCAGTTGCAAGATCGAATGTTAAATAAAGTTTTGCACGTAGAAATCGACCTGTTCTAATTATATTTGCAGTCTTATTGAACATGAGTAAGACAATTTCGATTCAATCATCAAAATTCTTTCTCTAGACGGTCGTTTCAATCCCGAGGGTCTACTTCCCCAATACATTTACGGAATCAACTTAATTAAGGATCTATTACTTATTTTCTTTTAGCGTACAAACATTTTATTTCTAGGTACGTTTTGACCGTTGACTTTTATTTTCTGAGCACTGTGTAGGGTTCCATTTAAGTGAGTTTCTCACAAAAAAGCAAATTGGCATTTTATGTCTGGCCTTGTTTGTTAAGAGCTACATTAGTCTGTGTGTTGGATCAATTGATGTTTAACTCTTGATGTAGTAGTTGAAAATTCATCTTAAACTCATCTAACTTCTCTATAATTAAGCAGAAATTGAAAGTCAACAAACCTCACTTTATAACAGAAAATAACTGAATAAATATTGTCAGGCATTCTTCTCATTGTTTCGCGAAATTAAGTCAGACAGTATTGAAACTAATGGTTGAGTTTCCAGCCTAAATGTTTTATGAGGTAATGCAGAGCATGAATCGTGAACATTCGTCCTGAATTTTGCTTTAACTAAAATATATGAATACAGATGGCATACACCATTAAATATGGGCTATGAAGTTGATGTTTCGAGTATTTTTACGGAAATCAGGTTTGAATTGAATTGTACCTACCTATTTACCTCAAAAAGAAGAGTTTTTAATTTTAAATATGGCTTTGATAGCACAGACTTATTATATTTGTGTTGTTACGCTTGTATCTATGAGGAACGAACTATAGGAGTATACTTATTTATTTTCATATATCGACGGTTAAAAGCAAATAAGGTATAAGCGACATTTTGGACTGGTATTCTTTTGAAAGCCGACTGTTTCTTGTGTTCTATTATCTTTTATTTTGTTATATTTCCCGATTGGAAAATTAAAAACTGTTTTAGTTTTCACAATGTTTTAATAAAAAAATACATCAGTTTTTCTAAAATTCTAAACTTTGAACGGCTCTCTTGAACATTTCTTTTTTGTCGCTTATACCCTATTTCCTTTTAACCGTCGATATATGTTTAATATCTAAAATTTGAAAAATATATGAATGCCTTTTACATACGCTAGACTTTTCGAGCATCAAAAAGGGTGTTTACTTATTTTCAGTTGAAGGTCAGATGGACTGCACCCCTATTACTGGTCAGATTTTAAGACGTTCCAATTATAATTCGAAAAGCCCAAGATAGATTGCTCGATTTATCACAATATACTTTTGACTATACAATATTACACATTATTTAATCTACACAAGCTGCTTCTTACGATTTTGTTCACTTGCTTATATCGCATATTTTATTATAATAAAAAGAAGCATACGTTCTATTCTAAACTAAAATCTATGCAAATATTGTCGTTCATCCATTTCGGCTTGTTTAATTAATATATATTAATCCATACATCGAAATTTTCACATTTTATAATATTCGTATAGATTTTTCAAATTAATTTCATAATACTGATAGTTTTAGCAACCTGTAATAATTTCCTTACATATTGCTGCTTTATTTCTACATATAATAGCAGACCAGAGGTTTAACAATTAATATGAATAGGAAATAGTTATATGAAGCAATTAAGTTATAAGAAAGTAATTCAAACCAAATTGTCTTCTGTCAGGCCGATCGTGACTTCCCTTTGCGTTTCTAAACATTTTTTTTTTAAATCTAAACAACTGCAAAAAAATACAATTTTTTATTTTGTTGTACATGTGTTTTGTCATTCTAGTGATAAATGATATTTGTTTTGTAAATTGTAATGTTACTTAATAAGTATCATTTTTACTCGTCATTTTTTCCGTAAATTTTGAACTAGATGAGGCTGGTGTTTTATAACTGACCGAAACAAGCTTCTGACCTTGTTTCTTACTATAAAAACTATAACTATAAAACACCTCAAAATCAAAGTCTCTACAATCTGTATTTGTCAAAAGACATGAAAACCTTGTAGGTCGAAGCGATTTTTTAAGGAAAAATGCCTACAGATTTGAGTGGGAGTGTCCAAACAATGCAAGCATTTGTCAGATAACGTATAGCTCAACTTAGAACTGTAAGGAGCTCAAGTGAAGTAATTCTCCTATTTTAAGAAGACGTCGTATTTGCATCGAAGTTGTAAGCTGTCAAAAACATCTTAACAATGAATTTCCCTTCATTTTGAAAAACTCTTAATATTAATTGTCGCTAAGATGTGTGCGCCTTAAATTTTAAAGCTGTTTTCTTCGAACAGTAAGTCTAGCTCAGCTAGTAGTCTAGATAAAAGCTATCTCTTTGTAAGATCAAAACTAAGTGAGTTGAACCACAAACATTTACCACGCACAACAGCCCACGGCATTCGTAGCCCCAAATCGCAACAAAAAACTATATTCCCTTTTTTGATGTGAAATTTCGCGCACGGCAGTAAAACAAGTGACAGGACAAATAAAACAGTAGACCAGGCAAAATATTTGTCGGAAAAAATGTCAGAGTCGCCATTGGTCGACGGTGCGTGCCAGGAAAATATTTTGCAAGCGAACATTATATACACGCGTCAATTTCGGTAGGTAATAATAGTTGGGTGCAGTTTAACAACTGAATTGGAACGGAAAATGTTTTTTGACATCTTTACTGACAAATGATATTTATTTTAAAATTGGTTACAAAAAAATTGACCGTAGAAGTTTACGCGTATGTTTTAGTTAAGAGCAGGCAATAATAACACACAAGTAAGGTACTTTCTGTAATCATCACCACTGCTTACAAAACGTTGAAGAAAAACATCATAAAGGAACCAGTATGTCCTGGGACCGAAATAAACGGAGGGGTCTGCTTGTCTAGAAGTAACCTATTCACTCTTGACTTAAAGACTCTCAGGTTGTAACTATCAGGAAACACAGACTCCGGCAGGGAATTCCACTCCTTAGCCGTACGCACAATTAAAGTATTCCCAAAACGTTTGTAACGATGGCGCATCGCCGTTTGTCTTATAGGCTGGTTATGTTATGTTAGGGTGGTGATGTATCTAAAATTGGAAAATGTAACCTGGTCTGAAAACCTGCAAAACTTTGGATTTAGAATACTATGTATACACAATTCAGAAATTGTCATAGAAATTGAGGATTATGTCAAAAAACTAAAAAAATTGTATCTATGTTAATTTGCAATACAAATACGTAGGAACGAGTAAAAATTATAATAAGGTTAACATAAAACTTAGATATATTGGTACAATTACTATTATAAATTTGGTTTGATGCATATTTTTCCAACAAAGCAATGAATAAGTCCTAAATTTATTGATTCTGTAATATGCGCAAATAAACGCTTTTTCTTTTTATGTCTAGAAAAAACAGACTTAGACTTAAAACTCCATTGAAAGACAGACATAAAACATTCTTATTATATATTTCCTACAATAACTTCGCATTTCTTTGGTTTCCTCAAACTAAACAAACAAAACGTTTCTTTGAATATTGTTTTCTGATTTTTCAGAGAATACTTAAAAGTACTTATGAAAAGAACCCCCGAATATTATGTTTCTATATAGTAATATAAAGTAATTTCTGTGGGTTTTTGCAAAAAAAATGTTTAGCATGTAAAATATGTTGTAGTGTGTTAAATCGGTAATTTTTGTTTTAATTATTTGGCAACATAGTGGGTGTAAATTAAAAGACTTTGCCAAGAAAGCAGTTTAAACTGAACCTACCTATGAAGTTTAACCACGTATGTATCAGCATCCCCAACCGCGTTCACCGTTGGAACCACCACTCACACAATATTACATGACTGAGAAGATGATTAGTGTTTTTCACTAGTGGAAAATGGTTACCCCTACTCTAACCAATCCATTATAAGCACTAGATCTTCTTAAGTCTTTTTCGACGACAACTGAAGATTTCAGTATATTCTGGATCAAACTGACCGAATGCATTATACTTGTACATAAATAATATCACCCATGGTTGACCATTTTGTTTTACAGACACATGACTGACTGTCTGTAAAACAAGATGGTAAATACTCAGTAGTAGGTATTTACCATTTTGTTTTACAGACAGTTTTAATAATAAATATATAAATAATAATGGCCCGAGTAAGGGTCTTCTTTTTAAGTTGTCTCGTCGGCTGATCGATTCCTTGCCCAAAGAACAAGCATTAGCATACAACGCGGCAAAGCAGCCAATCTTCTGGACACGTTTCACGTTTTAGTTTTTACCCGACTGCAAAGGAAGGGTTATGTTTTTCGCGCGTATCTTGTATGTATGTATGTATGTATGTTTGTAATATTCTTTATTACCTCATATCTCCAGAACCGCTGAACGGATTCACATAATTGAGGTATCGTTAGATTCGTCTTAGCAGCCCAAGTGTTCTTAGATAGATGAAATTTGAAAAAATCAAATATGGCGGCTGTGCGAAGCCATTATACATAGTGAAAAAAAAATGTTTTGTTTCGAATACCAATTTCGGTATCAAATTAAAGGGCTTATCGCAAGGATTTCAAAAAGGTATATCATATTTATCATTAGTGTAATACTAGCAAAAATAATACAAAGAGAAAGTTTAAAAATATGGACTTAGAGCTCTTTCACTTTCTTAATCCGCTGGGTTGCCAATGTGACATGACCGGGAAAATAAAAAAAATGTTAATTAATATTTTAACTGAAAAGATGAAAAAAAAAATATTTAATAAATCTAAAAAACCCGACTGCTCTACTGAAATGCAAGAAACAAGCACATTTTTATTTTTAAAATGTGCTTGTTGCTAGTGACAAGCAGGCGGACCCATCCAATTTAAAAAAAAAAAATATGTTCAATTGGGTCCCGCCTGCTTGTCACTTTTAAAAATAAAAATGTGCTTGTTTGTCGGGTTTTTTACCCGACTGCAAAGGAAAGGTTATGTTTTGCGCGTATCTTGTATGTATGTATGTATGTGTGTTTGTAATATTCTCTAAAAAAATTTAAAAAATTTACATTTGAAAAAATTAAACATGGCGGCTGTGCGAAGTCATTATATACAGTGAAAAAAAAATGTTTTTTTTTCGAATACCACAATATGGGTATCAAATTAAAGGGCTTATCACAAGGAATTCAAAAAGGTATATCATATTTATCATTAGTGTAATACTTTTTTTTTTATCGTGGTAAAATTATCAAATAAGTCCTCCCACCCCGGGCAGGGTGGGAGGGACTGGCAGACTTTTACTGACACAAATCCACGGTGCTCCTTCAATAACCCTTTACGTACCGGGGTCACGGTAATGAGATGAGTCCCACGACCCCGGCAGGCTTCGGCCCTCTACGGGGGGGCCTCGTCATATTGCTGACGCTCTTTGAGGCGTGCGTGGAACACAACGCGCCGTCGACCCGGGCATGGTCCATGGTCGGACAGCGAGTTGCCCTTTACTCGCTGTCCGCATGCCCCCGCCTACGGTGGCCGGAGATCGTCGGCCGACGTCCGACGCCATGGGCGTCTACCACTGCGGCTGGGCTGGAGGGAGGACGCCATCCTCTCCCTCACGCGGCCCCGCAGCATGGCCTCGACTAATGCCGGGCGCGAGAGGTCTCCGCCTATTGCCGCCGTGAGGACACGTCGGTGCTCTGCCCAAGCGGGGCAGTCCTGCACCGTGTGCTCGACTGTGTCCTCAGGGCGACCCTCGCAGTGGTGACACCCAGGCGTTTGTTCCTTTCCCATCAGACACAGGTACCTCCCGAAACTTCCGTGTCCAGTGAGGACCTACGTCATGCGGTAGGTCAGGACGCCGTGACGCCGATCTAGCCACTCCTCAAAGAGGGGTCTTACCGCCGCAATTGCGGCGTGCCCGGCCTTCGGTTGCGACAGTCGTTCCCTCCATACTGCCCTGAGATCACGCCGGAGCTCTTCCCGCCGCGCCTCGACTTCTCGAGGCAGCGGGGATACGCCCCGGTGCTGCGTCTCCAGGCGCCATTCATAGACGCGCTGGAGGGCAGTCGCCTCCAGATCCCAGGGCAGCAATTCGGCAAGGAGGTTGGCCGATTCGCCGGCGATCGTACGGTATCCCCGGATCATTCGGATAGCCATGACCCTCTGGCATGCGACCAACTTCAGTGGTCGCGTCCGGATGCTCAGGGCCCACACTGGGGACCCGTAGAGGGCCATGGACCGCATGACGCCGGCGTACAGCCTTCGGCAGGAGGCGTTTGGCCCGCTGAGATTAGGCAGGAGTCAAACTCAGGAAATGCTCCCTGAAGTTCCACCGGCTGTCGAGGACGAGTCTCAGGTACTTTATCGTCCTCCCGACGCCGATGTGAACCCCCTCCACCGTTATGTGGGACTCGGACCGTGGCGCGTTCCGACCGCCATGGAAGCACATGGCCTCTGTCTTGTGCAGCGCCACGTCGAGTCCCAACTGCCGGATCCTTTGAACGACTGTCGCAACCGCTTGCGTCGCCAGGTCGGCCCCCACCTGGTGCGACTCTCCCTGCGCCAGGACGAGTGTGTCGTCAGCGTAACATATTACGCTGACGCCGTCAGGGAATTAGTGTAATACTAGCAAAAATATTACAAAGAGAAAGTTTAAAAATATGAACTTGAGCTCTTTCACTTTCTGAATCAGGTGGAGTGCCAATGTGACACGACCGGGAAAATCAAAAAATTGTTACATAATTAATATTTTAACTGAAAAGTTGAAAAAAAAAAAGTTAGTTAAAAAATCTAAAAAACCCGACTGCTCAACTGAAATGCAAGGAACAAGCACATTTTTATTTTAAAAAGTGACAAGCAGGCGGACCCGTCAAATTTAAAAAAAAATACGTTCAATTGGTCCCGCCTGCTTGTCACTTTTTAAAATAAAAATGTGCTTGTTCCTTGCATTTCAGTTGAGCAGTCGGGTTTTTTAGATTTTTTAAATAACTTTTTTTTATGTAATTTAAATATGGTGAACTTTGATGGTGAATTAACATTTTTATAAATAAAAACATGACCTGAACAATTCTACCTTAGCTTGTTCATTAATATAATTAGTTATTACTCCAAAATATTATTTAAATTTTATGTTAAATAAAGTTCTTTTCAACACTTGAGATCGTAAAAGAATACATTGGTTTTGTCGGACAAAGCACATACATCTCTAAATATAAACACGTTCTGTAATCTCTTTGTAGTACAATCTCGTCTACTTTATTCTTTGAAAGATTTTTCTTAGGAATAAATCCCAGTTTTAAAACTGTACACTGAAGACATTAGTATTCTAAACAGCTAAGAATAATCTGGTCGTGACACTAGCTAAGAACAGTTAGTGTCCAAACGCTTTGATGGTGTTGATTAAAGAAAATTAGATTATTCACTGTAAATATTTTACTTTTACAAGTAGAAATGAACATAGAAAAACGAACTCAAATGTTCGATTTATAATTTATTATTATAATTCAGCACATTAATACGAAAATGAATTGGCCGTTAACCGCTGTGCGATCGGTGGCGGTTAGTGGATGTCACATGTCTTCGAATTTTTGGTCCTAGAACTTGCTAGTTTCCTCACGATGATTTCTTCACAGATATGAAAGCAAGGTGATATTATAAATTACACAGAGTAATGTGCCAGACTGGGTTTCAACACTCGAAATGCAACTTGCGAGTTGGGCCACTGATCCGCCTGTGTGTTATAAACAATGGCATTTTATTCAGCATGTTAACTAACAGAGTGCGTTCCCGTTAAACCGCAATAGTATAAGCACATCAATTAGATCGCCACACACGCGGCCCGTCATTCATAAATAAGTTGCGACGTTGCCGTCCTTCAAGTACGCGTGTACAGAGTGTTTCTTTTGCGTATCAATTTAACATTTTAGTGAATATTTTAATATTAAAAAAAAAATTGTTTTCGAATGGTAATATTTTTTTAGCATGACTGTATGGATGCTATACTATTGCGGGTTAACGGGAACGCTCTCTTTAGTTAACATACTGTATTTTGAGTACACAGTATTTTTTACAAAACTGTGTATTTTTTGTTAAACTGCATTTTAAACAAGATTTTTTGTTATCTTACTGCCAATTATTTTTAATTTTACTCTTTTTACTGAAAAACTCTCTCGTAGTCTCTGAAAGACTCGTAAAACTAGGTACTGTTAAAAAATTCCGTCATCAGTATATAATTACATCCGGAATTTTAATACGAATGATAATTACTGTGGCCTAATTATCCGTCTCTGAACTTGTTCATACGTTACAAATCCTTGGAAACTTGTTACAACTTGTTAACTTTTCATGACACTGAATTCAGTTACAACAAAGCCAGTTCGGCTTTAGGCTCTGCATTCACGTTTTTGCATCTTCTTTACTTATTAATATTATTTTGTTATGGCAGAATATAAGTTATTGATGGAATAAAATTATAAGAAATATGTAGTGAGGTATTTCAAATTCCTTTTGCAAATACGTTAAGTTTTCATTCAGTCTAAAAAAAATGCAGTCTTATAAATAAAGTGCAAAAGAAAATATTACTCATTCGTATTCAATTACTCTTATGACATACAAGATTCTTCCAGCGGTTTTGCTCGCGTGAAAAGGTAATTTTTTCAGTGAAATTAATGTAGTCTATTTTTAACCGACTTCAAAAAAAGGAGGTTTACAATTCGTCCTGAACTTTTTTTTTTTATGTATTTTACCTCATAACTCGGAGATGGCTGGACCGATTTCAAAAATTCTTTTTTTGTTTGAAAGGGTATACTTTCTAGTTGGTCCCATTGTCGTCACGTTTGGATCTGATGATAAGATCATGGGGAAATCGAGGGAACTCTTCAAATATTATAGGCACACCTATAGCGTTTTGGGTATTTCTTATAGTACCTTGTGAAGTTGCTCTCGAAAAGCACCATGTGAGGAAGTGGAACTGATGATGAAGACCCCAGATGGCCACCGACACTACTCAATAATAAGTATTTCGTTGATTGCGATTAGATTACTTGAATATGGATGTTAAGCACTTTATGCTCGTCACAATGCATATGGTGAAGTAGAGCTGATGGTGATGTACCAGGAGAACTCCTCAAAAATTAACGGCTCTGCAGCGGGAAAAGCAATATTTTGTAAAAGATGATAAGTAGTTGACATTTTGGCTTTTGTAATTAGGTAAATTACAAACCGACCCACTAAAAAGCGTGAAAAAAAACTTTTTAGCAAAAAATAAAACCAACTTCCATATAAAAACACTACAAAGGCAAAAATAACTTTAATTTCGGTAGTCGGTGTCTGTAGTTTTTTATTTTCGTTTTTGACACCGCCTTCCGAAATTAAAGTTATTTTTGCCTTTGTAGTGTTTTTATATGGAAGTCGGTTCTATTTTTTGCTAAAAAGTTTTTTGTTACTTACTGATAACGTAGCTTTATAATAGTGGAAGATTTTTTTTTAAATTTGTCCAATCATTGTTGAGTTTATCCATTACCAATAACAAAAAAAAAATCATGTAATATAATCAGTTAATTAGTTTACAATATTCCATTTTTCTTTGAGTCGACGTCACATTATCTTTTAATAACGTAAAATTGAAATCTCCAAAGCAAACTCTTGCTTCGATGGACATTGAGATTTCCTACGTTACGACAAGTCTTTTTATGTGACTGAATGACCCAAAAATATTTCAAAAGATGCTCAAGAGGTTCTTCATACTCTTCAACAATTTGCCTCAATTTTCAGGAAGCCTTCAAAAAGGTCAAGAAACGTAATTACTAAAAATATTTCAGAAAACATCCCTTTGTTGAAAGTGGGTTCTGGAGTAGGTACTTCGTTAAAATTCCTCACATATTATTCAAACTGGAAATCGTCGAGAACTTAGTCGAATTTATTCCAAAGAGATAGATCTTTAGTTAGTTACGGTCGTATGATTTAATAGGTAGTTTTAAAAGGTAAATAATGGGTAACTCAAGAATACCAAACTGTTATAAAAAATATGTAAAAAGGCGAATATAAACGTGTACAAGAGCAGTGCTAGCCTATTACTTACAGTCATGACTCACGAGTTGTCGGTCGTGGGTCGTGGATTGAGCTCAGGCACCCACATTATTTGTATTATTTATCTTTATCACTACTACAGCTTTCAAATCAGTACAGAAAAACATCGAGAGAAAGTCGCGTGCCATAGAACCCAATCTTCGAAGACATGAAACATCTACTACCCCGCACTAGGCTCACCTAATGGATTACGTTCCATTCGCTTTTACAGAGTAAAGGCTTGTAGCCCAGCGGTGGGAACGGCAAGTTATGTTTCGATTACAAAAAGGGGGGAGGGGAAGAAGAATTTATTGGGCACAAATAAAGTCGGCAACAGAAAAAGTGCACGAAAGCATGGCAAAGCTGATTATTTGACCAAAAATTAGGACAATTGTAAAATTAAATCTCAAATTTTATTGAATCCCACCCATACGCTCAAAACGTTTTGGGTATACTTTCATTGTGCGTACGGCTAAGGTGTGGAATTCTCTGCCGGAGTCTGTGTTTCCTGATCGCTATAACCTGGGAGTCTTTAAGTGAGTGAATAGGTTACTTCTAGGCAAGCGTGCTCCATCTTCGACCACATCATCACATACCATCAGGTGAGATTGTGGTCAAACGCGAGCCTTATTATCAATAAAAAAAATATGTTTATTAACATAAGCAACACGTACTTAACAATTTCCATCTGTCCACACATTTTACTTCATCATATTCTTCAGACAAAACCTTTATACGTTGATGACATAACACTATTACTATGTCAAGAAATTCTAGCTGCCATTCCAGTAGTCGACTAGGAGCTCTTCAAAAAAACTTACATCATTAATATTCTGTGGCCGCTCCACTCTCTCTTTGCTCAGTCACCAATTCTCAAAATTGGATTGTGACACACATAATTCTGCCTTTTATTTTATATGACATAATTTTAATTTTTTTTTTTTTCATGAAAGCTTGGAAAAGGAAATAATAGATATAAACAAGGACAGAGGGAATGCGAGAACAAATATTTTTAGACTGGCATCGTGGCGCGGCGTTGGCACAGATTGATGCGACGTTTATGTCAAAGTAATGTTGATTCAATGTAATATTATCGAAATAGAAGCAACCGAAAGAAATAGAAGAACGAACTAGATATGTTTTGTACGTTTATTTTAACTGGATGTATTCGTTAGTAGAAAGAATCTAGAAAATGTTTACAAATACCTATAGATAATACAAATTTAACTATGACTTGCATGTCCATTAATCATTTTCACTGTTTTTAATCATGATTTTCATTTGAATATGAACCAACTTTACATTTGATAGCATTATTACTTGCTTTAAAAAAATCTTTAACAAAAGTACTAATACTATAAAACTCATTCAATAGAAACCAATTAGTCAATGTCAAACAAAGTCAATGTCAAAGTACACGTCAATGGTAGCTTACTTGTCTTACTGAAGACCGAGGACTAATTATGGTAAACAATGTTTATTTATTAAGGAACACAAATTAACTACAAAATACCGTCAAAATACCCGAACTTTGTTAGCTACTTTACTTGTTACTATGTGTGTCTATACACATAGTAACAAGTAAAGTAGTTCTATAGAAATTAGTGCACTAAGAGTAACTAAAACTGAAACTGGCGATAGGAAGCTGTAGTTAAGTATGCATTATTAGTCTAATTAAGATTTTTAGGAAAGTGATAATGGATCAGTATACTTAAACCTAGAAGAAAGCTATGCCGTCGTAAGTTAAAAAACACAACTAGCATTTAAGTCTTTGTTTTATAAAAACTGCTGAATTACTGATAAAAAATTATGAATTTAGTGTGATAAAGTTAATGAGTAGGCTACAAATGATAGCAATAGTCCCATATCTATTACCGACCATCAGATAAATACTTATAACGATCAACTTACATTATTCCAACCACATTGTTTGTTCCAGACAAATTAAACGAACACTTTCCTTGACGGGTCTTACTCCGACTTAATTCTCGTTTCCTTGAACTATCCCCGCTTTGATGACAAACTCTATTTCGTACGAGTATTAAAACGAGCTATGACAAATTTGTCGTCTCAGACTGTTTCCCCGCTCATTTCGCTGGGATTATAAAAGCATCTTGCAAGCAAAGCGCGGTCGTTGAAAACTCTTAGCATAATAAATGAGAAAGAAACATGGTTTTTGTGTAAAAATATTCTAGAATGCGGGAAAAGATTTTTAAGTGGGTGAAAGGAAAATGAATGAGGTGACTCTAGAATATGTCTTTCTTTTTTACTTTATATTGCATCATCTTGCCAAGGAGTATCATGTTACCCACCTATTAGATTGTGGAGGTCAGGCAGTCACTCCATGTTGAAAACTGTTAACCAGCTGCATTCAGTTAGACTAGAGGTCAACGCCAACGTAGTTCGTGAAAGTCTAAGCAGATTTTGATGATAACATAGTTTGTGGTGCTGTATTGAAAATTTTGTAAGCCACTGAATTTAATTAGACTTTGGAACTTTTTTCTCTATTTGTACAGACGCCAGCAGCATGCTACCCGAAACTGTCAAAATTTCCCAATCAACCTTGAACCTAATTTCTTTAACAATAAAGTTGAAAATCTATTAAAGAAATTTGACAGATTGTTGTAGTGATGTGCTGGCGTCTGTACGTATATGGATTTGTCTTTGTTTTCAAAATAATCGTGTTTTGTTAAGTGCAAAATTCTGTTATTTACACGATAACTAGTAAAACACAAACCAGCTTTTGTCTGTCTGTCTTTTGTCTGTTTATCGGTCTGTCTGTTGGTCGGTCAGTCGGTCTGTCTGACCGATATTGAATGAATTGGAATATAATATAAAGGAGATTATAGGGCAATATATAGGATACATTTTTATTCCGGTTTTCCACAGAATACTAAAAATTAAGTAAGTATAGAAAATACTTAATTTTTTCCCACGCGGACGAAATCACAGGCAAAGATACTGTTTAATATAGACAATCCTTGTCAACGTTTCCAATGTAACTTTTTTTGCTATTTAATTACTTTGCGAGCCCGGCTGATTTTGATCAAGCTTAAAATAAAAAAAAAGGAAATGTAAACTGCCGTTATCTTGTGATACGTCCCATTAGATTACAATGAAGTAATTAAAATCAGCATTTATACAATATTCTGGATGTGCAAATTTCATGATATATTTGATGCAAAAAAGAAATCAGACCCTAAAATTTTTACGCCTAAAAAGGCCGTTCAGTAATAAGTTCCTAATATTGGACTAAGTTACACGTAGTAAATATTTAAGAATTTGATTTGACTCAAAGAGCTCGTGGATTAATAATGATAGCCGAACAGGTCAATATTCAAGATTAAGATTAAGAAACGCTTGCCAAATTCGATGCGTGGATGGGAACCTTCTTAACATATGTAATAACATTGAGTTTCCTCCGTGACTCGTAAAGCACGTTAAGGCTGCGTTTCCACCAGAGATGTGCGAGGATGCGTAGCGAGGGATGTGATTGTAAAGAACCAATAGAATCGCTTCATTTACCTCGCCTCGGTCAGCACAGCTCTGGTGGAAACGGCTGAGCGGAGCTAGATTTTTGCGCATACAAAACAAGCGAGGGATGTGTGCGAGAGATGTGTTGCGAGGGATGTGTTGCGAGGAATGTGTTGCGAGGAATGTGTGTTGAGAAGGATGTGTTGCGAGGTTTGCACATCCTCGCACCACACATTAATGCGCATTTTCACAGCTCCGCTACACATCCTCGCATGACACATTTCCATCGCACACCTCTGGTGGAAACGCAGCCTAAGCCGTTGATTCCGGCTTTCATTTGTTCATCTCCGACAGTCATCATGGTGAGTGAGAAATCGAAAATCGGAATATCGGATGATTTTGGATTTTTCGATTCTAGGACATGCTCAAAGGACGATCTTAAAAGTTGCTAACTCCCGCCCCTTTCTCTTTCCTACATCCCAGTTATATAAATCTTGTATTGTACTAATAGTCCGTCAACTTTTCATTATGCACATAGTTGTAAAATAACATACAATGCTTACCTATAATTCGCACATTACTAACAAGAGGCGGAATGATATAGTCTGCATCTCACATCCGACATCAAAATTTATCTTTACAAATAGATTTTTTTCATTTTTATGTCCACTGTTGTATAATAGATTAAAAAGAATCTTAAATATATATAACTTAAATTCTTTTAGTTGTAAAAAGCAATATATTTTGTAATTATTTACAAAATATGACATATGACCAGACGGAAGAGTTACTTGCAATATGCAAATAGAATGTTAAACACTAGGAACATATCTTTAACTATTCTTATCTAGATTTAGTTTTAGTTATTTCATGGATTATCTATACCTACCACTTAAGATAATTTGTACTTCATCATCTGAAGCACAGGTTTTTAACCTAGTAACTAGTAGTAGTAGTATTAGTTTTAATTTTCCTTAATTTAATTAATTCTTAAGACTTTTATTGTAACTGTATTTTGCAAAATTTTGGAAAAAAAAAACATTTTTTTTTTAATTTATTTATGCTACGTTAGTCATGCTAGCGAAGGTGGAGGCTGAACGCGTGAGGGAGAGATAACTTTCTTCCTCACGCCTCAGCCACTGTGGAAGACGCCCCAGTCATCAGGGATCACGAGCCGATCTCCAGCCACCGTATCCGTGGGCCTGCGGACGGTGAGCAGGGGTAGCTCACTGTCCGGTAAAGACCAATCCCGAATCGTCGCACTGCTGTTGCAAAATATCTCATTAAAAATGTGTTCCTGATTTTTCATTCCTTTCATTCGAGTTATACAGTCACAAACATTCGCACAATGAAAAGCTCAGTACAATAGTGTCATGCATTATATCATAACGTTGCTCCAGTTTTTAGAACCGATACCTTTCATTATTCCATGCATGAGTACACTCCTGTTGAATCAGCACTCATGATATTGTCAGCTCTAGTGGGATTGCTAGGAACAAAAGTGATTGGCGCTTTGTGGTATGGATATGTCATTGTTTATAAACCCCACTTGTAGGACTCCTTGATTTTGCTTCTTTTTTTGTAAAATGCATCTTGCTTAAAGCAGATTAAGCTTTTTATGTCGTTATTACATGGAAGAGTCATTTATTGTTGTGACAGTATTTTTAGTGGCCTCAGTAATAATACACGTTTTTGTACTTCATTTCTTAACTTCGACTATTTATTTGTTTGTTTATTCATACAACTATCATTACAGGTATTACTAAAAGGTACCACCCAATGCGACAGTGTAGCAATGGCGAAAAATAAACACATACACGAATGAGAAGTGGAATTCCCTGTTGGAGTCTGTTTCCTGATAGCTGGAACCTGGGACTCTTTAATTTAAGAGTGAAAAGTTACTTCAAGACAAGCCTGCTTTATCTTCGACCACATCATCGCTTAACATCAGGTGCAATGGTGGTCAAACGTGAGCCTTACAATAAAATAAAAACTTTTTACCAAAAAATTAAACCGACTCCCAAAAAACACTGCAAAGTGAAAAATAACTTTAATTTCGGTAGTCGGTGTCTTTAGTTTTGTATTTTCGTTTTTGGCACCGACTTCAGAAATTAAAGTTATTTTTCACTTTGCAGTGTTTTTTGGGAGTCGGTTTAATTTTTTGGTAAAAAGTTTTTATTTCACTCTTTTTAGTTGGTCGATTTTTAATTTACCTAGTTACCAGAGCCTAAATGTCAACTACTTATAAAATTTTACAAAATATTACTTTTCCCAATGCTGGGCCGTTAATTTTTGAGGAGTTCTCCTGGTACTTCACCATCAGCTATACATCACCATATGCATTGTAACGAGCATAAAGTGCTTAGTATCCATATTCAAGTAATCGAATCGCAATCCACGAAATACTTATTATTGAGTAATTTCGGCGACCATCTGTGGTCTTCATCATCAGTTCCACTTCCTGAAATGGTACTTTTTGAGAGCAACTGCACAAGTTACTATAAGAAATACCCAAAACGCCATAGGTGTGCCTATAATATTTGAAGAGTTCCCTCGATTTCTCCAGGATCCCATCATCAGATCCTGACTTTGGTCATAATGGGACCAATTTCGAAGTATACCCTATCAAACAAAAAAAGATTTTTCCAAATCGGTTCAGCCGTCTTCGAGTACTCGGTGATCATACATTAAAAAAAAAAAATACGCGTCGAATTGATAACCTCCTCTTTTGGTCGTCGGTTGAAAAGAATAACATTACGTTGGTAACATACAAATAGCGCTATCCTTGTTAATTCACTCAGAGCACAAAAAAATTATATCTCGATTGCATTTAAAAAATGCTGCTATAACATTTTTTTACCATTGCTCTGTGCCGCGCCGCGCTTAAACTTACCGACTCCCAATAGATTGAATGGGCGACGTCAGGCCACAACACGCTTCCTCAGATGTGACGGTTTCTACGGCTTATTGGTGTGATCTGGTATGGAAATATCGGATCGTGACTTGAGGTAACACTTATGAAGAATTTGAAAAAATATCTTTATTTCTATAGACACAGTTGTATTCTCTATAAATTAGAATATTCCGATAATAATTTAATCATTGTGTCAACCCTCTTGGGATAAGATAGAATATTATTCTGCCCTTTCCTAAAATACGAGGCTGTTAGGTGTTTGAATAGGTTCTACAATTATATGCATTAATTCATTGCTAAGCAAACAGAATGGACGTCTGTCCATCCATCTGTTTCAACCAATTGGTTTGATATCTCCTGGATAATTATTTAGTAAATGCTTAGTATACCTTAAAACTTCTGTGGCACATATTATAATACACAATGAGTAATATAAAAATACTAGTACTCACGCGGGGCTTCGCTCCCGTGGATTCTATCACGGTAAAAACATAACTCTCCTTCTTTGCAGTCGCGTAAAAAGTAGCTTATAACCTTCCTCAAGCTTCTAGCTACTTCCATACCAAATTGCATCGAAATCCACCCAGTACTTTCGAAGATTAGCGCGTTCAAGCAAACAAACAAACAAACAAACTTTTCCGCTTTATAATATTAGTATAGATAAATAAGTCTTCTTTTACTATTCCGTGTGACATATTATAAATGAAGTAGCTTAATGTGAGAGACTCAAATATCTGCCAAGTTCCGGAAGTGTTCTTACGGGACACCGCGGCCCCGGAAAGCAAAAGCAACTGAAGAGATAGGATGGCTTTTAAGTCAGTAGAAGTCTGATACTCCTTTACGCTCCACCCAGAGTGAGAGGAGTCATTTGGTGATTTACTCCCGTAAAAATGTTTCAAATATATTTTTATCTTGGTAAAGAATATAGATGGAGATTTACCCACGTTCCCTAAGGCTTCAATTCTGAAAATAAAACGATAATAGTTCTTTACTTATAGATTACATGAACTTATCCATATATGGTGAGTTTATGGTTTTAAGTATCATGTAGTGCTTGACCAACAGTAATTTAAACTCGCCTTATTTAAAATTAGTTTGATTCACATCTGGCCGGTTTTTTCCGGAATTGTGTTTTTAAACAAGGATACATGAAGGATTTTCTCTGTGAAACACACGGTCAGGTATTATTTGGATCTATTTGATCTGGTTTCCTATGAGGTCCTGTCGGAGAAGCTACGTGAAATGCATGTAATTACTGATCTGGTTGACATATTCAAATATTGGTATGACAATCAATTAAATGTAGTAAATTTGGCGGGTTGTTTTACTGAAGAGTTGGAAGCTGGAGTGTGGCGTGAGGCAAGAGGGATTTCCTCACCCACACTATACAATGTATATATGGACAACCTGATTTCCGAGCTCAGCAGTATGCTTGTGGGCTGTCACATTGAAGGGGTTGTGGTCAATAATTTAAGTTATGCAGATGACATGGTGCTGCTGAGCCCGTCAATAGTGGCCCTTCGCAAGCTATTAAAAGTATGTGAGTGATATGCCGAGTGTCATGGTCTGAAATATAATGTCGCCAAGAGCGAGTATATGTTTTTCGGCCTGAGTTAAAACACAATATGACCTTCCACCTGTTTCTCTTAATGGCTCTCCTCTAAAAAGAGTGAAATAATTTAAATATTTAGGGCATATTATCACTGAGGACTTGAAGGACAATGAGGATATTGAACGTGAACGCAGAGCGTTGGCTGTTCGTGGTAACATGTTGGCTCTACTCAATCACGCCAAAACTACAGAACATATTTAAATGAAAATTAGTAAGTAGATAGTTCCTGGAATAACACTAGGCTACTTTTTATACCGAAATTCCCACAAAGTCAGGATTTGCGCGGGAAAACCTTCCCACGCGAATGAAATCTCGGGCAGAAACTAGTTAATAATAATCTGTGAAATAATTTCTTTACCAAAACATATGATTTATTCTAGTTGGTATCACGAAGGATTCTTATGGTTAAAAAAAATCTGAATATATCAAGAACCAAAATATTTCGGACGTAAGGACATAGAATGTTCGTAACACGTTACGAAACATATTCAAAAAGATTTTTAATGAAAAAGAATTTGCAATCTATTGAGACTTACGACGAAATTGAAAAATGATTGAGTAATCGCTCCGAAACAAATGGAATTGTATTTAAATTAATTTGCAGAGTTCGTAACATTCAATTTGCGTACAAGACGTGAAGGTAAAACTGACTGGCAATGTAAATGTGTTGTAAATACATTTCTATTTTATTGGAAAATACAGACACACTCACTTGTACCTACGTATACATATACAATTTACAAGCCTGCCTGGTTTAGTTATATTTTACGTGAGACTTGAGATTTTTGCTGAGCAGCTGTTTAGATAAATTAGATTATTGCTTTACCAAACACATAAATAACCTAGTATTATCAGTGAAAAAGGCACTTAGTAACCTGTAAAACAAGTATTGCTATACTTACCATCGGCACTAGTCTCTCACTAGCATTTTAGAATCAGCCTGTCTCTGCTTTGTAAAGAACAATGGCGAAAGCTAAGCTGACTTTAATTTGACCGTCTAAAAGTGACTTATATACGAAAGCAGTTCTATTATTTTTCTACGTTTTTTCAAAGTATCACATTACCTAGTTAAATCCGGATAAAAAAATATTTTAAATGAAAAGTTATTTGATTTTTTCATTGACAATTAGTGATGCCATTTTGTATTTATTCTGCCAAGTGACAGTAAGTGCAATATTATTGTAATAACATCAGTTTTAGTTTGTTATTGTAACAAAAAGGAGTAAATGAATTAACAATAATGTTTATTTATAAGTGGAAGTGTTCTTTGTACGGAGGTAAAAATATTGTAGTGTAAAAATAAATGAATTACTTTCAATTAATGACTAGCAAAAAGACTATTAACCCAAGTCAAAAAATTATAACTGGGTTTGACAACTGTTTATTGTTCATGTCACATTACCCTCAAGAAAAATATTTATATGTATAATCTATGGTTAACTGATTACTAGGCGGCATGGCCTAAGACCTTAGCTTGTACCGTCAGGAACTAATCTACCTTAGAAAAAATCATGTCACAGACGCTTGCACATTCTGCCTTGTGTTGCTCTCAATTGTTTTCCGTTTTCTTTAATTTTCACTTGACCTGGACATAACGTACAAAAGTTCATGACTGAATTTCTATTATTCTCGGACTTCTCGGACAAAAATTCTTCCACAAACTAATTCAGAAAATGATGCCGAGTTAAACAAGATATTTTTCATTTAAAGACGCAAAAAATTAATCTCAGCTAAATTAATGTATGGGTGGCTGCCATTGTTCTTTATAAAATAATAATAATAATAATATTCCACAACTTTTCATACAACGCCATCTAGTCCCAAACTAAGCAGAGCTTGTGGTATGGGTACTAGACAACTGATAAACATACATATATATTTCTAAATACATACATATTATAGATAAATTACACCCAGACAAAGAACAAATGACCATGCTCATCACACAAACATTTGTCCTAGGTGGGAATCGAACCCACGACCTTGCGCATAGCAGCCAGGGCCACTGACCACTATACCAACGGGCCTGTCTGAAAAGGAAATAAATTTAATGTATTATTTTTAGTAACATCTTTTTTAGGGTTCCGTACCCAAAGGGTAGAAACGGGGGTCCCTTTTTATTAATAAGTCCATTACTAAGGCTCCGCTGTCTGTCTGTCACTAGACTGTATCTCATGAACCGTGATAACTAGATAGTAGAAATTTTCACAGTTGACGTATTTTAATATTTATTTTATTTATTTTTATCCCTATACAACAAATCTGATATTTTTTTATAGACAATGGTACGACTCGCACTTGCCCGTTAGCCTATGTCTCACTCGTTTTGATTGTTCATACTATGAACCAGCCTTCGTGATGCATGAAGAGGTACGTCACATTTTTTTTTGTAATGTGGAAAACAAATATAACAAATAAAATATGTATATGACAATAACGGTGTACATAAAATTTGAAAATATTCGCTTCAGTGCTTATAAGTAATTGGTCTAAATATTAGAGTCCGACCGAAGTTTCGGTTTTGGTTTCGGTTACGGCCAAGTTTCGGCCAAAAATCGTGTTTCGGCCGAAGATTCGGTTTCGGCCCACAGAAACTTGGATTCGAGATTTCTCGGGTTACGTTCGGCTGAGTGACTTCGCAAATATTTCGTTCGTAGCCGCTTGACCTACAGTGTATCCACGTATCGCACCTACTTCTGATATGTCACATTTTTGTTTTTGTGCTTTGTAAGCAACGGTAAGCCTCAAATTATTGTCTCCGTATGAATTCCAAATTAAACTTAACCTATGCATTGTTTTTATTCAGTTATATTTAAACCTTCTCCTATTTCCTTCCAACTAATATTATAAACGCGAAAATTTTTGACGATCGGTGGATCGGTGCTATAACGACTGAATGGATTTTGAAGAACCCTACAGCAATATAGGTCTTACAGTAGTATAGTAGACATAGGCGACAATTTATGAAGATTTTGGGTAATTTGGCCATATATAACGATAGTCCTCTGAGAGCTATCTTGGAATGTTACACAAATATAATGTACAGTGGGATTATTTGTAGTAAATCATTCAAAAAAGGCCACAACAGCAATATGTTTATATTTTAAAATTAACTTACTATAACCTTTTTACGGTAATCAAATTTGATGTAACATAATGTAATATTTGCGAAAGTGTTTTTATATATCAATATAAAACTAAAGTGTAAAATATTTTTCGTGTTCATTCAGTTATTTTTATTTTATGTTATTGTCTTTGCCTAAGTCAATGCCTAAGCCTGAAAGACAGCTGAGTGAAAATTGGTGATCGCGATCTTCAGTCCTGAAGGGTCCGCCACTGAGAAAGTCCAAGACTTCTCCTTTGACTAGATAGTTGTTTTTTTTTAGAATATAGATAGGCTGCTGATGATGTGATTGAAGACGAAAAACGCTTGCCTAGAAGTGTTCAGTCTTGACTTGAAGAATTCTAGGTTGTCAGGAAACATACGACTCCGTTAGAAAATTCCACTCCTTAGCTGTAGGCACTCCAATGAAAGTACTTATAAGACGTTTTGTATGTATGGGTGGGTTATCTACAATGTAACGATGGCGCATCGCCGTTTATCTTGTAATCCGATGATGATGGAACTGGCTTGGTAGAATTAGATTGTGCAATTCCATGGTACACTCTCCGAAATGTAACCCCTATAAAACCGACAGGCTTGCTACTTATCGCCGCTGTTCAAGGATCTATAGTTTTTGACTAGACGAATGCCTTGTTGCCAATCAGCCTCTTGGGCGGTTTCTCGATAGACTCAAGCGTGTCAAGTTGGTATTTGGCAAAACCCGTCCCAGAGATGAGAACAGTACTCCATAGACGATCAAACTTGCTGTTGGAACTTGTAGCTGATAGTCATAAAGACGTTAACTGTTTAAGTTTGATCAAAATTATAATGTTAAGTTAAATAGATATGGTGAGATTACTTTAGTTTCTTAGTGAAATTGTAAGACTGTAAAGATTTAACGATTTTATTATTACGGATAAGCCCGCTCTTGACCTCAATTGATGCAAGCTAATGCTTAATAATCTAATGATGAGGTCTACGATAGAACGAACGAGCCTAGAAGATGCCTGTTCACTTATTTTAAAGACTGACGGATCGTATCTCTGCCAGTTTATGTGTACCTCACATATATACCAGCAGAGAGGTCCAAACAAGCTGTGCGCACTATAAAAGTAGAGGTTTCTGCTACGACAAGACGGTATATTGGCCTAGTGTGGAAGGTAGCTTGGATTAGGTCTGGTAAGCCAGTAGTGAAAGTGAGATGGAAAGCTTAGGTTGTGCAGCTCCTGCACACACACTTCGAATCTACAATCTGTAGAAGACCGACAGACAAGCAGCGATTGGCCGTTGAGCCAAGCTTGTCTGCTTACTTGTTTTTTTTTTCTACCATATATTATTATGATTTAATTTCATTAAGATACTCAATAAAAGACTGTTACTGAGAGGAAGACTGAAACAAAAGCAGTAAAATTAATAATTAAACTAGTTTTTGTGCTACGACTTAAATTATCTAATTTCACAAATCAAATTAACATTTCATTTTAAGTAACCCTATTAACCTAGGTAAATGTAACAGGTAAAATGACCAACTGCTATTACAAGTCTGTAAACCTCATGTGAATTATCTTATTCTTTTAAAGTTTCGGTTTCGGCCAAAACTAAGAGTGAGGCCGAAGGTTCGGTTTCAAATCCAATTTCGGTCGGTCACTACTAAATATAGATAACTTAAAAAATATATATGAATTTCAGTAAAAACATCGGTATTTGTATGGTGATCTGACAGAAACAAGTGCTTGGAATGCTGAGCAGAACAGAGGGGCTTGAGTACGCGAGAAGCCTCAAGATAAAGTAACATTCTAAATGATAAAAGGTACGAGAAGGATCGTGACATTTTGACAGCATTTGACAATCCAATACACCTCGTTATACTACTGTTTCGCAATAATTCAAATAAAATTAAAATGTACAACAACCATCATTTTGAAATATCTTAAATACGATAGATACCAATGACAATGCTTACAAAAACTAAATTAACATTTACGGTTGTCAATTTCATCAACTTCTAATTAATCAAAATCTACTTGAGTGATTGCCACCTCATTTCCTTTCATTCCCAAATTGCTAACAGACTTCACGCCAATAAATCTCGCAAATTAAATGACAAGCAGCCAATTTCTACAACCACATTAAAGTCCAATTGGACGTCTCTCAATTTTAATTTTAAAATTAATGCTTAATTTCAGCCTTATTTTAATGAAATGCAAAGTAAACATAACTGAATACGGAAACATTGAAATTTTCAATTAACTACAATGTTCAAAGTATTAATTGGTATTAAAGTATTAATAACTGAGTTTTCACTTTCATAAATAAATTGATATGGTGATGGTTGTGTGCTTAATTAATCACCGGTAGCGCACAAAATTTGAAATGAATGCGCCATTGCCGGTCTAAATATCTGTATTTTGTATAACGTAGAACTTCTATTTAAATCAACCTTTGGTTTCCGTACCTCGATGGCGCCAACTTTAAATAAAGTGTATTTAATTTCTAAATCAAGTTAATTTCTTTTAATCACTTTAAACTAAATGAGGCCAGTGTTTTTAGGTGAATACCCTGTTCAGGAACACCGAAACAAAGTCAGTTCTAAAAGTATCTCCTAAAGATTCTACACTGCACTTTTAACATCACATTTTCCTTTCGTTAAGTTTTACGTTTAGATCAACACAGATACAGGTTCACGTGTGAGTACTAGGTATAAATATAAATCATTAATATAAAATAAAATTAAAATCATTTATTGGCACATGTAAATACAGTGAAGTAGTAGTTAGTTAGTTAGTCTTGGTGTAGTGAATTGACTCATTTAAATGTATTAATTCAAAACTACTGATGCTGATTCCCAAACTAAACTAGAGCTTGTGTTTTGGGAGACAGTGTTACAGTCATTACAAGTGATACAAAGTGAGTGAATATCGAATTGATTGTCACTGCGGTTTACATGGACTACACTATAACTAATAATTATAAGTTTAAACATTACAATTACTAAATAAAATAATATTTCCACATTTGATTATTATGTAACAGTATTAAAATCTGAGAACAGGCATAGTGGTAATAATTGGTTACAAGCACAATTTAAGGGTTTGAAAGGTGTGGGTGACTTCATATCCACAGCTATCAATCCGATGACGGAAAATATCGTCAGGAAACTGGCATATCTCGATAGCAAATCCGAAGTCATGCGACATCTACTAACCTTCACTGGCTTGCGTGGTGGATTAAGGACCATTACCACTCACAGAGAACTGTGTCCCAGTAGTGTGTTCCAACGTGTGACGGACTTGTGATCGAAAGGTCGCGGGTTCGAACCCCACCCATTACACAATTGCCGTGAACCCACTCCAGACACAAGCATATTTAGCTTAGTTGGAGGGATTAACAGGACTAAAATAAGTGGGAACGTTATGCGGGCTGTTTAGACGATAACCAGTTACTAAAAGGACCTCGAAAGTATACATAAATACATATGAATACTTATAAAGATACTATAATGTGCCCAAACTTTCATTTCAACCGCCGAAGTTCAACAAAGATGTATGAGTTAAACTAGATGTGTCTAGAATAACTATGAATTGCTCAAAATTACTGTTTGAACGATGGCTAACGAGCGGGAACCAATTTTGCGCAACGAGGCTTTCAAGTCGATCCTGCTGAGCGGCGAATATTGAAGCGGCGTATAATAAAACGAGTGAAATTAAGATAGCTATATATACAACGTGTAACGGAAACCCCATATCTATCCAAAAGGACTGAAGACAACATCTGGTATGGAGTCTCTATGCAAAGTTTCAGCTCAAAATAAGTGATTCACAGAATTTACCCCAAATTATTGGTTTCATATGTTTCTTGAATACCAGTAATAATAAACGTGTCACAGCACTATGAGGGTCATCACTTTCCACGTCACTTGCCAATAACACGATAATTCTCTTCGTTCTTCTTAATTTGAAAAATTCGGTCTCTGGTATCAGTGTTTTGGTATTTGTAATAAGTTCTACACATGTAGACTTAGGATTACAAAACCCTTGCCATATCGTTTGTTATCATCCAAAGAAGCCATGCACTTGGTTTGTATATACCCTTTAAATTACACGTTGCATAATAAAAAAAATCATTAATTTAAATACAGACACACACAACAACTACAATTTTTATCTGCTTAGTCTTTTCCCAACTATGTTGGGTTGACTTGCAGTTCAACCGGATGCAGCTGAGTACAAATATTTTACATGGAACGCAAAAAAGCTAAAGACAGGCGAGGTTGAAACCTTCTTTTATAATAAAACTAGCTTCTACCCGCGACTTCGTACGCGTAGGAAGGTTTTCCCGCGTAAATCCCGATCCCGTGGGAATGTCGGGATAAAAAGTAGCCTATGTGTTATTCGAGGCTGCCAACTATCTACTTACCAAATATCATTCAGATCCATTCAGTAGTTTTTGCGTGAAAGAGTAACAAACATCCATCCATCCTCACAAACTTTCGCATTTATAATATTAGTAGAATAGGAAGTAAATAAAAAGTAAAAAAACTAAAACCCGACTACGACACAAAAATCGACGCTAAAAAAGGATGAAACAAGATTTTCAGGATGCTGAAATAAACAAGGTTACTGGAAAAACAAGAACAGTACAAAAATAAAAGCCGCAGTCACACGTTATTAATTGTTTTGTTACGGTTGATATCCTATATAACGTGTGACTACGGCATTTATTTTTGTTCTGTTCTTGTTTTTCCAGTAACCTTGTTTATTTCAGCATCCTGAAAATCTTGTTTCATCCTTTTTTAGCGTCGATTTTTGTGTCGTAGTCGGGTTTTAGTTTTTTTACTTTTTATTATTTAAACTATTTTGGTGTTCTATACTATTTACTTTATTTATGATAAGTACAAGTGAAGCCCTTTCAAATGATACCAAACACGGTGTATCTATCTTATTTTTATTTTTACACATGACTTTTTGTCTGCTAAAGGACGCCACGTTAAATTTAAGCAATATTTTTGATAAGTACAAGTAAAGCCCTTTCAAATGATACCAAACACGGTGTATCTATCTTATTTTTATTTTTTTACACATGATTTTTGTCCACTAGAGGGCGCCAATTAAATATAAGCAATGTTTTGGAAATGTGCATGTGACGCCCTTTCAAATGATATCAAACACGATGTGTTAATCTTATTTTTATTTTTTAACACAACACTTTTTGAGCGCTAGAGGGCGTCACATTGGGTTTTGTGACACGTCACGTAGCCTATGTTCAGCGGACGGTCAAGACGGTTCTAACGATACCTCATTTGTCGAGTTTCGATACGTAGCTTTGGAGCTATGAGGGAACAGATGAACATACACACATACATACATACATAGCCTGTCAAAATCATAACCCTCCTTTGGCTTTGCCGTTGTCGGGTAAAAAGGACATCGTTTGCGAGACACTGAAAGATGGACGCATCCCATTTCATCTCATTATTTTTAAGGAGGAATCTAAAATTGGTTTCGAAAAACTCTTGAGGGTTTAAGGCGTGGAAAAGAAATGGTTCCTTGTTAAAATTGTGGAATGGTGAACCTATTTTGTTGTGGAAGTGAATGATAGTATTTTTTTTTTCAATTTTTTTTATCTGCACTCACTTGAAAGTTGAAAAAGAACAGGACAGTCAATATTTAACACGTGTACCGACTTACGTTTAAATCCACTCAACTATTAAGGCCTGAAGAGGAAATAACACTACAGAAAAACAGTTTTAATTTAGTATTTTAAATATAAGAACAACTAATAAAATAAACGTTCTAGAACGCTACGCAACTACCCAATTATTTTACAGGTTATTTTTTATAATAGGATTGATTAAATATTGTGCTTTGAATTACTTTAATGCAATAGTTATAACACAGCCATATTTAATCATCAAGTAAAACTTACATAGGTTAAATAGGTTATAATGATAAATAAATGCTTATGTAATTCTGTGTACCGACATAGCCCATAGAATTGTGAAACTTTAGTGGATTAAATATTCCAAGTATGAAAACTATTATCAATAGGTTTTGTATTATTGTTAAAATCAACCCAGGGCCAAAAATGTGTAGTTTCTTTGGATAAATCATCAAATGCCTCCTCGCGTTCTGAGTGGAGTGGAAGGCAGTTTCAGGCAGGTTTGTAACCTTGTAACATATGGACAGACCTACATCCACTGTGTTTGTTTAGCAATGGAATAATATATACAACGTGTAACGGAAACCCCATATCTATCGAAAAGGACTGAAGACAACACCTGGTATGAAGTCTCTATGCAAAGTTTCAGCTCAAAATAAGTGACTCACAGAACTGACCCCAAATTATTGGTTTCATATGTTTCTTGAATACCAGTAATAACAAACGTGTCACAGCTCTATGAGGGTCATCACTTTCCACGTCACTTGCCAATAAAACGACAATTCTCTTCGTTCTTCTTAATTTGAAAAATTCGGTTTCTGGTATCAATGTATTGAAATATCTAATATACTCCACACATGTAGACATAGGATTACAAAACCCTTGCTATAACTTTTGTTATCATTCAAAGAAGCCGTGCACTCGGTATATATATACCCTTTAAATTACACGTTGTATATACTTGTCATACCTATTTAAATACCTATCAACCTCGTCTCTTGGGAAAGGGCAGAATAATATTCTATCCTATCCCAAGAGGGTTGTCATGGTACAATGATTTAATTACTATCGGAATATGCTAATTGATAGAAAACATGACTATTCCAGTAGTTGCCCTTGCGTTTTCAGGCCGTGATATCTCTATAAAACATCCCTGCAACCCTGGCAAGCAACGGCTCTATCGGTATCCTAGTATGAAAAATATTTTTGAGAAGTTTTACATAATTGTTAAGATCAGCCTAGTGCCAAAAATGTGTAGCTAACATAGCAACAGCTGTGGAAGGCTTTCGCCGAGAAGTTCCACGCTTTTGAAGTTATTCTTATATCTTGATAACACAAAATATTGTTTAAAATATCAAAAAAATATGGAGAAAAATGGTGGTGAAACGCGAGCCTATTAACAATAAAAAAATCTTTAGTTAATGTTAAAACCAATGTTAAAACAAAACAAAATATTCAAATCCGTACGAGTTAAAAATTAAGGTTAAACAACACTTGCCGAGATAGATTCATGGATGGGTGCCCATTCATACCATAATATCAAGACTTCCTGAGGTCTCATCAGTTCATTCAAAGCTTTGATACTCAACTTCATCCGGTTAGTCTGAAAGCCGGCCTCTATATTGCTTAGTAAGGCTTTGATTGCAAAAGTCGTTATAATAATTATGTTGATCTATCTAACGTGACTTTTTAGACATATTAAGACTCTAATGCGCTTCTTACTTTCAGGACGAGGTCTGCTAAAGGCAGTCCAACGCCTGTCCGGGGTAGTGGAAGCCATATCCGTAGCTCCAGAGGGAAGCGAACGAGGGAACAAGGAGATAAGAGTAAGTAAAAGTCTGAAAAATCCCTCCGCTGAACCTACGGCGGAAAATTTCCACAGCACGAAAAAATAAGTTTACGTGAGTTGAACTTCTCACGTCTCGACTCTCATCATATTCCAACATTCGCAAATATAATTCGTAATAATTCTCCACGATGTGGCTCGTATTCCAAGGAGGTTACATTCACTAGAGCCTTGACCACCGATAGTTGGCCCTCGACTCCAGCGTACTACATACTTTTTTTCTTTTTGGATGCTTTTTTTAAATATGCTTGAAATAAGAACCGTAAAGGAATAAAAGAAATGATAATAATAAATTCGAACAGTGTGTGCAGCAATTCTATTGAAACACACTCAGACGAGAAGACGCTGTGGGCAGTTAGTCATAGCGTGTCAGTCGGACCATTACCTAAACCATTTGTACATTAAGTTTGCTGCGTAGTGTAAAGAGAGGATATATTTTCGACAAGCTATGTTATTCTATAATATCAATTACATCAATTTCATTCAAAGAACGGTCTCTTTTTGCCTCTACCTACCTCTCATACAGAAACAAAGTTGAATCGTTTATAACTGATATAGTACCCGATTAGCTACAGCTGATTTTATGATTCTAAAATACTACACGACCGTGGAACATTTATTAAATATAAATTGTTTTAAGACATGGCAACGACATATGAATAACAAGTAAACGTTCGCAAGTAAATGAAAAATGTACAGGGTGGCCAAATCTATTGTACACAAAAATAAATTAAGAATTTTCAAACGATTTTCTCTTTTCTAACAGTAAAAACAAGTTAGTACGAAATATACAAGTGCGATAAAACCCGTCTTCCACGAATTACTTAATATTATCGATTACGTCAACTCAGATTATTTAATGACAAGTACTCAACACTTGACCCCTTTTGTACCACACAGAACCATCAAGGACATTATCTGTATCTATTGTCTAAGATACATGACGCTCAGTCAACACGATTTTTAACCAATTAAATATATATGTATATCTATACTTCCAGCTAAAATCCGCGAAGCTAAATCCATTGGTATTTTCAAAAAGTTGGTCAAAGACCTAACATCCCGTAATTTTATATATTTAGTATAGGTATATATTTTTATAGCATTAATATAAAAAAGTATTTTAACTCTATGTATGTATATATTTGTTTATTATATAATTATTATTTAGTTTATAATTAAGTATTTTGTTTTATCGTAATTATTGTAGTATTTATACACTTTATGTATAAACTTTATGTACAATAGTGGTACATGGGCGGTCTTAATGCAACAAGGCATTCTCTACCAGTCAATCTGGGTTAAAAAGTCCACAATGTGGTAGGTGTACAAGTAAAATAAATGTCATTATCGAAAGAATATATATATACAACGTGTAATTTAAAGGGTATAAACATACCAAGTGCATGGCTTCTTTGGATGATAACAAACGACATGGCAAGGGTTTTGTAATCTTTAGTCTACGTGTGTAGAACTTGTTACAAATTCCAATACACTGATACCAGAGACCAAATTTTTCAAATTAAGAAGAACGAAGAGAATTATCGTGTTATTGGCAAGTGACGTGGAAAGTTATTGACCCTCGTAATGCTGTGACATGTCTGTTATGATTGGTATTCAAGAAATATATGAAACCAATAATTTGGTGTCAATTCTTTGAGTCAGTTATTTTGTGCTGAAACTTTGCATAGATACTCCGTAACGTTACACGTTGTATATACATATATACATATAATAATAATAATAGAATACATATACATATATGCTAAAATAATAGACTAATAAATACGGTGCTTTATAATAATCTTTCTGACTAAGAGAACTCACAATAATTATAATTATTACGAAAACCAAATTAAAAATGACAGGCTTTTAAGTAGTGGTTTCTCATTACGCTAAAAAGAGAATTTAGACTCGGCCTTCTTGATGTCAAGGGGTAGCATGTTCCAGAGTTTAATGGTAGAAATAGCATAGGAATTAGCCATAAACCCGGTTCGGTGAGAAGGAATGTGAAGAAGTAAGTGGGAAAGTTTGTGAGAATAGATCTTTTTCTTCGTCGTTTCCTTCATTGCTGAAGGTCGTGTCTCTTATCAGTGCTGCATCGATGTAGCTGATACAACGATCTATCATCTCATCTGTCTTTCTCATAGTGACCAACTTGTCCAAACTGTCGGGTTGTCTTCGAGCGATATGCCCAAAGTAACTTAAAACTCGCTGGTAACAGGTGGTTAATAGTCTAGTCTTGATCTTAAGTTGTCAAGAATGGAGTTGTTGGTTCCTTTTTCGGTCCATGGAATGTGTAACACTCTTCTCCAACACCACATCCCGAAAGACTCTATCTTTTTCGATCAACTGAATTGATATATCAAGATTCACGATTGAGAATTGATAGATGTCTGTTAATCTTTCTCGTAAAAACTACTGTAATAAATTTGGTTTGTTGATAGTTGAAATCCTGGAATAACACATAGGCTATTTTTATCCCGGAATTCCTGAGGGATCGGAATTTGCGCGGAAAACCCTTCCATGCGAATGAAGTCCCGGATAGAAGCTACTAAGTTGATAAAAATGTCGTCGATTTCATTTCATGATAAAACTTAATAACTAAGGTCGAAATTTTAGTAAAGACTTTTAAAATATTCAAGACAAAATTTCTATTTTCGTACTAACTAAATAAAAAAGCAAACAAATTCAAATACGATCTTCAAATCGAAATGCTGGCCAAAAACTTTTACACATCGAATTTGGTCACCCTATCTAACTATATTATGCGGTAGGCATTAAACCTTCCAACATGATTACTTCCAAAACTAGTCTGGAAACTTTCTTTAACTAGAATTCTGAGAAACTAACCAATTGGTTTAGCAGACGTAGAAAAATATACTAAAAGGCTAACATGAATCCAAATGTAAGTCTCTTTTATCGTCTCTATTTTTTTTATTTATGTTTTTATTGTAAATGTAAGAACTATGTTGGTTAATATTCCTTCTTCTCAAAAGCGCACCACAGATATATACCCACATGGTTCTCATAATATGATTTGACCAGTCCGAACTGCATGGACTTCAAAAGAGACGTTGAACTTTGGGTTTCTTTCGGTGTATGCCATGCAAAAGTGTTGTTTATAACCAATTCGGAAAATATGTATTATATTTTACATTTTTATAAAATAATCAATTATTGTAGATATACTAAATAGTATTGCGATTATCAAAATTTTTATAAGCTTCTGACACAAGCTTATCAGAAATAAATAAGAGTCATAACCAGTGATCGGAGTAGGTAGATTGATTTTACGTACTTGCATCATAAATAGTCATAGAAATCATAACATGTATAAGCCTTTTTTCCGGGATTTCATTTTGGTACTTACGTGATTGAATCAAATATTGTGAATGTAAAGATTTTTAAACTACTTACTAAATTTGAAATTTATACAATGCGATAGTTAAACGATTAAATTTGTTTTTTTCTTATTTATCAAGTAATAAAGTGAATCTTACTTTTGTGCGTCCATTCGAAACTTACATAAATGACTAATTTAGTAGTTATTTCTTGCAAATTTATTATCTGCTGCTTGTAATTATTACATATTATATATATTTATTTTATTATTTATGTACACACAGCAAAATACATTAGGATAAGCATAATAATTATAATATTTGAGTACAAAGGTACTGCTTATTCCCGTCGTTCGGCGCACGCACGCACATTAACTATTATTAGTAGAATCCCACTTTACGTTTGCTACGTTTTTACTCAAGTTTTGCCATGTCATAGTTTTTTTTTTATTATAGAAGGCCGATCACATATTCTATTAAAAAGACAGCAAAATGGTTAAACATTTCTTATTCATATTGATATATTCTTCATCCTACACATTACAATATTTGAAATTCCTAAAAAAATCTTAATTATTACCAAATCCCGGAATCCCGGAGGCATATCCATATTAATATATACGTGCCAGTTCATTGAACCCAAATCAGTCTACCTACTCCGATCACTGGTCATAACACACAGCAGTGGTTATCAACATGCGCGATCAAGCGTCTTGCCCTAGTTGCTTCTACAGCATGTCAAGAAAGAACGAACCTTTTTAGAGATAGACGTCTGCATGAAACGTTATCCTTATATAAGTGACGCCTCGTTGCGCTACTCTTAAACACTGAACTGCGATCAAGTAGAAAATATAGTTTGTGTTGGCGCGACTGCAAGGGAATCGCGGTGTTGAACTTTTTGTTTGTAAGAAAATGTGCTTTAAAATGTTGGTAATATCCTTTGCAGACCACGATGGTTCCTTTTTTTTTTACTTTGAAGCTTTGATTACCGTAAGAGATAAAAAGAATAAAGTTTGCAGCATCATGGCAGTATTTTCAACTGAAAAAAAAACGCGGTATAGATGAAAGTCGAGTCAAAGTTAAAATGAGTATAAATTTGCTTTAAATTATTCATGTATTACTCATAACGGTTCTAAGGGCAAGAATTGCATCACATCACTTCAGTTGATAAGTAGCTTAAAATAAAAATGCATTATGAATATTAAGTTTTATTTTCTTTGCAATCAAAAAAGGCAGCCATTTTATATATGAATTTAAATGGCCGTTCTCTCAAATCTTATTCGGAAAATCATGTGATTTTTTTTTTATTCAACATAAGTAGGTAAGCAACGATCTATGTCCTCCTAACTATCTTGACATCTAAAACTCAAACTGAATCAGAGAGACTTTCATGCATGACGTCTTTATTGGTCTTTCCATTTAATTTAAGGCCTAGAATTATTTAGAAAACTAATTTTCTAGTTTACTTGAGTCACATCAAATTGCTGGGACACAAATTTCGTCTCGGATTGGCTCAAAGTTGTATACTTTTTCTTGAATTCGAGTTCAGGGTCTTTGGCCTAAAATGGCTGAAATTATCTCCCATGAGTAATATGTCTCGACGATACAGTAATTTTGGGGACGAAAAAATATAAAAATATGTACATAACTTATTACCAGGAGCGTTATGTTTTGGCAAAATGTGGCTTTGTTGTGTCTATTTTACTTGTATAGTCTAATGTGATTAGATTTTTATCCAGTCAGCGGTAAATTGAAGTGAAGAATACTCTTCGAAAATAGGTAATTTAACACCAATGTATTTTTAGGGCTTACTCTAACCCAAAAGTTTGGGAACTTTCCTATTTAATCCTAAGAAATTTTGATAACTTCTCAGTTTTTCCAGGGTCCGTCCTCTTTATAAAAAAACAATGTATGAATAAAAACAAGATTTGCCTTCGTCGTTACTAGAAGAAAAGTTTTTTCCATTCTTTTTCATCAGAACCCCAATATTCTAATTAAAAAAATGGTTTTACTATAAATTAGAAAGAAAAGCTAACCATCAAAAACATCTGTTATATCTTTACAATTGGTTTTTTTTTGTCATTGATCCTCCCTGAGAAACTCCCTTCGAGCGCTTCTAACCACGAGAGATGGCCCTTAGATTTATGTTATAAATTAAAATACATTCAGTGACCTGTAAACATGTATGGTTCACCAGTAGGCAACCTCTGTATTGTGTAATCTGTGTCTTAATAATAATTATCGTGGCGTATAACAATGCTAATGATATTCTGGTTCAACCCTTATTTTTTTTTCTGGGTTGGAAAATCATCATATGACTCCTTCCGCTGTGGGTGGAGCGGAAGGGAGTGTCAGACTTCTACTGACTAAAAACCCACCCTGCTCCCTCTGTTGACCTTGCATTCCGGGGCCGCGGTGTCTCGTCAGAACTATTCCCGCAACCCCTTACGGGGGCAATGGCCCTATATGGACGCATCAATGCGGCTGACTGCTCTTAGAGGCGCGCACAGAACACGACGCACCGCCGATCCGTGTCAGGTTCTTACCGGACGGTGAGCTACCCCTGCTCGCCGTCCGCCGACCCGCGTCTACGGTGGCTGGAGATCAGCTCGTGATCCCCGACGCCTGGGGCGTCTCCCGCGGCGGGCTTGAGGAAGATAACTGTCTCTCCCTCACGCGTTCAGCCTCCTCCTTCGCTAGCATGACTGCTTCGCTGAAGGAGGCGACTGCATCCCATTCCCTCTCGCTCCGCACCATGATTTAAATACATACATATGAACGTACAGAGCAAGAAAGTTACCCGGATTCATCATCATCTGCTTTGCCTATTTCTCAAGTATTTTGGGACCGGCTTCCGATCTAGCCGGATACAGTTGAGTATTAAATGTTTTACAGAGACCGACTGCCAATCTGACCTCCACAACCCAGTAACTGGGTAACACGATAACCCTAGGCTAGACCAGTCTCAGTTTCACTGGCTTCTGACTACCCGTAACGACTGTCAAAGATGTTCAAATGACTGCTGGGACCAACCGGACTTAACGTGCTTTCAGAAGTACAGGGGTATTGCACCGCCAGTTTCCCAGATTAATAAACATAATTTAAAACGGGATTCTACTAATTATAAACAAAAAAACTCTCCATAAAGTAATCCCGTTCCATCATCGGACTACAAGACAAACGGCGATGCGCCATCGGTACATGGTGGACATCCCACCCATACGTACGAAACTTTTTGGGAATACTTTCATTTTGCGTACTCACTGTACTGCTAAGGAGTGGAATTCCCTGCCAGAGACTGTGTTTCCTGATCCGCTATAACCTGGGTGTCTTTAAGTCAAGAGTGAATAGGTTACTTCTAGGCGAGTGTGCTCCATCTTCGGCCACATCATCACTTACCATCAGGTGAGATGGTGGTCAAACGCAAGCCTATTTTCAATAAAAAAAAATCCTATTGTCACAACTCAGCTTTAATTATTTCACGCATAGCTTTTGTTGGAGCGAAGCTCATTCGCGTTAAGCGCCTAAGGATACAATGATTTAGTGGCTGATCGGTACGCTATCTACGTAATACCCAATAAATTTTAACCGAATGTATGTTAGTCTAAGTAAATCTGTTATGAGGGAATATTCAAGGACTCTGATGCTAAAGTAATCGGTTTTGAGGCCATAAACGTCATTTGCGAACGTTAAGAGTGAGCGATGGCTTTGAAACTGTGTTAAGAGATTTTTTTTTTGTAACCAGATTCCGTTTTTTGTAGAAGTAACTTCTGCGAGCGGCTCCGCTTAAGTGAAATTCTGAAATAATTTCATCGGATCATTTGCACCTACATAATATGTCCTTACTCTGGTATTTTTCGTCAAATCTATCGAGTTTTGGGCTACGCGATCACTGGCAAACGCTTGCATTGTATCGACAGGTCTGTTCAAATCTGTCTATTTCTTTCCTCAAAAGAGCTACCTATATCAAATATCAAATGTTGGTCCCATTTGATATTAATGGTTTTCATATGATTTGATCAGTATGGATGGTATGGACTACAAAAGAGACGTTGACCTTCTAAGTTTGTTTCTGTGTTCCTTCTTATGGAAACACCGGTCTCATCCAGTTTTTTACGACACAAATAATTACATCTAAAAGTAAACAAATACCATTTGTATATCTATGCCACCATTTGTAACTACAAAACCGTGTAATGAAAACCTTCACAGGTCACCGGATTTTCACCTCTCAAAACTTATTATATGTATACATTCATTGTATGAAACAAGTCAACCGAATCGTATTGGGCCCACGTGGTGAATTACGGCCCTTTCGTTCTCACAAAGAGGAGGCCTGTGTCCTAGAACTGGAAACGCAATATGCTAAATTATTATTTATTATAATTCTTTTTATTAATTTTTGAATTTGTAAGAAATATAATTATTGCATAATAAATATGTACTGCACTGCGTCGTCGAGTGGTCGTATGCGCAACTGCTGAGCACGAGGTTCGGGTTCGATTCCTAGTCGGGCAAAACGTGCTGTTTGGTTTAACTATAAGGAATTTATATGTACTAGACCGAAGTTTGGAAGATGGCGGTGTGAACCCCCCGTGCTTTGCCCGTAATTACGTTAAGCCTTTGAACCCGGCTATTATTTCGACATCCTTGAAATGGGTACGGGTAGTCAGAAGGCTTCAGCCAAAAATAGAAGCCTTTCTTAAAAAAACAATAATCATTTTAAGTTAAAGATTGTTGATCTTCCATTTGTTTTCCTAATTTTGACTGAATGGGTTTTGACTGACAGACCACAAGTGATCCTATGAGGGATATTGTTTGTTCGCATCGTATTCGAGCCTTTAAACATTGTAGTGTTTATACTAACAAATATAAAAAAAAAACTTGTGTTAGGATCAAATCTTAGCATATACCTCCCGCATTTATAAAAAAAACATGGTTTTATATTTGAAATTGAAATTGAAAACCATTTATTCGGTTATAAACACACACAACAACAGAAAATTACAAACATAAAAATAAAAAAAATAAATAAAAAAATTACATTAAGAATTTCGCTGAGCATGTCTACACCGAAATAAAGAATCGAGCGTGGTCGAAACTTCGAAAGCGTCAAAGCATGCATGTTTCCAGTAATAGATGACAAACAACAACGTGACATAATTGTTTCCATTCGCACAGGAATCGAATAAATATATCAAACTAACCGGTAGGTGCATCGTCGGGCTGCGAGTTTGATAAATTCACCAATTAATCTGAAGTGCAATGTGCACGCCAGAGATATTGGTACAACAGATTAATGTAACAGATATTAACGGTCACCTCTCCAAGGTTTACGTTTAAGATTGTGTTAGTATGTGTGAGACAAGTGCCGCGGTATGTCAGTTCTATGACCCAAAGTCGGATGACCTACGTAAATAAACACATTTTGTGTTTGTGTCAGTTTGGGAAAACCAAATAGAAAAAAAAAATCAAAGTTTTGGAATCTACGATATTACGCATGAAAAGACGTTTTTGACATAAATTGATTTTTTCGAATGACGCGCGCGCGAATCTCCGCAGCCAAAAAAAATATGTAAACCTACATAGAACTAAAATCAAAATTTAGTTCATAAAACAATCAAGGGAGCTATGTTGTTAAATAATTACAGCTGCACGGATCGCCACTTGCGATGTCCGGTTCCAGGACGGGTGACCATCTCATTAATACATACCGAGATTCTGTAGTGCTTTGTAAAATGCGATAAGCCGTGGAACCTGCCCGTCATTTGTTCATCTTTGACAGTCATTAGAGATAGAAGACAAAAATTGTGACACCGGTCTTGCCACGGCATAACGGAGTAACCGTTACTGGTTGTGGCTTTCAGATAGGCAGTCATTGAAAAATGGTATTCAGTTGTACCCTGTTAAACTTCAAGCAGGCTCCAACATAGTTGGAAAAAGGCTAAGCAGGTGATTAAATTAGCTAATCAAAAAAAATTAATTTAAAATATAAAAACCCCTAGTGTTTTTTAAATTTTAAATTTATTTTTTAGTTTATGCTTTTTAAACTTTTCACCTACCATAGTTTTTGTCACTTTAACCTTCGGCATACAAGGTGGGGTTATTTTAACCCCAACACTTTTAATTCGAGTTGATTGTATGTTAAAACGCAATGAAATAACCTGACTTTCACAGTAGCTGGAGATTACATAGTGCCACGTCGAAACATAGCGTTAGATTAGTACTACTCGCACCAGCGTCGTCTGTGCATACAGGCAAAGTGGTTCCCGGGCGTTTTTAACCCCACGTTGTATGGGACGTCGTAAAAAAGTTGGTCCCTACTTCTGTGTTTTTTCGTTATTTATACTTACAATTAGTGTATTATTTATACTTTTTCATTTTTATTATGTGTACAGATAGTGAATATCTCTTACAACCTGCAGAATGATCGTATAAATAAAAATAAATTACACCTGCCTTATTGGAAGAAAATGAAATTTCGTTGGATGGCGAAAAGTTTCTACCCAGTAGTGACGACGAAGCAGATCATATCAGCGAAGCTTCTAAAGTTCAAAGTGATACTGACGTGGGAGATGCTGAAGTAAACCTTGAACCATATTATAACGATACAACATTAACACCTCAATCATTTTATCTCGGAAAATTGTCGACTAACTTGCAGGAAAATACGGTGTTTCCGCAACTGTAAACGCTGGCCTCTTACCGTATTTTTTCATAATGAACCATGCTTTTATTGTGCATATATATGTTGAATAATAGCATTGAAAGGAACAAAACGAATCTAAGGAAGAACCTCATCAAGCGATTGGGACTGTCTTTGCTCGAAGACCACATTAGGAAAAGAAAAGTCAATTCACATATTCCACGAGATATAAAAAGACGCATGCATGAAGTGTTGCATGAAGAAGTTCCACAAAAGCAACCAAGAAGGTCTCAAAGATATTTTGTCTGCCCATGTAACAAAGATAGTAAGATCCTGAAAGGTTGTTTCAAATGTAATGCCGTGATATATGTAAGGAACATGTGAATTTGATGTGTCAAAATTGTATTGATTTAGATAACGAATGATCTCGCTCAAATAGCCATACAATGCTAATTGTGATAATTATTATGATACCAAATCTATCTAGTTTTATTTAATAAGTAAACTGTGTTAATTTTAAGAAATAGTTTTATTGATTTTTTATGTTGACCTGATAACATTTTGTTGAATTCAAGGAGAGAGTATGTGATTTTAAGTTTTTTTTTATAATTAATATTTAATTTGATACTTTTTATATCTTATATAATAACTTAGTGATGTACTTATCAAAAAAACTCATTCACACTAAATTGCAATTGGTGCACACACAAAGTAGAGACAATCAATTATGGGGTTAATTTAACCCCACGTTGTATGGGTGAGGATTTTTTTTCACCTTGTATGCCGAGGGTTAACCAATTTCATGGAATGGACAGTTTTTGCAATATAGTATATACGTGGTTCCCTTTCATTTGATTCCCTTTCGCCACTTGGGTATATTTGACAATATTCAATTATTCATCCCCACTTTCACTCCCCATATCTAGTAAATGGCTGAACCGATTTTGATAAAACAGTCTGATTGCAATATACGATGCCACAAATAGATACACAGATACACGGATACTCTGATACACACGTTAAACTTATAAAACCTCTATCTTTCTGTCGGGGGTTAAAAAGCGTACAAATTTCGCAACTCAGGGTCTGTATTTAATAAATAGGAATAACACATTAATATAAATCATTTACGTACTAAAGGTTTCTTAATTTAGGCTAACCAATTCTAAATTTCAATAATCAGTTTCAAGTAAGACCTTACCACAAAAGTTTAATAACTGGACCCAAACCTGTGACCCTGTTGACTTATTGTTTGCAAGTCAAATCCAATAGACGTTCTAAATACAGCTTCACAAATAGTAATAAGTTTTTAACTATTCAATTGTACGAGTAAATAGTTTTAGTAAAGCAATTTTATTGAGAGGTTGTCTAAGAAATATGTTAATCCCACGATGGTTTTGTGAACTGATAGAGGTCAGGACATTGGACTTGAACACTTGCGGTTGTGCGCTAACGTTACATGGTAGCTATATCTCACCCACCCATCTGAACAAAACGTATAGGGAATTCATCAGCGGGTAAACAAACTATTCCCATTTGAGCACCGATTAAAGAACACCATAATTATGTTGGTCTGTGAATATTTTAAACTAGCGACCCGGCCCGGTTTCGCACGTATTCTGATTATACAAAACCTTAATAAATTATACACATTTCTCATGAATCACTGTATCCATTGGTGCAATGAAAATGAAAGTCTTTATTAGTTTTTGTTTTTTTTTTGTTTTTGCAAACAGACAGATAAACTCGGCGCGAGACTTTGTTTTATAAATTAACAGAAAAGTCATATTATATACTAGCTTTTGCCCGCGACTTCGTCCGCGTGGAATAGTTACTTTGGGCTAACGTTAAATTTAACCCCGATTTTGAAGCATTCTTCATTGGCGCTCCGCTCCTCTTGGCCTTAGCGTAATGATATATAGCCTATAGACTTTCTCTATAAATTGACTATTTATGTTTCAATTCGAACCAGTAGTTCCTGAGATTATCGCGTTCAAACAAACAAACAAACTCTTCAGCCGTATATTATTAGTATAGATAGCTGTTGCCCGCGACTTCGTCCAGGTTTCCGTCGTTTTTCGTAAAAAAAGTAGCCTATGTCCTTCCTCACGGTTCAGTGATTTTGATGTAGGTAACAGACAGATTAATTTTCGTAATTTATTAAGGAATTATAATATGTCAATCTATAATACTGTTGAAAACGATCGCAATACCGAACCGCACAATATTATTGTCAATAGCTGTGCCCGCGACTCCGTCAGCGTGTAACTCCTTGTGTGTAATGAAGTTAATGTATTGGTAATATTGTTTAGATCACGTTCACATGAGGCTGAAGTACCTATAGAACGAAAATACTTCAGCGCAAAGCTTCCGGATAAACTATGGTGAAAGTTGACTCGTCCGGCACGTGAACATAAAGATTTCTAGAAATGCTAACCCGGGAAAGAGCGACGTACAACTGACCATGCGAGAAACAACTGACACCGAGATCTACTCCAGCAACACGAAAAGTCTGCCCTTGAGCCTTATTAATTGTCATTGCATAACACACCGATACTGGGAATTGCGTTCTTTTAAATTGGAATGGAAAATTATTTGGTATTATGGGAATTCTGGGAATAAAGACGGTTTCTCCTGCACCGCAACCTGTTAAAATTTGAGCCTCGATTATATTTTGTTGCAACTGGGTTACTTTTAGCCGAGTCCCATTGCAAAGTTGTGGTGGTTTTAAATTTCGGAGAAGAATAATAATCAGAAAGCTTCGAACTGCTAAGTTATCGGGAGTTACACGTGTTATTGTGAGTCAACCATAAAACATAGATATATGCTGTCGTGGGATATTTTTTATATAATTTTAAGGAGAACATTTCCGTCATAAATGATTTCTGTGTAGCTTTAACCATTAAGGTTGCACTCGCGACGGAAGCTTAAAAAATGGAGTAACTTCTCCCGTTTTCCCAACATTTCCCTTCACTGCTCTGCTCCTATTGATTGTAGCGTGATGAAAAGTATACTATAACCAGCTCAGGAGTATGAAAAATAATTGTACCAAGTTTCGTTAAAATCCATCGAGTAGTTTTTGTTTCTATAACGGTTATACAGATAGACAGACAGAAAAAATTTTACTGATTGCATTGTTGGCATCAGTATCGATCCCTAATCACCCCCTAATGGTTATTTTGTAAATATATTTCATGTACAGAATTGACCTCTCTACAGATTTATTATAAGTATAGAAGATTATATGTACCTAAGTTTATTATTATTTGCTAGCAGCTTATAAGTCACTCACTAATCATCCACGTCGTTAAATATGTAAAGGAGTACAGCTACGGAGTTCAACATATTATAGTAGTTACTTACTTACGAGTTGTTTGTTGGTAGTGGGTTCCAATACAGGCGAGAACAAAACGTCAACACCACGGCTCTTTAAACGATGAAGGAAAATATTGTGAGGAATACGGGGTACCTTTTTTTAAGGATGGAAAATCATCCAATGACTTCCTCCCGACCTGGGCGAAGTGGGTGTGTCAGATTTTTTCTGACTAAAACCCATCCATGTTCCATTACATGCCCTTCGTGTTCCGTGGCCGCGGTAACTCTTTCGAACAATTCCGCAACCCCGGCAGGCAACGGCCCCCTTGTGGACCCCGACAATTTTGCTGACACTCTTTGAGGCGCGCGTGAACACTACGCGCCGTCTACACGGGCCTGGTTTCAGTCGGGCGGCGAGCTAATACGCCCTAGGACCACAGAAATCTTAATAATAAGGCAACCTAGGACCGAAAATCCGAAGACGTGTGACATCCATTAACTCGCACTGGGCTCACGTAATGGATAAATGGCCCGTTTCATAGAACCTATATCCTAGCAGTGGCAATATTTTTGGTTGGCTATGATATTTATTTTGGTTATGATAATGATGATGAGTATCTGCACAGATTTTGGGACAAGCGGACAACGAAGAGATCAAACATTTAGAGGCTTGAGGGAAAATTTAAAACACCAGTTGGCGCTACTGAGGCGAGAGGTCTTTGATGTATACATGACATTGACGCCAATTTGACAGATGTCAAAAAACTTAAGCATTTGACAGGTGCCTGGACCTGATGCCTCAGTGCTGCCGCCTGGTGGACATTATTACAGAAAACCCTCATTAAGGTACAGTGCCGTAAAAATTACAAAGATAATGAGGATTAAAGTTCAGATGCTGACGTCAATCTTCAGTAAAACGTCTCCTAACGCGTAAAGTCACGTCTAATTTTCACTGTTGTAAAATCTTAATTATCTTTGGTTTTTGTGATAACAGAACAAACATGTGTCCATAACGTTTCGTAATCGATCCGACACATTGAAAATATATTTTTAAGAAGATACCCTGTCTTCGTTCACCTTGATAATTCTACTCAGCCAGACAAAAATCTTGTCCAGTAAAGATAGTACGAACAAGTTATTTCAATCATTTATTTCTCGTGACACGAATAAGAATTTATCAAAGTCACACATCTTTCAACTGCCACAGATTTCTTGCTATCTATTATTAAGGGTCTAATACATTTTAGATTCATCACCACAGTCAAATCACTTGCACCGAGTACCAACATAACTTTAAAATATTTTCATTTTGCGCTGAAAAGGGTTTTTAATATATTGAAATATTTTTTAAATCATTCGTAAAAGGTACATAAATATTGAATGAATAATGTGTTTTATAGCAGGAGCTTTTAGCTAAATAATAATAAAATATTTTTAACAAGCATCAAAGTTATGAGGTTAAAATTCTTCTTGGATATGTCGTAGATATCAATTTATTATCTAAAAGTTACATAAAGGCTGATCGGAAATGTAAATAATGTTTTGTTGAAAATGTACAGTCACGGACTATAAATGATGAGCCACTTGCCACCATTCGTATTTTAGCCATGTAATGCAAATCGGGTTTAATCGGTTATATTCGTACACAGAACAGAGTGACTACCTAAAGTCGACGAATTGCAGGTGTAGAAACCGTAACCTAGCGACAATTGTTTTAGCGTAGCCATAGTAACGTTGGTGTACGGAGAAATTATAGTTGGTACAAGGATCCTACAAGTTCCTTGAGTTGGTATAATTTAGACATCGGAAAAACTCGAAACCACGATTTTATCCGAACGCGTAGCGTCCAAGATGACGTTAAACATAGATAACACCTAACTGCCGCCATCTTGCAAGAAGTTTTATTTGCTATTTCTGCTAAAGAGTTTACGTTTTAGCTATTATAAATGTCATAAAATGTGCTAAGCAAAAAAAACACTATATTATTTGAATAATTATTTTATTTTGTATAATAAGAATCAAAACTGTTGGATTGTATTAATATCTTGTAAATGCTCCCTGGCTGTCTATTACAGCTTGCAGTCGTGATTGCATGGAGCTAACCAGACGAGTGCAAATATCAGTCCCTCGCATGTTCTCCCATACTTCTTGACAATGTTGAGCCAGATCTTCCTTTCTTCGTTCATTACGGTGATCCCATCGCTGCACCATTAAACCCCACAGATTTTCTATGGGATTCAGGTCCGGGGATTTAGCTGGCCATGGAATCACCGTTATGTCTGGATGTGCTTCAAACCAGGTCCTGACAGTCCTTGCTCGATGTATGGCAGAATTATTGTGAACAAAATTAATATTTTCCATTTCGTGCTGTGGATACACAATCCTTACAGACGGAAGCATAAAATCTTCATAAATCCTTATATAGTTCACGGCATTTGCACGAGGTGGTAGTTGAACAAGCTCGCCTACACCTTCGGAGCTCATCCAACCCCACATATTAACAGTTATCCTTCCTGATTCCCTATTTGGTATGATGTTATCTGCATCATACCGTGAACTGTTATATCGCCATAGGTGTAAGCGGCCATGATCGCTTGATTGGAATGACTTCTCATCACAAAAAATAGTTGATGACCAATCGAAATTTAAAAATCGGTGTGCGAAATTTACACGTGCGGTTTTATGAGCGTCTGTCATATCGACTTTGTAGGCAGGAATCCTATGATGCAAATTCATTGAGTGAAGATGCCTTCGGATGGTTCTGGGATTCACATCAAAACGTTCCGCGTAACGCTGCGTTGGTATAAATCCATCAACTTCATATTCGCGGAGCATTTCAGTTCTCTGAGCTTCGCTTAATGCAGAAGGGCGATGGTTGTTTCGGCGACGATCATTTATATGTCCTTCTTCGGCGTATCGTCTTACCCACAAAGAAACGGTGTTTCGCTAAAAAATAACTTTCAAGTTAATGGACTTAGATAATTACCTTTTTAAAAAAATTCAAAAACATATAGAATGAGTGAATAAGCTCACCGTCAAGTGCAGATCTCTCGAAATTGCACGAATGCTCAGACCCTGCTGATGCATTGTTATGATTCTGTAGCGAATTTCTTCAGAAATTGCAGCTGGCATTTTCGCGTTAATAACTACGGCTACGATTCACCAAAATTCGAAATTTTCGTCTCCAAATCCTTTGTCCAAATCTTTTCTGACATCGACATTTCAACTGTCACTCTGTCTTCGGATAGGATTTCAGAAATAAAGAGTATTTAATGAGGACTATTTCAAAGGAGGTCAGTATCAAATAGATGGGATACACGTAAGCACCGTTGTATGTTGATTGATTGTACTACGTTGTATGTTGGTTGATTTATCATTGACAACTTATAAAGTCATTTTTCAACCTCTATGGATAAGACTATTTCCGATTATTAGTAATTTGTCATTTTGTTTCCGAGCATTCGGTTTGAGTTCGTGTTAATCGTGTAATCTCGTGAATGTATAAAACTGCAAAATTGGAAATCTTGAAAGTGGCTTATCAATTATAGTCCGTGACTGTACACACACATGTAGTCAGAAGCGTAATTGTCAATATTTTTAACTGACTTCTAAAATTGGAGGAGGTACTCAATTCGGATGTTTGTATTTTTTATGTTTGTCCGGGCATAACTTAGCTTGCCAACCGATTTGAAAAATTCTTTTTTTTTGTTAATGGTCCCATGAAAATTTTAATAATTTAGTCCAAAATTTTATTAGAGGTTAATCGTAGGTTAGGTTAGGTTTATTAATATAGGTAGGTTATAGTATTATTTTTAACTTTTTAGTGCATTTATGGTTTTTTGAAGTCGGTTTCTTTTTTTGAACACCTTTTATTCGAAGGAAAAAATCACAAAATGACTTCCTCTCTGAGTGGACCGGAAGAGAGTGTCGGACTCCAAGTGACAAAAAATTCACCCTGTTTCTTCAGTTGCCCTTGAGTTCTCGGGCTACGGTTCTTTTTACAAGTTTTCCGCAACCCTGGCTTCTTTGTACGCCTTAAGATAACGATACTTGAGGGTATCTTGGTTTCTAGCTGGCCAGCTGTGATATGAACTCTTAGACGACGAATTATTATTGTAAGAAAATCTACTAGAAGTGAACTATACAATACCACCAAAAACATCTTGTAAAAAACTAGCCAATTTATTTATTTATTTAAATAGAACGGCCGAAACCAACAATACTAGGTGTTCAGTACCAAGCCAGCCAACGGTAACTGGTATGCTGAACTGTCCACGGTTCGTGGAGCCCTAAACGTTGCTTACAAACACAATATGGGCTCTTGGGCCCTACCAAAACATAATACAAATAAATAGGTACACTTGTACCCTTGTAATTCGTACCGCAATCAGACCTAATCAAAGAAGGTAACCCACGGCGAGACACAAATCTGTCCAAAGTCGCCACAAAGGCCTCTGTCGAGAGGGAGGTTACCAGCTCCAAATGTACTGCCTTGGTTGGCAGGCAGACAAAACACACAAATAAGCCTTAACGAAGGGTTTATTACGAAGGGTGGACGTCTTCACCGAAAAGGGACCAGCAAAGTCCGTTCCGACGCCAGCAAAGGGCCTCGCCTCATTGATGCGATCAGCCGGCAAAATCCAAAATTCTCGCTGCAGAATGGCCAACAGCACATTGCAACCGGCATGCGAGTTCTTAATGTGACGATCAGTCACCAACAATTGAACCAAGTGGCCCTCCTTGGGCAACTAGAGTGCCTCAACCGTCCTCCAACACGCAAAGACCCGTCTTATCCAAGAAGGGATTCAGCTTACTAACAGCTCCCGACAACTTAACCCTACCAGACTTCAAGACCTCGATCTCCTTCTCAAAGAGTGCAGCCTGCACAGAGCGGACCCAAATGAGGAGTGACTCCTGTCGCTCTTGAGGAGAGAGAACTGGTGACAGGCGCTTGTCCCCTGGATTCCTAGAATTATGGCCAAAACGCCTGATCCACGAGGTGAAGTTCAACAATTTGTCGAGGGAGCTGTATCGATTCAACAAAAAATCAGGATCAAACGGAGGATCCTTCGTCCCAACAGCGAACGCCTTAAGTCCGGGCAAAGGATCCGACATCAAGACTGGCGTTCGAGGCCAATCGTCCTCGGGGCGAGTCGGCCAGTCCGGTCCCCACCAGAGGGGGTGAGCAATCAAGCGGAGGGCCATGCACCCGCGTGAGGCTACGTCGCCCGGGTTCAGGTCACCAGCACCACGTGCCTCCAAATCAAAGGCGTTTCAGAACCTTGAATCTGTGACACTCGGTTCGCAACAAATACCTCCAAAGAGTGGACGGACGTCTTCAACCAACACAAAACAATTTGACTGTCCGTCCAGGCGTAAAAAGCCCGAATGTCAACAGTTCCACCCAAAGTGCGCGCAACGTGGCTTAAAAGATGCACAAGAAGCACCGCAGGGAGTGCGGATACAAATTGTAGCCAGTTTTCCAACAGGGTTTCCCGAAGTGGCTCGTCCCAACCAAGTTCAGTTATAACAAGGGCAGGAGCACCAATTTTAGGGTAAGGACAACTCACAGGGGTGAATTCAAACCAGGTCCTTCCCTCAACAGTGGTGGCAGCCGTTTCGCCAATTCCCCAAATCTTGCCTGAAAAGTCGTTCACCTTCAGGCCAACCTGTCCCGCTAACCAAGATTACAAAAGGGAACCCTGGGCTCCCGTGTCTAAAATGGCACGGACCACAATCGAGTCACCCAAGGGTCCCCAGACCCTGACCGAGGCCGTTGGAAACAAAATCGACTCGATCCGAGGGGGTTCTTTAGCAGGGCGGGCGCCAATTTCCTAGCGGTGCCTGGGCGGCGACCGATCGCCGCATCCAGGCTGCCTTAGTTCACGACGAGGGTAAACATCAAATGGTTCGTTAGCGCGGTGTCCCGAGCCGCTCGCCATCGCCGGAAGGGCATATCCCACCGGATGCCTGAATGGCGGAGGGCGCGACTCCAACCGGGGACGTTCCGCCAACGGAGGGGAGAGGTAGCAGTGCTGGTCCGGCCACTGCTGCCTAGCAGCCAACGCGCGTTCTCCCTGACGAGGGGAGACCAAATGGCGCTCACGGGGCTCCCGTACAACTTGCGCGGGGGGTGGAGAGCGGCGTGCAGAATTGCGGGCCTCAGCCCGGTGCTCGTCTCCGGAATACCCTCCCCTGCGCGAACCCTCCTCAGAAGATGGTCTGCTGGAGCGGTTCGCGTTGGCGCACAAAATCTCCAGGTGGGACCCCTTGCAAATTCTACACGGACGGGGGTCGGGGTAGTCCCGATGGAAATGGGCCCCCAAACACGAGAAGCACAAACGGCGTGCGTTGACAATGCGGCGGCGGGCACTTACGTGCAAATTCAAAAAGGCCGGACAACGCGCCATGACATGCCCCGTGGCCTTACAAAAGTCGCAATTTTGAGGAGCCGGGTGCCTGAGGAGGCCAAGCCTCAGACCTCCGTTGTCAAGGGCCCTGGACTATTGGGTAGGCTGCCCACCCTGGAGCTGCCACATTTTGACGGTCGTTTGGACCACTGGCTGGGCTTCATTAATCTCTTTGAAAGTCTTGTGGATGCACGCTCGGACCTCGGACCTGCGCAGAAGTTGGCCTACTTGTTGTCCGTTTTGGAGGGCGAAGCTAGAGCCTCAGGAAATGTCAAAGCTGTCGTCCCAGCTCAGAGGGTAAGTCTAGGTTATAAGTATTATAATCTCTAGTTGTACTGACTCCGGAGAGCCTATTGTTTGTTAGCAAGCAACGGCAAAGCTCCAGGTACCGTGGACAGTTCAGCATACCGGTTACCGTTGGCTGGCTTGGGACTGAACACTAGGTATTTAATATAATTAAACACATTTATGCATTCTTCTCACAAAATTTCAAACATTCCGACATTTGACAGTTTTATCTTCCATTCATCCGCAAACAAATCCAGATCCGAGTTTGATTCCAGGAGAGTGTGAATAGCCGCTAATGTCCAAGGAATAGGCGACTTGGAGTGAGCAAGTGAACGGCGAGTTGGAACAGCTAATAGGCGGTGCTTCCTATGACCACAGTAATTGTCTGTGACAAACAGATTGCATACCTCATTATATAGATCAGGTGCATCAATAAACCCCCTGGGAATCTTAAATACCACAGTCATCTGATCACGCGAACGTCTGACTTCTAAGGAATTGAAGGATAAGCAATCCAACAGAAATTTATTGGGATATAGAAGTCGATAATACCCATACAAGTGCTTGTAGAGGTATTTTAGGAATGCTTTTTGAACTTTTTCTAGAGCTAGAGCATACTGCTCCTCAAAAGGATTCCATACACATGCACTAGACTCAAGCTTGCTGCGGACCAATGCCCCAAAAACAAACTTAATTACGTGAGGGTTTTGAAAGCCACCACAGTTCCTTAAAACAAAGCCAAGGCGCCTGAAAGACTCCTTAGCATTTCCACTTACATGCTGAAGCAATGTCTGATTGCAGAGCTTGGCATTCGAGCTCAGACTTTATTTTATAGTATAGTTTTAAGTCATCAGCATATAAGAGGCATCCAGCATTCACAACCACATCAGGGAGGTCATTTATCATCAAAATGAAGAGGAGAGGGCCGAGTACCGAACCTTGACTCACACCCGAGCGTATGTGGTATTGCAGCGATTCGTACAAACCTAGTCTAACAAACTGTTGTCTCTCCCGCATGTTCGGGGTCTAACTTAGGTACGTCTGTTTGGAAAATGGTCGCAAAATAGTCAGCAAAGGCTTCAGCATCTGCTACACCACTGTGATTTTCACCTTTGTGAGTTACGTTAGGCTTAAATCCGCCTTTAGACCTAAGATTAGAAACATGCTGCCAGAATTCTTTGGGGTTTTTCTTAATGTTTCCTTCGATGCACCTAATGCAAACATTGTAGGCAGTAGAAATACGAGACTTTAGGCTATATATATGCTCAGAGATTTGCTTATATTGTTGCTCATATTTGCTCTTTTTCCAGGCAGAATGTAATTTAACTTTTTTTTTATATTTTGAATAATATCCGACGTAAACCACTTAGGATATCTGCGTGTCATCTTCTTGCATTTTTTTGGGATACAAGGGTCAAATAAGCCGTAAAGCCGTAAGGAATACTGCGATTTCTTTATTAATATAGTTAGATTTTATGTGACTTGGCCGTTGACTTAGATGTGTCAACGAGTAAATGTGCATGAAGAATGTACAACGGCCGGTTACATAAAATCTAACTATATTAATGAAGAAATTGCAGTAAAGGATCTTAGACTGGGCTTGGATTCGATAAGAGATTTCATTACTTTTTATAGAGAAACAAGCAGCTCCATCGAGATTTGGCTAGTTTTTTACAGGATGTTTTAGTGGGATTTCACTTCTTTTTGCAGAAAGATATATTTTACTGGATTAGTTTCTTAGTCATACACTCTAGACCTTTCATCATTAGGTTTTCTTCCTAGACTTTTTTTGAATATTGAATACTTCAGGCTCCAGTTTCATATACATCTACCGAAGGGGTTCATCATATTGAATAACTTTTGTCACGGCGCATTTCCATATCTCCCATAGTTCAGCTGAGCTTTTAAGGTTCTTCATCAGATACTCAAGACCTTCATATTTTTTATTTAAAAAAAAGGGCTAACCACGCTTAATAACTTTTGTGAACACAGCATATCGATAACTTTGATACTTTGGCTGGTCTATTACGGTTTCTCCTTAGGGTCATTAAGTACTCCAGATCTTCTATGATCCCAGTTTTGATAGTTTTCCCTATATAAGCACTAAACCCTACCCCTGTGACAATTTTCATCTTTCTAGGCTTATTGGAAGTACTAGTTCTATTTTGATGATCAATGAGTCAGTGAGTTAGTGGATGTCGAATTAGCACAACTTTGCTTTTGTATAACTTAGGAAATAAATAAGCTAAAAATATGAAATTTTGTGGTTTAAGTGTGTGCTTAGAGCTTACTAGATGACGATGATTTCGGTGTTCTAAACTTATCCACAGGTTCTCAAATAGGGCCATGAAAATACGTCGCAATGGTTCCAGAAAAGGATGGTGTTTGTTTCGCGCTCGACCTGGCGGGGGCACTGCCGTGCTCCCAGATATTTTTTTAAGAAAAAAACATTCTTTAGACGTAAAATGTTCAGCTAATTTAATAACCCAATTTGTAAATATGTAATTGAACGGATTAGTCACCTAGACTCTGCGTTACCAAGTGCTAAGTATTTAGCGTGCGCTAGACATCTGAGGGATTGAGTAAGTAAGTAAATAGTTTATTTTATCGCCACAATAGTGCCGCATACACGTCAAGAGTGGATAGGTTATTTCTAGGTGAGAATGGTTTATCTTCGACCACAATAATCACTTACTATCAGGTGAGACAGTGGTGAAACCAATCAATAAAAAAACTGTACGCACAATGAATGTATTCCCAAAAAGTTTTGTGAGTATAGGTGGGATGTCCACCATGTGCCTGACCAGATTCGAACCCCCACTACTTCTAAGTCATACCTGTAACCACTGATCTCAAAATTATAATGTTTAGCCTCATTCCTTTCGATTTCGTTTAAATCAACATGCGATACCGAAAACAATGTTTTGATGACCTGAATTCGAAAGTTCCCAACAATATTTGTGTTAGCTCTATCTGCGATAATGTTCGTTAGATATTATAATTTATGTAATAAAGCGCTTTTTGGCTTCAACGTTGGTATTTACCGGAGCTTGAAATTGCGCAGAGATATTTGATATTGGTAAGTATTGGAAGGTGTGTTGCGAGTTCTCATTAAAATAATTTGCTCTGTCGCGTAGTTATTTTTAATATAATCTAACAAGTATTGGGTATGTTTATTTGAGATTGATCATATACCAGCGAAATATTCTCTGGAAGCTAGAGGAGGTTGTAAGATATTATTATTATTTATTCTTCTCAACAAATTTACATTTGTGTCGAACAGTGGTTACAAATGTTACAATATAAAAAAATGAAATAGTCGCCATAAAGCAAACACTAGCTACACAATACATTGGTCCCAATATTATTAGTCTTAATATCAATAATTATAATAATCTAACATAACATAATTCAAAACAATTATACAATATAAATTCAATTAATAATTTAAAAAAAAATGATATAAATGTCAATAAAATTCATTAAGATGTAACGTCATGATTATAATGTCGGATATTACAATAATGTCATTAAAATACATATAATCACATATTAGTTTGAACTAAAATTATCCTTGAAAAACTCTTCTATGCTGTAATAACATTTCTTCAATAACAACAACTTTAATTTTCTTTTGAATTCATTTGGATTCATAATGTTTTTAAATTGTACAGGCAGTCTATTATAAATATTTACTGATTGCACTCTTGAGGCATGTTTAACGACATTAAGCTTCGGCTGTATAAAATTAGGTAGATCCTTTCTTCGCGTCTTTATTCTGATATCTCTCTGTTCCTCTGCCTCAAACTTATGGATATTTTTAATAAAATGACTAAGCAGGACCAGAATATAGAGGCATGGTACTGTGAGAATGTGTAGTTTCTTAAAATGATCTCTACAAGACTCCGTTTGATCAATGCGAAGTATAGTTCTCAAGGCCCTTTTCTGCATAACGAAAGCAGCATTAATATTATATTGGTAGCTGTTGCCCCAGAACTTTATGCTATATCTAAGTCTAGACTCTATGAGTGCAAAATATACCATTCTGAGATGAGCAATGGTTAATTCATCTCTAAGACTCCTGAGAGCATAGCAAGCACTACTCATAGTGTTAGTGACCACTTCCAATTCCTTCTTCCAATTTAAAACTGCGTCTATTTGTACCCCCAAAAATTTTACATTGTCTACAATATCTACTTTATTGCCTAATAAATGTACTTTGAGAGTATCTTTGTTCCTCATGGTTGATTTAAATAATAAACATTGCGTCTTTTTTAGATTTAGTTTTAGATCGTTCATAGTGAACCATTTCTCAAGAGCAAATGGTTTGTATTGTAAGGTAGCGTTTTTTTATGATTTGATTTATTTAAAATGAGTGTTAAAAGTGAAAGAATTAATTGATTTTATGGCTATGTTAATATTAGCGCTCATACAGGACCCGCTTATGCGACACTACACGGGACCCACGTTGTTGAGTAAGTATTTTGGTACTCCCGCAGCCCACGGCTCAAGTGTGCGAGGGAACACGGGTTGATTTTAGTCAGTTAGAGTCTTACAGACCCTTTGAAATCTTTGATCTCGTCACCCCAGTCTAGATCTTTCCTACATGACATCCCTTGGCCAAATGTAATGCAAGGAGGAGGAGACTCCTTCTCTATTAGGAGCCATCTACACTCATTCCACCCGATGGATCGTCGACTTCACTTATATTTTTGTGCTGTTTATTGTATTAATGTCTATCTCTGTTCGCAACACTACACTGTGCCAATTGGTTCAGCTCGCACACGAGCACTAGATTTAACGATAACACCGATAGACAATTAGTGACACACGCACTGTCACACAAACCAAGTTAATGAGTTAGAACGCGATGACCGATTTTGCTTCTGAATGAATGGATTATAATAGTAATTTATTTGATCACAGATAAATCTCATGAAACGTAAATGTAAAACGCTTAATGAGATTCCAATAATAATAAAACTTTAAAAAAAGGATACGACATAATAATGAGCATGTGTATCTAAATATATAAGTAGATATCAACATTATATTTCTACGTAAACACCAACCTAATCACAAAATAGTTCCACTTTCAAAGTTCGCCGATCCGGGTCGGATTATGCCGCGCCTCAGATCTCCGTGAATTATTAGTTTAATACCGTCCTAACCGGACGGCTGGTCAGTAATTGGTCTATTAACACTTCGCCAAATTGCCGATCTCCGATTGTAGTTTGCTTCTAGTAGAAATGGTTGTTGGTAAGTAAGGAACCTGGTCGAAGTAGCTAGGTACGGAGGTTTGTAGAAACTTCGGTAATTAAGGTTTTAAGATAAATGAAGGTAGAATCATATAGTATTATTCTTTATTTATTGGGATTTAAAACATTAAATTAAAAAAAAAAACACTGTTAACCTAACTATGTGCATTAAAAAATGCTTAGGCGTCAAAGTACTCCTCCACATCGCTGTCGTCTGGAAACGCGCCCAGAAGACTGGCAGCATTGCCATGTTATATGACAATGCTTATTCTTTGGGCAAAGAACGAGCCAGCCCTCTGGTCACGCAAGGAATTGATCAGCCGGCAAGACATTTTTTTATAAAGGAGACACGCTCTCGGGCCCCATGACCCAAGCGTTTCGACCCTAAACGGCACATAACTGTAATTACTAGAAAGGTAAAGAATAAAAAATTGTATAACAATGAAAAACAAAAAGGAAGAAACTATTTTTTGAGTAGTGTTGTAGTACTACAACGTGTAATTTAAAGGGTTATATATACATACCGAGTGCACGGCTTCTTTGGATGATAAATAATGATATGGCAAGGGTTTTCTAATCCTATGTCTACATGTGTGGAGCATATTAGAAATTTCAATACATCGATCAATTTGTAGTCATCAATGCTAAGCATGAACTTATCCATTTCAATTATATAAATGAATTAGGTAAATACCAATATTTGCACGCCACATATGGGCTATGGCAGAATGTGAAGAAGCTATTAAATAATAATTTTAAGACCTTACAATGTACAGACGCCAGCACATGAAGCTACCCGAAACTGTCAAATTTTCTCAATCAACCTTGAACCTAATTTCTTTAACAATAAAGTTGAAAATCTATTAAAGAAATTTGACAGATTGTTGTAGCTTGATGTGCTGGCGTCTGTACCATGTTCAGACAAATAAATGATTATGATTATAATTATGATCGATACCACAGGCCGAATTTTTCAAATTAAGAAGAACGAAGGGAATTATCGTTTTATTGGCAAGTGCCGTGGAAAGTGATGACCCTCATAGTGCTGTGACACGTTTGTTATTACTGGTATTCAAGAAACCTATGAAACCAATAATTTGGGGTCAATTCTGTGAGTCACTTATTTTGAGCTGAAACTTTGCATAGAGGCTCCATACCAGATGTTATCTTCAGTCCTTTTGGATAGATATGGGGCTTCCGTTACACGTTATATAAAGTCTTTTTAGGGTTCCGTAGCCGAATGGCAAAAAACGGAACCCTTATAGTTTCGACATGTCTGTCCGTCTGTCTGTCTGTCCGTCTGTCCGTATGTCACAGCCATTTTATTCCGAAACTATTAGGACTATATATGTAAAACTTGGTAGGTAAATGTATTCTGTGAACCGCTTTCCGATTTTACGAGAAAATTTAAAAAATATTTTAAAATGAAGGGGGCTCCCTGTTCGGTCCGACGTGAAACAGAACGCACCTTTTGGCTGGCAACATCAATTATCTGTGGGCTTGACACAACTTTTTCACTTGACAGACAGACTTTGGTTCCTTGTTGAAAATGTCGGTCATGGGACCCTGTTGAGTTAATTATAATTGGAAAAATATCGTTTGGAATCGCGTGTTGAAACCGATAATTGGGTCGCGAGTTAACTATTGTTTGAAGTTGTAATCCCCATTTGACGAAAACCCCGGGATATTTTGGGATTCCTCGCCGGTTGGTTGTCACCCGCGTGGCACGCGCGTTTGTTGGAAAAAGTAGTGATAAATAGCTTCAATCCGGTGTGAGTTGGGTGTGATGCTGATCTGGACCGCGCCATTGGAGATTGACGCCTTGTGAACGTTCTAGAACACGTGACTTACATCACACTTTTCACTTACTCACCTCATATTACATACATACTAAACTTGGGCGTGACCTAGGAAGGTCGAAGTTGGCGAACCCAGCACAGAAGGTTAGTGGTACCGATTATTAATTGAATATATTGTTGTAGGCCGAAGAGCCTGTTGTAAGTTTATTGTTCATTGAAAGCAACGTTAAGCTCCACGAACCGTGGACAAGTTCAGACCGTCCAGTTATCGTTGCACTGGCCAATTGTAGGACTGAACACTCCCCATACATGGAACGGAAACTGAAAATATTTTTTTTTCATGAAACCTATACGTGTGTGTGGTATCTATAGACAGGTCTTTAAAAATGACATTATGGTTTCTAAAATGACTTTTTCATAAAGTTAATCGTATAAAAGATATACGCTTCCAAAGTGGTAAAATGTGTGTGTCCCCCCTCTAACTTCTATAATAATGAAGTGAAAAATCTAAAAAAACCATATGTTGTAGATCTTAATGTAAACTTTCAACCAAAATTGGTTTGAACGAGATCGAGTCAGTAGTTTTTGAGATACAGTATATTTTCAAAAACCGCAAATATAACTTTGTAATTCATACAAATACTATGAAAAACAAAGTTGTTTGGCGTAGTTGTAAAAATTGTAAATAAACTAGTTTTAGGAAATTTGTAAGGTCCTTGTTTTTTTTTTCAAATAAATATTTTAAATAAGTATATTATATTTATTATAGTTACTACGGAACCCTTCATGGGCGAGTCCGACTCGCACTTGGCCAATTTTTTTTTTGTTGCTTACAAATTAGTGGGGGCTTGCCTTTATCATTATCATCTGCTTAGCTGTTTCCCAACTATGTGTCGGCTTCCAGTTAATTGGATACAGCAGAGTAATAGTGTTTTACATAGAGCGTATGCCTATTTGACCCCCAAAACCCAGTAGCTGGGTAACATAATACCCCTCGTTAAGACTAGTGTCAGATTTTCTGACTTCTGGCTATAACGACTGACTGTCAAAATTGTAAAAAACCGGCCAAGTGCGTGTCGGGCCACGCGCAGTGCAGGGTTCCGTAGTTTTTATAACAGCCAAGTGCGTGTCGTATTCGCTGACTGATCGTTTCGTACCATGCTCTAACTAAAAGCCATACATAACTATCTAACTAATTTGACTTTTTATACAAATCCTCACCTGATCCGATAATTTTGCACGGAAAGTTTTAATTTTTTTTAGAGATTTGTATAAAACTTGTCATATCCGGTGTTTTGAATTTAAATACAGGACACAGGGCTACACTTATACTCAATCGTCACAAGAAATTAGTGCGATACAACTGACGCTTAGCGCCATCTATCGACATTTCTATGCAGTTGTTCGAATTTTTCGAGTCAAATACAATTGGTCGACTATTACTCGTAAACTTGTAAAGCCCACTTATATGTGATAGTTTTCCTTTAAACTTCGTTAATTATAGGTACTACTGCCGTGACATTTAAATTTCTAACTACAACCGTTTAGTTGGTAGAAGGGGAGGACACTTGACTCTAACGAAAATTGGTACTTTAAAGCTTTATAAGTCACGAACAGTTTACTTAATCAAAAAACGGTTTTCCCAAACCCCTAATATTTTTAAAAGACTTATCCAACGATGTCCCACACTATAGGAAGAACGAAAAAAAAAATTATCATCCCACTTTACATGTAGGGGAGGTACCCTAAATAATTGATTTTTTCAAAATTTTATTTTACCACTTTTTCGGGGTCATTAACGTGTGTACTCATGCTAAATTACAACTTTCTAGTACTAATACTTTTTGAGCTAAACCGCGGACAGACGGACAGACAGACGGACATGGCGAAACTATAAGGGTTCCTTGTTGACTTCGGAACCCTAAAAATTACCCACGGCTTAATGTCCTTTCCAAGACACGGAGCTATTTCGATATGTTAAGATAACATCTTAGTAATACTATACAACGTGTAACGGAAACCCCATATCTATCCAAAAGGACTGAAGACAACATCTCTCTATGCACAGTTTCAGCTCAAAATAAGTGACTCACAGAATTGACCCCAAATTATTGGTTTCATATGTTTCTTGAATACCAGTAATAACAAACGTGTTACAGCACTATGAGGGTCATCACTTTCCACGTCACTTGCCAATAAAACGACAATTCTCTTAATTCTTCTTAATTTGAAAAATTCGGTCTCTGGTATCAATGTATTGAAATTTCTAATATGCTCCACACATGTACACATAGGATTAGAAAACCCTAGCCATATCGTTTATTATCATCCAAAGAAGCCGTGCACTTGGTATGTATATACCCTTTAAATTACACGTTGTATACTCCATATGTTAATACCATGGCATCAATGCATAAAAAAAATCATCTGCGTTTTAATTTATTAGCACAAAGTATTAATCGGAAGATTTTAAATAAACAGTTTTTCACTAGTGACCTAGAATTTCGCTATAATTACTGTAACGCCACCCTAACATTTACATTACACATTATTCAGAATTCGAATATTAAGGGTTTCAACACACATTGTACTTTATAAGGATATTTATTTATTTATTTTAACTACCGGTCATGGCTGTTGAGGGAGGAACCTGTTTCGGATTTCGAGAGAGGTGAGTGTCAAGGCTCTCACAGCTCTCGCACCCCAGCCGCCGCAGGAGACGCTCCGGGCGTCGGGAGTCATGGGGTGACTTCCAGCCACCGTAGGCGTGAGCCTGCGGGCTGCGAGCAATGGGTAGCTCGCCGCCCGACTGAAACCAGGCCCGTGTAGACGGCGCGTAGTATTCCACGTGTTAGATAATAGTAACTGATTATTATATAATTAATATTATATTTTGCTAAAGATATTCACATTAATCTAATAACTTTATTGTATAAAACACTAATTTGTTACTTAGAAATAACCCTTCTTTGTGTGTTGAATCATCTGTCATCGTAAGACTAATATGTAATTGAACTAATTAATTTCAACATATCTACTGTATTTTTATATCATTTAATCATAGCTTAATGTTAAAATACAAAGGTTAACAAATCTGTTTTAAAATCGTATGATATGACGTCACTTGTTTACACTGTCGTATAAAAGCCACCGCTCAGTCGTTCTAGACACAGTCCGACCCAATTGATCACCGACTGGAGGAAAGTAAGTGAAAAACTGAAATCCACCACGTCGCCTCAATTGGACACCATTCCTGACCACATAGTCTCAGTCGCTGACACGACGGCGGCGATCGACTCGCTTACAGATCACGTACAATCCGTCCTGAACGATTGTTCAAGGGAAGTTCCTGTAGTGGAAGACCACCGCTGGAAACTCCCGGACGATGTACGGAATCTGATAACCGAGAAGAACGCAGCCATCCGTGCGTACAGCGCTTTTCCCTGCGCCGCAAACAAAGCTCACATGCGCAACTTACAGCGTGCTGTAAGGAAACGCATTGCCGAGCAGCGTAATGCGAGCTGGGACAAGATGCTGAGTGAACTTGAGCCCACGCATCTTGCCTTCTGGCAGCTTCAGAGGAAGTTACGATCCACTGAAGAGGCCACAATGCCTCCTCTCATTCGTCCCGATAAGAGTGTCGCCTTCGATAACTCTGAAAAAGCAGAATGCCTAGCCGACAGCCTAGAGTGCCAATGTTCTCCCAGCTCTCAACCAGTAGACCAAGCCCACCTCGATATGGTGAACGCCGAAGTCGAACGTAGAACTTCCCTTCCGCCCGTCGAAGATCCCGATAATCCACTGGCCCCCATCACTCCTGATGAGGTCCAGGATATCATTAAAAGTCTCCAACCGCGAAAAGCCCCTGGCTCCGACGGCATCACCAATAGGGTTTTCAAACTTTTCCCCGCCCAGCTTATAGTGCTAATGACTGCCATCTTCAATGGCGCATTGAGCAATAATATGTTCCCTACAACCTGGAAACAGGCCACCGTCATAGGTATTCCCAAACCAGGCAAGCCCAAGTCTGACCCGTCTAGCTACCGTCCCATTAGCTTACTCAACGTCCTCGGTAAAATCTATGAAAGGCTTATATATGTATGTATGTATGTATGTATGTATGTCGGGCAGGTGTCCGCAACTCCACGACCATGCGCGTATTTTGCGTGAGGGGTAAGATTTCTCTTCACTCAATCCATGCCAGTTCCTCCAGGAAGGCGAGCAACGCCCTTGTTTTGCTTACCATTTCTTGGAGGGTACCTGGGTTGCCGAAGTATTTAGTCCTGTAATCCGCTACTACAGGGCAGCTTAGTAGCAGGTGTGCTGCTGTTTCGTCCTCCTCCATGCAGGCTCTGCAGAGTGGGCTGTCTGTGACTCCTATTAAATAGAGGTGTTTATTAAATGATCCATGACCGGTTAGGGCGGCTGTCACCAGCCGCATTTGCGGTTTAGATAGTCTAAGGACCTGTTTCGACAAGCGGCCATCAAGGGTCGGGAGAGCCTCTTTGGCCTGCCTGCACTCACCATGGTCCACCCATAGTTTGTGGTGTAGGTCTCTGGTGCGTTTCCTTACCAGGTGACGCAGATAACCGAAGGGGAGTGGTGCAATGGGTTCGGGTCCCATAATCGCCATACTCGACGCCCTTCTAGCGAGTTCGTCCGCTGCATCGTTGCCTCGGGAGTCGCTGTGTCCTTTGATCCATTGAATGGTTATATTGTTGTGTCTACCAACCTGGTTAAGGAGATTGTGACACTCCAAGATCAGCCCGGAGTTAACTATGTGGCTGTTCAGTGCTTGCAGGACCGCCATGCTGTCCGAAAGTATACGTATTGAGTGGTCCTTAACTTCCCTGTTTATGATGGCCGAAGCTGCCAGTGAGATGCCCAGGCATTCGGCCTGGAACACTGTGTTGTAGACCCCCAAAGGTCTGGCTATACGAATGTTGAGATCCTCCGAAAAGACTCCTGCACCCGTACCAGTACCTGTTCTGGAACCATCAGTGAAGACACGCACCTCAGAGGGACACAACCCCTCACAGCGGTGATCCTCGTACAGTTGGATTCTGTATTTTTTGTCAAAGACGATTTGTTTGGGCACCCTGTCATTAACTGCCTTCGTTATGGGGAGCTCGTTGTTGAGTTCCTCAAGCAGAGCAGTGTGCTGTGTTTCTTTCTTACCCCAGAGGTCCAGTGTTTTAAGACGCACTGCTGCCATCGTCGCTTCCTGTTGTATGAACAGATGGAGCGGCGGGAGCCCCAGCATCGCCTCCACAGCTGCTGTCGGGGTAGTTCTCATGCAGCCCGTTATCGCCACGCAGGCCAGCCTTTGCATGCGTTGCAGTTTGTTTACGGCTGTGACAAGCTTGGTGCGGGGCCACCACACCACGGCCCCGTAGGTAATCATCGGCCGAATTACAGCATTGTACAACCACATTGTGTTTTTTGGGGATAAGCCCCACTTCTTACCTATCATTTTCTTGCATTGCCAGAAGGTGATGCATGCCCTGTTTAATTTGTAGTCTAGATGGTTGCTCCAGTTTAGTTTACAGTCCAGAATGACCCCCAGGTATTTAACCTCACTAGACAACTGGAGTTCTGTATTGAACAGCTTAGGTAGGCGATGAAGGCCTAGAGTTCGTTTATGGGTGAATAAGATTAATTCGGTTTTAGTGGGGTTTACCGACAAATCATACTCCCTGCACCATCGCTCCACGATGCGTAGCGCTTGCTGGGTGAGGTTACAGATGGTTCCTGTTACCTTCCCAGGCACGAGGATTGCGAGGTCGTCTGCATAGCCTATTGTGTAATAACGGTGAGCGTTGAGTTGTGTGATGAGGTCATTGATCACTAAATTCCAGAGGAGAGGTGATAGCACGCCGCCCTGTGGACAGCCTCTGGCTATTAAGGCTACCTGCTGGTCTTCCTCAAGGCGAACCACACGTTTGCTTAGCATATTTGTAATCCAATCAATAAGTACCTGCTGTACCCCATGTCTGGAGAGTGCGGCGCTTATGCTGGAGAAGTTTGTTTTGTCGAAGGCTCCTTCGATGTCTATGAACGTACCCAGGCAGGAACCCTTTTGGTTAATCGATTCTTCAATCACGGTGACTACCTGGTGAAGAGCGGATTCGGTCGACTTACCAGCGCTGTACGCGTGTTGGTTGCCATGCAGTGGTACTGTTTTTAGAGCGCCGTCTCGTAGCTCCCTTTCACACACTCTCTCCATTGTTTTCAACAAAAAGGAGGTCGATTGGGCGGTATGATCTTGCGTTCGTGTAGTCACTCTTACCTGGCTTTGGGATAAATATGACTTTCACTTCCCTCCATACCTTTGGAACGTATCTAAATGCCAGGCACGCTCTCATTAGGGGCACCAGTCTCGTCACAACAGAGTTGCCCCCCCATTGAAGTAGAAATGGTACAGAAAAAGTTTTTGCGTTCTATGAACTACAGGTGTTATCACTCTAAAGTTCCCTACACACATTTATTAAATAAATATCATGTTTTAAGTCTAGAGTACAGACGATTGCTTCTGTCAGTAATGATGTTGCATGGTTTGTGCAACAACAGATTTGACTGCACAGATTTAACAAATAAATTATGTTATACAGTACCCAGAACTGTTATCCAGCGCGGAGTGCGCGTGCCTCGTCTGTTTCATACAGAGTCCTGTAAAACTAATGCCGGAGTGCGCGTGCCTCTGCGTCGTATTGTGGACATATATAACTCGCACTTCACACGGCTTGATATATTTTGTCTATCTAATAAGCAATTTAAAGTAGAAGCTTGTAAACTCTTGTCTGAGATTTAATTTAATAATATGTTAATCAGTTACGGATTTATTAGATAATGTTATTTTAACTATTTCGTTTTTAGCTTTAATGTGTCATTGTAACTTTCATTTCTTTTGTTAACCTGTGGACAATGGTGTGGGTTGCATAATTGTTTAATTAGTTATACGAATTTTAGTTAATATGTTTTTATTATGTAACTGTTATTTGTCCCTAAATAAATAAATAAATAAATAAATAAGCTGATTGGGCGGTATGATCTTGCGTTCGTGTAGTCACTCTTACCTGGCTTTGGGATAAATATGACTTTCACTTCCCTCCATACCTTTGGAACGTATCTAAATGCCAGGCACGCTCTCATTAGGGGCACCAGTCTCGTCACAACAGAGTTGCCCCCCCATTGAAGTAAGGCCGGGAAGACTCCGTCGGGACCTGGCGCCTTAAAAGGTTGGAAGCTTCGGATGGCCCACTGGAGTTTCTCCAGCGTGATCATCTTGCGAGCGTATTGCCAATCTTCGTCCGATGGCGTTCGGGTTACGTCCGTCCATTCGGTTACCTGTGCGAGGACGCTACCTGGGAAGTGTGTTTCGATTAGGATGCGCCTCGTTTCTTCCGGTGATGTGGACAGTGTGTTGTCCGGTTTACGAAGTGAATCTGGCCCAGAAGTGGTCTGCTGTGCCAGTATCTTCCTTACCCTGTTTGCTTGTTGGCATGATTCAATTTCACCACAGAATTTTCGCCACCCAGTGGTTCGTCTGAATCTGATGCTTTTTTTGTAGGCGGATTTGGCGGCATAGTAAACTTCCCAGTCATCCTCCCTACATGTATTCATGGCTCTATTAAATGCCTTTCTTACCTTCTTGCGTTTGCGCTCCAGATCCGCGCCCCACCAGGGCTGTTTACCCGGTGTGTCGCGCGGTATGGTTTCTGGGCATGCAGAGTGGTAGCTGCTGATCAGTGATTCGGTAAGCTGGCCTACATACGCGTCTATTTGATTCGCGTCAACCAGTGTCACCAGGTCGCTTGTGTGTACAAGCCTTGTAACAAGGCTGCGTGTGTATGCCACTCTATCCGTATTTCGCGGGTTACGTCGTGGAAGTCTAGGAGTAACACAGACCTGGATGTCGAAACGGATCCACCTATGGTCAGAACAAGAAGCCTCGTCAGATACCTGCCACCCATTGATGAGTTCCGCTGCACCCTCCGTTGCCAGTGTTAGGTCAATGATTGTTCGACTGCGTTTGGTTACGAAAGTTGGTTCGGAGCCTGTATTCAGAAGGGATAGGTTAGTTGTGAACAAAAATTCTACTAAAGCCTTACCCCGTTCGTTTTGTGTATCCATGCCCCATAAGGGGTGATGTGCATTAGCGTCAGTCCCGATGACGACCTCATCCCCCCTGCATTCACAGTGGGTCACGAGGCGGGCCAGTTCAAGGCTTATATATAAGCGGCTCAAAGATTTTGCCGAAGCAAAGAGTCTAATACCCAATGAGCAGTTCGGATTTAGAACCGAACACTCATGTATCCAACAAGTCCACCGCATCGTAGAACACGTCAGCGCCGGCTTCCAACGGGGCGCAATAACGGGAGCCTTATTCTTCGACATAGCGAAAGCGTTCGACAAAGTCTGGCACAATGGCTTAATCTATAAGCTATACCAACTCGGCGTGCCTGACCGTCTCGTGCTCATCCTACGGGACTTTTTATCGAATCGCACCTTTCGTTATCGAATTGAGGGGGAGCTTTCCTCCCCCCATCCCATTCGCGCAGGAGTTCCTCAAGGCTCCGTACTATCCCCCCTCATTTTCACGCTATTCACTAGTGATATTCCCAAGCATAAAAATACCCAGCTAGCCCTATTCGCCGACGATACGGCTATCTATTATACCGGTCTTAAACCCGATGCCATCGCTCGCACTCTCCAAACTTCCGCAAACACTCTGGCCAAGTGGTTCCGGAAATGGAGAATCGAAGTCAATCCAGATAAAAGCCAGGCAGTCCTCTTTTCTAAACCGAGGATAAACCCACCCTCCCCCCGTCCGATTACCATGTACGGCAAGTCGATCCCTTGGGAAAAGCAAGCCAAATACTTAGGCGTGGTCCTCGATAGACACCTCTCCTTCGCTGAGCACATAAAGCAGGCACGTTCGCGCGCCGCTTTCGCTCTAGGTAGGCTCCACTTCATTCTTAGCTCTCGCAGCAAGTTATCACTCAGGTGCAAGCTGCGTATTTTCACCGCGGTCATCCGTCCCATCATGACCTACGCCTGCGTTGTTTTCGCACATGCAAAGCCCTACCTCCTCCACAAGATGCAGACCCTCCAAAACTGATTCCTCCGTAGAGTCACGGGAGCCCCCTTTTATGTTCGAAATGAGCTTCTTCACGTAGATCTCAAGATGCCCACCATCCAGCAGTTCATGAAACGTGTCTCCAAGCGTTTCTTTGAAATTTCAATCCAACATAGGAATCCCCTTATCGTATCGGCCGCCCAATATGAACCCTCGCGTATCTCTAAGATTCGCCGACCAAGGCATACCCTAGTCACTCCCGATGACGCAATCACCCTGCTCCAAGAGAGCCGTAGGGAAACAAGTACAGTGGCACACAAACACAAAAACCGACCGTCCATCCGTCCTCGCCGCCGAGGCCCACCGCGACGTCCCCGTAATAGTCCAACCCCGACCCTTGCCAGAGCCAGCCCGCGACGCTGAGCCAGTAGCTTTAAATTCCCTTATTAATAATAATAATGATATGATCCAGCCTGTCCCTAGCTGCCCTCCCCTGCGACGCCCTAAGCCGAGGTCCGTACCCCACAGGGGGTGCCCTTAGCGTGTAGTCGCCTAGTTTGTAAGTTTTTTAATAAGCCCTGGCTGGAGGCTTTAATTAATTTATTAATTAAGGCAACCACAGGCAAGTCCGGTTAAGCAGCCGACAACCCCAGAGGTTGACCTGCGAGATGCCACACACACAAAAAAAAAAAAAAAAAGTTCTAGACACAGTCTCTCTCGGACAGCCACAGTGTAAACATCTTAAGGTACGATTTATTTTTATATATAGAATTATGTTGTTGTATCGGTGTCCTAATAATATTGTGTTAATTTTTACTTGAAATTATGTGAAAGTGACGATGTTTTGAAAAGAGTAACTGTGGAGTTTCTTGCCGGCTCTTCTCCATAGATAACTACCTTCCGAACCGGTGGTAAATTAATAAACTGATATTGCTATACAGACTACTAATTATTTCTATAAAACACCTAGTAATCATGTTTAATATATGTTAATATCTACATATATATCTATCACTTCTAACATCAGAAGTGGGATAGTTCACAGCCCACTTATTTTGTTTCGGTATTGAGGTTAGGTTTCATAGCCCATGTGATTTTTTTTTTCTTTTTAAACGTCACTATTGTCAGATTGTTTTGCAGTTACTTTTCTTGCAAGTTAGTTTTGGTTAGCTGTACATTTGTTTTAGGGCTTTATTTCAAGTAGAAGGTACATGTATGTATTTCACTCTTGCCCAAATACTAATGCATTGGAGTGAAAGTTTCAGAATGAATCCTGCAATATTGGAAGGCCTCTTCATCCGTGATGCTATCTCGAGCTATTGCCGCCGTTCAGATGATTATGCGGCGCTTCCAGTCCAGTGACAGCGGTGCAGCCTGATGGTGCTATGGAATCAAAAAAACTTTGCAAAGAAATTGGATGGACCAACATCATAACGGGAGTCAAGTAAGAAAAAAAAAACTACTAAATAACATTGGACCAATAAGCTATATATAAAAAAGTGTTATTATAAGTAATCCATATAAATTAACTAAAAGAAATATGTCGGTAAATATGGAATCATTATTTTTAAAACTGTAACGATTATTATCGAGGAAATGTAATAAGTATCGATATTTTTTTTTGTTTTCGTAACTTTTGTGCATATTCTTGTTCAAAACTTGACTATAGATTCATTGAGATTTAATTTTTTTTTCTATATAGTCGATTATTTTATAAAAGAATATCGATATTTATTTTTCTCTTTCTCCAAACCCTACTTTTCAATGTCACTTCGTTACTACTGTTATGGTGTTTATTTTCGTTAACTTTTCGGAATGTGTTAAAGGGTTTATTACAATTGTACACTGTACTCGATAGAGATCTATGATAACGGATACTAATTTTGTCAAAGCACACGGTAAAAATATGCCTAAAATTGACTCCATAATGATATGTGTATGTTTCAAAAATAATTTAGATTTTTATGCTCCTGAGCTGAAAAATATTAAATATTAATTAATTAAATATACTTCCAACTAAGTACAATTACTAACTAACTTAAATTTTGTCATGGGTTGTTCAAATAATGGTAGTCTTGACATAAATATGAAAAAAAAAAATTGTATTCGGCTTTATATCATCACAATTTCTCTGAGAAAGTTTCTTGGAAAGTTCTTTGGAACCTGTGTAGGTATGTCATATACTTCTCATAAGAACATTATGATTCACTTAAAATCAGACACAAAGTATTGTATATATTTGAATAGTAATTATAAAGTAGTGTTCACTCTTGAAAAAGTTGGAGGCGATATGTTACTTTGTTCGAACATGCTTCTTCAGTTTATTTTTTATGGACGCTATTAGTTCGCTTCAAATCCTCCGGCAGACCAAAGTACAGCCGTACACAAACAATATAGTATTTTTCCCGTAATTAGTCTATGCACTTGTTAGTCATTAGCTGCAACTTATTAATATTCAGTTGTAATGAATTAATGGTGATGTTGGTAATGATTTTTCTATGTTGGATGAAGATACTGATAGTGAAATAAGGATTTTCTGATTATTTTTTTTGTGTTCTTTGTAGGGGGTTAAGATTAGGTTTACAAGCTGATCCCTATGTCTCGATTAAGTATTCAACATGAAATTTTAAGAATCAGGCTCTTCTTTGTTTTCGATATTCTGTAGATTTGCATAACGCTCCTATCAATGTTTTTAATTTTGTTTTAACACGATCAATGTGTATTTTCCAATTGAGCCTATCGTTCAGCCAAAGTCCAAGATATTTTTTCTGGATATTTACTTGATTTCTCGTTGATTGTGAGAAGTGTAAATCCGAAACCGGTTTGTTTTTATTAAATAAATTTTGTGTGGTTTTTACTGAAGTATTTATACGTTTTGATAATGTACACCATTTGTAACTCATTTTTATACAGAAATTGCAAATAAATTTCAGAATGATGATAATTTATATCATTTAGAAAACTTGATGTCTGTTCACTTGTTGACGAATTAGTGAGGTAGTAATGCGACACGATTTGTATAGAGAATATTTAATTTGAATTTTTGAAACTTACACTTATCACAATTGAAAACAAAATTCATTATGGGTTCCATAGTCGCTAATTATTAAATAATCAGAAATGGTTTTTAAAATGTTGCCATATAATTTATTTCAATAGTCAAATTAGGTCACGAGTCGAGATTAAATTTTAGAATGTTCCTCAAGTACAGATTCATTGAACATAGTTCCATAATTTTTGGCCATTTTCAGTTACTAGATGAATCCTGTGTTTCCTAAACTTAAATTGATTACAATAATTATTTATTTCAATAATGATTTGAATAGAAAAACAGAACTTCAGCATCCCATACAAGTTTGCTAATAAGTTTAAGGAATGGTATAGATTTTCACAAGATCAGTTTTTTTTTTCTCTCCAATGTTTATTTGAATACTATTAAGTATATAATCAGTGATCAATTTATAACAGCACTGTCATAGATATTATTTAGGATCCACTCCGTCCCAAAAACAAGTTAATCTTGCTATATTTTCATATGCTAGAAAAAAATCCTTAATACCACTTACCTTCAAGAATTTGCTCTTACAAATTCTTAAAAATTAATTTCTGTAATGAAACTGTACAATACATATATTTTATTCTTAAAAATTTGGTACTGAACCTGAGTCACGTAGGTACTGTAATACGGACCTTACCACTTAATAACTTCAGGAAGCCCTAAAAGTAATGGAAAAGTAAACCAATGTGTCCACGATTACAAATATGATAAACACTTCTTGTACTGATGTGTCAGACTGGCCGAGCGGTGCGTGGAAAGTTCAACTATCCATGAATACTGTAATTCAGCAATTGATTTTTGACCGTAGTGAGGCTACCATTCGTTAATACCACCCATACAAACTTGATTAGTAATAGTGATAAATAATAATAACGATGGCTAAATTGTAGATGTTGAAGACATTTAAATTATTGTTCTAAATTGGATTCTTTTTTCTTTTTATATTTTGATATTTTTATGGCATTTTGTTTTATTATTGTATTACTCATATATTATTAAATGACATATTATCTCTAGTATAATTATAGATTTTATCTTTGACATTTTATTTTACTATTAGACGACATATTGTTAATATTTTTACACATTTTTTTTATTTATTATTTTATTGTCTAATTTTTTTTAAATTAAGATTTTCATAAATCTCTGCTGTTGATCTTTTCATACCAATATGGTTTTCGATTTTCCTTTTTATTTGATTATTTGTTTTATTGTACTATTATTATTTTTACATTGAATGTGGGTTATTATCACTTTAAACTTGTTTGATATGTATTTTTTTTATTTGAATTGTACTGTTTTATTTTATAAAATCTCTATATAATGTATACTGTTTAGATATAAATGAAGAAAAATAATTGTATAATGAAAGACTTTAATTATAGAATTTATGTATATTATTGTATGATGAAGTACTGATGGATTATTGTATGATGAAATACTGATGGATTATTGTATGATGAAATACTGATGGATTATTGTACGATGAAATACTGATGAAATATTGTATGTTGAAAACGAAATATTGTATGATGAAATGATGAGAGATCCTTATCTTGACTGTAGTCTGCCATTCATGACCGCAGGTGATTGAGCTTCACTGATGGCGGGTGTTTGATGAGGCACAGTAAGATGAGATGATATAAACACGATAATGTAAAGAAAATTGTATGAAAAGTTAAGTGATAACACTACTGTTTTTGTTATGCTGTTATTATTATTTCAGGTGATTTGTATTATGAATATTTCGTAATTATTATGACCGATGAAATGCCTTAACTGTTGTCTGACATTCTCTGAACGCGGGTGATTTAGCTTTGTCTATTATTGATTTTTAATGTGATTATGACTTATTGATAGACGTTGCGAAGTAATAATGATTACGAAATATTGTAGCATTGCAGATGTTGCTAATTTATTTTTTCTTACTTATTGGTTTATTCTAATAATATGTACCTAAATTGTTCGTTGAAATGATCGTGTTAGAATATTATAATTGTACTTCGAGAACGAAGTACATGTCAGTATGGCCGTGTTAGATAATAGTAACTGATTATTATATAATTAATATTATATTTTGCTAAAGATATTCACATTGATCTAATAACTTTATTGTATAAAACACTAATTTGTTACTTAGAAATAACCCTTCTTTGTGTGTTGAATCATCTGTCATCGTAAGACTAATATGTAATTGAACTAATTAATTTCAACATATCTACTGTATTTTTATATCATTTAATCATAGCTTAATGTTAAAATACAAAGGTTAACAAATCTGTTTTAAAATCGTATGATATGACGTCACTTGTTTACACTGTCGTATAAAAGCCACCGCTCAGTCGTTCTAGACACAGTCTCCTCCGACCCAATTGATCACTGACTGGAGGAAAGTAAGTGAAAAACTGAAATCCACCACGTCGCCTCAATTGGACACCATTCCTGACCACATAGTCTCAGTCGCTGACACGACGGCGGCGATCGACTCGCTTACAAATCACGTACAATCCGTCCTGAACGATTGTTCAAGGGAAGTTCCTGTAGTGGAAGACCACCGCTGGAAACTCCCGGACGATGTACGGAATCTGATAACCGAGAAGAACGCAGCCATCCGTGCGTACAGCGCTTTTCCCTGCGCCGCAAACAAAGCTCACATGCGCAACTTACAGCGTGCTGTAAGGAAACGCATTACCGAGCAGCGTAATGCGAGCTGGGACAAGATGCTGAGCGAACTTGAGCCCACCCATCTTGCCTTCTGGCAGCTTCAGAGGAAGTTACGATCCACTGAAGAGGCCACAATGCCTCCTCTCATTCGTCCCGATAAGAGTGTCGCCTTCGATAACTCTGAAAAAGCAGAATGCCTAGCCGACAGCCTAGAGTCCCAGTGTTCTCCCAGCTCTCAACCAGTAGACCAAGCCCACCTCGATATGGTGAACGCCGAAGTCGAACGTAGAACTTCCCTTCCGCCCGTCGAAGATCCCGATAATCCACTGGCCCCCATCACTCCTGATGAGGTCCAGGATATCATTAAAAGTCTCCAACCGCGAAAAGCCCCTGGCTCCGACGGCATCACCAATAGGGTTTTCAAACTTTTCCCCGCCCAGCTTATAGTGCTAATGACTGCCATCTTCAATGGTGCATTGAGCAATAATATGTTCCCCGCAACCTGGAAACAGGCCACCGTCATAGGTATTCCCAAACCAGGCAAGCCCAAGTCTGACCCGTCTAGCTACCGTCCCATTAGCTTACTCAACGTCCTCGGTAAAATCTATGAAAGGCTTATATATAAGCGGCTCAAAGATTTTGCCGAAGCAAAGAGTCTTATACCCAATGAGCAGTTTGGATTTAGAACCGAACACTCATGTATCCAACAAGTCCACCACATCATAGAACACGTCAGCGCCGGCTTCCAACGGGGCGCAATAACGGGAGCCTTATTCTTCGACATAGCGAAAGCGTTCGACAAAGTCTGGCACAATGGCTTAATCTATAAGCTATACCAACTCGGCGTGCCTGACCGTCTCGTGCTCATCCTACGGGACTTTTTATCGAATCGCACCTTTCGTTACCGAATTGAGGGGGAGCTTTCCTCCCCCCATCCCATTCGCGCAGGAGTTCCTCAAGGCTCCGTACTATCCCCCCTCGTTTTCACGCTATTCACTAGCGATATCCCCAAGCATAAAAATACTCAGCTAGCCCTATTTGCCGACGATACGGCTATCTATTATACCGGTCTTAAACCCGATGCCATCGCTCGCACTCTCCAAACTTCCGCAAACACTCTGGCCAAGTGGTTCCGGAAATGGAGAATCGAAGTCAATCCAGACAAAAGCCAGGCAGTCCTCTTTTCTAAGCCGCGGATAAACCCACCCTCCCCCCGTCCGATTACCATGTACGGCAAGCCGATCCCCTGGGAAAAGCAAGCCAAATACTTAGGCGTGGTCCTCGATAAACACCTTTCCTTCGCTGAGCACATAAAGCAGGCACGTTCGCGCGCCGCTTTCACTCTAGGTAGGCTCCACTTCATTCTTAGCTCCCGCAGCAAGTTATCACTCAGGTGCAAGCTGCGTATTTTCACCGCGGTCATCCGTCCCATCATGACCTACGCCTGCGTTGTTTTCGCACACGCAAAGCCCTACCTCCTCCACAAGATGCAGACCCTTCAAAACCGATTCCTCCGTAGAGTCACGGGAGCCCCCTTTTATGTTCGAAATGAGCTTCTTCACGTAGACCTCAAGATGCCCACCATCCAGCAGTTCATGAAACGTGTCTCCAAGCGTTTCTTTGATACTGCAATCCAACATAGGAATCCCCTTATCGTATCGGCCGCCCAATACGAACCCTCGCGTATCTCTAAGATTCGCCGACCAAGGCATACCCTTGTCACTCCCGATGACGCAATCACCCTGCTCCAAGAGAGCCGTAGGGAAACAAGTACAGTGGCACACAAAAACAAAAACCGACCGTCCTTCCGTCCTCGCCGCCGAGGCCCGCCGCGACGTCCCCGTAATAGTCCGCCCCGACCCTTGCCAAAGCCAGCCCGCGACGCTGAGCCAGTAGCTTTAAATTCCTTTATTAATAATAAAAATGATATGATCCAGCCTGTCCCTAGCTGCCCTCCCACTGCGACGCCCTAAGCCGAGGTCCGTACCCCACAGGGGGTGCCCTTAGCGTGTAGTCGCCTAGTTTGTAAGTTTTCTAATAAGCCCTGGCTGGAGGCTTTAATTAATTTATTAATTAAGGCAACCACAGGCAAGCCCGGTTAAGCAGCCGACAACCTCAGAGGTTGACCTGCGAGATGCCACACACAAAAAAAAAAAAAAAAAAAGTTCTAGACACAGTCTCTCTCGGACAGCCACAGTGTAAACATCTTAAGGTACGATTTATTTTTATATATAGAATTATGTTGTTGTATCGGTGTCCTAATAATATTGTGTTAATTTTTACTTGAAATTATGTGAAAGTGACGATGTTTTGAAAAGAGTAACTGTGGAGTTTCTTGCCGGCTCTTCTCCATAGATAACTACCTTCCGAACCGGTGGTAAATTAATAAACTGATATTGCTATACAGACTACTAATTATTTCTATAAAACACCTAGTAATCATGTTTAATATATGTTAATATCTACATATATATCTATCACTTCTAACACACGCGCGCCTCAAAAAGTGTCAGCAAGTTGTCAGGGCCCATAAGAGGGCCGTTCCCTGCCGGAGTTGCGGAATTGTTCGAAAGAGTTACCGCGACCTCGGAACATGAAAGGCGTATGATAGAACATGAATGGGTTTTAGTCAGTAGAAGTCTAACACACCCTCTCGCCTTCGCCCAGACCGGGAGGCAGTCATTAGAATGATTTCCCATCCTTCGTCATCATTGTAATGACCACTCGTAGGATATGGGTTTCATGCTAGGGTTTCGGGAAGGACTTCTAGCGAGATACCGCGGGCCCAAAATGCAAGGAAAACTGAAAGAACAGGATGAGTTTTTAATCAGTAGAAATCTGAGGCTCCCTTCCACTCCACTCAAGATGGGAGGAGTCTTAACTGAAAAGCAGCACCTTTATAAAACCGAAAATTTACTCGGAGACAGTCCGCCAAAGCTGCTCTCGTTACTACTGTCTAAATTTTGAACTGGGAAGAAGTGCCACAACAAACTTCCCAGCAACTGCAAATCTGTCTATTTGATCAATTTGAATTTATACTGTAATGTAATGAAACATTTTTAATCTACAAATTTACATTATTTGGCAGGCAAAATACCCGCAGTAGAAAAGCATGGTTGTGTAGGGACGGAACAACTAATACCAGAGAGGTGATTGTTTACGCGTAATTACATTTTTTATTTCCAGCTTTTTAGTTTACAAATGTGAAAGATTTCGCAGACGATTTAGTTCTTGATACGTGTTTTTTACGATTTGTCACTTTGAATTACTTTTAACCATATAAGTTGTAAGTATGTTTGTAATCACCTTTTAAAACCCTTTATTTTGATACCCCACTCGATAGGTTTTGAAAAAAAAAAACTTTTTTGAAGGCATAATATGGCGCGAAAAATCCGCCATTGTGGTTTTTTTATTTTGATATACCCAGTGTCACTTTCACAGTCAAAACGAATCTAACGATACCTCTCAAGCTAAAATCCGTCGAGCCGTCCAGGCCACAGAGCGTGCCAAACAATTATACATACATACATACTCTCGAAAAACATAACCCTCCTTCTGGCGCAGTCGGGTAAAAACGGGCAATTGCGAGTCGGACTCGCGCGACAGACAGCGGTCCCGTTTTTACCCTTTGGGTACGGAACCCTAAAAATAGTAGTATCGCCACAAAAATAGTAGTATATTATATTATATATAATATTAAATCACGGTGTGTTAACGCCTTTACACAAGGCATTAAGCTGTTACAAAGAAAAATACGAAACACCTTGTAATTTCATGTTAAGGAAAAAATTACAGTCGGTAGTTTGAACGCCACAATTTATGGTCTAATTAGTCAATGTTCCAAGTCACCGCACACATATGTAAGCAGTCATAATTCTCACGGGTTTGCTAGAATTATTTTATATTATGTCCTGACGTTGGAAGTACAATTTTTGTGACCGTATTTCGTGGTAATTGCGAAATTTTGGTGTTGATAAGTAAGCGTGCTTCATCTTCGACCACATCATCGCTTACTATAAGGTGAGATGGTGGTCAAAGTGTAAACAATGCGGTCTTGCAATGACAACTGGATCATCTTGGTACTCTGTGGATTTTCTAATTTTAATGGTTTTAGCATACGCTATATTATCATGACCACTCGTTTAAAGGAGTTGTTTACCCAAAGTACGAGTAGACCCTTAAAAATAATGACAAAAATGGGATGCAATACAGATAAGTGAATACGTTACTTTCAGCTTAAGGTTCTTAAAGAGAATGTTGAACGCTGCTTTTTGCAAACTAAGAAAATTGTCCTCGCTAGTGCTAATAGCTGGTACTTTGCCTAAAAGAAAGGCAGGGCAGCATTGTCACGTTAACAGGACTATTGAGCATAATAAATGTACCTATCTTCGGCCAACAAACAGAAAGTTTAACTGGATGTTGCTAAAATTCATACTTTATATGGATCGATAGCCTACATAAAATCATACGGATTGATGACACGATATTTTTTGGTAAGATTGCCTTCTCAATATACGTAATGACTGTTTAAGATCTATATACATAGAATATCCGGGACCTAAATACGTAGTTTCCAACGCACAGCACAGTCTTGGCATGTACTGCGTGGTAAATTATCCACGGAACTATCTCCGTAAACGTTGCTAGTATGTTGCCCAGTAAGCTTTTATTTTTCTCATAGTACTATATCACTTCTTTAGTATGTTATATTCTGGCACAATATACCTGGCAGGGTTGAACGGTGGCCCGGAACTTAAGGGGAACAAAAGAAACAGGGTGAGTTTTTAATCAGTAAGAGTCTGACACTCCCCGCCTCACCCAGAGCGAGAATTTGTAATTTCACTACAATAATAAAAAATCAACGCTTATAAATTGATTTCAGTGTAATATGATCAATCAATATACATATAATGTATTTGCTACTGTATTATATTGAATAGTAAATATCAATAGAGAATTTGGTTACCCATCAGTATATTAATAACGACCAAACCATTTTAGTATCGCTATCGTGTTACGAGAGCTATTTACTGAATGAATATTTGATTTATAGTTACGAAGGTTTTATGTTCAGTTTACAGTTGAGGTGTGAAATATCGGTCTATTGACGTTAGTTTTGCGCACGTTATATTAGTTATAATATAACGCAAAATTCCAAATTGTGTTTGTAAATTCCCCGTCATGAGAAGCTATTTGTAAATACACAAGGTATGGAACTCTCTGCCGGCTTCTATGTTCCGTACCACATATGACCCGTCAGCCTTTAAAGCAAGGGTGAGCAGAAACTTTTACTCAAAAATTTTTATTGCACATAGACTTACTTACATGGGCACTTATAAAACATCAGAAGCTAGTTCACGGTTTGAAATTGATCGTTTCCAATGGAGAAGAACCATTACGAAACTCTACGGTTACTCATTACTATTACTCTTTTCAAAACATCTAACTATTGAATAAACTATACAACTTGCCAAAACAAATAAAATTATAAAACTTAATAGGAGATATTTTTTTTAATCTTTATTTTTATTGGAAGGGGGTTTTTTCAATAGCGAAAATGTCACCCCCATTATTGAATACAAAAAACCTTAACCTAACTTACTCGTAACCTTAAGCCTAAAATCACAATTTTGAAAAGCTTCCTGGCCTCATCCGACAAAGGACAGGACAAGATACTGTTATAAAATCCTAAATTATAAATATGATCTCCAAAACTTGACTGTCTCTGTGGCCTCGTCCGGGCACATTCCGTTAAAATATGTTGAGCGTCTTCCAGAACCCCACACACGCTGTAGTTAGGCGAGTCTATCTTACGCATGAGGTAACCAAAGTTTTTAAGCGGGATGTGACCGGACCGAAGCCTAAAAGCTGTCACCAGTTCTTGTCTATGGATCCCGCTCTCGCCGAACCATAATATACGAGGGAGAGATATACACAGCAGCCAGTGTCTCTACACCCACATGTTTCTTATTGTATTTGTTCATGCTATGCTTTTATTTTATCTAACCATGTACATGTGTTGCTGTATAACGTATTAAAGTAATATGAATTTATTATTATTATTTCCTTTATTCAACTCATTTCTCAAAAATTACATTTAAAATATTTTTGTATAAAAAGATTTACAATTTAAAAAAAAAACATTTAAATATATAAAAATGGCAGTCCACTGGTGTCGGGAGCAGCCTGCCGGTGGTTAGGTCTCCAGAGAAAGGTACCTACTCACAATACGAGCTGTATCGAGGAGCTACTGGCAGCTTAGACAGATGGTCGTCGAAGCTTTGGTGTATTCCCGTTCGTCCCCTCGACTTCATCCCCCTAGGGGGACGAACGGGAATTCGTTATTTATTTTCCCGATGGTCCCCCTAACTTTTTTGGGGGGACGAACGGGAATAATTTATTAATTCTTTTTTTAGTATTTTTGCTCCCACCAAATAATATAAGACCAGCTGACTGGTTTTAATTGGTAAAAAAACAAATTTGAAATAAAAATCAGTAATTTATTAAGGAGTAAAAATCACAGTAAAAATCATAGAATCAACTAATTCTTAAAAAGTCCTAATTTTTACAAAGTCACATAGCCCATTGACTGATATGACAATCGGCACAGTGACAGCCGAGTCCACATTCCACATGTCAACAACCTCATGAGCTAAGTCGAGATACTTTATGTGTTTCTCTTTCTCAGCTTTCACGAGATTCTCGTCATGTGGGATGGTAACATCGACTATACTTGCGCGGCACATTAATCGGCCTATCGCCACTATATCAGGCATATTGGCAACAATAGTCCTATCACTGATGATAGACCGATCCCAGTACAACGTGACATCGTCATTTTCGAGAACTGAGTCGGGCACATACTTGTAATACGGTACCACAGAATCGACAAGTTTGTATTTCAAAGCAAGTTGCTGATGGATAATTCTGGCTACTTGGTTGTGTTTATGCAGGTATTCGCCGTTAGCCAGACGAGAACAACCGGAGACAATATGTCTGATGGACTCACCAGGACGATGGCATGCCCGACACACATCAATCGTTCCGTCCTTTATTATATGTTTCCTGTAATTATTCGTCAAGAAAACTTCGTCCATAATTGCAGAAACAAAACCTTCAGTTTTCCCGAAGAGATCCCCGAAGCGTAGCCAGGCAACGGAAGCTGTCAAATCGACATCGGACCCATAAAGAGTTCGATAGTAGCGACCATGAAGCTCCTTGCTTTTTCATAGCTCCTTGCGGTCATCTGTGGTAAGTATAACAGGTTTGTGCCAGTTCTCTTTAGCAACGGTCAGTGGGGTGAGTCCATTGTCCACTGCAACCACATCTCGGCGCATACCCACATCGACTTTAATGAAATATTCCCTGAAACTGCAAATCTCGCGGTTGTGGAGAGTTTTGGCATTTAAAATGACCTCCACACTTCCGCGGGATGTATTGTCTCATCAGCGATGATCGTGGGTGATGCATCCGATTTACGGTTATTTATTATGTATTTATTTATAAACATTAATTACAAATAACTTATAAACTAAGGTGGAAAAAAACACAAAACTACTACACAAAACCGTGGTAGTGGTTTGACTGTGGGATCGATGAGTCTCTATAATATACTATACATTTAAAACTTAAAAACTAGTAATTATTTATTTATTGGTAAACTTATTTTATAACTTATTGTTAAAACTTTTCTTACAAAGCGAATAATAATTTATTTAATGATAGCACTTTAACATATTTCTAAGTAATATTTTTTTAACTTATTTTTAAATTTGTTTTTGTTCTTTTCACTCCTTATGTCCGCTGGCAGACTATTTAAAAGATATGGTATTCGTTTTTTTAAGGTTCTGTCACCATAGTAATTCGTGACTCTGGGTACAATAAATTTGCCAGCAGCCATAGATCGTGTGTTATGGTTGTTGATTACATGAGTCAGTTTATGCTCTTGGGTACCATGATGGTTCACTGCTAAAACATACTTTTGTTTATAACTAATAGGTAAAATTTTACATATTTTAAATAGTTTTCTATAATCTCCTTTACATTTTTTTTTTAGCAGTGTACGGATCCTCTTATCCAGGGCGTCCAGTTCGGTTTGAGTCCATTTGAGTATGCCTAAAGAATACATCAACACCGGCATGACCCAACCGTTAAAGGCGCGCCTTTTTTCCTCCCGACAAAAGGCTCTTTAATACCTTTGTCAGGCGGCCAAAGAAGCGCTCCCTCAGCGATTGCTCCATGTCAGCAACATTAATACCCAAAGCTTTCGACATACCCAAATACTTATAAGTTTCGGTAAAGCAGAGAGATCCAAGGTGTATGGTATCTGAAAGTTGATTTCCCTTAGATTCCATAATCTCTCCTCGTTTTGCACGCATGATTGCACATTTATTCACAAAAATTCCATCTTGATGGCGCTACTGAAAGTTTCAGTTACCTTCAGTAGTTCCATCAGTTGCAAGTAGTTGGAGCAAAGAGTTTCAAATCATCCATGTAAAGAAGGTAGGATATACTTTGACTTCCTCTTCTGAACCGATAGCTCAGGCCTGAATCCTCTAACATTGTGCTTAGAGGATTCAGGTCCAAGCAAAACCAAAGTGGGCTCAAACTGTCGCCCTGAAATATTCCCCGTCTGATCCATATAGGCTCATCATTCCCTCCAATCGATCGATATCCTGGATAGCTAAGTACCGTCTTCCATTGCCTCATACATTACTCAAGGAAGGTGCGTAGAGTTGGATCTGTTTTGTAAAGCTCCTACACCTTCATGAACCAGGTACGAGGAACAGAATCATAGGCTTTTTTGTAGTCTATCCAGAATGTTGATAGATCTTTGCGGGATCGACGAACCTGTTGGATAATGAGGAGTAGCTCCTTAGTGCCACGGGACCCTTTCCTACATCCATTCTGAGAAGCGGACATAATTGAGTTGCACTCAATGTTCATATTTATTTTCACTCACAGCTGGTTCTAGGTCCTGTTTCAAAGACAGCATCCTGACACGATACGCAGTGAGGTTAGTTCCCTCCTCTGTAGACCCATAATATGCGCGCATGACGTTTATTATTTACATGATAATAAAGCACAAATATTTTGTTTTATTGTACGTCTGTCTTTCTGTTTGTTCGAGTTAATCTCACAATGAAACAACTGGTATGGAGTCTCAATGCATAGTTTCAGCTCAAAACAAGTGAATGAAAGAATTGATAAAAACTTATTAGCAGTTTCATATGTTTTTTGAATACCATGCATAACAAACGTGTCACACCACTAGGAGGGTCAATAACTTTCCACATCACACGATAATTATTTTCATCGTTTTTCTTATTCTTAATTTGAAAAATTCGGTCTCTTGTATCAATGTATTGGAATTTCTAATAGGTTCCACACATGTAGACATAGGATTACAAAGCCCTTGCCATATAGTTTGTTATAATCCAAAGAAGCCATGCATTTGGTATGTATATAACCTTTAAATTACACGTTGACCTTTCATTTTATCACTCTGAACATAATTATGATTTAGAATTCTGTTCTATAAACTATAATAGTAATACATAAAAATAAACATTCTTATAATCACAATACGTTAAAAGGATCATAGATAATAATACAAGTAATTGCAAGGTATTGTACAGCATTCAATACAAACATTTGAATACTCTTTTGCCTGGACAGCTTCTAAATCTATATAAAGCACAGGTCGGTTCCTGCGTGAAGTATTGCAGCCACTTGTGGGATGGCTCTGCAAAGTACCAACTTGCTGCATTGCACTCGATCGAGCGCAGAGCGAAAAGGCTTATAGGCGACGAGGTGCCGGTGGACAAGCTTCATAGCCTGGCTCATCGGCGAACCGTTGCTTGCCTGTCGGTTTTCTACAGATTGTACTTCGGGGAGTGTGCGCTGGAGCTCCATGACCTGATTCCTCCATGTCCCTTTCACTACCGGTCTACCAGACGCACGGCTGGGTACCACCCACACTTGGTTGATATACCGTCTTGTAATACCAAGCGCTTCTCCTCCACATTTATTGTGCGAGTCTATCTAATCAGTGAGATTCTAAATAAATAAAAGTGTTTACTTTGCTTATTTGCAGAAAGAGCTCTTGAGTAAATAACAACAGATACGGCTTGCTTTCCGAAGTTAAGTAACGTTTGACGAAGCCGATCCATGGATAAGCGACAACCCATACCGAGACTCTTACAAACCTCGGAATTCACTTTGTGCCAATTGGTTATTGCTGTCATCTACACATCTACAACGTGTAACGGAAACCCCATATCTATCCAAAAGGACTTAAGACAACATCTGGTATGAAGTCTCTATGCAAAGTTTCAGCTCAAAATAAGTGACTCACAGAATTGACCCCAAATTATTGGATTTATATGTTTCTTGAATACCAGTAATAACAAACGTGTCACAGCACTATGAGGGTCATCACTTTCCACGCCACTTGCCAATAAAACGATAATTCTGTTCGATCTTCTTAATTTGAAAAATTCGGTCTCTGGTATCAGTGTATTGTTTCTAATATGCTCCACACATGTAGACATAGGATTACAAAACCCTTGTTATATCGTTTGTTATCATCCAAAGAAGGCGTGCACTTGGTATGTATATACCCTTTAAATTACACGTTGTATAACAGTAGTCAGAAAAGCAGCTGATCTATGTGATACAGAAGTTAAGACGAATAGGTGAAAAAAAATGTAAGGACCTTAAATCCGAAGGCTTGCGACGTCCACCAACCCACACTGTTCCCGCGTGGTGTATGGCCCGTTTTCTCTCATAGAGAAAAGGCCTATCTTAGCACTTGGAATTGTGTAGACTGGTTATGCGTGTAAGATGCTTTTGGTTATATTCGAAGCCGCCTGCTACCTAGTTAAGTAAAAGTTAAATAGATTGATTGCCCATGTTTATCTGCAAGAAAGCCAACGAGGTACGAAGTTTACTTACATCGTTATAAGTTCGACACAGGTGCAAGTTTAAAACTACAGTGTACAACTTTGTGTGCTGTAAAGACTTTACTGTCTTAGCCCGAGGCTACGCTGGAAACTCTAGAAGTCTATCGTGAGAAGTGGCGCAGATTCCTAGCTATGTTTGCTTAGTAATATGTGATAAAGTACCTATTAACAAAGTCTTTTAAACATTGTCCTGGTAACGGCGAGAGTTTGAACATATAAATATTTTTAGGACAATATTCAATGATGTTTTGGCAGAAGGTAGGTAGGGTAATACTTGTCGAATACCAACAGGTTTAGGTTTTATGTTGCATCACTGCACCTTTTGCATGTGAAAATGTAAGCATATTATGCACACATCCATACTGATATTATAGTTGGGAAAGTAACTTAGTCACTTTGTTTGTCTGTTACACTTTCACGTTTAAACCACTTAACTGATTTTAATACAATTTGATACACATATAGACCTTATACTGTGGACAAAGCCGACTTGTTTTCGCTGAAAAAAAACATGTGTGCAATTCACACGTGGTAGAAGTAAAACCTTCAAAAAACAAATTGTGTCTGTCTCTTTTTACTGTCACTTTTTCGACTCCCCACGAGACCCCCCCCCCTCCTCAGAGCTACCTCACCCCCCGCGACCTAACTTCGTTCCCGTGGTCGCAAGATAGCCGAGTTTGGGCTCATTTTAAAGGGCATCAAAAGCTCTACCACTTGGTCCCAACAGAATTCCAAAATTTGGCAATTTATGTGTCTGTCTCTTTTTACTGTCGCTTTTCGTTTCATAAATTTTCAAATCACAACGATGCTAAAGAAGTTAGATAGATAGATAGATATATTCTTTATTGTACACCATAACAGTAAAACAAAATTATGGACTTAACAATTAAAAAGGGTGATACAATGGGCGGTCTTATCGCTAAAAGCGATCTTTTACAGACAACCTTTGGATGGATTTGATACAGAAGGAGAAAATAAATACGCGGGTAGTCCACGGTGTACTATTTATCTATATAAAATACAAAACAATAAATAACGTTCTCAAAACATATAAATACATATAAAAATTAAAAAATAAAGAAAGAAACAAAGACATACATAATAACAACAATTTAAGGAGAGAGAAAAAGATCTTTTACTAAGTTTTTGAAAGAAGATAGGGTTTGTGCTTGTCTTACTGACACGGGTAGAGCATTCCACAGCCGTACCGCTTGAGCTGCGAACGACTTACCATAGAAATTGGTGGCGTGGCTCGGTACCGCAAGCCTTAAGTTTTCTGATGACCTCAGAGATTTTGCATGTGTGTCATGAAGGAACTTAAATCGTTCTTTAAGATAAGTGGGGGTTTTAGTTTTCACTTCAAAACTTTAAACGAGCGACACAGCGGCTAGTATGTATACATATACATATGTACGTCATAGATTTTCGCGCCTAATTCCATTTCGTATTTAAAACTTGTGTAAGCTTCCTAGTGAATTTGTAAAGAGAGTTTTCCCCCTTTTTTTCTTGATGGGAAAATCATCAAATTACTCCTCCCGCTGTGGGTGGAGCGAAAGGGAGTGTCAGACTTCTACTGACTAAAAACTCACCCTGCTTCTTCAGTTGCCCTTGCGTTCCGGGGCCGTATAATTATATATAGCTCATATGGACATATTTATTTAATTTTATTTATTTATTTATTTTATTATTTATCTACAAACAGTAAAATACATTAGATTATCTTACCCACATTGTTAAAACATCCAACAATACAAAAGTCTTACAAACAGTAAACAAAACAAATTCCAAGAATTTACAACTTAATTAAATTAAAATAATCACTAACATTAGGTTAAAAGCACAAAACAACAGCATAAATCACGAAACGAGTACTCAATTTTAATTGAAAAAGATGGCGTATAAATGGAATCAGTTAAATGAATTAATGCAACTAAAGTCCATTTGAAACTGTGCTGTAACTATTTTATTACGCTGCTCGCAAAATAAGAGCTGTTTATCAAGAGAGATTTAATTGTGTGCCTCTAATGTAAATATGAAATCCCAGTACACGAACTGATTTAGTTGTGGTAGGTAATTAAAATTGTTACCAATAGAAGTGTAATTATGTGGTGAATGTTCAAGGCAAACAGGATAGGATAGAAGGTAGAAACTTTAAGAAAAATGTAATATAGGCAGGTAGATAATCAGTATAGCATTGTAATAATTAGATATTCGGCGTAGAAAGTTAAAGACAAACATATCCACCCAGCTTACATCAACTACTATCAGTACAATCAAAATTAATATTTCATCAATTGAATTCTGAGATAAATTAATAAGTAACACAACTGTGGGCGCAAACTGGGTAGCATTCCCTCTACCCTCAATCTCATATTCCATTCTGAATTTGACATGACGTACTTTCAGTTACGTAGAGCGGGTACTCCCCTCCTAAAGTAAGAAAAATACGAACTCCTAATAAATACTGACTGTGGAGCTGAAACAACATATTATTCGTAATTTTCAATACACGAGATGTATACGAGCTCCATATTAAACAGTAGCCATTTTTCAGCTGAAATTGTCCTACATGACATTATCGGAACCCCATAAAAATTAACATTTCCTGTCCCGTAGCGATACTGATAAAAATATATGTATAAACGGGATTCGATATTGATTACTATTTTCGTACACCGGCGACCAATTGATTATGACATATATCCGATACGCATCAATAATAAATTTGTGTTCTGATGTGACTGGGTTTCATGAACCTGAATAAGGTATAATAGGGCTGTATTCACTGCTGTAAAAGCTAGCTAGCTGTGCCTGCGACTTCGTCCGCGCGGAATAGTGACTTTCGGCAGCATTTTTAATTTTTTAGAGTAATTATTTTGAAAATAAAGCTCATACGTAAATAAGCTATTTACAATATTTTACTGCTAATAGCTTATTTAAGTACATTTTTCTAATCAAAAGTCTAAAAATAAGTTTTGAGCTTCTTGCTTTAAAAATGACGTAATTTCCATACAAACTTTCATCCCCTATTTCAACCCTTTACAGCCCTTTTTTCGCATTAAAAAGCAACCTATGTCCTTTCTCAGGCTCTAGACTAAGTCCGTACTAAATTTCATTTAAATCAGTTTAGTAGTTTAGGCGTGATTGAGTAATACACAGACAGACAGAGTTACTTTCGCATTTATAATATTGGTAAGGATTGGAACGTTATACGTAATGAATCTTGGCTGTTAATAAATTTATTGATTTATTTATTAATTATTTGTACACACAAACTTTTTCCAGTGAAAAAATCATCAAATGATTTCTCCTGCTCTGGATGTGTCAGACTTCTACTGACCTTTATTTTCTGCATGCGGGGGCCGCGGTAACTTCTTAGAACATTACTGCAATCCCAGCGGGCAGTGTCCCTATCGGGTCTCGTCAGTAGTGCTAACGGCTCTTAGAAGCACGTGTGAAACACAAAGCTCCGCCGATCTGAGTCTGGTCCTTACCGGATGGTGAGTTACCCATATTCGGCGCCTGCATGACTGTACCTACAGTGACCGGAGATCGGCTTCGCTCCGACGCCTTTTGTGGCAGCTTGGACGTGAGGAAGGCAGTTGACTCTCCCTCACACGTTCTGCCTTCTCGTTCACTAACATAATTGCTTCGCAGAAGGAGGCGACTGCATCCTATTCCCACTCGCCCTGCAGCATGGTCTAAACCAAGGCATGCTGGAGACGGTCGCCCCCGCGGATCACCTCCTGTAGTTGGGCTAGCGACACGGCGGTGTTCAGCCTAACAGAAAATTACCTTTTTTTTGGGTGGGAAAATCATCAAATGAAGGAGTCATTTGTCCCGCTGTGGGTGGAGTGGAAGGGTGTGTCAGACTTCTACTGACTAAAAACCCACCCTGCTCCTTCAGTTCTCCTTGCGTTCCGGGGCCGCGGTATCTCGTTAGAAAATTCCCGCAACCCCGTAACGAACGGAAAATTACCTGCCAGACAAACTGAAACTCTGTTATGTTTATCAGGTAGGTAACTGTATCGAACAGTAGAAGCGCAAGCAGTTTTGACATTACATTCATCACAGTACCTGAAAACAGTTACCTACTTTTACTGTTTTTTATCCGCACGACGGACTAAAACCATAACTTTTCCTTTTACGCCGTCCAAAAAAGCGAAATATCGTTATCGAATAAATGGCACGGGCGTTGATTACGGCTCAGTACACTGGCGGCCAATTGCTGATCACATATCGGACACGACTCCGAAACAAAATGGCTGCCAGATTATCTGCGCGGCAAAAATATCAACTTTATTTTTGCTTTATGAACATTGGAGAAATAAAAGGGTGTTATTTGTTCTCAAAATTGAGAATTCTGTTTGTTTTTTTTAATACTTTAAGTCAATAGGTGTGGTTAAACAAGGGTTGAATTGGTCGAACAGAAATATTTGTACGTGGATCCTCAAATCACATGTAGACATGTATTTTCATCTACTTACAAATACTTACTGACAAAATTCTATATTCACGAGTTTTTGGACCAGTTATTTAAATTAAATCTGTAAGGTCTATTTTGTTCACTGTTTCGCCAACGGCTTTGCATATAACTTGAATACCTCGACGCCGTAATACTACGAAACAACTAACTTTAGGCTAAAACCTAGCTGTGTTTATCTTCCAAACGTCATCCAAATCAGTTTGGCTGTCAGCTAACTCATTATGATAAGATTATGTTCTTCCGGATACCTATATCAAATAACATAATACCACTACCACTCACCGGCCGCTTATTTTCAATACCAGGCTTTTTCCGGACACCGCATAGTTTGGGTAATTTGTAGGGACACGATACATCGATGTCAATGGCTGATACCATCAAATCTGATGAATCTGTTGCAATCAATTATGGCTATCATCGCTGGTTATTGTTGCTTCTAACGCTATGATGAATGGACTTTGTGTGTAATGAATTTACCTGTGTGGATATTAGTTATTGTTGTAACGATTATGTTTGTTTTATAATATTTTTGGTATTATCACAATGGAATCAGGTAGTAATTCATGATAAATTAAATGTTTTAGGTGTCCTGTGAATTATGGGTTGAGGGCTTGAGGCTCATATCATCAGATTACATGTTACATAACCGCACCGTCTCCAAATGCATACATACATACATTTGTAAGAAATCAGTGCTGCATACTGTAAAGCAGCTCGAAAACTCGTTTATTGTGGAATTAAGCGTCAATAGCCTAATGGATAAGGTGTCGGACTTGTGATCGAGAGGTCACGAGTTCGAACCCCACCCATTACACTATTGTCGTGAACCCACTCCAGACAGAAGCATGTTTAGTTTGGTTGGAGGGGTTAACAAGATTGCTAGTGAATTCTATTCACATTGCTAGTTATCTTGAAAAAAAATACCACATAATATTTACTACGTATTTTATTCAGCTTTATCTTCTCGTTTCATTAAACACTTTGTTATACTGTCTGATGATAGTAGTGATTTTTTTTTTCAATTTATTCTTACGCAAATTACACTGGCAGCGCCACCTCAATATTTATAAACATGCAACTTACAACCACCCCATTAAACGCGAACGTAAAACAGCGTATCCACTTAAACTTTTTAGAAAATAAAATTACAAAGATGAGTGCCTTGCGTTTAATTTTTAGTTCAAGAATGTAACAGCTGCACACAAGTCGTCTATCCCTACTCTCCACAAATAAACCGAGTCATTGCACAAAAATCTACCTACCGACAGATATTTCGCTTTCCAATAGTGGAAAAATTTTCAATGCAGTGCAAAAACAGGAAAAAAGAACAAGTGAACAAAATACAATAATACAACCTCTCCGGGCAGTGATTTACAGCGCTTTGATTGTCGTCGAATACTCGAATAAATATTTATGGCGGGCTGTTACGTGTGACACCGAGTGTAATATAACTTCACAACGCATAAATCTGGAAGCGACATGCCAGTTTGCCTTTTTGTTGATATTTTTTTTTATTAAGTTTTGAGCTGTGATTGGTGAAAATTGGTTCAAATTAAAAATTTAGGGTGACTCGTGCGATTGACTTATATTTTTTTCTGTAGTCTTTCGATGCGCTCTGGGGCGCTACGGGCCTTCACCTTATGTTATTCATATCTTTCCTATCCTTAACCGGGTCTCGGCTATTTGCAGGGTCGATAATTGGTCATAGCTCAATGGTTACGACGTCGGATTGGCAGGTTGATTGAGAGGCCACGCGATCAAGCCCCATACGTTGCACTATTTATGTCAGCTTTATTGAAGTGTTCTACGTAGTACCTATCTGATTCTAAATTCATATGTAGGTGAACGAACCATTATGAGTAATCGTTCGTGAGAAAAAACTTAAAGCGACAGTTTTGCAGAATTCGTCATTGTGCAAAGTAATATTTTATTTATTTCCAAAATAAAACAGAGATCATATCATAATAATTTTTTGGACGGTAATTATGGTACTTAACATGACTCGTGACATAGTTTCTGAGGCAGCTTTACAAACCAGCTATCATAGCAACATAATCGTTTTTTGAAAGAGATCTAGTTATGTGGGCATGTGAGTGATGCTTGTGTCTGAAAATGTGCGACAATTTAGAATAAAATAAATTACTCTTGAAGTACAAGTAAGTAAAGGCATTCAACACTCTCGACGTCTTACAACACGACGCTAGGTTGCAAACGGTTAACGATCAACTTCATACTTACATAACCATTATTATGTAATTATGACGATTAAAATGCCTACAAAATCAATACACATCCAGAAAAAAAAATAAGGATCATATTTATTAGAATCGAGTTTTAATGATATTTTTTATTTCTATGCCACGTCTAGTTAGAGTTTTGATTCCAACAGTTAGTGTTTGTAACAGGAGACAGATTGTCGAGCTACTATGTAGGTACGCGCTACCTCATATAACTCACACGGCTTTCTGGTAACAATCTTGTTGTTCGTTTGTTAAGTTTTCACGTAAAATGTTTTAACTGCCTTTGAACGAATGACTGCCTAAGTTGGCGGTTAAGTTGTGATAAGTGTGTCCCAGTGGTGCGGGTCTGATGCCGAGGAAAATTCCCCAAAGACCGCTTTATGGGAAAATTAAATTAAAACGCATTTGTTTTTTTAAACATAATTATTCAACTAAATAGGTATACAATAACAGACAAAATAGAAATAAAAGTATTAACTATTCGGTCTTCTGACCAATACAGTGATAGTGTGCTACGTAATGCTTTTCTATCAACATACTTAGGATGGTGACTAGCCCACTCTCTTGACAATATGAAACTAGTTTTGCTATGCATTGTAGTGTTTATGCAGGTATTTGCAAATGCTAACATACCAAATGCATTACTAATATGAGGTAGTTTGAAAAGCATCCTGAAGCAATTATTGTACTGTACACAAAGGGCCTCTATCTACAAAAGTATATCTCTATCCTTTGCAAACAGACTACAAGCGTCAAACGATTGGCGATATTATTCTTTAAATAGCGTAAATTAATAATAATATTTTTAAATGTTGATATCACTTAGCGTAATAGAAGAACAAAAAACGATAGATGGACTGTGACTTATAAGAGACAACTACTTACAAAGAAGTAGTGAAGAGCATTACGTATTACTCGGACTAAAAATAAATTAGGCACAGGAAGCTTTAAGGTGGCGCCCATTTTGTTTATTAACCGACTTCTAAAAAAGGAGGAGGTTCTCAATTCGGATGTTTGTTTGATTTTTTTTATGTTTGTTCGGGCATAGCTCCGTCGCTAGCCAACCGAATTGAAAAATATTTTTTTGTTGAAAAGGGTATACTTTCCAAATGGTCCCATGAAAATTTTATCGAAATCGGACAAGCCGTTTCTGAAAAATTAACAAAAGTCTAAAAAAATATTTACGTTGATGATCTTTTCGTTTCCTCTGCATTGCGTTTTTTGTTCGCGCATAACTCCGTCATTTACGAACCGATTTGGAAAATTCACTGACCCACTAAAAAGCGCGAAAATAAAATCTTTTTTGACTTCCATATCAAAACACTACAAAGCCAAAAATAATTTTAATTTCGGAAGGTGGTGTGAAAAAAAAAAAGAAAATACAAAACCAATAACACCGACTACCGAAATTAAAATTATTTTTGGCTTTGTAGTGTTTTGATATGAAAGTCGGTTTTATTTTTTGCAAAAAAATTTTATAATCATTTCTGATTTAGTTACACTTGTGCCTTGGCGTTGAAACCCACCTATTTGTTATTTTTATCATCGCATTCTTTCATACTTTGGTCACATAATGCGGAGATGAGATGACAGCCTGCAAAAACTGGTCGATATCTTGAAAACTACTTTAAAAAAACGAGTCCCTTATTCAAAGATACGTTATTTGGTATATCTATTTTCATATGAGCATGTGTTACAGAGCTGAAAGTGAAATTAAATTCTGGCCATATGAATCAGTCGAAGAATCAAATTTCGAAGAACTACCCTAGACTGGTTTTAGATTTTCTGGCTTCTGACTACCCGTAACAACTATCAGAGATATACAAATGATAGCCAGAACCAACGGCTTAACGTGCTTATCGAGGCACGGTGGAATTCATCCACAGACTGACGTCAGTAAGCAGGAGTGCTCAACCTTGATTATCAACCCTTGCGTTATTAGGTAGCCACAAGCTCCTCAAATGTATAAACATTGTATATCAAACTAAATTGCATTGGCTTAAAAATTCATACAATGATCTGTCTTTCGCTGAGAGCAACGTGGTTCACGCAAATGACTGTGCTTGTGAGTGTGTGTGTTGGACGGACGGTGGTGAAGTTGAACCACAGATTACTAAATAGTTACTTCGTAACAGATACATCACACAAAAGCGAAAATACCTATGGTATAATAGCCTACAAAATCTTAATAATAATACCAGCTGTTTGCAGCGAGAAGAAATGTACCATAAGTACGCACACAGAGAGTTGAGATTGTTATGCCCGCCGCGCGACCCACGTCATCGAGTGAATGTCCTAGGTTTGTATATGATTATATTGGTATTAAAACGAATATAGAAAAACAATAATTTTTATTTGTTGATCAAATATGTTTCAGTATAATAAAATAATAGATGCATTTTTCCTTCCCTGGATTCCTGATTATTAAATTTTAGTGTCGAAAATATCCGAAACTGCGTAAATAATTTTAATTTTAATAAAATTCCGCGCTAATAAATCATCTAAAGGGTTACAAGAGCAAAGCGGAGGAAAATCAATTGTTTTCAGGTTGATCCATTATGACGTTGTCAAAATTATTTCAAAAGGCGCAGGCAGGCTTGCGGCAGCCCACTGTCGATGTACCGACGACGATACGCGAAGCGGTAGGCATATAACGCGTGGCCTTGAGCGATTGACGGACGCCTGGTTGAACCGAGGCATATAATATATAGTTACCTACACAGCTATGCCAGCTTACATCGGCCACACGGCTGTGCCAATGCACTACAGTACTTTTGATATTCATTGCATTTTTATAACTTGAAATGCACCGGTTGTCAATAAACAACCAAGATTTTGATAATTTTGGTGGAAAATTAAATAATAACACGTCTTGGAATTTGTTTTGGTTAGAAACTTTATATGGTTAAATTAATATATAACTTTATAATATATACATAATCATCAGTTGTTCCCACTGCTGGGACACAGACCTCCTCTCTACGAGAGGGATTGGGCCGTAATCCACCACGAGGGCCCTGTGTGGATTGGTGTCTGGTACATGTCTTCAGATTACTGATCTTGGCACGTACCGGTTACCTCACGATATTTTATTTCATCGTTTTGTAAGATAAAAATTACAGTAATGCACCTAGAACTCGCAAGCTGTGTGTAATACTTATTAAAAGATTTGTAAAAAATAAACTTTTGAAATAATAGTCATATGCGTCTTGAATTTCAATAAAGCGCCGGATTCTGTTCTTATACAGGGTGGCGATTAGGTTATCATATTAAATTGTACAGCAGGTATCACAAGACGTTATCAGTCCGTTAAAATTTATATGTTTACTAAAATTAAGAAAATGCATTTTTCGAACAAAATAAATGGCGTTATTGGTAAAAAATAAATAAGCCTTTAGAATATTAGTTTACTGACCTGTAAAAGCGGTAACGCCACGGCGCCGGCACCGGTGGACCACGCAGTAATTAGTCAGCTGATTACGTTTATGCAATACATGATGTTGAGAAATATTAAAATGGAAAGAAATGTCCTACGGCTACAATATCGTTTATTATTAAATTATTTTAATTGTATATGATAAAATACCTAATATAGAGTACATGGTTTCAATTAATGTGAAAACCTAATCGCCACGCTGTATAAGGTTGATCAATACTTTCAGTTTTACTTAGTTTAATTGATACTTTCAGCATCAAAATAATAAAATAACCAGCAGGGGATCAGACCGGAATTACTCCAGAATAACTGGTAGCTGAAGATTTTTAGTGGTTTCCTACTGGAAAAAAAAAAAATCTAATAACGGGTAAGTACATTATGTGTTATGCAAATTTATTTTCTGAGTAATGCGCCGTTCAGTCTGGCATGAGCTCGGCTATCGTTCTGAAACATGATTTGAGACTGGTTTTTGAAACACAATAACGAGGCTTTGCATTATTTTATCTGAGCTATTTTGTAGAATAATAATTTATCAATGGTTCAATTTCAATGTCACGTATGTAAAACCACTTCATCAAAATAATTTCGTATTTAGCTGTATCCGGTTAAGCTGATCCCAGTATGGCTTTGTTCGAAGGGAAATAAAACGCATCGAATGACACCTTCCGCTCTGGGTAGGGATTGTCAGAATTTTAAAAACCCACCCTGTCCTTTCAGTTGTCCCTTACGTTCCAAGGCCGCGGTAGCTTGTTAGAACATTTCTGTAACCCCGGTAGGCAGTAGCCCTATAGGGCCCCGTCAAGGCTACTGACTACTCTTTGAGGCGTGCTTGGAACACAACACACCGCTAACCCTGGAATATTCACCCCCAATATGGCTATTATTTACTTCATCTATTAAAAAAAAAACTGTCCCTAGCTTGGAATCTCTTTTGTTAGTGCATTTTTACAAACACCCAAATCAGATATAACTATTTATAGGCCATAAAAATATTTGTTCCGGTGCAGGAATCGAATCCATGGCATGCCATGTAGCATCCAATTACTCTACCAATGTGCTAACCGTGTCATTTTCGATAAAATTCGATAGCCATTCACATAAAAAAATCAAATACAATTCAATACGTTTTTATGTTCAAATCTGTAATCAACATTGATATGCGAATAAGTTGTTTGTGACAGCACTAAAAAGACTATAATACTGTATTCTTCGAAACAAACTTTCAACAATTCTTCGAGTGCTACAACAATAACTCACTACTGTCGTAATATGAAAACGAGAATAGTTTTAAATAAAAGACATCTCTACCATTCTCTTCAAGATGAAATTTGAAAGTAAAATTTCTATATTACGTTGAAATGAAGTGAAAAAACTTCATACAAAATTTTGAGACTATATAATATGCTAATAAAAATATTGCGAGACTTAATAAAGTAGAAACACTTATCATTAGGCACCCGAGGTATTCAAGTTATTTTTTCATAATGCACTGTTTTATTAAATTACGTGTGAGACTTTAAAGTTATAATACAAAAGTTAGGTAGTTAAGGTAACAGATGCTAACACTTTAAATTAGATATAATTTATGTTAGAAACAATTCCTAACACATGGTTTTAATTTGCTGAGTTCGATATGTACGGTTGAGGGCAGTGTTGTCAACTTTTTGGGGTTCCGTAGCCGAATGGCATAAAACGGAACTGTCTGTCTGTATGTCTGTCTGTCTGTCCGTCCATCCATCCGTATGATACAGCTATTTTATTCCGAAACTATTAAGACTATACATGTGAAACTTGGTAGATAGATGGATTCTGTAAACCGCCTTCCGATTTAAAAAATAAAATAAAAAATATTTAAAATAAAGGGGGCTTTTTTCTTGATAGACAGGTTGTCAAATGAATATACATATAATATAATATATTATTATAGTTACTACGGAACCCTTAGTCTGACTCACACTTGGCCAATTTTTAGGGTTCCGTAGCCGAATGGCAAAAAACGGAACCCTTATAGTTTCGACATGTCTGTCCGTCTGTCTGTCTGTCCGTCCGTCCGTATGTCACAGCCATTTTATTCCGAAACTATTAGGACTATACATGTAAAACTTGGTAGGTAGATGTATTCTGTGAACCGCTCTCCGATATTAAGAGAAAAATTAAAAAATATTTAAAAGAAAGGGGGCTCCCCATACATGGAACTGAAACTGAAAATATTTTTTTTCATGAAACCTATACGTGTGTGGTATCTATAGACAAGTCTTTAAAAATGACATTATGGTTTCTAAAATGACTTTTTCATAAAGTTAATCGTTTAAAAGATATACGCTTCCAAAGTGGTAAAATGTGTGTCCTCCCCCTCTAACTTCTATAATAATGAAGTGCAAAATCTAAAAAAAACCGTATGTTGTACATCTTCATGTAAACTTTCAACCAAAATTGGTTTGAACGAGATCGAGTCAGCAGTTTTTGAGATACAGTACTTATATTTTTATTTGGCATAGTTGTAAAAATTGTAAATAAGCTAGTTTTAAGAAATTTGTAAGGTTTTTTTCTTTTCAAATAAATATATTAAGTATGTTATATTTATTATAGTTACTAGTTACTAAAATGGAAGCTCCCCTGGCCCCGATAAAATCAGTGTAACACTCATAAAGAAAATCCATAACTTGATAACAAAACCGCTAACCCATCTGATTAATCTGAGCCTGGAAACAGGAGTATTTCCAGAACAATGGAAGGTTGCAGCAGTTAGCCCAATACACAAAAGTGGTGCAAAAGATAAACCTGAAAATTACAGACCTATAGCCCTTCTTAGTATTTTGTCCAAAATCCTAGAGAAAGTAGTCAATTCTCATCTTGTTAATTTTCTTGAAAAACACAATCTTATTTCAGACAATCAATTCGGGTTTAGAAAAGGCAAATCTACTGAAGATGCGGCGTCTCTGTTGACTAACTCCATCTCAGCAATCATAGAAAGGGGTGAATGTTGCTTGGCAGTCTTTTTAGACCTAGCCAAAGCGTTTGACACCATTTCAACGCATCTGCTTCTCAAAAAACTAGATGCAGTTGGCATAAAGGGAAAACCTCTTGAATGGTTTCACAGCTATCTCACCAATCGCCGACAGTATGTTAAATCAGGCAATCAGTGTAGTGATCAACTCCCCATAAATTTTGGAATACCGCAGGGTAGTTTACTGGGTCCAACATTATTCATAATATACATGAACGATATACTGAATCTTAAATTACGAAATGCAGAACTTATATCCTATGCAGACGACACAGTTATCACGTTTCATGGCCAAACCTGGAAAAACGCCTACGGTCATGCAGAGAAGGGATTGGCAAAACTAGCTCAAACACTCAACCACAACCTTCTTACACTTAACATAAAGAAAACCAAACTCATCACTTTTCACAAAACTCATTGTTCCAGCCCTCCATCCGGCCTTACATTAAAATATCATACATGCTCAAACCATTTTCTAAACACCTCACGCGTAAACTGCTCGTGTGACTGTATTAACCGAACGTCATCTATTCGATATCTAGGTCTCCTAATTGATGAAAACCTCTCATTTAGAGCTCACATTCAACTCCTTTCGGGCCGTCTAAGGAAACTCATTCACATTATGAAGAAATTGAGAGACCGCACCTCACAAGACATAATGAGAACAGTTTATTTTGCGATATGCCAGTCTCTTATCCAATATGGTATATCCGTTTTGGGTGGAGCTGGTAAATCAATTATGATGGAGTTGGAAAGAGCCCAAAGAGCTGTTATTAAAGTCATACTAAAAAAACCATTTTTTTATTCCACTGACTCCCTTTATAAAGATTTTCAAGTTTTACGCGTTCGTCAACTCTATATTCTAAATGCAATGCTCCGTACTCACAAAAGCATAAAGATTCGGCCCGACTACCACTTATTATCTTCCAAACGTGTCTTCCGCATACCGTTACAACAAACCTCTTCTCTTCTAGCCAGACGATGTCCCGCTTACCTACACACTCTCGTATACAACAAAGTTTCCAGAAGCTTGCCCTGTGACATAAAAGATCTTTCCCTCACAGCGTGCAAAAAAATTGTCATACAATGGCTTTTAGGACTTTCATATGATGAATCTGAAAACATCCTAACATCGCTGTAACTCACTCACTCTAACTCGAAATCTCATCAGACACAAACTCTGACACTACACACACGAACAAATACACACAAACCACACACACACACACACATAAACACACCCATTTTGTATTAGTTACTATAAAAATTGTTTTGTTCTTGTCATAATTGAAGAAGTTTATTTTGTACTTAATTTTTTTTTTTTGTCTTATATAATTTTAAGTTAAGTAGTTTTAAGTCGACCTCATTCCATCTAAAGTTTTTGATGTTCTCACATACTTATGTTCAGATCATCTTTGATATTGCACCCACAACATTGTCTACCACAACTTAGGTCCCCAAGATACAGGCATAGCCTAGTTTGGGGATCATCGGAAATTTGTAAAGAATCTAATAATGGTCTCAATAAATTCTATTCTATTCTATTCTATTTTATTCTACTACGGAACCCTTCATGGGCGAGTCCGACTCGCACTTGACCAATTTTTAATTTATCAATACGTTTAAATATTTTTAAGATAAGTACTATTCATTTGTCACAATTTTTGGAAATAAAATAAAAATAAACTTTTTTATCTGGAGGTTTTCAAAAGGCTCGTTCTTCTAAACCAATATAAGAGTTGTCTTATTTGTTTGAACGCGGTAGTCTTTGAAATTACTAGGTGTATTTGTATCAAATCATTATAAAAATGAATGGTCTTTCGAAAAGAGTAACTGTGGAGTTTTTTGCTGTTTATACTCCATAGAAAACGACTAATTTCGAACCGTGCACTAACTTCTTACGTTTTATAAGTGCCCATGTGGACCTATGTCTCATAAAATATTTTGAGTTTCAGTTTGAAATTAGGTATGGAAATAGCTTGAAGCTTGAGGAAGATTATTGGCTACTTTTAACCCAACTACAAAAGAAGGAGGCTATGGTTTTATCGTGATAAATTCCACGAGAGCGAAGCGCCGCATGACTTCTAGTTGGGGATAAGAATGAGGACTGTGGCATTTTTATGTAGCTAAAAACATCTCAGGTGTCACTTTCAGCACATGAAGGGCAGTCCCAGGTATTCTTAGGAGCCTTAGCTTGTTACCTTACTTGGCAAATCTGAAAGAAGGTCACCCCTATGTTTCACCATTTATTTACTTTATTGTACACCTTACAATATTTCTATGGATACAAAAAGTAAAACTAGTGTACAAAAGGCAGTATTGTAGCTCGTGATCACCGTGCCACTGTCTTTTGGGTGCGTCCTATTTAGGTTCCATCATCCTCCCTGACATTTACAATGTTAATAAGATCTTTTTTTAGCCCGCTCGTGATCCCAATCACACCGGATGGTAAGCATTAGATGAGATCCACGATGGAACGAACGAGCCCAGAAGATGCCTATACACTCTTGCTTTAAAGGCTGAGAGGTCTTAGTTGGTAGGGAATAAGGAAGCCGGCAGAGAGTTCCTCACCTTGGCTGTGCACACAATAAATGTAGAGAAGCGCTTAGTACTAGACGGTAGGTATGTCGACCAAGTACACAAAATAAAAATATCTAAATTTTGTAAGTGTAGTGCTTTAAAACCAATCTCACTATAACCACTAAAGTTTTTCATACCTTTTTCCATTGAAAAAATAATTAAAAAATCCTCAATCTATCTAAATCCCGCTGAAAGTAGAGAAACACACTTTATAAGTGTTCAATTATATAATTGAGAAACTCTACCCTTTTTTGCCAATGTAATCAGGTAAAAAAGCCATTTACTGCCTTTGACGAAATAAATGACATCAATGAAACTATTTAAATTCTCTGAAAGTACCAACTTATTCATTCAAGTTTAGAACTTCTTAGTCTTTAAAAAGTTATTTTAAAGACTAATAAGTTCTACTTGGTACATTAAAGAGTTATATGACTAAGACTATTGCTTATTAGTAAGATAAGATCCCACTTTAAAAGCACTTTCTTAATTTGTAACTAAGAATTCAAATTAGCTAGAAAACTTAATAGCGAAATGATAGACAGCTGCAAAGATCGATCTTCAAGTTTTAGTGTAGGAAAAAATGTTAAGCCGTTAGTCACTGTCTGTGGTACATCTTTTACAGTCATTACGGTCGATAGAATGGAAGGGAAAATCTGGCAACAATCTTGTCAAGCTTAGTAGGCAGTCTAATCGTATATTTCCATACCAGCATATCCTCTATTTGCCATCAATATAACGAGTTAATACGACAGAGGGGCATTAAATTACACTACGTATACTATACGGGTTTAGTGTTAATTTGATACAGTTAAAAAATAAAAAGAGCCAAAAAGCATTTCTTTTTTCAAACAAACTAAATACCTTACAAATCAGAGTAAAACGCAACCACCCTTTGTAAATAAATGTAACTGACCTTAAATACCGAGGTAACAAAGTGGCAACGTAGCGCGGCGTGTGTTAGGTACCTCTTGTCTTGGTCAGATTTATCGCTTTAAGGTGTATCTCATCAAAATCACTTGCGACTAAACTACTTCTCCTATTTAATTGATTTTTGGTACAAAGTTTGAAAATGGTACTTAGTATACGCAGTTTAAAGGAAAGCCCCTCGGTCGTATTAACTCTGTATGTCGTACCAACGCAGAACAGCGGGTGCCTCTACACAGAATGGTCAAAAATTATAATAAGCACTTTCTAAAAGTAGATATATTTGACTTAAGCCGTTCTAGTTTCTTAAAAGAATTATGAAACAGTTTGCAATTGTGCCAATTTAGTTGAGAACAATCGCTGTATGATATTTGTAGATATAATCTATAGATTAAGTATAAGCCATAAGAAATAAAAATACTCTTACATATATTATGTAATACACATATATTATATTTAATAACCAACATGAGAATTTAGTTAGTATATTTAGTTCTGTCACTGTACATAAAATTGTAACCCGTGAAAACGTAGTTGACTGTACGTACATTTATATGTTAGTTAAGTTTATATAATGAGGCTAAAATAAAATGTATAGTTATTTGTTTGCCAAATAAATAAATAAAATACCATAATTAACCTATAATATTCCCACTCTGCTGGCCCACAGACGTCCTCTAAATGAGAGGGAAAGCAAAATAGAATAAATTATGATGTAATTCACCACAGAGGACCAGCGGTGGTTGGTGGATATTGCATGTCTTCCGATTGTTCAGTCCTAAGACATCCCGGATTCGTCACAATATTTTCCTCCATTGTTTTATGAGCAATATACTAGCAAGTATTTGTCAGCCTGACTTCAAACTCACGACCTACAACTCATAATTCGTGGCTTTAACTACTGGATTATACTACATTGCTACTATATTCTCCTGCCCGTTTCTTATGGCTGGCTTAAATCTGCATTTCAGTAGAATAAATCAACTTTTCATTTATTTCCTGTTCGAGTCAAACCTTTTTATCGTTTTTAATATATACCTTTAGTAGTGTCAGTCATCATTTACATTTCATTTTCCTTATAAAACGAACAAAACGCAATCGAATCGTGAAAAAAGAGAATTCATTCTCACATTTTTAGTAACAATTCGTAATCTATTCCCATTTCTTCCTCCTGACACGTTCGCTAGTTACGGCCCTTTATCTTCCCATAAGATTCATAACTCATGCCAGTGCCTTCCGCTATAGGGATTAAGGTCTATCTTGAGGTTAAATATAGGTTTATTTTGTCAGGTGAAATGTTCTTTATCGAGACCGAGAAATATGTGGGGAATTACATTTTGATGAAAGTGACGGGTGGAGTGCGTTGCAAAGTGTATTTCCGCGTTTTTTCACATGGAGATTTATGTATTTTAGATGCGTTGTGTGTCTCGATCGTGTATATACAAAATTTGAGGGTTTTCGTATAAGTAAATAGATATACAACTTTGGAATAAGGGCAGAAATAATTATATTTACAGGTAAAAATACCACTTGTTTTAGAAAAGTTATTTTTTTTTTAAATTACGGATGAGCCCGCTCTTGACCTCGATCTCGCCTGATGGTAAGCGATAGATGACGTCTACGAAGTGACGAACTAGCCCAGAAGATGCCTATTTACTTTAGCTTTAAAGGCTGAAAGGTCATAAGTGGCAGGGAACACAGAAGCCGGCAGAGAGTTCCACAACTTGGCCGTGCGCAAAATAAATGTGGAGGAGAAGCGCTTGGTATGACAAGACGGTATATTAACCAAGTGTTGATGGTACCCATACTCCTTTAATTATTTGTCGCTTACAAAAAAATTAAGTTGTTTTAATAATTCAGCTTATCACGTTTCTACTGCTGAGACACAGGTCTCTTCTCTATGAAAGGGAATGGGCCGAAATCCACCACACTGGCTCAGTACGGATTCATGGATGTCACATATCCCCTAGGTCTTTAAATTTTCGGTCCTAACCCAATCTTAAGACCTAGAGGAATGCCGGTTTCCTCCTTACAATTTCCTTCACCGAATTAGGTTACTTTCATTAAAAAAACATGTTTTTATATGACATGTATGTTACTACGGTTATTACCGTAGTTCTGTATAGATCTTAGTGGCAATTGTCTACAGAAAAGTTACATAGTACTAATCAACAGTGTTCGTGTCACCAGTTGCTCAAGTACAAGTTTTTGATAATTACTCGACCAGTCATTTAAATCAATTGGATTTTTTTGTGAGAAATTTATGTGTGAAAATGTAAATACTTATACTCACTTATTGAGTGCGCGTAGATACTCAAAAGCTACATAATGTGTATATATATTACATGTAGACATTATCCGCTTAAATACATTTAAAAACTAGCCCATTGATGTATGAAGATGTTAATAACAGACGAGCTTATGCACACGATATAGCTCGCGTGAAAAGATTTTTCATTGAAAAAAGTAGCTTAATTCACTCTCCAGCTCATGAACTATCTCCACACCTCCAAAAATCACACAGAATCGTTGCTTCATTTTGACATGAAAGAAGCATAGAGATAAGAAATATTTATTTTATTTACTTAGTTAGTAGTACAGTAGACTTGGTGACAAAAATTGACAGTGACAGGCCAACAAGTATTCATTCGAGATCGTATAAGCTTTCCGCATTCGAAGTCCCAAAAATATAAATCGCTTTACTAATTAAACATAAATGGATAGTAATAAAAATGATAGCTATCACAATTGTTAATTAATTAGTGTGTCGCATTTACAAATTCAAATTAATTATACTATAAAACCACTACCAATATTAATTATAACTGCATCGAAATAAGGGGTTTACTCGTACTCGAATTAAAATGTATGTATTTGTTTATGATTTATTGTCTCGCATTTGAGAACAGTTAGTCTTGATGAAAGGCAATGCTGTGTTTGACGATGGATATATGAGTATGCTCAAAAGTAGTTAGCTTTACACTCTTGATTTCACTATCCACTCAATTTACCTAATAACATAGTTGGCGCAGTGGCTGATTTTTTCTTTCTGGCTGGTAAAATTATCAAATGACTTCTCCGCCCTGGGTGGAGTGGAAGGGAGTGTCAGGCTTCTACTGACCAAAAACCCACCCTGTTCCTTCATTTGCCCTAAAGTTCCGGGGCCGCGGTATCTCGTTAGAACATTCCTGCAACCCCGTAAGGCAATGGCCCTATAGGGCCCCGTCAATGCTGCTGACAGCTCTTTGAGGCGCGCGCGAAAACCTTTTATTTCTAGAAAAGGAATGTAGAATGAACGTTAATACTTTTATCAAATATATTTTTTGTTGGTTTAATAATACAGGGCTAAGGAATCACCACCACTTCAACAGGGAATTATGGTAGGTATTCCCAAAACATATCGTAGTGTCGTGGTTTGTCCACTGTGTACCAATGGCGCAATGCTGTATGTCTTGTCCGATTTATGGGACGGACTTGAGGGAATTAAATAGTGCATTTCCAACACACACTCCCCGAAATGTAGCAAATGTGAATGTGTGTAAGTATTTTTTATCTGTGAAGTGAATTATGGACTGCTTTTACTTTATGAATTCGGAAAATGTTTTGAATTTAGCTCAGCGATTTTCAGTCACAGAGTATGAAATGATTTACGACCCAGGTAGACGTTCATCCGCGGTCGCTAAAGCGGATTCAAAAGATGAGAAAATAAAACGGCTATACAATACCGACTTTTTCTTTTTAATGTACTGTAGTTACCTATGAAGCAATACAGCGCTTCAGAAAAAGCGGTAATCTACTTTTAACCTAACATTATTATTTTTTATTTTTTTTGCCTTTACTGATGTACTGCCGGGAAAAGGCCTGCCATGAGTTTTTCCAGGAAATCTACTCACGCGCGTCAAATTAATTTGGTATGTGTTTGCTTTTGTCTGGTTAAATTAATTTTAAATTTAAACTAAATACTCTCAAATTGTTCGGCTTTTACAAATTGTTTTTTTTTCTTGTAAAAGGAATCAAGCAAGAAAGGACCGACAGGCAAAGAACTTTCGTGTTTACCTACTTTGATTCAAAGCATCAAAAGATTGTTTTTGGAGTCGCAATTAATTTGGAAAGCAATTAACAAATCGTTATGTCCTTTATCGGCCATTAAGACAGAAAGTTTCGATAAGAAATGCCATTAATGGCGTTTAAACTCAAACAAAATGTTTTTAAAGATCTCATAAAATCTTAAAAGGTTTTAGATGATAAAAGCCAAAATAATAGGCTCACAAAAAGATGAAAACTTAAAACATGATTAATGGTTTTCTTTTAAAGCATGTTCTCATTTCCAGACAAAGCAAAGTTTATGTTGTTTAACCTTCTAGCGGTCGTACGGTGTCAAATCGACCGCGCTCGTTACAATTTCTTTCGAGATTTCTAGGCACAAATATTTTTCATTTCAAATAGCCTTGTTCATATAATAGCCTGTCCTTGTTCAATACGTTAAAAAACTACTGTATTCTTTCTTTTCCCTCGCTTCTAGAGGAGAACAGAATAAATTTGTTTAATTCGCGAAACGAAAGTCGAAAGGACCTATCTAGATTTTTTTAGTAGTAAACTAGAGGTTGATATTAAATGCTTTCGTAAAGCGTACAGGTCTTTTTTCGGTTGGAAAAATCATTGAATGACTTCTCCGCCCTGGGTGGAGTGGAAGGGAGTGTCAGACTTGTACTGACTAAAAACCCACGCCGATCTTTCAGCTACCCTTGCGTTCCGGGGCCGCGGTATCTCGTTAGAACGTTCCCGCAACCCCAACAGATTATGCGTATAGCTAAGGAGTGGAATTCATTGCCAAAGTCGGTGTTTTTTAATAGTTACCTAGGGGTCTTTAAGTGAAGATTAGATGGAGCACGTCTAGAAAAGCGTGCTTCATCTTCGACCACATCAGGTGAGATGCTATATATACGCGCGAGCGTGTGCGATAACACAAAATACAACAAAAATGTTTGATATTAATCAATAAAACCAATAAAAAAATCATAAAAACAGAACAAAACCTTACAAAGAAAAAAAACTTTGGTTTAGTGTGCATTTAATTTTTATTTCAATCAATATGATTGAAATAAAAATTCTCTCAAAAAAATAATTAAACAAAAAATATTGCCGCCTATAATTTATGAATTGAAATATTGTAACTAAAAATATATAGTTTGAACCTTAAAAAAACTATTATTCAATGAATAATAAATAGTTGTTTTTTAACATTCAAACTCTATTTTTTTTTCTAGTTTAGTTTTAAAACACGTGGGTCTTTGGTGAAACGTGATCACGACCATTCCAAATAGATACTGGCGCGCTTGAGGGTTAATTGCATAACTATGTTTATGAAAACGTAAAAACGACGTTTTGTGTACTTTTTTATTAGCAAGGATCGCGTTTCACTCACTTAAGTTTGTTCTATAACTGTCATAAAGAAAGACTATGACAATACATAAAAATAAATTACAAAAAGTTTTTTTTTCCGCTATACTGCTTTCAGTGATAACTAACTTTTCACGATAGGGCTGCCGATTGTGTTACTTTATGGGATATTTTAATCGGTAATTTTGTGAACTTATACAGCGTGAAATTTAAATGGTTGTTTTCCCGCGGCAGGACGGTTACCCATCAGTAGTAGTATCGAAACATACAGTTAAATATAAAAAAAATGAATGATTTTTTTTCAAATGATTAAAAATATATTCATAAACTCGAAAGCGCGAGAATAATTAGTAGTTCAGTAGACGTAACGTAGGTACCTACACGAAACACGCACCGCGTCGTGCGCTGCCAACAAAGAAAAACTGATTAATAAATGTTCAGAGCAAAATAAGCTCTCACGCAAGGTGATAATGCATTGGCTCCACTGCGCCATATTTTGTTTGTAATATTTTTTTTTGTTTATAAAACGATTGTATTACCAAGACAAAGCCATTTTGTTATGGGAAAACAACCATTAAAATTTCAAGGTGTATTGTGTACATCATATTTTATCTATATAGCATAACACAATTTATCTACAACGTTCCTACTAATAGGATATTGGCCTCTTCTTTATGAAAACAAGAGGAGTTGCTATTATTAAAGCACAGGGGCCCATGGGCGGGCACAAGATTATGACACTGATAATGCGGCTAGGATTGCCAACTTTTTTTGACGAAAAAGATGTACGTCTACATACCTGTTGTCATTAAAACTACTTCTTGCACAGGTGTTGTAGTCGGTTGGGTGCTAGATAGGCCGGGTTCACTTAACACTTCCTGCATCAGTGTGTCTTGGCACTCTTGAATGAGTTGGGTTCTTTGTTTTTTAACAAATACATGTTTAGAAGTACTAGCATCACTCATCCTTTTTCTGCGGTCTTCCTGGCAATAAAATTTTGTAAGCACAACTCCATCTACCATGATTATGCTCTTGCCTAATCTCGTATTATATTGATAGGCATATCTTTCTCAATCTGAAATATTTTTAAATGTTATTTTAAAGCCATAAATGTTGATGTATTTAGTGGTAATAAGTATAATTGAATATTGAAATATTTGTGGCTATTCAGGTATAATACAAAACAACATCTCAGTTATCTAACCTTAAAACAGTAGAATAACTATATTGTAAAAATGTTTTAAGTTAGTAATAATAACATGTTTACTTACATCAAAATGATCCTGACAAAAGAAAATTACCGAACTATCCTTTATTTCTTTACTATTTCTGCGTGAAAGTTGTAACTACTTATTACGAACTTTAACATTTTTTGGAACGGTTATAAATAGCTTCTCTCGCGGTAATAGGCTCGCGGCTCTATCGGGTTTGTTTTTATTGACAAACCCGATAGAGCCACTGCCTATCGATCTGGGCGAAGCGGGAGGATGTGTCAGTCTTTTACTGACTAAAACCGATCCGTGTTCCATCATATGCCCTTCGTGTTCCGAGGCCGCGGTAACTATTTCGAACAATTCCGCAACAGCGACTGCCTCCCTAACCTCCACATCCCATTAGCTGGTGGCCCGAAACCCCTCGGTAAGACCAGTGTTAGATTTTCTGACTTCTGACTACGTATAACGATATAAGCTTTTAGGCTAACATGGTCACTAACAGTATCATTAGAACTTAAAACGGAATATTTTATTTTTATTGATAATAGGCTCGCGTTTGACCACCATCTCACCTAATGGTAAGTGACGATGTGGTCGAAGATGGAGCACGCTTACCTAAAAATAACCTATTATGACTTAAAGACCGTACGCACAATGAAAGTATTCCCAAAACGTTTTGTGCGTATGGGTGGGATGGATATCTTCACCATAGATGTTAAAAAGAAGAGGGGATAGCATGCATCCTTGTCTCACTCCTTTTTTAGTTTGAAAGGACCTGATACTACATTGTTCATTCTCCTATTTTCGATAAAAAGTCTTGGAGTTGCAATATTGCAAATAATTGTAGTTTGTGAGGGTGGATGAATAGATGGTTCTTACTCTGTCACGCAAAAGTAGCTGCAGGGATTTGAATGACATTTTCTACGTAGATAGCTGAAACCTTACATACATACATATATACATTAGCTTAATTAATTAATTAATTTACACGGGAAAAACCTCCCACGCGAACGAATTCGCGGGCAACAAAAGTATGTGTATATTAAGGGGCAAAAGTAACCATGAGTACGAAGGAGATATCGACGCCTGCCCTACGTGTCACGCGTTCGATTCCCGTACCAGAATAAATATTTGCATGTCCTAGAAATAGAACAACTATTTCTGGGACATGCAAACATTACAGATAGGACGGAGAAATAACTAATGAAGGGTAATGTTTAACAACTTAAACGAAAATTTCCAGTCATATCTCAGCGTCTCCATAACAGTCAGTTACAGCAAAAATAATGCGGAATAATAAAACATGCATTATTAAAGCCATAAGTTTCCGGTTAGTAACAACTTGGTTTACATACCCGCGGTGGAGTAATATATTCTGACTCATTGGAGCAACTAAAACAGCGAATTGAAAGCAATCTCTGTCTCTAGTTGGTTCTTCATGACTGAAGATCGTGAGTATGGTGGGATTTGAATCTCAGTTGGACGAACTGTCTCCATCGACTCCTGTCTGATGCAAGTTTGGTGAAAGTGTAAAATTAATATGAGCCTAGTTAAGTTGGTCAGAGCATCTGGTTGACGAGTCTAGCCTTTGAGTCTTTTACCCTCTATGTTCCCAACGATTATCAGCTTTTCCAGGCAGATCATTATGTGCCCAAAGTACGTGAGCACACGCTGGTAGCACGTTGGCGAAAGCGCTTTTTCATTTTAACTGTATATGAAAGCAATAAGTGATTTAAAAGCAGGTTTATTCAATGCCACTAACACTTCAAAACATTATGCCCGCGATTGCTTTTAAGCACCGTAAAGGTGACTATGCAAAAGGCAGTGGTGAATCACAGTGATTACAGACACGATTTACGAGTTGTAGTTGTTACACTACTTCGTGTAATTTTCATCACCATCGCTGCTTAAAGGAAACATCGTGAAAGAAACCAACCTGTCCTAGTATAAATAAACCGAAGACACACCAATCTGCACTGGGCCCGCGTGCTGGTTTACTGGATCACGGCCCATTCGGTCTCATAAAAAGGAAGCCTGTGTGTGCCCTAGCAATAGGGACGTTAATAGGCTAATAAGGCTATGTTAGTACTACCTCTGTGGTATTTCACCCAGTAGCGACGAATTGTGGGTTAATACAATACTTTATACATTACCTTATGCTTTGAGGAATTGGCAGCGACGCATGGCAATAGTAGCAATACGTTATTGATGTCAAAAGAGCAATGCAACATTTTAAAACTAATAACTACTGATAATTTTATCTGATTATTACTTACATTTGATTAGGGTATCACATTGCCGTCGTAACGTTGAGATGTAGATACCTATTTGCGAAAGCCACAGAGCACGTGAGACAGTAAACAAATAGCCTCTATTTAAAAAGCCTTCACGTATTCCCGAAACAAATTATAGCATAATGTTTAGCATCATTCAAAGATTCTGTAAGATTTTTTCTCTAGACGTTAATAGGCCTTTGCTAATAGCAAGGCGGAATTAAAATCGTTAAGAAAAAACCGCATAACAAGAATTAATTTTTAAACATAGGTTCTGCCGAGACACCGAAATTGTGTAACCTGGGTAGCGGTTTAAACAATGACCATGAAATTAAAACATTTGTTTTGTTAGAAGACTGTTTCGTTGGATGTCTAATTTCGTTTTTAATAAGGTGTAAGACTAATTATCTGGTAGAAGTCGGTGCCAAGGGTTTTCATGATGCTCTGTCCCTATCAATTTTATCGTGATATTATTATAGCCTATGTTACTCGGTGATAAAGTAGCTTTATATTCGTGAAAGAATTGTTTTAGGTAATCAATTCAATAGCTTAATAGTTTATCTATAACTGAGAAACAAATACGACAAAACTTTCCTCTTTGTACTAACAACACGTCCGTGGAGCGTCCACATTAAAGTTTTAAAAAGAAAACCTTTTTTTTTCCGGGTGGGAAAATCATTGAATGACTTACCGCAACCCCAGAGAATACCTAGTGTTTCTTGAATCAAACATTTCGTTGTATCTAGATATAAGATAAAACAAATAAATTTAGATATATTGAAAATGAATTTTCTATTTAAATATTTGGGCCCTTACTTATTATCACAATAACAAACATAAAGTTCAGAAAAAAACACTTCAAACATCCTCATCATCTTGACCCCGACCAAAATTGACAAACACATCTCAATATAAACACGAAGCTCCGTAAATGGGTCAATATAAAAATGCCCAGCGGTTTTCATAGCCCTCGCAACATGCGTGCGAATACACCTGACGTGATAAAATGAATGTTCATAATACTTCATAATACTGTCTGCGAACACATACCAAGTGTGGATTTGATAAGCGATATAAATATATCAAAGTGGGTAGGAGACCACTACTTGTCGCTTGCTGATGAGATATTGTTATGAGTAAATTATGGCTAGGGCACTAACAATTTGTTTTATCTTTTTTATTGCAGGAATACGAGGTTTCTATGTAAGGACTAGACTCAAGTTAGTACTAGATACCTCCGTATCTTGTTCTTATATACTAGTATGAGTTTCTACTGTGAGAGAAGTTCGAGAATTCTGGCGTAACGAACCGGTCTAGCAGATCCGAAAATGTTTAACTTTCTGTCTCGGTTATTTATTTATAACAATCACTGCCACATCACGCACATTTTGGCATGAATTAAAACAAATAATTACAGATAATTGGTCTGATTTATGTGACAATTACGGCGTACATTAAAATAACAATTACATTGCTTAAAATTAATTAATCATAAAATTAGTCAATTTATTTATTGTTTTTGGGGTGCAAATCTTCAAAGATATCCTAAACCCTAGGGCAAAGGAGTGTGTCCAATTAGTGTTGCCCAAACGAGAGTCTCGCAAGAGTCTTGCAATTAGCGATTATCCTATTGCTATTTATTAAACGGTAGTTGAGATCTCAGAACAATGTAACAGACTCTGTTACAGAGACTCTCGTTTGGGCAACACTATGTCCAATAAACACAGACTAATCCCTCGCACATTTGTCCAGGGCTGCGGGAGAACGCTAATCAGACAACCTACCCCTGAGTACTTGACATACTTATTACGTATAAACAATTTTATATCTGACGCAGTCAGTTTAAAAAATAGTAAGGGATGCTTTAACTTACCATCAAGATGGATAAGGGTAGACGTTACTAACCAAATTTTTACCAGCCAGACATTATCTATTCAGCTGAAAGTGATAGGATAATCTACTCGTAAATGTAAATTTTCAGCCAGTCCCTTCATAAACCTACTTTGCAGTATCGTATATTTACATAAACGTGCTATTTATTGGTCATAACATTCTAGCCTAGAAACGGCAGTAAACAAAATATCTTTGAGGACAGAAATCTATAAGACGAGGTGTTGATTAAAAATCTAGCCAAGCGTTTTCTCACACGCAAGTGGATCAAAAGTTCAAAACGAATTATTTTATTTTTTTTTAATCTAGACGTTTACTTGTAATCTTCTAATATAAAACTATAAGCATATATCTTTTCGTTGTTTTCTTAGTGAGTTCGTTTATAAGAGAAGAATATTGTCTAAAATAACATCATGTTTATGATGATGAAAAAAAAAAATCATATTTTATATTTTCATATTTTTATTTATTATTCATTATTTTATTTTTCTATTTAAATAGATCGAAAAATAAAATAAACATAACTATAAATATAGTTTGGTCAACGCTTTGAATGAGCGTAGTAAAATACTATTTCTACTTCTTTCTGTCTTCCACTGTCTATCAAAAGACGGCCATTGAGAGCGTGACAGTAGCTATTAATTTCTCGTCCACTTTATACAAAAACCACCCTTATAACCATTAAAGCCAAAAACACTGTATTTCCATCAAAAACCTCCAATTTCCGACACTAAACACAAATCTTGTACATAAATCTCCGTTTGATAGATTACGGCTATAAAATTACATACAACGATGAATGTCTGTTAATCTAACAGGCTGCACGCAATTTCGGTTGCTTTACGTCATTCAAAGCATTGGACCGTGGATATTTGGAGTGACGGAGCTGTGACGTCACGCATCAGTGGTCAACACCAGAGGTCGGGTTTGTTCGATCGTGGAAAATTGTTAGGTCTTGTGGATTTAGGTGGTGTTTGGGTTAACATGGACAGACAGAGTTTCCGAAATTTGATTTTCAATGGACATAAACGTTGGGCTTTTGCGCTTTAAGTGATTTTGGAATGGAGTCATTATATGGCATGCAAAATATGTCTGTATACTATATTCGTGACACTATTTTTTTAATTTTTATGTGAGTTTTGTTTTGTTTGAATGTTGTTTTTGTGACAATAATTTTTCTTTTATCTTTCTATTGAAATAAAATGCAAAGGTCAGTCTATGTTTTTATAGTGACTGTGTTTTCTCAAGTGTTTGTAGTTCAATTTACACGAAACTAAAGCACAAACATACTTTTATGATTGTTCTATGTCTGTCAAACTGTTTTTCTCTTTGTCCAACAATCTCTACGACTAATCACTGGACAGTTGAATCTAAGAAAAAAAAGGTTTTTAAAATTGGGTTAGCCATTCACTGGAAGATACTGGATGTGATAGGGTGCACGGGATCGAGATTTAGGCGGGAAAAACTGCGTATGTCTTACGGGCACAGCTATTTTCAAATAAAAATAACTGCATTCATGTATATTCAAATGATTCGTGCCATTATTTTAATAATTATGATGAAGCTTGTGTCATATTTCAATTTTCATTAATTAATTATTTCAACAAAATGTGTCAAAAATAAAAAATACGACGGTGAATATGTTTTGGCTACATGCCAAAAAAATGTCCTGTGTTCACCTCTGATGCGATAAAAATATAAGCTTTTTAGAAAGCGAAACCAAACTAAGAAAGTCTCAACACTTTGAAATGGTAAACAACAAAAAGTTGAGAAAAGAATCATATTATATCGAACCATTGAAAGTTTCTATCAACAAAAGGGAATAAAGCTCAAAAGAAACGCTTTTATTAGTCAAAAGACGCCTACCAAAGTTTTTGTGAAAGCGACAGTGACAATGGACGATGATTTGATCCTTAAATTCTCAGAGGTGTTTAATGAAATGAGTGATGATATTTTGGAAAATACGTTCCATAATGTGACTTAAATTGTAAAGTTTGTTTTGGGAGCTTTAAGACGAAAATTGGCTTATCATGCTTAAGAAGTTCGTCATAAATATTTGTGAGATAATATGCTTAGTTTGCTGTCTCATCGTAAACAATAGCTATGAAATTTAAGGCTCTTATTAGAACTCTAGTAGGTACAATTGCGGCTGCGGAAAACCTCAACTGACTAGCCTTTTTCCACCTAGGTACAAAATCCATACTAATATTATAAATGTGAAAGTAACTCTGTCTGTCTGTGTGTTACCTTATCACGCCTAAGCCGCTGAACCGATTTAGATTAAAGTTGTCATGAGAATAATTTAGGACCCTGGGAAGGACATAGGAAAGATTTTATTCCGAAATTCCTACGGGATCAGGATTTAAGCGTGAAATCCCTTCCACGCGAATGAAGTCGCGGGCGGAAGCTAGTATATTATACAACATAAATTTGCAAAATAAAGTTCATTTACCTTTATTTTGCAAATTGGTTATTAAAGAACACTTTTACACGTCATTTTTAGAGTCAAACGAGAGTTTAAATTTACAAAAAATGACGTGTGACGGTAGTCAGTTAGGAAATACCGGCCTCATCTATGAGGCCGGTATTTCCTAACTGACTACCGTAACAAAACACCAAAACAAACTCAGGGGTCCGTCTTTATTTATTATGACCGATGGGCCTACTCTTGACCTCGATATCGCCTGATGGTAAGCGATAGATGAGGTCTAAGATGAGACGAGCGAGCCCAGAAGATGCCTATTTACTCGTGCTTTAAAGACTGAAAGGTCATAAGTGGCAGGGAACACAGAAGCCGGCAGAGAATTCCACAAATTGGCTGTGCGCACAATAAATGTAAATCTGTACTGGTTAAAAATATAAGGGAACTTTATAGATTACCGTCTGAGGCGATCTTTTGAGGAAAGATGCTCACAGATTTCAGTGGGCCTATCCATACAGTGTAAGCATTTGTCAGATAACGTATAGCTCAACTTAAAACAAGGAGCTTAACGATTTGACGAACAATACCAAGGTAAGGACGTTTGGGTAGGCCGTAAAAAGCACTCAAACTGCCAGACAATCATGTTTAACTCGTAGAAAACAACCTATAGTTGGGAAATAGCTAAGCAGATGACATTAAAGAACTGGCGACTCCGGTGCTTCCAGCCTTACTGGAAGCACTGAAGTTCTAATATTTTAATTGAAGCAAATGCCTATCTATCCTTCACGACCCAGTAGCTGGATAACACGTGATAATCCTTGGTAAGACTAGTGTCGGATTTTCTGGCTTCTGACTACCCGTAACGGCTGTCTAGGATGTTCAAATGACAACCGTGCTAGGCTAAAAGTGTTTGTGAGATAGGGAAGAATCTCGGTAGGTTAAGGCGATCACCCATCCGCAGTCTGACCTCTACAAGCGGTGCTTAACCTTGTAAATCTATCTGTGCTTCTGTAATTATTTAGTTTTGAGCTCCTCAAGTTCGAAGCGCTGCGGAAATCCTCATGCGGCGTATATCGTAATCTCAGTGGTATTTTCGAGCCGTTTGGGGTCCTAACTCTCGGATCGTGGGGCTCTTGTATTTACAGCTTTTTAAAAGCAATTTCGAAAAGGCTGGTTCACACTTTCCGTGACCCCTAAGAGCTGGCTATTACTTTGGCTAAAGGCAAACCAGTGCCATACAACATGGCAATGCCGCCACTCTCTTGGGTACGTTACCAACCGACAGCGTTTTTTTTTCATCTGGGCGGGAAAATCATCAAATGACTTCTCCTGCTGTGGGTGAAGCGAAAATTTGTATCAGAATTCTACTAAATGAAAACCCATTCTATTCTTTCAGTGGCCCTTGTGGTCCGTGGTCGCGTTGTAGAACATTCCCGCAACCCCAGAAGGCAATGGTTCTATCGGTTTCGTTTTGTTTAAATAGCTTAGAAATTGTATGGTAATAACAATAAAAATATATATTACCAAAAAAGTTCAATACTTATTATAGATGTTATTAAGGTACGACAATTTAGAACTTCTGAAGTACTTACTTTTCAAGAGATCTTGTCGATTAAAGCCATCAAGAATATTTGCTCTAAACAGTAAGCGCTTCCATTTACTTACTGGTTTTGAAAGCGAAATAATACTGCTATGAACTACGAAATCGTGCCGTTTAAGAACCGACTCGAAAGTCCACATTTCCATTTCATTTGCAGACAATATTTTGCCAAATCTTTCGCCCTTAGCGAGATTAAATCACTTAAAACTTTTATCCGTTCCCTTTCTGTTTTAAAGTTGGTAATGCTGGTGTGTGCCGTGATCCGGTTTATCGGTTCCTTGTTGTTATCTTGATCTACCATTGTAACGCGATTAATCCGGAAAAACATTGTAATTCATAAATTGGGTATGTATCTTTTCCGACTACATGTTATAAATCGAAATACAGTTTTTTTTTTTTAATTTGTTCGTATTTTAGTGTCGTGTTAAATCATAGACAGACAGTTCCATTTTATATATATGCCTAAAGTAAAGAAGATGATTCTCTCGGGTCACCAATCAAAATTTATTTTCATCTCGAGCATTTCTTTGAAATATCTTGTTTTTGTTTTTCTCCGCAGGCACATTAATTTGTGTAATTTTCATAATCACCTGCTCTCAAAAACGGTGAAGGAATACATCCTGAAGAAACCGGCATATCCTACAAAATCAAACAAAAAAAAAAAACTCATTCAAAAAAAGCAACAAATATTCGAAGACATGTACCGTCCTCCAAACCGCATTGGGTCCACGTAATAGATTAAAGCCCATTCTCAATGGAGGCCAGTGTCTCAGCTCAGCAGTAGGAACGTTATAAATAAAATATAATAAATTTAATTCGAGTAACTTAGACCCATAACTTTTACATAATTAGAAGGCACACACATGCCAAATATTATTATTAAAAGTTATAGATTGATTAAGTTTAATTGGTTTTTATACTATTTGTACCCCAAGTCTGATATCGTCAACAAATCTTGCATTATTCGTCCTCAACATGATCAATGGAATCCAATTCATGTATTCCTTTGGTTTGTTTCGATATTGTATCTATGGTAGGGCCTTGATCTCAGTCGTTACCGCATGTTTGTTATGTAAATCGAGTTTCGATGGCCTTTTCACTTCCTGCGCAGTTGATTTCTTCTTGTGCCTACGATTATTTTGGTACAATGGGTGTCAGGATTTCCTGGTGATTTTGTGTCTTTAATTATAATATTGTTTTGAAATACTCATGAATATTTTATCAATCTAAAGGCTTATTGTTTAAAATGAAGGGTTACAATAAATACAATTTATTAGAACTTATAATTAAATCCTTATAGCAACATTGTGTTATGTAAATATTTAGAATTTCTTTTGAATTAAGAATAGAATAATATTTCTTAGCAAGGGTAAGAGTATTGTAAGTTGATAGGTATACACTATCTAAGGAAGATAACTAACTGGTTTGCAAATATTTAAGACGTTATTTAGAAGGTTAATTCTTAAATTTTATGTCAAAATAATAGAAAATATACATAGTTTAAAATCAAATAAAAAAGTACCTAACTATAAATTGCTCAAATATGTGTGTTAAATCAACTTTAAGACAATATATATCCGGGCACGCCGCAATTGCGGCGGTAAGACCCCTCTTTGAGGAGTGGCTAGATCGGCGTCACGGCGTCCTGACCTACCGCATGACGCAGGTCCTCACCGGACACGGAAGTTTCGGAAGGTACCTGTGTCTGATGGGAAAGGAGGAAACGCCTGGGTGTCACCACTGCAAGGGTCGCCCTGAGGACACAGTCGAGCACACGGTGCAGGACTGCCCCGCTTGGGCAGAGCACCGACGTGTCCTCACGGCGGCAATAGGCGGAGACCTCTCGCGCCCGGCATTGGTCGAGGCCATGCTGCGGGGCGAGAGGGAGTGGGAAGCGGTCGCCTCCTTCTGCGAAGCAGTCATGCTTCCGAAGGAGGAGGCGGGCCGCGTGAAGGAGAGGATGGCGTCCTCCCTCCAGCCCAGCCGCAGTGGTAGACGCCCACGGCGTCGGACGTCGGCCGACGATCTCCGGCCACCGTAGGCGCGGGCATGCGGACAGCGAGTAAAGGGCAACTCTCTGTCCGACCATGGACCATGCCCGGGTCGACGGCGCGTCGTGTTCCACGCGCGCCTCAAAGAGCGTCAGCAATATGACGAGGCCCCCCCGTAGAGGGCCGAAGCCTGCCGGGGTCGTGGGACTCATGCCGTTACCGTGACCCCGGTACGTAAAGGGTTATTGAAGGAACACCGTGGATTTTAGTCAGTAAAAGTCTGACAGTCCCTCCCACCCTGCCCGGGGTGGGAGGCCTTATTTGATAATTTTACCACGCTAAAAAAAAAAAAGACAATATATATTAGATATTGCGGGAAGTGTGCGATGGAATTACACAATGTAATTCCGCCAAGCCCGTTTCATCATCGGACTACAAGACAAATGGCGATGCGCCATCGTTACATGGTGGACATCCCACCCATACGCACAAAACGTTTTGAGAATATGTTCATTGTGCGTACGGCTAAGGAGTGGAATTCCCTGCCGGAATCTGTGGAGTTTAAATCAAGCAGCTCGATACAAGGCAATTAACGCGCTTTTTGTACAGTCAAACATGTTTTGTTTTTGCGCACACGATATTGCATTGTTCAATATAATTTTATTTATGTATTTAAAACACTTCCACAACTTTTCACACTGCGTGAAAAGTGGTGGAAGATATATATATATATACTACTTTATATATATATATATATACTCTATATATATATACTACACACTCTTTAACATTTATTTAATTTACTTGCCCTCGTCCGTGTGTCACTGCTGGGTGCCAACTGAAAATCAACGCTGGGTGTCTTCCGCCCAGCAAATGCTGAGTTGGTGTCCCTTTCGGTGTGGCCATGCTCAACGATTATTTTCATCCTTTTTTTTATAATGTTTGTAATTTTGTATTGTATGTTGTTGTGTGTGTTTTCGTCCGAATAAATGTTTTTCAATTTCAAGAGTGAATATGTTACTTTTAGGTAAGCGCGCTCCATCTTCGACCACATCATCGCTTACCATCAGGTGAGATGGTGGCCAAACGCGAGCCTATTATTAAAAAAAAATGAATGCATTCTTTCTGGTAAAACAGATAATTCCAGTTTTACCATCCAAGCAATAACATTTATAGATCAAATATATTTTACTGAACCAGAAAATAACATTTCAGCGTGTCAGAGAGATACAAAAACAATTACGAAACTATCCGCGAAGATACGAAGAGCCGTAATTACTAACATTTTCCCTGTTTCTATTACATAATGATTATTTCTTTTATTGTAGGTGCTATTAATACATCATTTAGGAGAATAGGAATTTTTCGTTTAAGTCGGTGCCTGGTATTTTATCGTATGGCCACCGATTACAGAAAATAATAATTATTAATAAATGCCTAAAGGTCCTCTGGACGAAGAATGGTGATCGCGATCTTTAGGCATGAAGGGTCGATTACAGGTAGACTGGTATTTATATTGTGTGGTACCTATAAAACATTAGTTTTTGTTTATGCGAAACACGAAACATGGGTCAAGTATTTTATGTAAAGAATCTATTTACAAAATTTCAAAACTGTACCATAAAAGATCAAGCTTGGAAAGATAAGCTTGTTATGTTACCTGGTGGTCCGTACAAAAACATGGTCACGAGTCAGCAAGTAGCGTCCGTGTCGCGCGTCTTCATTGATGATTTGACTGTATTATATTTGATTTCCACCGGCGGCATTGACCAGTGTCCAGCTAGTAAACATTTTTTAAAGATTTTTGTCCTTCAAAATATAACATGGTGTAAAAATTATTGGAATCGGTTCAGCAATTTAATCTGAACAAGCTAAATTGAGGTTTCACATAAACAAAAAGTAATGTATATTTCAGGAGATAGCTCCTCGCCTAGCTCATCGCTGAATAAAAACTGCCACACGGGTCTCGCTGCAGATCGACCTGCATGGCCAGACCGACCTCGAAGTCATTGCTTAACCTCGACAGATTAAGCGACACTTGCCTAGGTCAGTCTCAAAATAGATAACCTGCTTTACCCTTTTAACCGTTTGGTCACAGCTGTTATTTTAAAATCTTTGACAGTCGTTATGGGTAGCTAGTAGCCACAAAATCTGATCATGGCATTTACCAAGGGCTATTTTATTACCCAGCTACCTGGATTGTGGAGGTTAAATAGGCAGTACTCCATGTAAAACCAGTTACACATACTGGAAGTAGCTGTGTTTGTTAAGTCGAACCCAGATCGGTTTAGACGTCTAGCAGACGCATTTTCACGTAACAGACGTGACAATACCCAACTGTGCCTTCATTCTGCAAAGACGACACTAATGCGCAAAAATGTGTACTGCATGGCTCCGGTCATATGACCGTAACTCTTTCCAAGTCTTAGGTATTTTATTATATATATAATAAAATACCTAAGACTTGGAAAGAGTTACCGTTAACTTTATTAAAAAAACCTACGTAACTTTTTAACTGATAAAGCATATTATAGCGTAACCGAGTTCTTAGCTGAAAAACACTTTTGACTTTAATTCCTATTTATTTAAGATTATTTGTACTCAATAATTTTATTTTATTATGTAGATAAGCTTTACTTTATTTTAGTTTATAATTTTTGTCATTTTAATTTTAATTATTCAAGCACATTTGTAATTTTTAAATAATAAGTTCCTTTTTTTATGTGTAAATTTTGCATGCCTTCGGGTAAAATATGGCTGAACTTAATATTTCTATGTATAACAGGTGTACTGTACCCATTTTAGCAAAATAAAATATCTTTATCTTTAATGTAGATCACTCTTTTAGCCCTAAACCTACTCAAAAACAACAAAATGTAGGCCATACCTGAGATCATAATATTATTAATCAAATTGTTCATTTCGGTGGAAAGGTAGGTATAATTCATTCAACCAAATTGAATAAATCGGTTGAACCTCGTAGGTATAAATACTAGATTTTACTCTTCTGAAACCGTTATACTAAGGAGCTTAAGGAATTTGCGTCGCATTATATGTCACCGTTCGTTATATGTATTTACCGTATTCTTTCAAATATTTCTTACTACTATTTCTTTTCTTTGTTTTGTAATCCTTTACGGGGTCTTCGGTCTCTAATGAGAATTATTCGATGTAAAAAGAAAAATGCTGGAAGAGCCCATAGTGAAAGACGAACAGTATTGATTTCATAGGGAAGGGATTTGAAATATAACAAAAATAATTATGGTTTTACTAGAGATCTGGTTTCACTTTTTCATGATTTTTCTGGTTATTCTTTTACTATTCTGTAACGATCTCGCAGTGATAATTTTTAGGGTTGCTCACTTCAAAGCTAGCAAACCACACCAATTGAAATGATACCCCAGTTCAACGTTACTTTTTCTTTTTCTGTGGCGCCACAGGCAAATTCGGTTAGGATTTACCTGTGGCGGCCTTAATAATTATAATATCTCCAACCAGGGCTAATGCCCACATTAGCCTGGCTAGAGGCTTTAATTATTATATTAGCGAGGTTCAAACTTTTTTTAAACTTTGCTAAAAATTTTAAAACCCATATCAAACGTGTCCTTATCAAAAAAGCATATTATAAGATTCGGGACTACGTTGAAGACATGACTGCTTTGCGATGGTTCTTTCCTTCTGCACATGTGACTTATTGAAATGAAATGAAATTGCCTATTGTAGGTAAATTTATTTTATTTCCATCCGATTTGACAGATTATGTTTAATTATTTTTTTCATTTTTCCTTCGTAAGTGAAGTCTAATGTTGTCCCTTGTCAAGTTTATTTAATTATACGTAATATAAAGCTTTTTGTGAATGGGAAAACATTATATATAGACTCTTAATTTTTTTTATTTATTTGTAATTATGTTCTGCTGTGTTAATAATAATTGGTCTATACAGTCCGCTCATACCTAATTAAACTGTATTATGGATACATTGTAAAAATGAATGATATTTTGAAAAGAGTGTTTATGTAGTTTCTAGCTTGTTCTTCTCCATAGAAAATGACTAATTTCGAACCATGCACGTTTTAAAAGTATAAGATAAGATAAGATAAGATGTATTTATTTGCGTAAAACATGGTATAAATAGGTCTTACAGTACAAGAAGTAGTTACATTCATTCTGCTCCGACGCTCGCCCGCGACAGTCGTGCCGCTCCGCGCTCTCGATCGTTCCGTGCCTGAGTCATCGCTCCGTTCGTCACGCCCGCCGTGACGTCACTCGTAGTCGCCGACTACGACGCCTGGTCCGGATCCGCCTTTTTCGAGGCGGTGAAGGATATCGTGCTTCTCTAACAGAGATTGTCAAAACAATTTGGTTTGGCCCCTTCAGGGTAAAACCACAGTTTCGTGGTCCTTGGTTGGAAACCTCACGGTGTCAACAATACCAAGGGGGTGCTGACCCGACGCACCCGCTGATCCCCTTCAGGGTGAAGCAGTCAATTGGAGTCGAGTGCTAGGTTTTGGCCTTGGGGGATCTCCTAGTCAAACCTAGTTACTGAGTTCTCTTCACAGCATACACACCTAGTGTCGGTTGGGTGTATCTACCCCTTCGCACTAGACCCAATAGGGCCCGGTACGCACATTGAGATTGGCGACCGGATTACAAGCTTAGGGCTCACCATTAGGCACACACCTCCCTGCTATCCCCGCAGGGAGCGAACTCACCTCCGGGTCATTCCCGCCCGGAGGGTTAGGCAAATAGGGCCCCTCAGGCCACATCAGACGGCAACACAGCTACCGAGTTTGTCTGGGTTTCTCTTCTCGGTAGCGAAGTGTTAGGAGAAACTCCGGGGCAGGGCTCTTTGGGGACCGTCTGCTCGGGGAGCTCACGTTTGACGTGTCTCCTCGAGGCGCTTATGTTAGGGTTAGGAGATTAGGATGCCCACCTTTGTCGCCTCCAATATGGAGGACAAGATGGAGGATCTCATGTCCAAAGTCGAATCCCTATCGGCTCGGTTAAATAGAACAACCGATATATTAGGAAAGATCCTATTTGAAAACCCCGCCCTTCAAAGGAAATATGGGGAGGAGATTGACTCCTTACCCCCCGCGGTGTTTCCCGCCCCACAGCCAGATTTAGGTCCCACCCCCGCGCCCAACGCAGATAGGTCCCCCTCCCCCCCAGACGTCGAAATGGACTCTGAGGAGGAGGAACAAGAAAAAGAGGGCTCGGAAGGCGAGCGCTCGGAGCGCGCAGAGAGCATACACTCTGAGCGCTCGGAGCGAGCGGAGTCCGAGCACTCCTCCTCCGATCAAACCTCTTCCTCCGACGAGTTTATCCTCGTCGAGGGAAAGAGGAAGAAGAGGTCGCAGGCCTCGTCCTCCACCCAGGCCCCTAAGGCCAAGAAACCCTCCCCTCCCGAGCCAGCACGCTTAGTGCAGAGCCAGCCCTCCACTTCCTCGGCCACTAGGCCCAGCCCTACTCAAACCCCAGTCGTCAGCGCCTCAGTGCGCAAGACCATCCCTCCCCCACCCATCTTCATACATGATAAGGGGGCTTGGACAAACGTGTCCAAAGCGTGTGGCGAGCAACGCATCGCCTACACGAATGCCCGCGCCGTTCAGAACGGCATAAAAGTAGGGTTAGCGACAGCTAACGACCACCGCGCGCTTTCGAAGCTACTCAAGGCTCGAAATATCCCCCACCACACTTATACGCTCCATGAGAGCAAGCCCGTTCGGGTGGTCCTCTGCCGGATCCCCAGTGAGATCCCCACCACCGAGATCGTCTGCGACCTAGAGTCACAGAACATCCCGGTGATTGAGGTGCACCGTATGCACGGCAGAGGTGGCAGGGCGTCTAACAACGTCCTCGTCATTTGCCACCCCGTCTCCGAAGGTCCCCACCCCATCTTTGCGCTGAAGACTGTATGCAGTCTTTCAGGAATTTTAATTGAGAAGCCACACAAAAGTGGCACGGTAGGCCAATGCCACCGTTGCCAGTTATACGGCCACGCGCAACGGAATTGCTTCGGCAAACCCCGGTGCGTAAAGTGCCTGGGCGATCACGGCACCGCGGAGTGCAGTCGCCCAAAAGATAGGTCCCAGTGCCCAGACCCGCCCAGCTGCGTGCTGTGCGGGCAATCCGGCCACCCCGCCAACTACCGAGGCTGTCCGAAAGCCCCGAAAACCTCCGCCCCTAAACTGGCAACGCGCGCTAGCGCACGCCAGGGACGAGAGTGTCCTACACTCTCGTCTGAGCTCCCCCAGACCCTCAGTCCCCAGCGTCCAACTCCTTGGACGGCGGCGAATCACGCCCAAAACTTCCCGGCACTAAGGCCGAAAGTCCCTGGGCTGATGGATCAACCCATCATGCCCTCCGCTCCGGTTGTTGTGGCTTCTCAGCCCCCACCTCCTCCCCAGTCACTCCCTCGCTCGGATGAGCCGGAACTCGATGCGTTCCTCATCCTTGGGAAAACATTCAGTTTCTTCCAGTCCCCCCGCGCCATCCAAATGGCAAAGGAGGTCGTGGCCTGCAAAAGCATTGAATCCCTGATTCAGGTATACTATAAGTATTCTGATGTAAAAAGCCATTTTGACAACCTCTTTAAACAGCCATAATGTATAACACGGCTAGTAAAAGATTAAAGCCCCGATCCCTAAAGCTAGGTTACTTCAATGCCAATGGCATCACTAATCAACGGGACGAGATCGCGACTTTCCTTCGCGATCATAGTCTCGACATCCTTCTGGTCCAAGAGACCTTCCTCAAACCCCACCTTAGGGATCCCAAGGTAGCCAACTACCGGCTAGTTAGGAACGATAGGACTAGATGCCACAGAGGTGGCACTCTAATATATTATAGGAACTCCCTGCACTGCATCCCTATGGATCCGCCGCCCCTTGCCCACTTAGAGGTATCCGTTTGCCGGCTAGGCATGACGGGCCACCCCTCTATCACAATAGTATCCGCGTATCTCCCACCGCACAGCGACGTAGATTCAAATTCTTCGATAAACGCCTCACTACGAAGCGACCTTACAGCCCTTCTTGACATGAGTGACTCCGTCCTTATAGCGGGGGATCTCAATGCCAAACATCCCGCATGGTGTAGTCGTATTACCAACCCCCGTGGGAAGGTACTATACGACCTTTGCACACCTCTCCACATAGATATCATAGGTCCTATGCGGCCTACTCACTATCCGTTCGAGCCATCCCACTTGCCCGACGTACTCGACATTGCCCTCCTGAAGAATGTGAACTTACGTTTGCACTCTTTAGAGACGGTAGACGAACTTGACTCTGACCATAGACCGGTGATCTTGGAGTTAACTCCGAGATCGGGTCCCTATGACCCTAACCGCCCCCCTCCCACACAGGTGATCACTGACTGGAGGAAAGTAGGCGAATTGCTGAAATCCAACACGTCTCCTCACCTGGACAAGATCCCCGACCACATCCAGTCCGCCGCCGACACGACGGCTGCGATCGACTCACTCACGGAGCACGTACAATCTGTCTTGAACGACTGTTCAAAGGAGATTCCGGTGTCAGAGCACTGGCGCCGGAAACTCCCGGACGATGTGCGGGCCCTGCTGACTGAGAAGAACGCAGCAGTCCGTGCCTACAGATCTTTCCCCTGCCAGAATAACAAAACTTTCATGCGGTACTTACAGCGCAAAGTAAGTAACAGCATCAGAGAGTGGCGTGAAGCCGGCTGGGAAAAGACCCTGAGCGAACTGGAACCCACCCACCATGCCTTCTGGCAACTTCAGCGGAATATGCGCGCCACTGAGGTTGCCTCAATGCCTCCCCTTATCCGCCCGGACAAAAGCATTGCCTTCGACGACGAAGACAAAGCCGAATGCCTAGCCGACAGCCTGGAGGCACAGTGCTCTCCCAGCTCCCAACCAGTCGACCCAGCCCACCTTGCCCACGTGGATGCTGAGGTCGAACGTAGATCTGCCCTACCCCCTGTCGAGGACCCTGATGCTCCCCTCCCCCCCGTCACGGAGGACGAGGTGGAGGAGATCATCAAGAAACTCAAACCTAGGAAAGCTCCCGGGACTGACAGACTGACCACTAGGGCACTTAAACTCCTCCCACGTACGATCTTAGTCCTACTGACTGCCATCTTCAATGGCGCCTTGTCCAACAACTTGTTTCCACAAGCTTGGAAAGAGGCTATAGTGATAGGTATCCCAAAACCCAAAAAGCCCAAGAACCTCCCGACTAGCTATAGACCCATTAGTCTGCTCAGCGCCCTCGGCAAGGTCTACGAGCGGATTATTCTTAATCGGCTCAAGGACTTTGTCGAGGCCAAGAGCCTAATCCCTAACGAACAGTTTGGCTTTAGAGCCCATCATTCCAGTGTCCACCAAGCCCACCGCATCGTAGAGCACATTAGCGGCCGTTTTCAACGCGGTCTGGTGACGGGGGCCCTATTCTTTGATATAGCAAAGGCTTTCGACAAAGTCTGGCACAATGGCTTAATTTATAAGCTTTACCAACTAGGTGTGCCTGACCGTCTCGTGCTCATCATTCGAGACTTCCTGTCAAACCGCTCCTTCAGATATCGTATCGAAGGAGCGCTTTCCACTCCCCGCCCTATCAGAGCCGGCGTCCCTCAGGGCGCCGTGCTCTCCCCCCCACTCTTCACGCTATTCACTAGCGATATCCCCAAAAAGCCCCCAGTAGAGTTATCCCTGTTTGCCGACGACACGGCCATCTACTACTCGGGACATAATCCCGTTAGCATCGCTCATACCCTCCAGACCTCAGCCAACGCACTAGGCGATTGGTTTAGGAAATGGAGGATTGAGGTAAATCCCGACAAAAGTCAAGCAGTCCTGTTTCGCAGGGCTCGCCAGCATAAAAAGTTCACCCCCCCACGCCCGATCACTATGTTCGGCAAGCCAATCCCTTGGGAGAAGCGAGCCAAATACTTAGGTGTGATCCTCGACCAGTTCCTGAATTTCAGTGAGCACATAAAGTCGGTTCGCTCGCGAGCCGCTTTCGCTCTCGGTAGGCTCCACGCCCTGCTGAATAAACACAGCAAGCTCTCCCTTAAATGTAAAATCCGAATATACACGACATGCATACGTCCTATCATGACGTATGCCTGTCCGGTGTTTGCTCATGCCAGTCCCAATCAGATCCATAGGATGCAAGTCGTTCAGAACCGTTTTCTCCGAAAGGCCACGGGCGCGCCCTGGTTCTGTAGGAACGAGGATCTCCACGTAGACCTCAAACTCCCGACCATAAAGCAAGTGTTGAAACGCATGTCAGTGCGTTACTTCACCTCTGCTGAGACCCACACTAACCCCCTGATCGTATCGGCCGCCCGATACAGACCCTCCAAGATTTCTCGGGTTCGTCGCCCGCGTAACATCCTAGACGAGCCTGACGACCCCACCACCATCCGACAAGAGAGCAGTAGGGAAACCAGCACTCTTAGAAGACACAGATACAGAACGCGTTCCTTATTCCGGCCTCGCCGACGAGGCCCATCGCGACGTCCGCGTACTGGTAATGAAAATCCTCCCCGACCTTTGCCAAACGAGCCAGCCCGCGATGCTGAGCCAGTAGCAATAAATACTCCCGTAAATAATATGACCCAGCCTGTCCCTTTGCTGCCCTCCCGAAATGACCCCGCTATGCCGAGGCCCGTACTCCACAGGGAGTGCCCTTAGCGTGCGGTCATTAGATTTTAAGTATATTTTAGTTTGTAAGCCCTGGCTGGGGGCCTTTAATTTATTAGAGGTCACCACAGGAAAGTCCGGTTAAGTAGACTCACAGCCTTAGTGTGCTGATCTACAAGTGGCCCTACCTAAAAAAAAAAAAAAAAAAAAAAAAAAAAAAAAAAAAAAAAACAAGAAGTAGTTTATAAAATATACAGGGTTAATTGTAAAACACCGAAAACCTCTCAGGACTATGTTACTAACATCATATCAACAACTTTTGTTCTATTTTTAGTTTAAATTGAACGTTCAATTAAAATATTTTTATTTTTGTATGGAAATCTGGTGAACTAAAATATGACGAATTTTTAAAAGTCATAAAACAAAAGTTGTTGATTATGATATTAGTAACATAGTCCTGAGAGGTTTTCAGTGTTTTAAAATTAACCCTGTATAGTTAACAAGAAATTTAATCACTGTATTTTTTTATAAGAGTTTCAGAGTGAATTTACGAGATTTTTTCATTCCGCTAACGCATTTCTTCCAACAAAAATCTAAGCATTTCCAAAGTAACCAAGATTTTATTACCGAGGCTCGTTGCGAGAAATAAAACATATTAGCTACAAGACAACTGGCTCTGCCGTAAAAACCTTTCCTGTATAGGGTCACCATATTTTTCCGAATACCAGATGTCTATGAGACATTCCAAACGAAATGGGTATTTCTTCTGGAATGTTCTCTGACTATGATTTTCGAGGGAACATTCTTTATTGATGAAAAATCTCGATTATTTTTTGGGAAGAAAGGGTTGTTAAGGAAAGTCCCTTTTCCTAGTTTGTTATGTTCATGCTATATTATGTGAGAAATTCGAGGCTAACAGCTGTACAGGTTAAGGTTAAGCAACACTTGATAAGGTCAGGAGATGGATGGAGACCATAACACATGTCGAGTTTTCTTTGTGCCAACGAAAGCACGCTTGGTGCTGGCTGTCATTTGTATATCTTTGACAGTCATTACGGGTCCACGTTGTCAGACGCGATTAAACACAACTGGTTGAGTATTTTGAACAATTCTGGCGGGTATTTTGAATTTATTGGACGTTAAGACCATTTCTGATAGGCGTTTAAAAGTCAAATCAAATGACGCGAAAACCAATGAATAAAAATAATAAATAATAAGACGAAACATAAATATTCAATACTGGCTTCTGAATGCGGCTTCGTCTGCGATCGTACTTTGTTTCCATATGATTTTTCAATATTTTTTTTATACAAACCTTCTCTTGACTATAACGTACACAACATTAATTCGGTGCTGTCGTTTTGTGCGTACCTACGCATATACATTTCGGCGATTAATTTTTTTTTAAATACAAATTATAGCAATTTGTATTCTTAGCGTGACGATATATAGCCTATAGCCTTCCTCGATAAATGGGCTATCTAACACTGAAAGAATTTTTCAAATCAGAACGGTAGTTCCTGAGATTAGCGCGTTCAAGCAAATAAACAAACAAACAAACAAACTCTTCAGCTTTATAATATTAGTATAGATAAAATACTGGCATTCAGCTGCACTTGATTGCACCGGAGCCGAAAATGCTAGGCAGAATATAAGTATGCTCGAAAGCACCTGTTTACTCTATTTTTATCTTTTAGGGTTCCGTAGTCAAAATTCAGAAACAGAACCCTTATTGAGTTGTCATGTCTATCTGTCTGTCTCAGCCACTTTATCCCGAAACTATTAGGACTACAGAGAGATTTATTTATTTATTAAAAGTTTATGCAACACAAAATCTACAAAGGCGGACTTAATGCCATAGGAATTCTTATACATCGATATTCGATTCTCAGACAGAAAAAAAAACAAAATTAAGAACCCCCCGCATGGAACTGAATCAATTTTTTTTTCATCAAACTTTCTACGTTGAGTTGTCTATAGATAATTCTTTAAAAAAGACATTGAGCGTCCTCAATTTTCTTTTCTTAAAGTCAATCGTTTGAAAGATAGCCTTTTCTATAGTGGTAAAGGAGCGACTAAAAACCTAACCTGTTTCTTCAGCTGCCCTTGCGCTCCGAGGCCGCGTTATCACGTTAGAACATTTCCGCAACCCATGCAGGCAATAGTCCTATGGACTAGTGCTGACGACATTTGAGGCGCGCGTGGAACATGACGCGCCGTCGACCCTGGCCTGGTCTTTAACGGACGGTAAGCTACCCCTGCTCACCGTCCGAAATGCTCCTTACTTTTGAAATAAGAAAGTGAAAAACCAACAAAAAAATATTAGATCTCAATGAAAACTTTAAAAAGGTTATTTCAAATGAGATGCACACAGTATTTTTTGAGATATAGCACAATTTCAATTACCTAAATATAACTTTGTCATAAATACAAACACAAAGTTATTTTGCATAGCTACTTCGGAGCCCTTCATGGATAAATTAAACTTGCACTAGGCATTTTTTTTTCTTCTAACATTATAGAATAAAAGTTAAAGTAAGACATGATGTTTTTTATTGTTGATAGGCGGGCGTTTGATCATCATCTGACCTGTCGGTAAGCGAAGATTATGCACTCTTACATTATCACTTGACTTAAGATAGGCAGTTTATAACTAGCAGGAAACATACTCCCGCAAGGAATTGAACTCCTTAGATGTACGCACAATGAAAGTATGTAATTTATGAGTGCATGTATAATTGTAACTCTTTCACGCAAAAAGTACTCTGGTACATGGCTTGATATAAACGCTTTAAAAATCAACATTGAAAAAACTAAAATACTACATTTTAAAACCCAGAAAAGTAAACAGATCCTCCTTAAAATTGCACATAGAGATCAAATAGTTGAGCAGGTATACATAACAAAATTTCTGGGTATAACTCTTGATGAACATTTCACCTGGAGGCAGCATATTGATGAAATATGTTTGAAAATAAATAGGTTTGTTTTTGCTTTAAGAAAAGTGAAAAATGAGACATCTAGATCAACCGCGCTAATGGTATATCATTCGTATATAATAAAAATAATTCAACACTTTTTGAAGCTAATAAAAATAATAATAAACGTAAAGTTACACAACATCAATTAAAATTGCCTGTACCTAGAATAGAATTATTCAGGCACAGCTGTGTTTATATGGTTCCGCTTATTTATAATTCTATACCAAAATTTATTACCGATCTTCCCTACAGAAAATTCTGCATAGTTTTAAAAAAGTGGCTCATCTCTCACAGTTTTTATTCAATAGCTGAGTTTTTAAAAAAAGGTTCTTGTCAGTCGTACTATTACAGAAATGTATTATAAACTTATTATCATTGTATAAACTCTGGTTGAACATTTTGGTTGTAATCTTTGATTTGTTTTATATTTTGTTTTTACTTCATGTTTTTAAAATATTATTGTATTCGATTAGTTAAAGTTAAGATTATATTAGGTACCCTAATATAGTTTAATATTTGCATGCCAATTTATGGCGAAATGTGTCATTGCACTAAGTATTATATTATGCTAACATCTTTTGTACCACATTTTAAGCAAATAAATGGATTTGATTTGATTTATAAAAAAATAGGAAGAGAAAAATACTGTGATGAACGGATTTCCATTAGTTCAGTTAATTCATGAATTTAGTAACATTAGGTATGAAGTCTCAGTCGGGGGTTGTGCTGAGGAGTATTTAAGTATTCCCATAGCCCCCAGGACAAGTGTGCGAGGGATCATGGGTCAGTTTTAGTCAGTTAGAGTCTTACAGATCATTTTGACCACCCTGTGATGGAGGTCATGCCTGAAAACCTTTTTTTTCGTGTCGTAGGATGTCCTCAACCCTTTTTTTTCTAGGTGGGAAAATCATTGAATAACTTCTCCCGCTCTGGGTTAAGCGGAAGGGAGTGTCAGACTTCTATTGAACAAAAAACCACCCTGTCTCTTCAGCTGCCCGTAAGTTCCGGGGCCGCGGTATCTTGTTAATACATTTCCGCAACCCTGGTGGGAAATGGCCGTATGAGACACTAATGCTGAAAGGTCCTTGAGGCGCGCGTGGATACGACGCGCCGCCGACCCGGGCCTGTTCCTTACTGGACGGTGAACTACCCCTGCTCACCATCCGTAAGCACGCGCCTCCGGTGGCCGGAAATCGGCCCGCGATCCCCGACGCCCAGGGCGACTACCGCGGTGACTGGGGCGTGAGGAAGAGAGTTCCTCCCCTCGCACGTTTGGCCTCCTCCTTGGCTAGCATGACTGCTTCGCAGAAGGAGGCGACTGCATCCCATTCCCTCTCGCTCCGCACCATGGTCTGAACCCAGGACGGCTGCGTGAAGTCACCGCCGTCGATCGCCTCCACGAGGACACACGTTCCGACGGCGATGAAAACACATGGCCTCGGACTTGTGCAGAGCCACCTCGAGTCCCAGTTGCCGGATCTTTTCTACGACCGTCGCAACTACTATATCCACCACTCTGAAGCGGGCGAAGGAGTCTGTCAGACTCTTACTGACTAAAACCACCCCGTGTTCCCTCGTACACATGCGCCAGGGACTGCGGAAACACATTCATCAACGCAAACTTTCTTTCGATGTGGATATCCTCATGGATGTGCTCCGCTCTGGTGCAAGCGAAGGGGTCTGTCAGACTCTTACTGACTAAAACCACCCCATGTTCCTTCGTTAATATGCGCCGGGGGTTGCGGGAATACGTATTCAACATCGCGGCCCCCAACCACTGCAATACCTGACAGCTGGAAGAGAAACGAGAGGGAAAGAGAATCGTTCTCAGAAAAACGAATTCACTGTCTTCCCAATCCACAACAAAAATGATCAGAAACAAATAGCTGAGGAGTAAGATAAACATTATTTCCACCAACTTTGTGTGAGAGTTATATAGATCAAATAGGTAGCAAAGTCTTCTATATCAGACTCCCGATTAAAACAATGACGCAATCGGAATGTTTTCACACCCCAAAAATATACATCACAAAGCTATTTACTTTCAATCAGCGTAGGTTTGAAAGAACTAAGTGTCTATTTCGAGCCTTGCTCCTTGCTGAGAACGAAAAAAAAAGAACGAGAAAATTGTTTTCTAGACCACTTGGTAACCCTACTCACGCAAAATGTTCCACGTAAAAAACATTGCAAGTACCCACTAATACTTCTTGGGCGAGTTTTGAGCCGGTCGTATTAAGGATCGTATTTTTTATTAACGTACACAAGGACGTTGGAAGTTCTTGAATCGTCTGGTAATCGTTGGGGCTATCTAAAGTGATCCCTAACGAGCTCTGAGGCGAGTTAAGAAAGATACACACTGATAAGCTTTGTTTGTGAATTGTCTGTTTGGTTAGTAAGATTTAAAAATAGTTTCTTGATAATAAATTGATTACTTTTCATTACTATTACTCAGCGTAATTATTATCTGCATCACACTTATCATAGTAAGTACCTCCAATTTGGATCTGTAGCAAGGAAAACCTATGGAACTCTCGATGCGCGAGACGACACGAGTACGAACTTAATTAACTATATAAGTTCAATAGTACTGAACATGTGCTGTGAGGCATTGCTTCTTGCCAAATATCATGAATCTAGTTCTCAGATTAGATATAATTTCTATTCCCAGATTTTATGGCCTGGGCCTTTTTTTATTGATAATAGGCTCGCGCTTGACCACCACCCATTTTTAGGGGGTATAAAAATATACAAATCTCTTACCATCCCAATCTTCTTTATTATCAGTTATTACTACTCTGTTACCTATAGAAAGAAGAAATTAAAAATATTTTTACATAACTGCATGATATCATTAGTGCACTATTACAATCTATTTTGAATTAATTTAATATATATTTTTAAGATAAAAATTTCCGTAACAATCATCCTTCCTATCTTTGGGGACAAGAATACTTGCACACACGCATAAGTTTTCAAGTTTAACAATAACCCTTTCACAGACAGACGGACTGACAAAGATAAAGAAAAGATCTTGGAGCCGACAGCGTTCGTAAAGAAATTACTATATATATGTCTCACTTTACCCCTCTGAATCTACAGTATTGATAGGATCAGTGTAGACCATTCAACATAGTACAAAGTAATTACATATCAAAGCGGATCGTTATGGTAAACAAACAGTCTACAGAGCTTACAGTTTTCTTACATTCACATGACAAATTATAAGTGAAAAGTAGACTTGAAAAATGAGATATCACTAACAAATCTGAATGTCATGCCACAGGAGTTAGTAAGGGAACTCAACCTATACTTTTCTATTGCCGGGATACTGACCTCTCTGTGAGAGGGAGTGCACCGTGGGTCCAATGTCGCATGTCTTCCGATTCATCACCGTGTTTTCCCACAGTTACAAAATGTACATGTCTGGGTTCGAAGCCATATCCAAAAACTCGTAAGTCTCGCTTGTAATCTCTGTCATAACTAAGGAACGATTACACTTTTATCTGGGTACGATTGTAAGGACTTACGAATATAAATCTATGTTTTTCTGACATATTTCAAAGTCGGTGTTTAGTCTCAGGAGATACTGCTAAATCCCAGTGTTTTACATGAAGCGACTGCCCATCTAACCTCCCTCCGCCCTTTGACAAGAAAATAGTTTTATTTTCAGAAAATAATAAACTATCGCTGTGGGAGACCAAGCATACCTAAAAAGATTTAAAGCAACAATGCTTGGAAAAATAAACAAAAGCTGCTTTGTCAAAGATTAAAACTTTATAGATAAATCTTAGCTTACCCATTTGACAGGCCCGTTGGTATAGTGGTCAGTGATCCTGACTGCTATGCGCAAGGTCGTGGGTTCGATTCCCACCTAGGACAAATGTTTGTGTGATGAGCACGGTCATTTCTTCTTTGTCTGGGTGTAATTTATCTATAATATGTATGTATTTAGAAATATATATGTATGTTTATCAGTTGTCTAGTATGCATATCACAAGCTTTGCTTAGTTTGGGACTAGATGGCGTTGTGTGAAAAAAAAAAAAAAAAAAAAGTTGTGGTAAAAGTTGTGGAATATTTACATTGCAGAACAATAAATCTAGAACCTAATTTTTCGATTCAACGCACTGTTTCTGCCACGAAAACATGATACATTTTCAAGACCTTAAAACCGTGTATGTACGTATGGATCAGAATTTAAAACAAAAAAGTCTTATCGCTGTTCCCAACGAAGAAATACTGACCGTTTAATAATCCGGGCATCAACGAATCTAACAAATAAACCTTTTCCAACCACCGCACGACCTTCTCAAACTGTTGATCAGTTAAGCCTTTTGTCCTTGAATCCGAAAAGAAATTCTTGTGTGTTTATTCCCAAAGTGGATCGTGTACACACGTCTTTATATACAAGGATTTCGGCAACGGTTCGCTGTGAAAAAATCAACGCTACCTACTTTTGTTTTGTTTGAGATAAAACTAGATGGTGCCGTTTTATTATTTATTTGAGTATGTGTATCTACTTATTATGTTTTGGTGTATTTACTTTCTTCTTCTGTGTCAAATCTATCTAAAGGTTGTCTGTAAAAATCGTTTTTAGCGATAAGACCGTCCATTGTCTCACCCTTTTCAGTTGTTAAGTTATTTGTTTCTGTTATAATGTTCCATGAATAGTATATCTCTACCTAATCACGGATAATTGCAGAAGTTTGTACAAAATGCCAAAAAGGCTGAGGCGTGGGAAAGTTAATTAGGAAACAGTTTATGTTATTTGTATTAGTTTTCTTGAGTAAACTTTTACAAACTATACATATGGATATTATAAATGCGAAAGTATGTTTGGTTGATCGTTTGTCCTTCTTTCACATCAAACCGGATCGATGTGGTTATTGATGTAGAGATAGTTAAAAAACTGAAAAGTAATTTGAAGTCAATGGAAATGCTAGTTTAAACTACGTTATAAACCACATTACAGCATCGATAAATTCATATTAAACGAGTTGACTTTTAATGTTGCCAAAATAAAAACCAGCCCCTGGGGCATGTAAAGTGTCAACTGGCTTTGAAAAGGCTGTGAGCACCACGCACTCACGGTCCGAGAGTTTCAACAGCAAAAGCCAGCTTCAGCTCGAAAACATATTTAACAGTGAGGATATTTATGCCGCCTGAAATTTTCCGTAGAATTCTATATTTAGAAAATGTTTTTTTTTTGGTACAAGATAATTTTTTTTTTAGTAGAACTATCAATTTGGGTAGAATTCACATTAGTAGCAATCTTGTTATCCCATCGAGTCTGGAGTGGGTTCACGGCAATAGTGTAATGGGTGGGATTTGAACCAGCGACCACTCGATCTCAAATCCGACGCCTTAACCATTTGGCTAATGAACGCTGAAATGGAACTAAAGAGGAGCTCGTGGCTAATAACAGACAGACTGGTATAAATATTCAAGGATAAGCTAGGCTTGCTGAGGTAGGTTCATAGATGCGTGATCATCTAAATACAGAGTAGCGATTAGGTTATCACATTAAATTGTACAGCAGGTATCACAAGTTGTTATCAGTCCGTTAAAATAATAAAATAAATAAATTTACTAAACTTAATAAAAATGCATTTTTCAAACAAAATAAATGGTATTATTGCTAAAAAATAAATAAACCTTTATAATATTAGTTTACTGACCTGTAAAAGCGGCAATGGCGCGGCGCCGGCGCCGGCGGAGCACGCGATATATGATTTTGTGAAATATTAAAATGGAAAAAGGTTCCACGGCTATAATATTGTTTATTATTAAATTATATTAATTGTATATGATAAAATACCGAACATAGATTACGTGGTTTCAATTAATGTGATAACCAAATCGTCACGCTATAAAACGTGTAACAGAAACCCCATATCTATCCAAAAGGGCTGAAGACAACATCTGGTATGGAGTTTCTATGCACAATTTCAGCACAAAATAACTGACTCAAAGAATTGATACCAAATTATTGGTTTCATATATTTCTTGAATACCAATCATTACAAACGTGTCACAGCACTACGAGGGTCAATAACTTTCCACGTCACTTGCCAATAACACGATAATTCTCTTCGTTCTTCTTAATTTGAAAAATTCGGTCTCTGGTATCAGTGTATTGGAATTTGTAATAAGTTCTACACACGTAGACTTAGGATTACAAAACCCTTGCCATATCGTTTGTTATCATCCAAAGAAACCATGTAGTTGGTATGTATATACCCTTTAAATTACACGTTGTATACTTATCGAGATTCCTTCGTGCTTAGAAAAGGAAAGCACTGTAGTCGCTCCATGAAAAACACTGTTACTTAGATGTATCCGATTCGACAGGAGACTGACATAGTTGGGAAAAGGCCGAAAGATGATGACTTAAAATAGTACCTAAAATACACAGTAATTCAACTCCACGAAATAATAATGTTTGGTACTTACAGTCGTAAATGCAGTATGATTGGAATTCTAGTAAAGCTTAAAATATGTAGTGCAAATTGTAGCGGTTATCCAATAAAGGTTTATTTATTTATTTACACTTTTTGCACATAGGTACAAAGGCGGACTTAATGCCGTACTATATACTTAATGCCGTATTCTACACACGTAGACTTAGGATTACAAAACCCTTGCCATATCGTTTGTTATCATCCACAGAAGCCATGCACTTGGTATGTATATACCCTTTTAATTACACGTTGTATAATAATAGTAATAACACAAAAACCCTAGTATCATTAAAAAATAGAAATCTACATAAATAATAAATATTAATAAATACTTCTATAAATACATACAAATAATTATATTGAAGAAGCAAATGAAAACCGAATGTGGAAATTCTGCTTATTGGTGTAGAAAATAGACCCGCAATTTCTTTTTAAATGCATAGCAACTATCAGCCGTTCTGATTTAGATTTATGAAGGTTATCGTGTGAAATTGCATCAAACAGACGTGGCGTAGTTTGTGCTACTGGGAATGAGGTTTTAGGGTCAATTCCTAATCCCGTCATTGTAGGACTTTGAAATTATACCTAGTGCATTGGGTGAAGCTTGTGTATTATGGCTTAGTAATAATAATATAACGGGTCGATATAAAAAAATACGCAATATTTTTGAGGCAGCGGCAATGTTCTAAGGAGATAGCTCGGCCCTGAAACGCAATCGCAACTGAAGGAACAGAGTGGGTTTTTTTTACCCAGTAGAAGTCTGACACTCTTTTTCACTCCACCCACAGCGGGAGAAGACATTAGATGATTTTCCAAACCAGAGAAAAAAAAACGTAGCAGAGCACGCGCCGAGTGATTGGTCAGCTGGTTACGTTTATGCAATACATGATGTTGAGAAATATTAAAGTGGAAAAAAAGGTTTCACGGCTATAATATTTTTTATTATTAAATTATTTTAAATTGTATATGATAAAATACCTAATATCGAGTTCGTAGTTTCAATTAATGTGATAACCTAATCGCCATGCTGTATAAGGTTGATTAATACTTTCAGTTTTACTTAGGTATCTAATATTATACAGCCGAAAAGATTGTCTGTTTGTTTGAACGCACTTATCTTCGAAACTACTGAATGGATTTGGATGACATTTGGTATGGAAGTAGCTTGAAGCTTGAGGAAGGTTATAAGCCGAAAAGAAGGAAGTTATGATTTTATCATGATGAAGTCTACAGGAGCGAAGCCCCGCGCGACTGTTAGGTCAAAATAATATAGTATATGTAATAGTATTAAACAAAAAAACATGTTTTTGTTTGTTAAGGTTAATTAATATAATTTTGTTTTTGTTAGAATAAGCCACTTAGCCACATGTACTCTTAAACTTGATTGTTACCTGTGGAAACGTAGTGAATTGTACTTTAACCTAGTTTTGAATATGTATTTAGATGTAAGACATATTGTACAATTGTTGGTTTTCCCAAATAAAATAAAATTAAAATAATAAGTGTGCACTCGCTGGTCCTGGCCGTTTTTTTTTATTACTTATTTATAACTTTTGGATAGTCGTTCCAAGAAGTTTGCAGCCAAGAAATCTGACACAAAACTTGCAAAGGAGTCAGATAAAATAAAATAAAAAACATGTGTGCAATTCACACATGGTAGAAGTGAAACCTTCAAAAAATTTATGTGTCTGTCTCTTTTTACTGTCGCTTTTTCGTTTCATAAACTTTCAAATCACAACGATGCTAAAGAAGTTTTCACTTCAAAAATATTTTTACGTAATACAAAAACTTTGTACCCCTTCTTATGAAAAATGTAAAAATTTATTATTTATTCAAGTTATACCAGTCTAGTATAAAGGGTAGCTTAAAAATGAAAATTTGACTGAAGTCGTGACCGCATCGTTAGCTAAGGTAAGCGAAGTAAATAAAAGTGTTACTGAGCCTAGAGAATTGCTGGTCCCCGTCCGATTACCATGTATGGCAAGCCGATCCCTTGGGAAAAGCAAGCCAAATACTTAGGCGTGGTCCTCGATAGACACCTCTCCTTCGCTGAGCACATAAAGCAGGCACGTTCGCGTGCCGCTTTCGCTCTAGGTAGGCTCCACTTCATTCTTAGCTCTCGCAGCAAGTTATCACTCAGGTGCAAGTTGCGTATTTTCACCGCGGTTATCCGTCCCATCATGACCTACGCCTGCGTTGTTTTCGCACACGCAAAGCCCTACCTCCTCCACAAGATGCAGACCCTCCAAAATCGATTCCTCCGTAGAGTCACGGGAGCCCCCTTTTATGATCGAAATGAGCTTCTTCACGTAAACCTCAAGATGCCCACCATCCAGCAGTTCATGAAACGCGTCTCCAAGCGTTTCTTTGAAACTTCAATCCAACATAGGAATCCCCTTATCGTATCGGCCGCCCAATACGAACCCTCGCGTATCTCTAAGATTCGCCGACCAAGGCATACCCTAGTCACTCCCGTTGACGCAATCACCCTGCTCCAAGAGAGCCGTAGGGAAACAAGTACAGTGGCACACAAACACAAAAACCGACCGTCCTTCCGTCCTCGCCGCCGAGGCCCGCCGCGACGTCCCCGTAATAGTCCACCCCGACCCTTGCCAGAGCCAGCCCGCGACGCTGAGCCAGTAGCTTTAAATTTCCTTATTAATAATAAAAATGATATGATCCAGCCTGTGCCTAGCTGCCCTCCCCTGCGACGCCCTAAGCCGAGGTCCGTACCCCACAGGGGACGCCCTTAGCGTGTAGTCGCCTAGTTTGTAAGTTTTTTAATAAGCCCTGGCTGGAGGCTTTAATTAATTTATTAATTAAGGCAACCACAGGCAAGCCCGGTTAAGCAGCCGACAATCTCAGAGGTTGACCTGCGAGATGCCACACAAAAAAAAAAGAGAATTGCTGGTAAATTAGGAAGCCTTTTGAATACTTTATTTCATTTTTCGTTGTATTTCGGGGAAAATATTTGGTTTTGTTTGATGTGAACGATGAACACACTTTACGAAATTATCCGTTTTGTCATCCTAGTGAGATTAAAGAAATTAGTCAAATGAAAGATAAAAAAGATGTTTTCTTCCTTGATTATGTTTATGGCAGAAAGTCCAAAGAGTATGTTCATCAGAGGACTGTTATTTTCGTGTTGAAAATGATTAGATGACTCCTCTTGCTCTGAATGCAGTGAAAAGGAGTGTTAGACTTTTACTGATAAAAAACCCACCCCGTTCCTTCAGTTACCCTTTCGTTCCGGGCCCGCAGAATCTCGTTAGAATATTCCCGCAAACCCGGTAGCAGATCACGGTATCATGGAGTAGTTTTTAATTAGGTTTTTGTATGATAACGGTGCTAATTATGTGTAATTTTTATTATAATTTATCCTCATCTAGTTTAAATTTACGAAAAAAATGACGTGTTATTTAATAACCAATTTGCAAAATAAAGATCGTTTATTATATTATATTCTCTATGCCAATATTGTTAATTTGTTCTTTAATATCAAACACCGTACTTTGCCATAAAATAAAATAAAAATCTATAATTACACGATACACATCTGTGATCCCGCAAACTGTCTTGTCCGACAATGTAGGTCAGTCGTTCCTCCAATTCTTTTGACCCGGGAATCGAACGAGGTATGCAGTTCGATTAGCGCCCGTTTCATAACTGTATTTCTTGAATTCCAAGAAATGAACGAACGATTTTGTAAAGGCAAAAAGTAAATATGAAGGTATAAGTGGAAAACTTGGTATTTGGAGCCCGCATCTAAATTGGATCCGTAGAATGAAGTTAGAATTAAAAATTGAATTCTGCACGAGTTATCGAAACTTTCCGCGTATAATATGATCTTCGTAAATACAATGCTACGTATAAATTTGACATTTAATTCAGAATAATCTTATCTCATTTCTAATGTATGGTAAATAATCGTTATAAAAAAGAACTACAGAAAAACTCAAGAGAAAGTAAAAAATTAAAGCTTAAATAATTCCATGATTATTATCGCAAAATAATTATGCATTTGCTAGCTTTTGAAAGAGCAGTGCTTGCTCAGTGGTTACGGAACCAACTTGTGAATTGCCAGTCAGGCACATTACTTTGTGTACTTTATATTTTATGATCACCACTGCTCTCAAATGGTGAGCTGTCTGGTGGTGGTCATTTAAACATCTTTGACAGTCGTTACGGGTGTCAGAACCACAGAACAGGTAAACGAGGTTAGAAAGGAAATAGTTCCTGATTTGTATGAGAACGTGTGTCGCCGCTTGTCTCCCACTCTTTAGCTCTACTACAAGCAAGAGGCCCGTTACGTATGCGAATTACGCACACAAATAAATTACACACACTTAAATCGAGCGCTTTCTACTGATTGTAACTCACTGTCGATAAACATGCGCCGTGCATCACGGTTAATCAGGGCAAAGGACAAAACGTCAATGGTTGAAGTGTTGAGGACGCGACAGTATATTGTAAGCAGACTTGGTCATTGCGTCGATTAAGCGAGTACACATCGAGCAATGTATATTTTTTGTAACTTGTTGCAATAATGTTGTTAATGTTTGGAATTTCATAGTGATCAGAAATTTCTTAATTTTTTATAAAAAAAATTGTAATTAAATGTTATTTTCGACTTACCGATGGAAAGATATACATCCTTGCTCTATACTTGCGCTCTGAATTTTTGTTTTACAGGTTATAATTGCAAAACACGGCATTTTAACGCAGAGCTCTGTGTTCCGAAGTAGACCGAAGCGCACTAAACGCGGTAAATTAATTAATCGATCGAGCTATGATTTTCAAATCATAGTTGTGGCGCGCCCGCCACGCCCACATTACCACTCTAACCTTATTCATCTATTCCGTGGTCAGAACCCAGAAAATCTGGTACTGGTCTAGCCACACGGTATCGTGTTACTCAGCTACTGGGTTGTGGAGATCAGATAGGCAGTCATTCCACTAATACTCAGCAGCATCCGGTTAGACTAGAAGCCGACCCGAACATTGGAAAAAGGCTAAGTAAGTGATAACTGATATGAACTGATGATAACTATCTTTCAGGTGGGGACCTAGTGACCTGTATTACATTACAGGTGTTAAGTACCTATCCCAGGCACCAGTGATCCACAACCAAAAATCAATTAGCTACTTCTTTTATGCAAAACATTGTGTATATTTTGATTTTGGCTTGTGGTGAGAAATAACACTTTTATAACTGTTCTCAAAGGGTGAAGGAAAACATTGTGAGGAAACCGTAGAACAAGCCGATTGCCAGTGGACCTAAAATTCGAAGACATGCGACATGTACCATCTCGCACTGGGCCCCATACTAACCCATAATTCATCACGGGGTCTATGATAAGAAATGTCTTATCAAAGCGAGGAGGCCTTTATCCCAGCATTGAAACATAATAGGCTAAAATATTATACTATTATACCTCCTACTTTTCAACCACAATTTCATTACCTATCTTAGTTTTTAAGCTGACATGGTCAATAACAGTATTATTAGAACTTAAAACAGGATATTAATTAGAAACTCGAAACACATAAGGTAAATATCTCGTTCTAATTGTCTAATGGTCGACATGGCATTCCAACGCTGTGTCTTCCATTACGCCCTTGTGCCTTCAGAACTTTCAGCCCTAACGATTATAATATTCTATTCTTCGAGCAATATGTTTGCCTAATGCTTATCAATTGTCCTATATCTTTGCTCCAGAATCGATTACGCAAGCACTCACCTTAAACCAAATTCAAATAGAATAGATCTCAATTTAAACAAGCGACCTAAAACTGCAGTCTTTGAAACATTATTCCATCTGGTTTTTCAACTTGCAATGTATTTAATGTTACTCTTTAAATTATTAATGAAAAATCTAGACCAAGTTTAGTACCTATAGGATATTTTCAAAGAATATCTGAGTCTCGCGTTTCAGTCAAAGTGAAAATTTAATGTATCCATTCATCATCTTGGGTAATAGAATTTCAAATTATATTTTTAAATGGGGCTAGGGAATCTGGACTTCCTTTGCCTCAGAGTAATGAGAAGGTACTGCATACGTTTAGTTTCTTCAAATGTAATGATCTAGAGCTTAAATGATACGTAACGTTTCTGACCCTGTTAACTTGGAGACAAATTTTGTTTCTGTGTTCGAACACTCGATGCGGCACTTAATTTCCTAAGTAATTAAATAAAATTATTTTATCAAGTAATTAATTCAATTGTGCGCTTTAATATCTTAATTCATAGTTCTATGGTGTTTTTTAGAGTCGGAGAACTTTGAATTGAAATAAAGAACAGAAAAAGGTTTATAATACCTATGCATTAAATTGGAAATAGAAACGTTTGACGATTGAATTTTTCACGAAATGGACCTGTAAACTAGCCACCTCATTCTTTCTATTTGACGCCTTTAGATTATTTTCTCTGGGGATATGTAAAGCGGCATATCTACGCCGACAAACCAGAAACAATTGAACACTGAGAAGCCAAGATTCGATGCGTCATTGCTGAAAAACAGCCTGATTTTCTGAGAAGAGTATGTGAAAATTGGATATACAGATTACGACATGTACGCGCGAGCCACGGCGTCCACATGCCTGAAATTATATTCAAATATTAATGTCATAAAATCATCTCTCAAGTAAATCCAATTTCATGCATATTATTAACAGTTTTCTGTTCTTTATTTCAATTTAAAGTGCTTCACCTCTAAAAAACACTCTTTATATATCCTAATAGCTTCTGCCCGCGACTTCGTTCGCTTGGGAGGGTTTTCTCGCGTAAATCCCGTGGGAATTCCGGGATAAAAAGCAGACTACGTGTTATTCTAAGATGTCATCTATCTATCATCATCCTTTATCTGTAATTTACCAAAAAAAGTGTTTAATTGACGAGAAGGTTGGCACATTGGTTAGGCGATAATTATACTGTTAAACTGCGTGTTACGAAATCGATTCTCGCAACGAAACGAACGTTTTTATGAGCTGAAATAGCTGTTCCGGGGAGTGTTTATAAAAATGCACTAACGATTCGAGAGAAATTCGAAGTGTGGATCAATATCTTAAAAAAAACTGCTAAATCCATAATTATTCTTCTTAATAGACCTTTACTTAAATTCAAATGTACAGACTATTATAGCTTGTCATTTAATGACATTATTCGTTGACTCTAAGAGAAGGACTGGGCAAATTTTTTTTTCTATGTTGTTTTATGTCCTGTGTGCATCACAAATAAATATGTTTCTTTCTTTCTTTCAAAAAATAGGTCCTTCATGGTTTGAGCGTGGAACATGCGCCTCAGCTACGAAGTTCGTTATAAAAATACCATCCACCGTAACATTGTTATGGGCATACGTGGGTAAAATTTACCACACAAGCTCCGGTTGCAAGGTATGAAGTGCTATTAAAATTATGTTTTACATGAGACGTTTCAACCTTCAGTCGAGGTAACACGTACGGGAAAAAAATCTAAGATAACCGTGCCTTCAAGGTTAATACATAAAAAAATTAAACTGTGTATCGGTCTAGTGTTAGCGTCAGTCCACGCATTGTTTCCGACCAAGATTATTATTAGTTTATTGATAAAACGAGGGTTCCGCACAAACTTATCTACGATCCTGATTTTTTCTTGACATGACGTGCTGTAACACATTCTTCTTCTTCTTCTTCGTCGTTTCATTCTCGGCACAGTGGTCGTGGTCGTCATTACTGTCGTGTGACTCGCCTGACAAAGTGCACGTACACAGACATTGTGTCTCAGCAAATTTTATGATTCTAGATCCACTCATACACATCCATACGCTTTTGATACCTTTCCGAAATCGCAAAGTATGCAAAATAAACGGTCATTGTATCTTTTGATCGCAGTTAATTACAAGTTTTTTTACAGCTGATAGACCCCGAGTGATTTGCTTGAATTTTGAAGTTTGATATTATTGAACAAATGGAAAAGATCTTGACAGACTGATGGACAGATGGACAAGCAACAGACAGAGAAACAATAATTAAGTGATCCTATCAAGGTGCCGTATTTTATTTGCAGCTACGGAACCCAAAAAATAAAATAAATATTAGCATATCATTTAATACCCGCGACGTGTTCAAAGCATTTGCTTACTGTCTAGACGACGTGTGTAATCAGAGGCGGAGTTGCTTTGAATAAAAATTTGCATTCACATCTGGCCAACTTAGCTTGGTTTCTGGCTCGTAGCCAAATGACTACAATTTGGCGCAGATATTTTCATAAGTCCAATTAACGAAACATTTGAATGCTTTAGACATTATCATTGACTTCGTAATTATGGTGGTGTCTTCATTAAAAGAATTTCTACGTTATACACCACGTTTTAGCAAATAAAACTTGATTTCTGTAATTACGTTTTTAGTAATAAAAAGGTTAAAAACTACACCACGGATAAAGTTGTACATTTGAAAAGAGTAACCATGGAATTTCTTGCCGGTTCTTCTCCATAGGAAATAACCAATTTCAAACCGTGCACATCTTCTGACGTCATTATGACGTTATAAATATTTTGAGTTGTTTTTCATGATTTTGAAACTACCATCTCGGTACAATATTGCGTAGCCTGTATACCTAGACACTTTTAATTTTATTCATAAATACCATTACTACCAGTAAAAGATTATATTACAACCAAATTGTATGGTAACAAAATATTTTTCCTTCTAAAAGCAGCCTACATTTTTTGTGTTTTTATAAGCGAACACACAAAAAGTTTGGCGTTCATTAGGGAGAAAATTGGTAATTTAAAAGACGCTCGGTAACGGACGCTTTTGTCGAGTTTTATTGTATCTACATGAATATTTTCATCGCGACACGAAACTGTAGGAAAAATGACATGTTTTTTTCGTAATTGTTTTGTTCCTTTTGCAATAACGTTTAAAATTAGAGACTTTTATTGTTGTTCTAGTTTTAAAGACGGCTGGTACACAAGTAAGTTTCTAGGTAACTATTTTGATTAAGTCTTCCACCTAGGTATTTTTTGATTCTTGTTCAAAATAAATGATTCTTTCCACTCTAGGTGGAGTGGAAGGTAGTGTCAGACTTCTACTGACCAAGTTTTTCTAGTTACCCTAGCGTTCCGTGGCCGCGGTATATCGTCTGAACGTTCCCGCAACGACGATATTATTATTCTGAGACCATTATTAAATAACAAACTGACAGAGATTGGACGTAGAAAATATACCTAACCACCCTAATTCCACCCGGGTGTAGATATCCGTCCGCCTTCTGGGGTTGCGGGAATGCTCTAACGAGACACCGCGGCCCCGGAACTTAAGGGCAGCTGAAGGAACAGGGTATTACTATAAAACACAGGCACACCTAACAAACATAACTAATCTTTATCTAGAAAAGACAAAGTATGCCGTAATCTCCACGCTTTGCCTTCACAAAACGCAATTTTTACTATTCCAGCCCCTTTTTGTATAACAGAATTAGTGTCTCTACCCCTCTGCATCAATATACTTACGAAATATGCAAAAAGAAGATAAAAAAATCTGTCAAATAAAAGTTATGATTACACCGAATTATCTCTATGTATCACTTTCTTAGCAACTCTTATTACTCGCTCCTTTCTCATACAATAAGCTCAGCTAATGCCCAATCATACTTCACATGCACTACTACATACATCACACTCACACAAACACACAACATAACGTCACACTTCATACGGTAAACACACATACATAGCACACTTCACATTGAATTACTAAATGGATTAGAATAATGAAGTCGGTAAAAATACAAATGTAGATGACAACAAGTCTTTATGTATAATACGGTCTTTAAATTATGTTATATTTCTTTGTAAGAATTGGGGGCTGGCGGACCTAAATACAGGTTATTACATTACGTGACCGAGCTAGGCCGCCAGAGCCACTTATAAATTGTTACTTTTGCTATCGATCCTCAAATAATTATAAGTTAATTATTTTATGTAACAGACTGTACCAAACTTTTGAAAATAGATACATTGATTGATTGACAAATATTTTGATGCTGAGGTCGCGCAGTAGTCACTCGATGCAGTCACTAGCAAACAGCTGAAGATAAGGTTCTAGGTAAAGCTAGCACTCAAGCACTCTCCACGTACTTACTATAAATAACCTTAGTAACGATAAACCCTCTACATACTCTTACTAACGAAGAGTCTATTACAGAGGATGGGCCATTACTTCACTTTATAGCGCAGTACTCTAATACTTATGCAAACACACGAGAAAGTTTGAAACTCGACTCAATATCGTTAACCTTGTACTAACGTAAAACATACAAGGTAATCTTAATGTGTTTTAGGCTTGTTAGGCTTGTCTAGGTATTTTCTTTTCTTTATTGTTGTTTTAATAAGGCCATGTATATTTACTACGCTGTAAACGCGCTCCAACATCGTCCTTAGAACGCTTGCTGGTAGGTGAGACTTTCCGATCTTGGGGCGGTGGATACGATTGCGCACAGTCAAGTAGACATACCCTAGGATTGGCGTGTCTCACGCAGTTTAGATTTATAATTTAATGAATAGGCTGTTACTAACACTCATCTCATAATAAAGCATGTTTAGATTGCCCAGCGTGCCATACTGAAAATTTGCACTTTTAAACCGAGATTGTTTCCCTCGTGTCTCTTATATGAGTTTTGTGATCTGTTAACTGTTCGACAGCTCTTCATCTTAAATATTATAATTAAACAACACAAATAATTAATTTTTAACACTGCAATTCTAAATAAACGAATAAAACACTTAGTATGTCCACAAAAAAAAACATTCAAAACAAAATTTAGTACTACATTTATTCTCTTCCTTGGCCCCTACATTTACAACAAGACAAATAAAATTCTAAATAGGTATATATCCATTGACCAGCAACTTATCTTCAGAAACTTACGTATGAAGAGACAAAAAAACTGCTAGAAATACCGGTATAAAGCATAAACTTTTTTATTTTAATACTGAATAATTCCATCTAATATCAATACGCTATACGTGCAACAATCACGCTTCCATTTAACAAGCACCCATCCTCTTACACTCATACACTCACACCCACATATCACACAAAGAGAGGACATACTACACATAGTCAACTGTGGCATCTTTACTTTTCGTAGGTATCTTTACCTAAGCATACCCTATACCAGTTCAACTTAATTTTTGTTTTGTCTGTGGAAATTTATGTTATTTCGCAGATATTGGTGGATTTTGTAATAAATTGTGGTAACCCAAAAAGATTTTTAGGCTAGCAACTTCGTAAACGGTCAAAATAGAGTGCATTTTCGTTATGTGCGGTCAATTTTGTCCGCAGCGTCTTCGTGTAAAGATAGCTGTTTCCTACAGTAAATTAAAGTGCGGGTAAGTGGCGTATACTAAATAGTATTTGGTATATTGTCATGTAGGTATATCGCAGTGATTTAATTCTAAGAATCTTCTATTTCCTGAGTTATTCGAAAAGGTAATGTTATTTGAGGTTAGGTAAAGTTACCAAACTCAGCATGAAGGCAACTTTACCTGTGACTAGGGTTGTCAAATTTAACTTGCATAACTAATCTGGTTTTATGTGGGAAACCCTTTAAAATTTCGTTTAGCTGTTCAAAGCACTAACTTTATTATTCGTTCATGAAATATTGGGATACATGTGATATAATTAAGTTGATAACAAATTTGGCTGATATCCTATTACAGATGTTATATTCAAGATGCCTCCAAAAGTAAGCGTCAAACAAAGAAATAGAAGACGTCTGGGAGCGCGACCTTACGTAGGTAACGCGGTTACGTAGGTTACGTAGGTATATTGCTGATTGATTTTGGAGAGAATTTTAAGATTTGTTTTAGTTATTTTTTGTTACAGATATTTATACATTAACAAAAGACTGAGTTACCTACTTTTGTAGATTGTGATTATTTTATGTACAGACGCCACTGAACAACAACCTACCTAAATCTGTAATTTTTTTTTCAACCTTATTACATTAAAGGTTAATATTCGATTGGTAAAAGACAGATTCGAATAGGTTGACCTGCTGGCGTCTGTACTTACTTAGGTATTTTGATTATTGATGTTGGAGAGAGAATTTTAAGATTTGTGTTAGTTTTTTTTTTGTTACGAATATTTTTACGTTAACAAGAGACTGAATTACTTTTATAGATTGTGATTATAATTATGTACCTACCTAGGTATTTTGATTATTCATTTTGGAAAGACAATTTTACGATTGGATTTTTTTTTGCATACCTACTGTTTAACGAATAGGTACCTAGTTTTGATTATAATTACGCTAAGTACTTAATTTTTTGACGCCAAGTAATGCATAAGTAAAAGTTCATAATTAAAAAAAAAATGTGTATTATTTTTCGACAACCCTGATGAAATGCGGCCATTTCTATGATAATTTTGAATTTCTGTTGGCAACTTTACCTATGTATTGGTAGTGGTTACTCAAACGAAGATGATAACTTCAAAATAAAATACATCGCTTTTTACCGCTTGGACCTATGGCAACTTTACATTGCATGCACTTTGGAACACACATTCGATAAAAACAGTACGCTAGGTAAAGTTGCCATATTTGTGTCAATTTTACCTCGCTCATATTCTTGGTTTTTTTGGCGATTCTATGTGAGATTTAGTAGAATTCATTGCTTCAACCAAAAGAGACACATATTTTTTACAAAATAAATCAATAAAAGTTTAAATATCTAGCTCCATGTTGTGGTAAATAGTAAAAATGTAAAAAAATACGGTAAAGTAGCCACAGTTGACGGTAATATACTTTCTTCATTGTTATTTTTTAATTTACTTATTTTATGTTAAGCTGTTATTAGTATCCTTGAGAACCAAAATACAGTTTTGCCCAGTTCGGCCTCAAGTTCTACTAGGTACTATTGTGTACAATTAAGTACTATCATTAAGCACTGTATTATTTTTTAGAAACTATGTACATATATATATCTTTTTTTTTTTAGCGTTGTAAAATTATCAAATAAGTCCTCCCACCCCGGGCAGGGTGGGAGGGACTGTCAGACTTTTACTGACTAAAATCCACAGTGTTCCTTCAATAACCCTTTACGTACCGGGGCCACGGTAATGGGATAAGTCCCACGACCCCGGCAGGCTTCGACCCTCTGCAGGGGGGGCCTCGTCATGTTGCTGACGCTCTTTGAGGCGCGCGTGGAACACAACGCGCCGTCGACCCGGGCATGGTCCATGGTCGGACAGCGAGTTGCCCTTTACTCGCTGTCCGCATGCCCGCGCCTACGGTGGCCGGAGATCGTCGGCCGACGTCCGACGCCATGGGCGTCTACCACTGCGGCTGGGCTGGAGTGAGGATGCCATCCTCTCCCTCACGCGGCCCGCCTCCTCCTTCGGAAGCATGACTGCTTCGCAGAAGGAGGCGACCGCTTCCCACTCCCTCTCGCCCCGCAGCATGGCCTCGACCAAGGCCGGGCGCGAGAGGTCTCCGCCTATCGCCGCCGTGAGGACACGTTGGTGCTCTGCCCAAGCTGGGCAGTCCTGCACCGTGTGCTCGACTGTGTCCTCAGGGCGACCCTCGCAGTGGTGACACCCAGGCGTCTCTTCCTTTCCCATCAGACACAGGTACCTCCCGACACTTCCGTGTCGAGTGAGGACCTGCGTCATGCGGTAGGTCAGGACGCCGTGACGCCGATCTAGCCACTCCTCAAAGAGGGGTCTTACCGCCGCAATTGCGGCGTGCCCGACATATATATATCTTAGAAATAAATTTATCTTATCTATCTTGACACTAGGTTATAAGTATACTTACTACATACAAAACTTCACCATCATATACATCTACTATGCTTAGTCTTTACCCAAATACGCCAGGGTCGGATTCCAGTCTTACTGGATGCAGGAGTATTAGTGTTTTACATGGATCGACTGCCTATCTGACCTCCACAAGCCAGTAGCTGGGTAACACGTTACCCCTTGCTAAGCACGTAAAGCCATTGGTCCTGCACTTGATCTCTCTCTTGTCATTTCGGATTGCCGTTCCATCGAACTAGTAAAGGAACACAGAGTTCACCTGTACTATCGGCCAAAGATACGCATGCTCCCTCAAGAAAATATTTCTGTGGAAGCGCAGGTAGTGACAAACCACATCCCTTCCTGGTTTTGCCCAATTAGAGACAATATACACTTTGTGAGTACAGGGCGTGTAACATTATATTAATACTTACTATTACGAACACTATTAAAATACGCTTCGTGCATCCTATTGGTCAAAATATGTGCATTAGGCGATCGAGTTGTGAACTGTGCTATGCGATTATAGCCTTAAAGGTGAGCATGCGGAAGATTGGTCGATAGTACCTGCGCACACACTTGTGTACTATATTATCTCATAAGATGGCTACATATCTGTATTACCTAGCTCTTATACTAGGGGATAATAATGTCACACGAGCCACGATTCTGTGAAACGTATATACTAGAAAATGCACTGTGTATTTTACCGTGCATTTCCCAGTATTTTAATAAACGTTAAGAGCAAAGCCGTGGGCTAATATTAAAATCAGTAGCTTCTGCCTGCGGTTTTGCACGTGTGTAAAGTTCTTTAGAGCGTCTGTCAATCTCCACCCCTTCATCTATGTTCACAAAAATCACATGTATTTTCAAAGCACAACAATAACTTATTTACAAATAATAATATAAAATATATAAATATAAAACATACATTAACACTCTTGTGTAAACAAGTTACGCACGGAAGAGAAAGAAGAAGAAACTGATTTTAACCGGAAAGATCGAAGGAACGAGACCTCGTGCCCGCAGTCCGATGCGCGGGTCCGACTAAATATACTATAAATAGGAAATGATGGCGAGCCATTGTACATAGCAAGGTGTACCGTGGAGGTGATCACGATCAGTTATTCGGTTTTTAAGTAAAAGAAGGACAAACAAACACACCTCATTTATAATATAAGTAAAAAATAATTTGCTGAAATAAAGTTTTATTATTCTACTATTCTAACTTGGTTCTTATTGTATACAAGTTAATAAAAGTTTTTCAAAGAATTATGTTTCAATTCAAGCATACGACGTCAGCGTCATATCAAATGACAATAACAAAAGCTTTTACATTATGTAGAAACAAAAATGGTATTTTATTACAAACTAATGTATTTTTCATTGTATAAACTTTGAAACAAAATATGTATTCAAAACGCATTTCTTAATAATGCAAATGTTTGTTCATGAAAAATAAAAATTCTTTCGCTGTATACTTTAGAATGTCTGTTTTTACGACATATGTTGCTTTACCTGCAATTTCACTTGCGTAAAATTTGAAAATCATTCCGAGGTAAATAATAAGTAACATTCTGTCCATCTTCAAGGGCAAATCTCTACGACACCTCTCTATTACATAATTAAAAACAGAGTTTAGTTGTTTCCACGTATAAGCGTCTCAAATAGACAACTACCTACGCAGGGTTACTTTTGCAATCATAATACAAGCACGTATCTAAATAATCGTCCGTAAGATGTGACTGTAAAGTTTTCAAGCATTCTGATGCAATTGATGCTATTCAACCTATAATTGTAATAAATGGAATCACCACCATTATCAAACTGTTTGTAAAGTGATTTGTTTGGTACTTAAAAATTATTGAAGAACCAAACTCATTCATTGTGCGTGCCAGCAGAAGCTTTAGTAACCAGTGTAAGCAGCACGATTTTGACCCTGTTACAACCATTATGGTTGCAGCCAGAAGACGCCTTATGCATTGATTTTTTCAAATAATATATAAGTTATATTTTTTAATTATTATTTAATTGTTCATGAGTCTTATAATATGTGAAATGCTATGCTTGTACTAAAGCAATAGCTTTAGCATTTACTAATACCTAGCTAGCCATTGCAATGTTAGTAAGTTTTTTTTTTGTTCTGTTTAATCTCTACTTTCACGCTTATTGTTTAATGCATGCTGTGGCAGCCTTTAATTAAGGCTACACTATTGTTTGTAACAATATTTTAATTTTTAACACGTTTATTGGTGTATGCTTTGTTGATTATCCTTAAATAAATAAATCTATACTTGCTATGTAACTATTTAGTCATGTTGAATATGATAAGATATGGTTTTAAATATTAAGATTATACAAAGTGGAGAAGGCAATACGACCGTCTGTACAAAAAAAAATTCAGGATATTTTTTCTATTTTCATATTTTTCCACAGGCTCTATTTAGCTACTATGCTTCAACGCAGGGTCAAATTTCCTGCGTTAAAGCACAAAAAACTCTCACAAAATGAATGTTTTAAGTAAATTCAAAGCATCTGGTGCGGATGCGGATAGGTTACTTAGATGCTTCTCGAAGGACCGTAGCGGGGATATAATTTGGCGGTGAAATATTGACCACACACAGTAATGAGCTGACCAGGATGGGAAGTAGATGGTGAAGGACTTACTTGGATATTCTCTGGATGTAGCACGTGGATGCCAGGACAGCAGGAGAAGATTTTGCACGCGTGTTGAATCTCTTCCTTCTTAGTTGTTTGAGCACTTCACTTGTTCTTTATTTTGTCACTCGTGTGCCGGTCAACACGGATAGTTGATAGTTTTTAGATTTATAGATATATATTAGCGGTTTATTAATTTTCGGCGCAGCGCGGCGCGGTAACTTCACGGTGGTTTCTTGACGAAGACGAAAAAAATATGGCGACCTTTTTCTTCCGGATCACAGCGTCTGATTGGCGGTGATTGGTTGGCGATGAATACGCCAATCAGTGGTGCGTGTGGTGAACATTTCTTCTCTCTCTGGTTTATGGGAATTGGATAGGAGGAAAAGAGATATGGTTAGCTCAAAAACTGCGGTCAAGAAAATCTGTATTCTAATATGTAAGATGTGTTCGGAAATATGATGATAACAAGTTAATTATACCATTAGAGGTGCGTTCCGAAATGTGACAGTAGAAAATTATAAATTAAATAAAACTTGCGCAAGCAGCATCTTTCACTACAAAACGGCAATTTCGTACTTTTACTCGTATTATTGCGATTATTTGAAAATATTATTTTTATTTGATGTCACATTTTATTTTATTCTCACTATGGTTTCCTCGGGATCAGTATAGTCGGTGTTTCCATTTATGGTCGTATCATCTTCTCCACCTTATATATAATAAATTTTCACCCTAAGATTTTCCTGCCTCTATACGTGAGAATTTTAAATGGCTCACTATCTACGATACAATATATTATATTATTATCGTTGTAATATATTATGTTATTGTACTTGTTAAATAAATTATGCACATCTATACCACCACACATAAATGAAAATAAGTGAAAAATGTATGTTTTTCGTTAACATTCTGCCAGGGGTTTTTCCAACTATATTGGAGTCGACTTCCAGTATGTATATGCAAACGCAACTGAGTACTAGTGTATTACATGGAGCGACTACGTAACTTCATAACCGAGTAACTGGGAAATAGAACTTCTTGGAAAATTACAGCTGTTTAAGGCGCGATGAATAGACGACTTTTCTGTATGGCTGATGACTCTATGGGTCACTATCACAAAGAGAAGCGAATAGACGCCACGATGGCGCGGCGACGTTTCGCTGAGTTATTTATCATTTAATACATTAATCCTTACAAATATCTTATTTCAATCAACTAATAAAAACAATAGTTCCCTTTATTATTATAAATTACATCACTGTTATTAATTTTGTCAAGATTTGGTTATAAATAATACAGTTACAATTGCTACAATTTAGATTTTAATGGTTATTTTATGATTTTTTTCTATCGAGAAAATTTACAGAGAACGTGTTTTGAACACAATGATCCACCCATAAATATGACCAAGATTAACATATATTTTTTGCTGCTGTAACATGTTGCATTTGGCTAGAAAACTGTTTTGTGAAGCCTATACAGCCTATACAGCGGCTTAAAGCAAACAAACGGTGTAACATGATTTATGAGAGACGAGAGACATGCCACGTATCCTGCGTGGCATGTGATGAACGGTTACCTATTTTTAGGGTCGAACTCGAAAAACGCTGCTTATCTTCAAAAATTGAACCGTGCGACCGTTATTATAGCTTCGAGCTCCTCAAAGTAAACAAACAGGTAAACACTAGTCTTAAAAAATAGAAATAGAAGAATATTTTGTTTAGAGTAATATTTCAATGGCAGAAACATATTTTCGTGTGCCCCTCGGGAGGAGGTGAGATGTGTGGACGTAAGTAGAAATTTCATGGTGATTGGTATGTCAGCCTAAAATAAAGTATCGCTGTATAAATTTCATGAAACACGGGGGACTATGCGACTTATTCAAAACTGATAGGTACTGTTTTAGCAATTTTGTTTATTTATGTTCTAGTTGAAGCGTCATTTCTGTTCTACTGGCTTCTGCCCGTGGCTTCACATACGTATAAAGTCTTTTACCAGCGAAAAATTAGCCCATGTCACTTTCCAGTTCTTCAACTACCTCTACACCAAAAACACATCTATCCGCTTCACCTTGACGTGAAAGAAGGCCAAATCCACAAACACTTTCGCATTTGTTACATTAGTTTGAATTTAATGTTACAGTAAAGCTTATACCTAAAGGTTAGGTGAGTGGTTATGCAAAGATAAGGTTTTAAGGGTTGTTTGTAATTGGTATGTGTCGATGTCTTCATTGGTATAATGGTACGGTCTATAAAAGGCTAATTCACTAGATGCGCCGTGACTTCGTTCGGGTGGGAGGAAGGGAGAAATTCTATAGCTACACACAATGTTTTCATATTCTTTCTAACGCAATTCAGATAGTATTCTGAGTAATTATTCACTGGTAAAAAACTACATTATCGCTAATTGCCGTAGGCATCATTTTATACCTTTACAAGAGACTCGGTCCGGCCTTGCACGATCTCATGCTTCTAACTTACTAAAACATTTCTCAATAATCACTCTATCCATTGGGGAAAACCTCATGAAAATCTAATCACGCGGCAGGAGACTGTTTTATAATATGTAAGAAAAAATACAGGTGTTTTGCTCGCAACAGCAACCGAACTCATGGGTAATACTAGTTGTAATGTAATTCCACAAAGTCACCAAAGATAACACATGTGCTCATTTCTCAAAATAGGCGCTTTGCGATAATTCATAACACAACAATGGCGAAATTAATGACTCCTACATATTTGTAATTAATATAGGCACTTAATCATTATTACGCTATTGGATTGTATTTGTCATTTGATGAAGTTAGTAGGAGTAATACGGTATATTGTTACATTGTGTTTTGTTTGCGAGAATGTAATAATTTCGTAATTTACTATTATAATTGTAATATGTACGTACTGTCAGCTATGTATTTGAATCTATACACAATTAAACATTAAAAAAAATTATCGACCTTGAATTTGAACAAGACTGACGGCTTGGACAAGATTTTATGAAATATGCCTATTTCATAAAATCTTGTCCGAGCCGAATGGAGATGATGCGAAGGTTTTGTTCAAATTTAGAGTACGATGGAACTGACATACGCTATGCGTAAAGTTTCCTATAAAAATAAAGAATAAAAAAAAATTAATGAAGTGTCTGTCTGTGATTTCAAAATAACTGTGATTTCTTAAATGCTTATAGTTATTTAAACGACACATGCAGCCTTACAAATAAAAATGTGTTATACCGCATCTATTCCATCCTTATACTAGGTATAGTTATATCAGTTATAACTTAAGAATAAGTCGAGAATAATTTTTTACAAATAAACCAGTTATATCTTTGATATAACAACTCCTCCGTTATGTCAAAATGCACGATCTGGCAACAGTGCAACCAAAGAGAAACTACTAAAAAAAATGCAGTTTGTCTATGAATTTCTTTCTTTTGAACTTTGTCAACTTGACGTTTCTCGAGTCTCGACCATATGTTCTGTTAATCTGTTCTTTGTCATCATTCATTGTATCATCTTGTATCTGAAAGAGATGGATGAGAAACGAGTTTCATGGAGCAGAACTGATACACATAGAAAATTACTTGTATGAGTAGGTGAAAGTTCTTACCTGATTACGTCCCCAGTACCTCAAAGCAATCATTATTTGCAAAACAGAAGATAATCCACCGCCGCGCGTGTCCATATTGAGATATCTACCAATTAATTGGTCTAAAAACGTTACACCACCTTTAGAAAATCGATATTTTAACCGGAACTGCTCATCGCTATATAAAACAAAAGGATTTTCTCTTTTTTTTTCAATATTTTAACTTTTCTTTGAACCTACATTAGATTTATGTTATTTACTTGTTCTACTTCTTCTATTGCATTTAATTCCATTATGAAAACTAACGTGAAATACTTAAATGCCCGTAAACAAACACAAACTGTGGTATTTTTAAGGTTATACTAGCTTTATACAAGGGTGAAGGCGTGAATTACTTCGGAATAACGGTTGTATGAATACAACTGTCAAAGTTATACTTGATATAGGCTATTCTTTGTTTATTTGTAGACATTTTGCTTATTCATAATTTATTCTCGAGTATAACTTTTATACCACGTTTATTTGTAAGGCTGTAAAAGAATATTTTTGTCTATTATCTGTCTTTCTGAACGAACTAGTTTTGAAACGGCTCAACCGCTTTTAATGGGACCTCCAATAGGAAATAAAAGATATTATAAGGCAACCTGACGGTATTTTTACCCCGGATTTTTTTTACTGTACTTTTTACATGCATTAGACGATGATTAACTATTGTTATTAAATGTAGATATAATCTCATAAAACTGAAATGTGTATTTTCCTGTGAGAAATCTCATGAAACCTAAGATTGTGGTATTGCGCATATATTTAAATCTACAAAACCGATTTGCTTGTATGTAATTTATCAGAATACGATATCTTTTGATTAATTGAAATCAGTAACTGGAAAAAGATAAGATGAAAACCTGTAGGTAAGTTTCCCTCTCCAATCAAGAAGGATCGACTACAAACAGTAGTCGATCCTTCTTGATTGATGGCCGTGATCACTCTTATTCATCTAGTGGTTGATTAGGCTTTCACATTTATTGCGATTGGAAGCCATAAGGACTACTTCGTCGAATCTGTGAGAGCTGTTTGGTTTCCCTCTTGAGCCACCCCCATCACCCTTTTTAGTTGTTAAGTCCATAATTTTGTTTTACTGTAATGGTGTACAATAAAGAATATATCTATCTATCTATCCTTCTACGTTAGCTGACAATATTATAATTTTTAATTGTTACAATGTATCACGAAATTGCATGCAGATCAAACCATGGGCAAATTTAAACAATAAGTGATATATCGCAAGTAGGTTCGAGACGAGGCCGTTGTGAGTTTAGGTGGAGCTTCATTTTAAGAGCAGGAAGTGGCCTGAAGTAGACATGCCACGTTGGGCAGCGTTATGAGACGAATGATCTCCTTCTACTTGTTTAATGTTGCAGAAGGAGGCTGCGGAGAAGGGAGAGGAAGATGCCGAGTGCTCTTACAGCCCGCAGAAGATGCAACGGGCGTGGGAAGAGGGCATATAATGCAAGTGTGCGAGGGAACACGGGGTGGCTATAACAGTTAGAGTCTTTCAGTCCCTTCATGTCAGGAAAGAGTATACATTCATATGGACCTTGTCAGTGTAGGAAGTGATATTAACAACTGGTACTAAATGCGTCCCAGCTTATCGAGTAATTTTATAGCAAAATATTATGAACGGTCTGTAAAGATTTACTATTAAGTGCCTATGAAATAAGAAATAAATATTTCAAAGCCCATTCGAAATTGAGATTTTATTTCATGATCGTTAATTGTTTATTTAATACGCAATTAATATAAGCCCTTGAAAAAATACGTGAGCCTAAAATGATTTACTTGTTGTATAATTGATGACAAAATAAATTTAATTAAAATCGTGATTGTTGTTCCAAATTGAGCATTAACGTTAATATTTTAAAAGGTAATGCGTGTTTAAATATAAACTAAAGAGGATTAGCAATAAATATTAATTAAGAGAAATAAAATTAACTACGCACAACTCAGGTGACTTCGCGTATTTTCCCTAAAATAATATTTATACAATTCATCAAAATTATTTATTGCACTTTTGTTGTGAACTGCTAGTTAATGGAGTATTTAATTGTTATTATTAGACTTTAATTGTTTACATCAGAATTACTTAACACGTTCGCTGACAGTTAGCACTTACCCTGACACCACATTACGACAGTAGAATTTTCCACGACGTACTCTTAAAAATAAGTCGCCCGTCCCTCGACGTACTGTCATAACCAGTGATCGGAATAGGTAGAGCTATTTAGGTTCATTGACCGCAAACATTGATATTAATATGGATATTCCACGGGATTCCGACTGATACTACGGGATTTTATTTAATTTCATTATTTTTGTCAATATGTATGTAAATCAATAAGCGCATGAGCGACTCTATTGATTATTTTAATTAAGATTTTATTGTAAATACTTATTCTATTTGATAATGTTTTGATTTTCTGAGGAACAAATAATTTGTATGGTAATATGTTTTTGTACAACTTCAGAATAAAAATGTTTAAATGATTGTTGATTCTTGAATAAGAAAATGTTACTTAAAAAATATATGTGGTTTAATGAATCAAGTTTATCTATTTATTATACTATCCTTAATTCCATCCTTCTTATTTACCCGTCAGAAAGGAAGTGTAATCTTTCAATAGTCCCGAAGGCGAGAATAGTTTTTTATGATTTTACTATTTAAAAACCAAATCCCGGGACTCGGGGAATATCCATATTATTCTAACTTATGGCAAGTACATAAAACAGCTCTACCTATTCCGATCTATGGTAATAACGCACTATTTTAATTTCCCGCCTAACGACGTACTGTCAGCGAACGTGTTAATGTCAGTGTTCTGTCACATAACTGACACTGACATTTAGTAATTACTAGCTTTTGCCCGGAACTTCGTTCGCGTGGAAATTTTGTGTTTAAATTCCTCAGCAGAAAAAGTAGCTTATGTGTTATTCTATGATTTCGTATAAATTTCTACTCAGATCTGTTTAATGTTTTTGCGTCACAAATTCAATTATTATCCATCTTATCTTTCGCATTTCTAATATTACTAGCTATTACCCGCGACTTCGTTTGCGTTAATATTTCGCCCAGAATAAAAAGTAGGCGTATTTGTTGTTCGGTTGTATACGGTATATTACCGTAGAGTTTAATTATTTTTTTTAGTGATAATAGGCTCACGTTTGACCACCATCTCACCTGATGGTAAGTGATGATGTGGTCGAAGATGGAGCATGCTTGCCTAGAAGTAACCTATTCACTCTTAACTTAAAGACTCCCAGGTTATAGCGATCAGGAAACACAGACTCCGGCAGGGAATTCCACTCCTTAGCCGTACGCACAATGAAAGTATCCCCAAAACGTTTTGTGCGTATGGGTGGGATGTCCACCATGTAACGATGGCGCATCGCCGTTTATAACCGTTCTGTAGTTTTTGCGTGAAAATGACAAGCATCCAACCACCAATCCATCTTTAAACTTAAGCTTTTATAATGTAGGTAATGTGACATTCACATAACAGTGAAATACACTAGATACCTACATGCACCACCTGCCGAGCGCCTTTGTCTTCGTGCATATCTGAATGTCTGTTTGCGACAAACTCAAAAACTACTGACCGGATTTTCATATAGTTTTCACCAATGGATAGAATGATTCATGAAGAAAACGTTATTGTATAATTTATTAAGATGTTGTGTCAATTAGCAGAATGAGACCGTGCGAAGCAGAACCGGGTGGCTAGTACATACTTAGATTTTTTTTATGATTGGGAACGCCGATGCCGAATCTATCAAATCAAATGCTCATCGTCTTCCAAATTCTACACGGTCATTAGAAACGCTCTGGACAGAAACCGGTGGAAGTAAATTACTCGCTCCAGATGGAACCCTGATGCTGATCACACTTAGACATTAGGAACCAATAAGAGAGAAGTTTGTACGATGCCTTCGGTACACTAGAAGAGCTCCTATTCGGCTGGTTTTCCTTTTATTTACTAGAGGGTTAACAATAAAATGTGGTGTAAAATATCATAAGAAAAAAGCTTCTTAATTGTAAGTTACAATCAAAATAAATTTCCATTCTAAATAAGATAATAAGGGGTATTACCATCAGTAGATTCTTCGAAATATTAACCAAAAAAATGTTCTTTCCTTCCATCATTATTACACTTATCTATCCAACCTTTCTTTGAGGCAATAAATTAATTCAAATGAATACAATAAAGAAGTTTTACGAGAAAACAGCTTTTATCCCTGGGGCATAAAGGTCAAGGTCGCATGCTAACAGCGTTATGAATTTTAAAAGTAAATTGTATATTCTGTTGATTGCCTCGAAACAGATATCGTTATTATTTAATCGAACAAGGGATTTGTAATTTTAGCAAAAAATGTGGATTCGTGTTAGGATTTTTTATCAAGTTTGCTTAAAATAATCGCTGAGATGTTTTAATGCTAATGTAAGATTTTGCTTTTATTGTTTCTAAAAATAAAACTCGATATTGTGAGGTTTTATATATATATACTTACCAGGTTAATAAACAACGGCAAGCAGAATTGATTAAAAAAACAGATCAACCCGATCTCAATAAAATTTATTGTTTTATCACCTATGACAACACTTTTGAACGAAAAGTTCAGAACCCAAAAGGACGACAATTCTGATTTATTCCTATGACAAAATTGAAATATTTATTGAAGATGCTCTAGGGTAGCGCGAGTCTCCTAGAGTTGGCAACTAAAGGAATGGGGTATGTTATTAGTCAGTGAAAGTCTGACACTTCCTTTCACTCCACTTGGAGTGGGATGATTTATGCCCCGGTCAAAAAATGTTGTAGTTGCTCCAGGTTGCTGCTAATATATAAGATGTTAATATAAAAAATATATAAACAAATTGCAAACACATATGCTTAATGGGAACTAGGTTCTGCCTGCGGTTTCGCTCGCGTAACGTTCTGCATCAGGTGTTCCAGTTTCCGAAATCAATAAATTATTGCTCATACTTCCAGTAGTTTGGGTGATTAGCGTGTACAAACAGATAAGGGACAAACAGTTATTTATTTTAAATTCCGGTTTTATTACTGTTTCTTAACTACCCTCAGTTTTTTTTTTAATATACCTAACAATATACAGGCACACTTTTTTGATGTTCTAGTATACAGGGTGGCAGGGACACCGACGCGCAACCGCTTACCAATGGATTCAGAACATGATTCTGTTCACAATCAAGTTGCTGGGTGAAACGATGCCCCTTGGCCAGGCCAGTATCAGATTTGCTGGCTTCTAACTACCCGTAACGACTGCCAAAGATGTTCAAATTACAGCCGGGACCAACGGCTTAACGTACTTTCCAAGGCACAGAGGTATCACACCGGCTTCCAAACTCCGGGCTACCACTGAGAAATTCCTTCCCTTTTCAATTAGATGTATATAACCATTGACATATATATTACTGCGTAAGGACTGGGCAGACCGCATGTTATAATGACGCCTCGAACTTGGTCCCAAAGTGGTCTTCCCTTTATCGAAGTGAACTAGAATGCGATCGGCTATCTTCGGGAGCGGTCGTAAGTTTTACAAGGAAAAATGCCGAGTTGTGTCGTGAAGGGTTGCGTGAAATACAACAAAAAGCACATTAAAATATGATAATATTTCATATCACTGGTAGGTAAGTTAAAAATATGTCATTAAATCAACTTCTAACATTATTTAAAACAACTTTCTTTCTTATTTGTCTCAACCTTTGGGCAAGACGACGCGAAGCCGCATAAAAGTGTGTCATAACTTTGCAGCGGCGCGCGTATAGCCGATGAAATGAAAAGATATAATAATTTTATACTATACTAGTACTCACGCGGGGCTTCGCTCCCGTGGATTCTATCACGGTAAAAACATAACTCTCCTTTTTTGCAGTCGGGTAGAAAGTAGCCTATAACCTTCCTCAAGCTTCAAGCTACTTCCATACCAAATTGCATCCAAATCCACCCAGTACTTTCGAAGATTAGCGCGTTCAAGCAAACAAACAAACAAACAAACAAACAAACTAACAAACTTTTCCGCTTTATAATATTAGTATAGATAAAGACCTACCTATAGAATTACCACTGACTGACTCACTGACTCATTGACATAATTGTTCTCCCAGATGGTGGATGGGGAGGTGGGTATATTTTGACAGATTCGTAAACAAATAACTCTCAAACCTACGGGAAAAGTGCCAATCCTCCCCTTTTCACCCCCCTTCCCCCCCCCTCCTATCATATCTCGGAAACTACGAGACCCGTATTTATCAGTCGCCCCCCCCCCCTTCTCACCCCCTTTAGGTGGATCTCGGAAATTAAGAGACTTGGAACATTTTTTTTTTCAGATTCATTTAGAGGGGCAATGCTTTAGTCAAAATACTTATGCAACCCCTCCCCCATCGCCCCCCCCTTTTTTTTTTTTTCTTTTTTCACAAGCACGCGAGGTGCTTGCACCTTGCGCAACACGCAAATACTAGTTATACTATATAAAGCTAAATTACCACTCACTGACTGACTGACTCATTGACATAATTGTTCTCCCAGATGGTGGATGGGGAGGTGGGTATATTTTGACCTCCCCTTTTCACCCCCCTTCTCCCCCCTCCCTATCGTATCTCGGAAACTACGAGACCGGTATTTTTTTCTTTTTACGGATTCGTATAGAAGAGGCTCGGTAAAGTAAAAACCATTTTTCAAAGTCGCCCCCCTTGCCCCCGTTCTCACCCCCTTTAGGCGGATCTCGGAAATTAAGAGACTTGGATCATTTTTTTTTCTGATTCATTTAGAGGGGCAATGCTTTAGTCGAAATATTTGTGCAACCTCCCCCCCCATCACCCCCTCCATTTTTTTTTTGTTTTTTCACAAGCACGCGAGGTGCTTGCACCTCGCGCAACACGCAAATACTAGTATTACTATAAGATTAAATTATGTACAAAATTAATTTTTATTGTTTCTTAAATGCAAATTAAAATGTATTTTTATGTACAACAAATATAAATTTCGAAAAATAAAAGATTTTTTTATTTCTTTTTATCTCGAAAAATACCACACCCCGCTCTTACAAGATTACGTCTAGGAGCAGACCACGCCGATTGACATCTCAGTTATAGTAGATGGCGTTAGTGTTTTGTAGGGCGACCGCGTCCGTCATATGTTCTGACGACCGTATCTTTACTATTTAAATCAATGTATATAACTGATATTGATTTAATGCCACCCTTTTGTGCCAGACTACAGCAATGCCTGAGCGTATTTCGGTTTGTATTTGTCTATGAAAATAAAGTACTATGTAGGTAATTAGGTTTAGTACAATTATATAAATAGGAAGTATTTTTAAGTCAGTGATGTTAATATGTTATGTTTTATTTATTTATTTAAACTTTATGTACAATAGTGTTACATAGGTGGACTTAATGCAGCATGACATTCTCTACCAGTCAACCGTTGGGTTCAAAAAAACCACAAATAGTTTTGAATATGTGGCATAGTGGTTTAGGTGGTAGAATAAAACAGAAAGACCACAGGTTTACAGCATTTATTTCGAAGGAGGGTGGGTTCAGTTCACAGAGGGTTCCCTCACTGGTCGAAGGTATTGGATGGTACTGCCCTGAGCTCCGGCCGCGACGCACGCGGACCGGCGAGCCGATCCGAAGCCGGCAGCGACCACGTGTCCGAAGCAGAGGTTGTGCAGGGCAGGCCACGGGGGAGGATGACTCTCCTCCTCACCCAACTCGCACGTGGCAGGCGCAGAGGTGGCCAGGTAGACCACGCGACCGCGCGTCTCTCCACCAGTAGTACGCGGAGGCAGCGGTGACACCCGTCGCGTGGCAGACGCTGATGTAGTTGATATTCGAGACCGAAGGCAGTAAAGAAAAACGAAAACCCTGGAATCACACCAAGGGTGCTTCCGTAAGCGTGGTGCCAGGAATCGTGAGCGCCAGCGATGCGTGCGTCTCCCAGCCGTGAGCCCAAAGAACAGTACCCGGGAAACGAATGGGAAACTCACCATCGCGGCGGTTCACAAAGCGTAAGCATGCCGCGTGCAACGATATAGAAGGTAACCGCGTGACAAAGCGTTTAAGCTCGTAGCTGCTATGACACAGCAGGAAAGAGATGCTGCAGCCTGCTTACGCTTCACAAATTTAGAAACACTAGTGGAAAACAGATGACAATGAAATAACACAGTTATGTTCCCGACGGAAGCCATCTTGACAACCGGGCAATTATATAAATTTACAAACGCTGCAGATTATGGTGAAATAAGAGGATTACGATTTGGCAAGATGGAGAGAAAATGGCAGATACGACGAGCACTTACCCTTGGGCACAAAGGGGTTTCAATATTAGTTACTTGTAACAGTAGGCGGTGAGAAAGAAGCTCCGCGGACCGGGGATTAGAATTTATAGCCGGGACCGCCTAAGTGTTGTCACTCCGTGAAACCATAGACATTAGGGATGAGCGTGGTAATTCGATTTTAGTTTAATCGACTATCACGCTACAGTACCCCGCCTGTTAGCGAAGGATTTTCCCTAGGATAAATCCGCTAGAAGGCCTAAACCACTATTACTGACTACCTATACGTTCATACATCCCATTCATGTGCTTCCATACTATTAATTATTCATCCATCCATTCTATGTCCATCCCTGACTTGGAAGTAGTCCTAAGTCAGTGACGTACAATTACATACGAGAGGTAAGCTAATTATAGAGTAGTTTAACTCGAGACAGTCAGTAGGAAAAACAGCAAGATAAAGCAAGTGTATCTCCATAGGGTTAGGTAAACTTGGTGGACTGTTGCAGGCTATTGCTAATATTAGGTTTCAAAGCAAGAAGTAAGTTCATCGTTGAATTGTAAATTATCAAAGTTCTAACAACAATTTAATAATAAGTTAAAGTTCTATTTTATGTTTAGGTTTAAAATTAAATTATGTTAAAGTTCAAAGCTAAGAGTTTTTAAAAGAAATTAAAAAAAGATTTGTTAAGGTTAAAAAAATTTTGGTAATGGTCCATGTATATGTTCAAATTGGTTTAAGTTTCATTACTGGAACACGCATCTTATGTCAAAGTCTATTCGAGTGAGTTTCCGAACGTGAGTGAAATTTAAAAAAAATAAATCAAGTCCATATCCATACTGTTGCGAGAATATCCGAACGTTATAGACGTAATTCTAAAAGACAAGTATCCAAGGTTGGTAACTACGTCGAGATGTCAAAGTCAGTACGTAAACGTCAAAATTATAATATGTCAATGATCTTGAATTAATTAGGTTATGTTAAGAAACACGCGGAAATATTTTCTAAGAGAATTAATTAATTTAATTAGGGCAGGTTGAATCTAAGTGATATTCAGGATACGTTTGTTCAATGGTTTAAGGTGATTTAAAGTTTAAGTTAGGTTTCCGGTTTAGCGCTTAGGTAAAAGAAATTAGATAAGTTTGTAGACTAAATGTTGTTAGAATATTTCATGTAGATGCTATTATTAAACGATTGATGAAGTGCAAGTTAGGTTTCGGGTTTAGTGCTTAGATTAAAGTTAGATTTGTTACCAGGGTAGACTGGAATATAGTTTAACTGTGGTGGCAGATCACCAACAGTTTAGTTGAAGACAATACAATGGACTATGCTATATATTGTTTTATGAATAGTTTTAAGGTTAGTAGTGAGAAAGTTTTTGTAAGTAGTTAATAAATAGGTACGGTATTTTGTATAGGCATTTACCGGCTTGAAGCTGTTTTCAGAACAGTAGGTTTAGGAATTAATGTTGATTAACTAGTGTGCGGACACCCATGTTTCAGGGGCCGTCTTTAAGACATCCATGAGGACATAATACATAAATCAAAGTTAATGGTAGTGTACCATGGAGACTACTCTGCCATGATACTAAAGAATCGCCCTGAGGGCCCACTATGTAGCCTCTCATAGTCACGCCGTGAAGAGAAAAATAATCAAAGAGATTAGATGTGTAGTGTATGTGTGTGTGGTCAGCAGAAAGGTGGTAATAGAACTGAAGTTATGTTGGCTTATAGCCATGCAGTCATGGTATTTAGTTCTGTTAAAAGATAAATAAATATAGTTAATTTTAGAATAATAGTTAGGTAAATTTAGTCAGTAGGTTTTAATTAGGATTACCACACTGTAGGTGGGTGTGAAATTTGACACTAGGATAGCTATAACCAGAGTTATAGTTAACTTAGGTAGTTAGGTACAAGTCGACCCTCCACGACTAGTATGGTAGGCAGTCGTGGGTGTGTGTTCCCTTGGCATCGTGTGACCCTGTATGGGGTCAAACACTAGTTAGTTAGCTAGGCCTACGGGAATGCAGGAGTGAAACCAGTAACTTCGCTAGTTGAGCTATTTAATGCAAATTGTACTGCTGGGATATGTAGATCCCTAGAGCGTTGGTCATTAATAATGTAGGTAGAAACATCTGTTATGATTGTCTTATTGTACCTTTCCACGGTGTTAATCTGTGGTGCATACCTAGGAGTAAAGTGTATGCTAGGTATGTTGTATTTACTGAATAAGTTTTTAGTTTCATTTGAAGTGAGCTGAGTGCCATTATCTAAAATTATACATTGAGGTATTCCATGTACCAAAAATACATTATCCTCCATTAGTTTACAGATAGTTTTAGCGTTAGCATTCCTCATTGGGAAAAGAAGACAATACTTAGAGAAACTGCATGTCACTACAAAAAGATATGCGTTTTGGCGTCTAGAGACAGGCAGAGGACCAACAATATCAATACTGAGCATCTGGAATGGTTGAGAGCATTCTTTAGGTTTCCCCATGACCCCCAGTGGAGCATGGTTTACTTGTTTATGAGCTAGACAGATTTCACATGAAGTTACAGCTTTCACTACGTCACTGTGCATTCCTGGCCAGTAGTAACGAAGAGCTAGTCTTTTATAAGTTTTAAAAAATGCCTAGATGACCTGCCGTGGGTTCTGCATGGTTGTCAACAACAACTTTAATTAGATTATATTATATTTATTAGATTGTATTATGTTTATTAGATTGTATTATGTTTATTAGATTTAATATATTTATTAGATTTATTAGATTATATTTATTAGATTAGATGGTCAGTGGGTCGTCTTAGGGGAGATTATATTTAGAATTGGGGTTCTTGTGGCACTTGCTTCAGCCTGCTGACCACTGGCAGAACTATCTGATGTACTAGGGGTGAGTTTACTCAGGAGAGTTTTGTTAATTTGTTTTCTGAAGTCCGTGACTGTGCCCTTTTCACCGCCTCTAATGATGACCTCATATTCTAATTCGGCCTTTCTTAGGTGGATAAAATTAATTGGGTTAGCGCTCATTGTGATCTTTACAATTATTGAAATCAAAACCCTAGTAGAAACAAAATTAACAAATTAAAAAAAAAAAAACGTAAGAACACACTAGTAAATACACACACTACACGCACTAGAAAATATAGTAATTACACACTAGTACTTACCGCCACGATGAGTGAGTAAAGGTAAATAGCGACCAGTGAAGAAAACCTTGTGAACCTTACCGAGTGGGCGCCACTGTGGCGTGGTGGTTTAGGTGGTAGAATAAAACAGAAAGACCACAGGTTTACAGCATTTATTTCGAAGGGGGGTGGGTTCAGTTCACAGAGGGTTCCCTCACTGGTCGAAGGTATTGGATGGTACTGCCCTGAGCTCCGGCCGCGACGCACACGGACCGGCGAGCCGATCCGAAGCCGGCAGCGACCACGTGTCCGAAGCAGAGGTTGTGCAGGGCAGGCCACGGGGGAGGATGACTCTCCTCTTCACCCAACTTGCACGTGGCAGGCGCAGAGGTGGCCAGGTAGACCACGCGACCGCGCGTCTCTCCACCAGTAGTACGCGGAGGCAGCGGTGACACCCGTCGCGTGGCAGATGCTGATGTAGTTGATATTCGAGACCGAAGGCAGTAAAGAAAAACGAAAACCCTGGAATCACACCAAGGGTGCTTCCGTAAGCGTGGTGCCAGGAATCGTGAGCGCCAGCGATGCGTGCGTCTCCCAGCCGTGAGCCCAAAGAACAGTACCCGGGAAACGAATGGGAAACTCACCATCGCGGCGGTTCACAAAGGTTATAGATAAGCGTAAGCATGCCGCGTGCAACGATATAGAAGGTAACTGCGTGACAAAGCGTTTAAGCTCGTAGCTGCTATGACACAGCAGGAAAGGGATGCTGCGGCCTGCTTACGCTTCACAAATTTAGAAACACTAGTGGAAAACAGATGACAATGAAATAACACAGTTATGTTCCCGACGGAAGCCATCTTGACAACCGGGCAATTATATAAATTTACAAACGCTGCAGATTATGGTGAAATAAGAGGATTACGATTTGGCAAGATGGAGAGAAAATGGCAGATACGACGAGCACTTACTCTTGGGCACAAAGGGGTTTCAATATTAGTTACTTGTAACAGTAGGCGGTGAGAAAGAAGCTCCGCGGACCTGGGATTAGAATTTATAGCCGGGACCGCCTAAGTGTTGTCACTCCGTGAAACCATAGACATTAGGGATGAGCGTGGTAATTCGATTTTAGTTTAATCGACTATCACGCTACAAATAAAATAATTTAAAAAATAATTTCATAATCGAGTGAAAGTACATTTGCTTCTTCAAATAAGTTTTCCTGAGATTATTTCGTCATAATGAGGAAATAATGTTAGGGAAACCTTTTCTTACATGCAAAGATCACGTCTCCGCATCCACAGAAATCCATTAAGTAGATAATTATTATTGTGATAATACAATGTTATTGTGAGGGTAATTGATTAGCTGAAAGTAACAATGAATATTATCCTGCATAGTACAAACCCACATAAGAAATAGCCTTATTTTATTTATGAAATGATATTATTGATTTATTATTTTATTTCTTTATTTATCAAATTTTAACATAAAAGTAAGTAGTCACGCCCAGGTGTGGGAGGCCAGAACTCCAGTGTTAGAGTTGAATTCGTCACTATGTGTGTGTAAGGAAATTGAGAGGTTTTCTATATGCAATGCAATGGAATAATGAAACAATAAATATTTATTATTATTTATCATATACCTTATTGTAAAACATACAATATTTCTATGGATATAAAATTAAATTAGTGTACAATAGGCGATCTCTTACAGACAACCTAATTAAATAAATAAAACTCATGTTAAAAAAAAAACACAATAATTAAATTAATTAGTTCAAATAAAATCAATGTTGAAGCAGGTTTAACCTATTAATAGGTATTTAAACTTGTGTAACATTGTTAAGTTGTTAAGTGACAGTGTTTTTCGTTAAATTCCTTTATAATTTAATCTACACATTTAGTTCAATATAATACCTAGATTTAGCCTAATATTAAATACTAGAAGTGATTAGTTCGCTATAGGACTAAATCTCGATATGACTAGATCTTGATTTAACTAAATCGTGTTTCGATTTAGTCAAATCGATACCTTGTCGATAATCGGAACCTTGAAATAAAAATAATTTGAATACTATAGGTATTCAAATTATTTTATGCACCCAATGCCACTTTTAGATACGATTGTACGTCATATTGATAATAAGACGTCATTTCGACAACAGGATGTATGCATAAGTCAAACAGCTAATTAGTTTTAGAGCGATCTAGTCAAATCAAAATTTAGTCCTATAGCAAACTAGTCATATCTGCTATTTAGTCTTATCGAGGGCTAGTCATAACGTTTCTAACCCTTTTTTTTAGTGTGGGTTTACAAAAATAAATTTACAAAAAATAATTCAGAGTTTCGTTAACGAGATTGCTCTGTGTCTTTTTATGTCGTTACTAGCTGTACTCGCGACTTCGTCCAAGCGGAATAGTGACTTTCGGCAGCATTTTTAATTTTTTAGGCTATTGTTTTGAAAATAAAACTCATACACAATTTGAATGTCGTATTTGTTAATATCTAATAAAAAGTCTAAAACATAAGTTTCAAGCTTTAAAAATGTCGTAATTTTCATACAAACTTTCATCTCTTATTTCAACCCCTTACAGCCCTTTTTTGCATTAAAAGGCAGCCTATGTCCTTTCTCAGGCTCTAGACTACGTCCGTACAAAATTTCATTAAAACCGGTTCAGTAGTTTAGGCGTGATTGCGTAACACACAGACAGACAGAGTTACTTTCGCATTTATAATATTAGTAAGGATAAGGATTATTGTTAGTCTCATTTCATACTATTTTGATTGTTTATTGTTATAAACGAGTCCCTAAATAAAAACCTCTTTTTCTTCTTTCTCTGTATCAGTGTTCTGCATTGGAATATAAACCAACTCCGTCTTGGAAAAGGATGGACAGATGACGAGGATATTTCATCTAGAATAGATCTTTGGTTCTCATTATCACAAAAACTTTACACCCTTAGTTTAGCCGACCAATCCCACTTTATTACCATACTACCACCATACAGTATTTTTTTAAGTAAAGCAGGAAAGTTCTACATCATATCTCAAACCTAACTTTGTTTCTGTTTCACTTTTGAGTTAAAACAATTTTATTAAAGCTATTTTAGAACTCGTGAACTTTACCGAATAAATTATTCAATTTAATTAACGGGTTTAGTTCTACGGGGTTACTGAACTGTTATTTGTTCCGTCTAGTGATCACATTGTCATTCCGTAAATTGGTTTGTAGAAATCTGTTCTACAATAGGTGGCCAAGACGCCTAAATCAAAATGTCGAATGTAGCCCGACTTAAAAACAAACAAAATCACTACTGTACTACGACGCGATAAATAACCTTAAATATGGTTTCATTGGACATCTAATTTCATTTAAAATAAGGGCTAGGTACCTACTCACATGTCTGAAGTCGTTGGCAGGGTAAATTAATTAAGTTTGATCACCTCAACTCTTACTTGAGATACATATCTTTCTTACACACTTAAACCATATTTCAGACGTATTTTTATGTTATGGAAAGGTGTAAACAATAATCAATGAGCTCGATGGCGTAAACGGCTAAGCGCGTTCGGCCATGATTTGATAAAGAGAGATCATAATTTATTATCTCAAGTTTTTCTGTACTTTGGAAGGCACGTGAAACCATTAGTCTCGGATAGCCAAGACTAATGGTTTTGAATATAGATTCACAGTCATTAGCACCTTTTAATCCTAACTGGGCTTGCGTAGTGGGTTCTGTCTTGCCCATTCTCGTTAGGTTCAATGTTTACTGTAACGTGTGTGTACACGGGAATTTCAATATAAACGCGATAGGTTTTGTACTTTGTATATAATTATGTTTACACTTATGGAAGGCTAATCTAAATATATGTATTTTAACACGCTTTTATTAGGTCGACCTGTATGTAACTAACTATGTAATGGAATCTAAGGTAACTAATTTAACCATCTTCCAAGGGTCGTAGCATAATGAAAAATTGGCAGCTATATGTAGTTCTGATGACAATACAATAATATGGTACTGTCGAACTGATCTGATGATGGAGCCGGAAGATATGAACTGGAATTTCATGATGGAACATCGTATCATAGATGTTTTGGATTTCTTAGAAAAGTCTTGGACCACGATTAGGTTTCAAGGTCTGATGAGGAAGCCGGGAGATAGGCACTGGCATTCCATGATGGAATATCGTAGCATAGTCGTGTTTGCACTTGTGAGAAAGGCCACGGCAACAGACTTTGAACACGATCAGGTTTCAAGGTAACAAACCTAAAGAAAATCCGTTATCGGTTTTCTTAACATTTTTTTTTTGTTTTTACGTGCATTTATAAAAGCATGTTTTTCTAGTGTTTTTAAACTATTAATTTATTTCCAAGTTAAAACGATGTTGAGCTTGCTTTGCGGCGTCACTGTCTGTTCTGTTCATTTCTTAATACAATTTCTTCGCATGTCCAACATTGCGATCTAAATTCAAACTGTACCAGCCAGTGCGATAGGCTGACCGCTCGCATAGCAGACCTCTACATTACCGTAGGGAAGGTCTGTGCCTCAGCAATATTCTGATTATGCTAAACAGTACATAGATGTACGAGAGCAGCAATCACTGGAGATTGCTGTTTTTGATTGAAGAGTTCCATCACTGATATCCGACGATCTTCATCTGAACCTGTCTGTTATATACATTCGATTCCAATCGGAATCGGATCAGTAGTTTTTGAGCAAATCGCGGGCATACTGCGAGTGCTTTATTTGTAATTTGTTACAAAAAAAATGTCAATACTAGAATAGGTACACTATCGCTGTAAGGATAGATGTAAAGTAAATAGATTATTATACTATTCAAATTTTTTAAGTAGACGAAACTGAAAAAATAAATTGGATATTTAAATAGCACAAACACTGACACACACCTAAACTTCAAACTTTTGTGGCTATCGGCAAATCGTCTATGTTCCAAAATAATAACATTTTACTTTACTTTTACTGTTTTTTATTTGGTTCGAAGTTATAACTTGTATCTGAACACAAAAATGATTAAATGAAAACTTTTGATTTTAATGTTTGATATTTTTGTATAAAAATCTTTGTAAAATGTCAGTAAGGAGAACTTGTTAGACCATAGCGTGGCGGTAGTGGTGTCTTCAAAAGACAATTTCATTCTAAGTAAACTACTAAAAACATCATTTGACCAGTCTATTTAAAACGTAACCACTTCTTGAGCCTTAATAATTGATGAATGAATATTAATGAAGTAAAGTCTGTAGGTTAATTAAGTTTAGCTATTATTATAGAAAACAAATTGACAATATTAGAATAAGTACACTATTGCTGTAAGGATAGATGTAAAGTAAATAAATATATTATACTGGTCAACTTTTTTAAGTAGACGAAATTGAAAAAAAAAATGGATATTTATATAGCATAAACATTGACACACACCTAAACTTTAAACTTTTGTGGCTATCATCGTTTCCTTTTTTATCGAGCAAATCGTCCATGTTCCAAAATAAAAACTTTTTAAACCTATGAAGATACAACGAAGACTGTGGAGAGCCACAGTCTTCGTTGCATCTTTTTGTTGTGGCAAAGTTTTTATTTTGTAACATGGACGATAGGTATCGGGGCAAAGTGATATTTTTAGCAATATTAGAACTTTTCAAAAGTACTTTTGCACTATACCATCAACATATAGGTACCTCACTGGTAACTTTATTTTTGAGCAGTTTGGAGTTAAAAGTCTCGATCCTTGGTTCTAGTGCTCACAGCCTTTTCTAAAATGTAGGTGATGGAATGTAGGTATAATATAATTATATATGTAATAGCTTCGCTTTTGTTTTTGTTTAGTAGATAAAATTAATAGGCTATAAGTGTATTATTAGTTAAATATAATAAGTTTTGTGAATATGGGTTATGTACGATGATACAAGATGATTTGCCGACAAACTGTTTTACAGTTTGGCAGAATTAAAGAGTATATTTTAACTAAAAAAAAGCATTTCTCTGTCTGTCTGTTTTGCATTCCCGTGACAGAAGGGCTTTTTTTCTGATGGGACAATAATCAAATGACTCCTCCCACTCTGAGAGCGGAAGGGAGTGTCAGACTTCTACTGACTAAAAACCCACCCTGTTCCTTCAGTCGCGCTTGTGGTCAATGGCCCTTCGAGCGCCGACAATGGTGCTGACGGCTTCTTGAGGCGTGCGTGGAACAAAACGCGCCGTCGACTCGGGCCTGGTCCTTACTGGACGGTGAGCTGCTCCTGATCGCCGCCCCCAAGCCCACGCCGTCGGTGGTAGGCATGGGTAATATCGGTTTTACTCTGTATCAAATCGTACCTATGTATCGGTTTTGAATATCGGATATCGCATCTATATATTTCAATATCTATATATTGGCTGAATCTGTGTGGAACTCTGAAACGAAACTGCTATGTAAGATACTGTGATTTTTAGGTTTCGGTTTTGTTCGATATATTTAACATCTTATATTTTTACATCATTATATTTTATTTGTAACTGTATACTCGAAATCAGTGAATGTATTTTTTGTGTAGTGTTGACACTCCAGTGCGCATCGAAGACGCGTATCACAATATCAGTTTGAACCGAATATCATAGTGCGATACCGATATTGTGTGGTGTTTTTGTTTTATGACTCATCATACCAACATCAACGCATTAGATACGCGGATACCTGATATATAGATTCAGTGCCCTCCGATATATAGGTATTGGATATTGTACCAATATATAGGTATTGTATCTATATACGATTTGTATCACCCACTCCTAGTCGGTGGTCGGACATCAGTTTGCGATCCCCGACGCCCCGGACGTCTCCTGCGGCGGCACGAAGTGCGATGTATATGCTTCGCAGTAGGAGGTGACTGCATCCCATTCCCAGAAGTGAACCAGGAACGGGCGCGAGAGGTCATCGCCGCCGATCGCCTCCACGAGGACACGGCGGTACTGCACCCAAGCGATGCACACTTCCACCGTACGCTTCAGTGTGTCCTCCCGCTGTATCCGAAACCGGTTACGTCCCGAAACAGTGACCCAAGGGCTGGCTATTACTTTAGCTAAAGTCTAAGCATTGCTATACAACGAGGCAATACCTCTGTCTCTTGGGTATATTACCAGCTGACAGCGCTGAGGCTGAATGTTTTTGTTTCTATGAAAATGCTAACTAAAGAATCAAACTTTTTTTTCAAATCATCAGATGAGTCCTCCCACCCCGCGCAGGGCCGGAGGGACTGTCAGACTTGAACTGACTAAAATCCGCGGTATTCCTTCAGTAGCCCTTTACGTTCCGGGGTCACGGTAATGAGATAAGTCCCGCGGCCAAAAATTTAGTAAAAAAATAGGTTGTTTACTTTATGTTTAAAAATTGTTTGAACAAAAGTAAAGGGCAAATAAATGTTTATTTGCCCTTTACTTTTGGTACACAAAAAAAAAACTTTTATAACAAAAAATGGGGCCGAATTCAAAACAAACAAAAACACGACTGCGCTAAAAACAAAAAATAATCATTGGATGACTAATTTCGTTTATACCTATTAAGGGCTATGTACCTACTCACCTGGCTGAAGTCTTTGTCAAACCAATGAATAGTTTTGTTAGGCTACGTATGGTATTTATTCCCACTAATCCAGGTCACGTGAGAGGTAATCAAACCTCCTCCATTTGGCTTCGCAGCGACTTCAACCGGGTAAAGTGAAGTCGGTCAAAAATAAAAAGCCCACAGAACATTTCGGTAGCACATAACACGAATCCATTTTTGGCTATATTTTTTATATAATGCTATTGTAGATTATTTGAAATCCAAATAATCCAACTCATGAAATTACTTTCCACTGGTTTCAACCGCATATCTATTGAACCAGTTAACTGTTTGCTTAATAGAAGAACCGCGTAACTTGTTTGCAACAGAATAGATTAATAAAACTAATAGGTTCATTTGTTCTATTATACGACAATGGCTATTTGGCGTGTAAGCTCGCACTCCGGTAATATGACCGCCACGTAAGCTCGCAGACTTAGTTATGCTGGAAGGGACTGAATATTCTTTGAAAGTGGTTTTTTCTAGACATTTTTACGCACTTTTTGAGGTGCGTTTAACTTCAAAACGACTACTACGGGGTTCATTTGTATTTTTAAACTATCTAGGAAACCAATGACACACAAAATTTCATGTTGATCCAGCTGTTTAGGAGGAGTTGGGTGCCAAACACACGTACAGAATGCGTATATAAAAATTTATTAATTTTTATTCGTATTTACATCTGTAACTTTATTTGACATTGTTATATATATTTATAGCTATTCAAATCAACTAAACCTAACTATGTAAGTAAATAAATACAAAATAAAATAATACAAGTTGACGTCGAAATACTCCTTCAAATTTATGTCATTTGAAAAAGGGTCCAGAAGTCTGGCAGCATTGCCACATGGAATGACAATACTTATTGATTGGGCAAAGGATAAGCCAGTCCTTTAGTTGGGCAAAATATTGAGCGGCAGGCGAGAAACGGCCTTAATTAACTCACTATAATTAGGTCGTTAATTAGTTACACCAAAACAATAAGTAGGTATACAAAAGACCTGACAATATTTACGTTTAAAATACATTCTTAGCCAGCTTCTGGGTTGTGGAGGTTAGATATAGGAATTCGCTTCATGAAAAACACTAAAAGTCAGCGTCCGGTTAGTCTGGAAGCCGATCTGAACATAGTTGGGAAAAAGCTAAGCAATGATGAATTATACCCAACCTACATAATAGAATTAATTATATTTATGCATAAAATACACCAAACTATAAAGGTAGGCACAAGTTATTAAAAAAAAATCGTTTCCTGTAAGTGTTTGACTGAGACCTTAGATGAGGAATCTGGTGCTAAAGTTCTTAAAGACAAGGGTGGATAGGTGACCACTAGGAAAGTGCTAGGGAAGTTATCGACTGAAAAGCGCACTTCTCAGAATCTTATCTGAAGTTGAGATGGAAAATCTGTGTCTGTACATTTAAATGTTACACAAAAATAATAATTGAGATGGGTTAAAAAACAGATCCACGGGAAAAAAATGTGTCTGTTTTTACACGCTAATCTCCGGACCTGCCGGATAGATTTTAATGAAATTTGATAAGTAGATATTTGACATTTTAGAATAACACATAGGCTACTTTTTATCCCGGAATTCCCACGGGATCGGGATTTACGCGAGAAATCATCCAGCGCGAACAAAGTTGCGGGTAGCAGCTAGTATTTAAATAAAATATCAAAAATTGTAGGTCGAATAAAAAGAAGGTCTTATTAGCAAATCATTGAAAACAATTATATAAAACACTAGCTTCCGCCCGCGACTTCGTCCCCGTGGAAAAAAAAATCCCCCGATTTTGAAACATTCTTCATTACTGCTCCGCTCCCATTGGTGTTAGCGTGATGATATATAGCCTATAGCCTTCCTCGATAAATGGGCTATCTAACACTGAAAGAATTTTTCAAATCAGAACGGTAGTTCCTGAGATTAGCGCGTTCAAGCACACAAACAAACAAACAAACAAACAAACTCTTCAGCTTTATAATATTAGTATAGATTATCAGAGCTTAAATTTCGGTTAATAGTAACCTGTGGGCTTGGTATATCCAGTATTCATTATTTTGACGCACCTACAAGAAAAATAGTTATAAGGAATTCAAAACTCAAGTATAATATTTGATAGATCCGTTACCGTCCCGATTTGTCAATGATAGAAAATAAATACCTACAAAAACATGATTTTGACTGCCATGCATATACCATAACATATCACTTCCATAATACAATAATTCTATGCTTGTGTGATTATAATTGGCTCAATTTTTGGCTGGAAGCCGGTCGTTTGCTAAATAGCTTTAAGTTTCGCGTGAACGAGAGTTTTAGTGTCCAGTGGTGGAGGCATTAATTGCCATGGATTTGTTCACTTACTGGCATTCGTATAAGTCTGAGTACGATGACTCAGTATAAGATTATGAGGTTGTCACTCATAATTGTGATATTCATTCAGACGAGAATAAGCTCTAAAAAAATTGGCCAAGTACGAGTCAAACTCGCCCATGAAGAGTTTGTTTTTTTTTTTTTTTTTTTTTTGTGAGTGGCATCTCGCAGGTCAACCTCTGAGGTTGTCGGCTGCTTAACCGGACTTGCCTGTGGTTGCCTTAATTAATTAATTAATTAAAGCCTCCAGCCAGGGCTTATTAAAAAAACTTACAAACTAGGCGACTACACGCTAGGGGCACCCCCTGTGGGGTACGGACCTCGGCTTAGGGCGTCGCAGGGGGAGGGCAGCTAGGGACAGGCTGGATCATATCATTATTATTATTAATAAGGGAATTTAAAGCTACTGGCTCAGCGTCGCGGGCTGGCTCTGGCAAGGGTCGGGGCGGACTATTACGGGGACGTCGCGGCGGGCCTCGGCGGCGAGGACGGAAGGACGGTCGGTTTTTGTGTTTGTGTGCCACTGTACTTGTTTCCCTACGGCTCTCTTGGAGCAGGGTGATTGCGTCATCGGGAGTGACTAGGGTATGCCTTGGTCGGCGAATCTTAGAGATACGCGAGGGTTCGTATTGGGCGGCCGATACGATAAGGGGATTCCTATGTTGGATTGCAGTATCAAAGAAACGCTTGGAGACACGTTTCATGAACTGCTGTATGGTGGGCATCTTGAGGTCTACGTGAAGAAGCTCATTTCGAACATAAAAGGGGGCTCCCGTGACTCTACGGAGGAATCGGTTTTGAAGGGTCTGCATCTTGTGGAGGAGGTAGGGCTTTGCGTGTGCGAAAACAACGCAGGCGTAGGTCATGATGGGACGGATGACCGCGGTGAAAATACGCAGCTTGCACCTGAGTGATAACTTGCTGCGGGAGCTAAGAGTGAAGTGGAGCCTACCTAGAGCGAAAGCGGCGCGCGAACGTGCCTGCTTTATGTGCTCAGCGAAGGAAAGGTGTTTATCGAGGACCACGCCTAAGTATTTGGCTTGCTTTTCCCAAGGGATCGGCTTGCCGTACATGGTAATCGGACGGGGGGAGGGTGGGTTTATCCGCGGTTTAGAAAAGAGGACTGCCTGGCTTTTGTCTGGATTGACTTCGATTCTCCATTTCCGGAACCACTTGGCCAGAGTGTTTGCGGAAGTTTGGAGAGTGCGAGCGATGGCATCGGGTTTAAGACCGGTATAATAGATAGCCGTGTCGTCGGCAAATAGGGCTAGCTGAGTACTTTTATGCTTGGGGATATCGCTAGTGAATAGCGTGAAAACGAGGGGGGATAGTACGGAGCCTTGAGGAACTCCTGCGCGAATGGGATGGGGGGAGGAAAGCTCCCCCTCAATTCGGTAACGAAAGGTGCGATTCGATAAAAAGTCCCGTAAGATGAGCACGAGACGGTCAGGCACGCCGAGTTGGTATAGCTTATAGATTAAGCCATTGTGCCAGACTTTGTCGAACGCTTTCGCTATGTCGAAGAATAAGGCTCCCGTTATTGCGCCCCGTTGGAAGCCGGCGCTGACGTGTTCTATGATGCGGTGGACTTGTTGGATACACGAGTGTTCGGTTCTAAATCCAAACTGCTCATTGGGTATTAGACTCTTTGCTTCGGCAAAATCTTTGAGCCGCTTATATATAAGCCTTTCATAGATTTTACCGAGGACGTTGAGTAAGCTAATGGGACGGTAGCTAGACGGGTCAGACTTGGACTTGCCTGGTTTGGGAATACCTATGACGGTGGCCTGTTTCCAGGTTGCGGGGAACATATTATTGCTCAATGCGCCATTGAAGATGGCAGTCATTAGCACTATAAGCTGGGCGGGGAAAAGTTTGAAAACCCTATTGGTGATGCCGTCGGAGCCAGGGGCTTTTCGCGGTTGGAGACTTTTAATGATATCCTGGACCTCATCAGGAGTGATGGGGGCCAGTGGATTATCGGGATCTTCGACGGGCGGAAGGGAAGTTCTACGTTCGACTTCGGCGTTCACCATATCGAGGTGGGCTTGGTCTACTGGTTGAGAGCTGGGAGAACACTGGGACTCTAGGCTGTCGGCTAGGCATTCTGCTTTTTCAGAGTTATCGAAGGCGACACTCTTATCGGGACGAATGAGAGGAGGCATTGTGGCCTCTTCAGTGGATCGTAACTTCCTCTGAAGCTGCCAGAAGGCAAGATGGGTGGGCTCAAGTTCGCTCAGCATCTTTTCCCAGCTCGCATTACGCTGCTCGGCAATGCGTTTCCTTACAGCACGCTGTAAGTTGCGCATGTGAGCTTTGTTTGCGGTGCAGGGAAAAGCGCTGTACGCACGGATGGCTGCGTTCTTCTCGGTTATCAGATTCCGTACATCGTCCGGGAGTTTCCAGCGGTGGTCTTCCGCTACTGGAACTTCCCTTGAACAATCGTTCAGGACGGATTGTACGTGATCTGTAAGCGAGTCGATCGCCGCCGTCGTGTCAGCGACCGAGACTATGTGGTCAGGAATGGTGTCCAAGTGAGGCGACGTGGTGGATTTCAGTTTTTCACTTACTTTCCTCCAGTCGGTGATCAATTGGGTCGGAGGAGGCCCTGAAATACCATCGCGTGCCTCCCTACCTCCGCCGTACAGTAGGGGCTTACCTGGAGGGTAGATGCGTCACCTATCGGGGACGTGACGGTGCTGGTCGGCACCTCACGTCGTGCGGTGTTCCGCAGGGATCGGTCTTGGGACCGCCCCTGTGGAACATCGGCTACGACTGGGTGCTGAGAGGCGAACTCCCGCCGGGCGCCGACGTGACGTGTTATGCGGATGACACGCTCGTAACTGCCCGGGGGAGCTCGCACAGGGAAGCGACGTTGTTAGCCACGGCTGCGGTGTCACAGGTGGTGAACCGCATCCGGCGCCTGGGCCTGGAGGTGGCCCTAAACAAGTCGGAGGCCATGGTGTTTCATGGCCCTCGACGGGCGCCGCCGCCGGGATCACACATCGTGGTCAGCGGGACCCGGATAGCTGTCGAGTCCACCATGAAGTATCTGGGATTGGTGCTCGACAGCCGATGGGAATTCGGGCCCCACTTCCGGCGACTGGTGCCCAAGTTGATGGGCGCAGCGGGCGCGCTTTCAACGTTGCTTCCCAACTTGGGGGGCCCGAGCGCCGCCTGTAGGCGGTTGTACGTGGGAATCGTGCGGTCCATGGCCCTGTATGCGGCCCCTGTGTGGGCGCTGGACATGACGGCCGGCACTCTCGCCATTCTGCGCAAACCGCAGAGGGTGATGGCCGTCAGAGTCGTCCGCGGGTACCGCACGATTTCCTACGAGGCGGCTTGTGTCCTGGCCGGATCCCCGCCCTGGGACCTAGAGGCGAAAGTACTCGCGTCGTTGTATCGATGGCGCGAGGAAGAGCGGGCACGGGGCTCGAGGCCGGTGCAGCGGCAGATCGCGCTGCGCCGAGAGGAGCTCCGTCAGGTCTTGGTGGCGGAATGGCGGCAGAGGCTTCTGCGCCCTACCGCCGGCCTCGCTACCGTCGAGGCGATCCGGCCAGTACTCGACGACTGGCTCGGGAGAAGGCACGGCTCCCTGTCGTTTAGAGTGACACAGGTGCTGTCGGGGCACGGCTGCTTCGGCAAGTACCTGTGCCGCATAGACAGAGAGCCGGACGCTCGGTGCCACCACTGCGTCCATTGCGGGGAGGACACGGCGCAACACACGCTTGCCGAGTGTGTAGCTTGGGAGGAGCAGCGCCGTGTCCTCACAAATGAAGTAGGAGGCGATCTGTCGCTGCCGGCCGTAGTGCAGAGTATGGTCGGCAGGGCAGAGTCGTGGGACGCGGTGGTTTCCTTCTGCGAGGACGTGATGTCGCGGAAGGAAACTGCGGAAAGGGAGAGGGAGATCTCCACTCCCTTCCCTGGCCGCAGAAGGCGCACCGGGCGCAGGGGAAGGGCGGATAACGCCCTTTTCCAGCCCCCATGAATGGGTCCAGGGGCGAGGGACTTGGGGAAGTCCCCCGCCCCCTATTCGATGGACCCGAGTCGCAGGCGCGCGCGGGTGTCGGCGCGCGCCTCTGAGGCGATGCACGGGGTAGTTCAACACCTCACTACCCCGTGCAGGAGGCGAGGCCGGGACAGACCTGGCCAGCACTAGTGCGGGGCTGCGGAAGAATTAGGTTTCCCGCGGCCCCCCGCGCACGTGTGAGGAGACACCGGGGTGGTTTTAGCCGGTAAGAATCCGGCACGCCCCTCCGCCATTCCCCAGGCGGAGGTAGTCCATGAGGATTTCCCCCCGTAAAAAAAAAAAAAAAAAGGTTGGGTAGGATCATGGTTACCTGAGCGGGAACCTAGGTGTAGGATAACGGGACGGTGATCCGAGTTGAGCTCGTGAAGCGCTTCTATGGAGTGTAAATGGAGGTTTACATTCTTTAGGAGCGCCACATCGAGGACATCGGGCCTATGGTTGGTGTCGTGTGGGTAGTGGGTGGGAGTCATCGGAGCGATGACGTCATAGTTTAGGGTCGCGCCTAGGTTATACACGATTCTGCCTCTGGCATTTGTCGTGTTGCTGTTCCAAGCGGGGTGTTTGGCGTTGAGATCGCCCGCTAGTAAGACGGAGTCACTCAGGCCAAAGAGAGTCGTGAGATCGCTGGTGAGCGCGATAGGATCGTCTGAAGCAAGAGACGCGACCGATGGTGGGGGATGGTAGGCAGAGATGATGGTTATCGGAGGATGACCAGTCATGCCTAGTCGACAGGCAGAGTACTCTAGGTGAGAGAGAGGCGCGGGTGGGGTCAGAGGGATGCAGTATAACTCCTTCCTGTAATAAATAAGGGTACCGCCGCCGTGGCAGCGTGTTCTGTCATTGCGAACTAGACGGTAATTCGCAATTTTGGGGTCAGCGCGGTGGGGTTTCAAAAGGGTCTCCTGTATAAGGAGGACGTCTAATTGGTGGTCGCGGAGGAATTTAGTTATTTCGGCGCGTTGGTTGAAAATGCCATTGGCGTTGAAAAAACCTAATTTGAGGGATCGAGGCCTAGTGTGGTTTGTGCGTTGGGAATCCATTGGATCAGTCCATCGCATCCATCTGGTCGAGGCCTAGCACGACATCACTGTGTGTGCTGAATATTTGGCTGTACATTTCCGTCGTAATTTTGCCGTTATTCTGCTGCTCGGCAGCCAGAAGGGCATCGCGGAGAGACCTGGCTTGGCGGGTCATAAATATTTTATAGTGGCGCAGTAGAGTCTGGGCGCAAGACTCGCCGTTCCCGACGGGTGAGGGTTTGGGCGATTGTTTGGCTGCAGGAGCAGCAGTGGTTTGACGCGCGAGTTTGGGACTGGTTGTGGCCTCTGGAGCCACGGCTATAGGCAGGATCTGCGCTGCGATGGGTATATCCATCAGTGCCTGCAAAGGTTTGGCAGGGGCCAAGGAGGGAAAGGCTTGTTCGTGGTTTAGCCTGTTCCACGGGGATGGTCTCTGAGGAGCGAGACGTTGGGGAATTTGAGAGGAAGGTGCCTCTCTTTGTTGGCGGGCGTTGGCGCGCTTCGCTAATTTAGGAGCGAGTTTGGGGGCTTTGGGACAGCCGCAGTAGTTTGCCGGGTGACCGGTCTGGCCGCAGAGAACGCAGCTGGGTGGTTCCGAACAGAGGGTTCGGTCTTTGGGCCGAGGGCAGTCCGCAGTGCTGTGCTCGCCCAAACACTTGACGCATCTGGGAGTCGCATAGCAGTTGCTCTGCGCATGGCCATACAGTTGGCAACGGTGGCATTGTCCCACTGTTGCGGTTTTATAGGGCTTTTCAATTGAGATACCGGATAGGGAGCAAATGGACTTAATTTTGAAAATCGGGTGATGACCTTCGGTTGGTTCACAAATGACAAGAACCATGTCGTACAATTCACCACCTCTCGCTTTATGTAAGCGATGGACGGCGATCACTGGTATACCTTGATCGGCAAGGTCGTCTTTAATATCCTGTACTAGGATTTCTTTAGGGACACGTTTAATAACTACACGAGTGGGCGTGTCCTCGGGGAAGGAGAAAGTGTGAAAGGAAATATTCCTTTCACGGAGGGCGCGATATAGTTCCCTATAGTCGTTCGACGTAGGGACGGTGACTTTAATGCCATTTTGGCAGGCACGGGCGTTTATGTAGTTGATCTTTCGATCAACACACATCTTGGACAAATCAGTCCATTTCCCCTTGTCTTGGATGTAAAAGGGGGGTGGAGGGCGTTGCTTCCTTTGGGCTGAGGAAGTTTGGGCTATCGGGCTGGGGGGACGACTATCCTGCGCGCGAGTAGAGGTAGTTGGGACGGGGCTAGCGGGTCGTACGGGCGTTTGAGTTGGGGACGGGGACAACGCGGTGGTCTTTTTGGCCTTGCTGGCCTGGGATGTTTTCCCTTTCTTCCTCTTGCCGCCGGTGACGACTTGAAAGTCGTCTTCCGAGGACGAGGGGCATGATGACAAATCATTGTCGGAGTTGTTATTGGACACAGGTTCGGTGGTGTCCATTTCACGGAATTCAGGTGGAGCGCACACCTGCGCGGCGTCCATTGTTCTATGAACAATGGGATTAGTAGGTGAGCTGGAAACAATGGTTGATTTCGGGAATCGGGCGATCGGCACGACTTTGTCGGCGGGCGGGGGCAATAGAGGGCTATCTACCTGGAAGTCGTTCGTTGTTTGATGAACAATGGGATCGGAGTTAACAAACACTTCCATGAATTGACCAACCGGGATGCCTTGATCGGCAAGCGGGGGAGATAATGGGCTGTCAAGCGCGTCACTAAAATCAGCGACGTTGGCTTCGGTAGCCGGGGGACAATTAGCGATTTCACGCTGAATTTTTCCGCCATATTTGGCGGAAATAGCAGGGTTTTCCCTGAGGATTTCTAATAATATCTCCAAAATATTGGAGTTCGCCATGATTGGCGAATGGATTAAAAATTTAATGGGAGAATTTTGGAGATTTCTCTCCCGCGGGGGGCCTATTTAAAGCCTAACTGGCCTAACTCCCCGGATGGATGGGTCCGGGGATGTGTAACCCTCCCAGTCGGGTAGAGACTGGGAGGTGAGTACCTAATGGTGAGCCCTAAGCTTGTAACCGGTCGCCAGTCTTATTGTGCGAACCGGGCCCTATTGGGTCTAGTGCGAAGGGGTAGATACACCCAACCGACACTAGGTGTGTAGCTGAAAAGGAAACTCAGTAACTAGGTTTGACTAGGAGATCCCCCAAGGCCAAAACCTAGCACTCGACTCCAATTAACTGCTTCACCCTGAAGGGGATCAGCGGGTGTGTCGGGTCAACACCCCCTTGGTTTCGTTGACACCGTGAGGTTTCCAACCAAGGACCACGAAACTGTGGTTTTACCCTGAAGGGGCCAAACCAAATTGTTTTTGACGATACTCTGTTATAGAAACAGGAAATCCTTCACCGCCTCGAAAAAGGCGGATCCGGACCAAGCGTCGTAGTCGGCGACTACGAGTGACGTCACGGCGGGCGTGACGAAGCGGAGCGATGACTCAGGCACGGAACGATCGAGAGCGCGGAGCGGCGCGACTGTCGCGGGCGAGCGTCGGAAGCGGAATGATGAAGAGTTTGTATGAAATACCAAGTTATATTTGCGGTTTAATTTCCGGGCGGGCCAAGTTGTAACTACTTAATGCGTTTTATTTTCTTCGTTCGCGTGGGAAGTTTTTCCCGTGTAAATCCCGATCCCGTGGGAATTTCGCAAAATCCTTTCTTAGCGGATGCCTACGTCATAACATGTACCTGCATGCCAAATTTCAGCCCGATCCGTTCAGTGGTTTGGGCTGTGCGTTGATAGATCACTATGTCAGTCAGTCAGTCATCTTTGAGTTATAAATATTTAGATAAGTATAATAATAACTGAACCGTTTAGAACGTAACCATATAAACTTGGAAACTCGGGCGTAAATAATATACATTTGTAATTTTATTTTTTAAGTTAGTAGGTAAGATCTATGTTAAAAAAATACATTGTATCAGCATAAGATGTGTAGTTAGCAAATGGTAGCCGATCGGCTCAAGTCGTTTCAATTACACTGAAAGTGTTATTACCTACATATAATGTTAGTGCTCAGCAGTCGCGAACACTAGACCAAGGAGGCAGTCAGTAATAAAAAAGTAAGTAAAGTTAAGTTTTTCAATAAGTATACAATAGTTTGTAAGCCTGCATTGTATGTACTAGTGATGGCCTGAAACACAGGTTTTTAGGGTTCCGTAGCCGAATGGCAAAATCGGAACCCTTATAGATTCGTCATGTCTGTAGTCTGTCTGTCCGTCCATCCGTATGTCACAGCGATTTTATTCCAAAACTATTAGGACTATACATGTGAAAGTTGGTAGGTAGATGCATTCTGTGAACCGCTTTCCGATTTTAAGAAAAAATATTTAAAATAAAGGGGGCTCCCTATACATGGAACTGAAACTGAAAATATTTTTTTCATGAAACCTATGCGTGTGTGGTATCTATAGACCGGGCTTTAAAAATGACATTGAGGTTTCTAAACCCACTTTTTCATAAAGTTAATCGTTTAAAAGATATACACTTCCAAAGTGGTAAAATATGTCCCTCTAACTTCTATAATAATGGAGTAAAAAATTAAAAAAAATATGCTGTAGATCTTAATACATATACATATCTTCTACAAGATCTTAATATATATACATAGTTTGAACGAGATTGGGTCAGCATATTTTCAAAAACCGCAAATATTACTTTGCAATTCATAAAAACACTATGAAAAGCAAAGTTATTTGGCGTAGTTACTACGGCACCCTTCATGGGCGAGTCTGACTCGCACTTGGCCAATTTTTTATAAACCTACATCAGGCAGGTCGCTACATTACAGTAAGCAGTATATTTGACCGCTATTGAACTTAAGACAAATCACCATTTTACCAATGTTTTTCAAGCACTTAGATTTAACCTTTAAGAACAGACTATTATATATATTTATTTTGTAGACTATAATTATGTACTTTTCTGTAAATATGTTATTAGAATAAAAAAATATTTATTTATATTTATTACTTACAAGTATGGATGAATCTCAAATAACTCCTTATGATACCCGTATTTTCATTCATCTAAATAAATTGTTATTCTAAAACATAACATACCAGCAGCATACTAAGTACAAATTAAACCAAACGCCTAAATACGTCCAACACAATTAGGTGGTACACTAAACACTTCATGTTATCATTACTTATGCACTGCCGACTATCTAATTATGTAAGCTGCTAACCATTGCTATAAGTACATCAACTCATTGTGATAGGTACAGATTGCTCCAATTACGACGTCAAGCATTGCAGATTCAGCAGTTGCATATTCCAAATGACTTCACTCAGGGTAACTGATATAATGCTTGTTCTTTATGTACAGGTTAATACGACGTGTGATCGTTTCTTCAAAAGCTCAAATCTTAACTTAGGGATGGGGGGAGGAGAGCTCCCCCTCAATTCGATAACGAAAGGTGCGATTCGATAAAAAGTCCCGTAGGATGAGCACGAGACGGTCAGGCACGCCGAGTTGGTATAGCTTATAGATTAAGCCATTGTGCCAGACTTTGTCGAACGCTTTCGCTATGTCGAAGAATAAGGCTCCCGTTATTGCGCCCCGTTGGAAGCCGGCGCTGACGTATTCTACGATGCGGTGGACTTGTTGGATACATGAGTGTTCGGTTCTAAATCCGAACTGCTCATTGGGTATTAGACTCTTTGCTTCGGCAAAATCTTTGAGCCGCTTATATATAAGCCTTTCATAGATTTTACCGAGGACGTTGAGTAAGCTAATGGGACGGTAGCTAGACGGGTCAGACTTGGGCTTGCCTGGTTTGGGAATACCTATGATGGTGGCCTGTTTCCAGGTTCTAGGGAACATGTTATTGCTCAATGCGCCATTGAAGATGGCAGTCATTAGCACTATAAGCTGGGCGGGGAAAAGTTTGAAAACCCTATTGGTGATGCCATCGAAGCCAGGGGCTTTTCACGGTTGGAGACTTTTAATGATATCCTGGACCTCATCAGGAGTGATGGGGGCCAGTGGATTATCGGGATCTTCGACGGGCGGAAGGGAAGTTCTACGTTCGACTTCGGTGTTCACCATATCGAGGTGGGCTTGGTCTACTGGTTGAGAGCTGGGAGAACACTGGGACTCTAGGCTGTCGGATAGGCATTCTGCTTTTTCAGAGTTATCGAAGGCGATACTCTTATCGGGACGAATGAGAGGAGGCATTGTGGCCTCTTCAGTGGATCGTAACTTCCTCTGAAGCTGCCAGAAGGCAAGATGGGTGGGCTCAAGTTCGCTCAGCATCTTGTCCCAGCTCGCATTACGCTGCTCGGCAATGCGTTTCCTTACAGCACGCTGTAAGTTGCGCATGTGAGCTTTGTTTGCGGCGCAGGGAAAAGCGCTGTACGCGCGGATGGCTGCGTTCTTCTCGGTTATCAGATTCCGTACATCGTCCGGGAGTTTCCAGCGGTGGTCTTCCACTACAGGAACTTCCCTTGAACAATCGTTCAGGACGGATTGTACGTGATCTGTAAGCGAGTCGATCGCCGCCGTCGTGTCAGCGACTGAGACTATGTGGTCAGGAATGGTGTCCAATTGTGGCGACGTGGTGGATTTCAGTTTTTCACTTACTTTCCTCCAGTCGGTGATCAATTGGGTCGGAGGAGGTTGGGTAGGATCATGGTTACCCGAGCGGGAACCTAGGTGTAGGATAACGGGACGGTGATCCGAGTTAAGCTCGTGAAGCTCTTCTATGGAGTATAACCGGAGGTTTACATTGTTTAGGAGCGCCACATCGAGGACATCGGGCCTATGGTTGGTGTCGTGTGGGTAGTGGGTGGGAGTCAGCGGAGCGATGACGTCATAGTTCAGGGTCGCGCCTAGGTTATACACGATTCTGCCTCTGGCATTTGTCGTGTTGCTGTTCCAAGCGGGGTGTTTGGCGTTGAGATCGCCCGCTAGTAAGACGGAGTCACTTAGGCCGAAGAGAGTCGTGAGATCTCTGGTGAGTGCGATAGGATCGTCTGAAGCAACAGACGCGACCGATGGTGGGGGATGGTAGGCAGAGATGATGGTTATCGGAAGATGACCAGTCATGCCTAGTCGACAGGCAGAGTACTCTAGGTGAGAGAGAGGCGCGGGTGGGGTCAGAGGGATGCAGTATAACTCCTTCCTATAATAAATAAGGGTACCGACGCCGTGGCAGCGTGTTCTGTCATTGCGAACTAGACGGTAATTCGCAATTTTGGGGTCAGCGCGGTGGGGTTTCAAAAGGGTCTCCTGTATAAGGAGGACGTCTAATTGGTGGTCGCGGAGGAATTTAGTTGTTTCGGCGCGTTGGTTGAAAATGCCATTGGCGTTGAAAAAACCTAATTTGAGGGATTGAGGCCTAGTGTGGTTTGAGCGTTGGGAATCCATTGGATCAGTCCATCGCATCCATCTGGTCGAGGCCTATCACGACATCACTGTGTGTGCTGAATATTTGGCTATACATTTCCGTCGTAATTTTACCGTTATTCTGCTGCTCGGCAGCCAGAAGGGCATCGCGGAGAGACCTGGCTTGGCGGGTCATAAATATTTTATAGTGGCGCAGTAGAGTCTGGGCGCAAGACTCGCCGTTCCCGACGGGTGATGGTTTGGGCGGTTGTTTGGCTGCAGGAGCAGTAGTGGTTTGAGGCGCGGGTTTGGGACTGGTTGTGACCTCTGGAGCCACGGCTATAGGCAGGATCTGCGCTGCGATGGGTATATCCATCAGTGCCTGCAAAGGTTTGGCAGGGGCCAAGGAGGGAAAGGCTTTTTCGTGGTTTAGCCTGTTCCACGGGGATGGTCTCTGAGGAGCGAGACGTTGGGGAATTTGAGAGGAAGGTGCCTCTCTTTCATGGCGGGCGTTGGCGCGCTTCGCTAATTTAGGAGCGAGTTTGGGGGCTTTGGGACAGCCGCGGTAGTTTGCCGCGTGACCGGTCTGGCCGCAGAGAACGCAGCTGGGTGGTTCCAAACAGAGGGTTCGGTCCTTGGGCCGAGGGCAGTCCGCAGTGCTGTGCTCGCCCAGACACTTGACGCATCTGGGAGTCGCATAGCAGTTGCTCTGCGCATGGCCATACAGTTGGCAACGGTGGCATTGTCCCACTGTTGCGGTTTTATAGGGCTTTTCAATTGAGATACCGGATAGGGAGCAAATGGACTTAATCTTGAAAATCGGGTGATGACCTTCGGTTTGGTCACAAATGACAAGAACCATGTCGTACAATTCACAGCCTCTCGCTTTATGTAAGCGATGGACGGCGATCACTGGTATACCTTGATCGGCAAGGTCGTCTTTAATATCCTGTACTAGGATTTCTTTAGGGACACGTTTAATAACTACACGAGTGGGCGTGTCCTCAGGGAAGGAGAAAGTCTGAAAGGAAATATTCCTTTCACGGAGGGCGCGATATAGTTCCCTATAGTCGTTCGACGTAGGGACGCTGACTTTAATGCCATTTTGGCAGGCACGAGCGTTTGTGTAGTTGATCTTTCGATCAACACACATCTTGGACACATCAGTCCATTTACCCTTGTCCTGGATGTAAAAGGGGGGCGGAGGGCGTTGCTTCCTTTGGGCTGAGGCAGTTTGGGCTATCGGGCTGGAGGGACGACTATTCTGCGCGTGAGCAGAGGTAGCTGGGACGGGGCTAACGGGTCGTACGGGCGTTTGAGTTGGGGACGGGGGCAACGCGGTGGTCTTTTTAGCCTTGCTGGCCTGGGAGGTTTTCCCTTTCTTCCTCTTGCCGCCGGTAACGACTTGAAAGTCATCTTCCGAGGACGAGGGGCATGATGACAAATCATTGTCGGAGTTGTTATTGGACACAGGTTCGGTGGTGTCCATTTCACCGAATTCAGGTGCAGCGCACACCTGCGCGGCGTCCATTGTTCTATGAACAATGGGATTAGAAGGTGGGCCGGAAACAATGGGTGATTTCGGGAATCGGGCGATCGGCACGACTTTGTCGGCAGGCGGGGGCAATAAAGGGCTATCTACCTGAAAGTCGTTCGTTGTTTGACGAACAATGGGATCGGAGTTAATAAATACTTCCGTGAATTGACCAACCGGGATGCCTTGATCGGCAAGCGGGGGAGATAATGGGCTGTCAAGCGCGTCACTAAAATCAGCGACGTTGGCTTTTGTAGCCGGGGGACAATTAGCGATTTCACGCTGGATTATTCCGCCATATTTGGCGGAAATAGCAGGGTTTTCCCTAAGGATTTCTAAAAGTAAGTAAGTATCTCCAAAATATTGGAGTTTGCCATGACTGGCAAATGGATCAAAAATTGAATTGGGAAATTTTGGAGATTTCTCTCCCGCGGGGGGCCTATTTAAGCCTAACTGGCCTAACTCCCCGGATGGATGGATCCGGGGATGTGCAACCCTCCCAGTCGGGTAGAGACTGGGAGGTGAGTACCTAATGGTGAGCCCTAAGCTTGTAACCGGTCGCCAGTCTTATTGTGCAAACCGGGCCCTATTGGGTCTAGTGCGAAGGGGTAGACACACCCAACCGACACTAGGTGTGTAGCTGAAAAGGAAACTCAGTAACTAGGTTTGACTAGGAGATCCCCCAAGGCCAAAACCTAGCACTCGACTCCAATTAACTGCTTCACCCTGAAGGGGATCAGCGGGTGCTTCGGGTCAGCACCCCCTTGGTATTGTTGACACCGTGAGGTTTCCAACCAAGGACCACGAAACTGTGGTTTTACCCTGAAGGGGCCAAACCAAATTGTTTTTGACGATACTCTGTTATAGAAACAGGATATCCTTCACCGCCTCGAAAAAGGCGGATCCGGACCAGGTGTCGTAGTCGGCGACTACGAGTGACGTCACGGTGGGCGTGACGAAGCGTAGCGATGACTCAGGCACGGAACAATCGAGAGCGCAGAGCGGTACGACCGTCGCGGGCGAGCGTCGGAAGCGGAAAGTTGACTGACTCCCCCACCACGCGGACCGGTATTTATAACCTAGCGACGTATGCGCCCGAGGCAACGTTATAACACTGTTATCGATTTGTAGTGTGATATATTGATATCTCCATACACTACTTCCCTTCCTTGTTTTAATTTATTTTATTTTTAACCAGAAAGGTTAATGAGACATTTATTTCATTTATCATTAATTTATCTCTTCAACTATTTCCTTTTTCCCTTCCTCTTCTTTTCTATTCCATTTTCTGATCTATTTGTATCTTCTCCTCCGTTAATTTATTTAGTTGGACCATTCACAACTTCCCATTGGCCTTCAATAGTTCCCAGTTATGTAGTTTCGAATACTTTTGTCTCCGTCTTTACTCTTTTCTGCAAGATGGGATGTTGCGTCTAAAACGCGTTGTTTAAACTTTGACTATATCCTTCTTAGTACCGTGTGTGCATAACTATATTCCTTTCAGTGCATATTATTAACTCCTCACTGCAGATCTATCTATCATTATCAAATGGCAGCTGATATGGTACATCTCCAATTCTACTACAACCAAACTGCCAAGCTTACAGAAACCCTTGAGTAAGAGCTCCAATGCTATGGTTCTCCAGCCGACCAATAATCGCATTGCTGTCACACATCCAGCGCACGGATCAAAAGTTTTGTACGCATTTCGATGATGTAAATCGTCCGTGTCGAACATCGCCCGCCGACTATATATACTCTACGGTCTCTCCAGACCCCAACCTTCGCCAGAGTTAAATGCGCATCGCGCAACCATGGACTACTTTAGTTGCCTCATGAGAACTCGATTTTTACCGGACTACGACTACGTAATAATTACTGGTACGGTCGAGTAAAATATGGCCGATAGAACCCCGTACTCGAACTGCTACCGCAAGAGAAGGTTTCTCATCATCAACAAATTCATTATTATCAACATCAACATTAATCAACTTCAACTGGTACGTGACTTACTGGCATCCTCCTTAACCTGGCATGTACATATTTGTAGGTACGCTTAAAATTTTGACTTCAGGGTATAACGGTCACTGTCCAAAATAGTCCCATGAGTTTGGGTTAAATTTCGTCCAACTTCTCTCACAAACACTAATTTCATTACTTTATTATCTTCATACCATAATGAACTTTGATTATACACAATGCCCTGTCGCTAGGGTTTTTCACAGTGCTTCCTGCACAGTATTCTTCCTTAAAAGAAAAGGTCCAATAAACACGTTCAACAAAACAAAGTTCCCGGCAAAACCGAATCGTAATCTGTGAACAGCTATAGGCTGTAATCGTACCAACGAATCTCAATAGATACACTATCAGATGTGTCCCTCATATAAAGCATCTGCCCATCATCTTACTAGAATCATTTCATCGATTCCTTATAAACAGATTCATCGCTACATGTTACTCCTGAGCTGCGGTCAAGGGTTTTGACTATGAGTGCACACGCCGTTACCACTCTCATCACCTATGACATCTAATTCTCGAGGAACTTCTCACACGCTCATGGAGAGTATTTGTTAACTCGCTTCGAGTCGAGCGCTTTTAGTCAATGTATCATTATCTATCATATCTGAAATTTTCCAGAGTGCGGCTTGGCTACTTTTCAAGTGATACAATTATCACTAACTTTCCTGATGTGTTCAGTTCAGTTATGCCCTCAAATATTCACGATAGCAGACATCATTTTGTCGTCTCTTTTCATTTTTAAAATTATTTAATTATTCCGATGCGTGTTGATGTTTCTCTCATATTTCCTTTTATTCCCTCTGTCCCGTGTTATCATATCTCATTGTCTTTCGGTATTTTCTAAAATGTCAACATGGCCCACATTTGTACCAATCTTAGTTGGTAATTTGCTGTCTTGAGACGTGAGTCCTGAGCTCCCACAGGTTCCACATCCTGATTTTCTTTTCCACTTCTTATCCTTTTTTTTTTAATTTTCTGATATCATGCTCCTCATCTTGTTCCCGGTTGATGTGCTGATCCTCCAAAATCTTCTAAATGTCAACTTACGGCTTCAAGAGTAGTTATATTTTGCTTCAACACTTATAATTATCTGTTAGTGTTATTGCGTCTCCTGTTTGTAAAATTCACTTCCTAAACCCTTTTTTGTAATTAGATCGTCTTGCAACAGCACAGCAGTGCAGCACGTTTCTTCTCAAAACTCTTTATGTTAGCAGCTTCCAGGTAGGTCGAGACTGCCCGCTTCCAGCATTCTCATCTCATTCCTACTGAAGGTAGGGAACCTCCATTAGTCCTCATATCGTCCTCATAATCAAATATCACACATATTTCGTCCAATTTGTGAAGGCTCTTACTTCCAGCCACATTTCCAAATTTAATGGAGGCTCATACTTTCAGCCAAATTTCTCGATTTAATAGGCGCTCATACTTCCAGACAAGTTTCCCAATTTAATTAAAGCTCATACTTCTAGACAAGTTTCCCAATTTAATGGAGGCTCGTATTTTCAGCCCTGGTTCATACTATCAGTCAAGTTTCTTCGATAACTGTCAATTTAATAACCCGTAGGAATTCTACTGCAAGTACCGTTATCCTTTGATAACTGTCAATTTGATGACCAGTAGATATTCTACTGCAATTACCGTTATCCTTTGATAACTGTCAATTTAATGACCAGTAGGTGTTCTACTGCAATTACCGTTATCATTTGATAATTGTCAATTTAATGACCAGTAGGTGTTCTACTGCAATTACCGTTATCCTTTGATAACTGTCAATTTAATGACCAGTAGGTGTTCTACTGCAACTTACTGTTATCCTTTGATAACTGTCAATTTAATGACCAGTAAGTATTCTACTGCGATTACCGTTATCCTTTGATAACTATCAATTTAATGACCAGTAGGTATATTCTACTGCACACTTCAAAATTTTATTTATTTATTTGCTCTTTGATCTATTTTTAAACAAATCATATCTCTCTCTGCAGTTGATCCTTCATGGCTGAAGATCGCGATCTCAAATAATGGTTATTCAACTTCCAGTGGCTTGTTAGGTTTTTCCACTTGTTGCAATCAGTTGCTATACGGAGAACTTTTTTGAAACTGTGAGAGTTGTTTGTCTTCAGTTGCTTCGACCAACGTAACGGGGACCTCCCTGTTGATCTTTTACCCTCAAAGCAGCCTCTCCAGATCATCCTGGCGTCGAACAATGTGGCCGAAGTAGCTCAGGATATTGTGGACAGACGATCTTCGATACCGAGCTCTTTCAGAATAGACACATATGTGCAGACACATATTTCGAATTGCATCTATTTTCTTCCTGTCAGATTCTCGAATCGTCCACGTTTCAGTATCATACAGAAAAATCGAGAAACCAAGCGCACGGACTAGACGGGTCTTCATTTTCTAAGAAATTCTACTGTCCTTCCAGATTCTCTGCAATCGGGCATAGCATCTTTTCCCATTCCAATCCTCCGTCTTATATCGTCGCCACAACCACCATCATTCTTTATATAGGCTCCTAAGTACAAAACCCCTTTTACAGTGTCTATGCCAGGAGCAGGGTCAACATTACTAAGTGAGCCGGCGCTATCAACAATCATAAGCTTGGTCTTGCTTCTGTTGACAGATTACCCCAACAATTCACTTTATGTCTCAAGTCTCCAGCATTTCTCTCATTGTTGACGTATGTTGTGCAAGCAATACTGCGGCATCAGCGTATCTGAGATTAGAAATCTTCTTCCCACCCATAGTAAAACTGCTGTTCTATTTTTCTGAACACTGGTGTATAATAATTATGTTCTCCGTAGATGAACAAATCATATATCACAAATTAAATAACTAAGCATAAGATCTCGGGTTTGTTTCCCAGGTCAGGTGGCGTCACTCAGTTTTTCCATTAGGAACTTTCCAATAAAAGAGAGAAGTCTGAACGGGCATCCGGTTAATGGCACACGGCATGCTTAACGTGACTGCTGAAATGTGGTGGCATCACATATCTCTGCCTATCCCAATTAAATCAGTATGTTTTTGTTTACCACCAGGATAGTATTTAATTAGTCACATAGCAATATTGTGACTGTGTGAATATAACGATTCATTACTTATCCGTAGTTCCAGAAAAGAAAATATAAATTGTCCTCTTGTTTTTCTCACGGTCACTCTCAACAATAAATCCATTCGCCCACCAGAGTGACAATTATGCCATAAAGTCCATACAATGAATGTCTGATTCCTATCCCTAGTAGGCAAATCCTCAGACAGACTGACCGATAATCAAAACAAGCGCCAGATAGGCTTTTTGTTTCTAAGAAAATCAACTTTATTTCAATTTACTTTTCAAAATAAATGTTATTTTCTTTTGAACACAACACAATAATCTCCCTTTTAGGTTGATAAAATATGAAAACTCACGGTTTTATCCTCGTCGCCAATGTAGAATATGCTGATTTGTTTATATCCATTGTCCATAGTTGACACATATCCATAGTATAGTATAGTACATAGTTGACTCGCCAACGCACCACCGCACAGGACGACAGTCCGACAACGACTGACTCCTCCATTTTTTTTTTTTTTTTCTGAGTGGCATCTCGCAGGTCAACCTCTGAGGTTGTCGGCTGCTTAACCGGGCTTGCCTGTGGTTGCCTTAATTAATAAATTAATTAAAGCCTCCAGCCAGGGCTTATTAAAAAACTTACAAACTAGGCGACTACACGCTAAGGGCACCCCCTGTGGGGTACGGACCTCGGCTTAGGGCGTCGCAGGGGGAGGACAGCTAGGGACAGGCTGGATCATATCATTATTATTATTAATAAGGGAATTTAAAGCTACTGGCTCAGCGTCGCGGGCTGGCTCTGGCAAGGGTCGGGGCGGACTATTACGGGGACGTCGCGGCGGGCCTCGGCGGCGAGGACGGAAAGACGGTCGATTTTTGTTTTTGTAAACTGTGCTGGTTTCCTTACGGCTCTCTTGGAGCAGGGTGATTGCGTCGTCGGGAGTGACTAGGGTATGCCTTGGTCGGCGAATCTTAGAGATACGCGTGGGTTTGTATTGGGCGGCCGTTACGATAAGGGGATTCCTATGTTGGATTGCAGTATCAAAGAAACGCTTGGAGACACGTTTCATGAACTGCTGGATGGTGGGCATCTTGAGGTCTACGTGAAGAAGCTCATTTCAAACATAAAAGGGGGCTCCCGTGACTCTACGGAGGAATCGGTTTTGAAGGGTCTGCATCTTATGGAGGAGGTAGGGCTTTGCGTGTGCGAAAACAACGCAGGCGTAGGTCATGATGGGACGGATGACCGCGGTGAAAATACGCAGCTTGCACCTGCGTGATAACTTGCTGCGGGAGCTAAGAATGAAGTGGAGCCTACCTAGAGAGAAAGCGGCGCGCGAACGTGCCTGCTTTATGTGCTCAGCGAAGGAAAGGAGTTTATCAAGGACCATGCCTAAGTATTTGGCTTGCTTTTCCCAGGGGATCGGTGTTAACGCCATAATTTATTTCTTATATTTTCACGCCTAATTATTGGCAACTCTAAATAATATTAGTATCTGTGCAACGTAAATTTCCTTCCGCATTCCCTTTCCCTTCTGCAACCCTTATAATGCCTGAGCGAGAGCGAGGAGGAAGATCCGCGATGCGCGGACGCTGTCGCGTGCCGCCATGAAGAAAAAACCGCCAGTTTCTCATCCGCTATCAAGACTTGCGGGTCGCAATTAAACCCTAAGTCAAAGAGAACTCATATTTCACCGCGAAGAACGAAGATTGTTATTAAACTGTGCAAGTGCGTGTCTTTGTGTGTTGTGGAAAGTGCAGATCCTCGTCCGTACGTACACGACATCGTGGACGCGCCGCCGCCACGTGGCTAAGGAACCCTCGCCGTGTCTCCGCCATAGCTCACCAGGCAGGTACGATCCTCATTTCCCCACACCACCAGCACCTACTTGCATCATAGAACCGCCCCTGATACAGTCCACTAAGAAAAATTCGTTTTTCAAACCAAGGCTTTAAGCCGCCGCAACATTTTTTGATCCTACGATCACGGATACCTTTTTTCTATACTCTTTCGATAACGGATATAATTATTCTATCCGTATATCATCATCCCGCAATTATATTTCATTTCAATCTTCGTTCCTTAAACTCATATAATAAACCGCTTTCATTTATTACAATACCTACCTACGTCGTCCTTGCGTACATTCAAAGGTATATCGCATCCCGCTCAACATAATATTTAATTTATGTAGGTACATAGGAAAATATAACCTACCTACCGCTCGCCCGCTTCGCCATCTTTCGTTTACGACAACCGTAGGTACTTACCAATACCACACCGCGCGCAGATCGTTGCGATTTATTTTAGCTAAGTATTATAAACACCTACAAAAATATCGAAAATGTCTAAAAAAGTAACCATTGAATCGGATGATCCGATAGAATCCGCCATTCAAATAGCACTGTCATGTCGTAATATGATTTTTGCCCGCATGCAGATCATTTACGATTTAATGGAAAAAATGAAGTCCGGTATGGAACCGCTAGAAAAGTTTATGTGTGCGTGTGTCAATATCGATGCGATGCGTACCGAGTTCCTCGAGGCATTTAATAAACATAATTCGCTTCTTCTAAAACAAAACCCTAAAAATACGATTGATGAACAGTCGTGGATTAGTTTTGAGGAATTATATTGCCGAATTAAATATAATCATTCGAATTACTCAAAATCAGCTCATACTTCTAATGGTAGTGGTGTCATTAAGCAAACAGTTCGCTTGCCTCCCATTGAAATTATGTCATTCGATGGCGATATTCGTAACTGGCCCCTATTCTACGCTAATTTTAAAAGCACGGTACACGAAAATAATACATTGACTGATTCGGAAAAACTATATTATTTGATGGGGAAATTGACAGCTAAGGCTCAAACCGCGTTCTCAGGAGTTTGCCCTAATGGCGATAATTACCAATTAATTTTTAATTCACTCGTAAACAAATACGAAGACAAACGTATTTTGGCTTCTGGTTACCTTAATCGGATGTTTGAACATAAATCTTTTAATACCGCATCTATTCAGAATTTCGAATCCTTTTCTGATAATTTTGTTTCCGCCGCAAACGCATTAAAAAATCTTAAAATAAATGATTTGACAGATTTGATCTTTTTCCATGTCGCTATAAAGAAGGTCGACTCTGAAACCGCTCGACTTTTCGAAATGGATTCGAAGGACGAAATTCCTAAATTCGACAATTTAGTACAGTTTATTAAAAATCAATCTCGCATTTTACAAAATACTAAAGCTTTAGACAGCTCGAGCTCCACTCAGTCTAATAACAATTCTAAAAATAAAAAAACGTCTATAACTCCACAACCGCAATCTTACACTGTAATTGATAAATCCGCAAAATGTTTGTGTGATGGCTTTGTCCATGAACATTTATTTAAATGTCCCACCTTTTCTAAAATGACGCCAAGTGATCGTTTCAAATCAGTGAAGCAAATCGAAGCATGCACTAACTGTTTAAGTATTAAACACAAGGCCAAATCCTGTCAGTCTGAATCTAGATGTAAAACTTGTAACAATAAACATCACACGCTTTTACACTTTAATCGCGAATCGCATGCGACTGCATTATCGAACGATATTGATAATACCGCACGTACACAAGCCGATTCAAACGCCACGGCTCGCGCTAGAGATAGCACTGCTGCTCCCGAGCAGCTGTCCTTGTCGCACGCACAGGCTCCACGCGAGCAACATGCGCACGATGCCGCCGCCCAGAGCGCCCCGCAATGTAACGCGTCCATTGCTGCGTCGAGGTTTTACGACTCGAACTCCCGCGTATCAAAGCCGCAAGGTAACACGAATACTACTATTTTGTTGTCAACCGCTACTGTAATAATTCGAGATGCATTTGATAAGGAACATTTAATTCGTTGTCTATTAGATAGTGGCTCACAAACTAATTTTATTACCGCAGAATGCTGCAAACGATTAGGTTTAACTAGGCATTCATCTGATACGCCTTCCGTTAAGGGTATCGGTGGTACGGAAAAATCCGTTAAGGGTTCCGTACAGTTTACTTTCTTTTCCCGCTTTAATCCGAACGTTACTTACAACGTTAATTCGTTAGTTGTCGATGCAATCACCGACAATCTACCTATCGCCCCCGTAGATATTTCCGCTTTGCCTTACTTATATGGTTTACCGCTCGCCGACGAATCGTTCGGCACACCCGGTCGCATCGATGTGCTGATCGGGGCATCGCTTTTCCCGCATCTTCTGCTGCCCCGCGTAGTTAGCAGCAACTCCTCCGCGCCGCCCGCCATGCAGACGGTACTCGGTTACGTCATCATGGGCACTGTGCCCGTGTTGCCTGTGCGTCGTAACAAGACTGCACTAGCTTGTTGCTCATATGTTTCGCACCCGCCTGACAAAGACTCATTAGAATCGTCGTTGAAAAAATTCTGGCAGGTCGATGAAGCGCCCGTCACTCCTTCAACGAGCAAATCGCTCGATGAACTAGAGTGCGAGCATTTTTATAATTCGACCACGGAACGCGATGAGGAAACAGGTAGATACTCTGTAGCCTTACCTTTTCGCAGCGATGTGTTCCAATTGGGAAACTCACTCGATGTCGCGAAAAAACGTTTTTTCTGCCTTGAAAGGAAATTAGAATCCGCACCCGAGTTACGTACTGCGTATGATGACGTCATCCGCGAATATATTGATAAAGGATATTTATCGCCTGCTCCTCCTGATAGTTCAGACAGTAGTTGTCCTGACTATGTAATTCCGCATCACGCAGTTGTACGTTTAGATAAAACAACAACAAAATTACGCTCCGTGCTAGATGCTAGTGCTAAAACGAGTACTGGAGTATCTCTCAACGATGTTTTGCACAGCGGCCCGAATTTACAGGGCGACTTATTTACCATAATTTTGAATTTTCGCTTGTTCGCATTCGCACTGTCGGCTGATTGCCGACAAATGTTCTTACAGATTAAAGTAAGAGAAGGTGATCGCCACTTTCAACGCATCTTATATCGCTTCAGTACAAACGATCCTCTGGTTCTATATCAGTTTAACCGCGTCTGTTTTGGTCTCAAGTCAAGTCCCTACCATGCGATCCACACAGTTCGACAGTTGGTTCAAGACGATGGTCATCTCTTCCCGCGCGTCAGCGCTATCATCATGGACTCGCTGTATATGGATGACGTAGTCTGCAGCGTAAGCTCCGAATCGCGAGCCATCCAGGTTGCCCACGAACTGATCAAACTCTTTAGAGGCGGTCAGTTCGAGTTAGTCAAGTGGACTAGTAACTCTCAAACTATACTAAACAGTATTCCGGCGTCGCATAGATTGACCGATCAACTAGAATTCGACAAGTCGGTAGAGCAAAAGGTCCTCGGCTTGCGCTGGTGTAGGTCAAATGATTGCTTTGAATTTCTTATTTCCGCACCGCCAGATACGTGTACTAAATGTGCTATACTATCGGCCGTAGCTAGACTGTGGGACATTATGGGTCTTGTCGCACCTGTAGTTCTCTACGCTAAACTGCTTATCAAAGAGTTATGGTTACTGAAGCTCGATTGGGATGACACCCCCCCGCGTCACATCATAAATATTTGGCAAACTTTTCGCTCTGCCCTTCCGCTTTTAAATGATTTTAAAATTCCGCGCCATTTAGGTATTGTTGAAAACTGTATTCTCCGCCTAATTGGATTTTCTGACGCCAGCGAAAGCGCCTATGGCGCTGTCATCTATGCGCATATTACTCGCAACGACGACGTGGTCCTTCAGCTGGTTTGTGCAAAGTCGAAGGTATCGCCGGTTAAACCATTAACTATCGCTCGACTGGAGCTCTGCGGTGCCGAGCTCCTCGCTAAGCTTCTTCGCCGTGTTCATGACACTTATAATCCGCGTTATAATGTTACCGCTATGTACGCATTCACCGATTCAAAGGTGACTCTTTGCTGGATAAATTCCTCTCCGCATCGTTGGCACACGTTTGTGGCCAATCGTGTCGTTCGCATCATAGACAACGTCCCCGCGGAGCATTTCTATCATGTGGCTGGTACTGAAAACCCGGCGGACTGTTTGTCACGTGGTTTAACACCTGACAAATTCATTGAGCACCCATTATGGTTGCACGGACCCGCTTGGGCTAAGCTTGATCCTTCCGAATGGCCCATACATAAGGTTAATGACTTGAATTCGGAACCCATTCCTGAAGAAAAGGTCCACGCGCACCCCATAGTCGCGGACTCAAGTTCAGACAATTCGCTTCTACTCACACTCGCAGAACGTACGTCGTCTTGGAACAAGTTGCGGCGTATTATTGTTTTCATATACCGCTTCATGAAAAAACTCCCGCGTCGAACTGACGCCGTTTCCGCTAGCGACCTCGAATTCGCTGAAACCATTTTGTTGCGTCATGTTCAACGAAAACACTTCTTAAAGGATTTTTCCGAGTTAAAAAATAATAAATTTTGTTCACCCGCTCTTATTAAACTAAAGCCATTCGTAGATGGTGATGACTTAATCCGCGTCGGAGGTCGATTAACTCATTCGGCTGAGGCCTATAGTACTAAACATCCTGTAGTGTTGCCCCGACATGATCGCATAGTTGAAATTCTCGTAGACTATTATCATAAAAAATATTTACATGCAGGTCCAGAACTCACTATGTCGTTATTACGCCATAGGTATTGGATCTTGTCCGCTAGACGAATTATTCGTCATAGAATTCACAAGTGCAATGCATGCCATAGGTGAAAACCGCGACCTCATGGTCCGCCCATGATGGGCGATCTTCCGAAATCTAGAGTAAATGTTGCTCTCAAAGCTTTTTCTCATACAGGGTGTGATTACGCTGGCCCTATACAGTACGTGCCCATACGCAGTCGAGGTGCGAAGAGTCGCAAAGGCTACTTATGTATCTTTACCTGTATGACCACTCGCGCTATTCACATCGAATTAGCTACAGATCTTACAACTGTTTCGTTCATAGCCGCGTTGAAACGGTTTTTATCCCGCCGCGGACCGGTACAATGTTTATATTCGGATAACGCGACCAATTTTCGAGGAGCTAATTCGTTTTTACGCGACTTATATACTTTCATAAATAAAGAATACCGCCCGCGCTTTGAAGAGGAGCTCGCTGAGCATCGCATTCATTGGCAATTCATTCCACCCGCGTCACCGCATTTCGGTGGATGTTGGGAGTCCATGGTGAAGGTCGTAAAGACTCATCTTTTCAAGACAATAGGTCAACAACTCCTCTCTTATGAAGAATTAGTTACAATTCTTTCTCAAATAGAGTGCCTGTTGAACTCCAGGCCTCTTACTGTGCTTAGCGCTGATCCGGTAGAGCCTAAGGCTCTCACCCCTTCACACTTTTTACACACTGTTCCGCTTAACTCATTGCCGGCCGCGGAAGTAGGTTTATCGTCTGACAACCTGCTTCAAAGACATTCTCTTATGGATAAATTAGTCCAGTCGTACTGGAAAAGATGGCGAAACGAGTATCTTCATAGTTTACAATCGCGCTTAAAATGGAATAAACCTGACGGAGACATGATTAAGGAAGGTACTGTAGTAGTGATTGTTAATGATAATGCGCCTCCTTTATCCTGGCCTCTAGGTGTTATTGATAAATTGCATACGTCTAAAGACGGTAGCACGCGAGTCATTTCCGTACGCACTCCTAATGGGATTCTTGTGAGACCTGTGGTCCGCTTATGTCCCCTTCCTACTCAGTAATATCTTATTCAGTCCATTCCCTCTTTAAGTTAGATTTAAGTGTAATTTCTATTGTATTAATCTCTTTTAAAGGTGACTCTTTAAGGCCGCGGGGAATGTTAACGCCATAATTTATTTCTTATATTTTCACGCCTAATTATTGGCAACTCTAAATAATATTAGTATCTGTGCAACGTAAATTTCCTTCCGCATTCCCTTTCCCTTCTGCAACCCTTATAATGCCTGAGCGAGAGCGAGGAGGAAGATCCGCGATGCGCGGACGCTGTCGCGTGCCGCCATGAAGAAAAAACCGCCAGTTTCTCATCCGCTATCAAGACTTGCGGGTCGCAATTAAACCCTAAGTCAAAGAGAGCTCATATTTCACCGCGAAGAACGAAGATTGTTATTAAACTGTGCAAGTGCGTGTCTTTGTGTGTTGTGGAAAGTGCAGATCCTCGTCCGTACGTACACGACATCGTGGACGCGCCGCCGCCACGTGGCTAAGGAACCCTCGCCGTGTCTCCGCCATAGCTCACCAGGCAGGTACAATCCTCATTTCCCCACACCACCAGCACCTACTTGCATCATAGAACCGCCCCTGATACAGTCCACTAAGAAAAATTCGTTTTTCAAACCAAGGCTTTAAGCCGCCGCAACAATCGGCTTGCCGTACATGGTAATCGGACGGGGGGAGTGTGGGTTTATCCGTGGCTTAGAAAAGAGGACTGCCTGGCTTTTGTCTGGATTGACTTCGATTCTCCATTTCCGAAACCACTTGGCCAGAGTGTTTGCGGAAGTTTGGAGAGTGCGAGCGATAGCATCGGGTTTAAGACCGGTATAATAGATAGCCGTATCGTCGGCAAATAGGGCTAGCTGAGTATTTTTATGCTTGTGGATATCGCTAGTGAATAGCGTGAAAACGAGGGGGGATAGTACGGTGCCTTGAGGAACTCCTGCGCGAATGGGATGGGGGGAGGAAAGCTCCCCCTCAATTCGATAACGAAAGGTGCGATTCAATAAAAAGTCCCGTAGGATGAGCACGAGACGGTCAGGCACGCCGAGTTGGTATAGCTTATAGATTAAGCCATTGTGCCAGACTTTGTCGAACGCTTTCGCTATGTCGAAGAATAAGGCTCCCGTTATTGCGCCCCGTTGGAAGCCGGCGCTCACGTGTTCTATGATGCGGTGGAATTGTTGAATACATGAGTGTTCGGTTCTAAATCCAAACTGCTCATTGGGTATAAGACTCTTTGCTTCGGTAAAATCTTGGAGCCGCTTATATATAAGCCTTTCATAGATTTTACCGAGGACGTTGAGTAAGCTAATGGGACGGTAGCTAGACGGGTCAGACTTGGGCTTGCCTGGTTTGACTATACCTATGACGGTGGCCTGTTTCCAGGTTACGGGGAACATATTATTGCTCAATGGGCCATTGAAGATGGCAGTCATTAGCACTATAAGCTGGGCGGGGAAAAGTTTGAAAATCCTATTGGTGATGCCGTCGGAGCCAGGGGCTTTTCGCGGTTGGAGACTATTAATGATATCCTGGACATCATCAGGAGTGATGGGGGCCAATGGATTATCGGGATCTTCGACGGGCGGAAGGGAAGTTCTACGTTCGACTTCGGTATTCACCATATCGAGGTGGGCTTGGTCTACTGGTTGAGAGCTGGGAGAACACTGGGACTCTAGGCTGTCGGCTAGGCATTCTGCTTTTTCAGAGTTATCGAAGGCGACACTCTTATCGGGACGAATGAGAGGAGGCATTGTGGCCTCTTCAGTGGATCGTAACTTCCTCTGAAGCTGCCAGAAGGCAAGATGGGTGGGCTCAAGTTCGCTCAGCATCTTGTCCCAGCTCGCATTACGCTGCTCGGCAATGCGTTTCCTTACAGCACGCTGTAAGTTGCGCATGTGAGCTTTGTTTGCGGCGAAGGGAAAAGCGCTGTACGCACGGATGGCTGCGTTCTTCTCGGTTATCAGATTCCGTACATCGTCCGGGAGTTTCCAGCGGTGGTGTTCCACTACAGGAACTTCCCTTGAACAATCGTTCAGGACGTATTGTACGTGATCTGTAAGCGAGTCGATCACCGCCGTCGTGTCAGCGACTGAGACTATGTGGTCAGGAATGGTGTCCAAGTGAGGCGACGTGGTGGATTTCAGTTTTTCACTTACTTTCCTCCAGTCGGTGATCAATTGGGTCGGACTGACTCCCCCACCACGCGGACCGGTATTTATAACCTAGCGACGTATGCGCCCGAGGCAACGTTATAATACTGTTATCGATTTGTAGTGTGATATATTGATATCTACATACACTACAGACATCAACGGTGCTTTTTGCGACAAACTCGCTAAGGGCCCACGGCGAGTCCGCCACGCAATCGCTGCGAACTCGCTACGTATTAGCACAGTTTAAAGATCATACAGTCGTCCGACGAAGACGTCTAGACAGGGCAATCGTGCGGGGTGTGAGGGGCGAGACGCGGGAATGCTGAGCCCAAATTGCGAACAAAACTATGTTCGTAGTTTGGGACACATCATTCAGGGCTAGCACGTGTTCGTTTTTTGATTCTTTATTTAAAATGGTGCCTACGACGTGTGCTGTGATAGATTGCAAGTCTTCATCTCATATAAATAAAGATCTCAGGTTTCATTTCGCACAGAAGAAAGGTAAATAAATAATAATGTTTTGTTATCGTTTTATTTGTAATGTCGTGCCGCGTTAATAACGCTAACAAAATAGCCGAACGGTGGACGGTAATAAAATTATATCTAATAGGTAATCGCACAGGGCGGTGAGGGTTTGGACATTTTATATATTTTTATACCTGCTTAATATTATTGAACGATACGAAAATGCTATCCTTTTTGAAATCCAATATGGCGGACGTTATTTATTTATAATTTGATATGGGTGTTAATTTTGAGGTTAATTGGAGTCCTTGTTATGAAAATGCCATCCTTTTTGAAATCAAAGATGGCGGACGTCATTTTTTTATAATTTATTTATTTAAAAGACCTTCACTTAAACAACATTACAGTACAGTAAATGACACAGTACCTAGTTATCACGTGCATCAGTTCAAATTTTAAATCTCTTGGTATATGCCTCATCTGCATTTTTGTGGTCACCCTCAACTCTTAAATAATACGTGCAGTAAAGAGCGGGTTAAAATTGTTTTCATTATTATATTCAGTAATAATATTGCTAACGGTGTCAATCTGCAATAAAAAAATAATATCATAAATCTGGGAGCACGGCAGTGCCCCCGCCAAGTCGAGCGCAAAGAAAACACTGCCGTACCATCCTTTTCTGGAACCATTTCGGCGTATTTTCAGGCCCCTATTTGGGGACCTCTGGATAAATTTAGAACGCTGAAATTATCGTTATCTAGTAAGCTACCAGCATACACTGAAACCACAAAATTTCATGTTTGTAGCTTGTTTATTTCCTAAGTTATGCTTTTGCATAAATTTTCTTTTGCAAAGTTGTACTATTTCGACATATATAGACTCACTGATCATCAAAATAGAACTAGTACTTCCCATAAACCTAGAGAGCTGAAATTTGGCATAGAGGTAGGGTTTAGTGCTTATATGAAGGGAAAACTATCAAAACTAGTATCATGGAAGATCTGGAGTACCTTATGACCCTGAGGAGAAACCGTAACAGATCAGCCAAAATATTGAAATTATCGACATGCTATGTTCACAAAGTTTATTGAACGTTATTAGCCCTTTCTTTTGAAATTAAAAAAAAATTGAAGGTCTGAAGTATCTGATGAAGAACCCTAAGAGCTCAACTGAACTATGGGAGATATTGAAATGCGCTTTGACAAAAGTTATTCAATGTGACGAGCCCTTTCTACTGATGTGTATAAAAAATCAAAGGTCTGAAATATCTGATGAAGAACCCTAAGAGCTCAGCTGAACTATGGGAGAAATGGAAATGCGCCTTGACAAAAGTTATTCAGAGTGACGAGTCCCTTCTACTGATATGTATAAAAAATTGAAGGTCTGAAGTATCTGATGAAGAACCCTTAGAGATCAACTGAACTATGGGAGATATGGAAATGCGCCTTGACAAAAGTTATTCAATGTGACGAGCCCCTTCTTATAAATGAATATGAGCAATACGAAAGCTTATAGCCAATGTCCAAGAATCGGAACCGGAAAAAAAGAAAAGAAAGATTACTAATAAAAAAAAAACAACACAAAAAAGAAAAAAAAACAATTCTAATAAGAAAACCTAAAATAATGAAAGGTATAATTAAGAAACTAATCAAGTAAAAAATAGCTTTCTGCAAAAAGAAGTGAAATCCCACCTGACTTGGCCGTTGACTTCGACGTATAAACTAGTAAAAGTGCATAGTGTATGTTCAACAGCCGGTTACATAAAATCTAACTATTTAATATAGTTAGATTTTATGTATATTAATAAAGAAATCGCAGTAAAGATCCTTAGACTTGGCTTCGCTTTGCTTAGAGATTTCATTAGTTTTTATAAAGAAACAAGCAGCTTAGGCGAGATTTGGCTAGTTTTTTACAGGATGTTTTTGGTGGGATATTGTTTACTTGTGACAACCCTGGCCATTGCGATACTGTCTAGACGTTGTCAGCATTTTCCACAAGATCAAAGGCGTCGAGCTACTGTACGATCTTTATACTGTGGTATTAGTCTGTCTATTATTTTATACTGTGGTATTAGGTTCGCTTTGAACTCGCTTGCCAATCACCAGTGTGATAAGGCTCTTACATGGTTCTGTATACGACTACACATTTACTTTCAATTCATTGCAATATGTTTTTTATAACCCATAATTCTAAGATTATACTGTATACAAAATATATATATGGTCTAAAAAAGTGTAGTTTCGAAGGTATCATCAAACCTAATAATTAATCGTGGTCAAAAATGTACACTCGTTTCTTTATTTATTTGCTATAGTTATTCTATACCAATCAGCCGTCAAGTCAAGCATCATTGATAAATACGAGTAGGCAATTGATTTTCAATTAAACCAATCATTCATATTTAAAGTAACTAAAATGCGACATTGTCATATTTCACGTAAGTATGTTTTATAATATTAAGGATCGTGACATAGTCGCCTTATGAAAAATGAAAAATGAGATTATTGAAGGGCTTGAATGAGCCCTTCAATAATCTCATTTTTCATTTTTCCTAGAGTTAGGGGATTAAAAAACACCTTGCACAATAAAACTATCCGTTTTATCATTAAATAATATAATCATCACAACAATATTTTTATGATTAAGATAAGATAGGTAAGATATATATAATTATAAACGAAATAAATAAGACATCCAATGAAACAGTCATGTGACCGTTTTTGTTCATTTTAAGATGGATAATTTTTTTCAAGTTTTTTTTATCCACACGGAATGGTTTTTCTGAATTACGAATATGTTGATATCGTTTACATTAGTTTTGCAGCGGTAATAGATGACGTCCCAAAATTAAACATGTTTTTCTGAAACGTAGTCGTTTCGCTTAAAGCTCATTGGCGTAAAAAAATATCTAGCGTAGCGTACCATTTTGTTCATTTTTGCGAGGCTTTTTATTAAAACAGAAAGATTCAACTGATTACGGCAAATATACAGGGTTAAATGTAAAACACTGAAAACCTCTCAGGACTATGTTACTAACATCATAGTCAACAACTTTTGTTCTATGACTTTTAAGAATTCGTCATATTTTAGTTCACCAGATTTTCATACAAAAATAAAAATATTTAAATTGAACGCCCTAAATGTTACGAACTCTATGCGAATTTTTTTTTTTTTTAGGTAGGGCCACTCGTAGATCAGCTCACTAAGGCTGTGTGTCTACTTAACCGGTCTGTCCTGTGGTGACCTCTAATAAATTAAAGGCCCCCAGCCAGGGCTTACAAACTAAAATATACTTACAACTAATGACCGCACGCTAAGGGCACTCCCTGTGGAGTACGAGCCTCGGCATAGCGGGGTCATTTGGGGAGGGCAGCAAAGGGACAGGCTAGGTCATATTATTATTTACGGGAGTATTTATTGCTACTGGCTCAGCATCGCAGGCTGGCTCGTTTGGCAAAGGTCGGGGAGGATTTCCATTACAAGTACGCAGACGTCGCGATGGGCCTCATCGGCGAGGCTGGAATACGGAACGCGTTTTGTGTGTGTGTTTTCTAAGAGTGCTAGTTTCCCTACTGCTCTCTTGTCGGATGGTGGTGGGGTCGTCGAGCTCGTCTAGGACGTTACGCGGGCGACGAACCCGAGAAATACTCTATGCGAAGCAAAAGAAAGCAATTTATACTATCGCTTTCTTTTGCTTTGCATAGACGCTACATGCGTTTAGGGCGTTCAATTTAAATATTTTTATTTTTATATGAAAATCTGGTGAACTAGAATATGACGAATTTTTAAAAGTCATAGAACAAAATTTGTTGATTATGATATTAGTAACAAAGTCCTGAGAGGTTTTTGGTGTTTTACAATTAACCCTGTATATCGTTTTTCCCAGCTTGTAATTAAACTTATCTAAACTACCTATCTGAACCACCTTAATAGTCCAAACAAACTGAGGTCCCAGAAAACTCGTCTCGGTATTTCTTCTATCTTTCCGTGAGATAGAAATTTCCACAAAATATAATACATGTTATTCCTATACCACGAAAAGATTATTTCACCAGCCGTTGTATAGACTTTACTCTTTGCAAAGTAAACATGGGATATTGCGGTTATAATGTATGAGTTACAATAACAGCCGTCTAGTGAGTGAGATTATTCTGTGGCTCACGGCGGAAAAACCTGAACGATGTACGCTATTTTAGATAATGGAGCGTAGTAAAGAACTTTCTTTGATAGTTTAGTAAAATTATTCTTTGGTAAACTGTCACATATGATAGTTAAAACTCAATCTAAAAACGACAGCTAACAAAAAATAAAAACCCTTCCTACGTGCGTGAGCGTTTTTCTTACGCTCGTTCTAGCAACGTACCATGTAGATCACACCTTAGATCCCTCCTTAAATTTCATCCTCATAAAACTAGCTACTACTCTTATTCCTTCTCTGTCCATGCTGTAAGATTGTGGAACTCACTTCCACCTAGCATTCGTGATTTAAAAACAATATCTCAATTTGAATGTCGATTAAAAGAGCATTACCTTTCCTCTTAACTGTGTTATATATTTATGTATATATTTATATTATATGTTTATATATTCTAACATTATGTATTTATTTAAGTATATGTTATTTTTATTGCATTATAAGTATGTGTAGGTATATTTATAATTTTAGTTTTAGACTTCACATATTCATATTTATTTCTCTTCTTGTTCTCACACACTATTGTCTACATTTCTTTTTCACTTCTCCTTTCGCAGGTCTGCTGGAAGAAATTTCTTAAGAAATAAGCAGTACCTTTGTACTCAAATATTATAATTATGCTTATCTTTTTTTTTTTTAACATGGTAAAATTATCAATTCCTATTGTATTTTACTGTGTGTACATAAATAATAAAATAAATAAATCAATACCTCATCATCATTTGTTTAGCCTTTTTCCTACTATATTAGAGTCAGCTTCCAGTCTAACTGGACGCAGCTAAGTACTAATATTTTGAAATGGAGCTATTTATTTTGTAAATTGGTTATGAATAACACTTTTACACGTCATGTTTTTTTGCGTGTTATGTTTAGCTAGATGAGGCCGGTCTTTCCTAACTGACTACTCTGAGAAGAAACACCGAATCAAACTCAGAGGCCAACTTCTCTTTTCAAATTCTCATTGGTTCAATAATATGAAGAGCATGTATGCGTATCTGTGGTGCTCTTTTGAGGAAATAACAACACAAATTTGAGCGCACCTGTCCAGACAGTGCAAGCATTTGTCAGTTATCGTCATTTTACCTGGAATGACTTCGTATCTGACCTCCAATACCTAAACGCGGGACGCATTATGTGCTTTCTGCACGGATAATCAAGATATGTTTAGATGTTCGCCTATCCACGGACAGACCTTGACAAGCATTGCTTAACCTCAAAGATCAACCCGTGCAGCTGTTATTATTTAGCCAAAAGCTCAAAAGAAATCAATCAATAATTCAGACCTTATCAGACCAAACTCGATTTACGGACCTCGCATCATAAACACGCCCCTATATCAGTGGGTCACCAGTCGTCATCAAAACACCAAATGCTTACATAGGACCAACGCACGATTTAACGCTCACCATTTGCAAGTCCAATCCGAACGGATTCCTACCAGCTTATAACTTAAAGCAAATAATCCCCGTTGACCGAGAACCCTAATAAAGATGAATAAAATAAAACCTCACAGTTTAGTGGTGAAAGTGGCGCTCAATAATAAACTGGGGCGTCAACAATTCACTACCTTGGACCCTTTTTGGGGCACTATTATTTATATGCTAAAGAGGAACCGCAGTGCATGGACTTTAGGGTTGCGGGAAACAAATGTTATAAATGTTAATATGGGAATCAAGATCCCAACGTGTCAAAACATTTATCTTATTTGTTTCTAAGAGTTAGATACATACAGTATGTTAACTAACAGAGGACGTTCCCGTTAACCCGCAATAGTATAAGCACATCGTTCGCCCGTCATTCATAAATAAATTGCGACGTTGCCGTCCTTCAAGTACGCGTGTACAGAGTGTTTCTTTTACGTATCAATTTAACATTTTTAGTGAATATTTTAATATTAAAAAAAAAACATTTTTTTCGAATGATAATATTTTTTTAGCATGTATAGATGCTATACTATTGAGGGTTAACGGAAAAGCCTTCTGTTAGTTAACATACACAACGTTTTCTCATTAAATTTTATCAAGTCATACAGAGCCCGTGTGGTGGATTACGGCCCATTTACTCTCATCGTAAACAGACCCGTGTCCCAACTATGGGATTTTGACGTTATATAGGCATTCTTATGTTTTTAAGTAAGGAGGAACACAAGGATCTTCTACCTATACAAGTTCCTTGGGAGGAACATTTTTAAAGAAACTAGAAACGCATACGTAGGACACTTCAGGATAGTTTTAAAATTAGCTAATTGTTCAAGGGCAAAGAGAGACTATACCTATTAAAAACGATGTATTATAAAATTGAAAACAATTTTTTTTTATTAAAGTATGATAGACAAAAATTTGAAAAGGCTGAAATTGTCGCTGTTGATAGGTCAATTTGCCAGGACAGGAGGCTATAGACAGCATGGTAAGCATAGCTAATTTCTTCTTCTTTCTTCTACTTTTCCCCACTTTAGGATATGCCAATTTTCCTGTAATGTGGATACTCTGGTGTGTTTAAATTCACTTGCATAAACACCCATAACAACGATCTGTAGGCCATACATCCTTTTTTACGATGCGGGAATTGATTCCGCGACATACATCACAGCAGTTGATATCTCAACCGTTTCACCAATCGTATGTCAATGCAGATTAAGTGTTCTGAAATCTGCTGTCCATTTACTTTGATGCCTGTAAATTAGGTTACTGATTAGTGTCTTTAAATTACATCATTTGATTGCCAGGCAAAGTTCTTCACGTGACAAACTAGCTGAGAACCTAAACCAAAACCATGATCATGCTTAATTAATTTATCCAAGTCTAATCTACCTAAATCACACTAAACAGGCACTATACAAGCCCTAGATCAAACATATAACCCTAAAACACAAAAAAATGAATCCACTTTACCTCCATCCATTATCCCTTTTACTGGAGCGGAAACCTGCCAAATGTTACCTTAAAACTTAGACAACCCTATCTAGGTTATCCCTATTATTATCTTGTCTTTTAACCCTGCCCTGACCAGCCATAACTTATAACTGAGGTACCTATAAACTGACGGAGCATGCGTAATACAAAATTGTAATAATTTATTAAGTTCCTCTAACCGCAAAGTTTGTCTTGTTCGGCTACAGTTTGATACTGTGTTGATAGATTTATTGGCCCTTTGAGTTCGGTCTTAGGTTTAGGAAATAGCCATTGATGAATGGTTGAAGAGTCTGTAGTTTTGTTGAGCGTTTCATAAAAACTATAAAGAACTATGCAAACTAAACAAAATGGAATACATTTCTATGCGTCTTAGCGTTTTCGATAAAAGTTAGTGGAGTGGAAAGTAACACACCATTTGGGACTCCATATAAATTGGTGCACATTTTTATATGGTGGTTATTTTTTTGGAACAACCTGTATCGTCTTAAATTCCACCACCACTTTTGTTATAAAGACGGCCGGTCAGAATGGTCACCCATGTGTGCTCGTTAGTTGTAGTAAATAACTATTACTTTTTAGCTTATACCCTCAATGTAATTTAATTTGTTAACCAAGTACCTTCTTAAAATTGTTGAATTATGTAGTCGATGTTTTTGGTGCACGGTAAAACTCTAATGAGTTTATGTTGGCACCACCGTAAATGTAAATAATGCGTGAGAACTATGGAACAAATCTTCATCTTATCGTGTGGGTAGTAAGGTCTAACGACCCCATACACCCTGGTGTCAGAGTTTCTAGACCGCCTCAAGGGCCTATGACGTGGTCTATTTTGACGACCGCCATTTGGCGACCAGGAGCACCGGCTTATACGTGCCTTCCGAAGCACGGAACCATCTTTTTATCAGACTATCTGGTGATTCAGGCCTGCAGTCACCTAGCCAAACTGGAAACAACTTTACAAAGTATGCTTCCCGCGGGAATTGAACCCACGACCATCGGGTCACAAGGCAAACGCCTAAACCACTCGACCACAGAGGCAGTTAACAAATAATAAAGAGTAAAAGAAATAAACTGAACTTCATGGGACTTTAGAGACGGTGGAAGCCTTTTTTGCGTGAATATATACGCGAGCAATGTCACCAGTAAAAGAAATTAGTTCTATAAAAATCGTAGGTACTTTTAGTTAACCTATGTTGTCTCACAGCTGGGCAAAGGTATCACCTAAATATTTCCAGTCAACCTTGTCTGCAGTCCTCTTCCTCCGCCCAATCCGTCAGGATAGAGTCAAGATCGTCATACCAGCGCTTCTTATTCTTGCTTGGGGTACAACGAAAAACATGAAACTACCTGACTAGTATTTTTTAAATATGTTGGATTTGACCTTTGTTGAAGCCAGCCATATAGGTACCGGTATTTTATATGGAGTGACTGTCCGTCTGACTTCCACATAAAAGTAACTGGGTAACACGATACCACGTGGTAAGATTGTCATGATCTTCTGCTTACCCTTTTCTTTCTATGTTTGGGTCAGTTTCCAGTCTAACCGCATGAAGCTGAGTATTAGTATTTTACATGGAGGGACTGCTTATCTGACCTCCAAAACCCCAATATCAGATTTTTCTGACTATCCCTAACGACTGCCAAAGATGTGCAAATGACAGCCGGGACCAACGGCTTAGCCCCGCAGACGTTCGGTTTCCGTATTAGGTTTCCTCATCAGGAGTTCAGATTCGGAAACCAAAATGTTCGACAAGGCGAACAATTCCGAACGGAAAAAAAACGAGTGATGTGCGCCTTGTTGAACATTTTGTATGTAAGCAGAGCATTCAGGTTTTTTCCTGATCAGGAAAACTAATGCGGAAACCAAACGTCTGCGGCAGGCCTTAAAGTGCTTTCCGAGGCATGGAGGAATCTCAATTATTATTATGTCAAAATGTTCACCCATCCAAATACTGACCTCGGTTAGCATTGCTTAACCTGGCAATCAACCCGTGCGGCTGTTATTATTTATACAGTACGTTAACTAACAGACGGCATTCCCGTTAACCCGCAATAGTATAAGCACATCTATTAGATCGCCGCACACGCGGCCCGTCATTTATAATAAATTGCGACGTTGCCGTCCTTAAAGTACGCGTGTACGGAGTGTTTCTTTTACGTATCAATTTAATATTTTTAGTGAATATTTTAATTAAAAAAAACAATTTTGTTTTCGTATGGTAATTTTTTTTAGCATGTTATGGATGCTATACTATTGCGGGTTAACGGGAACGCCCTCTGTTAACATAATGTATATAAAATCGATTAGTCTATTTCAGCCCACTTTACTTCTTTAGCTACAGTGAACATAAAAAAGTGACTGGAGCAGACTGCTTTTTGTTACTTCAGTGAAGCGTACCTACATGTCCAGCAGTAAGCTGTGATTGGCTCAGTTGATTGATGGATTTGAACTCTACTTTCTTACAGAAAGAAATGCGTGAAAACATATGAAAAATTACATACTGAAGAAAGAATCACATTTTCATTACTTATTTTGTTTTTTTTTTTACTAACTGTTACCCACGAATAAGTTCGCTTGCTTTTTTTTTTCGTTAACACTCTCGTCTTAAATTTATTCATTAACAACTTGACTGACAGACTTTCGCAATTATATTTATATTTTATTATTATATTCTTTAAACTGTATGCAACAAGATACAATGTTGGATATAATATCTAGGGCATGTTTAACTAGTCAATCAAAATGTTTAAACAACAAAAATAAAACTACATCATTATTTAGAAAGTCAGTAGGCATATTAAGGAGTATTGTATGTCTTCATTAACATAGTCTTTGAGTCTATTAAACTAATCAGAACATACTGCAGAATGCATAGAAACAAGACATATCATTGTTGACTGAAACTCATATAGGAACAAAACTATCGCACGTACGTATCTGGGTACTGTGAAAGCGAGTCCAAGGTTATAATCAAAGTTAGAAGCTTAGGCGCCCATCCCATCGGTATATTGTGTATCTGAAGTAATTAATAAGTTGTCACAGACTCGTTAGAGCCTCTGGTTTTGCGTGGAACAGATGCTTGACAATTTACTTAGCTACAAATTACTGATTCGAAACATGTTTTGCATTTAGATATTGTTTCCTATTTGTATCTATTTACCATCGCTTTAGTAAGTAGTTCTTGGGTATATGCATATTGTAGCTACAAATTACATCTTTGTATATATACATATAATATATTATGTTAAACAAAATTGCAGTATCGGTCGGTAAGTTTGTCCGGGCTAATCTCTGGTACGGTAGAACCGATTTTAATGAGACTTCCATTTTGAGATTGAAGAGGTTATAAGGCAAAATAGAGGCTATTTTAACACCAAATTCCTACGAAATCGAGGATCAAGCGGGAAAAACTTTCCACCTGAGCGAAATCGCGGGTCAGCTGGAGTTGTTATATTTTTCAGCTTTTACGAAAATTTCATCATGAACAAAACTGCTCGATTGTTGTTATTAATATTTCATTTTCTTGTCATGACTATTTACAAAAAGTCTCAAAAGTTTTCAAGTGACAGATTCGTCGAGATATCACGGTGCCCTTGCGTTTAGACATTTCGACAATTTGCGTACTTATGTAGTTGATGGAGTATTTCTTTGTATAGTCTCTGGTTGAGTCTGGACATTGCGTAACCTACATTTGTACATATAAATAAAGCTAAATTACCACTCACTGACTCACTGACATAATTGTTCTCCCAGATGGTGGATGGGGAGGTGGGTATATTTTGACAGATTCGTAAACAAGTAACTCTGAAACCTACGGGAAAAGTGCCAAACCTCCCCTTTTCCCCCCCCTTCTCCCCCCTCCCTATCGTATCTCGGAAACTACGAGACCCGTATTTTTTTTTTTTACGGATTCGTATAGAGGAGGCTCGGTAAAGTAAAAACCATTTTTCAAAGTCCCCCCCCCGCCCCCCTTCTCCCCTCCCTTTAGGCGGATCTCGGAATCTAAGAGACTTGGAACATTTTTTTTTCAGATTCATTTAGAGGGGCAATGCTTTAGTCGAAATACTTCTGCTACCCCCCCCCCCCCCCATCACCCCTCCCCCTTTTTTTTTTTTTTTTTTTTCACAAGCACGCGAGGTGCTTGCACCTCGCGCAACACGCAAATAATTTTTTTTTTGCACAAGCACGCGAGGTGCTTGCACCTCGCGCAACACGCAAATACTAAACCCCCCCCATCAACCCACCCATTTTTTTTTGTTTTCACAAGCACGCGAGGTGCTTGCACCTCGCGCAACACGCAAATACTAGTTTGTACATATAAACTTATTCAGCCGTTAACGTTTCACCTGATGGGACACAAACCTCTATTATATGAGAGGGAATGAAAATAGGTCCATTGTGGTTTGATGTCGTAAGTCATAAGGAATTTGGCCCAAAGATATGCCACGTCTTTTATTTTGTCAGCTAAAAAGTAATTGTCGTTACTGCGTCGATTAGGTACTGTTCGGTCCGACGTGAAACAGAACGCACCTTTTGGCCGGCAACATTAATTATCTGTGGACTTGACATAACCTCTCTGACTTGACAGATTGACTTTGCGTGCTTGGAAAAAATGCCGGTCGTCGGAACCCTGTTGAGTTAATTAATTGGTAAAATATTGTTGGATTCGCCTGTTGAGACCGATAATTGGGTCGCGAATTATCTATTTGTTGTTTGAAGTGTATTCCCCATTTGCCGAGAACCCCGGGATATTGTTGAATCATACGCCGTATTGCGTCACCTCGTGGCACGCGGAATAATTGGAAATCAGCTTGGATCTCACGTGAGATTAACATATTAATTGTGTTCAGTGATTGATTGAACTTTGTAATCTCGGATTAACAAGAATCCAGTGATATTTCTTGGAACATATCGCCTTATTGCCTACCACGCGTAGCGCGCGCTTGCTGGAAACGAGTTGTGCTGTGATTGCTGTTGTGACCGCGCCAGCTGGAGATCGGCGCCTAGTGAACGTTCTACAACACTTGACTTACATCACACCTTTCAATTACTCACCCTCATATTACATACAAACCACACTTGGAGCGTGACCTTGGAAGGTCGAAGTTGGCGTCCCCAGCACTCAGGTTAGTGGTACATTTTTGTTTTTATTGTTGTAGGCCGAAGCCTAGTAGAGGCAGGCCATTGTGTAACCTTGTTTATAGTTTTGATAAGCAACGGTAGTCTCCACGTATCGTGGAAAAGTTCCGGACACGTCCAGTTACCGTTGGCTGGCCTATTGCAGTCCTGAACAAATTGGTAGCAGAAGCGTGGTCTTATAAGATCCACTGGTTTAATTGGAAGTTTTGAATATTGTTGAAAACTTAAAACTTGAGTTTAATTACTTAACACAACTTATAACTTAATAAGTTTTGAATATATTACCATGTCATCCGGGCTATCTAATTGAAGTTGAATCAATTGAAGTTGTATTTGTAATTTGTACTGTAGCCCTTTATTGCATTGACAGGTAAGATTTATTTGTGAAATTGGGAAGTAATAGGAATTATTGGTATAATTTGGTACATAATTTGGCATTTGTTGCAATTAATAATTGAATGTCATTGATCTGAATTTGAAAGGTTATCTAAATAATAATTACACATAGTCTAACATAATAGGACTTGAATTGTGTGTATTGGTTATTGCATTTATAGTAATTATTGGAGTGTTGATAGAGATTCTCCGGCTCAATATTATGCAGACAATTGTTGTGCTTATTGATGTTTAATTTGAGGTTGATCCAGTATTGTATTATACATTCAATTGTTATTTATTTTGTAACTAGCCATCCTTAGCAAGCTAGATTCATACTTGGAATAAGTGCAGGGTCGGATTTGGGCTTGAAATAATTGAATTTGAATTTTTATTTTGTTGAGATTACTTGGCCGGCTAACAAGTCATTGCTGTTTGTTTAATATTTGATTGTTGGTTATTGATTGTTGTTTTGTATTAATATTTGATTGTTGCAATGGCCTCATTAAGGGCAGTCAGGGAGGCTGCTGCGGGATTGACCTCACAGTTGAGATGGTTCACATCGGCAGCTGCAACTGTTGAGCGTGTGGAATTGGAAGAGCTCACCCTTGCTCGGTATGGGCAAGTGATTGAGAGGATCAAGTCAGCTGATGCTGCGCTCACACGCTTCAACGAGTACATCATGGACGTGGATTTGGGGGTGATGGATCAGACAGCCCGCGATAAGATTTTGGGTGACTATGACCAGATTATCCACCTGGGGGATGTCATATGTCTGCGAGCGCGGGAAATTTTGAAGAGCCGGGTGCCTGATGCGGCCAAGCCGCAGACCCCTGTTGTTGCAGGCCCTGGACTATTGAGTAGGCTGCCCACCCTGGAGCTGCCACGTTTTGACGGTCGCTTGGACCACTGGCTGGGCTTCCTAGATCTCTTTGAGAGTCTTGTCGATGCACGCTCGGACCTCGGACCTGCCCAGAAGCTGGCCTATTTATTGTCTGTCCTGGAGGGCGAAGCCAGAGCCTTGGTGCAGCACTTGCCGGTGACGGATTCCTCTTACCCGACCGCTCTGGAGCTTCTCTCCCGACGGTATCAGAACAAGCGCTGCCTGGTTGATGTGCACATCGACCAGATTTTGGGGCTACCGGCCATTGTCAGCGCGTCGACGTTGCGCACTGACTTGCTGAATCCGTTGGTCTCAGCGACCAACGCTTTGAGACGCTTGGAGTTACCGGTAGAACATTGGTCCTACTTGTTGGTGCACATAGTGCTGCAGTTGCTCCCCGCGGAGTTGAGGTCACGTTTTGAGCAGAAGTATGGTGGGGATAGTGCCACCCATCTTCCCCCTTTGACGACCTCCTCAAATTTTTGGAAGACGAGTGTCGGTTTGCGGATAACACTCGTGGCGCCACGGGGTCACCCCCACTACCTTCTCAGCCCAGAGACCAGGGACGGACTAGGGCCCGGGGGCCTGTTGATGTTCCCCCCGCCCCCCGTATTGCTGGCGCCCGGAGTCCTCGGGCTAGGGGGCCTGTTGATGATCGCCCCGCCCCCCGTTTGGCTGGCGCCCGGAGTCCTCGGGCTAGAGGGCCTGTTGATGATCGCCCCGCCCCCCGTTTTGCTGGCGCCCGGAGTCCTCGGGCTAGGGGGCCTGTTGATGATCGCCCCGCCCCCCGTTTGGCTGGCGCCCGGAGTCCTCGGGCTAGGGGGCCTGTTGATGTTCGCCCCGCCCCCCGTTTTGATGGTGCCCGGAGTCCTCATCATTGTGACTTTTGTAAGGCAACGGGGCATGTCATGGCGCGTTGCCGGGACTTTTTGAATTTGCACGTAAGTTCCCGCCGCCGCATTATCAACGCACGCCGTTTGTGCTTCTCGTGCTTGGGGGCCCACTTTCATCGGGACTGCCCCGACCCCCGCCCGTGTAGAATTTGTGAAGGGTCCCACTTGGAGATTTTGTGCGCCAACGCGAACCGCTCCAGCAGACCAGCTTCTGAGGGGGGTTCGCGCAAGGGGGGGTACCCCGGAGACGAGCACCGGGCTGAGACCCGCGATTCTGTACGCCGCACTCCACCCCCCGCGCAAGTTGAACGGGAGCCCCACGAGCGCCATTTGGTCTTCCCTCGTCAGGGAGAACGCGCATTGGCTGCTAGGCAGCAGTGGCCGGGTCGGCGCCGCTGCCTTTCCCCTCCGTTGGCGGAACGTCCCCGGCTGGAGTCGCGCCCTCCGCCATTCGGGCATTCGGTGGGATATGCCCCTCCAGTGATGGCGAGCGGCTTGGGACACCGCGCAGACGAATGGTTTGATTGTTGGCCTCGTCGTGAACGAAGGCAGCCTGGAAGCGGCGATCGGTCGCCGCCCAGACATCACTAAGAGATTGACGCCTGCCCCGCTAAAGGAACCCCCCGATCAAGACGGTTTTGTTGCCAACGGCCTCGGTCACGGTCTGGGGACCCTTGGGTGACTCGATTGTGGTCTGTGCCATTTTGGAGACGGGAGTCCGGGGTTGCCTTTGTCTTCTTGGTTAGCGGGACAGGTTGGCCTGAAGGTGAACGACCTTTCAGGCAAGATTTGGGGAATTGGCGAACCGGCTGACACCACTGTTGAGGGAAGGACCTGGTTTGAAATCACCCTTGTGAGTTGTCCTTACCCTAAAATTGGTGCTCCTGCCCTTGTTGTAACTGAACTTGGTTCAATTGTTGGTGACTGATCGTCACACTAAGAACTCGCATGCCGGTTGCAATGCGCTGTTGGCCATTCTGCAGCGAGAAATTTTAGTTTGTCGGCTGATCGCGTCAATGAGACGAGGCCCTTTGCTGGCGTCTTAACGGATTTTGTTGGTCCCCCTTTGTTGAAGACGTCCACCCTTCGTAATAGCAAGATTGTTAGGGCTTATTGTGTTTGTCTGCCTGTCAACCAAGGCAGTACATTTGGAGCTGGTAACCTCCCTCTCGACAGAGGCCTTTGAGGCGACTTTGGAAAGATTTGTGTCTCGCCGTGGGTTACCTTCGTTGATTAGGTCTGATTGCGGTACGAATTACAAGGGTACAAGTGGCTATTTGAAGGAGGTGTGCGCCTTCCTTAATGAGAGCCAGGTTGATATTGGTAATAGTTTGGCCCGCCGAGGGGTCACTTGGTTGTTTGACCCGCCAGCCTGCCCCCCATTGGGGGGGTATTTTTGGGGCCGCGGTGAAAGCGGCAAAGGGACGCTGGCGGAGATTGTTGGGAGACACCGTTCTCACCTTTAATGAACTAGCTACGGTATTTGGCCGCATTGAAGCTGTGTTGAATTTGCAACCATGTCAAGACTTCCAATTGATTAGCGGACGGGTAGGCCCGTCCGGGGGGGGTAGATGTTCGGTCCGACGTGAAACAGAACGCACCTTTTGGCCGGCAACATTAATTATCTGTTGACTTGACATAACCTCTCTGACTTGACAGATTGACTTTGCGTGCTTGGAAAAAATGCCGGTCGTCGGAACCCTGTTGAGTTAATTAATTGGTAAAATATTGTTGGATTCGCCTGTTGAGACCGATAATTGGGTCGCGAATTATCTATTTGTTGTTTGAAGTGTATTCCCCATTTGCCGAGAACCCCGGGATATTGTTGAATCATACGCCGTATTGCGTCACCTCGTGGCACGCGGAATAATTGGAAATCAGCTTGGATCTCACGTGAGATTAACATATTAATTGTGTTCAGTGATTGATTGAACTTTGTAATCTCGGATTAACAAGAATCCAGTGATATTTCTTGGAACATATCGCCTTATTGCCTACCACGCGTAGCGCGCGCTTGCTGGAAACGAGTTGTGCTGTGATTGCTGTTGTGACCGCGCCAGCTGGAGATCGGCGCCTAGTGAACGTTCTACAACACTTGACTTACATCACACCTTTCAATTACTCACCCTCATATTACATACAAACCACACTTGGAGCGTGACCTTGGAAGGTCGAAGTTGGCGTCCCCAGCACTCAGGTTAGTGGTACATTTTTGTTTTTATTGTTGTAGGCCGAAGCCTAGTAGAGGCAGGCCATTGTGTAACCTTGTTTATAGTTTTGAAAAGCAACGGTAGTCTCCACGTATCGTGGAAAAGTTCCGGACACGTCCAGTTACCGTTGGCTGGCCTATTGCAGTCCTGAACAGGTACTATCTTTGGAATGCACATTTGATGTTCAGGTGAATCCATAGGGGATTCATGTGAACATCAACAGATAAGAGGGAATGAAAACGGGCCCAGTGTGGTTTGTTTGACGTCGCAAGTCATCAGGGATTTGGCCCTAAGATATGCCACGTCTTTTATTTTGTCGTCTAAAAAGTAATTGTCGTTACTGCGTCGATTACTATCTTTGGAATGCACATTTGATGTTCAGGTGAATGCATAGGGGATTAATGTGAACATCAAATGTCAGCGATCTAGCGGTTATTTATCGAACGTGAGTCAATTAACCTTTGAGAAATGTACTGAAGATATTATCAAAGCATCTATAAATAGAATATAGAAGGCGTCTGCTTAAAATATCTTCGATATACAGCCAGACATAAACACCCAAAGGTATATTCTAAGGACAGGGTCTAATAAAGTTACCTGTAGATACTTAAGGTTTACGTTTTAATGGCGGGGTCTTTGAGTGTCTGCTTTTACTGCGTATCCACAGATTATATTTTGGCCACTGATTTAATTAAATATTCAGTGTTATAGTGAGGATTCTGTTTATAGTTTCGCAGTAACTGCTGTGATCTTGTTAAGTGTTTGGTATTTTCTATGGCGTTTATTGAAATCATATAAATGACAATACATTTATTGAAAATGGGCCATTCTTAGGTACTACGGTATACCTTGGTTCAGATCCGACTATAGAGAATTTAAATAAAGTTCAGAAACACATTAAATTAATAAAAGAACATTCATCTAACATGTTTGTTATTTTTTTTTACAAGAAATTAATTTAAAATTAAATTATTTAAGAATTATTATTGCTTTAACATACTCTCCCGTCAGCATAATTTTCGTGAAAGGTGAAAAATACGGGGCAGGACCCCCCAACTAGCACAAATGGGCTGCATTAGGACTTTGGAGCGTATCCAATTATTACTTATGGTAATAGACGTAAGCGCTAGAGTGTCTACTACAGACTTAAAGCAGCCGCTTTAGCGCTATTTCGGCGCCATTTTATGCAACCTAAAGTTCCATTTAACCTGCACAACGGTTGCATAAAGGTTCCTTAATAGCTATAACGATTTATTAACGCTATACTAAAGCTCTCGTAGCGCTACTTTTGAATGATTTTGAACTACTTTGAACGAATGAATTGATTATAGTTCTTTATTGTATATCTTCAGTTGACATTATTTGTAATATTTTGGTAGTGTTTTCATCGCCATCATGAAAATAAAACAAAAAGAAGTAAAAGTTTGTATTCTGTATTAGCAAGATATATAAAGATACTTAAAACGCTGTCTAGTTTACTGTAGATATATAAGATAATTTTCGAGTAATTTTAACGCGCTTTTATGATATTTAAAGAAATAACAAAAGATATGTGATATTTTTTATTTGTTATACAGAATAAATTTTATTTCCGTATTTTTACGTGTCGATAACTTACTATTCGCAAGTGGCCGATTGTTTACCGGTACATTTAATGCACACTTAACTGAAAAACCAATGTATATCAACTCAATTTTGCAAATGAATTAAAAGTTTTCTTAAAAAATCATGGCGTCATTGTAATGTAGTCATAACCTGCAGTTTTAGCTCTAATAACTCCCTTTTGAGAATCATAGCGCTAATTTTCACCCTTCTAACGCTTCCAGTGATTTTTGTTCCCCTAGTGGAACTCACAGCCACAAAAAGCTCCTATTTTCTTGTTTTTGAGGTTATAATATCTAGTTACGTACTTATTCGCTTAGCATCCATTTTTATTAAATGTTTTATAATAGTTACAAAAGCGGCTGTAAAATGGCGAATGGATTGAGCCTGCAAGGAATGACTATTGCTACTAAAGGCCTTAGTTACACTGGTGATTTTTTTGTAACTATAGTATGCATAAAAGTTTCTATTATTTCTATAATGAAACTTATTATACAATAGTGGTTACTATAACTATAACCTATAAAAGTTACAATGGAAACCACTGTGCAGCTATGAGTGGCAGAATGACCTTCGTAACTCTCATATAAAGGTGTAAGTGGTAAATGAGTTCTACCGTGGACTACTGTGAAGTCTAGGGTAGTATTTGATTCAGCTTATAGCACCTTAAGTAACTTTTATAGCTATAGACGTTTACGGATGCTAATATGCAACTTTGAACTGCTTTTTGAACCCTTAAACCGCTATTTTACAGCCCAAAGTAACAAAATAGGCTGCTATTTCCACTAATGTGCTCGTTGGGCCGTGCTCCACCTAGGATCTCCACCCGATGATTAGTACAGTCAAGTAATTAAGAAAAATACACAATTTAAAATATAATCTTAACGCTTTTTTCCAAAAAATGCCCCAAATAATTTCATTATTAAGTAATTGCATTTGCGAATTTTAAATAACTTTGTCTTTTTCAGTTTTCTTTGCGGCGCACTATGGAAAATAAAGGTCTGTATCTGATTAAAAATCAATAACTTTTTATTTCTGAATATTATGTTCTAAAATTTTGCACAAATATAGAATAGTGTATATGGCTTCAAATGGAATGTAATTTTTTATGACTGGATTTGAAACCATACATTAAAAATTAAAACAAATTCAAAATTATCAAAAATGTCCAATATTTATTTTTTAACAATGAATACTATTATTTTAATGTTTACAAAAACCAAATATCATATAGTACATCAAAATAGAAATCAATTTAAATAATAAAAACATTTTTTATTTGAAAAAAAAAATGTTGTGGTTAAAATCGAACACAGATTAATTATTAATTAATTGTAATGTTTACTAAATTACATGTTATTTATACTTGATGAACTTCGGGATCTAAAATTAATTCGTTCACTTTCAAAAGATCTAAAGTGTCTTCATCAAATTCCTTCACGTTTTTAGTATATGGTTTTCTAATGCTGGTTATGTAAGGATCTGAAGTATAAAGAAGAGTATGAAATACATCCTCGTTTGTAGCGGATCTTGAGCATTTTCTAGCATGATGTAGACGAAATTTTTAATAATCCTTATTACGAGATTCTTGTGCATCTTCCGAAAGTTGACCAATATGAAGTATTGCAAAATGCTTTATGACACTTTCTCCATGAATCAAAATTTTGTGAACTGAAGATGGCATGTAGTACCAGTCATAATTGCTCACATAGATCCTGGCAGTCTCCAGAGCATAACTGCCAAATTTTTCAGCATTTATTATTACACCCGATGAAAGAGCTTGCAGAATTATGTGAAGTCGTTTAATCAAATTTATATCCACTCCTGTAATTTCAGCAGAGCAGCTTGCATTGTGAAAAAATTATTACCGTCATTAGAATTACCACTTACTTGTCTTGGTTTGTCGACGATTAATCCTAGCTCTTCACGGAAACGCCTTTGTACCAGGGTTTTCTTCTCTTGCTTTAGTCGTTTCTTTTCTTCGCTTGTGGCTGACCATGTTTGGAAAGACAGATTATAGGAAATATGTAAAATCATTTCCATACAACGAATCCAGGCGTGCAAAGTAGACAGTCCGTATTGATAAGAATCTTCATTTTCAGGCCTAGCAGTCACTTTAGTCAAATCGTTCATTTGGCGTGGAGTAGCTCCACATATTGTACATGTGGAACCTGAAGGCGTATCTGTTAATACCTGAGCTACTTTGCCATCTATCATTGTAAGAAAGAGATCATGCTTCACTTGCACCCCCTCACCTTCTTTGTTAATTAATGATGGACCCAAAGAATTTATTTGACATTTTATTTCATCCACAACAGCTTTAGTTTTCTCGGGAGTTTCTTTGCAAAATTCTATTAATATAGGCCGGAAAAAACGAACAGATGACGGTACCGGATTTTGCCAGACAACATCACCTGTTAGCTCGTTAATTAACTTAATAGGCACCAAAGAAGTGATAAATAAATTTGCATCAGAAATTAATTCAGACTCTTCAGGCAGTTTCTGTTTGTACTGGCTTTGACCGGATGAGCCATCACAGCCCATTTACTGTATAGAAGTAAGTTATTTAATCCATTCCTGTACACTGAATCTATTTTCAATATTCTAGCTGCAGTGTGATCTAATAAATCTTGAAGTCTTAATGTTTTTGCGCTTGTGTCTGTAATTTCGATAGCTGAAGATGGTGGATAGCAAGTAGTTTTAACTTCTTGCACTTTGTAATATGGTGGAAACACAAAACATTTTCGTTCGTTCGTTAAATTTCTCAAGTACAAATACTGTGCTTTCGTTAAATCCAAGTCAATAAATACGCTCAATGCCTCTTCATCCGTTAACATTTTTGTCTGCCTTGCTTCTTCTATGAGAATCGAGAATGAGGTCTTATTATCAGTTTCAGCAAACCTTAATGTTTCCACAAGTTTAGCTTCTGTTCCTTCTCCTGTCGAACGTAACCCTTGAAGATATGCATTATAGACGTGTTCAAATCCATATTCATTAAGTAACGTCTTCAGATACATGATAATTTTCTTTTAAAACTCTTGATAATGCCTCTAATGATTTTCCTCCTTCGATATACGAAAGTATTATTTCACGTTTAGAACACTTGAAAGTGGACATTTTGAAGTGTCAACAAAACACGTAGTTAGTTATATTGTATTCGTAACAATTACACTACTGTTAATTCACCACTATTCTGTTATTTACAATGAAATGAAACAACAGTTTATATACTATATGAAATATGAGGGTAGTGTGCATCTTGTTGATTAATATTTTCACACGCAAAATGAGTGCAAAAAAAGATAAACGCCCTAATATCTATACTTATAATAAATCTGTAGAGAGGTCAATTCTGTACATGAAATATATTTCCAAAGTAACTATCAGGGGGTGATTAAGGATCGATACTCATGCCAAAAATGCAATCAGTTAAATTTTTGTCTGTCTGTCTGTCTGTCTGTCTGTCTGTCTGTCTGTCTGTATAACCGTTATAGAAACAAAAACTACTCGACGGATTTTAACGAAACTTGGTACATTTATTTTTCATACTCCTGAGCGGGTTATAGTATACTTTTCATCACGCTACAATCAATAGGAGCAGAGCAGTGAAGGGAAATGTTGGGAAAACGGGAGAAGTTACTCCATTTTTTAAGCTTCCGTCGCGTTGCACACCTTAATGGTTAAAGCTACACAAATCATTTCATGACGGAAATGTTCTCCTTAAAATTATATAAAAAAATATCCCACGACAGTATATGTCTAACTTTTATGGTTGACTCACAATAACACGTGTAACTCCCGATAGCTTAGCAGTTCGAAGCTTTCTGATTATAATATTTGTCTACTCTTACGTTTATAACACTCTCAGTCACCCCTAATTGAAAAGTTAACATTATTAACTATTCCATAAAAAAATTGGCCAAGTGCGAATCAGACTCGCCCATGAAGGGTTTATTTGACGAAAAAAAAAACCTTACAAATTTCTTAAAACTAGCTTATTTACATTTTTTACAACTGCGCCAAATAAATTTGTTTTGAAAAAAAAAACCTTACAAATTTCTTAAAACTGGCTTTTTTACATTTTTTACAACTGCGCCGAATAAATTTGTTTTTCATAGTGTTTGTATGAATTACAAAGTTTTAGAAAATATGCTGTATCTCAAAAACTGCTGAACTGATTTCGTTCAAACTAATTTAGGTTGAAAGTTTATATTAAGATCTACAGATATATATTTTTTTTAGATTTTCGCTCCATTATTATAGAAGTTAGAGGTTGTGTCCGCCACACACACATTTTACCACTTATATTTTTAAAACTTATATCTTTTTATATCTTTTAAACGATTGACTTTATGGAAAAGTGGTTTTAGAAACCCCGATGTCGTTTTTAAAGAACTGTCTATAGATACCACACATGTATCGATTTCATGAAAAAAAATATTTTCAGGTTTAGTTCCATGTATGGGGAGCCCCCCTTTATTTTAAATATTTTTTAATTTTTTTCTCAAAATCGGAAAGCGGTTCACAGAATACATCTACCTATCAAGTTTCACATGTATAGTCCTAATAGTTTCGGAATAAAATTGCTGTGACAGACGGACGGACGGACAGACAGACATACAGACAGACGGACAGACATGTCGAAACTATAAAGATTCCGTTTTTTGCCATTCGGCTACGAAACTGTAAAAAGAATCATATAAATCGGTATAGAAACACCAAAGTTATACATGAAATACGCTTATGATAATAAGCCATCGCGCGTGAATACTGAATCATGCTATAAGGATTATTTTTGAGAATCGGTCGCCGCGCTCGACGCGTCTCGCGGTCGAAGCGTTCTCTAGGTACTTAAGCCTCATGTGAACGTGATCTAAACAATATTACCAATATATTAACTTACGCTGACGGAGTCGCGGGCACAGCTATATTGTATCATTACGCTAAGGCCAATAGGAGCGGAGCGCCAATGAAGTATGCTTCAAAATCGGGGTTAAATTTAACGTTAGCCCAAATTAACTATTCCACGCGGACGAAGTCGCGGGCAAAAGCTAGTCAATGATAAATTACAAAACTTATCGCAAACTATTGATGTAAACACCAACATTTCAAACCGCAATAGATAGCGAGCGGTTTTCCGTTTTCTGACTTTTATCACATTTTTACTAATTACTCCAAAAACCGCAAATTTCCGCAGCTTTTTTTTTATTTGGTTATGTTTATGGATAGCTAGGCTACAAATCAACATTAAATGTAAAGCAGGGGTAAACGTGGGCAACTGTCAAAAGTCTCGATGAACTTTAAAAAAATTTTTTTTTCACCTTATTTATTTTGCAATTATTTTAAGGTAAATGTTAACATAATATTAAATACATATTAGTTGTTTCATATTCTTCAAAAGACGAGGTTTCCAGAAATATATAATACCTTTTCCTGTAACGTATAACAATAAAATCAATTTGAAAATGATGAAGTGAACGGGCTTAACATGGACGTCCGTCAAAACTATAAAGTTAGTGGTGTTGTAAAAAATCATTTCATATAATATGTATAATTTTTTGATATTATAGTCTAGTTTGGTCCTTAAACTATTGATTAAAATAAAAAAAGCATGGCAGTAGCGACATTGACAAAAACCATTTTTAATCAGCAGTTGTTCTACGATTTTCCACAGTGCGGCGTTAAGTTGTTGGTACATCTAAAGAATCAGTATTCTGTGATATCACTGTAAGAAATCTACTTAGGGTTACACACCATTCATTTTTTTATTTTAATATTTATGTACACACAGTAAAATACATTAAGATAAACATAATTATAATATCTGAGTACAAAGGTCATCTACATGTTTACTAATATTTTTTTTTCGATTGAATAATTTCTCGGATCTTCGCATTTTGAAAATTTATACTCTCTGACAAAATATATTGCCAATTGCCATACCTCTGCAATGCGATTATGGGGCAATAGAGGCAAGCTGCAACATAGACCTACAATGCGTGTGTAAGTTTTATTTTAAATGCCAATATTTTTGGAACTAAATTGAGATCTTATGGTACAGCGGTTCTACGGCCTTTTTATAAATTTTAGTTAAAGACTCATTTGAAGTAGTAGCCTTCTTCTTTAGCCTTCTCTATAGCTAACAATACTTTGGTTTTGTCGTATACAGCCACTGTTACCTCCATTTTTGTACCGTGATCCATTTTCTTCACTACTTTGCCGTCCTCAAATATAATATATTAAAATTGTCAAACTCTTGTATAGTGTAGACCATTTTTGTAATTTTTAATTATACCGCTATCAGAACTATTGCCACTACAGAGTATCGTTATTTCGGTACTTTAAATCAAACAAACTACTTCCACTGAAAAATTGCCCTACCTAGTCCGGAGTAACAATCAACCTACCGTTACTTAGAGATATTTTGCAACCCCCATATTTTTTAAACTGAAACAAGCTAGGATTATGTCAAAAGCGAATAAGTTACTTCTAGGCAAGCGTGTTTTATCTTCGAGCACATCATCGCTTACTCAAATATTATAGGCACACCTATGTCGTTTTGGGTATTTATTATAGTAACTTGTGCAGTTGCTCTCAAAAAGTACCATTTGAGGAAGTGGAACTGATGATGAAGACCACAGATGGCCGCCGAAACTACTCAATAATAAGTATTGAGTAGATTGCGATTCGATTACTTGAATATGGATGTTACGCACTTTATGCTCGTCACAATGCATATGGTGATGTAGAGCTGATGGTGAAGTACCAGGAGAACTCCTCAACAATTAACGGCCCAGCATTGGGAAAAGCAATATTTTGTAAAAAGTTATAAGTAGTTGATAATCAGGCTCTTGTAACTAGGTAAATTAAAAATAGACCAACTAAAAAGAGTGAAATAAAAACTTTTTACCAAAAAATTAAACCGACTCCCAAAAAACACTGCAAAGTGAAAAATAACTTTAATTTCGGAAGTCGGTGCCAAAAACGAAAATACAAAACTAAAGACACCGACTACCGAAATTAAAGTTATTTTTCACTTTGCAGTGTTTTTTGGGAGTCGGTTTAATTTTTTGGTAAAAAGTTTTTATTATATGTCTTTTGCTTATAGTACTGAAAACCGCCATATGTAAGTATAATTCCTCCTTTGACAGGCCCGATGGTATAGTGGTCAGTGGCCCTGACTGCTATGCGCAAGGTCGTGGGTTCGATTCCCACCTAGGACAAATGTTTGTGTGATGAGCACGATCATTTTTCTTTGTCTGGGTGTAATTTATCTATAATATGTATGTATTTAGAAATATATATGTATGTTTATCAGTTGTCTAGTACTCATACCACAAGCTCTGCTTAGTTTGGGACTAGATGGCGTTGTGTGAAAGTTGTGGAATATTATTATTATTTACAAATCGTTTTCTTTTCTCAGCTCTAGACTGGTTTCTGCTACATTTACGGACCAAAGTCAAATAAATGTAACGTGTGGTGTGTGTTTTTATAAGAGTGTGTTTTCTTCTTCTAACTGCATGAATTTTCGAACGATTCTACAGGTATTTAGTATGGCTGCTTTCTGGAGGTTTATATAAACGGATTCTTCTAAATCTATTAATTTCAGACTATTTAGGAGGTGGTTAGGGATTACCCCTGTCGTGGATAGAACTATAGGAATAATGTAAACTTTATTTTGTCTCCATATTCTTGTGATCTCTTCTTTAAGTTCGTATTTGCTAATTTTTTCGGATATTGTTTTTTGTAGGTTGTGGGTATTAGGAACGGCAATGTCAATGAAATATGTTATTTTTAATATTTTATCCTGCAGTGTTATATCTGGTCTATTATAATGGATGGTCTTATCTGTAAGTATGGCGCAATCAAAATATAGTTTGTGTGTGTCGTTTTCTAAAATTGATTGAGGTTTGTACTTGTAGTAAGGGGTGGCAGAGTGTTGAATGAGACTGTGTTTGATTGCTAGTTTTTGGTGGATAATATTAGCGATTTGGTTGTGTCTGTAAGTGTAGTCCGTTTGTGTGAGGGAAGTGCATGCTCCAGTAATATGTTGAATGGTTTCAGATTGAGTGTGACACCTGCGACATTTGTCGTTTGTAACGGTAGGGTCTTTCATAATATATTTTCTGTAATTTTTTGTGTTTATAATTTGGTCTTGTATGGCTATCATGAACCCTTCGGTTTCTGGAAACAGGTTTCCTAATTTAAGCCACTTATTAGATGCTGCTACGCTAACATGAGATTGTTCCAGATCATGGGGATGCCTACCATGGAGTACTTTCTTTTTCCAGTTTAATATTTTTGTGGTTGAGGTTCAGTGAGAGGTGTGTCTTGATTATTTGGTTCATTTAAGTTAAGCGGCGTGTAATTAAAGTCATTAATAGTGATTGCCTTGTGTATGTTACTTGTGCGTGCTTTTGTGAAGAAGAATGTTTTAAGTCCTATAATTTGTTTTTGCCACAGGTGATGGATGTCGATTAGGCCTCTTCCGCCATTTTGTCTCTTAATAGTAAGACGTTCAATCGCAGACTTTGGGTGTAGTTTGTTATGTTTTGTTAGTGTAGTGCGCGTGATTCTTTCTAGCTGCTCGATGTCAGTTTTTGACCATTTTACTATACCAAATGAGTAGGTCAATATTGGTATTGCGAAAGTGTTCAAGGCTTTTATAAGGTTTTTTCCTGATAACTGTGTTTTACAAATTGTATTCATTCGTCTTCGGTATTCTGTATTAAGTGTTTCTTTGATTGATGTGTGGTTTAGTCCCTTTAGTTGCTTGTATCCTAAATATTTGTATAGATCCGTTGGTTCCATAGCTGCTATTGTGTCAGAGTCATTTACTATATAATTGCCAGGTTTTACTTTGCCTCTAATAATATGTAATGTTCGACATTTATCTAATCCAAATTTCATGTTAATGTCTTGGCTAAATGCTGTTGTCGCTTCTATTAGTGTTTTCATTTCATTTTCAGTTTTAGCATATAATTTGATGTCATCCATATATATAAGATGAGAGATAGTAATGTTTTCGGTATTGTGTTTAAAATTATACCCAGCCTGACACCTATTGAGTAAGTGAGACAAGGGGTTCAGAGCGAGGCAGAACCACGGGGGGCTCAGCGAATCACCCTGATAGATACCCTTTCTTATATTTATCTGTCTAGTGACAAGACTAGAGACATGGTTATTTATTTGAAGTGTAGTTTTCCATCGTGTCATTACAGTGCGCAAAAACTCTATTATTTTGGGATTAATTTTGTATATTTCTAAAATGTGTATCAACCAAGACTGTGGAATACTATCAAACGCTTTTTGATAATCTATGTAAGTACAATGTAGGTTTCTATTTTTTGTAGTGGCATGTTTGTGGATAGTCGAATCTATAACTAATTGTTCTTTGCACCCCATGTGACCCTGCCTGCATCCCTTCTGTTCTTCTGCAATTATATTGTGATGTTCAATATGTATGTTGATTTTAGTAGTAATTACTGATGTAAGTATTTTGTAAATTGTGGGTAGACACGTGATAGGTCTGTATTGTGAAGGCTCTGGTGAGTACTTAGATTTCGGTATCATATACGTTATGCCCGTTGCAATAAAATCGGGTATGTTTTGATTTCCTAACAATATATCTGTGAAATTCTTTGCTAAAAATTTGTGTACCGTCGTTAACTTTTTAAACCAAAAATTTTGAATTTTGTCTATACCTGGTGACTTCCAATTGTGTAATCTAGCTGTTATAGTTGCAATATCAGTCTCTGTAATCTCTTTAAACTCCATTTCATTTATTGCACTCCATTTCGTTTCTTCTTCTGTAACCCAAATTGCTTTATCATTGTGGTATACCTGTTCTTCCCAAATGCTAGACCAGAATTCTTCTAATAATTCTTTTGAAGGAGTATCTATTTCGTTTTCTACATTTGACTTGGCGTTTGATTTTTGTAAATTCCTATAAAATATTTTTTCATTCATAGCAAACATAGTATTATCATTTTTACGTTGTTGTGCCTTCATATATCTCCTAAGCCTGTGAACCTTAAGTGCTAGTTTCTGCTTTAATGTGTCTAAATACTCTTCAGGTTTTCTATTGTTCATTTCATGTCTAGTGTGAATATGATTATTGTTGAATATAGCTTCGACTCTCCTTGTTAGTTTTTGTGACACCCTTTTATATATTGAGTGAGTCTACCGCAGTCTGCTCTTAATTTCTCAATATCTTTTTCTAGCCTATACTGCCACGGTGGTTTGTTGTCGTCCCTAGCTCTAATGTTTCTGGTGTGATCAGTAATTTTAAAGTTAAGTTCTTCAGCAATAACAACGGCTGTGCAATAAATGAGTGTGTGTACGTCAATCAGTTGAGCGTCATCAGATAAGAGCTGCTTTAATATATTTTCATTAAATAAATTAACTAAGCGGAAAAGTTTAGGGCTATATTTGAGTTTGGGTAATTTTGGACGAGCTGTAGGGTCCATTCCAGAATATTGTGTAAGTGTTGTTCTAAATTTGTCAAGTATTTCTTGTATATAAGTATCTGTTGCCGGGTTTTGATCCATAGCAACCATCTCCATATCATTTTCTAGCGTTAGAGTTATAGATTCGGTTTGTGTGGATGTGTGCAAAGTGTGCGATTGGCTGTACGGCTGAGATTCAATATTGATTTGTGATAAAGTGTGTGATTGTGGTGATTCTGGTATAGTATTTACGTGTGTGATTTGTGTGTCGTTACTAATTCCTATATCATTTTCTGATTCTTCCTGCAATAATTGTATTCGTACTTCTTCTTTTAATTGTTCTATAACTTCTTCAGGTAGAAGTTTATTCCTAACTATAGTTCTTCTCTGTTTTGCTATCCCCTGTTCTGTAACCGTAATTTCTGGATATTGTCGTGTGAAAATTGCATGCAGTTTTTGTCTGTAGGTGGTCAGGTTAGTTTCTAATTTAGTAATGTGGAAATAAGTTCGCATGATGAATAGGTTAACATCTTTGCTCCATTTCATGCGAACTCTTGCTTTACCAGTCTTGGTGGACGCGGGTAAAAAGGTAGATACCTCCCACGCAACATCCAAGGCTGGGATGGGTTGAGCTGTATTAAAACTTGTAATCGGGGGTGACGATGGTATGGATGGTGATGAACTTCTTGAGGGTGTGTACGATACTGTGCTAGGACTGTACGGTTCTACAGGGTGTTTGTCCTGTCCGTCTGTCTGTCACCATCGTCAATGATTTCGGCTGTAATATCTTTGTCGGTGGGAGCCCGCGTGCTCAACTCCTCACCGCTGACGGTTCGCATGCTGAGACACCCAGCGTCAGCCCCAGGTGTGCCCCGGCGATCGCCCCCGGGCAGCGGTCCTAAACGTTTTCTCTTTGAACGTGTCTCCATGTTAAATGGGTTCCCAGAGCCACGTTAGCCACGTCAGTAACTACTCATTCGTGTGTCCGCCCCCCACGTGATTAGGTGTTCAATCAGGACGTGTGGTTGTTTAGGGGGCTTATTATTATTATTCTCTGATGTTTTTATTTTCTCAGCTCTTTAGGCTGGTTTCAGCTACATTTACGGACCAAGGTCAAGTAAATGCAGCGTGTTGTGTGTATTTAAGATGGGAGTGTGTTTTCTTCTTCTAATTGCATGAATTTTCTAACTATCCTACATGTATTTAATATGGCAGCTTTCTGAAGGTTGATATATACGGATTCCTCTAAATCTATTAATTTTAAGCTACGGAGAAGATGGTTGGGGATTATTCCTGTCGTGGATAGAACTAAAGGAATGACATAGACTTTTTCTTGTCTCCATATTCTTGTGATTTCGTCTTTAAGTTCGGCGTATTTGCAAATTTTTTCAGATATTGTTTTTTGTAGGTTGTGGGTATTAGGAACAGCAATGTCTATGCGGTAAGTAATTTATTTTATTTTATCCTGTAGCGTTATATCTGGTCTGTTATAGTGAATTGTTTTATCTGTAAGTATGGCACGGTGATAATATAATTTGTGTGTGTCATTTTCTAGAATAGTTTCAGGTTTATACTTGTAGTAAGGGGTGGCAGAGTTTTGAATGAGGCTGTGTTTAATTGCTAGTTTTTGGTGAATGATGTTTGCGACTTGGTTGTGTCTGTGAGTGTAGTCTGTTTGTGTGAGGGTTGCGCATGCTCCGGTTATATGTTGGATGGTTTCCGGTTGAGTATGACACCTGCGACAATTGTCGTTTATGACGGTAGGGTCTTTAATAATATATTTTCTGTAGTTTCTTGTGTTGATAATTTGATCTTGTATAGCTATCATGAACCCTTCCGTTTCCGGGAACAGGTATCCTATTTTAAGCCACTTATTAGAAGCTGTTAAGTTAACATGCGCTTGTTCGAGATCATGGGGATGCCTACCATGGAGTACTTTCTTTTTCCAGTTTGTAATTTTTTGTTGTTGGGGTTCAGTGTTGGATGTGTCTTGCAAATGTGGTTCACTTAAGTTAAGCGGTGTATAATTAATATCGTTAAATGTTATTGCCTTATGTATATCACTTGTGCGTGCTTTTGAATAGAAAAATGTTTTTAGCCCATTAATTTGTTTTTCCCACAAGTGCTGGATGTCGATTAGGCCTCTCCCTCCATTTTGTCTTTTAATAGTGAGACGTTCAATTGCAAACTTTGGGTGTAGGTTGTTGTGCTTTGTTAGTGTTGTGCGTGTGATTCGTTCTAACTCGTCTATGAATGGCACGTGGAGGCGCAGCGCCGGGGCGTATCCCCGCTGCCTCGAGAAGTCGAGGCGAGGCGGGAAGAGCTCCGGCGCGATCTCAGGGCAGTATGGAGGGAACGACTGTCGCAACCGACGGCCGGGCACGCCGCAATTGCGGCGGTAAGACCCCTCTTTGAGGAGTGGCTAGATCGGCGTCACGGCGTCCTGACCTACCGCATGACGCAGGTCCTCACCGGACACGGAAGTTTCGGGAGGTACCTGTGTCTGATGGGAAAGGAGGAAACGCCTGGGTGTCACCACTGCGAGGGTCGCCCTGAGGACACCGTAGAGCACACGGTGCAAGACTGCCCCGCCTGGGCAGAGCACCGACGTGTCCTCACGGCGACAATAGGCGGAGACCTCTCGCGCCCGGCCTTGGTCGAGGCCATGCTGCGGGGCGAGAGGGAGTGGGAAGCGGTCGCCTCCTTCTGCGAAGCAGTCATGCTTCCGAAGGAGGAGGCGGGCCGCGTGAGGGAGAGGATGGCGTCCTCCCTCCAGCCCAGCCGCAGTGGTAGACGCCCACGGCGTCGGACGTCGGCCGACGATCTCCGGCCACCGTAGGCGCGGGCATGCGGACAGCGAGTAAAGGGCAACTCGCTACCCGACCATGGACCATGCCCGGGTCGACGGCGCGTCGTGTTCCACGCGCGCCTCAAAGAGCGTCAGCAACATGACGAGGCCCCCTCTGCAGAGGGCCGAAGCCCGCCGGGGTCGTGGGACTCATCCCGTTACCGTGGCCCCGGTATGTAAAGGGTTATTGAAGGAACACCGTGGATTTTAGTCAGTAAAAGTCTGACAGTCCCTCCCACCCTGCCCGGAGTGGGAGGACTTATTTGATAATTTTACGATGTTAAAAAAAAAAAAAAAAAAACTGCTCGATATCGGTTTTCGACCATTTTATTATACCAAACGAGTAGGTCAATATTGGTATTGCAAAAGTGTTAAAGGCTTTTATAAGGTACTTTCCCGATAACTGCGTTTTACAAATTGCGTTAATTCGTCTCCGGTATTCAGTATTAAGTGTTTGTTTGAGTGATGTGTGGTCGAGTCCTTTGAGTTGTTTGTATCCTAAATATTTATATAGATCTGTTGGTTCCATAGCTGCTATTGTGTCGGTGTCATTTAATAAATAATTTCCTGGTTTTACTTTGCCCTTAATAATATGTAATGTCCTACATTTATCTAATCCAAATTACATATTAATATCTTGACTAAATGCTGTTGTCGCTTCTATTAGAGTTATCATTTCTCTTTCAGTTTTGGCATATAATTTGATATCATCCATATAAATAAGATGTGAGATAGTAGTTTCTTCTGTATTATGTTTAAAACTATATCCGGCCCGGCAATGATTAAGTGCGACAAAGGGTTTAGGGCGAGGCAAAACCATAGGGGGCTCAGTGAATCACCCTGATAGATACCATTTTTTATATTTATTTGTCTAGTGCTAAGAGTGGAAAAGCGAGTATTCAGTTGAAGTGTAGTTTTCCACTGTGTCATTATAGTGTGCAACAATTCTATTATTTTTGGGTTTATTTTATATATTTGTAAAATGTGTATTAACCAAGAGTGTGGAATGCTATCGAACGCTTTTTGATAGTCTATGTAGGTACAATGTAGGTTTCTATTTTTTGTAGTGGCATGCTTATGGATAGTTGAATCTATAATTAATTGTTCTTTACATCCCATGTGGCCCTGCCTGCATCCCTTCTGTTCTTCTGCTAATATTTTATGATGTTTAATGTGTGCTTTAATTTTATTAGTAATAACTGATGTCAGTATTTTATAAATTGTGGGTAGACACGTGATGGGTCTATATTGGGAAGGCTCTGGTGAGATTTTAGATTTGGGTAGCATGTATGTGATTCCTGTTGCAATAAAGTCTGGTATGTTTTGTTTCCCTAGCACTATATCTGTAAAATTGTGTGCTATGGATTTGTGTACTATTGTTAACTTCTTTTACCAGAAATTTTGAATTTTATCTATACCCGGTGACTTCCAATTATGTAACCTAGCTGTTATAGTTGCTATATCGGTCTCTGTAACCTCATTAAACTCCATTTCATCTATAGCTCTCCATTTGGTTTCTTCTTCTAAAATCCAAGTCGCTTTATCATTGTGGTGTACCTGTTTTTCCCAAATGCTGGACCAGAATGATTCTAATATTTCTTTTGCAGGTGTCTCAGTGTCGTTCTCTATTATTGGGTTAGTGTTAGGTTTTTGTAAATTCCTATAAAATATTTTTTCATTCATAGCAAAGATTGTGTTATCATTTTTACGTTTTTGTGCCTTCATGTATCTTCTAAGCCTGTGGACTTTAAGTGCTAGTTTCTGCTTTAATGTGTCTAAATACTCTTCAGGTCTCCTGTTATTTATTTCGTGTTTAGTGTGAATATAATTATGATTAAATATAGCTTCAACTCTCCTTGTTAATTTTTGTGACCTACAGCCATTAATATTATGTGTGAGTCTACCGCAGTCTGTTCTTAATTTTTCAATGTCTTTTTCTAGCCTATACTGCCATGGTGGTTTGGTGTTGTCTCTATCTCTTGTATTTCTAACGTGCTCAGTGACTTTGAAGTTAAGTTCTTAAGCAATAACAACTGCTGTACAATAAATGAGGGTGTGTACGTCTATCAATTGTGTGTCGTCATACAGAAACTGCTTCAATATATGTTCATTAAATAGATTAACTAATCGGAAAAGATTAAGGCTATATTTAAGTTTGGGTAGTTTTGGTCGAGCTGCAGGGTCCATTCCAGAATACTGTGTTAGTGTCGTTTTAAATTTGTTAAGTATTTCTTGTACGTAAGTATCTGTTATCGTGTTTTGATTCATAGCAACAATCTCTATATCATTTTCTAGCGTAAGAGTTATAGATTCCGTTTGTGTGGATGTGTGTGAAATGTTCAATTGGCTGTACGACTGAGATTCAATATTTAATTGTGAATTAATGTGCGATTGTGGAGATTCAGGTATATGATTGTCGTGCGTAATTTGTGTAATGTTACTAATTCCTATATCATTTTCTGATTCTTCCTGCAATAATTGTGTTTGTACTTCTTCTTTTAACTGATCTATAACTTCTTGAGATAGAAGTTTATTTTTAACTATAGTTCTTCTCTGATCTGCTATTCTCTGTTCTGAAACCGAAATTTCCGGATATTGTTGTGTAAAATGTGCATGTAGTTGTTGTCTGTAGGTGGTCAGGTTAGTCTCTAATTTGGTAATGTAAAAATAGGTTCGCATGATGAATAGGTTAACTTCTTTGCTCCATTTCATGCGAACTCTTGCTTTACCAGCCTTGGTGGACGCGGGTAAAAAGGCAGATACCTCCCGCGCAACATCCAAGGCTGGAGTGGGTTGAACTGTATTAAAACTAGTACTCGGGGATGACAATGGTATTGATGGTGATGAGCTTCTCGAGGGTGTATAGGATACTGTGCTAGGACTATACGGTTCTACAGGGGTGTTTGTCCTGTCCGTCTGTTTGTCACCACTGTCAATGGATTCGGCTGTAGTATGTTTGTCGGTAGGAGCCCGCCTGTTCAACTCCTCACCACTGACGGTTCGCATGCTGAGACACCCAGCGTCAGCTCCAGGTGCGCCCTGGCGATCGCCCCCGGGCAGTGGTCCTAAACGTTTACTTTTTGAACGTGTCTCCATTTTGAATGGGTTGCCAGAGCCACGTTAGCCATGCCAGTAATTTCTCATTCGTGTGTCCACCCCCCACGTGATTTATTATTATTATTATTATAATTAAATAAAAATAGGCTGTTGAGAGCTAGTAGTGTTCTCAAAATCTTGTTCCAGCTTCAATTTCTCACCAACAACAAAACGAAAGACTGAAGCAGACGCGTTGAATTCATTTTTCATAAATTTTATCACCAATAAAATTTATAATTTTTTTGTAAAATTTTCTACTCACTCTTTTCTTTGCATCATAAAAGCTATAAGGTAATTTAATAACATAAATTGAATATAAGAAATTAATTATATTATTGTACAATAAACATATAAATTTACTCCTATTTAATAATTGTTTAGATATTTTGAAACATATAGGGAAAACAATTTACTGCATCACTGTACAACAACGTCATCAGGTGGAGCACGGGACCCATATAGTACCCGTGCTCCACCCAGGTGGAGATTCTAGGTGGAGCACGGGTCCTGCCCCAAAAATACAGAGTTTTTGCTAACACAGTCACAGTATTTGCTAACAAACTTCTTCGAAACGGCATAACCGATTTTTATGAAATTGTTGTATATATTTGGTAGGTCTGATTAGGTCGTACGCTATTTTTCACTAGAAATATTTTATATGGCAAAAAAAGCTTGCCAGGTAAGCTAGCCCCTCTTTGAGGAGTGGCTAAAGAGGCGTCATGGCATCCTCACCTTCCGCCTGACGCAGGTGCTCACCGGACACGGTTGTTTCGGGAGTTACTTGTGTCGGATTAGGTGGGAGGAAACGCCCGGGTGTCACCACTGCGAGAATCGCCCTGAGGACACGGTGGAACACACAGTGGAGATTTGCCCCGCTTGAGCAGAGCTCCGCGGTGTCCTCGTAGGGGCGATAGGCGGTGACCTCTCGCTTCTGGCCCTGGTTCAATCCATGGTCCAGACCAAGGAGGCGTGGGTCACCTCTTTCTGTGAAGCAGTTATGCAAGCGAAGGAGGTGGCGGGACGCGCGAGGGAGAGGCGGGTCTCACAACCCTTGCGCCCCAGCCGCCGCAGGAGACGTTCCGGGCGTCGGGAGTCACAAAGTGACTCCCAGCCACCGTAGGCGCGGGCCAGCGGGCTGCGAGCAATGGGTAGCAAAGTCTGACACACCCTCCCGCTTCGCCCAGATCGGGAGGCAGTCATAGGATGATTTCCCATCCATAAAAAAGCTAGTTAATAGATACTCGTATATAAAATCTTAACTGTAAATGTTAGTTTGTTAGAAATATGAATTAATCTGATCTATAAAATATGATCGCTATCCACTTCCAATAGCTACCCGCTGCGCTAACCGTGCTCTCAACTAAGGATAAACCTCTTAGAAAACTTATGAAGACAACGATATAATCTATTCAATGGGGCTTGCTACTGACAGTTTATTATAACGATCAGTTTCACTTTGATTGGCCTCTCTGTTAACTTTGCTTCGCTGGGTAAAGCTTTGCTTGGTTCAACTTTACGAATAATATTGTTGCTAAACCTTTGGCGGCAGTCTCAATGAAGATTAATATTGATGAAATATTTATTAGTATAGATTTTGTTTTCTTAATAAATTAATGGTGGAATGTGTAGAATGGGTGATTTAAGTATTATTTTTTTAAAGAAAACAAGCTATGTGGTTTGAATTCACATTTCTAGCAATGTTTTTAACGCCTTTCAGCGGTGACTAAGCTGAATATGCTTGTGTATGGAGTGGGTTTACGACAATAGCAAAATGGAGGGGCTTCAAACCCGCGATTAATAATAGTTTCAGAATAAAATGGCTGTGAGTATGGACGGACAGACGGACGGACAGAAAAACATGACGAATCTATAAGAGTTCCGTTTTTTGCCATACGGCTACGAAACCCTATAAACGCAAATTACAATAATTTAAAATAGATATTCTTTCTCTCTTGATTAAAATAGTTTTTCATTTTTTTTGTCGTACAAATAAGTAGGTAAGGTACCAACCTATGCCAAAACGTTATAAACAGACCAATTCCACCGTTGCTTTTACTTTCTGGGTTGGAACCCAGGACACGTTAGTCGTGCCAGTAACTACTGAGCCACCACTGCAGGATCAACCAAGGCTTATTAAATTGTAGAAGGCCTCATTTCTGTGAGAGGAAATGAGCTGTAATTCATCGGTTGACCCAAATCACAGATTACTAAATAGTTACTTCGTAACCCAAATGGAGCTTGGTAGATTTCAAATGCCTTCCTTTTAATACACTGTATTGTAGTGAGAAAAATAAATAAATAATAATAATCATAATCTCAATACTGATATTATAAATGCAAAAAAAATTGTTTCTAGGACAAACCGGTTTTTCTACAATTATTTCCAATGGGTTTTTTCGGGATATTGATTTTTCACATGCAGTTAACCAAAAATGTTTGCTTAAAATAAGTAAACTAAGTAGCTTAAAGCAAAAATCCAGACTCTCCTTTTTTGCAATCGCGTAAAAAGTAGCCTATAACCTTCCTCAAGCTTCAAGCTATTTCCGTTCCAAATTGCATCCAAATCCACCCAGTACTTTCGAAGATTAGCGCGTTCAAGCAAACAAACAAACAAACTTTTCCGCATTATAATATTAAGTATAGATAAGTAATTCAAGGACAATTTTAACTTAGCAGTTGCAATAATATATTGCAATGTATCGTTTTACGTTACCTACAGTCTTTACTCATACAGCAAATATAGTAGTAGTTTAAAGTCGCAAACAACACGCAAAATACAGTTTCCTGAGTCAATAAGTAGAATCCTACAGTTTGTGATTTAGTTGCGAAGTATTAAAATATATCGCGCTAATTATCCGAATTTCTTTATTGCGTTAATTGAGAAGCTTGATAGATAGATATATTCTTTATTGTACACCATAACAGTAAAACAAAATTATGGACTTAACAACAAAAAAGGGTGATACATGCCTTCGCTTTTATATTAATTTCTACGAATCATATACCACATAATTATGTATACTTACTAGTTCTTGAAAAAGGGTCTTGATGGACTGAAAGACAGAAAGACATCGCAGTGATTTTACCAAAGTTCCATTTTTGCTCTTGAAACACAGAACCCCAAAAAACTGTACAGTAAACTTAAATCATTTTTTTTGTACAAAACAAATCCTCTCAACGCTCAAACTGTGCATTTGAAATAATAAAAAATGCAACGCAGAAAAGCACTTTTCACGGGATCTCATAATCTCTTAGCTCATAATATTTTATCGTGCAGTTAGTAAGAGCCACACTAATCTACGGTGCTAAAAAATGCATTCGGACTAAAGCAGATTTGTAACTGTTCGCAGTACACAAAGAAACGTTTTGTCTGGAGCTCGTTAGGAACTTGAAGCAAATGTGCAAGTACCCTGAACTATTGGGAAGTAGCGTTCTAGGATGCAATTAAAATAAACTGAGCATTGGTTAAACGCAATCGATATGAAATAAAACAAATGTCAATTTTGAGTTCGGCTCGTCTTTGTACATATTATTATTTAAGTTCTATCAAAAATTGGCATGAGTAAATGCTTGTTTTGAAGATGTAATTAACACGCCATACCCCTTTTTAGGCTTTAATGAAGATTGGTGAAATTAGTTAAAAAATAAAACAAGTATATAAGAAAAATTAGAGGCTTTTGATAGGATACAATTTTGGCCTCAGAATCTTTATTCAGCTATTTTTTTTTATTTATCTATTGTACAAACCTTGCCCTGACAATACAGAAAACAGTTATGCAATTTGGTGCAGTCATTCGGAAGTTATGCTCGTACCTACATACATAATGGCGATTCATTTTTATTAGGGTTCCGTAGTCAACAAGGAACCCTTATAGTTTCGCCATGTCCGTCTGTCTGTCCGTCTGTCCGCGGTTTAGCTCAAAAACTATTGGTACTAAAAACCAATTATTTAGGGTACCTCCCCTACATGTAAAGTGAGATGATAATTTTTTTTTTCGTCCTTCCCATAGTGTGGGATATTGTTGGATAGGTCTTTCAAAAGTATTAGGGGTTTAGGAAGACCGTTTTCTGATTAAGTAAACCGCTCGTGACTTATCAAGCTTTAAAGTACCAATTTTCGTTAGAGTCAAGTGTCCCTCCCCCTCTATCAACTAAACGGTTGTAGTTAGAAATTCAAATGTCATGGCAGTAGTACCTATATATAACGAATTTTAAAGGAAAACTATCACACATGAGTGGGCTTTACAAGTTTACGAGTAATAGTCGACCAATTGTATTTGCCTCGAAAATTTCGAAAAACTCCATAGAAATGTCGATAGATGGCGCTAAGCGTCCGTTGTATCGCGCTAGTTTCATATTTAAATAAGTCTTATAAAAAAAAACTTTTTAACAAAAAATACCGACTTCCAAAAAACCACTAGGTACAATGTGAAAATAACTTTAATTTAAGAAGATGGTGTCTTTGGATCTGTTTATAATTTATCTAAGTTACAATAGCCTTATGTCAACTTGCTCATCACCTTTTACAAAATATTGCTTTTCCCGATGCAGAGGCGTTAATTGTTGAGGAGTTCTCCTGGTATTTCACCATTCACATTGTGACGACCATAAATTGCTTAGCAACCATTTTAAAGTAATCGAACCGCAACTCGTGAAATACTTATTATTGAGTAGTTCCGGTGGCCATCTGTGATCTTCTTCATCAGTTCCGCTTCACCAAATGGTGCTTTCTGAGAGCAAATGCACAAGTTACTATAAAAAATACCAAAATCGCTATACGATTGCCTTTAAAATTTGAGGATTTCCTTCGATTTCCATGAGATCCCTTCATCAAATTCTAATTTGGTGACAATGGTACTACCTCGAAAGCATACTATTTCAAACGAAAAAATAATTTTCTAAATCTATCCACAATTGACGGAGTGATCGGTGCACATACATAAAAAAATATATATTATAAATACGTGACGAATTGATAACCTTCTTTAGAAGTCGGTTAAAAAACAGTTTCTGTCCAGTAAAATTATAGTTAGTTGTGTTTAAGTAATTAAATTAGTTGAGGATTGTGTCAAACCAGTCTCATTTTTCAGTTTTGTGTAACAATTAGTACTTCTTTTCTAACTAGATGGCGTTGTCGTCGAATTATATCTCACAATGGTTTCGTTACCGCCAAAACTATAAGTAGGTAGGTTTTTGCCCCGACCATAAAGCAAGTGCTGAAACGCCATTCAGTGCGTTACTTCACCTCTGCTGAAAACCACATAAACCCCCTGATCGTATCGGCCGCCCGATACAGACCCTCCAATATTTCTCGGGTTCGTCGCCCGCGTAACGTCCTAGACGAGCCCAAACGACCCCACCACCATCCGACAAGAGAGCAGTAGGGAAACTAGCACTCTTAGAAAATACAGAAATAAAACGCGTTCCATATTCCGGCCTCGCCGACGAGGCCCATCGCGACGTCCGCGTACTTGTAACGGAAACTCTCCCCAACCTTTGCCAAACGAGCCAGCCCGCGATGCTGAGCCAGTATCGATAAATAACCCCTTAAATAATATGGACCCAGCCTGTCCCTTTGCTGCCCTCCACCAACGACCACGCTATGCCGAGGCCCGTACTCCACAGGGAGTGCCCTTAGCGTACGGTTGTTTAAAATATAAATCTAGTTTGTAAGCCCTGGCTGGGGGCCTTTAATTTTAGAGGTCACCACAGGATCGCCCGGTTGAGTAATGACCAGCCTTAGTGTGCTGAAATACGAGTGGCCCTATCAAAAAACAAAAATTGAGTTTTTGTTGATCGCCCGGTTAAGTAGTGACCAGCCTTAGTGTACAGAACTACGAGTGGCCCTACCTAAAAAAAAATAAGTTTTTGAGATTGTGTGTAGAAAAAAAAATAAGTTCTTGAGATTGTGTGTAGAGGCTAGAGATAAAATTGAAATAGTTGAATTGTGAAATTCATAATCAAGTCTCGTTGAGTGTAGGAATTTGGAGATTGAAATAGTAATAATAGAATATATTTAAATTCAAAACACCGGCTATGACAAGTTTTATTTATACAAATCTCTAAAAAAAATTAAAACTTTCCGTGCAAAATTGTCGGATCAGGTGAGGATTTATATTGGAAATCAAATTAGTTAGGTAGTCATGTTTGGCTTTTAGTTAGAGCATGATACGAAACGATCAGTCAGCGAATACGACTCGCACTTGGCTGTTATAAAAACTACGGAACCCTTCACTGCGCGACACACACTTGACCGGTTTTTCATATTAGATATCGATTAACGCAAAATAACAATGGCAAGAGTTACAAGTGTTAAAATGGTCTCAGCTCTCTAATTTTGTGAAAATTATTTATTCAACGTTCCTCTGTCATCATTTTTTTATTACGGGTATTCCCACTCTTGAACTCGATCTCGCTTAATGGTAAGCGATAGATGAGGTGTACGATGGGAAAAGCGAACCCTTCTGGGTTGGATGATGATATGCCTATTTACTCTTGCTTTAAAAGCTGAAATTTTAAAAATTATAATAAATGTAATATTAAAATAAATATAATAAAAAATATTACATTTATTTTTATTTTTAACAGGTAACAACCAAATTATAATAATGAATACACGTTATAGGTCTTGGGTTTTGATCTTTCTATAAGGTTACAGATATGTTATGAAAAATCCACTTAAATGCAGACAGGTTTCGTGTACAACAAATGAACAAAGAATTGAATTTGAATTGAATTTATTATTTTATTTTCGGTGGGAAAATAATCAAATCACTCCTTCCACATTGGGCGGGGTGGAAAAGAGTCAGACTTTTATAGACTAAAAATCTACCTTGTTTCTTCCTTTGCACTTGCATTCCGCGATAACGTTAGAACATTCCTGCAATCCTAAAAATTACCATATAGATTTTTTGTTTATAAACTCGTATTTGACCAGTCTAATTCGCGAGTAATGGTTTATGTGGTTGACGATGGAGAACGCTCGCCTAGCTATTACGTATTGAATCGAAATAATGAAATATGAAATCGGTGTGACATTTTGGTATTAGAGAAAATATTTTTCTCAAAGGAAAAACATTCGTATGGCTTACATTCAATTATGCCTTAATTATGATTGTAATACTTACTCACATCATTTAATTTTCACTATAAATTCATGAAATATAAATTATAACTTCAGAGACGAAAGAACGCAACATTACGCTTGTGCCCGCACAGAAGGAAGCTATAAAAATAAGATGTCGGACTCACCGTTTAAATGAAAAAGAATGGTCCCGTAGGTGAGAGCCAGAGAATTAAACCCCAAGCGTTGGTACAATACACTATCTACGTACGTTATTTAGTCAAGGTACCCTACAGGTATTTGAGGTCGTTGGCTTCTTGGCTTTATAACAAGCACTAAACGATTAGAAACTTAGTAGTCCATGGTTGAGCTTGCTGACTAACTGACAAATCTGTATGGTTCTTTTCTCAAAAGGCTATTATTTTATACTATAATCTGCATAATCTTCATAACCTATAGAAGTCTTTACCTTGATATTTTTCGTCAAAACGTTAAGTTCCTTCAAGTTCTAATTAATAATCTGACAAATGCTTACACTGTCTGAATAGGCCCACTTCAATCTGTGTGCATCTTTCCTCAAAAGATCGCCTCAGACTGTCAACTACAAGGTTTCCATTTAATTTGACCAGTACAGATAGTATATGAACTTCAAAACAGACTTAGACCCCTGAGTTTGTTCCGGTGTTTCTTCTCAGGACAGTCAGAAAAATCCCTCTTCTCAGTAAAATTAAAAAAAAAAAAATCTCTATTGACATTAGGTTCGCGTTTGACCACCATCTCACCTGATGGTAAGAGATGATGTGGTCGAAGATGGAGCGCGCTTACCTAAAAGTAACCTATTCACTCTTTACTTCAGGAGCCCTAGATTATAGCTATCGGGAAACACAGACTCCGGCAGGGAATTCCACTCCGTAGCCGTACGCACAATGAAAGTATTCACAAAACGTTTTGTGCGTATGGGTGGGATGTCCACCATGTAACGATGGCGCATCGCCGTTTATCTCGTAGTCCGATGATGGAACGGGCTTGGCGGAATTGAATTGAGTGATAAAGATCACTTATCACAAAAAAGATAGTATATAAAGATAGATAGAAAATCTTACATTAGTCTTGCCAAGGGGTATGATAGGCAGTCGCTTCATATACAACGTGTAATTTAAAGGGTATATACATACCAAGGCCATGGCTTCTTTGGATGATAACAAACAATATGGCAAGGGTTTTGTAATCCTAAGTCTACGTGTGTAGAACTTATTACAAATTCCAATACACTGATACCAGAGACCGAATTTTTCAAATTAAGAAGAACGAAAAGAATTATCGTGTTATTAGCAAGTGACGTGGAAAGTTATTGACCCTCGTAGTGCCGTGACACGTTTGTTATGATTGGTATTCAAGAAATATATGAAACCAATAATTTGGTATCAATTCTTTGAGTCAGTTATTTTGTGCTGAAACTTTGCATAGAGACTCCATACCAGATGTTGTCTTCAGCCCTTTTGGATAGATATGGGGTTTCCGTTACACGTTGTATACACTGGCGAATAGAATCGATGGGCCATTTGTCAGGCACTGGGCTGCTAGGCATGTGCGCACAGGCGTGCATGTCGCCAATTAAATTGATGTTGTGTTTTAATTTATTGTACTAACAATAGGTTAAGTTTTTTACTAACACTCTATGGATCAATGGTCTGAAATAAATAAATAAATAAATATAAAATACACACCAGTAGATACTCAGCTGTATCTGGGTAGACTAGAAGTTGAAAAGGCTAAGCACGTGTTGACGATAACTAGTATTAAATTGTAACGTTATTACATTTAATCAAGATTCTCATTAACCTGACACAAAATATCATACAACTTCGTCTTGTTTATTACCACGGGGTCTCCCTATAGACGCGGAATAGATAGCAAGGAATCATCTCCGGGGACAGTACCAATTATGAAACAATTTCGAATAAGCCAAACTGGAAGTAATATCGATTTACAACCATTACTGTAATATAAGGTATATTACAGTAATGGATCTAAAGGATCTCTTATTTGATTTTTTATATCGGTTTTCACAGTTATGTTATATTATACAGATATCATAAATATGTAAGTCAATCTATCTGTTAGGTTTTCATAGCCCATCCGCTAAACCTTTACCATTTTATTAAAACGTTATTTTAAAAGTCATCTTAGAGAGAAATAGGCACTGCTGGGGTTGGGTGAATGTTCTAACGAGGTACCGCAACCCCGGCATTCAAGGGCATTCGAAAAAAACAGGGTGGAGTCAATGGAAGTCTGAAATAATGATTATACAAAAAAATGGCCAAGTGCGAGTCGGACTCGCCCATGAAGGGTTCCGTAGTAACTATAATAAATATAACATACTTAATAAATTTATTAGAAAAAAAAGAACAAAACCTTACAAATTTCTTAAAACTAGCTTATTTACAATTTTTACAACTACGCCAAATAACTTTGTTTTTCATAGTATTTGTATGAATTACAAAGTGGTCTTTATTAATTTTTAACATAAATTTTTTACACTTTATAGACTTAAATAAAAAACCCTAAACTACATATATACATCTAAAAATAAACTAAAATATGGCATCCAGAAATTCGTGCGCATCGCTGTCCACTGGTAATGTGCCCAAAAGACTGGCGGCATTGCCACGTTGTATGGCAATGCTTAACCTCTGTCCAAGGTAAAAGCCAGCCCTTGGGTCACGCGAAGTGTCAACTAGGCGTTTGGATAGATCTTTAAATAATCTGTGAGCACTCGGACCCCACGACCCCAAGGTTTCAACCCCAAACGGCTCGAAAATATAACTACCAACAAGGTTATTATATTTCCGCCGCTTGAGGTTTTCAGCAGCCGCAGCGGCAGCGTCAGCACAGCAAGACGAGCTAGGAAGATGGGATGGCGCAAGAGTATCGACACAAGTTGCGTCCCACACTAAAGGCCTACCCATCTTCCAAGGAAATAAAGACATGCCGTCCGGTCTTTTGCCATCGTCGCGTGCCAGGCCATTGGGTTCTAATACAGCTGGAACGCCGACAGTGACAAGAGCTCGTCGGATAATGTCGTTAATATTCGCGTGCCGTGCTATGCGACCCGCACTGCGGCCGCATGAAAGGCCGTGGTGACCGAGGCTGTTGACAACTTCGCCGCAATGGCAGCGATGAGCAGAACAACATGGAGCACCTAATCGAAGGGAAGCAGCGAGGCGGAATGTAGTATCATCGAACAAGGTGCCTATGTTCGATGACGGTAGTGCGTGAAGCCAGAGACCCGACTCCCATTCACCCACAGCCAGCAGGCGCGCACGATCTGCAGCCGAAGTAGATGTGGCAATAAGGTCACTCTGAACTGCTCTACAGAGCGGCTCATCCCACCGCCTCTGAGATGATGGATTGTCGGGTGGATTTAGGTTCGGGCAAGCGAGTTTCCAGGTATCTATAGCCTCGGTGAAGAACGGCACATTGAAATCAACCAGTGACTGAGCTAGGATATTCCTGATTAATTTCTCAGTGCCGTGTACCGAGGACATAAAAGCCGGTAGACTGATACTAGTAATTTTGCGGATGCCGAGACCACCCATACAAATGGGAAGAGTAGCTTGTGCCCAAGCTCGGTCATCCAAAGCCACATTTAAAATTCCTGTCAGAGTTTGGCGAATAATTTGGTCCATTTTTTCCAAAAGGTGAGGATGATGCCATAGATGTGAAGAACGAAGAAAGTACATTAATTTAGGTCCAAAACAACAGTAACGAATTAAGGTGATGGCCGAATGCATATTAATTTGGTATAATCTGTCCGAGATGTCATTAAAATTTTGTATTTTTTCCTTGACAAAATCGGGAAAGGAATTCTCATTAATTGGAGACCCAAGAAGACGAAGAGAACTTTTTTCCACAATTTGGATATCTGGGGCTATTGCGTTGAATTTTGAAAGTGTCAGTTGTCTGTCAGTACTGTCGGATATGAATAGTTCACACTTCGAAAGGTTGAGGTCCAATCCTATGGAATGGAGTTGATTTATTAAAAACTGTATATCATCTAATACTGTGTCTACATCGCCTCCCAGGGTTCCATCATCGAGATACCAGACATTGAATTTGGAATTTAGCTGTCGAATGATTGGATGAATGGCTAAACTAAAGATCGCTGGCCCGAGGGGATCACCTTGTTGGCAACCAACAGCTGATTCCAAAAGGTTTTCCTTATAAAGCAATTTGGTTGGATGTCTGTAACATTGCCAAAGAAAACTAAAAATTTGTGGTACTTCTTTTTTAGTTTCTGCCAACAAAGCGTCCCTATTGACTGAATTAAAAGCATTTTTGATGTCAACCTTCAAGATGACCTCTCCTTTACCTGAATTTAAATAGGTCGTCAAGGCGTGTACGGCAAAGTAAGTATTACAAAGTTATATTTGCGGTTTTCGAAAATATACTGTATCTCAAAAACTGCTGACTCGGTCTCGTTCAAACCAATTTTGGTTGAAAGTTTACGTTAAGATCTACAACATATGGTTTTTTTTAGATTTTTCACTTCATTATTATAGAAGTTAGAGGGGGGACACACATTTTACCACTTTGGAAGCGTATATCTTTTAAACGATTATCTTTAATAAAAAGTCATTTTAGAAACCATAATGTCATTTTTAAAGACCTGTCTACAAATACTACACACGTATAGGTTTCATGAAAAAAAAAAAATTCAGTTTCAGTTCCATGTATGGGGAGCCCCCTTTATTATTAATATTTTTTAAATTTTCTCTTAAAATTGGAAAGCGGTTTATAGAGTACATCTATCTACCAAGTTTTACATGTATAGTCTTAATAGTTTCGGAATAAAATGGCTGTGACATACGGACGGACGGACAGACAGACAGACGGACAGACATGTCGAAACTATAAGGGTTCCGTTTTTTTCCATTCGGCTACGGAACCCTAAAAAATATGAATGAAGTTGCGGGTAAACAACAAGTAAAAAAATATTGCAGTGAATTACAACAAAAAAAATTATTCAAAAGTGCTACCCAAAAAAAAAACAAACGTTTTAAAGCCAGAACCGTTCTCGACTGCCAGGGCTAACAAAACAGGATGATTTATATTAATTTTCACAAAAAAAAAAAACACAAGTCAAAAACTTGAACTGCACAAAAACAGCTTCACCGTAAAATTTCGGGGCGACTTTTATTCCGTCCATTTATACTGTATTATTTCCGGGAACGAACTCGGAAATGTTTCACCGGCATTGTTACAATGAGATGTTGTCGTCTCGGGGCTTGAAATTTAGTGCTAATGTAGGCGTTTTAGTTATGGTTTAAGCTTATCAGGCCTCTCCGCTTTGACTCCGTGTTCGAGGAAATTTAGAAGACAGGTTTTGTAATCAGTTTTATTTAGAGTGTGTATTTCTTGATTGTATCAGAGGCTGGCGAAAGATCTGAGAGAATGTGTAATTTTAGTGTAGAATATATCGCGGTCCTTTGAGGATTAAGTTATGTGAGCGAATATGTTTTGATCTGATATTAATGGAATTTATACTAAGTGCTTTTCGTCACACGTTGGTGTTGGAAAATATATAATAATAATAGAGTATATTCAGTTAGAATTACACTAATATTTTTATTATTATGTTGGCTATAAAAATGGCTATCGTATTTCGTGCGCTAAGTATTGGTATCAGCTATATTATATTCTCCTTCCACAATCCTCTTTCACTAATTTTTGATATTCGACATAAGGTGCATCCCGTGAGGATCTGATAAGGACTCAATATTTTTTTTAAATATAGCAGTTATCTAGTTTTCCCATGTTGTATCTTTAAAACAGTCCTGATCAGAACTAATTTAGCAGTTTCCATACAGCTATTGTTGACAGTTTATGTTCAGTTTTATTTTTTTCGGTTGGATTTTAGTACACTGTGCATAGTTCTTAATGAAATAAGCATTGCATTGGAAGATAAAAAAAATTGTCGACCAGTATTGTCCTAAAATATTCGTTTGTGATAGATTTCCGCAAGTAATGATAATAATTGATTCCAGGCCTGTATCCACGTAATTTGTAAATAGGTTACACCAAAAATTAGAATTATTCATTTATGTCGTTCGGACAATATTTACAAGAGATTCCCATATTACTTTGAGATTATCACTTCCGAGATTATATCTTCAAAATAATAACCATTGTTACTACATAACCTTATAATGATAGCACCTAAGAAACATACCCCCGTAGGAAAGTACTTTAATAAGACCGCAGTACAGCCCACACTCGTAAATTTTATACGTCGAATTGATAGATAGTATAAAACCATGTTACGACGACAATCGAAGTTTAACGACCGACTCGGGATCAGCACGTAACAGAATAGAAATAAAAATCATTTTTAAATCCATTGCCGGATTACTAGACCGCAATTAGGAGTAGCTAAATTTTTTTCATTAAAAACACGCAATGCATTAAAAATAAATAAAATTGAATGCTTTTAGGAATGTTGTATTAGAATCATTTAATTATGAAACATTTTTATCATGGTCTACTGAAATAAACGATAGCCATAAAAAAAAATTAACTTGAATTGGACAGTAATTGCAAAATGATTTGGATGATCTTTAGATATTGAGCATATGAGGAGTTCTTAGTCGCATAGTAGGATTTATTCTAGAAATAATAACCTCAGGAACACCAAAATTTTACGGCACTTAACTGTTTAGACAACAGCTCAGTCTAGCTTAGTTCATATACATTAAACTAGAAGGGAAATGAGGACGCGAGTTTGAACCCGTTGGGTAATATTACAAGACGGAACTTTATACAGAGGAGAACTTGTTTGACTCCTAAAATATCTCGTAAAGTAAGAAACTACGAAGCAACTTGCGAAGGATCTAATTTCAGTAAAAGGAAAATATAGTTTGTTAAGAGCAATAAAACGGGGCATACGTTCGTGGATGTATTGAAATATCTGGTAGGGGATGGAAGAACTTAGAGTGCAGCTGTGTTTCGTCCCACACAAGTTGTAAAAGCCTGTGTGAAAGTTATTGGTGCATGGCTTATAGGCGGTAGACCGGCACGTAATATGGGTTGCCTTAGTTAACAACAGCTCCACAAAGGTTAATTGAAAACTAGAAACCTCTTAATTACACACTCAGTTTAGATATAGCATTGGTAGTATACGGGGTATTTTAGAATAACAAGATTGTATTTAACGGACATTTAGTAAAGGAAGATTGTAAAAATAAATATAGCATCAATGAAAAATGCATGACACTCTTTGTAAAGTTCTATTCTTGAGATTATTGCTCTACTGTAAGAAGGTAAATAGATACAAAAATACTCTAAACTATGATTACAGATAGCTGGGTACTAATGTTATAAAGCGGGAAAGTTTGCTGGTTTTCGAGTATTGATACCTTTTTTTGTCAAGTTTATTTGCAGACGATAGCACTGCTATAGTAAAATGTAAGGACCCAAATACTTATCAACTTGACATTAATAATACACTTACTGACATAATCAATTGGCTTAATATGAATAATTTGATAATAAACCTCAAGAAAACTAAAGTGATGCATTTCCACCAAAGAATTGAAACACCAAAAATGTGTATCAGCTACAATCGCACTGAGATAGAAGAAGCAAAAGTAAGTGTGTTTTTAGGTTTACATATTGACAATAACCTTAATTGGAAGGCTCATATAGAACAACTATGTAAAAGAATAAATAAATCTGCATATGCGCTTTTTCAACTGGCCAGAAAAGTTAATATAGACGCGTTACTTGTTTCTTACCATGGTTTAGTAGCCTTACTCCTCAGGTACGGAATATTTTATTGGGGTAATTCCCCAGATAGGGAATTAATATTTAAGGCACAAAATAGGTGCATTAGAGGCATGTGTGGTCTGAAAACAGATGACAGTTGTGTACCATACTTTAAAGCATTAAAGATACTTACTCTACCGGCGATATACATATTGGAAACCAGTGTCTTCGTCAAATCAAATCCCAACCTTTTTGAAATCATTACAACGGTATGAAATGTTCCAATTCGTAAAAAATACAAAAATTGTTTCAGTAATTATAAGTGCAGGACTGTATTATTAAGGAAAAGTGTCTTGGGTATGGCTCCACGCATTTATATCAAAATTCCAAATTCCATAAGGGAATTAAATTTGACACATATTAAGAAAAAAATGCAATTACTCTTAATCAACAAATGCTATTATTATACCATTGACGAACACTTAAATGACGAATTAATTTAGTACCAAAATTATTAATACTGTAATTTTTATTATTTGATATGTTAATTCTGTTGACTTTTAATTATTTGACGTTTTAATTAATTGGCATTTTGATTATTTGATATTTTAATTCCGTTGACTTTCAATTATTTTACGTATTTGTCGTGGATTGATGGCGCTATGGTGCGACGGGCAGCGCCATCTAACAATTAATTTGGTGTACTAATAAATCGTTACCGGAAACGCAAGCGGAGCCCTTCCGCTTGGACACGATCGTCGGTAGAAGGGATGTAGCGAGGACTGGCGGGAGGACGGAGTGATATAGTCTACCTCGGACAGTCTTGGCAGAAGCTCAGTACCAACGCACGTGTTTGTTTCAATGTTGTGAAAAACCGTTCGTAAAATAAAGTTATTTTGATTTAAATTATCTTTCGTTCGAGTACCCAAGTCAGTGCCCACATTTACCTAGAACTATGTCGGATCGTGATGAAGACCCGATGTTTCGCATCTCGGCCACCCCTGATGCGACATCAGAAGTGGGATACACTCGAGCTGAAGAAAATCAAGAAGTATCGCAGAATGGAGCCATGACGTCACGGTGTGACGAGAACTTACTTCGTACGCTGCTGGCTGCTCAAAATCAGAACATGAAATCCCTGATAGAAGCCATCAAGGGCCCGGCAGGTACCAAGCATATTTCTTTGCCTGAATTTGACCCGGATATGCCGGATGTAGACGCACGTGCCTGGTGTATTACTGCAGACCTGTGCCTATCGGAAGTACCGCTTCAAGGAAGTGCCCTGATCATCACCTTAAGCAAGGCTCTGAAAGGAAGTGCTTCACGTTGGTTGGCGCAAGTATCGTTTGCGGGTATGACATGGGGTGACTTCAAAAGCTTGTTTTTGTCCCGTTACGATTGCGTGGACACACCAGCCGCTACTCTTGTCAAAATGATGAGTAGCAAGCCCAAGGAAGGTGAATGCTATGCTGCATACGCCGCCCGGTTGTTGTCTACCCTCACATCACGCTGGCAAAACATGAGCGCTGAGCAGATAGCCATATCTACGGTGCTTGCTCATATGGCGCAATTTGATGGGCGTATACAGAGGTTGGCGTTTACTACCGAAGTAAGCAACAGGAACAAGCTGCAGTGTGAACTTCAAGCGTTTTCGTTTTTGAAAAGGAAAGCTTCGATGGGCAACTCGACCGAGGCTGCTTCAGATTTCAAGCGATCGAAGTTTCAGTCGGCGACGGTGAAATGTCACAACTGCGGTAAAATAGGCCACCGAGCGTCCGATTGCCGTTCCAGAAGTGAGGTCATAGGCAAGGCAACCAATGCTGCCACTTCAGCGTCAAGCTCTGCGGGACCGAAGCAGCGTTCGGACAGCATCTGTTTCAGATGCGGCAACGCCGGACATTTTGCTACGAAATGTCCACGTAGCAACCGTGGAGGCGCCGGCGCGGCAGGAAGCCCAAGCAGTTCCGGAGCAGCGCCTGCAGCAGCGACGAGCAACGAGAGGCGTGTTGAAGTTTGCTATGTTAGCAATCCCAGCGGTACGCTGATGAACACTGGTGAGTCATATCCATTTTATTATGATTCTGGTGCCGAATGCTCTCTCATCAAAGATTCTGTTGCGTCAAAGCTTAGTGGCAAGCGTGTAAATAACATTGTCAACTTGACAGGTATCGGTCATGGTAGTGTGCAAAGTACCCTACAAATTTTATCTGAGGTTATGATTAACGATTTACGATTAGAGATATTATTTCATGTTGTTCCCAATAGTTGCCTTAAAAATGATATTTTAATTGGTCGTGAGATTTTAGATCAAGGATTTAACGTTAGTGTGACGTCTGATAGTATTGTTTTGTGTCGTAATAAGGTTGTTAGGTTATGCGATGTGTCAAATAAGCTCGGAAACGATTCCAATTGTCATATTGTTTTCGACAAAGTTGATGCAGACATTCCGCTAGTATTTCGTTCTCAATTAATTGATCTTTTGTCAGAATATTCTTCTTCGTTTTCTAGTGGTGTTTCTAGATCCCGGGTAACAACAGGTCAGTTGCAAATTAGGCTTGTAGATCCTAGTCGTACAGTTAATCGTCGTCCTTATAGGCTTAGTGCTAGTGAACGCGAAGTTGTTACTGCTAAGGTTCGTGAATTAGAGGAAGCAGGTATTATTAGACCAAGTTGTTCACCTTTTTCTAGTCCAGTGTTACTTGTTAAGAAAAAGGATGGTTCAGATCGCATGTGTGTCGACTACAGGGAGCTGAATGACAATACTGTGTCGGATAGGTTTCCAGGGTCGTTGATAAAGGATCTTGTATCTAGGTTAGATGGTGCCATTTTTATTCAAAAGATTAATGGGAAACAACATGTAGTCGCTTATTATAGTCGTCGTACGTCTCCAGCTGAATCGAAGTATCATTCATTCGACTACGAAACGTTAGCAGTCTTTAATGCCATAAAGCATTTTCGACACTATTTGCTAGGTCGTAAGTTCACCGTTGGAACGGACTGCAGTTCTGTTAAAGCCTCTAAAAATAAAACTGACTTATCTCCACGATTTCATCGTTGGTGGGCCTACATGCAGTCATTTGATTTTGATATTGTTTATCGTGAAGGCAGTAGGATGAGCCATGTGGACTTTCTTTCTAGAAATCCCCTCCCGACACCTAAAGGGACATTCACACGGGTAGAACAAAAGCGTGTCGATTTAGCTGAGCTTTCTAGTAACTGGTTGCAAGCTGAACAGGAAAAGGACGAAGAAATCAGTAAGATTGTGTCTGATCTTCGTAATGAAGTTTTTCCAGAGGAAACTCGCAAAACTTACGAAATTCGTAAAAATACTCTGTGCCGTAAGATTCAACGTAACGGTCGCACTCGTTGTTTGCATATTGTACCAAGATCTTTTAGGTGGTCTGTAATTAATAAAATTCATGAGTCTGTCATACATTTGGGATGGGAGAAAACTCTCGAAAAGATTTAGGAGCACTATTGGTTTGAAGGTATGTCAAAATATGTGAGAAAATTCGTAGACAATTGTATCACTTGCAAAATAGCGAAGCCCCACTCTGATAGAGTTCAAGCAGAACTTCACCCCATTCCCTAGTTCAATATTCCATGGCACACAATTCATATTGACGCTTTTGGTAAACTGTCTGGTAAACGACGTCAAAGAGTACGTGTTTGTCATCATAGATGCTTTTACCAAATTTGTTTTGGTCCGTCATTCGCTTAATATCGATACTAACAGTAGTATTCAAGCTAATAAGTTCTGTATAGCGTTGTTTGGTGCGCCGAAGCGCATAATAGCTGATCAGGGTCGTTGTTTCGCTAGCAAAGAATTTTCCAATTTCTGTACTTCTAACAATATAGAGTTGCACTTGATAGCTACTGGAGGTAGTCGTGCGAACGGTCAGGTCGAAAGGGTAATGAGTACCCTGAAGAGTATGTTGACAGCTGTAGAGACTAGTCGTGACCGCTCTTGGCAGGACGCTTTAGGAGAGGTTCAGTTAGGTATTAACTCTACTATTAATAGGGTGACTAAATCTAGCCCTCTCGAGTTGATGATAGGAAAGGTAGCACGGCTGCTTGGTTTAGTGACCGCTGATGATGATTTGAATGACGTTAATTTAGATGAGATTAGAGAGCAAGCGACACTGAATATTGAGAAAAATGCAAATTATGATAAAAATCGATTTGATCAAAGTAAGGCTCAAGTTTCTAAGTTGGCTATTAATGATTATGTTTTGATAGAAAATGAGGAAAGGAATCAAACCAAATTAGATCCTAAATTCAAAGGTCCATTTAAGATTATTGATGTGTTAGACGGGGATAGATACCTACTAAAGGCGCTTGACTCTAAGCGAACATACAAATACCCCCATGACCGTGTGAGGAAGATCCCCGACCACCAAGTTCCCCGAGAATTAGACGTCATAGCTGATGACAGTGGTAGCGAAACCACATCTGATTAAGAATGGCTTGTATACTCATACTCGAAACTCTAGACCGCACCTCATGAGTAACATGTGGCGATGGGTCTACAAGGAATCGTTGGTGCGATTTCTGTCTGTGTTGGTGCACAGAGCGCTTCATGTGTTGGTGCACAGAGCGCTTCATGTGTTGTAGCACATGTTGCGTGAGATTTTTGAGAGTCGTTGGTGCGATTCTTGTCCGTGTTGGTGCACGGAGCCCATCATGTGTTGTCGCATATGTGGCGGCAGATTTGTAACGAATCGTTGGTGCGATTCGGGTCTGTGTTGGTGCACAGATGATAGTGAAAGTTTCATGAGTTGAGTATACATTGCTTATGAATCATGGTAAATAGTGACAGAACTGTTAGAATTACCTTGTTTAATCTTTTTAACTTGTTGGTCGGATCTTTTTCCAATTAATGATATTGTGCAGAAAGCACTGTGTATGTAAGCTTAATTACAAGGCATTTTGTGTCATGAAAGTTGATTACTGTACCTAGATTTAGGAGAAATAAGGTACCAATGAGAAACTGCTACCTTTGTTTCTATTGGCAGGATAGCCGAGCTAGTTTACTCTCTGAGCATATTTTGTCCACACCTACTGACTACACCCGAGGACGGGTGCTAGTCAGGGATGGCCGTGTCGTGGATTGATGGCGCTATGGTGCGACGGGCAGCGCCATCTAACAATTAATTTGGTGTACTAATAAATCGTTACCGGAAACGCAAGCGGAGCCCTTCCGCTTGGACACGATCGTCGGTAGAAGGGATGTAGCGAGGACTGGCGGGAGGACGGAGTGATATAGTCTACCTCGGACAGTCTTGGCAGAAGCTCAGTACCAACGCACGTGTTTGTTTCAATGTTGTGAAAAACCGTTCGTAAAATAAAGTTATTTTGATTTAAATTATCTTTCGTTCGAGTACCCAAGTCAGTGCCCACATTTACCTAGAACTATGTCGGATCGTGATGAAGACCCGATGTTTCGCATCTCGGCCACCCCTGATGCGACATATTAATTATTTGACATTTTGATTATTGGACATTTTGATTATTTGACATTTATTGGCACTTTAATTACTTTGACATATTTTTTTGCCTTAGATATAAATAATTCTTCACTTAGATCTGACATAATTATTGGTTAGTGTTTAATTTATTAAAATGTAATACTAAAATAATGCATGATATTTTTACAATATTTGGAATAACGATACTCGCAAGGATTTGCAAACCGCATTTGTACGCCTCCTGGCATAACATAGCGCTCTATTTATAAATATAAGATCTGTACTTTCTACCTATGTTAACAAATTAATAAATAATTTCTAATTTCTATTGCTGTTCCTTCAGCTGCTCTTAAGTTCCGGGGCTGCGGTATCTCGTTAAAACCTTCCCGCAATCCTGGCAGGCAATGGCCCTATGGGGCCCCGTTACCGGTGCTGACAGCTCCTTGAGGTGCGCGCGAAACACGACGCGCCGTCAACCCGGGCCTGGTCTTTACCGAACGGTGAGCTACCCCTGCTCGCCGTCCGCAAGCCCGCGCCAACGTGGCCGGAGATCGGCTCGCGATTCCCGACGCCCGGGGCGTCTCTCGTGGCGTCTGGGGCGTGAGGAAGAGAGTTGGCTCTCCCTCGCGCGTTCGGCCTCCTCCTTCGCTAGCATTACTGCTTTGCAGAAGGAGGCGACAGCATCCCATTCCCTCTCGCTCCGCACCATGGTCTGAACCAGGGCCGGGTGCGAGAAGTCACCGCCACCGATCGCCTCAACGAGGACACGGCGAAGCTCTGTCTCAAGCGGGGCACACCTCTTCCGTATGCTCCACCATGTCCTCCGGGTTGTCCACACTATGACGACACCCGGGCGTGTCCTCTCGCTGAATCTGAAACAGGTACCTCTCGAAACAGAGTCTTGATACCTGGGGCTTTAAAACAGCAATCAAGATTTTAGAGTCCTAAATCTGCTGGCGGAAGTCTTAATCATACCTCTTAACTAACTAAACCGCGGTACGTCTCTTATCCTTTTATACTTCGTCAAGCGACACAAAAAAAGATCAAAATAAACACGAGCTTTAACTCCACTCCCATTGCCAATGATACACGTACAGTCAAGTTAAGAAATATACGTGACAATTTGATACTTCCCAGTGTGCTTCTACATGAAACACCCATTCCATCAGTTGTAAACAATGCATGTACCTGCAAATTGCAAACCACGTCCCTAGACATAACCCAGACTCACAGAATAATAAGCAAATGGAGCGACAGCTTAAATCTCTACGACGAATATTTAAAAAGTAAACAATCAAGCTTTTCATGACTATGTTGGGTTTATAATGAAATAATGATGTTTATTTTGCAAATACGCAATAAATATCACTTTTTACATCATTCCATCACATCACTCATACACCACACCCCTTCATGAAACAATTCACATCACTTACCTACTTCACACTTACATAACAGTGCAAGCATTTGTCAGTTATTGCGTAGCTCAACTTTAGGAGCTTTTAGTTTCCAGTCTATCCGAATTTAGTTGAGTACCTGAGTAGGCCAATGCCTATCTGACATCCACAACCCAGTGAATGGATAACGTAACGTATACGTAACTACATACTTTCAAAGTGCAAATAAATGTATTGAGTATTGAAAGATTTCATTTCAATGACAAGCGGTACTAACGGCTTAATGTCCTTTCCGAGGCATAAATAAATTCGTTTAATAGAAGATATACAAATATACATGGACCAACTCCAGTATACATTGTTTTACCAAAAATATTAACATGTTTCATTATTCAGCTTGTAATAAAAGCGATAGTAAAATGACGAACTTTAATTATTTTTGTTTTGAGGTTGTTAGTATGGCATTTCCTTTATTTATCTTTGTATTAAACTTTGATTAGCCAAAGTTATAACGATTTATTCGAGAAACTTGGACCAATTTTCATAACATTTTTTATAAAATAAATATGATTAATTTAAACGTATAAGCACTCCATTAATAATTTCCTCCGTGCCAACACTCGGCTGTATAACTTTGTACCGCCATAATTTACTCACCAAGATTTTTATTCAATTACTTAGACACTCTGCATTCTGTTGACTGCAGAGTTAATATTTCATAGTTTGTGACACTTTGTGTTAGGAACAGAATTTATTTCTTTTTTTAGGGTTCCTTCAGTAAGCTCAGGACGTTTTTATTTTTTTGCTGATTGGTTTTATTTTGTTAGATCTTGCTGTACTAAGAAAATAATGATGCACTTTTTGTATTGTTTACTCACTTGTTTATTTTTTGTGGGGAAAATCATCAAATGTCTCGTCCGACTTTCGTTGGTGCAAAAGGGGTATCAGAGTTCTGTTGACTGAAAACCTATCCTGTTCCTTCAGTTGTATTGCGTTCTGGTGCCGTGATATCTCGTTAAAACATTCCCGCAACCTAGGCCCTATCGAGCCCCGTGTCTAGCGCAAACTACTATTTGATCCACGCCTGGGATACGACGCGCTGTCGATCGTTGAACGGTGAGCAACGACTGCGCCTACGATACCCTACACGAGTCCGGCGACACAGCGATGACGCTCGAATGTGACTTATCAAATCTAATTAATGGATTATACATTTAAAAACTGAATATTTATTCACAATATTTATTCTAAATATTACAACTTGTATGAATTACAAAAAGTTCATTCATAAATAAATAATATTCGTGAGTACACCCTACATATTAAAAATAAAATGTCATACCATAATTTTATCAAGCTATGATTCAAAGAATATGTTTTAAGTAATTTCCTTTGGGGATATTGCTCGTTTTATATCTTGTAAAGCTATGAAGCATATTTCTTTGCATGCCAATATGTCGTTATGAATCAATTATTTTAGGCATGGAAGCACATGGATATATGAGTATGAGATTTTAGCAAATTGACGTAAAATGAGATACTAAGTTATATGTCAAAAGCACCCCACCTCACTTACGGAAACGTATACATTTAATTTATAATACTCTGAAGAATATTCAGGAAGAATATAGCTTGTCATAAAATTATTTGTAGAAAAAAACTTGCTTTAATATAATATCAGGTTTTCGCACTGTGATCTATTCATTATACATAATGAATAAATCACAGTGCGAAACCTTATTGTGCAACTCATAATATACACTGCCCACATTTATAAAAACAGTATCTATACAATGAGTGATCTTATCGTACAGTGCAATCTCTTACAGATAACCTTTGGACGGTCCGAATGAGAGGAGATAGATATAGGGCTGTCAGTGTATAAATATTAAAAATAAGAAATAGTAATATAAAATCTTCTTTTCAGTCGTACACTCTTAACAGAGTGATCATGGTCATATTCATGATTTACTGGGTGTGTCACCATCGCTGATGTACCTCTTGCTAGGTAAGCAGTTTTTGCAATGAGCGCCACTTTTGACTTTTGTTTTTTGGCATTGCGGGAGTGATATAAAATACTTGCTAACAATAGCTTAAAATATATACTATATATGGTTCTTTAGGGTTAGTTGTGTGTGCCTAGCTAGTAGTAGAAAAAAGAAATAGTGAAAGGTAATGCTCCTTTACCATTAACATTAAATATTTTCTCAATAGTCGTCGACAGAAATATTCAGTCACGTACAAAAATTCTTAAGGAAATAATTGGTAGTTGATGCTCAAGCGACTACACCGGCCACAAATTTTCAGTAGGTATTATGTCCTCATAGCAGAATTTATTTCACCAAACCTTGGTCCTTCATATCCATAAAACTTGTATATATTACGAGTGAATACTTCACTGCAGGCTTTTACACTAAGTTTAGTAGTTAAACAGCACACTATACGACTAAAAGTACCCATAATTTTGCCAACAAAATGAACGCCGGTGAAAGCCCTCTAAAAACTAAAACAACTATAATATACAACGGTAACCCGAAAAAACTTAAAACTGAAAGTTTAACACTTTCGCTACCCAAAAACTAACATCGTTCTATTTTTGTTTTTGTAACTAGACCAAACTCGAGTTAAATGAAAAGATTTTTTTAAATTGAAAGTCATACATTTTATAGTGGTTATCTGTAGCATAGTCTCGAATTTAATATAGACATTTCTCACTTATTCGCCACTCAGCAATCCAACACATTTCTACTTTATAATAATTCCTAATATCTTCCCACTTGTAGGATATAGACCCCATTTGTATAACAGTGAGTGAGCCATAATTTAACACGCAGTTGATTGTCACATTTCTTCGTATTTTCGGTCCTAGGACACACCATCAGCTAGTCATGCTAGCGAAGGAGGACTCTGAACTCGTGAGGGAGAGACAACTTTCTTCCTCGCGCCCCAGCCGCCACGAGAGGCGCCCCGGGCGTCAGGCATCACGAGCTGATCTCCGGCCACCATAGGCGCGGGCTTGGAATAATAACACATAGAAACCCCGTCTAGAACAAAACACGAGCGATTTCGTGTATCCACTTCATTTTCTTTGTGTGCGTGACCCGAATATGTCTACGTTTCTCAAACGCACACAAATACAGCTTTCAGTGATACCATTACCCACAAAAATGGAAAATGCACTATTATGTTGCTTGATCAAATCAAGTATTTTATGTTATGAAACTGGATAAGATGTTTTTAGGGTTCCGTAGTCAACAAGGAACCCTTATGTTTCGCCATGTCCATCTGTCTGTCTGTCTGTCCGCGGTTTAGCTCAAAAACTATTGGTACTAGAAAGTTGTGATTTGGCATGAGTATACACGTTAATGACGCCAAAAAAGTGGTAATTTTTTTTAAAAAAAAAACAATTATTTAGGATACCTCCCCTACATGTAAAGTGGGATGATAATTTTTTTTTTCGTTCTTCCCATAGTGTGGGATATCGTTGGATAGGTCTTTCAAAAATATTAGGGATTTGGGAAGACCATTTTTTGATTAAGTAAACCGTTCGTGACTTCTCAAGCTTTAAAGTACCAATTTTCGTTAGAGTCAAGTGTCCTTCCCCTCTACCAACTAAACGGTTGCATTTAGAAATTCAAATGTCACGGCAGTAGTACCTATATATAACGAAGTTTAAAGGAAAACTATCACACATAAGTGGGCTTTACAAGTTTACGAGTAATAGTTGACCAATTGTATTTCACTCGAAAATTTCTATCAACTCCATAGAAATGTCGATAGATGGCGCTAAGCGTCAGTTGTATCGCGCTAGTTTCATATTGAATACGACACGCACTTGGATGTTATAAAAACTACGGAACCCTACACTGCGCGTGGCCCGATACGCACTTGACCGGTTTTTCATGTAATATGACTAATAAGACATATTTTTACAGAAGGTAAACGAAATGGGGTATCGTTCATTGCGTTTAGAATGTTTGATGTGTGATGTATTATTATAATATTATAAACATGTATTAATTGCATGTATTGATATCAATTAAAATTATGTGTTGTATTTATGAAATAGAAACATATAATTGAGAACATTACTTAAATCAAAAAAATCTTAATAAAATTATAACCTTTCGAACTAACAGTAACTTTTAGTTTTAAAACACTGTAGGTAGTAGCTGTAAATAAATATAGTTAAAATTAAAAATCAACCCGAGAAGGTAAATCTTAGCCACGAGGCTCTCGTAGAAAGAAAACCACCAACCACACAACCTCAAGGTTGACTTTGTAGAGAATGCCTTGTTGCATTAAGTCCACCCATTAACCACCATTGTACATAATCTACATAAATAAAACGAAAAATCCTGACTGACTGACTGACTGACTCATCAACGCCCAGCCCAAACCCTTGAACCTAGAATGCTGAAATTTTACACAAAGGTTTATTTTATAATGTGGACAAGGAATAAGGAAGGATTTTTTTTTTAATTCAACCTCTAAGTGAGTTAAATAGGGGATGAAAGTCTGTATGGAAAATCATCATTTTTGAAGTTTGAACCATGAGAATATTGGTGGTTAGTATTCTAGGTAAAAATTGATAACCACGTGTTTCCGTATTTTTCAAAATTCAACCCCTAAAGCAGTTAAATAGGGGATGAAAGCTGGTTTGGAAAATCGTCATTTTTGTAGTTTAAACCATAAAAATTGGTGGTTATCATTCTGATTAAAAATTAATAATTAAATGTTTCAGTGTTTTTCGAAATTAAACCCCTAAGTGAGTTAAATAGGAGATGAAAGTTTGCATGGAAAATCGTCATTTTAGTAGTTTAAACCATGAAAATTGGTGATTATCATTCTGATAAAAAATTAATAGCACATGTTTCAGTGTTTTCCGAAATTAAACCCCTAAGTGCGTTACATAGGGGATGAAATTTTGTATGGAAAATCGTAATTTTTGTAGTTTTAACCATGAAAATAGGTGGTTATCAATCTGGTTAAAAATTAAAAATCACATGTTTCAGTTTTTTTGGTAAATCAGCGACTGAGGGCGTAAAATAGGGGCTGAAAATATGAATGGGAAACCTGTTCGTTTTGTACTTCAAACCATGAAAATCTATTTCGTATCAACGTTTTTGAAAAATCATCCCAGAAGAGGGTTAAATTGGGGATAAAAAATTTGTATAAGAAACTCGTAAATTTTAAAGCTAAGCCACTATTGATGCTATACAAAAATGGTGTGCTATATGATTGAAGTACTCATTATTACCTACAAAAAATTCCACGAGAGAATATATCTAACTAGCATAGTTAAAGTCACAATAGCAACTTTTTTGTTGTAAAATTTAAATAGATCGCTGGTAGAAACAAAAATTGATTACATTCGTATCGCAATATTAATTCTTATCCAAATAAATAGTTTTATCATCAAGGGTATTTATGTAGCAGCAATATAATGTTTAATTTATTCGATTTGGACTCTTAATTTCGAAGTTATCAAGAGTATAAACATGCAATATGCGAATGGTATGCATATAACATACACATAAACTAATTACTGGAACGATTTTAAAAATTATTTTGTCTTTATATATTACTAGCTTCTGCCCGCGACTTCGTTCCGCGTGGGAAGCTTTTCCCGCGTAAATCCCGATCCCGTGGGAACTCCGGTATAAAAAGTAGCCCATGTGTTATTCCAGAATGTCACCTATCTACTTACCAAATTTCATTCAGATCCGCTCAGTAGTTTTTGCGTGAAAGAGTAACAAACATCCAACCATCCTCACAAACTTTCGCATTTATAATATTAGTAGGATAGTAGGATAAGTAGGATAGGATAGTAGGATAGGATAGGATATTAATTAACAGGCAAGCAACATGGGCTATATTTGAACAATTCTTCCATGGACCGACCTCGGTAAGTGTTCCTTAACCTTGAATATCGACCCATTAGGCTATTATTATTTAGCCAAGAGCTCCCACGTCATAACAGTAATATAACAAAATATTTGTGTATTATTTTTTTTATTTTATTTGCATAAACGCTGTCAGTCTTGCTCATGTTGGACAGGCCTATTGGTATAGTGGTCAGTGGCCCTGACTGCTATGCGCAAGGTCATGTGTTCGATTCCCACCCAGGACAAATGTTTGTGTGATGAGCACGATCATTTCCCAACTAGCACAAATGGGCTGCATTAGGGCTTTGGAGCGTATCCGATTATTACTTATGGTAATAGACGTAAGCGCTAGAGCATCTACTACAGACTTAACGCAGCCGCTTTAGCGCTATTTGGGCGCCATTTTATACAACCTAAAGTTCCATTTAACCTGCACAACGGTTGTATAAAGGTTCCTTAATAGCTATAACGATTTATTAACGCTATACTAAAGCTCTCGTAGCGCTACTTTTGAATGATTTTGAACTACTTTGAACGAATGAATTGATTATTGTTCTTTATTGTATATCTTCAGTTGACATTATTTATAATATTTTGGTAAAGTGTTTTCGTCGCCATCATGAAAATAAAACAAAAAGAAGTAAAAGTTTGTATTCTGTATTAGCAAGATATATAAAGATACTTAAAACGCTGTCCAGTTTACTGTACATATAAAAGAAAATTTTCGAGTAATTTTAACGGGCTTTTATGATATTTAAAAAATAACAAAAGATATGTGATATTTTTTATTTGTTATACAGAATAAATTTTATTTCCGTATTTTTACGTGTCGATAACTTACTATTCGCAAGTGGCCGATTGTTTACCGGTACATTTAATGCACATTTAACTGAAAAACCAATGTATATCAACTCAATTTTGCAAGTGAATTAAAAGTTTTCTTAAAAAATCATGGCGTCATTGTAATGTAGTCATAACCTGCAGTTTTAGCTCTAATAACTCCCTTTTGAGAATCATAGCACTAATTTTCACCCTTCTAACGCTTCCAGTGATTTTTGTTAACTCACAGCCACAAAAAACTCCTATTTTCCTGTTTTTGAGGTTATAAGATCTAGTTACGTACTTATTCGTTTAGCATCCATTTTTATTAAATGTTTTATAATAGTTACAAAAGTGGCTGTAAAATGGCGAATGGATTGAGCCTGCAAGGAATGACTATTGCTACTAAAGGCAGTTGTAGTTTTTAGTTACACTGATTAATTTTTTGTAACTATAGTATGCATAAGAGTATCTATTATTTCTATAATGAAACTTATAGTAGTATAATAGTGGTTACTATAACTATGACCTATAAAAGTTACAATGGAAACCACTGTGCAGCTGTGAGTGGCAGAATGACCTTCGTAACTCTCATATAAAGGTGTAAGTGGTAAATGAGTTCTACCGTGGACTACTGTGAAGGCTAGGGTAGTATTTGATTCAGTTTATAGCACCTTAAGTAACTTTTATAGCTATAGACGTTTACGGATGCAGATATGCAACTTTGAACTGCTTTTTGAACCCTTAAACCGCTATTTTACAGCCCAAAGTAACAAAATAGGCTGCTATCTCCACTAATGTGCTCGTTGGGTTGTTCTTTGTCTGGGTGTAATTTATCTATAATATGTATGTATTTAGAAATATTTATGTATGTTTATCAGTTGTCTAGTACTCATACCACAAGCTCTGCTTAGTTTGGGACTAGATGGAGTAGTATGAAAGTTGTGGAATATTATAAAAAGAATACCTACTATGTTTAGCGTTCCGTAACCGAATGGCAAATCAACGGAACCCTTATAAATTCGTCATACCTATCTGTCTGTCTGTCTGTCCGTATGTGACACCCACTTTATTCGGAACCATTCAGAAAACAGAGTTGAAACTTGGTAGGTAGAAGTAATTTGTGAACCGCTTTACGATTTTTATCCTACTTACTTTATAAACCTTTTAATTTCAAACGTTTGCAGTTCCCACTTAAAGTTGCATTTTCAATTACCATCAATAAATCGCAAGAGCAAACTTTAAAGGTAGCAGGGATATATTTAGGCACGCCCTGTTTTTCCTACGGCCAGCTCTACGTAGCTTGCTCACGTGTTTCTTACGCGCAAAATCTACATTTTTTCGCTTAACGATACAAATCAAGTATCATAGTTTACAAAACTAAAAACACATCGATAAATTACCTTATATTGTAAATTATTCTCATCCTTTCATATTTGCTCGCTGCTGCTGAACGAAGTAATTCGTTTCAATAAGTTCAATAACATTACATACTAATCCTTGACTGATATGAACAATAAACGAAAGTAACCTCTGTTGGTCCCGTTTGTTAATCAGTCTCATTATATGTATCATGGCTGTGCTGATCTGTTTGTTATGAAATTTGATATGGATAATCTCAAGCCTGGGGAAGGGCATAGGCTACTTTTTATCAACACACCACACAGGCGAAGTTTATAATAAAAATGTAACTCGATTGATTAACACACCCAGTGGTCGATACACAACCGAAACCGATTTGTCATGAGACTTTATGCGACAGACCAAATTCCACGCGAGCAAAGCCGCGGGCAAAAGCTAGTGTTTAAATAAAACCAGATCCTGCAGTGATGACTTTCAGTACCATCATAAGTTAATGATCTAAAACGCTTTTCAAATAATTTCTACCTTCTAGCTTCTTGTAATTTAAATGGTTCGTACTGAAATACTTTGAACAACTAATCCAGTATTGTTGAACAACCCAACTTTTTGAATAAATCGTATACCTGTCTAGCTCTTACTATACAGCTGCACTCGGTAACAATTATTTGTTGAACAAAGTATTATTCGTTTTATTTTAATTCTGGTTCTTCTTTAAGAAATCAACAGTTAGTTTAAGTAGTTCGTATTCTCGGAATAAGTTTCCATTGAATTTGAATAATATTGGAAAATGTAAGCTATAAATAGACTTATCTTTACCTTTCTCAAAATGTACTAGCGAAATTGGATAGTCAAAATTTATATTATTAAATCAGGTCTTCATAATTCAATATATTCATTTATTAAATAAGTACCTACTTTACGCCGACAAATGTACGGAATCGTTCGCTGACAGTACGTCGCTAGGCGGGAAATTAAAATAATGCGTTATGACAGTACGTCGAGGGATGGGCCACTTATTTTTAAGAGTACGTCGTGGAAAATTCTACTGTCGTAATGTGATGTCAGGGTAAGTGCTCACTGTCAGCGAACGTGTTAAGTATTAGACATTTTTTACCAGTCAACCTTTGTTATATGGACCTATCCTTTGTAGAGGAGTTCGTGGTAAAATAATAGCAGCCGCATGGATTGTTTTTAGTCTGTGGATAAGTGACTATCTCGAAATGTTATATCGAGATTGTTCTTCGCCTCGGAAAGCACGTTTAGCCGTTGCCCCTGGCTTAATTGCAAATATAAGCACTTGGTACAAAAAAGACTTTGTAACATTGAAGACATTGCGCCGTGGCAATAGAAGACTTAACTTTGAAGAATATGCTCACGCACTTATATTTTAAAGGGTAATCGGTTAGTTACCATCGTAAAAAGAGTAAACGTAGAAAGAATAGCAGATGAAGTCACTACCGTGCGAAGGAAATTAAAGAAGAGGAGTATGCGATGAGTGTAGATTTCTGTTGTGGTTTACACAAATGTTTTGAAAATGACGGGTAGAACTAGGGGAGTTGAGCTATTCAAGGAATAATAACTAGGTAGGTATTGAGTATCTTCCCGAGTCGATGACGCATTGTGTTCCCCGCGAACCTCATACAGCATTCAGGGCCATTGATAGGGGTCCGACCAGGCCAATGCCTGTCGGGGTTGCGGATGTTATAACGGAGGGGTCCGCGCTGACGGGCAATCGTCAGCGGAGGACTGGACGCAAAGGCTGCGCCAATCTCCCAGTCCTCCGCCACCAGGACGAAGCGGGAGTGCCGCTGGGTTGTTTTAGTGGGTATACCGGGTCAGACTGGGGAGTCCCACATACCCCTCCTGTCCCCCGACGGGAGGGTATGCGTAACACGTTTTTAACCAGCGTCAAAAAAAAAAAGACACTGCGGCTGGAACACTAGAGCAACTGAAGAAACAGGGGGGTTTTTAGTCAGTAGGAGTCTGACACTTCCTTTAGCTACACCCAGAACAGTGAGTGATAAGATCCCTGAAGAAGTCATTTGATCATTTCCCCTCCACAAAAAGGTATTGAGCACTTATCTTTCAGCGCTGCCTAATAGACAAATACTATAGAAATGACCACAGAGATGTGACTATATTTGTGCAGATTCAAACGTTTTCAATAGGTAAACATTATTTAATTTATTTACGTTAACTTGACCGTAAATGCATATTAACTTTTTATCAAAACTCCTGGCACGGAGTCAATGCAGTTCGTTAAGTAGTCATTATTCTCCCATTCAACAAATTAAAAAGATTTCTCACCACAAACGACTCGCCATACTGTGACAGCACTTTATAAAAATTATTACGGCAATTGCGAGTTCGCTAGAGCTTGAATATACGGGAAATGTAGCACTTATGTTAGAATAGTAAAGTGTATATTATTATTGCGGTCTCCTACGGTTTAAAAGTGGTCTTAGAATATGAAATTCTTAGGTATTTTGTACTCTGGAGCTACGTTTACTTTGCATCTAGTACATCGTCCGGACTACCAGTTTTATCTTCTACTAGTCTCGGTCCGCGTCTTTGCTTGCGTTTACTCAGTGATAACGTAACATTCTCAGTTGTGTAGTTTTGAATATTACTTCCTATAAACCACCCCACTCACAAACATTTCCTTTTTTTAATGTTAGTATAGATTAGTATTTACAGAGTGATGGAGCCCAGTGGTTACGGGTCCGAACGTGGGTTCGAGCCACGTCAGATACTTAGTGTAATTACCTGATATATCATCATCACTGCTCTTAAATCGGTGATGGAAAACATGTATAGGATACCATGTATAGGTATGTCTTCGCACCAAACGTCCAAAGACATGTGACAGCCACCAACTATTGAGCCCGCGAGGTGGATTACGGACAATTCCTTCTCCTAGAGGCGAGGCCTGGCGCGTCGTGTTCCACGCGCACCTCAAAGAGCTATCAGCACTAGTGACGGGGCCCCATTGGGCGATTGCTTGCCGGGGTTGCGGGAATGTTCTAACGAGATACCGCAGCCAAGGAACTTAAGGGCAACTGAAGGAACAGGGTAGGTTTTTAGTCAGTAGATAATCGCTTCTGTTCCACTCAGAGCGGGAGAAGTCATTCGATGATTTTACCACCCAGAACAAAAAAGAGGCGAAGCCTGGGTTCTAAATAGTGGGAACGTGATGGGCTAAATTATAATGATTAAAGTCTATAGTAAATAACTTCGCGGCAGCTCTCCCGTCCGATGGACTGACCACGAAACACACGAGCTGTAGGTACAGTTACATTAGCGCTGAAGAAAGCCAAAGACAGAAATGGATGGAGAAGAATAACGACCGAGGCTACTAAGATTTTTCAAGACGGACACGACCGTCAGTAATGAAGAACGCGACAGATGAGATGGATTAGTATAAATGGTAGTTCCTTCAATTGTTTCTCATAAGATTTTTTGTGGAAAATAGTTGTGATGTGAACACATGTTACAAAATTACGTGCTTTTTACTGTAAGCATCAGAATGTTTCAGCCCTAATGTCTACAATCTTGTCAACGTGCTACTGAAGTATATAAAATATACATAATACTTGTAGTACCCAGCGGTCGAAATTCAACCATAGCTCATCTAAATAATATTATAAATCGGAAAGGTTTGTTTGTTTGTTTAAACGCACTAATCTTCGGAAAGTACTTTCGAAGATTAGCGGATTAGAGGATTTGGATCAAATTCTGCTGGATTTGGTATGAAAGGAAGGTTATTGGCTACTTTTTACCCGACTGCAAAAGAAGAAGGGTTATGTTTTATCGTGATAAAGTCCACGGGAGCGTAGCCCCGCGCTACTGCTAGTAATAATAATAAAGCTTCTTTATTTTCTTAACACACATCAAAGAATATTCTGCTCTCCTATACACTACACTATGTATGTTATGATGCTTAAGTGTTGTGTGTAGTGTTTAGCTCCGATAGCTTTAGAAGAGAGATGAAATTCGTAGACTATAATTTAAACGTAGATTAAGTATTTAACAAAACAAAATGCGGCTACGCGTGGTTGATTTGAAGTGAAGGCCGCGTCGCGGCGCGGCTAGCGGCTCTAGGAATAATAGCGCCCGCCCGCACCCCTTTTCACCGTGGAAACCCGCTGACGGCGCGCTCGTCTTCCCGCCACACATCTCCAATCTGTAGACAATATAAACTTTAATAGTGCCGAATTTCATACTCCTTTATCTCCGTAATTTTCGTAAAAAGCTGTAAGTCCATATTTTTTTACAAAGTCCGATACTACGCAAAAACTAGCAACCCTATACGAAAACGAAAGACATACCTAATATTCACAAAAACCTGGTAAACGCCGGTCGTAAATCTAGGCCTTAGAGTGCATTTGGCAAAAGAAGTAACAATTAATCTAGACTGCACGATACGTGTCCCCTTGGAGAAGAGCCAATATAAGTGTAGCCCAGTTTTCACGAGAAACTTGCCACAACATGCATTAAACTGGGCAAAATTTGAATAAGTATCTGCCTGGTGCACTATTTTTCGAATAAATTATTATCGATTTTGGAGACGGGCAATTTTCCTTAAGAAATTTATGGTGGAATGTCAGTGATTTTCGGTGCCTAAGTTGTTTTTAATCGTTTTGGTAGTGAGCCAAGATTAGGTTAGCATTTGTGGTAAGAGACGATTACTCGAAGCATGTTTAGGAATAGCAAATAGGAATTTCTCACTATGCTATTTAATTAAATCATAGGAAAGGGGATTAAAGTTTCATGGTATTTCCACCAAATGTAATTAGGCTTTTCACCAGGCACCGGGCATCGGGCACCTCGTTTCGGCCTCAAATCATTCTACCTTTTGAAAGACCTCATTTATCTATTCACTCTTGATTTAAAGACCCCCAGGTTATAGCTATCGGGAAACACAGACTCCGGCAGGGAATTCCACTCTTTAGGCGTACGCCCATACAAGGTATTCCCAAAACGTTTAGTGCGTATAGGTGGGATGTCCACCATGTAACGATGGCGCATCGCCGTTTGTCTTGTAGTTCGATGATGGAACGGGCTTGGCGGAATCAGATTGTGTAATTCCATCGCACACTCCCCGAAATGTAACCGATAGAAAACCGATAGACTAGCAACTCGTCGTCGATGTTCAAGGCACTGGAGCTTTGATTCGACCAGTGTATTGTTGCCAATGAGTCTTTTGGCCCGTTTCTCAATAGACTTAAGCGCGTCATTCAAATTAATATATAGTTGTCTGTTCAGCCTTTTTCCAAATAAGTTGGGTAATATTTCCAGACTAACTGTATGCAGCTGAGTATAAATGGTTTACATAGAGCGACTGCCTATCTGACCTCTACAACACAATAACACAATAACACCTTGGCCAGACCAGTGTCAGATTTTCTGGCCTCTGACTACCTGTAACGTCTGTCAAAGATGTCCAAATTATAGCAAACGATACACTGGTCGAGTCAAAGCTCCAGAGCCTTGAACACCGACGACGAGTTGCAAGTCTATCGGTTTTCTATCGGTTACATTTCGGGGAGTGTGCGATGGAATTGTAACGCCAGTCGCTTAGCGAAGTACGTTGAGAAACTTCGACAGAAATCTAGAATATTCGAGACACTAACGCCACCTGGCGGCGAGTAGCAGTACCTTAGTACTGCTACTCGCTATATCGAGAAAGTTTGACTGACTCCTAATACGTTCGAGACAATAACGCTATCTAGCGGCGAGTAGCAGTACTGAGTATCTCGAGTAGCTTCTGGAATATTCTTAGCAGTATAGGCAGAGAGTCGATTTTACAATAATGTTCAAGAACTCATAGACCGGGCTATAAATAGATCGCAGAGGAACGCAGACGGGGTCTTATTACAAGATACGAGTCGATATAATCAAAACTATAAGTGAATTTCAGTGCGATTTATGTGTTAAGTGACAAGTATTGTAGTGCGAGTAATTTTCTTAATTTTTATTTTGTATTTATTAAATTAAAGTGTTAATTTTGGTTTAATTGGCGTAATTATTTCTATCTCGAACCCCAGCTCGTAAAACTATTTTAATTAAAAAAAACCAACGGCTTAACGTACTTCTCGAGGCAATGACGTTTCACAACGCAAACTTCCTAACTCTGAGCCACTAGAAAAATGCAATATCACTTTTTGCTCAACCCGATAGTCGGAAGCGAGACCTCATGCTTCTCATTCTCAGAAGCCGCGGTTGCGACCACCAGACCAATGAAGCAGTTTAAAAAAAAATACATATTATATTCTATTTCTCCGCATACAATTTGTGTAACTTACACAAGTACTTATATGTGTTCATATTTTGTCCCCTAAGATATATTTACTCAACAAGAACTTGAAGTTACGCGTGTTAGCTGAATCCGCAGACTACACAAAACTACGTAAGTAGTGTAATTCATTCTACTTATTGTACTTTTACCACTTGCTCGGGACAAAACTGGAAGGAAATAATATTACAGTAGTTGGATCGTGGCTATATAGTAACTGCCGCACTATTCTATCTTCAAGGCTAAACTACGCTTAATGGGTCGGGCAGCGGATGGGTGACCATCATAATATACTGAGATAAAAATTTGAGATTGAAGACTTCCTGAGAGGTCGGTCCATTCGAGTGGTCATTGATCGCTGCTCATCTGGCCAATTGGCAATTAATGGCGGGATCCCTCAGGGATCGGTTCTCTCAGCAACTTTATTCTTGCTGCACATTAACGATCTGCTCATGCCCGGTACCTTTGGGTATGCAGACGACAGCATTGTTGCTGAGAGATATGTGTCCAGCGCGCGTGCTGGTGGGTCACAGATCCAGTCTCTCCGTGAGGAAATGGTTGGGCGCTTGAACTTGTCCTTGAAACCATTGCCATAGCCACTTGGGGTGATGCCAACTTCGTCAAGTTTAATGCAGCTAAGACCCAGGCGTGTCTCTCCTCCACAAAAAGGAGCCAATTCGAACCGGCTCCTACTTTCCGTGGTGTAACCGTGCCGATTTCCGATCGTATTGAGCTTCTTGGGGTAACACCAGAGAGTATTTAACCTAGAGAGCTTATAGGCCGATTTCTTCGAAGAACACAACTCACCAATACGGGTTGGGAGGCGAGGAAAAATGCGCCACTGCAATTGGTCAGTTCAAGGTCAAGCTTCATAGATATGCCGAGTTAGGGATTGCTCTACTTGGTTGAGGGAAAGTTATCGATATCGATAAAATGAAGTTTAACATTATAAAAATACTCAACAAAATCACATAATAATATTTAATCATTATCAGTCTCAATTACAAAAAGAAAAACAAGTATGCTGTTATTATTGATTTTTTAAATGAATTAATTTGGTAAATGTTTTTCGAATTCAAGTTTTAGGGTCCTGATTGTTTTTGCTAAAAAATGATAACCGAGCGTCTATATATTTCTGAATTATGCATCTTGCTAACTCAATCAATTGATTGGTAGTTTCTATTTCATATTGATGAAAATTAATATCCGGGAATAAATTATACCCAATCAGTGATTTTAAAACCGATCTCATAAAATAATTGGAATTATATTTCTGAGACAGCACTTTCGAACCACTCTCGTTGATCGCCCTTTTAATATAAATTTCACAACGACGACAAATTTCTATTACTGTGATGGATGCGCACAATAACTTGTTTTTAGTGTCTTTTTGAAATCGTAAGGCGTTTTGATTTGTAACACCAATCAACGCTCCAATACAAGTTAGGCATTTTATTTGCTTTATTAGAGCATGGACAATGTAGCCGGCCATATATTAATTTATATTTTATTTTTTTATATTTATTTTATATTCCATAATAAATATATTTTCATTAAAATCAGTTGTTTCAACAACTGTAGCTTCAGCAGGCACTCGGTAATAATTATTTTTTTTGGTGGTGAGTCATTAGATGATTTATCTAATGACTCCTCCCTCCTACATACACTTAACCCGTGGACTCGACATCGAAACAAAGTAACCTGTTTCTTTTGTGGGAAAATCATCGAATGACTTCTCCCGTTCTGGGTAAAGTGGAAGGGAGTGTCAGACTTCTACTGACTAAAAACCCACCCTGTTACTTCAGCTGCCCTTAACCCTTAATTACTCGCGTCCATATAGTTACACTTACGCTCGCGTGGGGAATATATAACCCCAATTTTAAAGGTACAATAAAACATATTTTTAATGACATCCTTTTAATTTTATTATAAAAATTAGAAAAAGACAAGTTTGTTCTAAATTGTAATAGTATCCTTAATCAACATTGTAATAAACTTTTAAAGATATGAAACTTTAAATTTAGGATATTTTTATCAATACATTTATCACATATCATAGTGGAATGGTCGTGACAAACTTGCTGGTGGCATTTGGCACTCATAAATCATATTTTTTTTATCCTGCGACCTTGGACAGATATGGCACCTTTTATAAGTTGTCGATGGACCACCTCTGGAAGTGGGGCTAGGATCCTGAACTTGAGCATTTCTTTTTAGCCGTTTTTGTATGGCCCTAGGCAGTTGTGGTATAGTTGGTCGAGTTTGTTGGCGAGCCTTTACTAAATCAACTGCAAGATGCTTCAAAAACTCCCTTCTTGATATTCCGTGGTCAATTTTATTTTTATAAATGACATAATTATGCATTGATACCTGCAACGTTGAGAAGGTGATAAAATATAATATGCTTATATTTTATCACCTTCTCAACGGCCATCTCTTTGTACGTCTGCCGACGTTATTGTTAGCACACATTTGGTCGTTGGTATCTACGCCACCTTTCGTGCGATTGTAGTATAAAATAATTTCACATATAACAATAATCAATAATTTCATTACACAATAATTTCACTTTGTGCATTTATTTGTTGATAAATAAAAGCCATCAGAATCTTCACTTGCGTGTCTACACAGCGGTTCATTATCGTCATCACTCCATTCTAACTCGGTTTCATTGGCACTTTCTTGAGATTCTGAGTTGTTGTCACTCTGGATCACTTCATCGTCTCCCTCATCTTCATCGGGGCTATCTATGATGCTTTCTTCGTCGTCTTCTAATATACGCTCAAGAATCTGGTAGACGCTTACTTGCCATTTTAGGAGTTCTAACCTAAAAAAAAAACAGAAAACAAAGATAAGTAAAAAAAAAACGAACCATTTAGTATCTGTACTGCACATTAAAAAATAAAATACTCACTCGTCCAAAAAAAGTTGCACGAATACTCGCGTGGGGCAATATATACCCCAGACGCGATCTCCTGCAACAACCACACGACACGAAGCGGCGCTCGCGACTGATTCGCGGCGGAGGGAGGTATTTAGGCAGCTACTAAGAACGGCATGGAGGTAGCTTTAAAAATGGCGGAGATACGAGGCTTCAAATACGCCGTGGGGTTAAATAAACCCCACGCGAGTAATTAAGGGTTAAGTTCCGGAGCCGCGGTATCTCATTAGAACATTACCGCAATCCCGGAACCAAAGTAACTTACGAGGGCGATATTGTAATGCAAAGGTCCAATTTAATTAATATTAGACTCCGTCATACTATTTGAAGCCTAGAAAGATTGGATATAGGTGTGTCATATTATTTTGACTTTTCTCAACATTATATCAATAAAAATCAAACTAGAAACAAATATTCCGTAGTAACCTTATCCATCCACTTTTCGTTTTAATCTGGAATCTTGGGAAATCTAAAATGAAAACATGCATGTCACACAGAAGAAAAAATATCAGAACTTTCTTCTTTTTTTAAAGTCGGTTAATGTAGATAGGTATTTTATGACAACTATATGAATTGAATTAAAAAAGAAATAAGTTTAATTTTATAATTATCGATATCGTATTCAGCCGTTATAGGTAACAGCATAGATTTTTACGATAAAAATACGAAAGAAAAGACAGGGATAAAAGAATTAGAATTTCTTCGTGTAAGAAAGAGACATTTCCAAAAGACATCAACGCGCGACACAATTTTGTCCTTGACCACCCAAACCACCACTTTAAATGGACCTCTGCGGTAGCTTATAATCTGATTAATAAATAATTTTCATATTATTTCATTACTGATGAATAGTTGTCAGTATCTAGATGTCTGGGAATGTTTTCCACACCATTTCAACGTGCATGAAAGCATTATTATGCGTTTTAAATTGGATACAAAAATTCAAAATTTGTAATTGTTTAGCATGCACACAGGCCTAATACTTGGTCACAACTAAAATGGTTCGTGTATCGTAGCCAATATATAAGAGCAAAAACTCACATAGTTTTCGTGCGTCGGGGCAACGTATGTGCGATCAAGTGGTTTTCAAATCAGTGGGTAACACTAACTTCCACCCTCAATTTTGGTCAGTTTATCGAGGCTTTTTTTTTTAACGTGGTAAAATTGTCAAATAAGTCCTCCCACCCCGGGCAGGGTGGGAGGGACTGTCAGACTTTTACTAACTAAAATCCACGGTGTTCCTTCAATAACCCTTTACGTACCGGGGTCACGGTAATGGGATAAGTCCCACGACCCCGGCAGGCTTCGGCCCTATACAGAGGGGGCCTCGTCATATTGCTGACGCTCTTTGAGGCGCGCGTGGAGCACAACGCGCTGCCGAACCGGGCATGGTCCAGCGAGTTGCCCTTTACTCGCTGTCCGCATGCCCGCGGTTTATCGAGGCTAAGGCTCAACTAGCATCAAAAAAGTTGGGAATCCTAGCAAAGTTGAGACGGCTTACTTCACACCCGAACAGCTGCTCAATCTATATCAAGCCCAGGTTCGGTCGTATATGGATTACTGCTCTTATTTTTGGGACGGATCTGCTAAGTACCAACTGGACGCACTTGAGTCATTCGAGAAACGGGCCAAAAGACTAATTGGCTACGATGCACTGGTCAAGTCAAAGCTCCAGAGCCTTGACCATCGACGAAGAGTTGCTAGTCTATCGGTTACATTTCGGGGAGTGTGCGATGGAATTACACAATCTAATTCCGCCGAGCCCGTTCCATCATCGGACTACAAGACAAACGGCAATGCGCCATCGTTACATGGTGGACAACCCACACATACACACAAAACGTTTTGGGAATTCTTTCATTGTGCGTACGGCTAAGAAGTGGAATTCCCTGCCGGAGTCTGTGTTTCCCGATAGCTATAACCTAGGGGTCTTCAATTCAAGAGCGAATTGGTTACTTCTAGGTAAGCGTGCTCCATCTTCGACCACATCATTACTTACCATCAGGTGAGATGGTGGTCAACGCGAACCTATTATAAATTAAATATATATATATACATATATGCTGGAATTATTTTTTAGTATGTATTTTGACCTAGTAACCTATATGTAGATAGGTACGTTTTAAACTTTATATTCTGTATTGTTACATTACCAAATGAGTGTACTGAAATACATTTTTCAATCAGGGTGTCAAAGTCAATTCATTTGTTTGCTTTCCGATTTTAAGAGAAAATTTAAAAAATATTTAAAATAAAGGGAATCCCCATACATGAACTGAAACTGAAAATATTTTTTTTTCATGAAACCTATACGTGTGTGGTATCTATAGACAGGTATTTAAAAATGACTTAATTGTTTCTAAAATGACTTTTTCATAAAGTTAATCGTTTAAAAGATATACGCTTCCAAAGTGGTAAAATGTGTGTGTGTGTCCCTCTAACTTCTATAATAACGAAGTGAAAAATCTAAAAAAGCCATATGTTGTAGATCTTTATGTAAACTTTCAACCTGGTTTGAAGGAGATCGAGTCAGCAGTTTTAGAGATACAGTATATTTTCAAAAACCGCAAATATAACTTTGTAATACATACAAATACTATGAAAAACAAAGTTACTTGGCGTAGTTGTAAAAATTGTAAATAAGCTTGTTTTATGAAATTTTAAGGTTTTTTTTTTTCAAATAAATATTTTAAGTATGTTATATTAATTATAGTTACTACGGAACCCTTCATGGGCAAGTCCGACTCGCACTTGGCCAATTTTTTTATTTTAATTTATATGTTTTGAGAGTGTTATTTATTGTTTTTATATTTTATATAGATAAATAGTACATCGTGGACTACGCACGTATTTATTTTCTCCTATGTGTCAAATCTATCCAAAGGTTATCTGTAACAGATCGCTTTTAGCGATAAGACCGCCCATTGTATCACCCTTTTTAGGGTTCCGTAGTCAATAAGGAACCCTTATAGTTTCGCCATGTCCGTCTGTCTGCGGTTTAGCTCAAAAACTATTGGTACTAGAAAGTTGTACGTTGGCATGAATATACACGTTAATGACGCCGAAAAAGCGGTAAAATAAAATTTTGAAAAAAACAATTATTTAGGGTACCTCCCATACATGTAAAGTGGGATGATATTTTTTTTTTTCCTTCTTCTCATAGTGTGGGATATCGTTGGATAGGTCTTTCAAAAATATTAGGGGTTTGGTACAACCGTTTTTTTATTAAGTAAACCGTTCGTGACTTATCAAGCTTTAAAGTACCAATTTTCGTTAGAGTCAAGTGTCTCCCCCCTCTATCACCTAAACGGTTATAGTTAGAAATTCAAATGTCAGTAGTACCTATATATAACGAAATTTAAAGGAAAACTATCACACATAAGTGGGCTTTAAAAGTTTACGAGTAATAGTCGACCAATTGTATTTGACTCGAAAATTTCGAACAACTCTATAGAAATGTCGATAGATGGCGCTAAGCGCCAGTTGTATCGTGCTAGCTTCTTGTGACGATTGAGTAGTGTAGCTCTGTGTCCGTATTTAAATTCAAAACACCGGCTATGACAAGTTTTATACAAATCTCTAAAAAAAATTAAAACTTTCCGTGCAAAATTGTCGGATCAGGTGAGGATTTGTATAGGAAGTCAAATTAGTTAGGTAGTCATGTTTGGCTTTTAGTTAGAGCATGGTACGAAACGAACAGTCAGCGAATACGACACGCACTTGGCTGTTATAAAAACTACGGAACCTTACACTGCGCGTGGCCCGACACGCACTTGACCGGTTTTTTAGTTGTAAAGTCCTTATTGTTTTACTGTTATGGTGTACAATAAAGAATATATCTATCTATCTATCTAACAGTCGCATGGCTCGATCTTTAAGGTAAAAATCATCGCTTGCCGAGATCTAAGCTAAGCTATTGCTCCTGGCAGTCATTTTGTACATCTTTGACGGTCATTACGGGTAGTCAGAAACCCGAAGACTCCAGACATCGGTCTTTCCAAGGAGTATCCTGTTACTTATCTTCTGGGTTGTGGAGATAAGTTAGTCCATCACAATGGTGAACATCAGTATAACAATGGTCCAATGTGTGGGTTACTTTTTTAAAAAATCACACAAATGTGTGTTTATATAGTAAACATATCAATCAACTGGTTTCATTTTGTTTACACCATAAATTGTTCTATGGAGCGGGGCCAGAATGTTTCCAAGAGTGATTTATTACATTACTATGTGTCCATTATTGGAGATCCAAATAAATGTAGAGTCCACTAGGTTCTATGACACTTGTGATTAAATTTAAGAGGCTACCACTATTTATTTAATTAATAAAAAGAACAGCAGTCCTAAAAAATTCGCCTTGAGTAGCTCGCTCAAAAAGTTTTCTATCGAAAAAGAGTTAGCCTGTATCACTCTCCAACACTTCTAGTAACTTTATACCAAAATTCTCATCGATCCGGTGCTGTGTTGTCGCATAAAATAAGGACAAACAAACAAAAATACACTTTCGCATTCACGAGCTGGGGTTCGGGATATAAATAATTTACACCAGTTAAACCAAAATTAATACTTTCATTAAATAAACACAAAATAAAATTAACATATTCACACTACAATACTTCTCACTTAACACTTAAATCGCACTGAAATTCACTTTTAGAGCTTCAATTATATCGCCTCGTATCTTAGAATCAGACTCTCTGCGTTCCTTTGCGAGCTATTTATACTCCGGTCTATGAGTTCTAGAACATTCTTGTAAAATCGGCTCACTATACTGCCAAGAATGTTCCAGAACCTACTTGATATACTCAGTACTGCTACTTGCCGCCAGGTGGCGTTAGTGTCTCGAACATTCTAGATGTCGGTCGAAGTTGGTCGACGTACTAGCTAAGAGACTATTATATAGTAAGTTTTATTTTAAACTACCTCTTAACCCTTTATTGCATGATTTAATATTTTATTGTAGAAAAAGTCATATGCATGTAATTATAGCCCTAGGATGTATTAAAAATAATAAAAAAAAACTGTGACCTTTTTAAGTATTTATTTTTTAATAAAAACCATATGATGGATATTTACATCATTATGCAATTAGTAACAATGAGCTTAGTACAAAATAAAATAATGCAAATAAAAATCAGTTTTTGTGATAATTTTCAAAGCATTTATTGTTTTTATTAAGACAGATTGATTCCACATTTGCTGCATCTTATTGTAGAATACCCCCTTACACTGTGGGTACTTACAATGTAGTGAACCTCCAACTTGTGGCCAATGATTAACACCATCTCTTCTTATGTCTTTTGGTGGAGCAACAACTGCTGGCCCCCTCTTCCTTTTTGCCTGTATTTCGTTCTCTAGAGAACTGGTACTGGGACGACCCCTTTTAACCTCTGTGTCAGCTCCTATTCTGCACAAAACTTGTTGTAATTCATTTCTAAAGTTGCCCATTGAAAGTATCCTTTTTTGGTATATTTTTATTTGCTGCGTTTTTTTTGTGCAAGACCCAAGAATTAATCGCTGTTAAATCAAGTAGATGGAAAAATATTCGCAAATACCATTTTTTTGACATTACTGGAATGTGGAACGTCCCCAAAAAACTGTCCATTAAGTCCACCCCCCCCCCCCCCCCATATGCTTATTATATTCATGAATGATTTGTGGACATGGAATTACTACCTCTTCTTTTTTCAATTTATCATATCTTGTAACACTAGACACTGGTGTTGCCCCAACATAGGTTGATACCACTTTGTTGGTGTCACAATCTTGTCTTTCTAAGTGACACAGGCCATCTCAATGCCATTATAAGTAGATGTTCTTTCTTCATGACTGCTTCTGGGTACTGCCTTCTTCATAAACTCTTTTTTTTTCAGGCAATTTTGAATTAGGGATCCTATTCTGCTGGACAGTTCCAACAGAGTGAATTCCTTGTTTGGCTAGAAAGTAAATTAGAGGCAGTGATGTGTAAAAATTATCAAATTTTGTCTTCATTAAAGTCCATATTCTTCTTTTTCCAAGTAAGTTTTCTCTTGTCCAATAGTGAATTTAAAATATTACCACCAGGAGATCTGTTTTGAATTTCTGCTCCTTCTAGTAGTTCTTCAACCAGAGGTGGGTCTTCTTCATTAACTTGCTGATCATCTTCATTATCATTCTCATCACCTAACAGATGTAGGAGTTCATCTCTAGTATAGTGTGAATTTGGTGGGTCATCATCATCAGAGTCATCAGCTTCTAATCCGTCTTCTGACAGCCAACCGTCTTCCAGTTGTGCTAGATAGTGTTCTATATCTCTCTCTTGTAAATTATTCTAAAACAACAAAAAATCATACAAATGTAAAATCTCATGAACAAAAATTTCTCCATACTTCAGGTATGACCATACCGCATAATGATGTAAATTTACATCATACCAAATTGACATAATTTTCGATATATTTTACATGTTTTCGTTACAAATATTAGCAGATTCTAAAATATTTACCTTATTTCCACTCATTATGAATATTTTCAACAACTCCCGTACATCAAAGCAAGCAAAATAACGTAATTCTTTTGCACCGTTACAACAAAATTATCAGGCACCAGGTAACCAAACTATGATTGTCGTTTTTGACATTGATGTTAGTTTTTTTTACGTAGTTACTTTCCGAATCAACCAAAAATATTTCAAGAAATTGTCAGACGCAAAAATATCAACACCGCCGCCTGATTTGTGTGCTTTTTTAACCTGTGAACCATTTGATGGAAATTTCCATCAAGATGCAATAAAGGGTTAAGTGATTATTAGCAGACCTATGTTCAGTCTCCCGATTTTTTTATTGATGATAGGCTGACCGCATTTAATCACTATCTCAGCTGATGGTAAGGAATGCTGTGCTTAAAGATGAAGCACACTTTATTTAAGTAACTTATTCACTCTTGAATTAAAGACTGGCTATAGCTAGCTATCAGGAAACACAGACTTCGGTACAGAATTCCACTCCTTAGCTGTCTGTTGAACGCCTTAGCTCCTTAGACTTAATGTCCACACCATGTTATCAATTATTATGTGCATATTATTATTTAATAATAAGGAGTAAACTTGAAAGCAGTGCCTGTGTCTGGCATCCTTACACTGCAATTCAAACTATAATGATAGAAAAGGTTCAGAAAACCTTCCTGAGGTTCCTATTCAAAAGGTTATACCACTTCTTCCCTTACATGTACCCTACCAACTACCTTTTAGGAATGCTAGGCTTTAATTCTTTGGAGGTGAGGAGAGGCTTTGATCAGCTCACAGTAGCCTGCAAGACCCTGAGTGGACGTATCAATTGTCCTGAGCTCCATGGCCTTTTCTGCCGACTATTCGTGCCTGACAAGTACATCGGACACCGTCAGAACCGCTTGCACAATTTTTTTGCGGTGGAACTTCCAAAACTGTCGCCAGAGCTGAATCCCCAGTATGTCGCACTCTAAGGATGCTCAATGCCCTCCTGACTACCAACCCTGAATGTGATGTGTTTGCTGACGAATGGAGTAAAATTATACGTGCATGTCTGGTCTTCTGTGAGAGGAAGTATGCAAGAGTGTCTACTGTTCCATGTTAATTTTATTTTATCTTATATAATTTCAATTTTCAATCACAATTATTACTATTCTTATCTTAAATGTATTTCTATTTCTATGTTAATTAATGTAATTGGTATTGTACCGTTTTAATTAACTATAAATAAATAAATAAAATTTACTTTCAAGCAGATTACTGATATATTATGGTAACACTGATCCAGAATATCTGAAATACTTCGGACCCAAAAGTTTAGAGCCTCATCATGAATACGTTTAAACTTGAAACCTAATTTTAGACTCAGAATAGGGTCTTAAACTAGATTAAGCAATTATGTAGGTATGGATTCCAGAATAATTTTAAATAATATTTACTTAGTTACATAGTTAGGTGCCTATTTTATGTAAATTACATTTTTTTAGATAGGCGGAATAATAAAAGATAACTCTTTTTTAATTCAGGTTCTCAGCTAGACTAATAATGGCTGTTCCCATATTTAATGACTGACTGAAGCAGTAGGTTTGTAGTAAGTACCAAATACAGCAATAACTGAGGCCGTTTTGTTGGCCGTTTACTAGTATTTTTTGCACTAACTACCCGCTAGTAACGTTATGGTTACTGGTGGTTATGATGTTGTTTATTTAGTGCAAACTCGAGACACACTCAGTTTGCGACTTTTATAAATATTTTTAGTGTTTTTTTTTTACTCATGATAGGCGTTTAACCACTATCTCACCTGATGGTAAGCGATGGTGTGTTCCAAGATGAAGCACGCTTGCCTAGAAGTAACCTATTCTAATCTTGACTTAAAAACCCCCAGTTTATAGCTATCAGGCTATCACTGGCAGGGAATTTCACTTCTTACGCTGTACGCTCAATGAATGTATTCCCAAAACGTATTGTGCAAAGAGGTGGGATGTCTACCTACGTACGTACACTTATATAAGTGTCACTTCCTGTTTGCTGTAGGTTTTGTTATTATTTTTCGTTGTGTTATTTTTTATAAGTTGAGCCTTTATTTTTGTTTTATGCGAATTGTATTTTGGTATTGTGTGTTATAAACCAAATAAATGTTTTATATATTTATCTATTTCTTATCTTACTAATATTATAAATGCGAAAGTTTGTTTGTGAGGATGGATGTATAGATGTTTCTTACTCTTTCACGCAAAAACCACTGAATGAAAATAGATAGTTTCAGATTCCTGGAATGACACACGCAATTTTTTATCCCAGAATTCCCACGGATCGGGATTTACGCGGGAAAACGCTCCCACGCAAACTAAGTTGCGGCAGAAGCTAGTATTATATAGATTAATACTTCAGTAACCAAGTTGCTGTAACCGACGCGACGGCGCGTCTTGTTCCAAACCCGCCAAAAAGAAAAAGAAGAAGCAAGAAGAGCAGTCAGAGGCCTGCCTGCTAGGGTTTGAATAGGGGAATGAAGAAAAACTTCTATGTAGTTGGGTGATGTTCGCTAAACTTGACCCACTAATGGACCTGTTTGTCACAGCAGCGAGCCAGACAATGATAATAAATCTCCTTATTAGATTCTAAATTGTGTATGTGTAATAAACGTATTTTCTTTCTTTCTATATTTTTCTGCAATAGTGGTTTCAGATTTTCTGGCTTCTGACTTACAAAGATATACAATTGACAGTCGATTAACGTTTTTTTTTCTGAGGTACGGAGGTTGGCATCTCGTTCATTATGACTAACGAACCAAAAATAGCAAACATTGCTTAACCTGCGGGATGGATGCTAGACCTGATATTATTTAACCACAGAAGCCCCTCAATTTCAACACGCTGCACCCCTTTTAACGAAAATTACGCAATCGGGAGTATAAAGTTTGACACAGTTCAAGTTTATATAACTGCAGAAAGCTAATATTTTATAATATAAGCAGGCAATGGCGTCGGCTGGTGACTTGACCCTAACAAGTGGCTGCGACCGAAGGACCATCATGTCATGTGCTAGATTCCTCTATGCTAACACAAAAAATGATTATTTATTTATTTATGATGGCATACATAAAGCTATTTTTACAGAATTGTCCTATGTGATATTTTTTTATTATAAACTTATTGAACACCTAACAATATTTCTATGAATACAAAAGTAAACTATTGTACAATGGGCGGTCTTATCCCAAAGCTTTTACAGACAACCTTTTGATGGACAGAACTTAAAAGAGAAATAATATTAATAATTGAACGTAATAATATAAAATACGTACATACAATACAAAACCATATACTCATAAATATCAAATGCATATTTGAGAAAGGAGGGGAAAAAGTGAGAGAAAAAACAAATTGACATAAAAAAGAAAAGATCTGATCAATTAGTTGTTAATCATACTCGGCACTAAATAAAACGGTATCCACGAATTATTGCATTAGAATCTATAGTCGTATTTATTACATCAATTAAATCGGATAGATTGCATTCGAAATAATTTTAATTATGGTCGCATTTCGACCACTGGGCGACCATTACTACTATTAAAAGCCTCATCAACGAAAACCCACAAAAATATTATATTTTTCTATAGAATTCAGAATTTCCGAAGCACTAGAACGCTTCGTATATCAAACGCTGTCAAGGATACTACGCATCTATAGAAAATTTATCACCGCAGCCGTGCAGGTGGCTTTTAGTTCTCCGTTGCTCTTATACCGAATTTTACCTCTTTACCACGAAGATACAGTTTCTAAGTGTTAGTACGGTTTATTCATCATGTGTTTATGGTGGATGATTTGTGACTTTTTAGTGTCGCTTTGGAGATCTCGAAAAATACCTGTGTCATGTAAGGAGCTTTTCTATGTTTGGTTGTGTGAGCATTTCAGTATTGTATTCAACAAATACTTGAATAGTATCATTAGAACTTAAAACGGGAATTACTTCAGTTCATCCGTGATCATGGCGCTTGCAACAGTGCCGAAATATCGGAAACTCAAAACAAAAATTACACTTGGTAAATATCCCGTTTTAAGTTCTAATGATACTATTAGTGACCATGTTAGCTTAAAAACTTATAAATACTTGAATGAGTTAAAGAATGAATATTTATAGAATCAACCTAACTTACATCACAGAATATAGTAAATATAACTTTCGTAAATAATATGTATCAAATAATATAATTTAATTTATTTGGCATAAAAGAATTACAAACTTATATCTAGAATACATTAAAGTTATTTTGTTCGATGGTCCCTATGCTAGGAAAAATCCTGTGTTATAAGGAGTATGTGTAACATATGAAAGGAGGTGCTCGTGGCTAAATAGTCACAGCTGCATGGGATCGATCTTTGAGGTTAAGCAAGGCTTGCCGAGGATCGGTGATCATTTTTACATTTTTTTTATTACGAATGAGCCCGCTCTTAACCTCTATCACACCCTGATGGTAAGTGTAAGATGAGGTCTACGATCGAACGAGCGAGCCCAGAAAATGCCTATTCACTCTTGCTTTAAAGGCTGACGGGTCATATGTGGCAGGGAACACAGAAGCTGGCAGAGTTCCACACCTTGGCTGTGCGCACAATGAATGTTGAAGAAAAGCGCTTAATACGACAAGACGGTATATCGACCAAGTGTGGATGGTATCCTGCGGTACGTCTGGTAGACCGGTATCATAACATATCAAGATTCCTTCATGCCTCGGAAGTACGTAAAGCCATTGGTCCTGGCTGCTATTTGTACTTTTTTGTCAGTAGTTATGGGTAGTCAGGAGCCAACAAACCTGACCAAGTCTTGCCAAGAGATATCGAGTTACCCAGCTACAGCATAATGCAACTCCTTAACGGCACACAATGATGAGCAAATACATAAATTTATTGGCATAATGTAAATAATTACACCCATATTAAATAAGGTAGGTATCTTAAAGTATAACCTTTATAGAATGAAAAATCCTTCCAAAAATACAACCGACTTTTTGATAAAATACACTAAAGGAGAAACCAAAGAACTATAAGTTATTTTATTTTGTAATTTTAAATCTGGAACCAGGGCGTATTTTTTATCCACTATATTTTGAATTTTAACGATGAAAAACATCCATCCCACCGGATTATTAAAAAAGTATATCTTAAAAGCCTAAATTCCAAGCGGACAAAACCCACTTTAAATTCTTTAAAATCAAAGATTATCACAACGATTTTCTTAGACCCTTAGTATTTCTAGTGATTGTTATTTCTCTTTTAATGAAGGCTTTATTTGCGTAGATATAAACAGAAAATGATATTATAACGAAATTAATGGAAAAGTATATTTGAGATCGGGATATTTAACATTCGGAGCGAAATTAAGATAAAACTCCGTTGCCTTATTGTTCTTAAGAAGGCTTAAAAATATTATTATCCATCTTTTTGGGCTATCAAGAAACAGAATATTTGAGGAATTGATGCTTAAATGCAAAGTAAGTATCATTCGAACCCATTTTAATTTTTTTTGATCAGCAAGAACCATAATTGCAAATGTATTTAACTAGGTAGAAGTTAAATACATTTGCAAATCTTGTTGTACCCATTAGAAGCGAAAGCGTTATTATCCATAGTGTTCCCATACCTATAATTAAATCTGTTTATATTTATTTTATTATTTATGTTATAATTTTATATTATTATTTAACATTTATTTCGTCCAAGAAAATCAAAGTATTAGTAAGAGATATGTTAAGCCGGGTCCGCTGCGACGTGTTTTCGTGTTTGCAAACAGTATAACATTGTTTGCTAACAGAATATAGGCGTGGTCTAACAGTTTTGTTAGCAAAAACACAATAACATGTTTGCCGAGACGAATGGATAACATCCCCCGCGTTCATTATCCCTATTTTTTAATCTCAGAGACAGAATTGCCACATTCAAATGTCAACTAAATCTACTAATGCTATAACAACTTGCACGTCTTCTTCGTCTTAACTCATTTTTGAAATTAAACAAAAACATTACAACAATAGGCGCAGCGGACGTGTGGTTTTACTAACATGTTTTGATAACATGTTTTGTTAGAAAATTGGCGCAGCGGACCCGGCTTTAGTCATTTTTGCAAGTAATAACCACCGAGTCATCATGTGCAAGTCTAAACTTGCACATGATGACTCGGTACCTAAGTACTCAGTGTTCAATTAATTGCTTTCTACAACATTTACTTATGGGAAAAATATTTAAATAGATACGATTGTAACAATGGATTATCCATTTTATCGATTGTTTACTTATGAGACCTTTTGTGCTCCCCATACCCTTATTTAAATTGACGCAGCTTTTTACCTTATGATGGCATAAAAGTCAACGACATGTACATTACACTAATTAATATAGGTAGGTACACTTAATATTATAAAACTTTTATTCGGATAGAGTAACTAGAAATTATATATCTCTGAGAATGGATACTATATCAGTTTTTTTAAATTAATCAATGAAGCAAAAAATTCACTTGGCTTAAGAAAATTACGTGGTGGTGGATGGAAATTTCATAATGCTCTTATGAAATTTGGCCCTTTTAAGTTTGCGTGGAGTCCAGATAGCTAATGATATAATCAATAACATATGAAGTTACAATTTTAATTAATTTTAACCAATGATGTTGACGAATTTTTCGATGCCCTATAATTTCTTTTTTTTACGCCTGTATATACTTTATTTTAACCAATGGACGAACATTACATAGTTGTTATTGATAGTTATTGTCACTAATTTCCCCTGACGTAAAGCGATAATGCGGATTACGATAAGGCACTCTGTTGATTCCAAGACCCTGAAGTTGTAGCTATCGGACCGTTATTTAGTGATGCTTGGAGAGATGTATCTACGTCTTGTGATTGTTTCCTGCTTGCATTGAAGTATTTCTTTTTGGATGAGAGTCATTCGATGATTACTCTTCGAATGAATCCTCTCGCTTTGAATGGATCGGAGAAACAACACTAAACTAAAACTAAACAAACTCCTACTGATTAAAACATTCATTTTATCCTTTGCCCAATATTTTTAACCGACTTCAAAAAAAGGAGGTGGGTCTCAATTCGTCTTGAACTTTTTTTTTTATGTACGTTACCTCATAACTCGCAGATGGCTGGACCGATTTGGAAAATTCTTTTTTTGTTTGAAAGGGTATACTTTCTAGTAGGTCCCATTGTCATCATGTTTAGATCTATCTGATGATGGAATCATGGAGAAATCGAGAGAATTCTTAAAATATTATAGGCACACCTATAGCGTTTTAGGTATTTCTTATATTACTTTGTGCAGTTGCTCTAGAAACCTCTCTCATCATTTGAGGAAGTGGAACTGATGATGAAGACCCCAGATGGCCACCGAGACTACTCAATAATAAGTATTTCATGGATTGCGATTAGATTACTTGAATATGGACATTAAGCACTTTATGCTCGTCACAATGCATATGGTGAAGTAGATGATGATGGTGATGTACCAGGAAAACGCCTCAAAAATTAACTGCTCTAAACCGGGAAAAGCAATATTTTGTAAAAGGTGATAAGTAGTTGACATTTTGGCTTTTGTAACTAGATAAATTACAAACCGACCCACTAAAAAGCGTGAAAAACCTTTTTAGCAAAAATAGAACCGACTTCTATATAAAAACACTACAAAGGCAAAAAATAACTTTAATTTCGGAAAGCGGTGTCAAAAAAAAAGAAAAGTCGGTTCTATTTTTTGCTAAAAAGTTTTTATGCATGTGGTGTTTACGTACTTTTAAGTGATTGTTGCACTTATATGTATTAATTTTTTCATGATAAGCTTATAACCAGTATGTATAATTGTTAGTAAACCAATAGTAAATAAATCGTATTCCGTTCTGGAGCTGCTGTATCTCATAAGATCATTCCCGAAGGCATTGGCCATATCAAACCCCGTCATCAGTGCTGACTGCTTTTTGAGGCGCTCATGGAACACGACTCGCCGCTGACTCGAGACATTTTGTAATCCTTAAGTCTTGTATACAAATGATAAACCGCTCTAGGCAGTTTATAAAATACTTACAGGTTGGCGAGTCGGCGATGATTTTAAATACTTTAAGGTCGACCAGTGCTTCATCAATAAAATAATCTTTGAAATTATCAATGTCTATTCAGTCTGTTCTTTCTCACTGCAGCGCAGCACTTTAATATACCTATTTGCAAAAGTGCAACCTATACGAGTAATTCTTACAGACCAAAAATATTTCCTACAAAAAAGATGCACCTATTGCTCTTTTATCTTTATTTGTCTTTTTAAGTTTCATGTGTGTACATAAATAAATGAATAAGCTGGCCTGTTTCAATTTCAACGCTTTCTAACTCATAAATCAAACAAAACATACAAAAAGCAATAAAAATGTCATCACAATTTTAAGCGTGATAGGATTTGTACGTGCTACTTTTTAATCGCCAGTAAATCTGGCTCTAAATTACATGCATAAATAAAATATTATATTCATAGTTGCAAAAGCCCGGTACCAGCTGTCTGTAACACCTGTTCCATTTATATGCACCGCCTACACAATACCATTTATCATTTCTAATAAAAATTCAAAACAAATTCTGATAGGAAAAAAATCGGCTGTCATGATTAATTTATGATCTTATTAGTTGTTTAAGACACATATCTAGCTGAAAAATTTAAGGCTTATACTTGTGGTATAATGCTACTCTCATTTATTGAATAAGCTTCACATTGTTGACTGCATGAATTAAAAAATAAAATTACCAATTTAGGTCAAGTTGAGAAGCTCCTGCGTGTTTATGTTGAAGAACTGTGGTAAATTAAACGATTAATCACATTAATGTGATTTTGCAAACCGATTTTCCACGTCAAACCTTTTTTGTATCTTCTGCTTAGCCTTTTATCAAATATGTTAGGATCTTCTTGCAATCTAATCGAATGCATCCATCCATCTCCATTTCACTACCGCTCTACCACACGCACGGCTGGGTACCATCCACACTTGGTTGTTATACCGTCTTGTCGTACCAAGCGCTTCTCCTCCACATTTATTGTGCGCACAGCCAAGTTGTGGAATTCTCTGTCGGCTTCTGTGTTCCCTGCCACTTATGACCTTTCAGCCTTTAAAGCAAGAGTAAATAGGCATCTTCTGGGCTCGCTCGTCACATCGTAGACCTCATCTATTGCTTACCATCAGGCGAGATCGAGGTCAAGAGGGGGCTCATGCATAATTTAAAAAAAAAATCAGTTGAATACAAGTGTTTTTATCAAGCGACTGCCTATTTGACTTCGACAACACAGAAAATGAGTCACATGATACCAGGGGCGTGCATAGGATTATGACAGGGCATGCGGCGGAGTAAAATCACACAAAAACTCCTTTTTTTATAGATTTTTAGCATAGCCACAGCCACGCATCGTAGCATGGTGGCGATGCGTGGCTGTGGCTATGCTAAAAATCTATAAAAGAAGAAGTTTTTGTGAGTAATCGGTCACAAAAACTTCTTCTTTTATAGATTTTAGCATAGCCACAGCCACGCATCGTAGCATGGTGGCGATGCGTGGCTGTGGCTATGCTAAAAATCTATAAAAGAAGAAGTTTTTGTGTGTTTTTACTCCGCCGCATGCCCTGTCATAATCCTATGCACGCGCCTGCATGATACTCCTTGGCAAGATTAGTATCGAATGTATGGCTTGTGACTACCAAACAACAACTGGCAAAGATGTACAAAACATAGCCACGACGTTAGTCCTTAGTTAGGCTTCACGTTCTTTCCAAGACGAAGGAATCTCAATATGTTAAAATGGACACCCATCCATAGACTGACCGCAGCATGTGTTGCTTAACCTGGAAAAATTGCAATATTGAAATGAATACTTTTACGTCAACCGCGATTATTCCCGATGTCCACCACTTGTCTGGCCACCACTGGGGGACAGCGAGACAACTTTAAAATATTATTCTCGTTGTCCACCACTGGGGGACAGCGTCACAACTTTGTAAATTATGACTCTGTGCAGCTTTTAAAGGTACCATCACATAAGAAATGATGAATCTCACACATTACATTTTTGGCTTCTTCAATACAAAACACTACAATTCGGTTGCAGTTATATGAGTAGTCTGCTAAAAGAAATTCCTTATAATCTTTTGGAACATGGAATTCTTCCACATTTTTGCATTTAAGTCTTTTCATTCCAGCGATTGTATTTCTATATCTGTATAAACTTGACTTGATGCTTTGAAATGACGGTATGTTTTGAATCAAACTCGGTATGACTTTGAATTGACTCACCATAGGTGAGTGGCGGCCACCAGTGGTGGCGAATGGAAATAATTTAGAAGTTGTGACGCTGTCCCCCAGTGGTGGACAACGAGAATAATGTTTTAAAGTTGTCTCGCTGTCCCCCAGTGGTGGCCAGACAAGTGGTGGACATCGGGAATAATCGCAACCGATTGCATTGACGTTGGTATTACTCATACGCAATTTACTGGTGATGAACTCATTTCAGTAGATAACCAGCATTAAAGGTACTATAAATGCTGGTTGTTTATTGAAATGAGTTCATCACCTCATTTAGAAAGTAATATTCTATTATCAAATAAATATAAGTAATATTATAGAGCAGTGGTAGCCTAATGATTGCAAGCATGATTTACGAGTCATAGGTTCAAACCCAAATAGGCAAAATACTTTATTTAATTTCAAAGGCCTCACGAGGTGGCTTACTCTGTCACAGCAGTTACATCCAACGAAATTCATCTATTCCACATACACGTACATATTTTGAAACTAGATCAAACGTATCATGACCCATGACCAAAAGCCATTTGCAGTAATGAGAACTAATAACTAACATGTCCATATAGAGCGAAAGGATACTTAATAATCATTTTGTTTCTCTCCTACAAGTCTATTACGCTATCGCTGATAGCAAATTAGGGTCAGACAATATCATGATTTATAAAGATAATTTAATCATATCAACATGTAATAACGATGTTCGTCTGACCGTTTCTACGTTAATGGAAGACAGTCAGTTGTAATAACGAGATACGAGATGGCACAGTTTTTGTGCATCACTCTCATTAAGTACACGATGTAAAATATTTTATCCAAAAAGTTAACTAGATCCATCATGTCACCGGTTTTGTTTTAACTTTAAACATTTATTGCTTGAAAAACCACATTACCTACTAAATTAAATATATTTACAAAAACAATATATATATATATAAAGGCGAATATAAAAAGAGTTATAGGGTATCGAAAAATTTGTCAAAATCGCTATCAATGGGAAAAGTGCCCAGAACACTGGATGCGTTGCCACGTTGAATGGCTATGCTGATTCTCTGTCCGAAGAAAAAGCCTGCCCTCTGGTCACTTGAAGAGTCGACTAATCATAACTGTAGTTGCTTAAACCTGCTACGCGTTCTGAATTAAAAAATCTCAATGTTCTTTTTTATTGTAAGGTCCATAATAAATAGACATAATCTTTAAATATTTTTAAAGAATTATTAATAAAAGTGAAGTCAATCTAGGTACTTCGTAGTTTAAGTTTTAGTTCTATGTTTTCTACTACAATTGACCCGTCAGCCTTTTAAGCACGCCCCGGATCAAGGATCGCAAGCCGAATTCCAGCCACCGTACGCACGGCATCAGGCATGAACATCAATAGCGAGTTTCTTATTAAAATATTTATTTAATTATTTTGGGATTTTTATCCCAATGGATACGCCTACCCAATCATGCCGTACACATGCTTTCAATGTTTTCTTAATTAAAATTAAAGGAAAATCCTAATCAATATACTACACCAACTCGCTAAATTTTTTGTTACATCTGACTTCGGTTGAGCTAAAATTGATTGGATTATACCTACCTGTAATATATTTAAACTAAACCCATTGATTAGCATTCTCTTTTCCTCTTGGTTCTTGACGTACTCCATCAAAAAATGATGTGCATCCTCTATTACATTGCATGCGTTAAAGTTGAGAGAACTTAATTCTTCAATAGCGAGTTAATATGTAATTTACAAAAAAAGGTAATAATATTTTAATTAACATAAATAAATAAAATTAGCTGCTTTATAATAAAATGTTTTAAGTTTTAAATACACAAACTCTGAAAGTATCATTCACCGTTCCAACGACAATGTTTACAACCCAACAAAGTCGACTAGGTTCCAGTATTCTAATAAAGCTAACCTAGAATATACATATATTCTTAGTATCTTCACACGAACATACGTGTCTTCTAAGAGACTTCATCAAAGCTTAGTGCGCACTACACATAAGACTCGGACTTAACTAAAAGCTCCTTGAGACTTCAAAGATTCTTCATTAAGTCTGTCCTGTGCATTATTATCGTAGGGGTATGTGAAGAGGTCACATATTGGACTTTTTAATGTAATATAAGAAAGATGAAAGTTGTGGATTTTTTTTACAGTTCAGAAATACTGCAGTAGCAGTAGGATCGTATGTTTCATGGATATTTAGAGACACTAGAAGATTGTAATAAATCTAGACTAAAAATTTTTATGCTCACTGTACAATTTTAACAAAAAATGTTTTTCCAAGTTGTATTATATAGACTTGTCAATTTTATTTCATTGCACTAGTGGGATACCCTTTAGATATTTAAAAAGAAAGTCAGGATCTATCAAACCTGTATTTGTTGGGTATTAATTCGTTCAAAACCCATAAAGTTTACTTAAATGCTTTGAACTCAATTTAAAATATTAATAATTACTAAAAATAAATACAACAATACAGTTCATTCATCAATACAGGGTCTTAATAAGCATAACTAAAGTACAAATAAATACCAAACCAATTTAACAAACAGCACTGATAGTATAAAAATGGATGTATCCCACCTCTAGAACTCGTCTATCCCTCTTAAATACCAGTACTACATGAAAATAGATTTTCTTCCTAAGATATAGAGGAAACAGGTTGATGTACATGTCTTCCTTACCCCATTTTATGACGAACATCGTCAATAAGAGGTTAAAATATCCGTTTACACCCACTTTAATACTCACGTTTACAACCAAAATATATATTTTACGGTGCAGTCGTAAATAGGTGTTCAACAAAAAGCGATTGTCCTCTTTATTACGACGTTCTGTGTAAAAACTCCTCGTTTTCTGAGTGCGGTTATGTCTTGTAATGACATCATAAAATGGTGGTGTTTTTATAAAATGGCTCTTAAGGTAATGATCGAGTTTATTGTCTGGTCTCTGGGTCTCGTCAATCAAGAGCTTTATTGTGACTCCGAGTTTAAATAGCGCAAAACATGTAATACGAGGATGACACTGAAAGTTCTGAGAAAATCAAAAACTCAACAAACTAGCAAGTTATTAGTTTTATTATATCTTTTCAAAATAGTGTCTATTTACATAATACATCGCTGCATCCGATGGAACCACTGAGAAAAGCACATTACCCACTCCTCCGTGGGGGTCTCTTCGACGGCATTTTGAAACGCAGCCACTGCTTCTTCGGCGTCCACAAAACGTTTTCCTCGAACGTATATTTCATTTATTTTCGGAAATAAATAAAAATCGCAAGGTGCGTGGTCGGAGTTATAGGGCGGGTGACCCAGTGATTCCGTCTGACGTCACCAAGTAGTCGATTGTTTGCTTGGCGGTGTGCAACGTGGGGTTGTCGTGGTGTAGGTGGTTGTCTACTGCGAGGTCGTTTCTCCTGAAGGTTTTCATGTCAAGTGGCAAACAATAATTGTTAGTTTACCACCCTGCAGTAACTGTTTTTCGATCTCTTAAAACAATTGTTGCGTAATGACCTGTCCTTCCGAAGAACGAGGTCACCATCTTTTTTCCCACGCTTCGACCTCTCTTCACTTTAGTTGGCAACTCCTCGGAACGAAACACCCAGACAGTAGACTGTCTCTTAGTTTCAGGATCATAACAATAAATCCAGCTTTCGTCACCTGTAAGTATGTCGAACATAGCATTTGAGTCACCTCCGTTAAATCTTTGAACCATTTCACGACACCAATCAACATGACGGAGTTTTTGGGCCTGTGTGAAATTATGAGGTATCCACCGGGCACAAAGTTTCCTGACAGTTAAATGTTCATGGAGGATTTTGTGTACATGCCTAAGCTTGTCGAAATCTGCTGATAAGTCACTCTGTCAGTCTATACGCCGCACAACACTTAAACAAATGACAAATGAATAAAATACATACACAATAATATTGGCAAAGAGTTCCATTTTCAAAATTTGAACTTATTTTTTATTACATCGTTTACAAGTTGCCAGTTCTAAAAACTTTCAGTGTCGCCCTCGTATTTTGAGGTTTCCAAGCCGTTGCTAAAGTTGTATTGCAGCATAAAAGCGCAGGAAGAGGGATAAGCGGCATTGTAGTAGCGTGTAAAGTTGTTAACACACTAAAGCTTAGCTGTATTACCTAATTAATATTCAGTATTTTATTATAAACTTTAGTTTACTAAATCAATTACTGTGACTGAATTTATTCTCAACATTCTACTTAAAACTACAAAAGTGTGGCTTGAGGACATAGAAATATGTATTAGGTACCTGTTACCCTGAAAAAATTAAAAAAGAAATGCAGACTTTAAAAATAACATTTAAAACGTATAAAATAGATAGTCACATTTTTATTTTTAACCGCTCGATTGCTTGCGCGAAAAAAAATGGGTGCCTTACTTTGCCAGTGCTTTGGACCACTTACCACGCGTTCTGCCCGCTGTTACTAAAACTTAATTTATGAATTGCTCGAGTGGAGTATGTAGCGTAAAACCGCTACGGTTAAAACTTCCTCCAATTCTAATCCAAACTTTTCAATAAAATTTTTTCTTCATAGCTGTTATTCACATTTGAACAAGGAATCGTGAAAAATATCCTCGGATGTTTTGCCTTTTGACGGCGTCATTACATTTTTGGGACCCGATATGTGATGGTCGACCTTATTTTTTGATTCATATCGAAATTATGAAGTGAAAGTTTTTTTCTGTTGGTGTTAAGCCAATAAAAAATATAAAGTGTCCTAGCGAAAGGATAGTCTGTGGGTGATTTTCTGGTTAATTTGGTATGTATTGTCGCCTTTTTTCTTTTCGATCCATTTCGCACTAGTTTCATAATTAATCAAAGATTCAGCTTGCATCGGTGGTCTGAAGTTTCTTTTTTGTTTAGATCCCGTTACAAGCCAATTTTTGGCTCCACCCTACGGGCAAGCGACGTCGGTTATCGACGACGGAGGTCGGGGCGCTCTCGCCCGGTATCCGAGCACATCCTGTGCCTGAGACGTCCATCTCAAAGGCCTGAAGAGGGTACGAGGTAGATGCGGACCCCGCAGCGCAGTGACTCCGTGATTACTACGTTACTTCCCACAGTCGTGTCCAGCCGTCCAGGAGTTACCGAGTTTTCGCAGCAGGAGTTTTATTTTAAATAGTGCACCTAATTTGTATATTTCTAATCTAAAAATTATCACGTCAAAAACTCTTTCTAACCTAAGGCCTATCAAGACGCGTTGGATGCTCTTAGTGTTTTTTTTTTTTGGATAACTAAAATTACTAATATTGCGTATTCGCCTAGCTATAACCGATTGCAATCGATTTTTTGTTAGGTAAGTTAAAAATATTTTGCATAATACCTTCGATAATATTCTTTTCTTTCCGCTAAGTTAACCCACGCCATCACTGAAAGGTTCCCAATAATAACTAATATTTAACTTTTTTATGTTTTTTAATTAAGTACTTGTTTTCTATCTTTTTCCTTTTAATCAAAATTAAACGTGTTAAGTAGCGATTGTGTTTTACTGTGCACTTAATTTTATTTACGCTACAATATGGCGCCCGAATTAAAGTAAGTTTGCATATTAATTATTACTAAAATACCTATTTTTTTTGTTATCTCGTGTGTGGTTGCTCTTGAGAGCAATCTTTAATTTTCACCTTTCTTGTTGTGAGTTTCAGGTTTTAGAATTGGTCAGATACCCGTATGGAAGTTAAAAGGATTACCTGTCTTGAATGTTTTCCCGATTCATACGACTGGACTACAGAATTGCTAACTGAATTTATGTTCTTTGCTAGAGCAACCTTTAATTTTCACCTTTCTTGTTGTGAGTTTCAGGTTTTAGAATTGGTCAGATACCCGTATGGAAGTTAAAAGGATTACCTGTCTTGAATGTTTTCCCGATTCATACGACTGGACTACAGAATTGCTAACTGAATTTATGTTCTTTGCTAAATTGTGTGATGTTTGTGAAATTCAATTTTAAAGATTAACTTTGTAACTATACCCAATTTCCAATTCTTTTATTTTCTCCCAAAATGTACGTATCTATTCCGAGTTTTATTTTATCCCAGTAGATAGCGGTAGTTAGTTTCCAGTAGAGTGTGTTTGATGTGTGGATGGTTAGGCATCGTGACCAAAGGTAAGCTTTTTGAATGGTCGTGTGCTAGTGTCTACCTTTCTTATATTTTTTAGCCCGTCTGTTTGCTTGTCTGCTATTTGCTAGTATCTGTTTTGTTGGATTCTTAGCCCAGCCGATTCCTTTGACGTTCATGTTGTTGTCTTCTTCCCGCATCGATATTACGGCACGATATCTAACGATTTCCTGCTAAGTCCCGCTCTTTCATTTAACCTATTTCTATTTCGTGTTTAAAAATGTCCGAAGAAGGTTCTATCGTTGAGACTCCTTTACACGGAAGTATTATTATTTCTAGACCTCCTCCCATTCCGCCTAGGCCCACTCCGGGTACTAGTCGTTCTAACTTACCTTCTACCATGAAATCCGAGGACTGTCCCGGTTACTTTCTAAAACGATTTTCGCTAAGAAAATGGAACATAAATTATACTGGAGATACCAGTGTTCGAAATTTTTTTATCAGTATCGAAGAAGAGAAGGATTCAGACGACATAACTGACAGTTATCTGCTTAAACGCTTCCACGAAGTGTTATCCGGTCGCGCCTTGAATTATTATAGGTCAATCCGTCGACCTGATATGACTTACCCCGAATTAAAAGAAAAATTCTTCAAAACATTCGGAGAAATTGATTTCGAATTTAAAACCGGTCAACAAGTTAGGAATACAAAACAGAAATCAGATCAACCTGTTTTACATTTTGTGCATCAGATTTCTCAATTGAATGATACATTACGTAAACCGGTCGATAAATCTGAACTATTAGAAATTATCACTCACAACATGCATCCTAGATATTTTCCATGCTTATCGATACATAAATTTACTGACTTAGATGCGCTCATTGACACTGCATCGCATTTTGAAAGTTTTTTGCCCAAATCTACAAAATTAGTTTCAAGCGCAACAAATCAATCACAAATCTGTCCAAAATGCAATAAAACAGGACACCCCTATCGTACTTGCCCTGATTTCCCTGGTATGCTATGTTTTAAATGCCGCACACCTGGTTTTATAACTCGTGATTGCCCAAAATGCAATCCAAAAAATGTTTAGCCCACCGGCGACACGCATTACTCCGTACAGTGTCACCGGTGATAGCGTCCGATTCATCTGATAACCGTCCTTTCATCGAGATCATATTGTGTAACCGGGTCGTTAAAGCCCTTCTTGACTCTGGTGCACAAATGTCCCTTATTAGTGATTGTTTAACCCAACAACTGGGTATTTCTTTAAAATCAAACGTCCAGTGCCCACGTGTTATTTCCGCTAATAACTCTCCTATTGATATTTTAGGAACTATCTTTCTCCCAGTTAAGTTTAATGGTACGACTTTTATCCACGAATTTTTAGTAGCACGTTCTATGTCTTCTTCAGTTATTTTAGGTATCGAATTTTGGAATAAGTTCGGTTTGACTTCAGTTTTTAGTCAAGCTTTTAACAAAAATATCAAAGGTAATATGTACCTTCCTCCCGACTCTAATTCCCTACCTCCTGACCCACATACCCTTCCTTCTGACTCTCAATCCCTTCCTCAGATTAATTGCATTAGCGAGGTTCGATACATTCACCCTCGTAACGTTTTATTACCAGACCAAGAGCTAAAGTTGCAACGGGTCATTGAGGAATTCGATGTCATTTCATCCGATAAAGTTGGCCTTGGTAAGACTACTTGGCTATCACACAAAATAAACACTACTGGACCACCAATTAGACAACGGTTTTACCCTCTTTCACCTGTTAAGTTAAAGTTGCTCAATGAGGAAATCGATAAGATGCTGGAGATGGGTGTCATTCGTCCCTCACGTTCTCCATGGGCCAGTCCTGTTGTGATGGTTACCAAAAAGGACGGTTCTGTACGTTTTTGCGTTGATAGTAGGAAATTGAATAGCGTTACTACTAGAGATTCTTATCCGCTCCCCCGTATTCACGATATTCTTGACAACCTTCGAGGTGCAAGGTATATAAGTTCTCTTGATTTTAGGAGTGCATTTTGGCAGATTCCTCTCGCTGATGATGAGAGTTGTGAAAGAACCGCGTTCATAGTTCCACAACGAGGTTTATTTGAGTTCGTCAGAATGCCATTTGGTCTCACGAATGCAGCTTCCGAGATGCAGCGCCTTACTGATATGATCGTTAATTTTGAATTCACTTCGACCAGTGATAATTGCGTTTTCGGTTACGTCGATGATCTTATCATAATATCAAAAGACTTTGATAGTCACCTCTCGCTCCTTAGAAAAGTACTAGACCGTCTCAAGGAGGCCGGTTTAACTATTAACCTAAAAAAATGCGAGTTCTGTAAAAGCGAATTGAAATATTTGGGTTATATCATCAACGAAAAGGGTTTACAAACTGATCCCAGCAAGCTCGATGCTATTAGGGATTATCCCGTTCCTACTACAGCTAAGTCACTACGTGGTTTTATTGGGTTATGCTCATATTATAGGCGTTTTGTTGATGGTTTTTCTTCTATAATAGCTCCACTCACTGCCCTTATAGGAAAAAAGAAGGGTCGTGACCCTATAAGTTGGGATGATGCCGCCGATCAAGCATTCCTAAAATTAAAGGATGCGCTCATCAATACTCCCGTTATGGCTTGTCCAGATTTCTCGAAGCCCTTCATTTTGCAATGTGATGCGTCAGCTGTCGGTCTTGGTTCGGTTCTTTCTCAAAAGTTCGATGGTGTTGAACATCCTATCGCTTATTATTCACGCTTATTCTCAAAAGCAGAACGCAATTATAGTACAACCGAACGTGAACTTTTATCCGTTCTTGATTCCATTAAGCATTTTCGCTGTTATTTAGATGGAATGAAGTTTTCTGTTATAACCGATCATATGGCCTTGAAATGGCTCCTCACACTAAGTAATCCCTCAGGGCGTTTGGCGCGATGGGCTACTGTGATTTCCCAATACACGTTTGATATCATTCACCGCAAAGGGTCGCAACACGTCGTTCCAGACGCTTTATCTAGAATGTACGCGAGTCCGGTTACATTCGATCAAGGACCTAACCATACCAATGATAGATGGTATAAAAAGGTGTATTTAGGGGCTCGTGACTCCCCTCAAACGTTTCCAGCTTACGCCATTCGGAACGGTGTTCTGTTAAGACGCATGCCAATCACTAACCCATTGTGCTCTGATCCTTGGCGCATAGTTTTACCCGTTGAAAAGGTTAAATCCGCTATATGGGAAGCTCATAATAATCCTCTCTCTATACATCCTGGAGTTTCAAAGACTTATTTTAAGCTCAAAGATAACTTTTACTGGCCAAATATGTTTCGAGATGTTTCTGAGACTTTAAGGCAATGTGAGGTTTGTAAAGCTTATAAGATCGCGAATTCCCAACCACGTGGTCATATGTGTTATCCAAAGGAAGTTTCTTTACCTCTACAAATGATTTCTATCGACGTTATTGGACCGCTTCCAATCGCTTATTATGGGTTCAAATACATTTTATCTATGGTCGATGTTTTTTCTAAATATGTTTGGTTAGTCCCCCTTAAAAGGATTGACGCCAATTCAGTTATAAAAGCTTTGGAATCTGAAATATTTTTTAACTTCGGAGTTCCACGGTCTATTCTCTGTGATAATGCTACCGTTTTTCGTAGTAATCAGTTTTTAAATTTTCTTAGATCGTTTCGCATTGAATCCCCTACGTATACCCCTTATTACACTCCACAAGCAAACACGGTAGAACGTTATAACCAAAGTGTCGTTACTTGTTTGAGCATATTGGTTGGCGAGAACCAAAGGAATTGGGCTAAATTGTTACCCAAGGTCAAACTTTACCTCAATTCATGTATTAATCTAGCCACAGGGTTTACGCCAAACTTTCTCATATTCGGTAGAGAAGTCTGTATGGATTCATCGCGTGCGAATATCCAGACTCTAAGCACTAATTTAGCTGAAAGTCGGGAACAACACGCGAGTAATCTGACTTCGCTCGCCGAGATTTACGCAAAAGTAGCGGACAATCTTTCTTCTGCTTTTCTCCGTAATTCACGAAATTACAATGCGAACCGCACGGCTATTACACTCAATGCCGGCGACATTGTATGGAGGCGTAATTTTTCAAAATCGTCAGCTGCTGAATACTTTACAGGAAAGCTTGCTCCTCGTTTCATTAAATGTCGTGTGATCAGAGTCATCTCCATGACTACATATGTCCTACAAGACTGTGATTCTCATCATATTGGACAATATCATATAAAAGACATACTTAAATGAATTAATTTGTTCCATATTCTTAACTTAATCAGCATTACTTATGTTAGGCCATTAGTTTTCAATTAACGACACCTTTTTATTATTTCGACCCTCATTCCTCCCTGGAGTTAATATTTATTCATAACCATTTCCTCTCATTAAGCGTCGTATTTTTGATTTTGATTTAAGGTCCACCCTCTTCAACTTAACCCTCTCTCTTTAACTTAACCTTCTAACTTATCCCTCTATAACTTAAGCTCTTGACTTTGAGTCGTGTTAGACTTTGAGTCGTGTTTCACTTTGAGTCGTGTTTGACTTTGAGTCGTGTTTGACTTTGAGTCGTGTTGGACTTTGTGTCGTGTCTCACTTCGAGTTATTATCTGACTTCGAGCTTTTGTGTTCGACTTCGAGTTTTTGTTTGACTTCCTTTGAAGTTATTTTTAGGTTATTTCTTAATCTCAACTCTTATTTGTTTCGTCTTAAATATTGTTCTTTGTTCCTATATATTTAAGAATATTATTCTAGTTCTATCGTTTGTTTTGCTATTCTAATGTAGGTTTAGGAGACGCATCTGAAGCTCGCACTGTTAACGTCTAAACTGGAGGCCGGCTTTCAATTTTATTCAGTATCAGCTGCACTTCGATGTCGTTGATTTGATGTATTTAGTTTAAAGTTAGTTAGGCTAGTTTATTTAATTTGTATATATTATGGTTTTCACTCTTGGTTGATGCTATCCCTTTTGTGTTGTCAATCTGTTATTGTGTTTTCAATCTGTTATTGTGTTTTCAATCTGTTGTTGTGTTTTCAATCTGTTGTTGTGATGTCAATCTGTTATAGCGTTGTCACCCTCTCACTGGGTTGATACATTCACTTGGGTTGATCTCTCACCTTTCTTTTAGGGTTGTCAACCACTTTTCTTTTAGGGTTGTCAACCACCTTTCTTTTAGGGTTGTCAACCACCTTTCTTTTAGGGTTGTCAACCACCTTTTTTTTAGGGTTGTCAACCACCTTTCTTTTAGGGTTGTCACTCACCTTTCCTTTAGGGATGCCACTCACCTTTAGGGTTGCTACTCTCATTTTTTTTTTTTTTTTTTTTTTTTACTGGAAATGGGGTACTGTAGCGTAAAACCGCTACGGTTAAAACTTCCTCCAATTCTAATCCAAACTTTTCAATAAAATTTTTTCTTCATAGCTGTTATTCACATTTGAACAAGGAATCGTGAAAAATATCCTCGGATGTTTTGCCTTTTGACGGCGTCATTACATTTTTGGGACCCGATATGTGATGGTCGACCTTATTTTTTGATTCATATCGAAATTATGAAGTGAAAGTTTTTTTCTGTTGGTGTTAAGCCAATAAAAAATATAAAGTGTCCTAGCGAAAGGATAGTCTGTGGGTGATTTTCTGGTTAATTTGGTATGTATTGTCGCCTTTTTTCTTTTCGATCCATTTCGCACTAGTTTCATAATTAATCAAAGATTCAGCTTGCATCGGTGGTCTGAAGTTTCTTTTTTGTTTAGATCCCGTTACAAGCCAATTTTTGGCTCCACCCTACGGGCAAGCGACGTCGGTTATCGACGACGGAGGTCGGGGCGCTCTCGCCCGGTATCCGAGCACATCCTGTGCCTGAGACGTCCATCTCAAAGGCCTGAAGAGGGTACGAGGTAGATGCGGACCCCGCAGCGCAGTGACTCCGTGATTACTACGTTACTTCCCACAGTCGTGTCCAGCCGTCCAGGAGTTACCGAGTTTTCGCAGCAGGAGTTTTATTTTAAATAGTGCACCTAATTTGTATATTTCTAATCTAAAAATTATCACGTCAAAAACTCTTTCTAACCTAAGGCCTATCAAGACGCGTTGGATGCTCTTAGTGTTTTTTTTTTTTGGATAACTAAAATTACTAATATTGCGTATTCGCCTAGCTATAACCGATTGCAATCGATTTTTTGTTAGGTAAGTTAAAAATATTTTGCATAATACCTTCGATAATATTCTTTTCTTTCCGCTAAGTTAACCCACGCCATCACTGAAAGGTTCCCAATAATAACTAATATTTAACTTTTTTATGTTTTTTAATTAAGTACTTGTTTTCTATCTTTTTCCTTTTAATCAAAATTAAACGTGTTAAGTAGCGATTGTGTTTTACTGTGCACTTAATTTTATTTACGCTACAAGTACTTCAAATGTTTTTACTGTTATGAGTAGTCCATGAGATAAGAAATAATGTGTGATGGCTTTATTTTAAAAATATGATTACAATAATATTTTACAAGTGTTTAAATTAAAAGTACCACCCATTTTAATGACATTTTGTAAAACATAGGGGTTTTAAAAAAAATAAGAGCAATAAGTATATAGTTATTTATTTTATTCTTAAACTAGGTTTATTACTACACATATTTTACAGTATTTAAAAACAATTTACATGTAAGAAAGTAGTAAAAATATTATGTAAAACCAGGTGCAGAATTCGCGGATGCGTAAAAGATCGTAACTTTTTTCAGGTATAATTTAGGCCACATTACATTAAAACTAAAATACATAGAACAAAAATATTACCACCCCTATAAAGGTCATTTTCTTCACTCTTAGATGAATATATTAGTTTAAATGGGTTATTCTAAAATTTTTGTCAAATTTATAAATTAAAATAAGCGGCACATATTTTTGCCAATTCGCATTGCCTACCTAAATCTTTAAATCTGTAAATATAGACCGCCAAGTATTCATATTTACTCATACAATAAATAGGCCAAATCTTGACGTTTCGAAAGCGTCATAAATCTTAAAAATAAAGTATTATTTACATTAATAAAAAATTAAATAAAAACGGCTACATACGTAACCTGACTGGGACTTCTGACCTGACGGGTTAGTTTTCGCAATCTGTTACAATCTGAAGAACAATTACACAACATAATACCTTAAATTGAATAAATACAGTCAAATATCATTAATAATATTGTATGTTTAAGAAAAACATCGTATTTACGATAATATAGCAGTACAAAATTAAGTTCAGGACTACGACACTGCGAGTGTTTTTAAATGACGATTTTTAAATGATGTCTTACAATGTACCTAAAATATTACTTTAATATAAAAACACACACGTTAGAGATTATTTTAGTATATAAAAATCAGCAGAAATCAGTAAAATAATAAACTTACGACATATTTTATCACCTCCTTGAAAACACTATAGCGACACTTCACTCACATAAATACAACTGACGATATTTCGTTATTTTTCTACCGTTATGTTGGTAATATGGGCACACGTCTATGAGAAATATATGTCTTTGGTTTAAATACATACTACTACGACTCTATGCGTTTGGTATAGTAACTAAATTAAAATAACAAACTTCGTCGCCTTGCAACCACGGTTGCACGAAGCAAAATTGACAACTTTTTCTTTGCAACCGTGGTTGCGAGAAGCGTAACAAACTTCGTCGCCTTGCAACCACGGTTGCACGAAGCAAAATTGACAACTTTTTCTTTGCAACCGTGGTTGCGAGAAGCGATGCTGCCGTGGGTTCTGGAGGCGGTAAGCCACGCGCGATTACACATTTGGCGCGTGGAGGTCTTCGTCGCCTTGCAACCACGGTTGCACGAAGCAAAATTGACAACTTTTTCTTTGCAACCATGGTTGCGAGAAGCGATACTGCCGTGGGTTCTGGAGGCGGTAAGCCTCGCGCGATTTCACATTTGGCGCGTGGAGGTGCTAAGCCAGGGTAAAAGTCGGCTGCCACGGCAAATTGCAGTACAGCGGGCAGAACTCCGGTGCGATTTCAAGATGGTATGGAAAGAGCGACTATCGCAACCGACGGAAATGAATAAAATTAATTTTTTCATTGGTGAATTTAAACCAGAAGGTATGCGATAAAATGTATATTATAATATGCCTTAAGATATCTAGGAGGAGCATTTAAAGAAAAAGAAAAGTTGAACATTCGTTCTAAGAATATTGCGAACCGCCAGCTTCATCCGTCAACCAACAATTTGTAAACTCATAAACATTCTCAATAACCAAACAGTTATTCCACACAAATCCCGCCCATAAATCACAATAATAAACCCGCACCCTTTATAACTTCATACAAATACAGTTTATCATCATTCAAGTCGCGAACAACTGAATAAGTGATAACTAAAATAAAACATCTGAACCCATCGAGTGCCCGGCTTTCGGCTTTCGGCTCTCGGCATTCGGCCTTCGGCCTGAATTATTGAACGCCGGTTGGAGTATGAATTATGCATCTAGTCTAGTTCTCCGGGCACTAACTGAATGTAATCATGCTTCATTGCATTTTGATGGTAGACGGGTTGGTCATTTTAACAGTGTGTCTACATCGGGTTACGTGTTATCGTATTTTATGTAGAAAAGTTCGGCGTATTTCGGTAAATAAACCAAAGCTTATTTACCGAAATCTGTCAAACTTTTCTGAATTTGTTTGTACGTTGGATTTAAAATGAAGCCCTTATAGAATCGGACATGTGCCGGCTTTTCTGATTCTGCTGAGAAATAAGGCTTATTTGTTTCTATTATGGTGTACAATAAAGAGTATATCTATCAATCTACATACAAATACAAATACCGAAACGTAAATTGATTAATTAAGAATGTGGTATAAAGTATAAAGTATTTAATCTTATCCATAAACAGTGTTATGTTAAATTTCTGATAAAAGAGCGTTGTGTGAGAATTTCTTGTACAATTTTAGTTATAAAATACATAATTTTTCAATTACACGTCTCAAATATTATACTGAAAAATCGTTTCGATCGGAACTTTTTACGCGGGAATCTGACTTACACTTGGCCAGTACTTAGCCAAAGAAGTCATCATTCTTTTATTTAAGTTTGAAAAAAGAACTTATAAAAGAAGTTTTAAAGCTTAAAGTAAGCTGAAAACTGACCATTTTGAAAGGAATAATCTAGAGATTTTTTGGTAGAAAGTGTAACTGAGAGACCATACATTCTATATCTTGTTGTTTTAGCTATATTTAATCACCCACTAACCTCTTTCTTATCAAAAACAGTTCACACACACTCTGAAAAATTGCACTATCGTATTCGATTAATCCTTTCAGCAATAAAACTGAATAATTCATACACTTCTCCATATTATGTTGCCAGCTCAACGGAATCGGCCGACAGTCACGCTTGCATTGATTGAAAACAAATAATTGGTAACGATTGAAAGTTCTTAATCTGTCAGACGTTGCAATCCACACGTAACGAGGAAGACCAATCAACCTTGCGAGAACTATCGTATATTGGAGATTAGCAAACACACTAATTGAGTTTCTGCTTTACGAACAATGTGTCTTTTAAGATTTAATAGTGATCAAGGTATATGTAGTGACGTTTCAAAAGTGGCAATAGCCCAATGGCTCCTTAGCCATTGGGCTATTGCCGCTCACGACCCGCGAACTCACGATCACAAGGCCGACTCCTTAGTCGGCCTTGTGATCGTGAGTTCGCGGGTTCGAACCCTACCCAAGACACTAATTGCCGTGAACCCACTCCAGATGCTAGCATATTTAGCTTAGTTGGAGGAGTTAGCACGATTGCTAGTAATGAGAATTCAAAATAGACCAATTAATTTTTCATGAACGGCGTGAGCACGCTGGGATAAAGTGGGTTTCGCCAGCTGCATGCACGAAGACCGCAGGGTGAAAGTTTCCACACAATCGGTGCCGAAGGACGGACGGTGCTACCGAGGCCCACACCAGGAAATGGTGAAGAAATGACCTGGACGAATAACACATGGATTGGTTTGAAGCGCGCAAGAAAAGGGTTTACGGAAGGAATTGGGACAGGATTTTTCTCAGCCCAGGGACAGTGTAGTCCAGAAAAAAAAACAATGAAGCATACAACTTTGAACAAAATGTTATGATTAGTAAAGTTGTAAAACACATCTACCTAACATAAACTAAACTATCTTAAATACTATGAAAAACAAATAATACACCACATTTAGAACCTGGAATTTGTTTCTTTTCAGTTATCATATTTAACCTTTTTGCTAACTTTGTTAAAAAATATTTTGTGCTTCGGTTCATATTTTGAGTGATCAGTCCAAACAAGTTCAACTGAATATTAGTGTTTGATATCTACGGGGCCATTTAAACTATAGCAGATAAAATACCTCTTAGCTTTTAACTATCATAATCTGTTTATAAACCTGTCTGCATAAAAACCTGAGTATCGCTTACGATGCCCAGTTTCTTATACCAGTCCTGACTAAAATAACTGGCGTTATAAAAGTTTCATGTTGACGTAAACAATACCTTTCTTAATTGAATAAGACTGTGGTTATCTACATCTAATCAGATAAAAAATCCTTTAATAAGCCCCAAATTTAACGATCAAAGGAAATATTGGAATATTCACTTTTGCAAAGCAAAAGCACTCTACTGCATTTTCTCTAGTTTACCAACAAAGTTAAAACTCTACCACTTATCTTACTTTTTATCTTAAACGTAAAAGTCGAACCACCCAAGTTTCGCGTCGCAGATTTCTCCTGGGAACAAGTTCTTAATGTCTGGGACCAAACTAATTTCGAAACCTTATTATATTTTAAGTTAATTAAGGTCACCGCTAACTTATAATCTTGGTCCTATGAAATATTGTTTATGTCTCACAAACAAAACAATGTTCTTTTAAAAAGATTTGAACAAAAAGTTGTCAAAAAGGTAGGACTACTTACGCGATGAAAAGCGTGATTTGAATTTAGAATTGAAGAATTTTATTTTATACTTCAAAAGAATATTATTTATTGTAATATTAGTGTAGATAAGCAAGATAACCTAATTTGATAGCTCCAAAGATATTATATACATATACAACGTGTAATTTAAAGGGTATATACATACCAAGTGCACGGCTTCTTTGGATGATAATAAACAATATGGTAAGGGTTGTCTAATCCTATGTGTATTGTATGTATGGAGCATATTAGAAATTTCAATACATTGATACCAGAGACCGAATTTTTCAAATTAAGAAGAACGAAGAGAATTATCGTTTTATTAGCAAGTGACGTGGAAAGTGATGACCCTCATAGTGCTGTGACACGTTTATTATTACTGGTATTCAAGAAACATATGAAATCAATAATTTGGGGGGTCAATTCTGTGAGTCACTTATTTTGAGTTGAAACTTTGCATAGAGAATCCATACTGGGTGTTGTCTTCAGTCCTTTTGGATAGATATGGGGTTTCCGTTACACGTTGTATATACATTTTCAAACATAATAATGTTGGCTTCCAGTCCAACTGAAGTGCAGCTCAGTACCAATATTTCACACGGAACACCTGCTTATCTGATTCACAACCCAAGAACTTGGTAACACAAACCTCTTTGGCAAGAATATTGTCAGATATTCCGCTATAGATGAACTCAAATACGTGAAATTACTTCTCCCCGGAAGAGAGGAAGAGATTGTCAGACTTCTACTGACTAAAATTTCACCCTGTTCCTTTAGTTGCACTTACGATTCGGGGCCGTGGTATCTAGCACGCTCCTGCACCTTGGCAATTCTTGCACTCCCGGTGGGATCAGTGGCTTAACAAACTTCCTGAGGCATAGAAGAATCTCGATGTTTTAAGCTAGTTACCCACCTTTTCATGGATCGATTTCAGTACAGTTAAGTGGGTTAATTTGGCAATTTAAAACAAGTCTCATCTTATCGCTGCAAGAAAACCGTAAATATATTAATTATTAGTAATATTATATTATAGTAGACACAGTTTCCACAGTGGTTGATCTGCTGCGTGGTGCGCCCCACGTTCGATTACCACACTCCACAAATGTTTGTACGGACTACAGATAATTGTTCCGGGTCTGAATGTTGATGTGGTCTGGTCTAGTGTATTTAAATATTTGTAATCGCACCTACGATACAGGAAACATAGCTAGTGTGGGGCAACTTAAAAAGAAATCCTTATACAAATGAAATCCGAGCTTCTCTTACAATGAGCAAAACTATCTTTCGAACTAAAGCAAACCTAATTGATGGTCCCATCTTCTTCTTCTTAGCGTATCGATGGCAAAATGCTAAATTAAGTGTGCCCAGAACTGGGCAACAAATTTTGCTCTGTCGGAAGCTGGTGGACGCGTTTGTTTTTATTATTATTTAGTCACGTGCTCTCACCCATTAAGGATCTACTTTCAAATTGTTATTCCAGTTACTATGCAGTTGTTATCTACCCTAGTAAGCTGTCGGCAGATTGCAGTTCATCTCAAAACGAAATAGCATGATTGTGGTGAAGACATTTTTTTTTTTCTTGACCTCGATCTCGCCTGATGGTAAGCGATAGATGAGGTCTACGGTGGAACGAGCGAGCCCAGAAGATGCCTGTTTACTCTTGCTTTAAAGGTTGAAAGGTCATAAGTGGTAGGGAACATATAAGCCGGCAGAGAATTCCACAGCTTGGAAGTGCGCACAATAAATGTGGAAGAGAATCGCTTGGTACGTGGTTGGTGGCATTAGCAATAATGTCTTCACCACATGCTATTTTGTTCAGCTTTTGAAGGTAGGATAAGATGTTTTCCCCATGTTTGCGGGGTCTATGGACTGCCAATATCTACTGTTTAAAAATATTGGTTGTATGTGTGTGTAATAATATTATGTTTAGTTGAATCCACGATAAATTTGCTGCAATATTGAAATATAATGAAATATGTGGAAATAAATAATTATTAAATAAAATATACCAGAAATGTTTACTTTAAAATACTGATTGGAAAATAATGTATGGTACGTTTAGATATTTTACTTTATTTCTATTTAATTTCTGCCCGCGACTTCATTCGCATGAGACAATTTTCCCGCATTAATCCTGATCCCCTGAAAACTAAGGGATCAAATGTAGCCAATGTATTATTCCAGGATGTCAACTATCTACTTACCAAATTTGACCTACCTATACATCCATACTCGCAAACTTTTGCATTTATAATATTAGTAAGAAGTAAAATGATAGCCTTTCAATTTGTACTAGGATTTAGGGTTTGCAATAATTACTTATTGTACATGTAACTGTTGTAACTGTGGAACGAACTGGATACGTTCTGTTGGAGCTGGAAGGGGACGCGCAGGAATTTGAAGGAGTGGAGATAGGCCTGGAATGGGACAAAGAGATATTTTGGTTTGTGACTTAGAGTGGACGTGTTGGTCATTTCCCTAGGATATAAATCAGCTTATGTAATTTACAGCCCTTCAATGGTCTGCATAGCCAATAGCACATCGACACGATGCTTATTTTAATACACTTTCGCATTTTTTATCATTTATGTATAGATAATAATTTTTGTTATTTTGAACTACCCTCGCTGTTATTATTCCTGTTATATATGTCGTGAAAAGTTGAAAAATTGGCAAAACATAAACTTTTATCATTAAAAACGCCTACATTACAAAATATCAAATAACGATTTCGGTTCCTAGGACATGTTGTAGCGTGATAGTCGATTAAACTAAAATCGAATTACCACGCTCATCCCTAATGTCTATGGTTTCACGGAGTGACAACACTTAGGCGGTCCCGGCTATAAATTCTAATCCCCGGTCCGCGGAGCTTCTTTCTCACCGCCTACTGTTACAAGTAACTGATATTGAAACCCCTTTGTGCCCAAGGGTAAGTGCTCGTCGTATCTGCCATTTTCTCTCCATCTTGCCAAATCGTAATCCTCTTATTTCTCCATAATCTGCAGCGTTTGTAAATTTATATAATTGCCCGGTTGTCAAGATGGCTTCCGTCTGGAACATAACTGTGTTATTTCATTGTCATCTGTTTTCCACTAGTGTTTCTAAATTTGTGAAGCGTACGCAAGCCGCAGCATTTCCTTTCCTGCTGTGTCATAGCAGCTACGGGCTTAAACGCTTTGTCACGCGGTTACCTTCTATATCGTTGCATGCGGCATGCGCACGCTTACCTATAATCTTTGTGAACCGCCGCGATGGTGAGTTTACCATTCGTTTCCCGGGTACTGTTCCTTGGGCTTGCGGCTGGGAGACGCACGCATCGCTGGCGCTCACGATTCCTGGCACCACGCTTACGGAAGCACCCTTCGTGTGATTCCAGGGTTTTTCGTTTTTCTTTACTTCTACTGCCTTCGGTCTCGAATATCAACTACATCAGCGTCTGCCACGCGACGGGTGTCACCGCTGCCTCCGCGTACTACTGGTGGAGAGACGCGCGGTCGCGTGGTCTACCTGGCCACCTCTGCGCCTGCCACGTGCGAGTTGGGTGAGGAGGAGAGACATCCTGCCCCGTGGCCTGCCCTGCACAACCTCTGCTTCGGACACGTGGTCGCTGCCGGCTTCGGATCGGCTCGCCGGTCCGCGTGCGTCGCGGCCTGAGCTCAGGGCAGTACCATCCAATACCTTCGACCAGTGAGGGAACCCTCTGTGAACTGAACTCACCCCCCTTCGAAATAAATGCTGTAAACCTGTGGCCTATATCTTTTATTTCACCACCTAATCCACTACGCCACAATGTTTATAATATTGTGAGGTAGTAACTTTCTTCGTCTAATAGGACAGACATGATATTATTGAAGGGTTGTAACGTTACCAGAAGATATTATTTAATAACCGGAAAATGTAACTATGTAATCTTGTAGATTTATCCAACCGAATACATACATGGGATAGAATGCCAAGTTCTTTATAATGGCTTTTTTTCGGTGAGAAAATCATCAGATGACTACTCCACTCTGGGTGGAGTGGAAGGGAGTGTCAGACTTTTACTGACTAAAAACCCACCCTTTTCGAAGGAACAGAGTGGGTGCAACACACCACAAGTACAACTGAAGAGTTGCACTGAAACACAGGTTTTTAAACCTAGTACAGGCAAATATGTTATATTCCTTAATTTAATTAATTCTTAAGACTTATATTGTAACTTTATTTTGCACTATTTCTTAAATAAACAATTTATTATTATTTATTATACTTGTGGTTCGGGGCCGCGGTACCTTGTTAGAACATTTCTGCAACTCTTTATAAAGTATGCAAAAGTGGTAGCGATGAAAAAGAGAGAGAACGTCAGTATATACTCATATCAGCAGAGTTGCTGGGTTTGGACGATTTGCACTAGGTGAATGGTTCTACTTGAGACTGGTGATCGATTTAATTATGGGGCGTGCGTGAATGTAATCGTATCCGTTAAGAAACTATAGGGTTTTAGGCGATTAGAGTCCAGTATAAATCTACGTTCTTCTTAGTTGGAAGGTATAGAATCTACGAGGATTATTCATATTACAAAAAGGTCATAAGTGGTTTCGAATAGGGTAGCCATAGCTAATATGTTACTTTATGCTTTACAAACCATGGTAGAGCGCATGGATTGGACCTTAAATCTCGTTTCCCAATAGGGCGACGACAATCTGGTCAAATTCAACGCTCTGAAATCACAGGCTTGTCTTTTCAGCGCTAAAAGGAGCCCATTTCAACTATCCCCTACTTTCCGATGTACATCTATGCCAGTTACCGACCGCTTGGAGCTTGTGGGCATGGAGTTGACATCAGACCTCAACTTCGGCTCAACCATAGAGTCCAGAGCTCAGACTGCAGCAAAAAAGCTGGGAATCCTAAACAAGGTGAGGCGGTACTTCACGCCTGGACAGCTTCTGAACCTGTATAAAGCACAGGTCCGTTCCTGGTGGAGTATTGTAGTCACTTGCTGCATTGGACTCGATCGAGCGCAAAGCTTAAAGGCTTATAGGTGAAGAGGCGCTAGTGGACAAGCTTCATAGCCTGGCTCACCGGCGAACCGTTGCTTGCCTGTCGGGTTTCTATAGATTGTACTTCGGTGAGTGTGCGCAGGAGCTTCATGACCTGATTCCTCCATCTCCCTTTCACTACCGGTCTACCAGACGCACGTCTGGGTACCATCTACACTCAGTGGCGTGCCTAGGGTTTCAAAATAACGCAAGCCCAATAAAATTTTAACCGATTTCAAAAAAAGAAAGTTCAGTTTTCAACTGAGTATGTAGGTACCTACCGTATGTATCATCGCAATTTTCTCATAAACTACTGGTTAGGTACAATAAATTAAAAGTTAATTCATCCATCTTCTTCTTTCCTCTTCTTTCTTCAATTTCACTCTTGCTTGTCGTGCGCGGTGAATGAGGTAACCAAAGCACACTGAAGGCATGCTAGTGCTAGATTGAATATAATAAACATATCAGCAATTGCATACCTCCGGTGGCTTTGAAAAAAGCCGTTTGGTTTGGTTTGCTTCATTGCTTGAGGGAACAAAGTTATGGTAAGTAGTTGCTTCCTTCGTAACAGAACCCAGGTTACAGACAAAAAAAAAAAAAACAAAACAAAAAGTTACAAAACGAAAGTTAAAAAATAGCTAGATAGAATGTAATAAGGAATTTAAATAAATTATTTATATTCTAATTGGAATCGTCTATCTTTCTTAAGAAATGATTTAATTACATCAGAGTAAAATGTTGGTGATCGTTTTAATTCTACCAACAACTGTTTTTCAATAGCTATCATTGATAATTCGGAAAGACGCTCTTGACCTTGTGTATTTCTCAGATAGGTATGGATACGTTTAAGAGACGAAAAAGCACGTTCAGCGGAAGAACTTGTAGCCGGAATAGTTACAACAAGATACGCTAACTTTAACAGCTCGGGAAAGGCATCTTCGTGGTTATTTATTCTCATGAATGAAATCAATTAATTCGAAAACATTACGATCTTTCAGATCAGGACTAGAATACAAGCAAATCAATTGGCTTTTTAATATTTGTTTGTCGAAATAGTTTGCATAAATGTCAAATAATGAATCTAATTCCTCTGTAGGAAAATGTGAGTGATAATTGTCAAATTTTTTGTTGTTGAGCAGTTGGAAGATCTTTAATTTATAAATTTCAGAATATCGGTCAGTAATTTCGGTATTAATGTTATCAATTACTTCTACAAAAAGTCGTCTGTATTCCGTTTTTGCACAGCGTACGTTGCGTCTCAAACGAGGAGCCGAGTTATTTTGCAACGTGTTACAACTAGTTTTATACACTGATCTATTAAATTTTCGTTTATGCGATTTACTAGTCTGAGAAATACACAGATTAGGCGTCGGTTTTAATGAAGAAATTAACTGTTTTTTCTGAGCAAAGTTTAAAGATTTTACCTTATCTTCGCCAATCAAAACTTGAACGCATTTTAAATCCTCACAAGGTACAATTACCTCCATTGTTGTAGGTAAATCACCAAAACAATTGTATCACTGAGAAAATCTTAGAAAACACAGAAAACTTTAACAGCTTTTTTCTTTAACTCAAGCAAATGAAAATGAAGTGAAGTTAGTTGCACTCTAAGATGTCGGGAAGTACTCAAGTGTTGTCATTTAGGCAAAAAAAGTCGCCAGGTATATGAAAAATCTAGCTAATTTTTTTTTATTTTTAAGATATTGCTTGAATACAGTCAAAATTTGTTATAACAACATCCAAGGGACCACTCATATTTGGTTGTAAAAACCGATAGTCGTAATAACCGGTGATGTTTTCAAGGTACAAAGTAATTTGTACCTATGATTTTGGTCTATATAACCGGTATGTTGTTCTAAATGATGTTGTTGTAAACGGTTTTGACTGTATTTAATTTCGTTATTTTAAAAGTCGCTAGTTTTTATTGTTGATAAATGTTAAAAAAGTTTCCAAACACGTTAAAAATCTCCAAGATCTTTCAACGTGTGGCTAAAACGGCAACACTGCAGAGTTGGCAAGCTGACAAGGTCACGCATACGCATGCAACTTCATACGAATGCCCTGCTTATATCTGCCATAGTGATTGATTTGTTCTATGCCTAAGGCCTAACTCGTTATACGGCACATCGCTATAAGTGCGAAAGTGACAGATATAGTATTTGAAAGCCCGGTAAAAGCCGGTGCGTGTAAGCGAGATAGCAATATGTAGATCATTAGATGCTACAAATGCGAAACTCTGCGCGCGAACAATCGCGATGCGTAGTAGTTTAGTAGATTCATTGTGTTATTTTGATAAGAATTAAGCGCGCGAACTTTTAAATAGTTCGGGTTTGACATTGATTCTCTATCGAGCATTTTTTAGTAAGGCATGCCGGGCTTTTGGGCTTATATGAAGGTACCGCCACTGTCTACACTTGGTTGATATACCGTCTTGTCGTACCAAGCGCTTCTCCCCCCATATTTATTTTGCGCACAGCCAAGCTGTGGAATTCTCTGCCGGCTTCTGTGTTCCCTGCCACTTATGACCTTTCAGCCGTTAAAACAAGAGTAAATAGGCATCTTCTAGGCTCGCTCGTCCCATCGTAGAATTAATCTCGCTTACCATTAGGCGAGATTGAGGTCAAGACTGGGCTCATCAGTAATAAAAAAAACCTGGCTGCGACAGTGCCGTGTAACTTCATCATCGTAATATTAGTTTTAGTAGAAATCTTTACTGTTACCTTTTAATAAATAAGCTTCAGTTAATTAATTATCTGCCAGATACAAAGTGTTTTATCTACTGAAGTAATAGCTTCTGCTGTAGTAAGTATGATTTTCAAAAGAAAAAGGAATTAATTCGCTTTTAAAGTAAATTCCGCTCATCAAAGTAATTAATTTAATAACTTCATTATTACCCAAAAATTCAAATGAAATGAAGGAATCTAATAAACAGTAATAATATGTAGCTGAGTTAATACAATTTGGGGAGTATTTGCGTCAAGGGTATTTAAAGTAAACACTTCTAAAAAACTATGTAAATAGCCAAGTGCGTCACCAGTCACGCACAGTGTAGGGTTTCGTAGATTTTTATACGGAGTAATTTCAGAAAATTAAATAATGATCATTCAAAGCCATAAATACCATAGTAATGATACTGCACGAACTTTACCATAATAAACTAAATTGTAATGACCATAGTAGACTACCTCGATGGACTCCTCGCGTGGTCGCAAGCGCAACTGCTGATCAGTCGAACAAAAAATGTTATTGGTTAAGGATTTTTTTCAGTAGTAGTAGCTAGTTATACCCCCGTTCCTCGCAAAGCACTTTGAGCCGTTGGTCGAGCCTTTTTTATTCTTCTCTGGGTGGGAAAATCATCGAACGGAATCGAGCGGAAGGGAGTGTCAGAATTCTACTGACTAAAAACCCACCCTGTTCCTTCAGGTACCCTTAAGTTCCGGGGCCGCGGTATCTCACTAAAACAACAAACACAAAAACAGTCGTAACGGGTAGTCAGATGCCAGTAAATTTGACACTGGTCTAGCCAATAGGTATCGTTTTACTCAGCTACGAGGGCAATACGGAAACTTTTAGACTTGACCACTTGTAAAGAATATATTAAAAAAATAAATTCAAATTTTGAAAATGGAACACTTTGCCAATATTATTTGTTTATGATTTGGCGACAAATTGAAAATTGTCTGTCACGTTAGCATGAAATTAATGCGAGAAAATTTTCGTACAACTATTTTTATGACTTTCGATGTCTTTTAAGTCAACAAGACAGTTATGATGGACTTCGATTGGCCTTTCACGATGAAGCCTCATCCCGTGTCACTGTTTACAACTGGTTTAATGAGTTTAAACGTAGTCGCACTAATCTCATCGATGATCTGCGTGAGGGACGGCCTTCTACGGCGACGGCTGAAGATAACATCAGTTTTGTGCAGCTTATGATAGAGACTGACAAAAGAGTGACTTATCAGCAGCTTTGGACAAGCTTAAGCATCGGTATGAGTCAAGTGCACAAAATCCTCCATGAACATTTAGCGGTCAGGAAGCTTTGTGCTTGGTGGATACTTCATAATTTGACAGAGGCCCAAAAACTCCATCGTGTTGATTGGTGTCGTGAAATGGTTCAAAGCAATGATATTTTATAGTACAGATATGTTATAGGCGCGCGCGTCGTGAAGACTCGAACACGAGCTAATTGGAACGTCTTGCATCTAGTCTGCGTCGAACGCAACCACAAGCGTGCCGCACCGTAATACCTGTGTCCTTAGATTTTATTTATCAAATATGCCATCGTGTGAGTTTCGGAAGTGTACGAATTATACTTCCAAAGTAAACAAAATACAAAGGATCTCATACGACATGTGAGAATGCAAATATATTAAGATTATTTTTTATATTTCATTTATATTCCAAACTTGCTAATAAATTATGCTTAGGAGCCATATGTAGGTGAAGACAGAGAGAGCAAACTTGTTTTGTCGCGAGCGCGATAAGGATGCGTGCGTGCGGACATAGATTAGTTAAAAGTTTACAAGTGTAGAAGCGATATTGATTGACTTGTTTTAATTTGTTTTGTGTTACAATTTTTTTGACTAAAGTTCATTTTTTACTGATTATTGAGGATTATAACTGTTTTTTATTAGGTTTCCGAGGGATCAGGTTCGACTTCAAGATTGGATCGCAATTGTTCGTGAACAAAAAAGCGAATCAGACTGGATAACATCAAAAAACAGCAGGATATGTAGCAATCACTTCCAAAGTACTAACAAATATGATTCGAAATGTGGTCGAACAATGCTTAAAAAAATGCAGTTCCAATTATAGAGGTAGGTAACTAAAACATTTTATAAAACATAATGCTGCCTGCATAATGTTTTATAAAATGTCAGCTACCTGTTGCTTGTATTTTCGCCAACGTTGAATTTGTTTGGTCAGTATAGGTATACCTACAAAGAAACCGCTACATGACATTTCATTATGAAACCTATAGTTGTGTCATGAAATTGATTATTTATTGATTACTAGCTTTCCACCTGCTTCATCCAAGATGAAGTTCCGATTTGACGAAGTTTTCGAATCATACAATTATTGTTATGACTGATCATAAATTATTTCATTAACATAATGACTATTAATTTCTATTTTAGTTTTGAATACCAATAATGGGCTAAGCTGAATACAAACATTAGTGGTAATACTCGATCCGTGATTAACCATTATGATTTTTAATTTCTCATCTACGTACCTACTTACTCTTCAATCGAGTGGCCACTCTACGGCTATAAAAATGTTATCCTATGCCACAAGGACTCATTTGAAGCGCAATTGTTAGAATTATAGCTATCTCTTTCACTTGCGTGTTGTTTCGCATCTTTTGTTCTACTTATCTGTAAAACTTGTCAATGTGTGCCATAGATATCCATGATGTGTGCAGTTTTTACTACGCGGAACAATTTTCAACGCAAATTACTATGAACGTAACATATCTGTACTTTATAATATCATTGGTTCAAAGATTTAACGGAGATGACTCAAATGCGGTGTTTGACATACATACGGGTGATGAAAGCTGGATTTATTGTTGTGATCTTGAAACTAAGAGGCAGTCTGCTGTCTGGATGTTTCCTTCCGAAGAGTTGCCAACTAAAGTGAAGAGAGGACGAAGCGTGGGAAAAAAGATGGTGACCTCGATCTTCGGAAGAACAGGTCATTATGCAACAATTATTTTAAAGGATCGAAAAACAGTTACACTAACAATTGTTTGCCACTTGTCTTGGAAAAACTTCGAACCGAGAAACGACCTCGCAGTAGGATCCTCCTTCACCACGACAACGCCTCGTCGCACACCTCCAAGCAAATAATCGACTGCTTGGCGACGTCAGACGTGGAATTACTGGGTCAACCGCCCTATAGCTTCGACCTCGCACCTTGCAATTTTTATTTATTTTCGAAAATAAAAGAATAACTTTGAGGGAAACGTTTTATGGACGCCGAGGAAGCAGTGGCTGCGTTTTAAATGCCATCGAAGAGAGGACCCTAAGGACGAGTGTATAAAGTGCTTTTCTCAGTGGTTCCATCGGTTGCAGCGATGTATTGATGTAAATGGACACAACTTTGAAAAGATATAATAAAAGTAATAACTTGCTAGTTTGTTCAGTTTTTAATTTTCTAAGATCTTTCAGTGTCGCCCTCGTACTGGGTTGTGAAGGTCAGATTAGCATTCGTTCAATGTAAAAAACACTAACACAATAATAGAATGTGCTCTTGAATAAAATAAAATAAAATACTCAGCTACAAAAAGTCTAACTAGATGATGTATAGACGTTAGTAATGATATTAAACTTGCAGTTCATAGATCAATTCAAACATGTAGAGTGCGCGATTACCGATTGTTTGATCACACCAGACAAACGCGGGTAAACGTATACCCCTGCCGCGTCTCACGCAATTGTATAATAAATACTTTTAAGGATGTTAATATATTTTTGCTAAATAAAAATGCTTTTCGAAATAAAGCTCTTACGGAACTGAATAGGTTAGATATACGTTATCTTAAAATGACTGAGTAATTTGATAGTTTGTAGCGTTATAAAAATGTATTAGTTTACCAATTACTCTTTATCATAGCATACTTAGTAGCTAATTTATAGAAAATGTTGTTGTTATTAAATTGACTTTGTTTCATATATCTTACTTGTTATCATTACGTTTAATGTAATGGCTTTTATTTCCCAAATAAAATAAAAATACACCATTAACGAAAACTTTATTTAAATTATAAAATAAAATGCTAAAACTATGCAGGATACAGAATCATTCTGATAAAAAAAAATCCGAATATAACAACTTTAACTTTGCGGTTATAAAATAATATCGTTATAACCATACCACGATATAGCTCATAGTCAATAATTCTATCAATGATACAACAACTACTAAGCATCTTACAGTTGCTCGAGCAGTAACTTAGCTACTTGTAAAACTTCTTGTTAGTAGGTCAACGGACAGTACTGTATTTGTTTTGATATACGTGCAAGTACTTATTATTAATAATATTTTAAGTAGCAATTAAAAAGAGTATGCACTCTTTTTAGGGTTCCGTAGCCGAATGGCAAAAAACCGAACCCTTGTAGTTTCGTCATGTCTGTCTGTCTGTCCGTCCGTCCTTATGTCATAGCCATTTTATTCTGAACTATTAAGACTATACATGTGAAACTTGGTAGGCAGATGAATACATCTAAATTAAAAAAAAAGCGGTTCACAGAATACTGTGAACCGCTCTCCCATTTTAAGAAATATAAAAATATAATAATAAAATTTAAAAAATATATAATAATGGGGCTCTCCATACATGGAACTGAAACTGAAAAAATATTTTTTTTTTCATGAAACTTATGCGTGTGTGGTAGACAGAACTTTAAAGATGATATTGAGGTTTCTAAAACCACTTCTTCATAAAATTAATCGTTTAAAAGATATACGCTTCCAAAGTGGTAAAAAGTGTGTGTCCCCCCTATAACTTCTATAATAATGTATTGATGAAAAAGTATATGTTGCAGATCTTAATATAAACTTTCAAAGAACATAGATTTGAACAAGGTCGGGTCAGCAGTTTTTGAGATATAGCATATTTTCTAAAATCGCAAATATAACATTGTATTTCATACAAACACTATGAGGAACAAAATTATTTGACATAGTTACTACGGAACCCTTCATGGGCGCGTCTGACTCTAACTTGGCTAATTTTATTTATTATTGATAATCACAGAGTATATAACCACTTGAGAGCGTATAGGCCGATTTCTTTGAAGAACACGACTGACTACTCCGGCCCGGGGGGGACAGAGAAATAAAGAGCTGCAATTGGTCAGTTCAAGGTCAAGTTGCGTAGATATGCCTGGTTAGGGATTGGTCTACTTGATTAAGGGAAAGTAGTCGATATCGATAAAATTGATTTTTAAATTGTAAAAATGCTGAGTAAAAATTCCATAATAAATATATTTTCATTAAAATCAGTTGTGTCAACAACTGTAGCTTCAGCAGGCACTCGGTAATTATAATTTTTTTGGTTGTGAGTCATTAGATGATTTATCTAATGACTCCTCCCTTCTACATACACTTAACCCGTGGACTCGACATCAAAACAAAGTAACCTGTTTTTTTTTCCTGGGTGGGAAAATCATCGAATGACTTCTCCCTCTCTGGGTAAAGTGGAAGGAAGTGTCAGACTTCTACTGACTAAAAACCCACCCTGTTCCTTCAATCACCCTTAAGTTCCGGGGCCGTGGTATCTCATTAGAACTTTACCGCAACGGTTTAATGCAAAGGTCCAAGTTAATTAATATTAAACTCCGTCATACTATTTGAAGCCCAGAAAGATTGGATATAGGTATCTTATATTATTTTGACTTTTCTCAACATTATATTAATAAAAACAAAACTACAAACCAATATTCCCTAGTAACCTTATCCATCCACTTTTCTTTCAAATCAGAACGGTAGTTCCTGAGATTAGCGCGTTCAAGCAAACAAACAAACAAACAAACAAACAAACAAACTCTTCAGCTTTATAATATTAGTATAGATATGGATCCTTTTTGGTGCATTTCATAATTTGAAACAGGAACTGTTAATCAAATTCGAGTAAAAGATGAAAATCAGCTGTCAATATTTTCCCTATAAAAACATACAACGCATTGAAGACATTATTAGTGCTACTGTTTCCCTACTACTGATTAAAACCAACGTTATTATGGAGCGGCGACGTCATTTAAGCAGGGAAGAAATGCTCAGAGCCGTGGGAATGATAGAAGCTGGTTCCCGGCAATGTACTGTGGCTTTAGCTCTGAATACAAGTCAGAGTGTTATCAGTCGATTTTGGACACGTTACCGAAGCACTGGTACCGTGGCTGAGTGCCATGGAGGACGGTATTGCTGCACCACACGGAGACAAGACCGATACATTCAAATCTTAACTCGAAGAGCTCCAACAATAACCGCCATGATGTTAGCCGTGAGGCTTCATCACTCTTCAGGGAACTTAATTAGCGACCAAACAGTCAGAAACCGCTTGCATGAAGTTAACCTTCATTCCCGAAGACCGCTACGGGTACCACCTATAGCAATGCACAATCGTAGGATTCGATATCAATGGGCTCTTGAACACAGAAATTGGGTAGAAGAACAATGGCGTTTCGTGTGCTTTTCTGATGAGTCTCGTTTTGGTATGAGACCGGATACAAGACGTATACGACACTGGAGAACCCCTGGACGCCAACAGCGATTAAAATCCTGCCAGGAAGTCCATCCTTATAGTGGTGGAACCATCATGGTATGGGCGGGTATTTGGATCGGCGGAAGAACTGAGTTGATTTGGATCAGAGGCAACCTCAACGCTCAAATTTATGCTGAGACGATTGTATTTGATGTCATCGTTCCTCTACAAGTGCAAATCGGTCCCTTATTTCAGTTAATGCATGATAATGCACGACCGCACACCGCAAGAGTTGTAAGACAGACTCTCGCCGCAGCTAACATCAATGTCCTGCTCTGGCCTGCTCAGTCGCCAGAATTGAACCCGATTGAGCATGCATGGGATATGCTACAGAGAAGAGCTCTGCCGAATATGGAGGGTATCCAGTCGCAAGAAGACCTTTTTTTGTTGTTGCAACGAACATGGGCGGCCATTCCACAGCGTGATTTGGATGAACTCATTTTGAGTATGCCAAACCGATGTTCTTGTATTGTTAGTGTTCGCGGTAGAAACACGGATTATTAATTGTTTAAGTTACCCAATAAAATTTTAAAGAAAACTGTTATTTCAGTCTTTTTTTCGAACTTTAATGTTAGTGGTTCAAATGTCAAAAATCCCTTTATTAGGAAAATGGCAAATTTCTTTATTAATGCATAGGTGACTTGGTTTATCGTTACTGTGACTAACGAAAACACTTTATTTGATGAATCCTTAAAGAAAATTTTAATTAATATCAATCAGGAGAAAAGTTATTGCAAAAATATATGTTGATCCCTAGACACTTTTGATGTGTGTATATCGCGCTAACTATCCGAATTTCTTTATTGCGTTAATTGAGAAGCTTGATAGATAGATATATTCTTTATTGTACACCGTAACATTAAAACAAAATTATGGACTTAACAACAAAAAAGGGTGATACAATGGGCGGTCTTATCGCTAAAATACATGCCTTTGCTTTTATGTTAATTTCTACGAATCATATACCACATAATTATGTATACTTACTAGTTCTTGAAAGAGGATCTTGATGGACTGAAAGACAGAAAGACATCGCAGTGATTTTACCAAAGTTCCATTTTTGCTCTTGAAACACAGAACCCCAAAAAACTGTACAGTAAACTTAAATCATTTTTTTGTACAAAACAAATCCTCTCAACGCTCAAAATGTGCATTTGAAATAATAAAAAATGCAACGCAGAAAAGCACTTCAGCACTTTTCACGGAATCTCATAATCTCTTAGCTCATAATATTTTATCGTGCAGTTAGTAAGAGCTACACTAATCTACGGTTCTATAAAATGCATTCGGACTAAAGCAGATTTGTAACTGTTCGCAGTACACAGAGAAACGTTTTGTCTGGAGCTCGTTAGGAACTTGAAGCGAATGTGCAAGTACCCTGAACTATTGGGAAGAAGCGTTCTAGGATGCAATTAAAATAAACTGAGCATTGGTTAAACGCAATCGATATGAAATAAAACAAATGTCAATTTTGAGTCCGGCTCGTCTTTGTACATATTTAAGTTCTATCAAAAATTGGCATGAGTAAATGCTTGTTTGGAAGATGTAATTAACACGCCATACCCCTTTTTAGGCTTTAATGAAGATTGGTGAAATTAGTTAAAAATAAAACAAGTATATAAGAAAAATTAGAGGCTTTTGATAGGATACAATTTTGGCCCTAAGATCTTTATTCAGCTATTTTTTTTTATGTAACTATTGTACAAACCTTGCCCTGACAATAAAGAAAATAGTTATGCAATTTGGTGCAGTCATTCGGAAGTTATGCTCGTACCTACATACATAATGGCGATTCATTTTTATAAGGGTTCCGTAGTCAACAAGGAACCCTTATAGTTTCGCCATGTCCGTCTGTCTGTCCGTCTGTCCGCGGTTTAGCTCAAAAACTATTGGTACTAGAAATTTGTAATTTGGCATGAGTATACACGTTAATGACGCCAAAAAAGTAGTAAAATAAAATTTTGAAAAATACAATTATTTAGGGTACCTCCCATATATGTAAAGTGGTACGATAATTTTTTTTTCGTTCTTCCCATAGTGTGGGATATCGTTGGATAGGTCTTTCAAAAATATTAGGGGTTTAGGAAGACCGTTTTCTGATTAAGTAAACCGCTCGTGACTTATCAAGCTTTAAAGTACCAATTTTCGTTAGAGTCAAGTGTCCCTCCCCCTCTATCAACTAAACGGTTGTAGTTAGAAATTCAAATGACATGGCAGTAGTACCTATATATAACGAAGTTTAAAGGAAAACTATCACACATGAGTGGGCTTTACAAGTTTACGAGTAATAGTCGACCAATTGTATTTGACTTGAAAATTTCGAACAACTCCATAGAAATGTCGATAGATGGCGCTACGCGTCCGTTGTATCGCGCTAGTTTCATATTTAAATAAGTTTTATAAAAAAAAAACTTTTTAACAAAAAATACCGACTTCCAAAAAACCACTAGGTACAATGTGAAAATAACTTTAATTTAAGAAGATGGTGTCTTTGGATCTGTTTATAATTTATCTAAGTTACAATAGCCTAATGTCAACTTGCTCATCACCTTTTACAAAATATTGCTTTTCCCGATGCAGGGGCGTTAATTGTTGAGGAGTTCTCCTGGTATTTCACCATCAGCTCCATTTCACCATTCACATTGTGACGACCATAAATTGCTTAGCAACCATTTTAAAGTAATCGAACCGCAACTCATGAAATACTTATTATTGAGTAGTTCCGGTGGCCATCTGTGATCTTCTTCATCAGTTCCGCTTCACCAAATGGTGCTTTCTGAGGGCAAATGCACAAGTTACTATAAAAAATACCAAAATCGCTATACGATTGCCTTTAAAATTTGAGGATTTCCTTCGATTTCCATGAGATCCCTTCATCAAATTCTAATTTGGTGGCAATGGTACTACCTCGAGAGCATACCATTACAAACGAAAAAATAATTTTCTAAATCGATCCACAATTGACGGAGTAATCGGTGCACATACATAAAAAAATATATATTATATATACGTGACGAATTGATAACCTACTCCTTCTTTAGAAGTCGGTTAAAAAACAGTTTCTGTCCAGTAAAATTATAGTTAGTTGTGTTTAAGTAATTAAATTAGTTGAGGATTGTGTCAAACCAGTCTCATTTTTCAGTTTTGTGTAACAATTAGTACTTCTTTTCTAACTAGATGGCGTTGTCGTCGAATTATATCCCACAATGGTTTCGTTACCGCCAAAACTATTAAGTAAAAATTATTAAGTTTTTGCCCCGACCATAAAGCAAGTGCTGAAACGCCATTCAGTGCGTTACTTCACCTCTGCTGAAAACCACACAAACCCCCTGATCGTATCGGCCGCCCGATACAGACCCTCCAATATTTCTCGGGTTCGTCGCCCGCGTAACGTCCTAGACGAGCCCGACGACCCCACCACCATCCGACAAGAGAGCAGTAGGGAAACTACCACTCTTAGAAAATACAAAAATAAAACGCCTTCCGTATTCCAGCCTCGCCGACGAGGCCCATCGCGACGTCCGCGTACTTGTAACGGAAACTCTCCCCGACCTTTGCCAAACGAGCCAGCCCGCGATGCTGAGCCAGTAGCGATAAATAACCCCTTAAATAATATGGACCCAGCCTGTCCCTTTGCTGCCCTCCACCAACGACCACGCTATGCCGAGGCCCGTACTCCACAGGGAGTGCCCTTAGCGTACGGTTGTTTAAAATGTAATTCTAGTTTGTAAGCCCTGGCTGGGGGCCTTTAATTTTAGAGGTCACCACAGGATCGCCCGGTTGAGTAATGACCAGCCTTAGTGTGCTGAAATACGAGTGGCCCTATCAAAAAAAAAATGAGTTTTTGTTGATCGCCCGGTTAAGTAGTGACCAGCCTTAGTGTACAGAACTACGAGTGGCCCTACCTAAAACAAATTAAGTTTTTGAGATTGTGTGTAGAAAAAAAATAAGTTCTTGAGATTGTGTGTAGAGGCTAGAGATAAAATTGAAATAGTTGAATTGTGAAATTCATAATCAAGTCTCGTTGAGTGTAGGAATTTGGAGATTGAAATAGTAATAATAGAATATATTTAAATTCAAAACACCGGCTATGACAAGTTTTATTTATACAAATCTCTAAAAAAAATTAAAACTTTCCGTGCAAAATTGTCGGATCAGGTGAGGATTTATATTGGTAATCAAATTAGTTAGGTAGTCATGTTTGGCTTTTAGTTAGAGCATGGTACGAAACGATCAGTTAGCGAATACGACACGCACTTGGCTGTTATAAAAACTACGGAACCCTTCACTGCGCGTGGCCCGACACACACTTGACCGGTTTTTCATATTAGATATCGATTAACGCAAAATAACAATGGCATGAGTTACAAGTGTTAAAATGGTCTCAGCTCTCTAATTTTGTGTAAATTATTTATTCAACGTTCGTCTGTCATCATTTTTTTAATACGGGTATTCCCACTCTTGACGTCGATCTCGCTTAATGGTAAGCGATAGATGAGGTGTACGATGGGAAAAGCGAACCCTTCTGGGTTGGATGATGATGCATATTTACTCTTGCTTTAAAGGCTGAAATTTTAATAATTATAATAAATGTAATATTCAAATAAATATAATAAAAAAATATTACATTTATTTTTATTTTTAACATGTAACAACCAAATTCTAATAATGAATACACGTTATAGGTCTTGGGTTTTGATCTTTCTATAAGGTTACAGATATGTTATGAAAAATCCACTTAGGTTTCGTGTACAACAAATGAACAAAGAATTGAATTTGAATTGAATTTATTATTTTATTTTCGGTGGGAAAATAATGAAATCACTCCTTCCACATTGGGCGGGGTGGAAGGGAGTCAGACTTTTATAGACTAAAAATCTACCTTGTTTCTTCCTTTGCACTTGCATTCCGCGATAACGTTAGAACATTCCTGCAATCCTAAAAATTACCATATAAATTTTTTGTTTATAAACTCGTATTTGACCAGTCTAATTCGCGAGTAATGGTTTATGTGGTTGACGATGGAGAACGCTCGCCTAGCTATTACCTATTGAATCGAAATAATGAAATATGAAATCGGTGTGACATTTTGGTATTAGAGAAAATATTTTTCTCAAAGGAAAAACATTCGTATGGCTTACATTCAATTATGCCTTAATTATGATTGTAATACTTACTCACATCATTAAATTTTCACTATAAATTCATGAAATATAAATTATAACTTCAGAGACGAAAGAACGCAACATTACGCTTGTGCCCGCACAGTAGGAAGCTATAAAAATAAGATGTCGGACTCAGCGTTTAAATGAAAAAGAATGGTCCCGTAGGTTAGAGCCAGAGAATTAAACCCCAAGCGTTGGTACAATACACTATCTACGTACGCTATTTAGTCAAGGTACCCTACAGGTATTTGAGGTCGTTGGCTTCTTGGCTTTATAACAAGCACTAAACGATTAGAAACTTAGTAGTCCATGGTTGAGCTTGCTGACTAACTGACAAATCTGTATGGTTCTTTTCTCAAAAGGCTATTATTTTATACTATAATCTGCATAATCTTCATAACCTATAGGAGTCTTTACCTTGATATTTTTCGTCAAAACGTTAAGTTCCTTCAAGTTCTAATTAATAATCTGACAAATGCTTACACTGTCTGAACAGGCCCACTTAAATCTGTGTGCATCTTTCCTCAAAAGATCGCGTCAGACTGTCAACTACAAGGTTTCCATTTAATTTCACCAGTACAGATAGTATGAACTTCAAAACAGACTTAGACCCCTGAGTTTGTTCTGGTGTTTCTTCTCAGGACAGTCAGTTAGGAAACGCCGGCCTCCTCTAAGATAAATTCACAAAAAAAAATTTTTGTTTTTATCGACAACAGGTTCGCGTTTGACCACCATCTCACCTGATGGTAAGTGATGATGTGGTCGAAGATGGAGCACGCTTACCTAAAAGTAACCTATTCACTCTTCACTTCAAGAGCCCTAGATTATAGCTATCGGGAAACACAGACTCCGGCAGGGAATTCCACTCCGTAGCCGTACGCACAATGTGGGGTGGGATGTCCACCATGAAACGATGGCGCATCGCCGTTTATCTCGTAGTCCGATGATGGAACGGGCTTGGCGGAATTGAATTGAGTGATAAAGATCACTTATCACAAAAAAGATAGAATTAGAGCATAGTAAAATAATAATATTACTACTGGCCAGAAAATCTTACATTAGTCTTGCCAGGGGGTATGATACGCAGTCGCTTCATATACAACGTGTAATTTAAAGGGTATATACATACCAAGGCCATGGCTTCTTTGGATGATAACAAACAATATGGCAAGGGTTTTGTAATCCTAAGTCTACGTGTGTAGAACTTATTACAAATTCCAATACACTGATACCAGAGACCGAATTTTTCAAATTAAGAAGAACGAAAAGAATTATCGTGTTATTAGCAAGTGACGTGGACAGTTATTGACCCTCGTAGTGCCGTGACACGTTTGTTATGATTGGTATTCAAGAAATATATGAAACCAATAATTTGGTATCAATTCTTTGAGTCAGTTATTTTGTGCTGAAACTTTGCATAGAGACTCCATACCAGATGTTGTCTTCAGCCCTTTTGGATAGATATGGGGTTTCCGTTACACGTTGTATACACTGGCGAATAGAATCGATGGGCCATTTGTCAGGCACTGGGCTGCTAGGCATGTGCGCACAGGCGTGCATGTCGCCAATTAAATTGATGTTGTATTTTAATTTATTGTACTAACAATAGGTTAAGTTTTTTACTAACACTCTATGGATCAATGGTCTGAGACAAATAAATAAATAAATATAAAATACACACCAGTAGATACTCAGCTGTATATGGTTAGACTGGAAGTCGAAAAGGCTAAGCACGTGTTGACGATAACTAGTATTAAATTGTAACGTTATTACATTTAATCAAGATTCTCATTAACCTGACACAAAATATCATACAACTTCGTCTTGTTTATTACCACGGGGTCTCCCTATAGACGCGGAATAGATAGCAAGGAATCATCTCCGGGGACAGTACCAATTATGAAACAATTTCGAATAAGCCAAACTGGAAGTAATATCGATTTACAACCATTACTGTAATATAAGGTATATTACAGTAATGGATCTAAAGGATCTCTTATTTGATTTTTTATATCGGTTTTCACAGTTATGTTATATTATACAGATATCATAAATATGTAAGTCAATCTATCTGTTAGGTTTTCATAGCCTATCCGCTAAACCTTTACCATTTTATTAAAACGTTATTTCAAATGTCGTCTTAGAGAGAAATAGGCACTGCTGGGGTTGGGTGAATGTTCTAACGAGGTACCGCAACCCAAGCATTCAAGGGCATTCGAAAAAAACAGGGTGGAGTCAATGGAAGTCTGAAATAATGATTATACAAAAAAATGGCCAAGTGCGAGTCGGACTCGCCCATGAAGGGTTCCGTAGTAACTATAATAAATATAACATACTTAATATATTTATTAGAAAAAAAAAGAACAAAACCTTACAAATTTCTTAAAACTAGCTTATTTACAATTTTTACAACTACTCCAAATAACTTTGTTTTTCATAGTATTTGTATGAATTATAAAGTTATATTTGCGGATTTCGAAAATATACTGTATCTCAAAAACTGCTGACTCGGTCTCGTTCAAACTAATTTTGGTTGAAAGTTTACATTAAGATCTACAACGTATGGTTTTTTTAGATTTTTCACTTCATTATTATAGAAGTTAGAGGGGGGACACATATTTTACCACTTTGGAAGCGTATATCTTTTAAACGATTATCTTTATGAAAAAGTCATTTTAGAAACCATAATGTCATTTTTAAAGACCTGTCTACAAATACTACACACGTATAAGTTTCATGAAAAAAAAAATTCAGTTTCAGTTCCATGTATGGGGAGCCCCCTTTATTTTTAATATTTTTTAAATTTTCTCTTCAAATCCGAAAGCGGTTTATAGAGTACATCTATCTACCAAGTTTTACATGTATAGTCTTAATAGTTTCGGAATAAAATGGCTGTGACATACGGACGGATGGACAGACAGACAGACGGACAGACATGTCGAAACTATAAGGGTTCCGTTTTTTGCCATTCGGCTACGGAACCCTAAAAAATACGAATGAAGTTGCGGGTAAGCAACAAGTAATAAAATATTGCAGTGAATTACAACAAAAAAAAAAATATTCAAAAGTGCTACCCAAAAAAAAAAACAAACGTTTTAAAGCCAGAACCGTTCTCGACTGCCAGGGCTAACAAAACAGGATGATATATTAATTTTCACAAAAAAAAACACAAGTCAAAAACTTGAACTGCACAAAAACAGCTTCACCGTAAAATTTCGGGGCGACTTTTATTCCGTCCATTTATACTGTATTATTTCCGGGAACGAACTCGGAAATGTTTCACCGGCATTGTTACAATGAGATGTTGTCGTCTCGGGGCTTGAAATTTAGTGCTAATGTAGGCGTTTTAGTTATGGTTTAAGCTTATCAGGCCTCTCCGCTTTGACTCCGTGTTCGAGGAAATTTAGAAGACAGGTTTTGTAATCAGTTTTATTTAGAGTGTGTATTTCTTGATTGTATCAGAGGCTGGCGAAAGATCTGAGAGAATGTGTAATTTTAGTGTAGAATATATCGCGGTCCTTTGAGGATTAAGTTATGTGAGCGAATATGTTTTGATCTGATATTAATGGAATTTATACTAAGTGCTTTTCGTCACACGTTGGTGTTGGAAAATATATAATAATAATAGAGTATATTCAGTTAGAATTACACTAATATTTTTATTATTATGTTGGCTATAAAAATGGCTATCGTATTTCGTGCGCTAAGTATTGGTATCAGCTATATTATATTCTCCTTCCACAATCCTCTTTCACAAATTTTTGATATTCGATATAAGGTGCATCCCGTGAGGATCTGATAAGGACTCGATATTTTTTTAAATATAGCAGTTATCTAGTTTTCCCATGTTGTATCTTTAAAACAGTCCTGATCAGAACTAATTTAGCAGTTTCCATACAGCTATCGTTGACAGTTTATGTTCAGTTTTATTTTTTTCGGTTGGATTTTAGTACACTGTGCATAGTTCTTAATGAAATAAGCATTGCATTGGAAGATAAAAAAAATTGTCGACCAGTATTGTCCTAAAATATTCGTTTGTGATAGATTTCCGTCAGTAATGATAATAATTGATTCCAGGCCTGTATCCACGTAATTTGTAAATAGGTTACACCAAAAATTAGAATTATTCATTCATGTCGTTCGGACAATATTTACAAGAGATTCCCATATTACTTTGAGATTATTACTTCCGAGATTATATCTTCAAAATAATAACCATTGTTACTACATAACCTTATAATGATAGCACCTAAGAAACATACCCCCGTAGGAAAGTACTTTAATAAGACCGCAGTACAGCCCACACTCGTAAATTTTATACGTCGAATTGATAGATAGTATAAAACCATGTTACGACGACAATCGAAGTTTAACGACCGACTCGGGATCAGCACGTAACAGAATAGAAATAAAAATCATTTTTAAATCCATTGCCGGATTACTAGACCGCAATTAGGAGTAGCTAAATTTTTTTCATTAAAAACACGCAATGCATTAAAAATAAATAAAATTGAATGCTTTTAGGAATGTTGTATTAGAATCATTTAATTATGAAACATTTTTATCATGGTCTACTGAAATAAACGATAGCCATAAAAAAAAAATTAACTTGAATTGGACAGTAATTGCAAAATTATTTGGATGATCTTTAGATATTGAGCATATGAGGAGTTCTTAGTCGCATAGTAGGATTTATTCTAGAAATAATAACCTCAGGAACACCAAAATTTTACGGCACTTAACTATTTAGACAACAGCTCAGTCTAGCTTAGTTCATATACATTAAACTAGAAGGGAAATGAGGACGCGAGTTTGAACCCGTTGGGTAATATTACAAGACGGAACTTTATACAGAGGAGAACTTGTTTGACTCCTAAAATATCTCGTAAAGTAAGAAACTACGAAGCAACTTGCGAAGGATCTAATTTCAGTAAAAGGAAAATATAGTTTGTTAAGAGCAATAAAACGGGGCATACGTTCGTGGATGTATTGAAATATCTGGTAGGGGATGGAAGAACTTAGAGTGCAGCTGTGTTTCGTCCCACACAAGTTGTAAAAGTCTGTGTGAAAGTTATTGGTGCATGGCTTATAGGCGGTAGACCGGCACGTAATATGGGTTGCCTTAGTTAACAACAGCTCCACAAAGGTTAATGGAAAACTAGAAACCTCTTAATTACACACTCAGTTTAGATATAGCATTGGTAGTATACGGGGTATTTTAGAATAACAAGATTGTATTTAACGGACATTTAGTAAAGGAAGATTGTTAAAATAAATATAGCATCAATGAAAAATGCATGACACTCTTTGTAAAGTTCTATTCTTGAGATTATTGCTCTACTGTAAGAAGGTAAATAGATACAAAAATACTCTAAACTATGATTACAGATAGCTGGGTACTAATGTTATAAAGCGGGAAAGTTTGCTGGTTTTCGAGTATTGATACCTTTTTTGTCAAGTTTATTTGCAGACGATAGCACTGCTATAGTAAAATGTAAGGACCCAAATACTTATCAACTTGACATTAATAATACACTTACTGACATAATCAATTGGCTTAATATGAATAATTTGATAATAAACCTCAAGAAAACTAAAGTGATGCATTTCCACCAAAGAATTGAAACACCAAAAATGTGTATCAGCTACAATCGCACTGAGATAGAAGAAGCAAAAGTAAGTGTGTTTTTAGGTTTACATATTGACAATAACCTTAATTGGAAGGCTCATATAGAACAACTATGTAAAAGAATAAATAAATCTGCATATGCGCTTTTTCAACTGGCCAGAAAAGTTAATATAGACGCGTTACTTGTTTCTTACCATGGTTTAGTAGCCTTACTCCTCAGGTACGGAATATTTTATTGGGGTAATTCCCCAGATAGGGAATTAATATTTAAGGCACAAAATAGGTGCATTAGAGCCATGTGTGGTCTGAAAACAGATGACAGTTGTGTACCATACTTTAAAGCATTAAAGATACTTACTCTACCGGCGATATACATATTGGAAACCAGTGTCTTCGTCAAATCAAATCCCAACCTTTTTGAAATCATTACAACGGTATGAAATGTTCCAATTCGTAAAAAATACAAAAATTGTTTCAGTAATTATAAGTGCAGGACTGTATTATTAAGGAAAAGTGTCTTGGGTATGGCTCCACGCATTTATATCAAAATTCCAAATTCCATAAGGGAATTAAATTTGACACATATTAAGAAAAAAATGCAATTACTCTTAATCAACAAATGCTATTATTATACCATTGACGAACACTTAAATGACGAATTAATTTAGTACCAAAATTATTAATACTGTAATTTTTATTATTTGATATGTTAATTCTGTTGACTTTTAATTATTTGACGTTTTAATTAATTGGCATTTTGATTATTTGATATTTTAATTCCGTTGACTTTCAATTATTTTACGTATTAATTATTTGACATTTTGATTATTTGACATTTATTGGCACTTTAATTACTTTGATATATTTTTTTGCCTTAGATATAAATAATTCTTCACTTAGATCTGACATAATTATTGGTTAGTGTTTAATTTATTAAAATGTAATACTAAAATAATGCATGATATTTTTACAATATTTGGAATAACGATACTCGCAAGGATTTGCAAACCGCATTTGTACGCCTCCTGGCATAACATAGCGCTCTATTTATAAATATAAGATCTGTACTTTCTACCTATGTTAACAAATTAATAAATAATTTCTAATTTCTATTGCTGTTCCTTCAGCTGCTCTTAAGTTCCAGGGCTGCGGTATCTCGTTAAAACCTTCCCGCAATCCTGGCAGGCAATGGCCCTATGGGGCCCCGTTACCGGTGCTGACAGCTCCTTGAGGTGCGCGCGAAACACGACGCGTCGTCAACCCGGGCCTGGTCCTTACCGAACGGTGAGCTACCCCTGCTCACCGTCCGCAAGCCCGCGCCAACGTGGCCGGAGATCGGCTCGCGATTCCCGACGCCCGGGGCGTCTCTCGTGGCGTCTGGGGCGTGAGGAAGAGAGTTGGCTCTCCCTCGCGCGTTCGGCCTCCTCCTTCGCTAGCATTACTGCTTTGCAGAAGGAGGCGACAGCATCCCATTCCCTCTCGCTCCGCACCATGGTCTGAACCAGGGCCGGGTGCGAGAAGTCACCGCCACCGATCGCCTCAACGAGGACACGGCGAAGCTCTGTCCAAGCGGGGCACACCTCTTCCGTATGCTCCACTATGTCCTCCGGGTTGTCCACACTATGACGACACCCGGGCGTGTCCTCTCGCTGAATCTGAAACAGGTACCTCTCGAAACAGAGTCTTGATACCTGGGGCTTTAAAACAGCAATCAAGATTTTAGAGTCCTAAATCTGCTGGCGGAAGTCTTAATCATACCTCTTAACTAACTAAACCGCGGTACGTCTCTTATCCTTTTATACTTCGTCAAGCGACACAAAAAAAGATCAAAATAAACACGAGCTTTAACTCCACTCCCATTGCCAATGATACACGTACAGTCAAGTTAAGAAATATACGTGACAATTTGATACTTCCCAGTGTGCTTCTACATGAAACACCCATTCCATCAGTTGTAAACAATGCATGTACCTGCAAATTGCAAACCACGTCCCTAGACATAACCCAGACTCACAGAATAATAAGCAAATGGAGCGACAGCTTAAATCTCTACGACGAATATTTAAAAAGTAAACAATCAAGCTTTTCATGACTATGTTGGGTTTATAATGAAATAATGATGTTTATTTTGCAAATACGCAATAAATATCACTTTTTACATCATTCCATCACATCACTCATACACCACACCCCTTCATGAAACAATTCACATCACTTACCTACTTCACACTTACATAACAGTGCAAGCATTTGTCAGTTATTGCGTAGCTCAACTTTAGGAGCTTTTAGTTTCCAGTCTATCCGAATTTAGTTGAGTACCTGAGTAGGCCAATGCCTATCTGACATCCACAACCCAGTGAATGGATAACGTAACGTATACGTAACTACATACTTTCAAAGTGCAAATAAATGTATTGAGTATTGAAAGATTTCATTTCAATGACAAGCGGTACTAACGGCTTAATGTCCTTTCCGAGGCATAAATAAATTCGTTTAATAGAAGATATACAAATATACATGGACCAACTCCAGTATACATTGTTTTACCTCAAATATTAACATGTTTCATTATTCAGCTTGTAATAAAAGCGATAGTAAAATGACGAACTTTAATTATTTTTGTTTTGAGGTTGTTAGTATGGCATTTCCTTTATTTATCTTTGTATTAAACTTTGATTAGCCAAAGTTATAACGATTTATTCGAAAAACTTGGACCAATTTTCATAACATTTTTTATAAAATAAATATGATTAATTTAAACGTATAAGCACTCCATTAAGAATTTCCTCCGTGCCAACACTCGGCTGTATAACTTTGTACCGCCATAATTTACTCACCAAGATTTTTATTCAATTACTTAGACACTCTGCATTCTGTTGACTGCAGAGTTAATATTTCATAGTTTGTGACACTTTGTGTTAGGAAGAGAATTTATTTCTTTTTTTAGGGTTCCTTCAGTAAGCTCAGGACGTTTTTATTTTTTTGCTGATTGGTTTTATTTTGTTAGATCTTGCTGTACTAAGAAAATAATGATGCACTTTTTGTATTGTTTACTCACTTGTTTATTTTTTGTGGGGAAAATCATCAAATGTCTCGTCCGACTTTCGTTGGTGCAAAAGGGGTATCAGAGTTCTGTTGACTGAAAACCTATCCTGTTCCTTCAGTTGTATTGCGTTCTGGTGCCGTGATATCTCGTTAAAACATTCCCGCAACCTAGGCCCTATCGAGCCCCGTGTCTAGCGCAAACTACTGTTTGATCCACGCCTGGGATACGACGCGCTGTCGATCGTTGAACGGTGAGCAACGACTGCGCCTACGATACCCTACACGAGTCCGGCGACACAGCGATGACGCTCGAATGTGACTTATCAAATCTAATTAATGGATTATACATTTAAAAACTGAATATTTATTCACAATATTTATTCTAAATATTACAACTTGTATGAATTACAAAAAGTTCATTCATAAATAAATAATATTCGTGAGTACACCCTACATATTAAAAATAAAATGTCATACCATAATTTTATCAAGCTATGATTCAAAGAATATGTTTTAAGTAATTTCCTTTGGGGATATTGCTCGTTTTATATCTTGTAAAGCTATGAAGCATATTTCTTTGCATGCCAATATGTCGTTATGAATCAATTATTTTAGGCATGGAAGCACATGGATATATGAGTATGAGATTTTAGCAAATTGACGTAAAATGAGATACTAAGTTATCTGTCAAAAGCACCCCACCTCACTTACGGAAACGTATACATTTAATTTATAATACTCTGAAGAATATTCAGGAAGAATATAGCTTGTCATGAAATTATTTGTAGAAAAAAACTTGCTTTAATATAATATCAGGTTTTCGCACTGTGATCTATTCATTATACATAATGAATAAATCACAGTGCGAAACCTTATTGTGCAACTCATAATATACACTGCCCACATTTATAAAAACAGTATCTATACAATGAGTGATCTTATCGTACAGTGCAATCTCTTACAGATAACCTTTGGACGGTCCGAATGAGAGGAGATAGATATAGGGCTGTCAGTGTATAAATATTAAAAATAAGAAATAGTAATATAAAATCTTCTTTTCAGTCGTACACTCTTAACAGAGTGATCATGGTCATATTCATGATTTACTGGGTGTGTCACCATCGCTGATGTACCTCTTGCTAGGTAAGCAGTTTTTGCAATGAGCGCCACTTTTGACTTTTGTTTTTTGGCATTGCGGGAGTGATATAAAATACTTGCTAACAATAGCTTAAAATATATACTATATATGGTTCTTTAGGGTTAGTTGTGTGTGCCTAGCTAGTAGTAGAAAAAAGAAATAGTGAAAGGTAATGCTCCTTTACCATTAACATTAAATATTTTCTCAATAGTCGTCGACAGAAATATTCAGTCACGTACAAAAATTCTTAAGGAAATAATTGGTAGTTGATGCTCAAGCGACTACACCGGCCACAAATTTTCAGTAGGTATTATGTCCTCATAGCAGAATTTATTTCACCAAACCTTAGTCCTTCATATCCATAAAACTTGTATATATTACGAGTGAATACTTCACTGCAGGCTTTTACACTAAGTTTAGTAGTTAAACAGCACACTATACGACTAAAAGTACCCATAATTTTGCCAACAAAATGAACGCCGGTGAAAGCCCTCTAAAAACTAAAACAACTATAATATACAACGGTAACCCGAAAAAACTTAAAACTGAAAGTTTAACACTTTCGCTACCCAAAAACTAACATCGTTCTATTTTTGTTTTTGTAACTAGACCAAACTCGAGTTAAATGAAAAGATTTTTTTAAATTGAAAGTCATACATTTTATAGTGATTATCTGTAGCATAGTCTCGAATTTAATATAGACATTTCTCACTTATTCGCCACTCAGCAATCCAACACATTTCTACTTTATAATAATTCCTAATATCTTCCCACTTGTAGGATATAGACCCCATTTGTATAACAGTGAGTGAGCCATAATTTAACACGCAGTTGATTGTCACATGTCTTCGTATTTTCGGTCCTAGGACACACCATCAGCTAGTCATGCTAGCGAAGGAGGACTCTGAACTCGTGAGGGAGAGACAACTTTCTTCCTCGCGCCCCAGCCGCCACGAGAGGCGCCCCGGGCGTCAGGCATCACGAGCTGATCTCCGGCCACCATAGGCGCGGGCTTAGAATAATAACACATAGAAACCGCGTCTAGAACAAAACACGAGCGATTTCGTGTATCCACTTTATTTTCTATGTGTGCGTGACCCGAATATGTCTACGTTTCTCAAACGCACACAAATATAGCTTTCAGTGATACCATTACCCACAAAAATGGAAAATGCACTATTATGTTGCTTGATCAAATCAAGTATTTTATGTTATGAAACTGGATAAGATGTTTTTAGGGTTCCGTAGTCAACAAGGAACCCTTATGTTTCGCCATGTCCATCTGTCTGTCTGTCTGTCCGCGGTTTAGCTCAAAAACTATTGGTACTAGAAAGTTGTGATTTGGCATGAGTATACACGTTAATGACGCCGAAAAAGTGGTAATTTTTAAAAAAAAAAAAACAATTATTTAGGATACCTCCCCTACATGTAAAGTGGGATGATAATTTTTTTTTTCGTTCTTCCCATAGTGTGGGATATCGTTGGATAGGTCTTTCAAAAATATTAGGGATTTGGGAAGACCATTTTTTGATTAAGTAAACCGTTTGTGACTTCTCAAGCTTTAAAGTACCAATTTTCGTTAGAGTCAAGTGTCCTTCCCCTCTACCAACTAAACGGTTGCATTTAGAAATTCAAATGTCACGGCAGTAGTACCTATATATAACGAAGTTTAAAGGAAAACTATCACACATAAGTGGGCTTTACAAGTTTACGAGTAATAGTTGACCAATTGTATTTCACTCGAAAATTTCTATCAACTCCATAGAAATGTCGATAGATGGCGCTAAGCGTCAGTTGTATCGCGCTAGTTTCATATTGAATACGACACGCACTTGGATGTTATAAAACTACGGAACCCTACACTGCACTTGACCGGTTTTTCATGTAATATGACTAATAAGACATATTTTTACAGAAGGTAAACGAAATGGGGTATCGTTCATTGCGTTTAGAATGTTTGATGTGTGATGTATTATTATAATATTATAAACATGTATTAATTGCATGTATTGATATCAATTAAAATTATGTGTTGTATTTATGAAATAGAAACATATAATTGAGAACATTACTTAAATCAAAAAAATCTTAATAAAATTGTAACCTTTCGAACTAACAGTAACTTTTAGTTTTAAAACACTGTAGGTAGTAGCTGTAAATAAATATAGTTAAAATTAAAAATCAACCCGAGAAGGTAAATCTTAGCCACGAGGCTCTCGTAGAAAGAAAACCACCAACCACACAACCTCAAGGTTGACTTTGTAGAGAATGCCTTGTTGCATTAAGTCCACCCATTAACCACCATTGTACCTACATAATCTACATAAATAAAACGAAAAATCCTGACTGACTGACTGACTCATCAACGCCCAGCCCAAACCCTTGAACCTAGAATGCTGAAATTTTACACAAAGGTTTATTTTATAATGTGGACAAGGAATAAGGAAGGATTTTTTTTTAATTCAGCCTCTAAGTGAGTTAAATAGGGGATGAAAGTCTGTATGGAAAATCATCATTTTTGAAGTTTGAACCATGAGAATATTGGTGGTTAGTATTCTAGGTAAAAATTGATAACCACGTGTTTCCGTATTTTTCAAAATTCAACCCCTAAAGCAGTTAAATAGGGGATGAAAGCTGGTTTAGAAAATCGTCATTTTTGTAGTTTAAACCATAAAAATTGGTGGTTATCATTCTGATTAAAAATTAATAATTAAATGTTTCAGTGTTTTTCGGAATTAAACCCCTAAGTGAGTTAAATAGGGGATGAAAGTTTGCATGGAAAATCGTCATTTTAGTAGTTTAAACCATGAAAATTGGTGATTATCATTCTGATTAAAAATTAATAGCACATGTTTCAGTGTTTTTCGAAATTAAACCCCTAAGTGCGTTAAATAGGGGATGAAATTTTGTATGGAAAATCGTAATTTTTGTAGTTTTAACCATGAAAATAGGTGGTTATCAATCTGGTTAAAAATTAAAAATCACATGTTTCAGTTTTTTTGGTAAATCAGCGACTGAGGGCGTAAAATAGGGGCTGAAAATATGAATGGGAAACCTGTTCGTTTTGTACTTCAAACCATGGAAATCTATTTCGTATCAACGTTTTTGAAAAATCATACCAGAAGAGGGTTAAATTGGGGATAAAAAATTTGTATAAGAAACTCGTAAATTTTAAAGCTAAGCCACTATTGATGCTATACAAAAATGGTGTGCTATATGATTGAAGTACTCATTATTACCTACAAAAAATTCCACGAGAGAATATATCTAACTAGCATAGTTAAAGTCACAATAGCAACTTTTTTGTTGTAAAATTTAAATAGATCGTTGGTAGAAACAAAAATTGATTACATTCGTATCGCAATATTAATTCTTATCCAAATAAATAGTTTTATCATCAAGGGTATTTATGTAGCAGCAATATACTGTTTAATTTATTCGATTTGGACTCTTAATTTCGAAGTTATCAAGAGTATAAACATGCAATATGCGAATGGTATGCATATAACATACACATAAACTAATTACTGGAACGATTTTAAAAATTATTTTGTCTTTATATATTACTAGCTTCTGCCCGCGACTTCGTTCCGCGTGGGAGGCTTTTCCCGCGTAAATCCCGATCCCGTGGGAATTCCGGGATAAAAAGTAGCCCATGTGTTATTCCAGAATGTCACCTATCTGCTTACCAAATTTCATTCAGATCCGCTCAGTAGTTTTTGCGTGAAAGAGTAACAAACATCCAACCATCCTCACAAACTTTCGCATTTATAATATTAGTAGGATAGTAGGATAAGTAGGATAGGATAGTAGGATAGGATAGGATATTAATTAACAGGCAAGCAACGTGGGCTATATTTGAACAATTCTTCCATGAACCGACCTCGGTAAGTGTTCCTTAACCTTGAATATCGACCCATTAGGCTATTATTATTTAGCCAAGAGCTCCCACGTCATAAAAGTAATATAACAAAATATTTGTGTATTATTTTTTTTATTTTATTTGCATAAACGCTGTCAGTCTTGCTCATGTTGGACAGGCCTATTGGTATAGTGGTCAGTGGCCCTGACTGCTATGCGCAAGGTCATGTGTTCGATTCCCACCCAGGACAAATGTTTGTGTGATGAGCACGATCATTTCCCAACTAGCACAAATGGGCTGCATTAGGGCTTTGGAGCGTATCCGATTATTACTTATGGTAATAGACGTAAGCGCTAGAGCATCTACTACAGACTTAAAGCAGCCGCTTTAGCGCTATTTGGGCGCCATTTTATACAACCTAAAGTTCCATTTAACCTGCACAACGGTTGTATAAAGGTTCCTTAATAGCTATAACGATTTATTAACGCTATACTAAAGCTCTCGTAGCGCTACTTTTGAATGATTTTGAACTACTTTGAACGAATGAATTGATTATTGTTCTTTATTGTATATCTTCAGTTGACATTATTTGTAATATTTTGGTAAAGTGTTTTCGTCGCAATCATGAAAATAAAACAAAAAGAAGTAATAGTTTGTATTCTGTATTAGCAAGATATATAAAGATACTTAAAACGCTGTCCAGTTTACTGTACATATAAAAGATAATTTTCGAGTAATTTTAACGGGCTTTTATGATATTTAAAAAATAACAAAAGATATGTGATATTTTTTATTTGTTATACAGAATAAATTTTATTTCCGTATTTTTACGTGTCGATAACTTACTATTCGCAAGTGGCCGATTGTTTACCGGTACATTTAATTCACATTTAACTGAAAAACCAATGTATATCAACTCAATTTTGCAAGTGAATTATAAGTTTTTTTAAAAAATCATGGCGTCATTGTAATGTAGTCATAACCTGCAGTTTTATCTCTAATAACTCCCTTTTGAGAATCATAGCGCTAATTTTCACCCTTCTAACGCTTCCAGTGATTTCTGTTAACTCACAGCCACAAAAAAACTCCTATTTTCCTGTTTTTGAGGTTATAAGATCTAGTTACGTACTTATTCGTTTAGCATCCATTTTTATTAAATGTTTTATAATAGTTACAAAAGTGGCTGTAAAATGGCGAATGGATTGAGCCTGCAAGGAATGACTATTGATACTAAAGGCAGTAGTAGTTTTTAGTTACACTGATTAATTTTTTGTAACTATAGTATGCATAAGAGTATCTATTATTTCTATAATGAAACTTATAGTAGTATAATAGTGGTTACTATAACTATAACCTATAAAAGTTACAATGGAAACCACTGTGCAGCTGTGAGTGGCAGAATGACCTTCGTAACTCTCATATAAAGGTGTAAGTGGTAAATGAGTTCTACCGTGGACTACTGTGAAGGCTAGGGTAGTATTTGATTCAGTTTATAGCACCTTAAGTAACTTTTATAGCTATAGACGTTTACGGATGCAGATATGCAACTTTGAACTGCTTTTTGAACCCTTAAACCGCTATTTTACAGCCCAAAGTAACAAAATAGGCTGCTATCTCCACTAATGTGCTCGTTGGGTTGTTCTTTGTCTGGGTGTAATTTATCTATAATATGTATGTATTTAGAAATATTTATGTATGTTTATCAGTTGTCTAGTACTCATACCACAAGCTCTGCTTAGTTTGGGACTAGATGGAGTAGTATGAAAGTTGTGGAATATTATAAAAAGAATACCTACTATGTTTAGCGTTCCGTAACCGAATGGCAAATCAACGGAACCCTTATAAATTCGTCATACCTATCTGTCTGTCTGTCTGTCTGTCCGTATGTGACACCCACTTTATTCGGAACCATTCAGAAAACAGAGTTGAAACTTGGTAGGTAGAAGTAATTTGTGAACCGCTTTACGATTTTTATCCTACTTACTTTATAAACCTTTTAATTTCAAACGTTTGCAGTTCCCACTTAAAGTTGCATTTTCAATTACCATCAATAAATCGCAAGAGCAAACTTTAAAGGTAGCAGGGATATATTTAGGCACGCCCTGTTTTTCCTACGGCCAGCTCTACGTAGCTTGCTCACGTGTTTCTTACGCGCAAAATCTACATTTTTTCGCTTAACGATACAAATCAAGTATCATAGTTTACAAAACTAAAAACACATCGATAAATTACCTTATATTGTAAATTATTCTCATCCTTTCAGATTTGCTCGCTGCTGCTGAACGAAGTAATTCGTTTCAATAAGTTCAATAACATTACATACTAATCCTTGACTGATATGAACAATAAACGAAAGTAACCTCTGTTGGTCCCGTTTGTTAATCAGTGTCATTATATGTATCATGGCTGTGCTGATCTGTTTGTTATGAAATTTGATATGGATAATCTCAAGCCTGGGGAAGGGCATAGGCTACTTTTTATCAACACACCACACAGGCGAAGTTTATAATAAAAATGTAACTCGATTGATTAACACACCTAGTGGTCGATACACAACCGAAACCACTGAGTTTAAATGAGCACTAAGAAACGAATTTCGATAATTCCACCTCCAAGGATTTCCCCCTTAATATAATAGGGGTTCAAAGATTGTATGGAATCTATCAGTTTTGAAGCTGGATATCTGAAATTACGGATACGGAGTTTAACTTATAGTTAAAAAAAAAAACAATAAAATATATAAAATGATTTGTCATGAGACTTTATGCGACAGACCAAATTCCACGCGAGCAAAGCCGCGGGCAAAAGCTAGTGTTTAAATAAAACCAGATCCTGCAGTGATGACTTTCAGTACCATCATAAGTTAATGATCTAAAACGCTTTTCAAATAATTTCTACCTTCTAGCTTCTTGTAATTTAAATGGTTCGTACTGAAATACTTTGAACAACTAATCCAGTATTGTTGAACAACCCAACTTTTTGAATAAATCGTATACCTGTCTAGCTCTTACTATACAGCTGCACTCGGTAACAATTATTTGTTGAACAAAGTATTATTCGTTTTATTTTCATTCTGGTTCTTCTTTAAGAAATCAACAGTTAGTTTAAGTAGTTCGTATTCTCGGAATAAGTTTCCATTGAATTTGAATAATATTGGAAAATGTAAGCTATAAATAGACTTATCTTTACCTTTTTCAAAATGTACTAGCGAAATTGGATAGTCAAAATTTATATTATTAAATCAGGTCTTCATAATTCAATATATTCATTTATTAAATAAGTACCTACTTTACGCCGACAAATGTACGGAATCGTTCGCTGACAGTACGTCGCTAGGCGGGAAATTAAAATAATGCGTTATGACAGTACGTCGAGGGATGGGCCACTTATTTTTAAGAGTACGTCGTGGAAAATTCTACTGTCGTAATGTGATGTCAGGGTAAGTGCTCACTGTCAGCGAACGTGTTAAGTATTAGACATTTTTTACCAGTCAACCTTTGTTATATGGACCTATCCTTTGTAGAGGAGTTCGTGGTAAAATAATAGCAGCCGCATGGATTGTTTTTAGTCTGTGGATAAATGACTATCTCGAAATGTTATATCGAGATTGTTCTTCGCCTCGGAAAGCACGTTTAGCCGTTGCCCTTGGCTTAATTGCAAATATAAGCACTTGGTACAAAAAAGACTTTGTAACATTGAAGACATTGCGCCGTGGCAATAGAAGGCTTAACTTTGAAGAATATGCTCACGCACTTATATTTTAAAGGGTAATCGGTTAGTTACCATCGTAAAAAGAGTAAACGTAGAAAGAATAGCAGATGAAGTCACTACCGTGCGAAGGAAATTAAAGAAGAGGAGTATGCGATGAGTGTAGATTTCTGTTGTGGTTTACACAAATGTTTTGAAAATGACGGGTAGAACTAGGGGAGTTGAGCTATTCAAGGAATAATAACTAGGTAGTGTAGCGTAAAACCGCTACGGTTAAAACTTCCTCCAATTCTGATCCAAACTTTTCAATAAAATTTTTTCTTCATAGCTGTTATTCACATTTGAACAAGGAATCGTGAAAAATATCCTCGGATGTTTTGCCTTTTGACGGCGTCATTACATTTTTGGGACCCGATATGTGATGGTCGACCTTATTTTTTGATTAATATCGAAATTATGAAGTGAAAGTTTTTTTTCTGTTGGTGTTAAGCCAATAAAAAATATAAAGTGTCCTAGCAAAAGGATAGTCAGTGGGTGATTTTCTGGTTAATTTGATCCCGTTACAAGCCAATTTTTGGCTCCACCCTACGGGCAAGCGACGTCGGTTATCGACGACGGAGGTCGGGGCGCTCTCGCCCGATATCCGAGCACATCCTGTGCCTGAGACGTCCATCTCAAAGGCCTGAAGCGAGTACGAGGTAGATGCGGACCCCGCAGCGCAGTGGCTCCGTGATTTCTACGTTACTTCCCACAGTCGTGTCCAGCCGTCCAGGAATTACCGAGTTTTCGCAGCAGGAGTTTTATTTTAAATAATGCACCTAATTTGTATATTTCTAATCTAAAAATTATCACGTCAAAAACTCTTTCTAACCTAAGGCCTATCAAGACGCGTTGGATGCTCTTAGTGTTTTTTTTGTAACTAAAATTACTAATATTGCGTATTCGCCTAGCTATAACCGATTGCAATCGATTTTTTGTTAGGTAAGTTAAAAATATTTTGCATAATACCTTCGATAATATTCTTTTCTTTCCGCTAAGTTAACCCACGCCATCACTGAAAGGTTCCCAATAATAACTAATATTTAACTTTTTTATGTTTTTTAATTAAGTACTTGTTTTCTATCTTTTTCCTTTTAATCAAAATTAAACGTGTTAAGTAGCGATTGTGTTTTACTGTGCACTTAATTTTATTTACGCTACAATATAGCGCCCGAATTAAAGTAAGTTTGCATATTAATTATTACTAAAATACCTTTTTTTTTTGTTATCTCGTGTGTGGTTGCTCTTGAGAGCAATCTTTAATTTTCATCTTTCTTGTTGTGGGTTTCAGGTTTTAGAATTGGTCAGATACCCGTATGGAAGTTAAAAGGATTACCTGTCTTGAATGTTTTCCCGATTCATACGACTGGACTACAGAATTGCTAACTGAATTTATGTTCTTTGCTAAATTGTGTGATGTTTGTGAAATTCAATTTTAAAGATTAATTTTGTAACTATACCCAATTTCCAATTCTTTTATTTTCTCCCAAAATATACTTATCTATCCCGAGTTTTATTTTATCCCAGTAGATAGCGGTAGTTAGTTTCCCGTAGAGTGTGTTTGATGTGTGGATGGTTAGGCATCGTGACCAAAAGTAAGCTTTTTGAATGGTCGTGTGCTAGTGTCTACCTTTTTTTATTTTTTAGCCCGACTGTTTGCTTTTCTGCTATTTGCTAGTATCTGTTTTTGTTGGATTCTTAGCCCAGCCGATTCCTTTGACGTTCATGTTGTTGTCTTCTTCCCGCATCGATATTACGGCACGATATCTAACGATTTCCTGCTAAGTCCCGCTCTTTCATTTAACCTATTTCTATTTTGTGTTTAAAAATGTCCGAAGAAGGTTCTATCGTTGAGACTCCTTTACACGGAAGTATTATTATTTCTAGACCTCCTCCCATTCCGCCTAGGCCCACTCCGGGTACTAGTCGTTCTAACTTACCTTCTCCGATGAAATCCGAGGACTGTCCCGGTTACTTTCTAAAACGATTTTCGCTAAGAAAATGGAACATAAATTATACTGGAGATACCACGGTCTATTCTCTGTGATAATGCTACCGTTTTTCGTAGTAATCAGTTTTTAAACTTTCTTAGATCGTTTCGCATTGAATCCCCTACATATACCCCTTATTACACTCCACAAGCAAACACGGTAGAACGTTATAACCAAAGTGTCGTTACTTGTTTGAGCATATTGGTTGGCGAGAACCAAAGGAATTGGGCTAAATTGTTACCCAAGGTCAAACTTTACCTCAATTCATGTATTAATTTAGCCACAGGGTTTACGCCAAACTTTCTCATATTCGGTAGAGAAGTCTGTATGGATTCATCGCGTGCGAATATCCAGACTCTAAGCACTAATTTAGCTGAAAGTCGGGAACAACACGCGAGTAATCTGACTTCGCTCGCCGAGATTTACGCAAAAGTAGCGGACAATCTTTCTTCTGCTTTTCTCCGTAATTCACGAAATTACAATACGAACCGCACGGCTATTACACTCAATGCCGGCGACATTGTATGGAGGCGTAATTTTTCAAAATCGTCAGCTGCTGAATACTTTACAGGAAAGCTTGCTCCTCGTTTCATTAAATGTCGTGTGATCAGAGTCATCTCCATGACTACATATGTCCTACAAGACTGTGATTCTCATCATATTGGACAATATCATATAAAAGACATACTTAAATGAATTAATTTGTTCCATATTCTTAACTTAATCAGCATTACTTATGTTAGGCCATTAGTTTTCAATTAACGACACCTCTTTTATTATTTCGACCCTCATTCCTCCCTGGAGTTAATATTTATTCATAACCATTTCCTCTCATTAGGCGTCGTATTTTTGATTTTGATTTAAGGTCCACCCTCTTCAACTTAACCCTCTCTCTTTAACTTAACCTTCTAACTTATCCCTCTATAACTTAAGCTCTTGACTTTGAGTCGTGTTAGACTTTGAGTCGTGTTTCACTTTGAGTCGTGTTTGACTTTGAGTCGTGTTTGACTTTGAGTCGTGTTGGACTTTGTGTCGTGTCTCACTTCGAGTTATTATCTGACTTCGAGCTTTTGTGTTCGACTTCGAGTTTTTGTTTGACTTCCTTTGAAGTTATTTTTAGGTTATTTCTTAATCTCAACTCTTATTTGTTTCGTCTTGATTATTGTTCTTTGTTCCTATATATTTAAGAATATTATTCTAGTTCTATCGTTTGTTTTTCTATTCTAATGTAGGTTTAGGAGACGCATCTGAAGCTCGCACTGTTAACGTCTAAACTGGAGGCCGGCTTTCAATTTTATTCAGTATCAGCTGCACTTCGATGTCGTTGATTTGATGTATTTAGTTTAAAGTTAGTTAGGCTAGTTTATTTAATTTGTATATATTATGGTTTTCACTCTTGGTTGATGCTATCCCTTTTGTGTTGTCAATCTGTTATTGTGTTTTCAATCTGTTATTGTGTTTTCAATCTGTTGTTGTGTTTTCAATCTGTTGTTGTGATGTCAATCTGTTATAGCGTTGTCGCCCTCTCACTGGGTTGATACATTCACTTGGGTTGATCTCTCACCTTTCTTTTAGGGTTGTCAACCACTTTTCTTTTAGGGTTGTCAACCACCTTTCTTTTAGGGTTGTCAACCACCTTTCTTTTAGGGTTGTCAACCACCTTTTTTTTAGGGTTGTCAACCACCTTTCTTTTAGGGTTGTCACTCACCTTTCCTTTAGGGATGCCACTCACCTTTAGGGTTGCTACTCTCATTTTTTTTTTTTTACTGGAAATGGGGTACTGTAGCGTAAAACCGCTACGGTTAAAACTTCCTCCAATTCTAATCCAAACTTTTCAATAAAATTTTTTCTTCATAGCTGTTATTCACATTTGAACAAGGAATCGTGAAAAATATCCTCGGATGTTTTGCCTTTTGACGGCGTCATTACATTTTTGGGACCCGATATGTGATGGTCGACCTTATTTTTTGATTAATATCGAAATTATGAAGTGAAAGTTTTTTTTCTGTTGGTGTTAAGCCAATAAAAAATATAAAGTGTCCTAGCAAAAGGATAGTCAGTGGGTGATTTTCTGGTTAATTTGATCCCGTTACAAGCCAATTTTTGGCTCCACCCTACGGGCAAGCGACGTCGGTTATCGACGACGGAGGTCGGGGCGCTCTCGCCCGATATCCGAGCACATCCTGTGCCTGAGACGTCCATCTCAAAGGCCTGAAGCGAGTACGAGGTAGATGCGGACCCCGCAGCGCAGTGGCTCCGTGATTTCTACGTTACTTCCCACAGTCGTGTCCAGCCGTCCAGGAATTACCGAGTTTTCGCAGCAGGAGTTTTATTTTAAATAGTGCACCTAATTTGTATATTTCTAATCTAAAAATTATCACGTCAAAAACTCTTTCTAACCTAAGGCCTATCAAGACGCGTTGGATGCTCTTAGTGTTTTTTTTGTAACTAAAATTACTAATATTGCGTATTCGCCTAGCTATAACCGATTGCAATCGATTTTTTGTTAGGTAAGTTAAAAATATTTTGCATAATACCTTCGATAATATTCTTTTCTTTCCGCTAAGTTAACCCACGCCATCACTGAAAGGTTCCCAATAATAACTAATATTTAACTTTTTTATGTTTTTTAATTAAGTACTTGTTTTCTATCTTTTTCCTTTTAATCAAAATTAAACGTGTTAAGTAGCGATTGTGTTTTACTGTGCACTTAATTTTATTTACGCTACAGTAGGTATTGAGTATCTTCCCGAGTCGATGACGCATTGTGTTCCCCGCGAACCTCATACAGCATTCAGGGCCATTGATAGGGGTCCGACCAGGCCAATGCCTGTCGGGGTTGCGGATGTTATAACGGAGGGGTCCGCGCTGACGGGCAATCGTCAGCGGAGGACTGGACGCAAAGGCTGCGCCAATCTCCCAGTCCTCCGCCACCAGGACGAAGCGGGAGTGCCGCTGGGTTGTTTTAGTGGGTATACCGGGTCAGACTGGGGAGTCCCACATACCCCTCCTGTCCCCCGACGGGAGGGTATGCGTAACACGTTTTTAACCAGCGTCAAAAAAAAAAAAGACACTGCGGCTGGAACACTAGAGCAACTGAAGAAACAGGGGGGTTTTTAGTCAGTAGGAGTCTGACACTTCCTTTAGCTACACCCAGAACAGTGAGTGATAAGATCCCTGAAGAAGTCATTTGATCATTTCCCCTCCACAAAAAGGTATTGAGCACCGATCTTTCAGCGCTGCCTAATAGACAAATACTATAGAAATGACCACAGAGATGTGACTATATTTGTGCAGATTCAAACGTTTTCAATAGGTAAACATTATTTAATTTATTTACGTTAACTTGACCGTAAATGCATATTAACTTTTTATCAAAACTCCTGGCACGGAGTCAATGCAGTTCGTTAAGTAGTCATTATTCTCCCATTCAACAAATTAAAAAGATTTCTCACCACAAACGACTCGCCATACTGTGACAGCACTTTATAAAAATTATTACGGCAATTGCGAGTTCGCTAGAGCTTGAATATACGGGAAATGTAGCACTTATGTTAGAATAGTAAAGTGTATATTATTATTGCGGTCTCCTACGGTTTAAAAGTGGTCTTAGAATATGAAATTCTTAGGTATTTTGTACTCTGGAGCTACGTTTACTTTGCATCTAGTACATCGTCCGGACTACCAGTTTTATCTTCTACTAGTCTCGGTCCGCGTCTTTGCTTGCGTTTACTCAGTGATAACGTAACATTCTCAGTTGTGTAGTTTTGAATATTACTTCCTATAAACCACCCCACTCACAAACATTTCCTTTTTTTAATGTTAGTATAGATTAGTATTTACAGAGTGATGGAGCCCAGTGGTTACGGGTCCGAACGTGGGTTCGAGCCACGTCAGATACTTAGTGTAATTACCTGATATATCATCATCACTGCTCTTAAATCGGTGATGGAAAACATGTATAGGATACCATGTATAGGTATGTCTTCGCACCAAACGTCCAAAGACATGTGACAGCCACCAACTATTGAGCCCGCGAGGTGGATTACGGACAATTCCTTCTCCTAGAGGCGAGGCCTGGCGCGTCGTGTTCCACGCGCACCTCAAAGAGCTATCAGCACTAGTGACGGGGCCCCATTGGGCGATTGCTTGCCGGGGTTGCGGGAATGTTCTAACGAGATACCGCAGCCAAGGAACTTAAGGGCAACTGAAGGAACAGGGTAGGTTTTTAGTTAGTAGATAATCGCTTCTGTTCCACTCAGAGCGGGAGAAGTCATTCGATGATTTTACCACCCAGAACAAAAAAGAGGCGAAGCCTGGGTTCTAAATAGTGGGAACGTGATGGGCTAAATTATAATGATTAAAGTCTATAGTAAATAACTTCGCGGCAGCTCTCCCGTCCGATGGACTGACCACGAAACACACGAGCTGTAGGTACAGTTACATTAGCGCTGAAGAAAGCCAAAGACAGAAATGGATGGAGAAGAATAACGACCGAGGCTACTAAGATTTTTCAAGACGGACACGACCGTCAGTAATGAAGAACGCGACAGATGAGATGGATTAGTATAAATGGTAGTTCCTTCAATTGTTTCTCATAAGATTTTTTCTGGAAAATAGTTGTGATGTGAACACATGTTACAAAATTACGTGCTTTTTACTGTAAGCATCAGAATGTTTCAGCCCTAATGTCTACAATCTTGTCAACGTGCTACTGAAGTATATAAAATATACATAATACTTGTAGTACCCAGCGGTCGAAATTCAACCATAGCTCATCTAAATAATATTATAAATCGGAAAGGTTTGTTTGTTTGTTTAAACGCACTAATCTTCGGAAAGTACTTTCGAAGATTAGCGGATTAGAGGATTTGGATCAAATTCTGCTGGATTTGGTATGAAAGGAAGGTTATTGGCTACTTTTTACCCGACTGCAAAAGAAGAAGGGTTATGTTTTATCGTGATAAAGTCCACGGGAGCGTAGCCCCGCGCTACTGCTAGTAATAATAATAAAGCTTCTTTATTTTCTTAACACACATCAAAGAATATTCTGCTCTCCTATACACTACACTATGTATGTTATGATGCTTAAGTGTTGTGTGTAGTGTTTAGCTCCGATAGCTTTAGAAGAGAGATGAAATTCGTAGACTATAATTTAAACGTAGATTAAGTATTTAACAAAACAAAATGCGGCTACGCGTGGTTGATTTGAAGTGAAGGCCGCGTCGCGGCGCGGCTAGCGGCTCTAGGAATAATAGCGCCCGCCCGCACCCCTTTTCACCGTGGAAACCCGCTGACGGCGCGCTCGTCTTCCCGCCACACATCTCCAATCTGTAGACAATATAAACTTTAATAGTGCCGAATTTCATACTCCTTTATCTCCGTAATTTTCGTAAAAAGCTGTAAGTCCATATTTTTTTACAAAGTCCGATACTACGCAAAAACTAGCAACCCTATACGAAAACGAAAGACATACCTAATATTCACAAAAACCTGGTAAACGCCGGTCGTAAATCTAGGCCTTAGAGTGCATTTGGCAAAAGAAGTAACAATTAATCTAGACTGCACGATACGTGTCCCCTTGGAGAAGAGCCAATATAAGTGTAGCCCAGTTTTCACGAGAAACTTGCCACAACATGCATTAAACTGGGCAAAATTTGAATAAGTATCTGCCTGGTGCACTATTTTTCGAATAAATTATTATCGATTTTGGAGACGGGCAATTTTCCTTAAGAAATTTATGGTGGAATGTCAGTGATTTTCGGTGCCTAAGTTGTTTTTAATCGTTTTGGTAGTGAGCCAAGATTAGGTTAGCATTTGTGGTAAGAGACGATTACTCGAAGCATGTTTAGGAATAGCAAATAGGAATTTCTCACTATGCTATTTAATTAAATCATAGGAAAGGGGATTAAAGTTTCATGGTATTTCCACCAAATGTAATTAGGCTTTTCACCAGGCACCGGGCATCGGGCACCTCGTTTCGGCCTCAAATCATTCTACCTTTTGAAAGACCTCATTTATCTATTCACTCTTGATTTAAAGACCCCCAGGTTATAGCTATCGGGAAACACAGACTCCGGCAGGGAATTCCACTCTTTAGGCGTACGCCCATACAAGGTATTCCCAAAACGTTTAGTGCGTATAGGTGGGATGTCCACCATGTAACGATGGCGCATCGCCGTTTGTCTTGTAGTTCGATGATGGAACGGGCTTGGCGGAATCAGATTGTGTAATTCCATCGCACACTCCCCGAAATGTAACCGATAGAAAACCGATAGACTAGCAACTCGTCGTCGATGTTCAAGGCTCTGGAGCTTTGATTCGACCAGTGTATTGTTGCCAATGAGTCTTTTGGCCCGTTTCTCAATAGACTTAAGCGCGTCATTCAAATTAATATATAGTTGTCTGTTCAGCCTTTTTCCAAATAAGTTGGGTAATATTTCCAGACTAACTGTATGCAGCTGAGTATAAATGGTTTACATAGAGCGACTGCCTATCTGACCTCTAAAACACAATAACACAATAACACCTTGGCCAGACCAGTGTCAGATTTTCTGGCCTCTGACTACCTGTAACGTCTATCAAAGATGTCCAAATTATAGCAAACGATACACTGGTCGAGTCAAAGCTCCAGAGCCTTGAACACCGACGACGAGTTGCAAGTCTATCGGTTTTCTATCGGTTACATTTCGGGGAGTGTGCGATGGAATTGTAACGCCAGTCGCTTAGCGAAGTACGTTGAGAAACTTCGACAGAAATCTAGAATATTCGAGACACTAACGCCACCTGGCGGCGAGTAGCAGTACCTTAGTACTGCTACTCGCTATATCGAGAAAGTTTGACTGACTCCTAATACGTTCGAGACAATAACGCTATCTAGCGGCGAGTAGCAGTACTGAGTATCTCGAGTAGCTTCTGGAATATTCTTAGCAGTATAGGCAGAGAGTCGATTTTACAATAATGTTCAAGAACTCATAGACCGGGCTATAAATAGATCGCAGAGGAACGCAGACGGGGTCTTATTACAAGATACGAGTCGATATAATCAAAACTATAAGTGAATTTCAGTGCGATTTATGTGTTAAGTGACAAGTATTGTAGTGCGAGTAATTTTCTTAATTTTTATTTTGTATTTATTAAATTAAAGTGTTAATTTTGGTTTAATTGGCGTAATTATTTCTATCTCGAACCCCAGCTCGTAAAACTATTTTAATTAAAAAAAAACCAACGGCTTAACGTACTTCTCGAGGCAATGACGTTTCACAACGCAAACTTCCTAACTCTGAGCCACTAGAAAAATGCAATATCACTTTTTGCTCAACCCGATAGTCGGAAGCGAGACCTCATGCTTCTCATTCTCAGAAGCCGCGGTTGCGACCACCAGACCAATGAAGCAGTTTAAAAAAAAATACATATTATATTCTATTTCTCCGCATACAATTTGTGTAACTTACACAAGTACTTATATGTGTTCATATTTTGTCCCCTAAGATATATTTACTCAACAAGAACTTGAAGTTACGCGTGTTAGCTGAATCCGCAGACTACACAAAACTACGTAAGTAGTGTAATTCATTCTACTTATTGTACTTTTACCACTTGCTCGGGACAAAACTGGAAGGAAATAATATTACAGTAGTTGGATCGTGGCTATATAGTAACTGCCGCACTATTCTATCTTCAAGGCTAAACTACGCTTAATGGGTCGGGCAGCGGATGGGTGACTATCATAATATACTGAGATAAAAATTTGAGATTGAAGACTTCCTGAGAGATCGGTCCATTCGAGTGGTCATTGATCGCTGCTCATCTGGCCAATTGGCAATTAATGGCGGGATCCCTCAGGGATCGGTTCTCTCAGCAACTTTATTCTTGCTGCACATTAACGATCTGCTCATGCCCGGTACCTTTGGGTATGCAGACGACAGCATTGTTGCTGAGAGATATGTGTCCAGCGCGCGTGCTGGTGGGTCACAGATCCAGTCTCTCCGTGAGGAAATGGTTGGGCGCTTGAACTTGTCCTTGAAACCATTGCCATAGCCACTTGGGGTGATGCCAACTTCGTCAAGTTTAATGCAGCTAAGACCCAGGCGTGTCTCTCCTCCACAAAAAGGAGCCAATTCGAACCGGCTCCTACTTTCCGTGGTGTAACCGTGCCGATTTCCGATCGTATTGAGCTTCTTGGGGTAACACCAGAGAGTATTTAACCTAGAGAGCTTATAGGCCGATTTCTTCGAAGAACACAACTCACCAATACGGGTTGGGAGGCGAGGAAAAATGCGCCACTGCAATTGGTCAGTTCAAGGTCAAGCTTCATAGATATGCCGAGTTAGGGATTGCTCTACTTGGTTGAGGGAAAGTTATCGATATCGATAAAATTAAGTTTAACATTATAAAAATACTCAACAAAATCACATAATAATATTTAATCATTATCAGTCTCAATTACAAAAAGAAAAACAAGTATGCTGTTATTATTGATTTTTTAAATGAATTAATTTGGTAAATGTTTTTCGAATTCAAGTTTTAGGGTCCTGATTGTTTTTGCTAAAAAATGATAACCGAGCGTCTATATATTTCTGAATTATGCATCTTGCTAACTCAATCAATTGATTGGTAGTTTCTATTTCATATTGATGAAAATTAATATCCGGGAATAAATTATACCCAATCAGTGATTTTAAAACCGATCTCATAAAATAATTGGAATTATATTTCTGAGACAGCACTTTCGAACCACTCTCGTTGATCGCCCTTTTAATATAAATTTCACAACGACGACAAATTTCTATTACTGTGATGGATGCGCACAATAACTTGTTTTTAGTGTCTTTTTGAAATCGTAAGGCGTTTTGATTTGTAACACCAATCAACGCTCCAATACAAGTTAGGCATTTTATTTGCTTTATTAGAGCATGGACAATGTAGCCGGCCATATATTAATTTATATTTTATTTTTTTATATTTATTTTATATTCCATAATAAATATATTTTCATTAAAATCAGTTGTTTCAACAACTGTAGCTTCAGCAGGCACTCGGTAATAATTATTTTTTTTGGTGGTGAGTCATTAGATGATTTATCTAATGACTCCTCCCTCCTACATACACTTAACCCGTGGACTCGACATCGAAACAAAGTAACCTGTTTCTTTTGTGGGAAAATCATCGAATGACTTCTCCCGTTCTGGGTAAAGTGGAAGGGAGTGTCAGACTTCTACTGACTAAAAACCCACCCTGTTACTTCAGCTGCCCTTAACCCTTAATTACTCGCGTCCATATAGTTACACTTACGCTCGCGTGGGGAATATATAACCCCAATTTTAAAGGTACAATAAAACATATTTTTAATGACATCCTTTTAATTTTATTATAAAAATTAGAAAAAGACAAGTTTGTTCTAAATTGTAATAGTATCCTTAATCAACATTGTAATAAACTTTTAAAGATATGAAACTTTAAATTTAGGATATTTTTATCAATACATTTATCACATATCATAGTGGAATGGTCGTGACAAACTTGCTGGTGGCATTTGGCACTCATAAATCATATTTTTTTTATCCTGCGACCTTGGACAGATATGGCACCTTTTATAAGTTGTCGATGGACCACCTCTGGAAGTGGGGCTAGGATCCTGAACTTGAGCATTTCTTTTTAGCCGTTTTTGTATGGCCCTAGGCAGTTGTGGTATAGTTGGTCGAGTTTGTTGGCGAGCCTTTACTAAATCAACTGCAAGATGCTTCAAAAACTCCCTTCTTGATATTCCGTGGTCAATTTTATTTTTATAAATGACATAATTATGCATTGATACCTGCAACGTTGAGAAGGTGATAAAATATAATATGCTTATATTTTATCACCTTCTCAACGGCCATCTCTTTGTACGTCTGCCGACGTTATTGTTAGCACACATTTGGTCGTTGGTATCTACGCCACCTTTCGTGCGATTGTAGTATAAAATAATTTCACATATAACAATAATCAATAATTTCATTACACAATAATTTCACTTTGTGCATTTATTTGTTGATAAATAAAAGCCATCAGAATCTTCACTTGCGTGTCTACACAGCGGTTCATTATCGTCATCACTCCATTCTAACTCGGTTTCATTGGCACTTTCTTGAGATTCTGAGTTGTTGTCACTCTGGATCACTTCATCGTCTCCCTCATCTTCATCGGGGCTATCTATGATGCTTTCTTCGTCGTCTTCTAATATACGCTCAAGAATCTGGTAGACGCTTACTTGCCATTTTAGGAGTTCTAACCTAAAAAAAAAACAGAAAACAAAGATAAGTAAAAAAAAAACGAACCATTTAGTATCTGTACTGCACATTAAAAAATAAAATACTCACTCGTCCAAAAAAAGTTGCACGAATACTCGCGTGGGGCAATATATACCCCAGACGCGATCTCCTGCAACAACCACACGACACGAAGCGGCGCTCGCGACTGATTCGCGGCGGAGGGAGGTATTTAGGCAGCTACTAAGAACGGCATGGAGGTAGCTTTAAAAATGGCGGAGATACGAGGCTTCAAATACGCCGTGGGGTTAAATAAACCCCACGCGAGTAATTAAGGGTTAAGTTCCGGAGCCGCGGTATCTCATTAGAACATTACCGCAATCCCGGAACCAAAGTAACTTACGAGGGCGATATTGTAATGCAAAGGTCCAATTTAATTAATATTAGACTCCGTCATACTATTTGAAGCCTAGAAAGATTGGATATAGGTGTGTCATATTATTTTGACTTTTCTCAACATTATATCAATAAAAATCAAACTAGAAACAAATATTCCGTAGTAACCTTATCCATCCACTTTTCGTTTTAATCTGGAATCTTGGGAAATCTAAAATGAAAACATGCATGTCACACAGAAGAAAAAATATCAGAACTTTCTTCTTTTTTTAAAGTCGGTTAATGTAGATAGGTATTTTATGACAACTATATGAATTGAATTAAAAAAGAAATAAGTTTAATTTTATAATTATCGATATCGTATTCAGCCGTTATAGGTAACAGCATAGATTTTTACGATAAAAATACGAAAGAAAAGACAGGGATAAAAGAATTAGAATTTCTTCGTGTAAGAAAGAGACATTTCCAAAAGACATCAACGCGCGACACAATTTTGTCCTTGACCACCCAAACCACCACTTTAAATGGACCTCTGCGGTAGCTTATAATCTGATTAATAAATAATTTTCATATTATTTCATTACTGATGAATAGTTGTCAGTATCTAGATGTCTGGGAATGTTTTCCACACCATTTCAACGTGCATGAAAGCATTATTATGCGTTTTAAATTGGATACAAAAATTCAAAATTTGTAATTGTTTAGCATGCACACAGGCCTAATACTTGGTCACAACTAAAATGGTTCGTGTATCGTAGCCAATATATAAGAGCAAAAACTCACATAGTTTTCGTGCGTCGGGGCAACGTATGTGCGATCAAGTGGTTTTCAAATCAGTGGGTAACACTAACTTCCACCCTCAATTTTGGTCAGTTTATCGAGGCTTTTTTTTTTAACGTGGTAAAATTGTCAAATAAGTCCTCCCACCCCGGGCAGGGTGGGAGGGACTGTCAGACTTTTACTAACTAAAATCCACGGTGTTCCTTCAATAACCCTTTACGTACCGGGGTCACGGTAATGGGATAAGTCCCACGACCCCGGCAGGCTTCGGCCCTCTACAGAGGGGGCCTCGTCATATTGCTGACGCTCTTTGAGGCGCGCGTGGAGCACAACGCGCTGCCGAACCGGGCATGGTCCAGCGAGTTGCCCTTTACTCGCTGTCCGCATGCCCGCGGTTTATCGAGGCTAAGGCTCAACTAGCATCAAAAAAGTTGGGAATCCTAGCAAAGTTGAGACGGCTTACTTCACACCCGAACAGCTGCTCAATCTATATCAAGCCCAGGTTCGGTCGTATATGGATTACTGCTCTTATTTTTGGGACGGATCTGCTAAGTACCAACTGGACGCACTTGAGTCATTCGAGAAACGGGCCAAAAGACTAATTGGCTACGATGCACTGGTCAAGTCAAAGCTCCAGAGCCTTGACCATCGACGAAGAGTTGCTAGTCTATCGGTTACATTTCGGGGAGTGTGCGATGGAATTACACAATCTAATTCCGCCGAGCCCGTTCCATCATCGGACTACAAGACAAACGGCAATGCGCCATCGTTACATGGTGGACAACCCACACATACACACAAAACGTTTTGGGAATTCTTTCATTGTGCGTACGGCTAAGAAGTGGAATTCCCTGCCGGAGTCTGTGTTTCCCGATAGCTATAACCTAGGGGTCTTCAATTCAAGAGCGAATTGGTTACTTCTAGGTAAGCGTGCTCCATCTTCAACCACATCATTACTTACCATCAGGTGAGATGGTGGTCAACGCGAACCTATTATAAATTAAATATATATATATACATATATGCTGGAATTATTTTTTAGTATGTATTTTGACCTAGTAACCTATATGTAGATAGGTACGTTTTAAACTTTATATTCTGTATTGTTACATTACCAAATGAGTGTACTGAAATACATTTTTCAATCAGGGTGTCAAAGTCAATTCATTTGTTTGCTTTCCGATTTTAAGAGAAAATTTAAAAAATATTTAAAATAAAGGGAATCCCCATACATGAACTGAAACTGAAAATATTTTTTTTTCATGAAACCTATACGTGTGTGGTATCTATAGACAGGTATTTAAAAATGACTTAATTGTTTCTAAAATGACTTTTTCATAAAGTTAATCGTTTAAAAGATATACGCTTCCAAAGTGGTAAAATGTGTGTGTGTGTCCCTCTAACTTCTATAATAACGAAGTGAAAAATCTAAAAAAGCCATATGTTGTAGATCTTTATGTAAACTTTCAACCTGGTTTGAAGGAGATCGAGTCAGCAGTTTTAGAGATACAGTATATTTTCAAAAACCGCAAATATAACTTTGTAATACATACAAATACTATGAAAAACAAAGTTACTTGGCGTAGTTGTAAAAATTGTAAATAAGCTTGTTTTATGAAATTTTAAGGTTTTTTTTTTTCAAATAAATATTTTAAGTATGTTATATTAATTATAGTTACTACGGAACCCTTCATGGGCGAGTCCGACTCGCACTTGGCCAATTTTTTTATTTTAATTTATATGTTTTGAGAGTGTTATTTATTGTTTTTATATTTTATATAGATAAATAGTACATCGTGGACTACGCACGTATTTATTTTCTCCTATGTGTCAAATCTATCCAAAGGTTATCTGTAACAGATCGCTTTTAGCGATAAGACCGCCCATTGTATCACCCTTTTTAGGGTTCCGTAGTCAATAAGGAACCCTTATAGTTTCGCCATGTCCGTCTGTCTGCGGTTTAGCTCAAAAACTATTGGTACTAGAAAGTTGTACGTTGGCATGAGTATACACGTTAATGACGCCGAAAAAGCGGTAAAATAAAATTTTGAAAAAAACAATTATTTAGGGTACCTCCCATACATGTAAAGTGGGATGATATTTTTTTTTTTCCTTCTTCTCATAGTGTGGGATATCGTTGGATAGGTCTTTCAAAAATATTAGGGGTTTGGTACAACCGTTTTTTTATTAAGTAAACCGTTCGTGACTTATCAAGCTTTAAAGTACCAATTTTCGTTAGAGTCAAGTGTCTCCCCCCTCTATCACCTAAACGGTTATAGTTAGAAATTCAAATGTCAGTAGTACCTATATATAACGAAATTTAAAGGAAAACTATCACACATAAGTGGGCTTTAAAAGTTTACGAGTAATAGTCGACCAATTGTATTTGACTCGAAAATTTCGAACAACTCTATAGAAATGTCGATAGATGGCGCTAAGCGCCAGTTGTATCGTGCTAGCTTCTTGTGACGATTGAGTAGTGTAGCTCTGTGTCCGTATTTAAATTCAAAACACCGGCTATGACAAGTTTTATACAAATCTCTAAAAAAAATTAAAACTTTCCGTGCAAAATTGTCGGATCAGGTGAGGATTTGTATAGGAAGTCAAATTAGTTAGGTAGTCATGTTTGGCTTTTAGTTAGAGCATGGTACGAAACGAACAGTCAGCGAATACGACACGCACTTGGCTGTTATAAAAACTACGGAACCTTACACTGCGCGTGGCCCGACACGCACTTGACCGGTTTTTTAGTTGTAAAGTCCTTATTGTTTTACTGTTATGGTGTACAATAAAGAATATATCTATCTATCTATCTAACAGTCGCATGGCTCGATCTTTAAGGTAAAAATCATCGCTTGCCGAGATCTAAGCTAAGCTATTGCTCCTGGCAGTCATTTTGTACATCTTTGACGGTCATTACGGGTAGTCAGAAACCCGAAGACTCCAGATATCGGTCTTTCCAAGGAGTATCCTGTTACTTATCTTCTGGGTTGTGGAGATAAGTTAGTCCATCACAATGGTGAACATCAGTATAACAATGGTCCAATGTGTGGGTTACTTTTTTAAAAAATCACACAAATGTGTGTTTATATAGTAAACATATCAATCAACTGGTTTCATTTTGTTTACACCATAAATTGTTCTATGGAGCGGGGCCAGAATGTTTCCAAGAGTGATTTATTACATTACTATGTGTCCATTATTGGAGATCCAAATAAATGTAGAGTCCACTAGGTTCTATGACACTTGTGATTAAATTTAAGAGGCTACCACTATTTATTTAATTAATAAAAAGAACAGCAGTCCTAAAAAATTCGCCTTGAGTAGCTCGCTCAAAAAGTTTTCTATCGAAAAAGAGTTAGCCTGTATCACTCTCCAACACTTCTAGTAACTTTATACCAAAATTCTCATCGATCCGGTGCTGTGTTGTCGCATAAAATAAGGACAAACAAACAAAAATACACTTTCGCATTCACGAGCTGGGGTTCGGGATATAAATAATTTACACCAGTTAAACCAAAATTAATACTTTCATTAAATAAACACAAAATAAAATTAACATATTCACACTACAATACTTCTCACTTAACACTTAAATCGCACTGAAATTCACTTTTAGAGCTTCAATTATATCGCCTCGTATCTTAGAATCAGACTCTCTGCGTTCCTTTGCGAGCTATTTATACTCCGGTCTATGAGTTCTAGAACATTCTTGTAAAATCGGCTCACTATACTACCAAGAATGTTCCAGAACCTACTTGATATACTCAGTACTGCTACTTGCCGCCAGGTGGCGTTAGTGTCTCGAACATTCTAGATGTCGGTCGAAGTTGGTCGACGTACTAGCTAAGAGACTATTATATAGTAAGTTTTATTTTAAACTACCTCTTAACCCTTTATTGCATGATTTAATATTTTATTGTAGAAAAAGTCATATGCATGTAATTATAGCCCTAGGATGTATTAAAAATAATAAAAAAAAACTGTGACCTTTTTAAGTATTTATTTTTTAATAAAAACCATATGATGGATATTTACATCATTATGCAATTAGTAACAATGAGCTTAGTACAAAATAAAATAATGCAAATAAAAATCAGTTTTTGTGATAATTTTCAAAGCATTTATTGTTTTTATTAAGACAGATTGATTCCACATTTGCTGCATCTTATTGTAGAATACCCCCTTACACTGTGGGTACTTACAATGTAGTGAACCTCCAACTTGTGGCCAATGATTAACACCATCTCTTCTTATGTCTTTTGGTGGAGCAACAACTGCTGGCCCCCTCTTCCTTTTTGCCTGTATTTCGTTCTCTAGAGAACTGGTACTGGGACGACCCCTTTTAACCTCTGTGTCAGCTCCTATTCTGCACAAAACTTGTTCTAATTCATTTCTAAAGTTGCCCATTGAAAGTATATCCTTTTTTGGTATATTTTTATTTGCTGCGTTTTTTTTGTGCAAGACCCAAGAATTAATCGCTGTTAAATCAAGTAGATGGAAAAATATTCGCAAATACCATTTTTTTGACATTACTGGAATGTGGAACGTCCCCAAAAAACTGTCCATTAAGTCCACCCCCCCCCCCCCCCCATATGCTTATTATATTCATGAATGATTTGTGGACATGGAATTACTACCTCTTCTTTTTTCAATTTATCATATCTTGTAACACTAGACACTGGTGTTGCCCCAACATAGGTTGATACCACTTTGTTGGTGTCACAATCTTGTCTTTCTAAGTGACACAGGCCATCTCAATGCCATTATAAGTAGATGTTCTTTCTTCATGACTGCTTCTGGGTACTGCCTTCTTCATAAACTCTTTTTTTTTTCAGGCAATTTTGAATTAGGGATCCTATTCTGCTGGACAGTTCCAACAGAGTGAATTCCTTGTTTGGCTAGAAAGTAAATTAGAGGCAGTGATGTGTAAAAATTATCAAATTTTGTCTTCATTAAAGTCCATATTCTTCTTTTTCCAAGTAAGTTTTCTCTTGTCCAATAGTGAATTTAAAATATTACCACCAGGAGATCTGTTTTGAATTTCTGCTCCTTCTAGTAGTTCTTCAACCAGAGGTGGGTCTTCTTCATTAACTTGCTGATCATCTTCATTATCATTCTCATCACCTAACAGATGTAGGAGTTCATCTCTAGTATAGTGTGAATTTGGTGGGTCATCATCATCAGAGTCATCAGCTTCTAATCCGTCTTCTGACAGCCAACCGTCTTCCAGTTGTGCTAGATAGTGTTCTATATCTCTCTCTTGTAAATTATTCTAAAACAACAAAAAATCATACAAATGTAAAATCTCATGAACAAAAATTTCTCCATACTTCAGGTATGACCATACCGCATAATGATGTAAATTTACATCATACCAAATTGACATAATTTTCGATATATTTTACATGTTTTCGTTACAAATATTAGCAGATTCTAAAATATTTACCTTATTTCCACTCATTATGAATATTTTCAACAACTCCCGTACATCAAAGCAAGCAAAATAACGTAATTCTTTTGCACCGTTACAACAAAATTATCAGGCACCAGGTAACCAAACTATGATTGTCGTTTTTGACATTGATGTTAGTTTTTTTTACGTAGTTACTTTCCGAATCAACCAAAAATATTTCAAGAAATTGTCAGACGCAAAAATATCAACACCGCCGCCTGATTTGTGTGCTTTTTTAACCTGTGAACCATTTGATGGAAATTTCCATCAAGATGCAATAAAGGGTTAAGTGATTATTAGCAGACCTATGTTCAGTCTCCCGATTTTTTTATTGATGATAGGCTGACCGCATTTAATCACTATCTCAGCTGATGGTAAGGAATGCTGTGCTTAAAGATGAAGCACACTTTATTTAAGTAACTTATTCACTCTTGAATTAAAGACTGGCTATAGCTAGCTATCAGGAAACACAGACTTCGGTACAGAATTCCACTCCTTAGCTGTCTGTTGAACGCCTTAGCTCCTTAGACTTAATGTCCACACCATGTTATCAATTATTATGTGCATATTATTATTTAATAATAAGGAGTAAACTTGAAAGCAGTGCCTGTGTCTGGCATCCTTACACTGCAATTCAAACTATAATGATAGAAAAGGTTCAGAAAACCTTCCTGAGGTTCCTATTCAAAAGGTTATACCACTTCTTCCCTTACATGTACCCTACCAACTACCTTTTAGGAATGCTAGGCTTTAATTCTTTGGAGGTGAGGAGAGGCTTTGATCAGCTCACAGTAGCCTGCAAGACCCTGAGTGGACGTATCAATTGTCCTGAGCTCCATGGCCTTTTCTGCTGACTATTCGTGCCTGACAAGTACATCGGACACCGTCAGAACCGCTTGCACAATTTTTTTGCTCCACCGACTTCCAAAACTGTCGCCAGAGCTGAATCCCCAGTATGTCGCACTCTAAGGATGCTCAATGCCCTCCTGACTACCAACCCTGAATGTGATGTGTTTGCTGACGAATGGAGTAAAATTATACGTGCATGTCTGGTCTTCTGTGAGAGGAAGTATGCAAGAGTGTCTACTGTTCCATGTTAATTTTATTTTATCTTATATAATTTCAATTTTCAATCACAATTATTACTATTCTTATCTTAAATGTATTTCTATTTCTATGTTAATTAATGTAATTGGTATTGTACCGTTTTAATTAACTATAAATAAATAAATAAAATTTACTTTCAAGCAGATTACTGATATATTATGGTAACACTGATCCAGAATATCTGAAATACTTCGGACCCAAAAGTTTAGAGCCTCATCATGAATACGTTTAAACTTGAAACCTAATTTTAGACTCAGAATAGGGTCTTAAACTAGATTAAGCAATTATGTAGGTATGGATTCCAGAATAATTTTAAATAATATTTACTTAGTTACATAGTTAGGTGCCTATTTTATGTAAATTACATTTTTTTAGATAGGCGGAATAATAAAAGATAACTCTTTTTTAATTCAGGTTCTCAGCTAGACTAATAATGGCTGTTCCCATATTTAATGACTGACTGAAGCAGTAGGTTTGTAGTAAGTACCAAATACAGCAATAACTGAGGCCGTTTTGTTGGCCGTTTACTAGTATTTTTTGCACTAACTACCCGCTAGTAACGTTATGGTTACTGGTGGTTATGATGTTGTTTATTTAGTGCAAACTCGAGACACACTCAGTTTGCGACTTTTATAAATATTTTTAGTGTTTTTTTTTTACTCATGATAGGCGTTTAACCACTATCTCACCTGATGGTAAGCGATGGTGTGTTCCAAGATGAAGCACGCTTGCCTAGAAGTAACCTATTCTAATCTTGACTTAAAAACCCCCAGTTTATAGCTATCAGGCTATCACTGGCAGGGAATTTCACTTCTTACGCTGTACGCTCAATGAATGTATTCCCAAAACGTATTGTGCAAAGAGGTGGGATGTCTACCTATACGTACGTACACTTATATAAGTGTCACTTCCTGTTTGCTGTAGGTTTTGTTATTATTTTTCGTTGTGTTATTTTTTATAAGTTGAGCCTTTATTTTTGTTTTATGCGAATTGTATTTTGGTATTGTGTGTTATAAACCAAATAAATGTTTTATATATTTATCTATTTCTTATCTTACTAATATTATAAATGCGAAAGTTTGTTTGTGAGGATGGATGTATAGATGTTTCTTACTCTTTCACGCAAAAACCACTGAATGAAAATAGATAGTTTCAGATTCCTGGAATGACACACGCAATTTTTTATCCCAGAATTCCCACGGATCGGGATTTACGCGGGAAAACGCTCCCACGCAAACTAAGTTGCGGCAGAAGCTAGTATTATATAGATTAATACTTCAGTAACCAAGTTGCTGTAACCGACGCGACGGCGCGTCTTGTTCCAAACCCGCCAAAAAGAAAAAGAAGAAGCAAGAAGAGCAGTCAGAGGCCTGCCTGCTAGGGTTTGAATAGGGGAATGAAGAAAAACTTCTATGTAGTTGGGTGATGTTTCGCTAAACTTGACCCACTAATGGACCTGTTTGTCACAGCAGCGAGCCAGACAATGATAATAAATCTCCTTATTAGATTCTAAATTGTGTATGTGTAATAAACGTATTTTCTTTCTTTCTATATTTTTCTGCAATAGTGGTTTCAGATTTTCTGGCTTCTGACTTACAAAGATATACAATTGACAGTCGATTAACGTTTTTTTTTCTGAGGTACGGAGGTTGGCATCTCGTTCATTATGACTAACGAACCAAAAATAGCAAACATTGCTTAACCTGCGGGATGGATGCTAGACCTGATATTATTTAACCACAGAAGCCCCTCAATTTCAACACGCTGCACCCCTTTTAACGAAAATTACGCAATCGGGAGTATAAAGTTTGACACAGTTCAAGTTTATATAACTGCAGAAAGCTAATATTTTATAATATAAGCAGGCAATGGCGTCGGCTGGTGACTTGACCCTAACAAGTGGCTGCACCGAAGGACCATCATGTCATGTGCTAGATTCCTCTATGCTAACACAAAAAATGATTATTTATTTATTTATGATGGCATACATAAAGCTATTTTTACAGAATTGTCCTATGTGATATTTTTTTATTATAAACTTATTGAACACCTAACAATATTTCTATGAATACAAAAGTAAACTATTGTACAATGGGCGGTCTTATCCCAAAGCTTTTACAGACAACCTTTTGATGGACAGAACTTAAAAGAGAAATAATATTAATAATTGAACGTAATAATATAAAATACGTACATACAATACAAAACCATATACTCATAAATATCAAATGCATATTTGAGAAAGGAGGGGAAAAAGTGAGAGAAAAAACAAATTGACATAAAAAAGAAAAGATCTGATCAATTAGTTGTTAATCATACTCGGCACTAAATAAAACGGAATCCACGAATTATTGCATTAGAATCTATAGTCGTATTTATTACATCAATTAAATCGGATAGATTGCATTCGAAATAATTTTAATTATGGTCGCATTTCGACCACTGGGCGACCATTACTACTATTAAAAGCCTCATCAACGAAAACCCACAAAAATATTATATTTTTCTATAGAATTCAGAATTTCCGAAGCACTAGAACGCTTCGTATATCAAACGCTGTCAAGGATACTACGCATCTATAGAAAATTTATCACCGCAGCCGTGCAGGTGGCTTTTAGTTCTCCGTTGCTCTTATACCGAATTTTACCTCTTTACCACGAAGATACAGTTTCTAAGTGTTAGTACGGTTTATTCATCATGTGTTTATGGTGGATGATTTGTGACTTTTTAGTGTCGCTTTGGAGATCTCGAAAAATACCTGTGTCATGTAAGGAGCTTTTCTATGTTTGGTTGTGTGAGCATTTCAGTATTGTATTCAACAAATACTTGAATAGTATCATTAGAACTTAAAACGGGAATTACTTCGATTCATCCGTGATCATGGCGCTTGCAACAGTGCCGAAATATCGGAAACTCAAAACAAAAATTACACTTGGTAAATATCCCGTTTTAAGTTCTAATGATACTATTAGTGACCATGTTAGCTTAAAAACTTATAAATACTTGAATGAGTTAATTAATGAATATTTATAGAATCAACCTAACTTACATTACAGAATATAGTAAATATAACTTTCGTAAATAATATAAATAAAGTAATATAATTTAATTTATTTGGCATAAAAGAATTACAAACTTATATCTAGAATACATTAAAGTTATTTTGTTCGATGGTCCCTATGCTAGGAAAAATCCTGGGAGTATGTGTAACATATGAAAGGAGGTGCTCGTGGCTAAATAGTAACAGCTGCATGGGATCGATCTTTGAGGTTAAGCAAGGCTTGCCAAGGATCGGTGATCATTTTTACATTTTTTTTATTACGAATGAGCCCGCTCTTAACCTCTATCACACCCTGATGGTAAGTGTAAGATGAGGTCTACGATCGAACGAGCGAGCCCAGAAAATGCCTATTCACTCTTGCTTTAAAGGCTGACGGGTCATAAGTGGCAGGGAACACAGAAGCCGGCAGAGAGTTCCACACCTTGGCTGTGCGCACAAAGAATGTTGAAGAAAAGCGCTTAATACGACAAGACGGTATATCGACCAAGTGTGGATGGTATCCTGCGGTACGTCTGGTAGACCGGTATGATAACATATCAAGATTCAACCATGCCTCGGAAGTACGTAAAGCCATTGGTCCTGGCTGCTATTTGTACTTTTTTGTCAGTCGTTATGGGTAGTCAGGAGCCAACAAACCTGACCAAGTCTTGCCAAGAGATATCGAGTTACCCAGCTACAGCATAATGCAACTGCTTAACAGCACACAACGATGAGCAAATACATGATAAATTGATTGGCATAATGTAAATAATTACACCCATATTAAATAAGGTAGGTATCTTTACAGAATGAAAAATCCTTCCAAAATAAACCGACTTTTTAATAAAATACACTAAAGGAGAAACCAAAGAATTTCCAAAGTTAGTTATTTTATTTTGTAATTTTAAATCTGGAACCAGGGCGTATTTTTTATCCACTATATTTTGAATTTTAACGATGAAAAACAACCATCCCACCGGATTATTAAAAAAGTATATCTTAAAACCCTAAATTCCAAGCGGACAAAACCCACTTTGAATTCTTTAAAATCAAAGATTATCGTAACGATTTTCTTAAATCCTTAGTATTTCTAGTGATTGTTATTTCTCTTTTAATTAAGGCTTTATTTGCGTAGATATAAACAGAAAATGATATTATAACGAAATTAATGGAAAAGTATATTTGAGATCGGGATATTTAACATTCGGAGCGAAATTAAGATAAATGCAAAGTAAGTATCATTCGAACCCATTTTAATTTTTTTGAGCAGCAAGATCCAGTATTGCAAATGTATTTAACTAGGTAGTAGTTAAATACATTTGCAAATCTTGTTGTACCTATTAGAAGCGAAAGCGTTATTATCCATAGTGTTCCCATACCTATAATTAAATCTGTTTATATTTATTTTATTATTTATGTTATAATTTTATATTATTATTTAACATTTATTTCGTCCAAGAAAACCAAAGTATTAGTAAGAGATGACTTCAAAATATGTTAAGCCGGGTCCGCTGCGACGTGTTTTCGTGTTTGCAAACAGTATAACATTGTTTGCTAACAGAATATAGACGTGGTCTAACAGTTTTGTTAGCAAAAATACAATAACATGTTTGCCGAGACGAATGGATAACATCCCCGCGTTCACTATCCCTATTTTTTAATCTCAGAGACAGAATTGCTACATTCAAATGTCAACTAAATCTACTATTACTATAACAACTTGCACGTCTTCTTCGTCTTAACTCATTTTTTTAATTAAACAAAAACATTACAACAATAGGCGCAGCGGACGTGTGGTTTTACTAACATGTTTTGATAACATGTTTTGTTAGAAAATTGGAGCAGCGGACCCGGCTTTAGTCATTTTTGCAAGTAATAACCACCGAGTCATCATGTGCAAGTTTAGGTACTCAGCGTTCAATTAATTGCTTTCTACAACATTTACTTATGGGAAAAATATTTAAATAGATACGATTGTAACAATGGATTATCCATTTTATCGATTGTTTACTTATGAGACCTTTTGTGCTCCCCATACCCTTATTTAAATTGACGCAGCTTTTTACCTTATGATGGCATAAAAGTCAACGACATGTACATTACACTAATTAATATAGGTAGGTACACTTAATATTATAAAACTTTTATTCGGATAGAGTAACTAGAAATTATATATCTCTGAGAATGGATACTATATCAGTTTTTTTTAATTAATCAATGAAGCAAAAAATTCACTTGGCTTACGAAAATTACGTGGTGGTGGATGGAAATTTCATAATGCTCTTATGAAATTTGGCCCTTTTAAGTTTGCGTGGAGTCCAGATAGCTAATGATATAATAAATAACATATGAAGTTACAATTTTAATTAATTTTAACCAATGATGTTGACGAATTTTTCGATGCCCTATAATTTCTTTTTTTTACGCCTGTATATACTTTATTTTAACCAATGGACGAACATTACATAGTTGTTATTGATAGTTATTGTCACTAATTTCCCCTGACGTAAAGCGATAATGCGGATTACGATAAGGCACTCTGTTGATTCCAAGACCCTGAAGTTGTAGCTATCGGACCGTTATTTAGTGATGCTTGGAGAGATGTATCTACGTCTTGTGATTGTTTCCTGCTTGCATTGAAGTATTTCTTTTTGGATGAGAGTCATTCGATGATTACTCTTCGAATGAATCCTCTCGCTTTGAATGGATCGGAGAAACAACACTAAACTAAAACTAAACAAACTCCTACTGATTAAAACATTCATTTTATCCTTTGCCCAATATTTTTAACCGACTTCAAAAAAAGGAGGTGGGTCTCAATTCGTCTTGAACTTTTTTTTTATGTACGTTACCTCATAACTCGCAGATGGCTGGACCGATTTGGAAAATTCTTTTTTTGTTTGAAAGGGTATACTTTCTAGTAGGTCCCATTGTCATCATGTTTAGATCTATCTGATGATGGAATCATGGAGAAATCGAGAGAATTCTTAAAATATTATAGGCACACCTATAGCGTTTTAGGTATTTCTTATATTACTTTGTGCAGTTGCTCTAGAAACCTCTCTCATAATTTGAGGAAGTGGAACTGATGATGAAGACCCCAGATGGCCACCGAGACTACTCAATAATAAGTATTTCATGGATTGCGATTAGATTACTTGAATATGGACATTAAGCACTTTATGCTCGTCACAATGCATATGGTGAAGTAGATGATGATGGTGATGTACCAGGAAAACGCCTCAAAAATTAACTGCTCTAAACCGGGAAAAGCAATATTTTGTAAAAGGTGATAAGTAGTTGACATTTTGGCTTTTGTAACTAGATAAATTACAAACCGACCCACTAAAAAGCGTGAAAAACCTTTTTAGCAAAAATAGAACCGACTTCTATATAAAAACACTACAAAGGCAAAAAATAACTTTAATTTCGGAAAGCGGTGTCAAAAAAAAAGAAAAGTCGGTTCTATTTTTTGCTAAAAAGTTTTTATGCATGTGGTGTTTACGTACCTTTAAGTGATTGTTGCACTTATATGTATTAATTTTTTCATGATAAGCTTATAACCAGTATGTATAATTGTTAGTAAACCAATAGTAAATAAATCGTATTCCGTTCTGGAGCTGCTGTATCTCATAAGATCATTCCCGAAGGCATTGGCCATATCAAACCCCGTCATCAGTGCTGACTGCTTTTTGAGGCGCTCATGGAACACGACTCGCCGCTGACTCGAGACATTTTGTAATCCTTAAGTCTTGTATACAAATGATAAACCGCTCTAGGCAGTTTATAAAATACTTACAGGTTGGCGAGTCGGCGATGATTTTAAATACTTTCGAGCTTTGGGTCGACCAGTGCTTCATCAATAAAATAATCTTTGAAATTATCAATGTCTATTCAGTCTGTTCTTTCTCACTGCAGCGCAGCACTTTAATATACCTATTTGCAAAAGTGCAACCTATACGAGTAATTCTTACAGACCAAACATATTTCCTACAAAAAAGATGCACCTATTGCTCTTTTATCTTTATTTGTCTTTTTAAGTTTCATGTGTGTACATAAATAAATGAATAAGCTGGCCTGTTTCAATTTCAACGCTTTCTAACTCATAAATCAAACAAAACATACAAAAAGCAATAAAAATGTCATCACAATTTTAAGCGTGATAGGATTTGTACGTGCTACTTTTTAATCGCCAGTAAATCTGGCTCTAAATAACATGCATAAATAAAATATTATATTCATAGTTGCAAAAGCCCGGTACCAGCTGTCTGTAACACCTGTTCCATTTATATGCACCGCCTACACAATACCATTTATCATTTCTAATAAAAATTCAAAACAAATTCTGATAGGAAAAAAATCGGCTGTCATGATTAATTAATGATCTTATTAGTTGTTTAAGACACATATCTAGCTGAAAAATTTAAGGCTTATACTTGTGGTATAATGCTACTCTCATTTATTGAATAAGCTTCACATTGTTGACTGCATGAATTAAAAAATAAAATTACCAATTTAGGTCAAGTTGAGAAGCTCCTGCGTGTTTATGTTGAAGAACTGTGGTAAATTAAACGATTAATCACATTAATGTGATTTTGCAAACCGATTTTCCACGTCAAACCTTTTTTGTATCTTCTGCTTAGCCTTTTATCAAATATGTTAGGATCTTCTTCCAATCTAATCGAATGCATCCATCCATCTCCATTTCACTACCGCTCTACCACACGCACGGCTGGGTACCATCCACACTTGGTTGTTATACCGTCTTGTCGTACCAAGCGCTTCTCCTCCACATTTATTGTGCGCACGGCCAAGTTGTGGAATTCTCTGTCGGCTTCTGTGTTCCCTGCCACTTATGACCTTTCAGCCTTTAAAGCAAGAGTAAATAGGCATCTTCTGGGCTCGCTCGTCACATCGTAGACCTCATCTATTGCTTACAATTAGGCGAGATCGAGTTCAAGAGCGGGCTAATCCATAATTTAAAAAAAAAAATCAGTTGAATACAAGTGTTTTTATCGAGCGACTGCCTATTTGACTTCGACAACACAGAAAATGAGTCACATGATACCAGGGGCGTGCATAGGATTATGACAGGGCATGCGGCGGAGTAAAATCACACAAAAACTTCTTTTTTTATAGATTTTTAGCATAGCCACAGCCACGCATCGTAGCATGGTGGCGATGCGTGGCTGTGGCTATGCTAAAAATCTATAAAAGAAGAAGTTTTTGTGAGTAATCGGTCAAAAAAACATAAAAATTTTGAAATTGACAAGACGGCGAAAATTTTCTTGTCAATTTTCTACGTATTTTATATTTATTACTGCTTTTATTTTTCTGTATTATATCAAAATTAACCGTGTAAATAAATAAAAAAATGAATACCAATGTTCGTACTTCGGCAAATCACAGTGAAACCTCATCAAATACCGTGCAGTGTCCTCATTGTCCTAGAACCTTCAAAGTAAATGGAATACAACGACATTTGCGCGCCGCCCATACTGAGAATCCACCTCCAGCTATAACCCAGACCATACCCACAACATGCCTAGAAGATGCTTTTGGATCCCCGTTTTTTAATGGAATAGGATCGAAGACAGACATATGGCAAAAACGATGGGAAAAAGTGTGCACCCTTCATGGGAAACTCTATGACCTTCCCTCCAACACTGTAAGTAGAAGATTTATTCACAAATTAGCTGAAGAAATAGAATATCTTGTTAAATCAGACTATCCTTCTGAACGCATTTTGATTTACGTTGCTGTCATGCTACAAAGAGAGAAAAATGTTAAACAAGCAAAAGATATAACAAGATTACTTGACCGACGCCAAAATCTATGGGCCGAAGAAAACATTGATATACTAATAACTGAGGCTATGAAAGCAGACCACTCTCTCCGTAACTCCTACAACAGAAATAATTATAATGATAATAATGAATATGTCACAAAAAATTTCACCCGTCTCATACAGCGAGGAAAAACACGTGAAGCCCTAAATTGGTTAATGACAAAAGATACAAGCAAAATTCTTAAACCTGAAGACGAAATTGATGTAACAGGAAAAACGGTAATGAATGTACTGCAAGAAAAGCACCCCCCCGGATTCAATCCCGATTCAAGACTGTTCACACTGCCTGATGGCCTCCCCGAATTGACTCCATTACTAGAAGTAGACATAACCAGTGAACATGTGGAATCAGTTGCTAGAAAATTGCATGGTGGTGGAGGCCCAACAGGTACCACATCAGACAATTGGAAAGATTACTTGCTACGATTTGGAGAAGCAAGCCTGCATCTGAGGACTGCAGTAGCACAATTAACAATGCATTTAAATAACAATTTTGTGCCATGGAATCAAATACAAGCTCTTATGTCAAGTCGACTTATCGCCCTAGACAAATGCCCAGGTGTGAGACCGATTGGCATTGGCGAATGCCTACGCAGGATCCTATCCAAATGCATGATTTTAGTCACCGGATCCGAGGTCACCGAAGCCTGTGCTCAATCGCAACTCTGCAGTGGACTAAGCAGCGGTATCGAAGGTGCTATTCACGCGATGAACGATCTTTTCCAAAAAGAATGTCAACCAAGCTCTAACTGGGGAATGCTACTCGTCGATGCAAATAATGCCTTTAATTCTATGAACAGACAGTTAGCTCTCTGGCAAGCAAGAATATATTGGCCACATTGCGCTCGTTTCTTATACAACACCTACAATGGTCACGCAGAACTTGTAATACGTGATTCCGATATGAGATTATATAGCAAAGAAGGAGTTACCCAAGGTGATCCACTTGCCATGCCATTGTATGCCCTTGCAACACTACCCATAATAAACGAACTAAAAAAAGAACAAGCAACTACCCAATGCTGGTATGCAGATGACTCCTCCGCCCAAGGCAAGCTCAGAAACCTACGTCAATGGTGGGATAAATTGAGTAAAATAGGCCCTGAATATGGTTACTTTCCTCAAGATAAAAAATCATACCTAATCATTACCGAGAGCGACAAGCAAACAGCTCAACAGATTTTCAAAGGGATTAACGTAACCATCATAACTGGATCACGCTTCCTTGGTAGTTATATTGGCGAAGGAAAAGAACACTTTGTGAACAAGAAAATTAAAAACTGGCAATCTACAATAGAAAAACTTTCACTTATCTGTAAAGACTCACCCCAAGCTGCTTACACTGCCCTTACTAAAGCAGTTCAATTTCAATGGTCATTCCTTTTAAGAGTCTTAGATGATGTAACCCAATTCTTCGAACCATTAACAAACACACTGCGTACCAATTTTTTACCCACTTTACTAGGAGGCGATATCTCACCTTTGGAAGCTGACCTATTCTCTCTACCCGTTCACAAAGGTGGTCTAGCAATATCCGCTCTATCAAAAATGACAAATATAAACTATGTATGCTCAAAAAAAGGCTGTGCAGTCCTCTCAAATGCTCTGATTGAAAATACACATATGGACCTCTCTCAACATCATAAATCCCTCAAAGATGCACAAAAAGAATGCCGCAACGAGAAAGACTTTCTCAATGACCAACTCTTGGATACCGTCTTAGTCAAACTATCCCCTATCAAGAGAAGAGCGATTGAACGTTCAATTTCGACAAAAATGAAAACTAAATCCTCCAACTGGTTATCTACCTTACCGACTAAGAAGGACCATTTCGATCTGTCACCATTAGAGTTTAGAGACGCACTTGCATTACGTTACCACAGATTACCAGTCTCTATGCCAAAATCATGTGATGGCTGCGGCTGCAATGAATTTAATGTCGATCATGCTCTATGTTGTAAAAAGGGTGGTCTAATAACACGTCGTCATAATGAAATTAGAGATCTGTTCTGTGACTTATGTCAACATGCATGGGGAAACGTAGTCAAAGAACCCATCATCTCCGAAGGAGATTGCGGACTACGTGGAGACCTTTCATGCCGCGGCGTTTGGGATGCTCAGAGGGAGGCGTTACCCGAATAACTTTGTTCCCTGGTCGGTAGTCAATCTTTCTGGGCAGCCATAACGAACTATCCAGCCCTCATAAACAGCACGGGCGACTGTTTCTGCGGTGATATCAGCCACTGGGTAGGCTTCGGGCCATCTCGTCGTCCTGTCTATGACGGTCACACAGTATCGCTTGCCATCTGATAGTGGTAGTGGTCCCACGATGTCGATGTGTATATGAGACAGGCGGTCGGCTTCTGGAAATGCTTCTAACGGTGATACAGTATGTCTATGTACCTTGGATTTCTGACATGCGATACAACTTCTTGTCCAACTGTTTATATCACTGTTCATACTCGGCCAGAAAAATCGGTTCGTAATGAGATGTCTCGTGGCTCGAATACCGGGATGACTCATCTCGTGCATAGCGGTGAATACTGTACGCCGCAGAGAGTTTGGTATGTACGGTCGCACGCTGCCCGTTGATGTTTCGCATAATATTCTATGTCCCGCGTTGGTCGGTTGCAGACGTTCAAATTTTAGTTTTTTGTTGAGGATCACGTCATTGATTTCGCTGTCCGTACGTTGTTGAATAGCCAGTTCTTCATAATCAATCGGTGATGGTAATGTAATGGCTTCTATCCGTGATAGTGCGTCAGCGACGACGTTTTCCTTTCCATCAATATATTTAATCTTTGACGTAAACTGACTGATGTAGTGAAGATATCGCGTTCGCATCGGTGTTTCGGTCTTGCTGTATTCTCTCGTGAGGGCAAACGTAAGAGGTTTGTGATCAGTGTACACAGTTATTTCTCTTCCCTCGAACATTCGTCTGAAGTGTCTGATTGCAAGGTAAATAGCCAGTAATTCACGGTCGAAAGTACTGTATTTTCTTTGCGGGTCCGTCAGCTTCTTTGAAAAAAACCCGAGCGGCTCCCATCTTCCATTAACATATTGTTGTAGTGCGCCGCCGACGCAGGTGTTCGATGCGTCACACATCAATGATATAGATGCATGTGTAGACGGGTGTGATAATACTACGGCGTTCTTAATGCTGGTTCTGCATGCTTGGAATGCTTCTTTTTCTTCAGACGTAAGATTTATCTGAGTCTTGTCATTCTTTTTCGAAGTGTGAAGGTACTTATATATTTTTTCTTGACTGTGAGCTGCGTGAGGAATACTTTCTTTGTAGAAATTTATTATGCCAAGAAAGCGTCTCAGTTCTTGTACTGTCTTAGGCTCAGGGAAAGTCGTTATGGTCTTCACACGATCTTCCGTAGGCTGAATTCCCTCAGGTGACACGTCATATCCCAGGAACTCAAGGTTTTCTTTACCGAAAACGCACTTCGACACGTTTATTCTAAGTCCGTGTTTTTGCAGTCGACTAAACACTTCTTCTAGATGTTGCCGGTGTTGGTGAGGATCAGCAGAAGCGAGAAGCAAATCGTCAATGAATGGGAAGACGTATGGCAGGTCACCCAGTACATTATGGATGTGCCGTTGAAAAGTTTGTCCCGCGTTGCGTAAACCGAAACACATTCGAGGGAATTCAAATAATCCGAATGGTGTAATCACTGCGGTTTTTTCAATGTCCTCTGGCCGGATTCTAATCTGATGGTAAGCTTTTCGAAGGTCGATTTTCGTGAATATTTTCATCCCCTCCAACCTATAGGTGAAGTCACGAAGCCGGGGTATCGGGTACCGGTCTGGCTTTGTCACGGCGTTCAGTTTCCTGTAGTCCCCGCAGGGTCGATATTCACCATTTTTCTTCTGGACCAGGTGGAGGGCACTGGCCCAAGGGGACTTAGACGGTCTACAGATCCCCTGTTCAATCATCAGCTGGAACGTTTCTTTAGCGGCGTTATATCTGTGCGGTGGCAGAGGTCGGGCTCTGCAGTAAACAGGTGGACCCTGGGTAACGATGTGGTGTTCCACGTCACTATTCGATACGTTACTGAAGTGCGGTGAAGTAATCTCGTTATATTTCTTCAGCAGGTCGCAGTAAGGGTCGTTTACGTTGAGTGTGAGCACTGTCGGCGCCGATGAGGTATTCGATATGCACCCGTTGATTGTTAAGCCGGTCCTCTTGTCTATAAGTTTCTGGGCTCGTAGATCAACTAAAAGGTCGTGGTGTCTCAGAAAATCAGCTCCGATGATAGGTTTCTTCACGTCGGCCACGATGAAGTTCCACTTAAATGAACGACGTAAACCGAGGTTGAGATCTAAGTTGCGATCGCCATATGTTCTTATAGGCGTACCGTTAGCAGCGTAGAGTAATATGTCTGATGACGTAATTCCTTTCTTGAGTGCAGGCACGACTGATACATTCGCTCCAGTATCGATAAGGAATCGTAGTTTGTTGGCGGTGTCGTAAACGTATAGACGGTATACTGATATGTTGCTGATCTCGGGTCCCGTCGTAGCCAAGATCTCGGCTAGTTTTCCTGCTTATCATTAAAATTACATGGAGATCGGCAGTTGCGTGCGCGCTTGCCGAATCGTTTGTGGAAATAGCAGACGCCGCTTGCTGTGGGGCTGTATTTACGTTGTCGCCCGGTGCCGGAGCGTGAGCGAGACAGAGATCTTGAGCGTGCGAAATAGCGCGATGCCCGTGTAGTGTTCCGCGCCTGTTCGACTCGTAGCTCGGCGATCTCCTTCGTCAGTTGCATAACAACATCGCGGAGGTCTTGTTCTTCACGCAATGGTTGTCCACGTGCGCGTGATGATGACTTCTTCTGACGATCTTGACAGGAGCAGGAACTTACGGCAGATACTTCAGCGGCTTGGTCTTGCATCTTGTCGGCCATCTGAGCGAGAATATCAAGTGAGGTTTGTTCACTAACCGCCAGGACTGCTCGTGTTGACGCTGGTAAGTGCCGCATCCAGAGCATTTGAAGGGTTGAATCAGGCAGCTTCTCGTGAGCAGGTTCTCTCATACGTCTGAGCAGCTGTGACGGCTTTTGATCGCCTAGCTCCATTTCATTGAGGAGTTTGTGCAGCTGTTGAGTTTCTGACTCCTCGTAGACAGAAAGAAGCCTCTTCTTAGCTTCATCGTACCTCCCAGTGCGCGACTTAGACATCACAATATCACCGATTTGTTCAACGTCTTGCTTTTCGAGATGTGCCACCATTAAACTGAATTTTGCTTCATCGTTGGGCTTCTGAGGATTTACGACGGTCTCGAACTGCCCGAACCACAAGGTTGGTTTGTCACGCCAAAACGTAGGGATGCGGGCCTTGACGGAGATGGTTTCAAGATTCTCAGATTCCATTTCTAACGTTCACTATCGTCGGGGTCACCACTGTTAAGCACTGTGAGGTATAGGTATTGCTGTTAAATTAAACTCAGATGTTCTATTCGGAAGACGAATGTATTGTCATAAACCTAGCCACATCTTATACAAAATACCCGGATGGATGTAGTGTTTACTCAAAATCTAATATATAATGGTCAACCAATCAGAACACAGAGCACTAGACTCAGATCTTCAACTTTCCTTGACGCGATTTCGGTGTGCGCCGACTATATAATATTCGCCTGGTCCGTAGCTCCACAGCAGGAGGCCCACCGCGACGTCCCCGTAATAGTCCACCCCGACCCTTGCCAGAGCCAGCCCGCGACGCTGAGCCAGTAGCTTTAAATTCCCTTATTAATAATAATAATGATATGATCCAGCCTGTCCCTAGCTGCCCTCCCCTGCGACGCCCTAAGCCGAGGTCCGTACCCCACAGGGGGTGCCCTTAGCGTGTAGTCGCCTAGTTTGTAAGTTTTTTAATAAGCCCTGGCTGGAGGCTTTAATTAATTTATTAATTAAGGCAACCACAGGCAAGTCCGGTTAAGCAGCCGACTACCTCAGAGGTTGACCTGCGAGATGCCACACACAAAAAAAAAAAAAAAAAAAAAAGCTCCACAGCAGTATCTATTAGGCCGTGGCCCGGGCATGTCGTCGCCGCTCGGCGCACCTATACTGCGGAGCCGGGTGCGCGGACCTCAGTGTGTGCCGCGCGCTCGTAGCGCGCGGTAGCTTCATGAGTTCATGCTTGCAGGCTAGGCGTTACACTTCCATATCCATCAATACTTCCAAGCTAATATTATAATAATACGAAAGTAACTGTCTGTCTGTTACCTTTTCACGTCTAAACCGCTGAACCGATTTAGATGAAATTTGGCATGGGAATAGTTTAGGACCCTGGGAAAGACATAGCATAGGTTTCGTCCCGGAAATCATTACTAAAGGATGTAAAAGGGGTGTTAGAATTTCGTATAGGGAATCAATAATGTCTCCGCCCTACCCACACACATAATACACTTAGACCGCTAAACCGATTTCGATGAAATTTGATATGGAGATAGTTTTAGACCTTGGAAAAGACATAGTATAGTTTTATTCCCGGAAATCATTCCTGAAAGATGTAAAAATGGTGTTGGAATTTTGTATAGGGAATCAATGATGTCCCCGCCCTCCCCACCCACATAATACACTTGACCGCTAAACCGATTTGGATGAAATTTGCTATGGAGATAGTTTTAGACCCTGGAAAAGACATAGGATAGTAATTATCCTGGAAATCATCCCTAAAGGATGTAAAGGGGTGTTGGGACTTTGTATTCCCCCTCTCAATTCATTCAAATCGCGTATTCAAGAACCACTCATAACATTTTTTTCAAACTACACAACTGCATGTAGGCTATACAAATCTTTGTTTAGAGCTGGGGTCGAACCCACGTCATGCACCAGTTAACAGTTACGCCAACCGTGTTGCTTAAATTTTAACCAATCATGTTAATATACGAATCATTTCTATTTCAAAATCGGGGCAATATGCGTTTGCCCTTTTGAAAATAGGAGAAGATCGTGTGGCAACAAATATCAACGGGATGATTTATTTGAGCTGAACTGAATCTGAAACTGAAACTGAAGCTGAAACTAAAACTGAAGCTGAAACTGTAGCTGAATCCAAAACTGAAGCTGAAGCAGAAACTGAATCTGAAACTGAAACTGAAACCAAAACTGAAGCGAAAGCTGAAACTGGAACTGTAGCTGATTCTAACGCTGAAACCAAACTGAAGCTGAAACTAAAACTAAAGCTGAAACTGATGCTGAAACCAAAACTTAAGCTGAAACTGAAACTGAAGCTGAAAATTAAGCTGAAACTGTAGCTGAATCTGAGACTGAAACCAAAACTGAAGCTAAAGCTGAAACTGAATCTGAATCTGAAACTGAAACCAAAACTGAAGCTGAAGCTGACGCTGAAACCAAACTGAAACTGACGCTGAAACCAAACTGAAACTGAAGCTGAAACTGAAACCAAACTGAAGCTGAAACTGATGCTAAAACCAAAATTGAAGCTGAAGCTGAAACTGAAGCTGAAACTGGAACTGTAGCTGAAACTGACGCTGAAATCAAACTGAAGCTGAAACTGAAACTGATGCTGAAACCAAAGCTGAAGCTGAAACTGACACTGAAACCAAACTGAAGCTGAAACTGATGCTGAAACCAAAACTGAAGCTGGAGCTGAAACTGAAGCAGAAACTGGAACTGTAGCTGAAACTGACGCTGAAACCAAACTGAAGCTGAAACTGAAACTGATGCTGAAACCAAAGCTGAAGCTGAAACTGGAACTGTAGCTGAAACTGACGCTGAAACCAAACTGAAGCTGAAACTGAAACTAAAGCTGAAGCTGAAACTGATGCTGAAACCAAAACTGAAGCTGAAGCTGAAACTGAAACTGAAGCTGAAAATTAAGCTGAAACTGTAGCTGAATCTGAAACTGAAACCAAAACTGAAGCTGAAGCTGAAACTGAATCTGAAACTGAATCTGAAACCAAAACTGAAGCTGAAGCTGAAACTGGAACTGTAGCTGAAACTGACGCTGAAACCAAACTGAAACTGAAGCTAAAACTGAAACCAAACTGAAGCTGAAACTAAAACTGATGCTGAAACCAAAACTGAAGCTGAAGCTGAAACTGAAGCTGAAACTGGAACTGTAGCTGAAACTAACGCTGAAACCAAACTGAAGCTGAAACTGAAACTGATGCTGAAACCAAAACTGAAGCTGAAGCTGAAACTGAAACTGAAGCTGAAACTGTAGTAACATACATAGTGAACGTAGTCCAAGATACAGATAATTTAATAAACCACGTTTATTCTGATTTGAAAACATTTTATGAGGGATAAAGAATGGCTGCGTGAAAGAGTAATTTTGGCACCAACTAACGAAATTGTAGGGCAGATCAACGAAAAGATTAAGTTTCATGTGGATTGTGATGTTATTGAGTATCTGTCCGTCGACATTGTCATGGATACAAAGCAAGTGACGTCGTACTCTGTAGAGTGTATCAACTCTCTGGAATTGTCAGGGTACCCCATCACATTATTTGAGGCTTTAACTTGGTGTCCCAGTCCTGTTGATGCGTAATCAGGGCGCACCAAGGCTCTGTAATGGCATGCGACTACAAATTACATACCTTGGATGCAATGTTTTCAAGCAATAATTATGACAGGAACAGCAAGCTGTGAAAACGTATTTATTCCTCACATTCAGTTCGAAAAACTCAAATTTCCCCTAAAAGCGGCATTCGCAATGACCATAAACAAAGTTCAAGGACAGACACTGAAAGTCGCAGGTGTACATTTAGAAGAAGACTGCTATTCCCATGGGCAATTGTATGTGGCGTGCTCACCAGTATCAAGCGTACAAAATCAACGTCTGTAAAAGATCGCTTTTAGCGATAAGACCGCCCATTGTATCACCCTTTTTAATTGTTAAGTCCATAATTTTGTTTTTATTGTTATGGTGTACAATAAAGAATATATCTATATCTATCAACACGCCAAGGACGGGAAAACCAGAAACGTAGTTTACAAAAATGTATTGTAAACTACGTTTTTGGTTTTAAAAAGACAAATTTTAAATACTAACTGTCTGTCTGTTTTTGGGGATGGATGGACCCTGGTGATGGTTTTTTAAATATTATATGCGTTTTTTAACCACCCAAAAAGATACGGTACACCTTTTTGGCAACAGGAATTATTGACAAAGTGTAAGTTAACGCGGGCGAAGCCGCGGGCAAAAGCTAGTAATAAATAAATAATATTCTTTTGTGTTAGCATAGAGAAATCTAGCACATGACATGATAGCCCTTCGGCCGCAGCCACTTGTTAGGGTGAAGTCTCCAGCCGACGCCATTGCCTGCTTTTATAATATGTTAACTAACAGAGGGCGTTCCCGTTAACCCGCAATAGTATAGCATCCATACATGCTTAAAAAACTATTATTGAATATACTTGAAGGACGGCAACGTCGCAATTTATTTATGAATGCGTACGCGTGTACAGTGTTTCTTTTACGTATCAATTTAACATTTTTAGTGAATATTTTAATTTAAAAATAATTTATTTTTATTTAAAAGAAATAAAAACACTTTGTTTTCGAATGGTAATCTTTTTTAGCATGTATGGATGCTATACTATTGCGGGGTAACGGGAACACCGTCTGTTAGTTAACACACTGTATTATAAAATATTAGCTTTCTGCAGTTCGGCATATAAACTTGAACTGTGGCAAATTTTATACTACCGATTGCGTAATTTTCGTTAAAAGGGATGCAGCGTGACGAAATTGAGGGGCTTCTGTGGTTAAATAATATCTAATAACATTTAAAAAAATCAGGTCCAGCATCCATCCCGCAGGTTAAGCAATGTTTGCTATTTTCGGTTCGTTAATCATAATGAAGGAGAGGTCACCCTCCGTACCTCGAAAAAAAAATGTTAATCGATTGTCAATTGTACATCTTTGAAAGTCAGAAGCCAGAAAATCTGAAACCACTATTGCAGAAAAATATAAAAAGGAAGAACAAAGAAAAATACGTTTATTACACATACACAATATATAATCTAATAAGGAGACTTATTATCATTGCCTGGCTCGCTGCTGCGACAAATAGGTCCAGTAGTGGTTCAAGTTTAGCGAAACGTCACCCAACTGGAAGTTTTTCTTCATTCCTCTATTCAAACCCTAGCAGGCAGTGGCCTCTGATTGCTCATTCCGCTTCTTCTTCTTCTTTTTGGCGGGTTTGGAACACGACGCGCCGTCGCAGCGTCGGTTACAGCAACTCGGTTACTGAAGTATTAGTCTATGCAATACTAGCTTCCCCCGCAACTTTGTTCGCGTGGTAGCGTTTTCCCGCGTAAATCCTGATTCCTTGGCAATTCCGGGATAAAGATAGCGTGTGTCATTCCAGGAATCTGAAACTATCTATTTACCAAATTTCATTCAGTGGTTTTTGCGTGAAAGAGTAGCAAACATCTGTACATCCATCCTCATAAACAAACTTTCGCATTTATAATATTAGTAAGATAAGAAAAAGATACATAGATAAAACGTTTATTTGGTTTACAATACATGATACCAAAATACAATTCGCGTAAAACAAAAATAAAGGCTCATAACATAAAAAAAATAACAAAACCAAAAATAATAACAAAACCTACAGCTTGAACAGCATTGGCAGCAAACAGGAAGTGACACTTATATCTGTGAGTGTACCTATATGTGCGTATAAGTAGACATCCCACCCCTATGCACAATATGTTTTGGGAATACTTTCATTGAACGTACAGGTAAGGAGTGGAATTCCCTGCCAGAGTCTTTACTTCCTGATAGCTATAACCTGGGGGTTTTTAAGTCAAGAGTAGAATTGGTTACTTCTAGGCAAGCGTGCTTCATCTTCGAACACATCATCGCATACCATCAGGTGAGATAGTGGTAATTTACCACGAGTGATACAGTTTCTAAGTGTAAGTACGGTTTATTCGTCATATGTTTGTGTTGCATGATTTGTTGCTTTTTAGTGTCGCTTTGGTGATATATAAAAAAACTTGTGTTATGTAAGGAGCTTTTGTATGTTGGCTTGTGCGAGCCTTTCCGTATATTATTTAACAAATACTTGAATGAATTAATATTTATAGAATCAACCTAACTTAAGGTATACATGTAACGTATGTACGAGAGGAGGTGCTGTAAGTGTCAGTAAGACAAGCACAAACCCTATCGTCTTTCAAAAACTTGGTAAAGGATCTTTATCTCTCTGCTTAAATTGTTGTTATTATGTATATCTTTGTTTCTTTTTATATTAATTTATGTGTATATACAGGGTTAATTGTAAAACACCAAAAACCTCTTAGGACTATGTTACTAACATCATAATCAACAACTTTTGTTCTATGACTTTAAAAAATTCGTCATATTTTAGTTCACCAGATTTTCATATAAAAAAATATATTTAAATTGAACGCCCTAAACGCATGTAGCGTCTATGCAAAGCAAAAGAAAGCGATAGTATAAATTGCTTTCTTTTGCTTCGCATAGAGTTCGTAACATTTAGGGCGTTCAATTTAAATATTTTTATTTTTGTATGAAAATCTGGTGAACTAAAATATGACGAATTCTTAAAAGTCATAGAACAAAAGTTGTTGATTATGATGTTAGTAACATAGTCCTGAGAGGTTTTCAGTGTTTTACATTTAACCCTGTATATGGTTTAAGAATGTTATTTATTGTTTTTATATTTTATATAGATAAATAATACACCGTGAACAACCAAGTATTTATTTTCTCCTATGTGTCAAATCCATCCAAAAGTTTGCCTGTAAAAGATCGCTGTTAGCGATAAGACCGCTCATTGTATCACCCTTTTTAATTGTAAAGTCCGTATTGTTTTACTGTTATGGTGTACAATAAAGAATATATCTATCTATCTATCTATCTAACAGTCGCATGGCTCGATCTTCAAGGTAAAGCATCGCTTGCCGACGTCTAAGCTAAGCCATTATTATTTATTTTATTTGTTATTAAAACATGTTACATTAACATCTTAAAAATAAGCCAATGCCCCACAAAACTGTTTACACGGTTTGTCTGTGAGTACAGATATTTAAAGAAGTAGATATAAATTTCTTATGACATTACAGAAACATACATCAGCACATATTGCTTCTGGCTGTCATTTTGTACATCTTTGACGGTCATTACGGGTAGTCAGAAACCCGAAGACTCCAGACATCGGTCTTTCCAAGGAGTATCCTGTTACTTATCTTCTGGGTTGTGGAGATCAGTTAGTCCATCACAATGGTGAACATCAGTATAACAATGGTCCAACGTGTGGGTTACTTTTTAAAAAGTCACACAAATGTTTATTTACATAGTGAACATATCAATCAACGGGTTTCATTTTGTGTACACCATAAATTGTTCTATTGAGCGGGGCGAGAATGTTTCCAAGAGTGATTTATTACATTACTGTGTGTCCATTATTGGAGATCCAAATAAATGTAGAGTCCACTAGGTTCTAAAGAGGCTACCACTGTTTGTTAAGTCAATTTAAAACGAACAGCAATCCTTCTAAAATTTGTCTCGAGTAGCTCGCTAAAAAAGTTTTCTATCCAAAATGAGTTTGTATCACTCTCCAACCCTTCTAGTATCTTTAAACCTAAATTCTCATCGATCCGGTGCTGCGTTGTCGCATAAAATACGGACAAAACAAAAATACACTCTCGCATTTATAATATTGTTCCGAGCTGGGGTTTGGGATATAAATAATTTACGCCAATTAAACCAAAATTCACTTAAATCGCACTGTAATTCATTTGTAGAGCTTCAACTATATCGCCTCGTATCTTGGGATCAGACTGCCTCTCTGCGTTCCTTTGCGAACTATTTATACCGCGATATATTATGTGTTCTAGAAATTTCATGTACAATCGACTCATAGCTAATACTGCCAAGAATGTTCCAGAAGCTACTCGACATACTCTGTACAGCTACTCGCCGCTCGGTGGTGTTAGTGTCTCGAACGTACTAGACGTCAGTCGGAGTTTCTCGATATACTCAGTACTGCTACTCGCCGCCAGGTGGCGTTAGTGTCTCGAACATTCTAGATGTCGGTCGAAGTTTCTCGACGTACTAGCTAAGCGACTGGCGTAACAATATTATATAGTAAGTTTTTTTTTAAACTACCTCTTAAGTGATTATTAGCAGACCTATGTTCAGTCACCCGATTTTTTTTATTGATGATAGGCTCGCGTTTGACCACTATCTCAGCTGATGGTAAGCAATGCTGTGGTTGAAGATGAAGCACACTTAACTTGAAGTAATCTATACACTCTTGAATTAAAGACTGGCTATAGCCATCAGAAAACACAGACTCCGGTACGGAATTCCACTCCTTAGCGGACTGCTGAACGCCTTAGCTCTTTAGACTTAATGTTCATACCATATTATCAATTATTATGTACATATTATTATTATACTTTCAAGCAGATTATTGAAATATTATGGTAACACTGATCCAGAATATCTGAAATACTTAGAACCCAAAAGTTTAGAGCCTCATCATGAATATGTTTAAACTTTAAACCTGATTTTAGACGCAGAATAGGGTCTTAAACTAGATTAAACAATTATGTAGGTATGGATTCTAAAATAATTTTAATTAATATTTACTTAGGTACATAGTTGTTAGCTGCCTACTTTATGTAAATTACAATTCTTTTTAGATAGGCGGAATAATCAAAGATGGTTCTTTTTTAATTCAGGTTCTCAGCTAGACTAATAATGGCTGTTCCCATATTTAATGACTGACTGAAGCAGTAGGTTTGTAGTAAGTACCAAATACAGCAATAACTGAGGCCGCTTTGTTGGCCGTTTACTAGTATTTTTTGCACTAAATACCCGCTAGTAACGTTATGGTTACTGGTGGTTATGATGTTGTTTATTTAGTGCAAACTCGAGACACACTCAGTTTGTGACTCTTATAAATATTTTTAGTGTTTTTTTTTACTCATGATAGGCGTTTAACCACTATCTTACCTGATGGTAGACGATGATATGTTTGAAGATGAGCACTTTAGCCTTTGTTTTTGTCGGTTGGGAAAATCATCGAATGACTTCTCCCGCTCTGGGTTAAGGGGAAGGGTGTGTCAAACTTCTATTGACTAAAAACCCACCTTGTTCCTTCAGCTGCCCTTAAGTTCCGGGTCCGCGGAATCTCGTTAAAACATTCCCGCAACTGCTTAGAAGTAACCTGTTCTACCCTTGACTTAAAAACCCCACTTTATAGCTATCAGGAAGTAAAGACTCTGGCAGGGAATTCCACTCCTTAGCTGTACGCTCAATGAAAGTATTCCCAAAACGTATTGTGCATAGGGGTGGGATGTCTACCTACTTATACGCACATATATATACACTATTATATAAGTGTCACTTCCTGTTTGCTGCCAATGCTGTTCAAGCTGTAGGTTTTATTATTATTTTTGGTTCTGTTATTTTTTATATGTTGAGCCTTTATTTTTGTTTTATACGATTTGTATTTTGGTATCGTGTGTTGTAACCCAAATAAACGTTTTATCTATGTATCTATTTCTTATATTACTAATATTATAAATGCGAAAGTTTGTTTGTGAGGATGGATGTATAGATGTTTGCTACTCTTTCACGCAAAAACTACTGAATGAAATTTTGTAAATAGATAGTTTCAGATTGGAATGACACACGCTATTTTATATCCCGGAATTCCCACGGGATCGGGATTTACGCGGGATAACGCTCCCACGCGAACAAAGTTGCGACAGAAGCTAGTATTACATAGATTAATTCAGTAACCGAGTTGCTGTAACCGACGCGACAGCGCGTCATGTTCCAAACCCGCCAAAAAGAAAAAGAAGATGCAAGAATAGCAGTCAGAGGCCTGCCTGCTAGGGTTTGTATAGGGGAATGAAGAAAAACTTTTACGTAGTTGGGTAACGTTTCGCTAAACTTGACCCACTAATGGACCCATTTGTCACAGCAGCGAGCCAGACAATGATAATAAGTCTCCTTATTAGGTTCTACATTGTGTATGTGTAATAAACGTATTTTCTTTCTTTGTTCTTTCTTTCTATATTTTTCAGCAATAGTGGTTTCAGGTTTTCTGGCTTCTGACTTACAAAGATGTACAATTGACAGACGATTTTTTTTCCGAGGTGCGGAGGGTGACCTCTTGTTCATTATGATTAACGAATCAAAAATGGCAAGCATTACTTAACCTGCGGTATGGATGCTGGACCTGATATTATTTAACAACAGAAGCCCCTCAATTTCAACACGCTGCACCCCTTTTAACGAAAATTACGCAATCGGGAGTATAAAGTTTGACACAGTTCAAGTTTATATAACTGCAGAAAGCTAATATTTTATAATATAAGCAGGCAATGGCGTCGGCTGGTGACTTAACAAGTGGCTGCGACCGAAGGACCATCATGTCATGTGCTAGATTCCTCTATGCTAACACAAAAAATATTATTTATTTATTCATGATGGCATACATAAAACTATTTTTACAGGAATGTCCTATGTGATATTTTTTTATTATAAACTTATTGAACACCTAACAATATTTCTATGAATACAAAAGTAAACTATTGTACAATGGGCGGTTTTATCCCAAAGCTTTTACAGACAACCTTTTGATGGACAGAACTTAAAAGAGAAATAATATTAATAATTGAACGTAATAATATAAAATACATACATACAATACAAAACCATATACTCATAAATATCAAATGCATATTTGAGAAAGGAGGGGAAAAAGTGAGAGAAAAAACAAATTGACATAAAAAAGAAAAGATCTGATCAATTAGTTGTTAATCATACTCGGCACTAAATAAAACTGAATCCACGAATTATTGCATTAGAATCTATAGTCGTATTTACTACATCAATTAAATTGGATAGATTGCATTCGAAATAATTTTAATTATGGTCGCATTTCGACCACTGGGCGCCCATTACTACTAGTAAAAGCCTTATCAACGAAAACCCACAAAAATATTATATTTTTCAATAGAATTCAGAATTTCCGAAGCACTAGAACGCTTCGTATATCAAACGCTGTCAAGGATACTACGCATCTATAGAAAATTTATTACCGCAGCCGTGCAGGTGGCTTTTAGTTCTCCGTTGCTCTTATACCGAATTTTACCCCTTTACCACGAAGATACAGTTTCTAAGTGTTAGTACGGTTTATTCATCATGTGTTTATGGTGGATGATTTGTTACTTTTTAATGTCGCTTTGGAGATCTCTAAAAATACCTGTGTCATGTAAGGAGCTTTTCTATGTTTGGTTGTGTGAGCATTTCAGTATTGTATTTAACAAATACTTGAATAGTATCGTTAGAACTTAAAACGGGAATTACTTCAGTTCATCCGTGATCATGGCGCTTGCAACAGTGCCGAAATATCGGAAACTCAAAACAAAAATACAGATGGTATATATCCCGTTTTAAGTTATAATGATAGTTAGTTAGTCTGTTAGTGACCATGTTAGCTTAAAAACTTATAAATACTTGAATGAGTTAATTAATGAATATTTATAAAATCAACCTTACTTACATCACAGAATATAGTAAATGGCGTTTGTAAATGAGTAATGGGCGTTGGCTGTCCGATGTAATATGCTGGCCCGTAGATTTGCACGCTGCAGTAAAGCAGTAAAAGTAACTTTGTTTCGGGCGTTTTGCCAATCCTTTTATATGTGCAGTCTATGGGTCAAGTATACGCAGAAGACAATCAACGCCCTGCGCGTTCAGTATAACAATGCCTTTAGGATGTTGTTGCGGCTGCCGAGGCATTGCAGTGCGTCGGGCATGTTCGCAAACGCTCATGTTGACGGATTCCATGCCATTATTAGAAAAAGAGCAGCATCCTTGCTCAGGCGTACCCGAGGCAGTAGTAACAGCATTCTCAGTGTTGTGGCAGGCCGATATGACTGTCCAATACTGTGGCATTGTATACGCTTGCATTCTTTAAAATAACTTTCTTGGAACTCATATGACGCCCCACTTTTTAGGTTATTTTTATTGTGTCGAAATTGCCTTTGTTGCTTTTATTGTTTATTTCTTTACAGTACCAATATTCGAATCTTGCAAAAATTTATATTTTAATTAAATTATTTATTTTTATTAATCACACATTCTGTTTATTATAATGATTAATTCTATTTAAAATAATTTTGTAATGCGCTGTGTGTTAATTATAAGTTAAGATACTAACACTAATTTTAAGAGCACCTACTAACAAATGTATGGATATTTTTGTCTGATGAATAAATAAATAATAAATATAACTTCCGTAAATAATATGTATAAAATAATATAATTTAATTTATTTGGCATAAAAGAATTACAAACTTATATCTAGAATATGTAAAAGTTATTTTGTTCGATGGTCCCTATGCTAGGAAAAATCCTGTGTTATAAGGAGTATGTGTAACATATGAAAGGAGGTGCTGGTGGCTAAATAGTAACAGCTACATGGGATCGATCTTTGAGGTTAAGCAAGGCTTCTTCATTTTTACATTTTTTTTATTACGAATGAGCCCGTTCTTAACCTCTATCACACCCTGATGGTAAGTGTAAGATGAGGTCTACGATCGAACGAGCGAACCCAGAAAATGCCTGTTCACTCTTGCTTTAAAGGCTGACGGGTCATAAGTGGCAGGGAACACAGAAGCCGGCAGAGAGTTCCACACCTTGGCTGTGCGCACAAAGAATGTTGAAGAAAAGCGCTTAATACGACAAGACGGTATATCGACCAAGTGTGGATGGTATCCTGAGGTACGTCTGCACGTCTGTATCATAACATACCAAGATTCCACCATGCCTCGGAAGTACGTAAAGCCATTGGTCCTGGCTGCTATTTGTACTTTTTTGTCAGACGTTAAGGGTAGTCAGGAGCCAACAAACCTGACCAAGTCTTGCCAAGAGATATCGAGTTACCCAGCTACAGCATAATGCAACTCCTTAACGGCACACAATCATGAGCAAATACATAAATTTATTGGCATAATGTAAATAATTACACCCATATTAAATAAGGTAGGTATCTTAAAGTATAACCTTTATAGAATGAAAAATCCTTCCAAAAATACAACCGACTTTTTGATAAAATACACTAAAGGAGAAACCAAAGAACTTTAAGTTATTTTATTTTGTAATTTTAAATCTGGAACCAGGGCGTATTTTTTATCCACTATATTTTGAATTTTAACGATGAAAAGCATCCATCCCACCGGATTATTAAAAAAGTATATCTTAAAAGCCTAAATTCCAAGCGGACAAAACCCACTTTAAATTCTTTAAAATCAAAGATTATCGCAACGATTTTCTTAGACCCTTAGTATTTCTAGTGATTGTTATTTCTCTTTTAATGAAGGCTTTATTTGCATAGATATAAACAGAAAATGATATTATAACGAAATTAATGGAAAAGTATATTTGAGATCGGGATATTTAACATTCGGAGCGAAATTAAGATAAAACTCCGTTGCCTTATTGTTCTTAAGAAGGCTTAAAAATATTATTATCCATCTTTTTGGGCTATCAAGAAACAGAATATTTGAGGAATTGATGCTTAAATGCAAAGTAAGTATCATTCGAACCCATTTTAATTTTTTTTGATCAGCAAGAACCATAATTCCAAATGTATTTAACTAGGTAGAAGTTAAATATATTTGCAAATCTTGTTGTACCCATTAGAAGCGAAAGCGTTATTATCCATAGTGTTCCCATACCTATAATTAAATCTGTTTATATTTATTTTATTATTTATGTTATAATTTTATATTATTATTTAACATTTATTTCGTCCAAGAAAATCAAAGTATTAGTAAGAGATATGTTAAGCCGGGTCCGCTGCGACGTGTTTTCGTGTTTGCAAACAGTATAACATTGTTTGCTAACAGAATATAGGCGTGGTCTAACAGTTTTGTTAGCAAAAACACAATAACATGTTTGCTAAGACGAATGGATAACATCCCCCGCGTTCACTATCCCTATTTTTTAATCTCAGAGACAGAATTGCCACATTCAAATGTCAACTAAATCTACTATTGCTATAACAACTTGCACGTCTTCTTCGTCTTAACTCATTTTTGAAATTAAACAAAAACATTACAACAATAGGCGCAGCGGACGTGTGGTTTTACTAACATGTTTTGGTAACATGTTTTGTTAGAAAATTGGCGCAGCGGACCCGGCTTTAGTCATTTTTGCAAGTAATAACCACCGAGTCATCATGTGCAAGTTTAGGTACTCAATGTTCAATTAATTGCTTTCTACAACATTTACTTATGGGAAAAATATTTAAATAGATACGATTGTAACAATGGATTATCCATTTTATCGATTGTTTACTTATGAGACCTTTTGTGCTCCCCATACCCTTATTTAAATTGACGCAGCTTTTTTATCTTATGATGGCATAAAAGACAACAACATGTACATTACACTAATTAATATAGGTAGGTACACTTAATATTATAAAACTTTTATTCGGATAGAGTAACTAGAAATTATATATCTCTGAGAATGGATACTATATCAGTTTTTTTAAATTAATCAATGAAGCAAAAAATTCACTTGGCTTACGAAAATTACGTGGTGGTGGATGGAAATTTCATAATGCTCTTATGAAATTTGGCCCTTTTAAGTTTGCGTGGAGTCCAGATAGCTAATGATATAATAAATAACATATGAAGTTACAATTTTAATTAATTTTAACCAATGATGTTGACGAATTTTTCGATGCCCTATAATTTCTTTTTTTTTACGCCTGTATATACTGTATTTTAACCAATGGACGAACATTACATAGTTGTTATTGATAGTTATTGTCACTAATTTCCCCTGACGTAAAGCGATAACGCGGATTACGATAAGGCACTCTGTTCATTCCAAGACCCTGAAGTTGTAGCTATCGGACCGTTATTTAGTGATGCTTGGAGAGATGTATCTACGTCTTGTGATTGTTTCCTGCTTGCATTGAAGTATTTCTTTTTGGATGAGAGTCATTCGATGATTACTCTTCGAATGAATCCTCTCGCTTTGAATGGATCGGAGAAACAAAACTAAACTAAAACTAAACAAACTCCTACTGATTAAAACATTCATTTTATCCTTTGCCCAATATTTTTAACCGACTTCAAAAAAAGGAGGTGGGTCTCAATTCGTCTTGAACTTTTTTTTTTATGTACGTTACCTCATAACTCGCAGATGGCTGGACCTATTTGGAAAATTCTTTTTTTGTTTGAAAGGGTATACTTTCTAGTAGGTCCCATTGTCACCATGTTTGGATCTATCTGATGATGGAATCATGGAGAAATCGAGGGAATTCTTCAAATATTATAGGCACACCTATAGCGCTTTAGGTATTTCTTATATTACTTTGTGCAGTTGCTCTCGAAACCTCTCTCATCATTTGAGGAAGTGGAACTGATGATGAAGACCCCAGATGGCCTCCGAGACTATTCAATAATAAGTATTTCATGGATTGCGATTAGATTACTTGAATATGGACATTAAGCAATTTATGCTCGTCACAATGCATATGGTGAAGTAGAGCTGATGGTGATGTACCAGGAGAACTCCTCAAAAATTAACGGCTCTGCACCGGGAAAAGCAATATTTTGTAAAAGGTGATAAGTAGTTGACATTTTGGCTTTTGTAACTAGATAAATTACAAACCGACCCACTAAAAAGCGTGAAAAACCTTTTTAGCAAAAATAGAACCGACTTCTATATAAAAACACTACAAAGGCAAAAAATAACTTTAATTTCGGAAAGCGGTGTCAAAAAAAAAGAAAAGTCGGTTCTATTTTTTGCTAAAAAGTTTTTATGCATGTGGTGTTTACGTACCTTTAAGTGATTGTTGCACTTATATGTATTAATTTTTTCATGATAAGCTTATAACCAGTATGTATAATTGTTTTAAACCAGTAGTAAATAAATAAATCGTATTCCGTTCTGGAGCTGCTGTATCTCATAAGATCATTCCCGAAGGCATTGGCCATATCGGACCCCGTCATCAGTGCTGACTGCTTTTTGAGGCGCTCATGGAACACGACTCGCCGCTGACTCGAGACATTTTGTAATCCTTAAGTCTTGTATACAAATGATAAACCGCTCTAGGCAGTTTATAAAATACTTACAGGTTGGCGAGTCGGCGATGATTTTAAATACTTTCGAGCTTTGGGTCGACCAGTGCTTCATCAATAAAATAATCTTTGAAATTATCAATGTCTATTCAGTCTGTTCTTTCTCACTGCAGCGCAGCACTTTAATATACCTATTTGCAAAAGTGCAACCTGTACGAGTAATTCTTACAGACCAAAAATATTTCCTACAAAAAAGATGCACCTATTGCTCTTTTATCTTTATTTGTCTTTTTTTTCTTTTTTAAGTTTCATGTGTGTACATAAATAAATGAATAAGCCGACCTGTTTCAATTTCAACGCTCTCTAACTCATAAATCAAACAAAACATACAAAAAGCAATAAAAATGTCATCACAATTTTAAGCGTGATAGGATTTGTACGTGCTACTTTTTAATCGCCAGTATATCTGGCTCTAAATTACATGCATAAATAAAATATTATATTCATAGTTGCAAAAGCCCGGTACCAGCTGTCTGTAACACCTGTTCCATTTATATGCACCGCCTACACAATACAATTAATTTATCATTTCTAATAAAAATTCTAAACAAATTCTGATAGGAAAAAAATCGCCTGTCATGATTAATTAATGATCTTATTAGTTGTTTAAGACACATATCTAGCTGAAAAATTTAAGGCTTATACTTGTGGTATAATGCTACTCTCATTTATTGAATAAGCTTCACATTGTTGACTGCATGAATTAAAAAATAAAATTACCAATTTAGGTCAAGTTGAGAAGCTCCTGCGTGTTTATGTTGAAGAACTGTGGTAAAATAAACGATTAATTCCTTTTGTTAATGTGATTTTGCAAACCGATTTTCCACGTCAAACATTTTTTTGTATCTTCTGCTTAGCCTTTTATCAAATATGTTAGGATCTTCTTCCAATCTAATTGAATGCATCCATCCATCTCCATTTCACTACCGGTCTACCAGGCGCACGGCTGGGTACCACACATATACCGTCTTGTCGTACCAAGCGCTTCTCCTCCACATTTATTGTGCGCACAGCCAAGTTGTGGAATTCTCTGTCGGCTTCTGTGTTCCTTGCCACTTATGACCTTTCAGCCTTTAAAGCAAAAGTAAATAGGCATCTTCTGGGCTTGCTCGTCACATCGTAGACCTCATCTATTGCTTACCATCAGGCGAGATCGAGTTCAAGAGCGGGCTAATACATAATTTAAAAAAAAATCAGTTGAATACAAGTGTTTTTATCGAGCGACTGCCTATTTGACTTCGACAACACAGAAAATGAGTCACATGATACCAGGGGCGTGCATAGGATTATGACAGGGCATGCGGCGGAGTAAAATCACACAAAAACTTCTTCTTTTATAGATTTTTAGCATAGCCACAGCCACGCATCGTAGCATGGTGGCGAAGCGTGGCTGTGGCTATGCTAAAAATCTATAAAAGAAGAAGTTTTTGTGAGTAATCGGTCACAAAAACTTCTTCTTTTATAGATTTTAGCATAGCCACAGCCACGCATCGTAGCATGGTGGCGATGCGTGGCTGTGGCTATGCTAAAAATCTATAAAAGAAGAAGTTTTTGTGTGTTTTTACTCCGCCGCATGCCCTGTCATAATCCTATGCACGCGCCTGCATGATACTCCTTGGCAAGATTAGTATCGAATGTATGGCTTGTGACTACCAAACAACAACTGGCAAAGATGTACAAAACATAGCCACGACGTTAGTCCTTAGTTAGGCTTCACGTTCTTTCCAAGACACGAAGGAATCTCAATATGTTAAGATGGTGACCCATCCATAGACTGACCGCAGCATGTGTTGCTTAACCTGGAAAAATTGCAATATTGAAATGAATACTTTTACGTCAACCGCGATTATTCCCGATGTCCACCACTTGTCTGGCCACCACTGGGGGACAGCGAGACAACTTTAAAATATTATTCTCGTTGTCCACCACTGGGGGACAGCGTCACAACTTTGTAAATTATGACTCTGTGCAGCTTTTAAAGGTACCATCACATAAGAAATGATGAATCTCACACATTACATTTTTGGCTTCTTCAATACAAAACACTACAATTCGGTTGCAGTTATATGAGTAGTCTGCTAAAAGAAATTCCTTATAATCTTTTGGAACATGGAATTCTTCCACATTTTTGCATTTAAGTCTTTTCATTCCAGCGATTGTATTTCTATATCTGTATAAACTTGACTTGATGCTTTGAAATGACGGTATGTTTTGAATCAAACTCGGTATGACTTTGAATTGACTCACCATAGGTGAGTGGCGGCCACCAGTGGTGGCGAATGGAAATAATTTAGAAGTTGTGACGCTGTCCCCCAGTGGTGGACAACGAGAATAATGTTTTAAAGTTGTCTCGCTGTCCCCCAGTGGTGGCCAGACAAGTGGTGGACATCGGGAATAATCGCAACCGATTGCATTGACGTTGGTATTACTCATACGCAATTTACTGGTGATGAACTCATTTCAGTAGATAACCAGCATTATAGGTACTATAAATGCTGGTTATTTACTGAAATGAGTTCGTCACCTTATTTAGAAAGTAATATTCTATTACCAAATAAATATAAGTAATATTATAGAGCAGTGGTAGCCTAATGATTGCAAGCATGATTTACGAGTCATAGGTTCAAACCCAAATAGGCAAAATACTTTATTTAATTTTCAATATCACCACTACCCTCAAAGGCCTCACGAGGTGGCTTACTCTGTCACAGCAGTTACATCCAACGAAATTCATCTATTCCACATACACGTACATATTTTGAAACTAGATCAAACGTATCATGACCCATGACCAAAAGCCATTTGCTGTAATGAGAACTAATAACTAACATGTCCATATAGAGCGAAAGGATACTTAATAATCATTTTGTTTCTCTCTTACAAGTCTATTACGCTATCGCTGATAGCAAATTAGGGTCAGACAATATCATGATTTATAAAGATAATTTAATCATATCATCATGTAACAACGATGTTCGTCTGACCGTTTCTACGTTAATGGAAGACAGTCAGTTGTAATAACGAGATACGAGATGGCATAGCTTTTGTGTATCACTCTCATTAAATACATGATATAAAATATTTGATCCAAAAAGTTAACTAGATCCATCATGTCACCGGTTTTGTTTTAACTTTAAACATTTATTGCTTGAAAAACCATATTACTAAATTAAATATATTTACAAAAACAAAAAACATACATATATATATACAGGCGAATATAAAAAGAGTTATAGGGCAATGAAAAAATTGTCGAAATCGCTATTAATGGGAAAAGTGCCCAGAACACTGGCTGTATTGCCACGTTCAATGGCTGATTCTCTGTCCGAAGAAAAAGCCTGCCCTCTGGTCACTTGAAGAGTCGACTAATCGTAACCGTAGTTGCTTAAACCTGCTACGCGTCATGAATTAAAAAATCTCAATGTTCTTTTTAAAAAGATCTTTAAATATTTTTAAGGAATTATTAACAAAACTGAAGTCATTCTAGTTACTTCGTAGTTTAAGTTTTAGTTGTATGTTTTCTACTACAATTGACCGGTCAGCCTTATAAGCACACCCCGGGCGTCAAAGATCGCAAGCTGCATTCCAGCCACCGTACGCACGGCATCAGGCATGAACATCAATAGCGAGTTTTTTATTAAAATATTTATTTAATTATTTTGGGATTTTTATCCCAATGGATACGCCAACCCCATCATGCCGTACACATGTCATGCTTTCAATGTTTTCTTAATTAAAATTAAAGGAGAATCCTAATCAATATCACACTTCGGTTGAGCTAAAATTGATTGGATCAAACCTACCTGTAATATATTTAAACTAAATCTATTGATGATTAGTCTTCTCCTTTCCTCTTGGTTCTTGACGTACTCCATCAACAAAATGATGTGCATCCTCTATTACATTGCATGCGTTAAAGTTGAGAGAACTTAATTCTTCAATAGTGAGTTAATATGTTTTTTTTTTTCAAAACAGGTAATAATACATAAATAAATAAAATTAGCTGCTTTATAATAACATGTTTTAAGTTTTAAATACACAAACTCTGAAAGTATCATTCACCGTTCCACCGACAATGTTTAGTACCCAACAAAGTCGACTAGGTTCCAGTATTCTAATAAAGCTAACCTAGAATATACATATATTCTTAGTATCTTCACACGAACATACGTGTGAAGATACTAGGAGACTTCATCAAAGCTTAGTGCACACTACACATAAGACTCGGACTTAACTAAAAGCTCCTTGAGACTTCAAAGATTCTTCATTAAGTCTGTCCTGTGCATTATTATCGTAGGGGTATGTGAAGAGGTCACATATTGGACTTTTTAATGTAATATAAGAAAGATGAAAGTTGTGGATTTTTTTACAGTGCAGAAATATTGCAGTAGCAGTAGGATCGTATGTTTCATGGATGTTTAGAGACACTAGAAGATCGTAATAAATCTAGATTTAAATGTTTTATGATCACTGTACAATTTTAACAAAAAATATGTTTCCGATTTGTATTATTTAGACTTATCAATTTTATTTTATTGCACTAGTGGAATACCCTTTAGATATTTAAAAAAAAAGTCAAGATCTATCAAACCTGTATTTGTTGGGTATTAATTAGTTCAAAACCCATAAAGTTTACTTAAATGCTTTTAACTCAATTTAGAATATTAATGATTACTACAAATTAATACAACAATACATCAATACAGTACATAAATCAGTACAGGGTCTTAATAAGCATAACTAAAGTACAAATAAATACCAATCCAATTTAACAAACAGCACTGATAATATAAAAATGGATGTATCCACCTCTAGAACTCGTCTATCCCTCTTAAATACCAGTACTACATGAAAATAGATTTTCTTCCTAAGATATAGAGGAAACAGGTTGATGTACATGTCTTCCTTACCCCATTTTATGACGAACATCGTCAATAAGAGGTTAAAATATCCGTTTACACCCACTTTAATACTCACGTTTACAACCAAAATATATATTTTACGGTGCAGTCGTAAATAGGTGTTCAACAAAAAGCGATTGTCCTCTTTATTACGACGTTCTGTGTAAAAACTCCTCGTTTTCTGAGTGCGGTTATGTCTTGTAATGACATCATAAAATGGTGGTGTTTTAATAAAATGGCTCTTAAGGTAATGATCGAGTTTATTGTCTGGTCTCTGGTTCTCGTCAATCAAGAGCTTTATTGTGACTTCGAGTTTAAATAGCGCAAAGCATGTAATACGAGGGTGACACTGAAAGTTCTGAGAAAATCAAAAACTGAACAAACTAGCAAGTTTTACTATGTCTTTTCAAAATAGTGTCTATTTACATTAATACATCGCTGCATCCGATGGAACCACTGAGAAAAGCAATTGACCCACTCCTCCGTGGGGGTCTCTTCGACGGCATTTTGAAATGCAGCCACTGCTTCTTCGGCGTTCATAAAACGTTTTCCTCGAACGTATTATTCTTTTATTTTCGGAAATAAATACAAATCGCAAGGTGCGAGGTCGGAGTTATAGGGCGGGTGACCAAGTGATTCCACGTCTGACGTCACCAAGTAGTCGATTGTTTGCTTGGCGGTGTGCAACGAGGCGTTGTCGTGGTCCCGAAGGTTTTCATGTCAAGTGGCAAACAATAATTGTTTATGTACCACTCTGCAGTAACTGTTTTTGATCCCTTAAAACAATTGTTGCGTAATGACCTGTCCTTCCGAAGAACGAGGTCACCATCTTTTTTCCCACGCTTCGACCTCTCTTCACTTAAGTTGGCAACTCCTCGGAAGGAAACACCCAGAGAGCTGACGACTATCTCTTAGTTTCAGGTTCATAATAATAAATCCAGCTTTCGTCACCTGTAAGTATGTCGAACACAGCATTTGAGTCACCTCCTTTAAATCTTTGAACCATTTCACGACACCAATCAACATGACGGAGTTTTTGGGCCTCTGTCAAATTATGAGGTATCAACCGGGCACAAAGCTTCCTGACCGCTAAATGTTCATGGAGGATTTTCTGCACATGCCTACGTTTGTCCAAATCTGTTGATAAGTCACTTCTTTGTCAGTTTATACAACATAGTCTATAGCACCACACTGATGTTATCTTCAGTCGTCACCAAGCCGTCCCTCACGCAGATCATCGGTGACATTAGTGCGATCACGTTTAAACTCATTAAACCAGTTGTAAACAGTGGCATGAGGTGAGGCTTCATCGTGCAAGGCCAATCGAAGCCTATCATAACTTTCTTGTTGACTTAAATGACATCGAAGGTCATGAAAAATCATTGGAGGAAAATTTTCTCGCATTAATTTCATGCTAACGTGACACGGACAATTTTCAATTTGCCGCCAAATCGTAAACAAATGACAAATGAATAAAATACATACACAGTAATATTGGCAAGGAGTTCCATTTTCCAAATTTGAACTTATTTCTTTTTATATCGTTTACAAGTTGCCAGTTCTAAAAACTTTCAGTGTCGCCCTCGTATTTTGAGGTATCCAGGCCGTTGCTAAAGTTGTATTGCAGCATAAAAGCGTAGGAAGAGGGATAAGCGGCATTGTAGTAGCGTGTAAAGTTGTTAACACACTAAAACTTAGTTGTATTACCTAATTAATATTCAGTATTTTATTATAAACTTTAGTTTACTAAATCAAGTACTGTGACTGAATCAGTTATGTAATCTTGATTTATTCTCAACATTCTACTTAAAACTACAAAAGTGTGGCTTGAGAACATAGGAATATGTATTAGGTACCTGTTACCAAGAAAAAATAAAAAAAAAATGCAGACATTAAAAATAATATTTAAAACGTATGAAATGGATAGTCACATTTTTTTTAAACGGGTATGAATAAAATTAATTTTTTCATTGGTGAATTTAAACCAGAAGGTATGCGATAAAATGTATAATATAATATGCCTTAAGATATCTAGGAGGAGCATTTAAAAAAAAGGAAAGTTGAACATTCGTTCTAAGAATATTGCGAACCGCCAGCTTCATCCGTCAACCAACAATTTGTAAACTCGTAAACATTCTCAATAACCAAACAGTTATTCCACATAAACCCCGCCCATAAATCACAATAATAAACCCGCACCCTTTATAACTTCATACAAATACAGTTTATCATCATTCAAGTCGCGAACAACTGAATAAGTGATAACTAAAATAAAACATCTGAACCCATCGAGTGCCCGGCTTTCGGCTTTCGGCATTCGGCCTTCGGCCTGAATTATTAAACGCCGGTTGGAGTATGAATTATGCATCTAGTCTAGTTCTCCGGGCACTAACTGAATGTAATCATGCTTCATTGCATTTTGATGGTAGACGGGTTGGTCATTTTAACAGTGTGTCTACATCGGGTTACGTGTTATCGTATTTTAAGTAGAAAAGTCGGCGAATTTCGGTAAATAAACCAAAGCTTATTTACCGAAATCTGTCAAACTTTTCTGAATTTGTTTGAACGTTGGATTTAAAATGAAGCCCTTATAGAATCGGACATGTGCTGGCTTCTCTGATTCTGCTGAGAAATAAGGCTTATTTGTTTCTGTTATGGTAAACAATAAAGAGTATATCTATCAATCTACATACAAATCCAAATACCGACACGTAAAGTGATTAATTTATAATGTGGTATAAAGTATTTAATCTTATCCATAAACAGTGTTAAGTTAAATTTCTGATAAAGGAGCGTAATGTGAGAGTTTCTTGTACAATTTTAGTTATAAAATACATAATTTTTCAGTTACACGTCTAAAATATTATACTGGAAAATCGTTTCGATCGGAACTTTTTACGCGGGACTCTGACTAACACTTGGCCAGTATTTAGCCAAAGAAGTCATCATTCTTTTATTAAAGTTTGAAAAAAGAACTTATAAAAGAAGTTTTAAAGCTTAAAGTAAGCTGAAAACTGACCATTTTTAAAAGGAACAATATAGAGATTTGTTAGTAGAGAGTCTAACTAAGAGGCCATAGAGTATTGCCCAAAATCAGTCTTGGTCTTGTTCTTGCATTTTTGCAAGACCAAGACTAAGACCAAGACCGCCTAATTTTAGTAAGACCAAGACCAAGACTTACCCTGCAAGATTTAAGTAAGAACAATACTAAGCCTGCGAGACTCTTGCGTCTTGCAGTTAGTTCAGACTGTCATTTTGTTTGTGTTATTATTATTAAAATGAGAAAACTTATACTGGAAAAGCACAGGAGAAGGGCGGGTGATGCGGGGGAAACTATGAAACTTATTTAGCTCTGAAAAAAGCCATTTATGTGTTCTTCGATTTTAGATCGTTTGTCCGTAGCCGGATTATTTGATGAGTACGTTAATGCGCTTGCTCTGACGGAGGTGCCGGTCAAAGTTATTACCACCAACAGTGATACAAGTCCGGCAACATCACACAAGATTAGCACACACACAATATTCGATGCATGGTTAAAAAAAATAAGAAATCAGCGGATAAAACTCTGGGAAGTAACGTTTACGCACAACTTAATTTAAAATTTTAAAGTGATTTCAAGTACCTAATATTCAGTGAAGGTCAGGATAGCCGCCGTGCCAGCGCGGCGCGCGGCGGTGCGGTGCAATGGTGCTTTTGACTAGGGACAGGGACATTACTACAAATTTAAATATCGATATGATGTAAAGATTTTTTGTATCGATTAATTATGCAGTTTTAAAGCATAGATATCAGTGCGTCAAAATGTTATCTCGTATTTTTTTTTGTTAAGGTAAGTAAGTACTTATGTAATTAATGACAATTGATTTACTCAATAATTAAGTTAAATACGGATACTGATACTTTTATCTCGTCAGCATTAAATAAGTCAGTATTGTTGTTTCACAGTTTTCATTGGATTTTATTACAATAACTTAAACATACATTGTAATAATATCGATTAAAAGAAAAAAGATTGCATTCCTCGTTTTGACCATCGGCACTTTGATAGTGCGTGGCTTTGTTGTCGGCAACATCAAAATTCAAAGAAAGTTCACATCTATTCGGAAGTACAAGATCAAGTTACACGTGCAGGCGGCTTCTATTGATATCTCATACAATCGTTGCCGGCGCGGCGTACCGCGCACCTATTTGAGAAATATTGTGAACACTTTTAACATACTTGAAATGTGTAAAAATTGTCTACAATACTAATGAAATGAGTGACGTCACGTCGCACATTTTGTATTTTAAAATTACACACATGCAATAATTGAGATTAACATTGTCGGTTTATCAACCACTACACTGTTCAATAATTACGACTGGTTAAGAAAAGGTAACAGTATTAGTAAACAAATATTAAAGAATAAACTTAAAACTGTACTGCTGAATGTAGTGACTACTACATTCAGCAGTACAGTTCTGAGCTGTGACTACAAGATGTGATTCAAATGTGTATATCTAAATAACTTGTTATACTCATGTTGTTGAGCTCCGTTTTCATGCGACAATAATATATATTATTCGTTTTAAAACAGCTTTTAATAAGTAACGAGTCACACGCGCGGTTTCATGTCAAGTCTATAGTATATTTGTATGTACCTACTAACCTACATGTTAATGCATGGATGATATTAGTCATTATCGTCGAAGCGAGATTGGGCTGTGGACCCGAGATTGCAATGGCAGGCATCACCTATGCAACAAACGATGTTATTCAAGACACTGACGAAAAACAATAAATAAAAGTCCATAAACATAATACTTTAAATAACATGGAAATTTAATTTGGGGAGGGTCTGTATATATGCTTTTGCGGTTGCACAACGACACGCTTTGCTTTGCTTTGCTTGGTAGTATAGATGCAGGCCTACCCTCCCCCCTCCTTCAGAGAGGGGAGGGTGGCGTGGTCCTGAGGGAGAGCGCATCAGTCGTGTAGATCCTCAAGGCAAGTCCGGCGGATTTACCTTCACGAGGTTGCCACCCCGTTTTTGGTCTAATTCCTTAAGAAATAGACGTAACCAAAACCACCGGGCGACCCGTAGAGTGGCGGGTTTTCTACTCTACCTCCCTTACTGTGACCCCTCTGTGACGAGGTGGTTGTGGGCTCAGCTGTCACAACATGCTAGTGGCGAGTAGGAGAAGTTAGTCACCTGCGCTAGGACCTGCGCAGTTGATCGCCGTGAGCAGGGATGAAGGAGTCCTGGGGGGTTGAGCCGATCGGCGCTGGCAGTAATGTGTCCGTGAGGCAACACGCCCTCTTTGGTCTGGATTTCAGGCAAAACGGTGGCCCTACCCCCTAGCCAAGGGTAGGGAAATGGCCATTGTGTCCCGTCAGAGGGCCACAGGCGAGGTGCGTGGGGTCTGCGGAGGTCGCCCTCGGGTGGCCGAAGCAGTAGGTAAAGGTCATGCTGACGGTGTAAGTGACGGTTGATCAGTTCGTGGGGGGAGGCCTTTTCAACCCCCTACGCCGACCTGATCAAGCACCCGATGTCGCACTGTAAACCAGCCTTGCACACCTATATCTATCTGGTAGTCCTAACGTCAAACTCTTTTAGTGCGACGTTCCCAGGTGCGGGCTCCATGGAGGGTGGGAGCCAGATAGACGAAACTTTTCTTCAAATTTTCATGGATTTAAGGTCAGAAAATACTGCAGGAGTGGAGTCGGCGAAAGCTGACAATACTCCGAAGCGAAGTGCCTTTGGCACTTCGCTCGCCCCTGGTAATCCTGCGGCATCTGCTGCGGGCCCCAGCGCGGGTGTCGGTCCAGCCGTGGCGAAAACCGCAGCAAGGACCAAATCTAAGTCCCTACGTAAACAAAGGACTCGGAGCTGCAAGGGACCATATAGTATCTGTTATTACAAATACCAAATAACTTACATTTTCTTTGTAATCATAATCCATAATTCATCCATCAAAACAAATATTTTCTTGTCATGACATTTTTTACGTCAAGGCTGACAAACTGTAATTTCTTCTTCTTTGTAGTCACTGAATGGCTAATAGACTAAAAAGGTTGTTCATACTTTTATTATATAATTGTTATTCACTTTTATTGATAGGACTAGCTTAATATTGTATATTATATTGTGGTTGTCTACTGATTAACGGCATTTTAAATTATAATTATAAATTTCTAAAACACACTCTCAGATTTTATCGAAGAGGTTTAATAAATTATGCTCGAATATAACTGGCTGATCAAAGAACTGGCAAGATGGACTATTTTGGACTCTACAATTTGAATTCTGGTACAGAATGAGAATGGAATGAATTTTGAACGCTGAGCTGGGTATAAAAGGCGCTGGGGGCCATCTCCGGGAGTTCAGTCTTTGACCAGTTTCTGAAGAGTTTAGTTCTCGACGAGTTTCGACGAAGAGTGGTGGAAGAGGAAGTGCAGTACCCGCTGCCCTGACTCCTTGTTGAGAGCCTGCTGCCTTGACGCCTTGTTGGGAGCCTGCTGCCCTGACGCCTTGCTGGGAGCCTACTGCCCTGACGCCTTGCTGAGAGCCTACTGCCCTGACGCCTTGCTGAGAGCCTGCTGCCCTGACGCCTTGCTGGGAGCCTGCTGCCCTGACGCCTTGCTGAGAGCCTGCTGCCCAGACGCCTTGTTGGGAGCCTACTGCCAGACCGCCTTGCTCAAGCTGCTGTACGACGAAGACATCGTGGAGGAGAAGGCGATCCTGGAGTGGTCTGCCAAGCCGTCCCGCAAGTAATATACTCTAAACCTCCTCCTCTTCTCTCCTGAGTGTGTCAGTTAGGTAGGTAGGCCGTTTTTTTATAAAATACTGTATATTATTAATATATTAAATTTAATGGTACATCTATTTTACCCTCTTTTATTGGAGAAGAAGAAGGTATCGTTACAGTTTGGCGCCCAACGTAAAATCATAGCTAGTCGGTTTAATTTTTTTTTTCATAATTCCAAAAAAACTATTACTAGTAACTTTTTTCTTTGGACTCACTTTTTGGCTTAGACTCTTTTTTAATATTAAGTTCTAGGATAGGAGACTCACTCTTTACACTAACACTATACTAGACTCCCTCTTCACACGAACACTAGTTTATCACCTCTTTTACCACTAGTTTATTCCCTCTTTACCTTCTTTTGCTATCTATAATATTAATTTTCAGTCATGGATAGAATTATTCACTTTGAACTTTTAAATAAAGCTGAACTTGAGTATGAAGTTAAAATAAGACTTGAGGAACCAAAAGATACAGTCATACTTCTCAAGAAGCAAATTCTCCAACTCGCGCCTCTTACATTATCTCATGATATTTTAGATTCGGTGCTCCCAGTCAAAACTGACTTAGACGAACTAAACACTACTCTCAATTATATCAAATCCAAAATATTATTGGTAGAGCAGGGCAACAATAAACTTAACAAAAAAATTAGGACTTTTATTAACCATACATTTTTCAGATTAGATAGGATTGATATTGATTTAGATACCACAGAGGAGATACAGTCTGGCGAAGAAATTATATAAATAGTCAGGCTGGAACTTATTTCAGCGCAAAGTTAGCTCCCAAATATATAAAGTCAACTGTAATTCAGAAACTATCCCCATTAGTTTACATATTAGAGGATCCTAATGGCAACCGAGCTAAATGGCATATTAAAGATTTTAAAAATTAATGTATATAATCATGTAAATATATTCACCTTTCGTACTATATTCATGACTCATCTCTATCTTCTTCTCTTCTTTTAACTATAGAGTTCTTTTCGGTTTATTGAAACTCAATAGTTTATTTCTTTCTTTAACTTTGTTCTTAAACTTTAAGAGGCTTCTCTTATATCTGAACTAATCAGATATTACTTAGAAGTGCGTTTAGGTACATATTACCAAACCTTCTCCCTTTCTAACTCTCCAAGTTAGTTTCTTACTATTTATCGACTCTAAAGTTGATCGAAGCGGATAGCAACTTCGTAAAAATAAGCCTTTGCTAAACCTTGTTTTTTATGTTATCGACTCTAAAGTTGATCGAAGCGGCTAGCAACTTCGTAAAAATAAGCCTTTGCTAAATCTTGTTTTTTATTTGATGGATTTTCGACGCGAGCGGACTGACAGACTCCGAAAACAAGCCTACTGTCATGTACTAATCAGGTCGAGTAGTGATCATTGAATGTGAATCCTACCTGACCTAACTTCGTGAGATGTTGGTGTGATTGAATGAGGCATGTAAGTTATATGAATGTGGATAAACTTTAACCTTACAAAATTTTTGTTCTAGACCAAAAATTTTCTCGGGGTCGATGGGGAAATATAGTATCTGTTATTACAAATACCAAATAACTTACATTTTCTTTGTAATCATAATCCATAATTCATCCATCAAAACAAATATTTTCTTGTCATGACATTTTTTACGTCAAGGCTGACAAACTGTAATTTCTTCTTCTTTGTAGTCACTGAATGGCTAATAGACTAAAAAGGTTGTTCATACTTTTATTATATAATTGTTATTCACTTTTATCGATAGGACTAGCTTAATATTGTATATTATATTGTGGTTGTCTACTGATTAACGGCATTTTAAATTATAATTATAAATTTCTAAAACACACTCTCAGATTTTATCGAAGAGGTTTAATAAATTATGCTCGAATATAACTGGCTGATCAAATAACTGGCAAGATGGACTATTTTGGACTCTACAATTTGAATTCTGGTACAGAATGAGAATGGAATGGATTTTGAACGCTGAACTGGGTATAAAAGGCGCTGGGGGCCATCTCCGGGAGTTCAGTCTTTGACCAGTTTCTGAAGAGTTTAGTTCTCGACGAGTTTCGACGAAGAGTGGTGGAAGAGGAAGTGCAGTACCCGCTGCCCTGACTCCTTGTTGAGAGCCTGCTGCCTTGACGCCTTGTTGGGAGCCTGCTGCCCTGACGCCTTGCTGGGAGCCTACTGCCCTGACGCCTTGCTGAGAGCCTACTGCCCTGACGCCTTGCTGAGAGCCTGCTGCCCTGACGCCTTGCTGGGAGCCTGCTGCCCTGACGCCTTGCTGAGAGCCTGCTGCCCAGACGCCTTGTTGGGAGCCTACTGCCAGACCGCCTTGCTCAAGCTGCTGTACGACGAAGACATCGTGGAGGAGAAGGCGATCCTGGAGTGGTCTGCCAAGCCGTCCCGCAAGTAATATACTCTAAACCTCCTCCTCTTCTCTCCTGAGTGTGTCAGTTAGGTAGGTAGGCCGTTTTTTTATAAAATACTGTATATTATTAATATATTAAATTTAATGGTACATCTATTTTACCCTCTTTTATTGGAGAAGAAGAAGGTATCGTTACAACCAGTACCGAACCTTTTTACGCCAAGGCGAAAACGGTGTCGACTAACGTCACAGCCGGAACTAGCCTTGCCAAACAACCTTCACCTCCCAATGTGGCTCCTCAAGCCACAGCCTCCGAGGCGGCCACATCCGGTCAAACGGGGACGGCCGCCAGCGCTAGTGATGACTTCAGCTGCAACTGGCGGATAGCTACGCGCAAAGGCAAGGGCAAGGGTAAATCTACTCAACAAACCCTTCGCCCAGGCATAGGCCCTTCAGGCCAGAAAGCTCCCATCGACGAGGGCAAGAGGAGGGAAAGGCTGTCGCGTAAGGAGCGGCGTCAGGAACGCAGGAGGGCACACAAGAGTAAAATCACCCCTCCCAATAAACAGGTAGCATCTACTAGCTCGGCCAATACGACCAAGCCAGGTAAGCTCAGCTTCTCTGCGGGGAAGTGGTCTCAGGATGAAGCCGGCAATAGCCGACCCAAGCCCACCCAACCGCAACTTAATTCCGCAGGAGGTTCAGGCGAGGTAGCTACCAAAAAACACCAATCCGCAGGGAACGATCAGGTAGCGGATAAGCGAGCTCTCAACGAGAGTTTAACACCTCGGGGTGAGCATAAGCGGCCGTGTCTTGATCAGTCCAAACGGATTGACACCAAAAGCTACGCCCAGGCTGCTAGTGAGTCTCTTAACGTCGCGATTACCTGTGGACGGACGGGATTCATCAGCCAGGAAGTATCCAAACAGGTTTTAGCGGCGATTCACGAGCAGATAATGCTTGCGGCCTTCGCCTCTTCACAGGGCACTCCAGGGCTTACCTTTCACGCTAAGCCCGTCTTCGCCCGAGGTGTCCTCAAACTGTGGTGCGGCAACGACCACACCTTGGAATGGCTGAGGAAGACAGTCTCGGGGCTGACTCTCCCGGCTAGCACCTCGCTAGTTGTCAAGAGTCAATCGGAGATCGAGAAACGCGTGCGTTGCGGTATTGCAATCCGTGACGACATGGATCTGTACAAGGACCCGACCTACATCGGGCGAGCCCTCTGGTTCCAGAACCAGTGGGTCGACGTCAGGAGGTGGGTTCTTCTGCATGCCGAAAAACAAGCAGCATGCTGGTTCGTGGTGCTGGCCATTCCGGAGGAGCAGGTACCGATCCTGATGGTGCATGATCGCCGACTCTCAATTGGTCTAGGGTCGGTATACATCAAGTATCAGGGCGCAAACGGTAGGTATACCGACATCCCTCCAGGATGGGACCAAACCGCACCACCACTAGGTGCGCAAGACAACCCGGCTACAACCACGGCGGACCCAGCTACTAAAGCAGAACCAGCCAATGTGGACGCCGTCCTTGCATCGGGAGGGGAGTTGGATGACATCACACTGTCGCCAGCCTCTCTCCCGGGTGGGGGTGACTTCGACGACTTGCTAGCCGGGCTACGACTGGGGGTGGACGACGAGGGTTCCATCAAAGATGGCTCCCAATTCGTCCAACTGTAAAGTCGTGCAGGCGAACCTCCACCACAGCCAGACCGCGACGGCTCAACTTCGCAAGTGGCTGGAGGTTCAACATACGGCCATTGCCCTGATCTAGGAGCCGTGGGTCAGAGGAGGCCACGTACAAGGACTCTTCAATCTCGGAGGTAAGCTTCTTGTTAACACGAACCATGACAAACCGAGGGCGTGCATCTACGTCACAGGTAATGTTAAAACACAGTTCTTATACGACTTTTGTTGCAGAGATGTCTCTGCAGCAAAGATGACCATACAGCAGGGGCAAGCGGAGAAAGCGATCGTCTTTGTCTCGGCTTACATGCCTGAGGCGGAGGCACCGCCCCCTCGGGAACTGGCCCGCCTCGTGACCCACTGTGAATGCAGGGGGGATGAGGTCGTCATCGGGACTGACGCTAATGCACATCACCCCTTATGGGGCATGGATACACAAAACGAACGGGGTAAGGCTTTAGTAGAATTTTTGTTCACAACTAACCTATCCCTTCTGAATACAGGCTCCGAACCAACTTTCGTAACCAAACGCAGTCGAACAATCATTGACCTAACACTGGCAACGGAGGGTGCAGCGGAACTCATCAATGGGTGGCAGGTATCTGACGAGGCTTCTTGCTCTGACCATAGGTGGATCCGTTTCGACATCCAGGTCTGTGTTACTCCTAAACTTCCACGACGTAACCCGCGAAATACGGATAGAGTGGCATACACACGCAGCCTTGATACAAGGCTTGTACACACAAGCGACCTGGTGACACTGGTTGACGCGAATCAAATAGACGCGTATGTAGGCCAGCTCACCGAATCACTGATCAGCAGCTACCACTCTGCATGCCCAGAAACCATACCGCGCGACACACCGAGTAAACAGCCCTGGTGGGGCGCAGATCTGGAGCGCAAACGCAAGAAGGTAAGAAAGGCATTTAATAGAGCCATGAATACATGTAGGGAGGATGACTGGGAGGTTTACTATGCCGCCAAATCCGCCTACAAAAAAAGCATCAGATTCAGAAGAACCACTGGGTGGCGAAAATTCTGTGGTGACATTGAATCATGCCAACGAGCAAACAGGGTAAGGAAGATACTGGCACAGCAGACCACTTCTGGGCCAGATTCACTTCGTAAACCGGACAACACACTGTCCACATCACCGGAAGAAACGAGGTGCATCCTAATCGAAACACACTTCCCAGGTAGCGTCCTCGCACAGGTAACCGAATGGACGGACGTAACCCAAACGCCATCGGACGAAGATTGGCAATACGCTCGCAAGATGATCACGCTGGAGAAACTCCAGTGGGCCATCCGAAGCTTCCAACCTTTTAAGGCGCCAGGTCCCGACGGAGTCTTCCCGGCCTTACTTCAATGGGGGGGCAACTCTGTTGTGACGAGACTGGTGCCCCTAATGAGAGCGTGCCTGGCATTTAGATACGTTCCAAAGGTATGGAGGGAAGTGAAAGTCATATTCATCCCAAAGCCAGGTAAGAGTGACTACACGAACGCAAGATCATACCGCCCAATCAGCTTGACCTCCTTTTTGTTGAAAACAATGGAGAGAGTGTGTGAAAGGGAGCTACGAGACGGCGCTCTAAAAACAGTACCACTGCATGGCAACCAACACGCGTACAGCGCTGGTAAGTCGACCGAATCCGCTCTTCACCAGGTAGTCACCGTGATTGAAGAATCGATTAACCAAAAGGGTTCCTGCCTGGGTACGTTCATAGACATCGAAGGAGCCTTCGACAAAACAAACTTCTCCAGCATAAGCGCCGCACTCTCCAGACATGGGGTACAGCAGGTACTTATTGATTGGATTACAAATATGCTAAGCAAACGTGTGGTTCGCCTTGAGGAAGACCAGCAGGTAGCCTTAATAGCCAGAGGCTGTCCACAGGACGGGGTGCTATCACCTCTCCTCTGGAATTTAGTGATCAATGACCTCATCACACAACTCAACGCTCACCGTTATTACACAATAGGCTATGCAGACGACCTCGCAATCCTCGTGCCTGGGAAGGTAACAGGAACTATCTGTAACCTCACCCAGCAAGCGCTACGCATCGTGGAGCGATGGTGCAGGGAGTATGATTTGTCGGTAAACCCCACTAAAACCGAATTAATCTTATTCACCCATAAACGAACTCTTATAGGCCTTCATCGCCTACCTAAGCTGTTCAATACAGAACTCCAGTTGTCTAGTGAGGTTAAATACCTGGGGGTCATTCTGGACTCTAAACTAAACTGGAGCAACCATCTAGACTACAAATTAAACAGGGCATGCATCACCTTCTGGCAATGCAAGAAAATGATAGGTAAGAAGTGGGGCTTATCCCCAAAAAACACAATGTGGCTGTACAATGCTGTAATTCGGCCGATGATTACCTACGGGGCCGTGGTGTGGTGGCCCCGCACCAAGCTTATCACATCCGTAAACAAACTGAAACGCATGCAAAGGCTGGCCTGCGTGGCGATAATGGGCTGCATGAGAACTACCCCGACAGCAGCTCTGGAGGCTATGCTGGGGCTCCCGCCGCTCCATCTGTTCATACAACAGGAAGCGACGATGGCAGCAGTGCGTCTTAAAACACTGGACCTCTGGGGTAAGAAAGAAACACAGCACACTGCTCTGCTTGAGGAACTCAACAACGAGCTCCCCATAACGAAGGCAGTTAATGACAGGGTGCCCAAACAAATCGTCTTTGACAAAAAATACAGAATCCAACTGTACGAGGACCACCGCTGTGAGGGGCTGTGTCCCTCTGAGGTGCGTGTCTTCACTGATGGTTCCAAAACAGGTACTGGTACGGGTGCAGGAGTCTTTTCGGAGGATCTCAACATTCGTATAGCCAGACCTTTGGGGGTCTACAACACAGTGTTCCAGGCCGAATGCCTGGGCATCTCACTGGCAGCTTCGGCCATCATAAACAGGGAAGTTAAGGACTACTCAATACGTATACTTTCGGACAGCATGGCGGTCTTGCAAGCACTGAACAGCCACATAGTTAACTCCGGGCTGATCTTGGAGTGTCACAATCTCCTTAACCAGGTTGGTAGACACAACAATATAACCATTCAATGGATCAAAGGACACAGCGACTCCCGAGGCAACGATGCAGCGGACGAACTCGCTAGAAGGGCGTCGAGTATGGCGATTATGGGACCCGAACCCATTGCACCACTCCCCTTCGGTTATCTGCGTCACCTGGTAAGGAAACGCACCAGAGACCTACACCACAAACTATGGGAGGACCATGGTGAGTGCAGGCAGGCCAAAGAGGCTCTCCCGACCCTTGATGGCCGCTTGTCGAAACAGGTCCTTAGGCTATCGAAACCGCAAATGCGGCTGGTGACAGCCGCCCTTACCGGTCATGGATCATTTAATAAACACCTCTATCTAATAGGAGTCACAAATAGCCCACTCTGCAGAGCCTGCATGGAGGAAGACGAAACAGCAGCACACCTGCTACTAAGCTGCCCTGTAGTCGCGGATTACAGGACTAAATACTTCGGCAACCCAGGTACCCTCCGAGAAATGGTAAGCAAAACAAGGGCGTTGCTCGCCTTCCTGGAGGAACTGGCATGGATTGAGTGAAGAGAAATCTTACCCCTTACGCAAAATACGCGCATGGTCGTGGAGTTGCGGACACCTGCCCGACATACATACATACATACATACATACATACATACATACATACATACATACATAACATGGAAATTAGATCCGAGTAGTTGTGTTGAAAAAAATATTATTTACATTGTTTTCAAAGAAAGCCTGCACAGCGTGGGCCGCCGCTTCAGAATAGGTAAATAGTGATCCGTCGCACCTGCACGTGTGCCGGCGACGCGACGACAGACATGCGACGGCTCGTGCTGCCTCAATTGTCTGTACCTCTTTAGTTTTATTGTATGTAAGTACCTCAGAGCCAAAATATTGTCAAAACAAGCGCCAATTCCGCCAACAAACTGCTATGCAGTTTGGTGAGTTTTTAAATTAAGTTACATGTTTGGTCTCAAATAAACGTTTTATTCTTTATTCTTATTCTTCTAGTAGTTATTAAGTACCTACATAAATACGGTAGGTAGCGTACCTAGGTAAATTTTATTTAATTAATGTAGATAATTTCCATCAAAAGTAGAACATAATACACAAAATATTATTTACATATCTAAATTTTATTGTTACGTAGGCACACTATTCATATCCGGTAACGCATCTGTTTTATTAATCTTCCAAAAAATCATTATTTTTATCAAAGAATGCCGTCCCTTATGGGTGTTTAGCGTGTGCTTATAAAAATAGGAGTATTTATTTCAATTTTAGTAATTCCCAATTGAGCTTCGCTTCGAGTTTAATGTAATAACTGTTTTTTACTCTTTCTTTTAATTTAATCCTTGTTGGTCTCGGAGGATTGAGTTTACAATTTGATATGAGTGACGAATATTCAAATACATTTAAGTTAATGACATTGATTTGTTTTTTATATGTTTTAACCATGTTTAAGCACACGTGAGCTTATTAAATGTAAACGTCTATTAAGAAACCGACGGACTCCCGAGGGACACGGTAGGTAGCTCAGTTGGTTAGTGCATGGGCACGGATCTCCGAGGTCGTGGGTTCAGACCTCATCTGTGTCAGTTGATATTTCGAATTTCTACTTTAAATTTACTATGCCTATGTCAAGTCAACTCTGTTACGTTGTTCTAAGATCTAAACTAACGTTTAATAAATAACAATAGGATAATAGTCAATTTCAAGACTCTTGCAAGACTCTTGCGCAAGACCAAGACCAAGACTGGGAGCGCAATACCAAGACGAAGACCGAGACCAGGTGTATTGATGCAAGACCAAGACCAAGACTGGCTAAGTCTCGTCTTGGTCTTGCATTTGGGTAAAACTAGGCCATACATTCTATATCTTGTTGTTTTGGCTATATTTAATAACCCACTAACCTCTTTCTTATCAAAAACAGTTCACACACACACACACTGAAAAATTGCCCTATCACATACGATTAATCCTTTCAACAATAAAACTGAATAATTCATACACTCCTCCATATAATGTTGCCAGCTCAACGGAATCGGCCGAGAGTCACGCTTGCATTGATTGAAAACAAATAATTGGTAACGATTGAAAGTTCTTAATCTGTCAGACGTTGCAATCCACACGTAACGAGGAAGACCAATCAACCTTGCGAGAACTATCGTATATTGGAGATTAGCAAACACACTAATTGAGTTTCTGCTTCAACGAACAATGTGTCTTTTAAGATGTAATAGTGATCAAGGGTGCTGATTGGATACGTAGTGACGTTTCAAAAGCGGCAATAGCCCAGTAGCTAAGACGTCGGCCTTGTGATCGTGAGTTCGCGGGTTCGAACCCTACCCAAAACACTAATTGCCGTGAACCCACTCCAGATGCTAGCATATTTAGCTTAGTTGGAGGGCTTAACACGATTGCTAGTAATAAGAATTCTACACACATGAATAGTTCTTTAAAAAAAAATAGACCAATTAATTTTTCATGAACGGCGTGAGCACGCTGGGATAAAGCGAGTCTCGCCAGCTGCATGCACGAAGACTGCAGGGTGAAAGTCTCCACACAATCGGTGCCGAAGGACGGACGGTGCTACCGAGGCCTACACCAGGAAATGGTGAAGAAATGACCCGGACGAATAACACATGGATTGGTTTGAAGCGCGCAAGAAAAGGGTTTACGGAAGGAATTGGGAGAGGATTTTTCTCAGCCCTGGGACAGTGTAGTCCAGAAAAAAAAAACAATGAAGCATACAACTTTGAACAAAATGTCATGATTAGTAAAGTTGTAAAACACATCTACCTAACATAAACTAAACTATCTTAAATACTATGAAAAACAAATAATACACCACATTTAGAACCTGGAATTTGTTTCTTTTCAGTTATCATATTTAACCTTTTTGCTTACTTTGTTAAAAAATATTTTGTGCTTCGGTTCATATTTTGAGTGATCAGTCCAAACAAGTTCAACTGAATATTAGTGTTTGATATCTACGGGGCCATTTAAACTATAGCAGATAAAATACCTCTTAGCTTTTAACTATCATAATCTGTTTATAAACCTATCTGCATAAAAACCTGAGTATCGCTTACGATGCCCAGTTTCTTATGCCAGTCCTGACTAAAATAACTGGCGTTATAAAAGTTTCATGTTGACGTAAACAATACCTTTCTTAATTGAATAAGACTGTGGTTATCTACATCTAATCAGATAAAAAATCCTTTAATAAGCCCCAAATTTAACGATCAAAGGAAATATTGGAATATTCACTTTTGCAAAGCAAAAGCACTCTACTGCATTTTCTCTAGTTTACCAACAAAGTTAAAACTCTACCACTTATCTTACTTTTTATCTTAAACGTAAAAGTCGAACCACCCAAGTTTCGCGTCGCAGATTTCTCCTGGGAACAAGTTCTTAATGTCTGGGACCAAACTAATTTCGAAACCTTATTATATTTTAAGTTAATTAAGGTCACCGCTAACTTATAATCTTGGTCCTATGAAATATTGTTTATGTCTCACAAACAAAACAATGTTCTTTTAAAAAGATTTGAACAAAAAATTGTCAAAAAGGTAGGACTACTTACGCGATGAAAAGCGTGATTTGAATTTAGAATTGAAGAATTTTATTTTATACTTCAAAAGAATATTATTTATTGTAATATTAGTGTAGATAAGCAAGATAACCTAATTTGATAGCTCCAAAGATATTATATACATATACAACGCGTAATTTAAAGGGTATATACATACCAAGTGCACGGCTTCTGGATGATAATAAACAATATGGTAAGGGTTGTCTAATCCTATGTGTACATGTATGGAGCATATTAGAAATTTCAATACATTGATACCAGAGACCGAATTTTTCAAATTAAGAAGAACGAAGAGAATTATCGTTTTATTAGCAAGTGACGTGGAAAGTGATGACCCTCATAGTGCTGTGACACGTTTATTATTACTGGTATTCAAGAAACATATGAAATCAATAATTTGGGGGGTCAATTCTGTGAGTCACTTATTTTGAGTTGAAACTTTGCATAGAGACTCCATACTGGGTGTTGTCTTCAGTCCTTTTGGATAGATATGGGGTTTCCATTACACGTTGTATATACATTTTCAAACATAATAATGTTGGCTTCCAGTCCAACTGAAGTGCAGCTCAGTACCAATATTTCACACGGAACACCTGCTTATCTGATTCACAACCCAGGAACTTGGTAACACAAACCTCTTTGGCAAGAATATTGTCAGATATTCCGCTATAGATGAACTCAAATACGTGAAATTACTTCTCCCCGGAAGAGAGGAAGAGAATGTCAGACTTCTACTGACTAAAATTTCACCCTGTTCCTTTAGTTGCACTTGCGATTCGGGGCCGTGGTATCTAGCACGCTCCTGCACCTTGGCAATTCTTGCACTCCCGGTGGGATCAGTGGCTTAACAAACTTCCTGAGGCATAGAAGAATCTCGATGTTTTAAGCTAGTTACCCACCTTTTCATGGATCGATTTCAGTACAGTTAAGTGGGTTAATTTGGCAAATTAAGACAAGTCTCATCTTATCGCTGCAAGAAAACCGTAAATATATTAATTATTAGTAATATTATATTATAGTAGACACAGTTTCCACAGTGGTTGATCTGCTGCGTGGTGCGCCCCACGTTCGATTACCACACACCACAAATGTTTGTACGGACTACAGATAATTGTTCCGGGTCTGAATGTTGATGTGGTCTGGTCTAGTGTATTTAAATATTTGTAATCGCACCTACGATACAGGAAACATAGCTAGTGTGGGGCAAAGTTAAAAAGAAATCCTTATACAAATGAAATCCGAGCTTCTCTTACAATGAGCAAAACTATCTTTCGAACTAAAGCAAACCTAATTGATGGTCCCGTCTTCTTCTTCTTAGCGTATCGATGGCAAAATGCTAAATTAAGTGTGCCCAGAACTGGGCAACAAATTTTGCTCTGTCGGAAGCTGGTGGACCCGTTTGTTTTTATTATTATTTAGTCACGTGCTCTCACCCATTAAGGATCTACTTTCAAATTGTTATTCCAGTTACTATGCAGTTTTTATCTACCCTAGTAAGCTGTCGGCAGATTGCAGTTCATCTCAAAACGAAATAGCATGTGGTGAAGACATTTTTTTTTCTCTTGACCTCGCTCTCGCCTGATGATAAGCGATAGATGAGGTCTACGGTGGAACGAGCGAGCCCAGAAGATGCCTGTTTACTCTTGCTTTAAAGGTTGAAAGGTCATAAGTGGCAGGGAACACATAACCCGGCAGAGAATTCTACAGCTTGGAAGTACACAATAAATGTGGAAGAGAAGCGCTTGGTACGTGGTTGTTGGCATTAGCAATAATGTCTTCACCACATGCTATTTTGTTCAGCTTTTGAAGGTAGGATAAGATGTTTGCCCCATGTTTGCGGGGTCTATGGACTGCCAATATCTACTGTTTAAAAATATTGGTTGTATGTGTGTGTAATAATATTATGTTTAGTTGAATCCACGATATAATATTGTAATCCACGCTGCAATATTGAAATATTATGAAATATGTGGAAATAAATAATTATTAAATAAAATACACCAGAAATTTTTAATTTAAAATACTGATTGGAAAATAATGTATGGTACGTTTAGATATTTTACTTTATTTCTATTTAATTTCTGCCCGCGACTTCATTCGCATGAGACAATTTTCCCGCATTAATCCTGATCCCCTGAAAACTAAGGGATCAAATGTAGCCAATGTATTATTCCAGGATGTCAACTATCTACTTACCAAATCTACTTACCAAATTTGAGTCAGCTCCGTTTTGTAGTTTTTGCATGCAAAATAACAAATATCCGTACATCCATAGGTACATCTATACATCCATACTCGCAAACTTTTGCATTTATAATATTAGTAAGAAGTAAAATGATAGCCTTTCAATTTGTACTAGGATTTAGGGTTTGCAATAATTACTTATTGTACATGTAACTGTTGTAACTGTGGAACGAACTGGATACGTTCTGTTGGAGCTGGAAGGGGACGCGCAGGAATTTGAAGGAGTGGAGATAGGCCTGGAATGGGACAAAGAGATATTTTGGTTTGTGACTTAGAGTGGACGTGTTGGTCATTTCCCTAGGATATAAATCAGCTTATGTAATTTACAGCCCTTCAATGGTCTGCATAGCCAATAGCACATCGACACGATGCTTATTTTAAGACGGTAAAGACTGACAAATATACAAATACACTTTCGCATTTTTTATCATTTATGTATAGATAATAATTTGTGTTATTTTGAACTACCCTCGCTGTTATTATTCCTGTTATATATGTCGTGAAAAGTTGAAAAATAACAAATGATTAATTGGCAAAACATAAACTTTTATCATTAAAAACGCCTACATTACAAAATATCAAATAATGATTTCGGTTCCTAGGACATGTTTATAATATTGTGAGGTAGTAACTTTCTTCGTCTAATAGGACAGACATGATATTATTGAAGGGTTGTAACGTTACCAGAAGATATTATTTAATAACCGGAAAATGTAACTATGTAATCTTGTAGATTTATCCAACCGAATACATACATGGGATAGAATGCCAAGTTCTTTATAATGGCTTTTTTCGGTGAGAAAATCATCAGATGACTACTCCACTCTGGGTGGAGTGGAAGGGAGTGTCAGACTTTTACTGACTAAAAACCCACCCTTTTCGAAGGAACAGAGTGGGTGCAACACACCACAAGTACAACTGAAGAGTTGCACTGAAACACAGGTTTTTAAACCTAGTACAGGCAAATATGTTATATTCCTTAATTTAATTAATTCTTAAGACTTATATTGTAACTTTATTTTGCACTATTTCATAAATAAACAATTTATTATTATTTATTATTATTTATTATACTTGTGGTTCGGGGCCGCGGTATCTTGTTAGAACATTTCTGCAACTCTTTATAAAGTATGCAAAAGTGGTATCGATGAAAAAGAGAGAGAACGTCAGTATATACTCATACCAGCAGATTTGCTGGGTTTGGACGATCTGCACTAGGTGAATGGTTCTACTTGAGACTGGTGATTGCCTGTCGGGTTTCTATAGATTGTACTTCGGTGAGTGTGCGCAGGAGCTTCATGACCTGATTCCTCCATCTCCCTTTCACTACCGGTCTACCAGACTCACGGCTGGGTACCATCTACACTTGGTTGATATACCGTCTTGTCATACCAAGTGCTTCGCCTCCACATTTATTGTGCGCACAGCCAAGTTGTGGAATTCTCCGCCGGCTTCTGTGTTCCCTGCCACTTATGACCTTTCAGCCTTTAAAACAAGAGTAAATAGGCATCTTCTAGGCTCGCTCGTCCCATCGTAGAATTAATCTCGCTTACCATTAGGCGAGATTGAGGTCAAGACAGGGCTCATCAGTAATAAAAAAAACCTGGCTGCGACAGTGCCGTGTAACTTCATCATCGTAATATTAGTTTTAGTAGAAATCTTTACTGTTACCTTTTAATAAATAAGCTTCAGTTAATTAATTATCTGCCAGATACAAAGTGTTTTATCTACTGAAGTAATAGCTTCTGCTGTAGTAAGTATGATTTTCAAAAGAAAAAGGAATTAATTCGCTTTTAAAGTAAATTCCGCTCATCAAAGTTATTAACTTAATAACTTCATTATTACCCAAAAATTCAAATGAAATGAAGGAATCTAATAAACAGTAATAATATGTAGCTGAGTTAATACAATTTGGGGAGTATTTGCGTCAAGGGTATTTAAAGTAAACACTTCTAAAAAACTATGTAAATAGCCAAGTGCGTCACCAGTCACGCACAGTGTAGGGTTTCGTAGATTTTTATGCGGAGTAATTTCAGAAAATTAAATAATGATCATTCAAAGCCATAAATACCATAGTAATGATACTGCACGACCTTTACCATAATAAACTAAATTGTAATGGCCATAGTAGACTACCTCGATGGACTCCTCGCGTGGTCGCAAGCGCAACTGCTGATCAGTCGAGCAAAAAATGTTATTGGTTAAGGATTTTTTCAGTAGTAGTAGCTATACCCTATCCAGATTACGAAAAAATAAAATGTAAACAAACAAACTAATGGTTCTCAAACTTTGTTTTCATTAACCGACTGTACATTAAAAAGGTATGCTGTGGTAATGAGTTAATTACTCGAAAATACTTGTGTTTTATCTATGTTGGCACTGTTATTATTTTCAAAATATTACATGGACAACGAAGAAAATATGGAAAAAAACAAGCATTTCATTTAAAATATATTTATTCAGAATCTAAATCTGTATCAGAGCTTTCACTATCACCCACATGAATTATGAAATGATCAACCACATCATCAATTATCCCAACAATTTTCAACATTTTCTGTTCCTCTTTTATGACATGGTCAATGCACTTTTTCCAATTTTCAGCTGTTATGCTTTTGATTGCATCAGCTAACAATATTTTTACTTCATTTAATTTAAATGACTTATTATGTCTAGCAACATAGCCTTTGACCTGGGCCCATATCAGCTCAATTGGATTTAGTTCACAGTGGTAAGGTGGAAGCCTAACCACTGTGATACCGTTTTCTTGAGCCATATCATCAATAATGTAACTTTGGTATTTGTCTTTTTCTTTTTTAATTTTTTCTATTAATTGTGCTTTAACTTCTGAATGGTCAAAGGGTATATTTTTCTCAAGTAGCCATTTTTGTAATTCATCTTTTTTGTTAGCCATGGTAGGTACTTTTTCCTTCCTACGGGAATGGTAAGGTGCATTGTCTATGACAACAACAGAGTTTGGTTCTAAAATAGGGAGTATTTTGGTAAACCATTTTTCATAATTGTATGAATCCATTTCTGAATGATAATCTCCTTCGGTCTTCTTAGCTTCAAATATTAAGTCACCTCCTTCCAAAAAGCCTGTATCTGATCCTGTAAACAAAATATAATAAAGTACAAATCCAATTCAGAAAGTTTTTATTTTTCAGTAGTTGAACTGGCAAAAACAGCAAAACACAGAAACAGGAATTCTTACACATAATCATAATTTGTACAAAACATAGAATGGTGATTGTATTAAATGTGTTGACATAGAGGTCTGTTCATTTACAAAAGAAAGAAAAGAAAAGTAGTGTGTTCGGATCAAAGTATGTGACAATCTGTAGTTACTATAAATATGGGAATCAGATGTTATGTACATAATTATGCGAGTATTATTAATGGAGAACTTACCAATATGCAATATTATCAAGCGTTTGCCTTTACCGCTTGGATTTTTTAATCCCATTGATAGGCCTTCACGGTGAGCTTCTTTTACAGATATTATTGTTTGGTCTTGCCATACTTTGCTCATAGTGTGTCCTGTAACAAGGTCAGAATAGATATATATCAAAAAATTACACTATGCTTGTTGGATCTCCAAGAATTGGATGGTTAGAAAGTGAATAATAAAAATTGTAAATATTGTTGGTTACTAAAATTATAGCTAACCTTCATTAAGCCAAGTTTCGTCCGTATAATATATCTTTCTCCCTTCAGCCCTCATTCGAACAATCTCATGCAAATATTTAATTCTCCAGCGGACAATATCATCCCGCTCCAATAATGCACTGTTTCTGCTGCGTTTCACATATTTCATTTGTAGTTTTTGGAAAACTTTATAGAAAGTGGTCCTCTTGAAGTCGGGCAATGTGTCATCCGTATTCACAGCTTCCAGAACTTTGTCAATGGTGGGTAATTCTTTGTTAAAAAAAAAAGTGTGGATTTTGCGACGTATAGCTCCCAATTGCAAATCGTCCAAATTGTCAATGATTGATCGCCTTTTCGATCGTGGCGTAGGGGATTCCACACGGCCTTTTTCTTTCCTCTCACGAAGAATTTTGAAAACAGAGCTTCGAGATATCCCCATGATCTCTGCAGTTTTATTAGCTATGTCGTACTTGTAGGGATAAGAATCCTTAGGCCACGTCTCTTCTACATGCTTGTAGACATTAATAAGAGTCTCCTTGTCCACTGAGCGCATCACTGTCCTCTTGGACCGCTTTTTCTTCGGCGAAGAAAAAGTGCAGATATTGCTCGGCCCAGGTTCACTCATTTAAAAAAATATAACAACAAAACAAGTAACAAACAAGACAAACTTAATAATAACAATAACTTAACGAAAACACAACGAAATATCGATTTATAACACGGAGAATGCACGCTAGCGTCAATAAATTCAGCAAGAGTTAAAAATCATGGAGGGTATAATCCAACCGAATTAAGAAATACTCGCTCCTATGTAAAATAGTCTTTAATATAGTACTCTTTAAATTATCAGTATATAAAATCGTTTCGAGTTTGGAAACATTGTCTTTTTAGTTTCTTTATCATGCTCGCTTACATTATTTTTTATTAAACGTTTTATTTTGTATTTATGTAAATTTTATATGTTAATATTGTTATCAATTTCAATTGTGAAATTAAAAGCTTTTTATGTTATTCATAACTGTTAAGAATATAGGTGGGTATTTGTAATAAATAATTAAATTTTGCTATGATAATATTATTATAAAGTTTATCATTGCAAAAATGACATCCAAAGAATTCTTTTTACGATTTGTTTACATTTTATTTTTTCGTAAGTTGAATAGAGTATAGTTATACCCCCGTGCCTCGCAAAGCACGTTGAGCCGTTGGTCCTGGCTTTTTTTTTCTTCTCTGGGTGGTAAAATCATCGAACGGAATCGAGCGGAAGGGAGTGTCAGAATTCTACTGACTAAAAACCCACCCTGTTCTTTCAGGTACCCTTAAGTTCCGGGGCCGCGGTATCTCACTAAAACAACAAACACAAAAACAGTCGTAACGGGTAGTCAGATGCCAGTAAATTTGACACTGGTCTAGCCAATAGGTATCGTTTTACTCAGCTACGAGGGCAACACTGAAAAATTTTAGACTTGACCACTTGTAAACAATATATTACAAAAATAAATTCAAATTTTGAAAATGGAACACTTTGCCAATATTATTTGTTTATGATTTGGCGGCAAATTGAAAATTGTCTGTAACGTTAGCATGAAATTAATGCGAGAAAATTTTCGTACATCGATTTTTATGACTTTCGATGTCTTCTAAGTCAACAAGACAGTTATGATAAACTTCGATTGGCCTTCCACGATGAAGCCTCATCCCGTGTCACTGTTTACAACTGGTTTAATGAGTTTAAACGTAGTCGCACTAATCTCATCGATGATCTGCGTGAGGGACGGCCTTCTACGGCGACGACTGAAGATAACATCAGTTTTGTGCAGCGTATGATATCGACTGACAAAAGAGTGACTTATCAGCAGCTTTGGACAAGCTTAAGCATCGGTATGAGTCAAGTGCACGAAATCCTCCATGAAGATTTAGCGGTCAGGAAGCTTTGTGCTTGGTGGATACTTCATAATTTGACAGAGGCCCAAAAACTCCATCGTGTTGATTGGTGTCGTGAAATGGTTCAAAGATTTAACGGAGATGACTCAAATGCGGTGTTCGACATACATACGGGTGATGAAAGCTGGATTTATTGTTGTGATCCTGAAACTAAGAGGCAGTCTGCTGTCTGGATGTTTCCTTCCGAAGAGTTGCCAACTTTTTTTGATTGTTCGGTACTTCGACGCATACAGACGTGCTCAACAAAATTTCCATAAAATAACAATTAAATAATAGTGACCTAGTTTAGTGTTTTAGCGTACTATACACATTCTAGTTGCAGTGATGAGTTTATTATTAAGTTATATATGTGTATAAACATTAATGATATTTTTTGCAAAAATGGATGGTAGTCCCTTTAACAGGAGTGGTATAACACGCCGCACTCCTCCACCTATGTCGCCTCAGAAGCCCAAGGATGATAAAGACGAAAAGATGGAAGTGGTCACAACTCCAGAAATGCAGAACTGGTTGGGATCTATTGAGCAGTGCTTAAATGAGGTCTGTACGATTGCATCCGACGGAAAGCTAAATTCGGACCAAAAAATAAAAATAAATAATTTGTGCCGTAAAATTGCAAGTAGTACCTCTCACATGGCTGTCCTATACCAGTCTTTAAAACAAAAAGCACTACAAACGCACTTCTCCCTTCAAGCGTTAGCCGAAAAACAGGAGTTGGCAAATAGCCTAAATGACCTTAAGAAAGCAGTACAACAGGCCAACACAGGATCAAATACGCCTAGCACATCTTTTGCGGATATGGTCAAAAAGGGAACCAACAGCTTTGTTCGTCCTAGCACTTTTAGTTCTGTTGCGATTTATCCCAGCGATAGTTCAAAGACGAGTGACGAAACTAAAAATATAGTCCAAAAAATAATATGCCCTGAGGATATGAAACTGAAAGTTCGAGGAGTTCGCAAGACAAGAAACGGAGGTGTGATCATCAGCACTGAGTCCAGATCTGATATTGAAAAAGTGAAACAAACCGTCCAACTTGCTTCAAAAGGCCTTACTGTTAATGAGCCAAATAAGCGCAAGCCTCGTATCATAGTTTTAGGAGTTCCGGCATCTATGGATGAGAGTGAGGTCTATAAATGCATATACGAGCAAAATTTAGTAGAGAAAATACCATCATTGACACGAGACGTATTTATGACCTCAATAAAACTGAGTCACAAATCGGAAAAGAAAAGTGAGGCCAATTGCAACTACGTCATCGAGGTCCCTGCGAACATACGTAGAGCCCTCATCACACAGGACAGAGTATTCATAAACTGGACATCCTGCCCAGTAAGAGACTTTACATTAGTCACAAGATGTTTTAAGTGTCAGCAGTATGGGCATGCAGCTAAAACCTGTAAAGCAATGGCTTCTACGTGTGGGCATTGCGGAGAAGACGGTCACTCAATCCAGGACTGTACAAAGAAGACAGACTCTCCTAAATGTGCAACATGCCTGCGATTTAAGAAGCCTCATGAACACAAGACTGGAAATGCCGATTGCCCAGCTAAAAAAGCAGCTGAATATAGGTATATTAACTCGGTTGACTATGACGGCGCCTAAGAGCGCCACATACTTATTTGTAATTAAGAGCTTAAATTATAATATTTAGTATAATGGATGTTAATTTGATTACAGAATTAGATAATATATTTCTATCGGAAGCAAAATCTTGTGAGGTCGAGGAGTGTAGAAAGTATCTTACCAGCTATCAAAATTCACTAACTGTACTAACACAAAATATTCGCAGTATTAATGCTTTAATGTTTTCCTGAGTAGGCTATACTTTGCATGCGATATAATAGTGCTTACTGAGTGCTGGATATCAAATCGACAAAGTAACATACCGGAATTACCGGGGTACAATTTATATTACAGTACAATAAACCATAATCAAAATGATGGAATCATTGTCTATGCTAAGTCATCGCTAAAAGTCACAATCGAACAACCAACCCTACAGGATTGTAATTGCTTAGTTATCAAAATTGGCTCTAATACAGCAATTATTGCTATGTATAGATCCCCAGCCCATAAAAACTTACACTTATTTCATAATTCCCTTAACAGTACTCTTCAGGCGACATGCTCTTTTCAAAACATAATACTAACAGGTGATATAAATGTAAATATAGGATCTGAATTTTATGATGCAGGCACCCAAGACTATCTTAATATCTGTGCATACCATGGGCTTCTCCCCGCTCACAGATTGCCGACTCACAAGAGTGGTTCTTGCCTTGATCACATGTTAATAAAATCAAATCATCAATATATAACGCTTATCACTAACTCAACGATCACTGACCATCATGCTGTCCTACTTACCGTAAATTTAACGCTGCCTAAGCTAAATCGCCGTCCGACTAAGTCTAAACTAAACATAAACAGACTCGAATATGATTTATGTAAGATTGACTTCAGTGACGTCTATAATACTGCTGACCCAAATGTGTCATTATCGTATTTTATAAAATCTGTCCAGCAAGCCATATTACATAATACAATAGAAATACCAATAAATAAGAAGTTGTATAACATTAAACCATGGATCACTCCCGGGCTTATTCGATGCATAAGGCACAGAGACAGACTACATCAAAAGTCTAAGAAATACCCTAAAAACTTAATTCTTCAAATATCATACAAGAGATACAGAAACTTCTGTAACAATTTATTGAAGAAAATTAAAATTGATTACGATAAAACCAAATTGCATAGCGCAGGTAAAAACACTAAGCAAATCTGGAAACACATTAAAGACGTCACTCATATCTCAAAACAGCACGAATCACATTCGAGTTCACTATTAACGAATTCTTCACCGCTTTCGTCTGCCAATTATGTAAATAACTATTTTGTTAACGTGGGTAAAAACTTGGCTGAAATGAAAACTAACCTAACTGGCTATCAGACAACTCCACCTTCGCACAGTTCGAGCACTAGAGCTTCATCTTTCGTTATGCTGGACACAGATGAACATGAAATAGCGCGAATTATCACAGGGTTAAAGGACGACTGTGCTGTTGGTTGGGATAGTATAAGCAATAAGATCCTGAAAAGATTCATGCATATTTTTGTTCCTCCTTTAACATATATATTTCAAATATGCCTCTCTGAAGGTATCTTTCCTAAATTCCTTAAAAAGGCTGTAGTTATCCCTATCTATAAATCCGGTAGCAAAGATCTAGTTGCTAATTACAGACCAATATCATTACTTCCGTCGGTATCTAAAATACTTGAAAAGATTATAAATAGCCGACTAGTTAACTTTCTGGAGAAGACACATTATCTTTCACCCTTCCAATTCGGGTTCAGAGCCAAATTATCAACAGCTGACGCGGTGCATAGCCTGACTAGTTATTTGACACAGGAATTAGGAAGAGGTAACCACACCTTAGGGATCTTTCTTGATCTAGCCAAGGCATTTGACACTGTTTGTACGACTTCACTCTTACACAAATTAGAAGCTCTTGGTGTAAGAGGAACGCAGCTAAAACTTTTTGCGGACTACTTAGATGATCGGCATCAATGTGTTAAGATAGATAATATTACGAGCAATTATCAAAAGAACACTGGATTTGGTTTGCCTCAAGGAAGTATTTTGTCCCCCACATTGTTCTTAATATATATTAATGACCTGTGCAACATTAATTTAGATCAAGGCAAAATAATATCATACGCCGACGATACCGCACTTGTATTTACCGCCACAACTACTGACGAACTATATGAGAAAGCGCAGTCAGGATTTAATATAGTAAACAACTGGTTGAGACATAATTTACTCACATTAAATGCTGACAAAACAAAATACATTCATTTTGTCATGCGCAGGCCTCAATACGCTACTTCTAACCCTCAGCTATACGCCCACGAATGCATGACACCATCTCTGAACATGTGTAACTGTCCTACTATATTCCCTACTAACAACATAAAATACCTCGGGATTACAATTGATGATACACTTTCCTTCCGACACCATATTAAAAACTTAGTTAGTCGAGTCCGTAAATTAATATTTGTATTTAAGAAACTACGATCAATCGCGGACTCCAAACTAATCACGCAAGTATATCTGGCCCTATGTCAATCTATAATTCAATATTGCATTACTTCATGGGGTGGCGCTCTGAAAACAAATATACTGCCTCTTGAACGAGCACAAAGGACGATCTTAAAAGTAGCAACCTCCCGCCCCTTTCTCTTTCCTACATCCCAGTTATATAAATCCTGTAATGTACTAACAGTCCGTCAACTTTTCATCATGCACATAGTTCTAAAACAACACACAATGCTTACCTATAATTCGCACATTACTAACAAGAGGCGGAAAGATATAGTCTGCGTCTCACATCCGACCTCAAAATTTATCTTTACAAATCGATTTTTTTCGTTTTTAGGTCCACTATTGTACAATAGATTAAATAGAATCTTAAATATATATAACTTAAATTATTTTAGTTGTAAAAAAGCAACATGTAATTATTTACAAAATATGACATATGACCAGACGGAAGAGTTACTTGCAATATGCAAATAGAATGTAAAACACTAGGAACACATATTTAACTATTATTATCTAGATTTAGTTTTAGTTATTTCATGGATTATGTACCACTTAAGATAGTTTGTACTTCATCGCCTGAAGCACAGGTTTTTAACCTAGTACAGGCAAATATGTTAATTTTCCTTAATTTAATTAATTCTTAAGACTTATATTGTAACTGTATTTTGCACTATTTCTTAAATAAACAATTATATATTTCTTAAAAAAATAAACTAAAGTGAAGAGAGGACGAAGCGTGGGAAAAAAGATGGTGACCTCGATCTTCGGAAGGACAGGTTATGCAACAATTATTTTAAAGGATCGAAAAACCGTTACACTAACAATTGTTTGCCACTTGTCTTGGAAAAAGTTCGAACCGAGAAACTACCTCGCAGTAGGATCCTCCTTCACCACGACAACGTTTCGTCGCACACCGCCAAGCAAACAATCGACTGCTTGGCGACGTCAGACGTGGAATTACTGGGTCATCCGCCCTATACCTCCGACCTCGCACCTTGCGATTTTTATTTATTTCCGAAAATAAAAGAATAACTTCGAGGGAAACGTTTTATAGACGCCAAGGAAGCAGTGGCTGCGTTTTAAATGCCGTCGAAGAGACCCCTAAGGACGAGTGGGTAAAGTGCTTTTGTCAGTGGTTCCATCGGATGCAGCGATGTATTGATGTAAATGGACACTGTTTTGAAAAGACATAATAACTTGCTAGTTTGTTCAGTTTTTGATTTTCTAAGAACTTTCAGTGTCATCTCGTATTGGGTTGTGGAGGGCAGATTGGCATTCGCTCAATGTAAAACACTAACACAATAATCGAATGTTTGTTGTTCCTCTTGAATAAAATAAAATAAAATACTCAGCTACATCCGGTCAGACTGGAAGTCGACCCCAGCACAGTTGTAAAAAGTCTAACTAGATGATGTAATGATATTAAACTTGCAGTTCCTAGATTAATTCAAAGATGTAGAGTGCGCGATTACCGATTGTTTGATCACACCAAACGCAAACGCGGGTAAACGTACACCCCTGCCGCGTCTCACGCAATTGTATAATAAATACTTTTTCAATACACCTCCTTGGAAACTGGCTCTTATCACACTACGATTAGGTTGAACATGCAATGTTTTTCACACTCGTGGATTTTTTTCATTTTTCACACACGAGGGTTTGTTTTTTACATTCTAGATTTTGCCACAGATAACATTAAACAATTATTCAATTCTCTATATTCGGCAGTGATTGTTTTTTTTTTCACAGTAAAGAGGCGCATATTTTTAAGGCCTTATATTTAATGAAAATTAAAATTGTGTTTATGAACAGAATATCAGAAATAAACATTATTATTTATAAAATAATTTTGCTTTTATCAACAAATTAACATTTATTTGTGTTCTAAATTTAAAAATATATTTTATTTTAATATCAAGCTGTTTTGCTGCTTCCTACCTTTGCTTCTCCTTTAACCCGCGAAGGTAAAGCGCGGGGAAAAGTAAATTAAATTTTACTAATTGGTGTTTTTTTGCGTGAGTATGTCGAATTTAAGTTTTGATGAGAACAAATAGATGCTACGCCGCCAGATATTGTAATCGAGGCTCAAAATGCTCGCGATAGCCTGTTTCCACCTAAATCGAAGCTAAAATATATGGCAACTTTGCATAATTTTCTTCAATGGAAATCAAATACAAATGCGTCCTCATTTTCGGAGCAAGTATTTTTCTTCGAAAGTGTATTGAAAAACGTCGTTTGATAAACGTGGACATTTGTTACTGCAGTACTCGGCTCCATAACCACCTCGCCTTGCAGCTCGGGCGTAACTCGGCCTCTTACGCAATAACAAACTTTCTCCACTTGTATCAAAATGTACTATTAAGGATGTCAATATATTTTTGCTAAATAAAAAATAATTGTAGAAATAAAGCTATTATAAGGATCTGAATAGATTAGATACACGTTATCTTAAAATGACTGAGTAATTTTATAGTTTGTAGCGTTATAAAAATGTAGACGTGAATAATAACTCTAGTTTCCAATGACTCATCATAGCATACTTCGTAGCTAATATAATGGAAAATGTTGTTGTTATTAAATTGACTTTGTTTCATATATCTTACTTGTTATATTAATGGCGTTTTATTTCCCAAATAAAATAAAAATACATAATTAACGAAAACATTATTTAAATTATAAAATAAAATGCGAAAACTATGCAGGATACCGAATCATTCTGATAAAATGATCCGAATATAACAATTTTAACTTTGCGGTTATAAAATAATATCGTTATAACCATACTACGATGTAGCTCATAGTCAATTCTATCAATGATACAACTACTATTAAGCAACTTACAGTTGCTCGAGCAGTAACCTAGCTACTTGCAAAACTTCTTGTTAGTAGGTCAACGGACAGTACTGTATTTGTTTTAATATACGTGCAAGTACTTATTATTAATAATATTTTAGGTAGCAATTACATGCTATTTTTTAGAGTTCCGTAGCCGAATGGCAAAAAACGAAACCCTTGTAGTTTCGTCATGTCTGTCTGTCTGTTCGTCCGTATGTATGTCACAGCCATTTTATTCGGAACTATTACTATACATGACATATACTATACATGTGAACCTTGGTAGGTAGATGTATTCTGTGAACCGCTTTTCGATTTCAAGAAAAAAAAAATAATAATATTTATAATTAAGGGGGGCTCCCCACACATGGTAATGAAACTGAATTATTTTCTTCATGAAACCTGTGTATGTTTGTTAGACAGGTCTTAAAAATGATGTTGAGATTTCTAAAACCACTTCTTCATAAAATTAATCGTTTAAAAGATATACGCATCTAAAGTGGTAAAAAGTGTGTGTCCCCTCTAACTTCTATAATAATCTATACTTATAATAAATCTGTACAGAGGTCAATTCTGTACATGAAATATATTTCCAAAATAACTATCAGGGGGTGATTAGGGATCGATACTGATGCCAAAAATGCAATCAGTAAAATTTTTGTCTGTCTGTCTGTCTGTCTGTCTGTCTGTCTGTCTGTCTGTCTGTATAACCGTTATAGAAACAAAAACTACTCGACGGATTTTAACGAAACTTGGTACAATTATTTCTCATACTCCTGAGCTGGTTATAGTATACTTTTCATCACGCTACAATCAATAGGAGCAGAGCAGTGAAGGGAAATGTTGGGAAAACGGGAGAAGTTACTCCATCTTTTAAGCTTCCGCCGCGTGTGCTACCTTAGTGGTTAAAGCTACACAGAAATCATTTAAGACGGAAATGTTCTCCTTAAAATTATATAAAAAATATCCCACGACAGCATATGTCTATCTTTTATGGTTGACTCACAATAACACGTGTAACTCCCGATAGCTTAGCAGTTCGAAGCTTTCTGATTATAATATTTGTCTACTCTTACGTTTATAACACTCTCAGTCACCCCTAATTGAAAAAGTTAACATTATTAACTATTCCATAAAAAAGAATCATATAAATCGGTATAGAAACACCAAAGTTATACATGAAATACGCTAATAATAAGCCATCGCGCGTGGATACTGAATCATGCTATAAAGATTATTTTTGAGAATCGGTCGCCGCGCTCGACGCGTCTCGATTGGCCAAGTGCGAGCCAGACTCGCCCATGAAGGGTTCGTAAAAACCTTAAAATTTTCTAGAAACCAGCTTATTTACATTTTTACAACTACGCTAGATAACTTTGTTTTTCATAGTGTTTGTATGAATTACAAAGTTATATTTGCGGTTTTAGAAAATATGCTGTATCTCAAAACTGCTTACCCGATTTCGTTCAAACCAATTTTGGTTGAAAGTTTACATTAAGATCTACAGACATATTTTATTTTATATTTTTCACTCCATTATTATAGAAGTTAGAGGGAGGGGGGACATTTTACCACTTTGGAAGCTTATATCTTTTAAACGATTGACTTTATGAAAAAGTGGTTTTAGAAACCCTTATATCATTTTTAAAGACCTGTCTATAAGTACCACACACGCATAGGTTTCATGAAAAAAAAATATTTTCAGTTTTAGTTCCATGTATGGGGATCCCCCTTTATTTTAAATATTTTTTATTTTTTTTCTAAAAATTGAAAAGCGGTTCATAGAATACATCTACCTACTAAGTTTCACATGTATAGTCGTAGTAGTTTCGGAATAAAATGGCTGTGACATACGGACGGACGGACAGACAGACAGACAGACGGACAGACATATCGAAACTATAAGGGTTCCGTATTTTGCCATTCGGCTACGGAACCCTAAAAAGGCGGGGCGTCCGAGCGCGAGCTTCGCGGCTGAGTAGTGACCAGCCTTAGTGTGCTGAACTACGAGAGGCCCTACCTAAAAAAAAGTGCGAGCTTCATACAATTATTGCCTGTTGATCCGAATAGACGTTCAGAGCGTTCGACCTTATTGACAGACAATACTTAATTGATATTAACAAACCGTGCTTATCAGCGTGACTTTTAGTCGTTGATAATTTATTTTTAGATTCCTTTTGTTGTTATTTTATAAAATAGGTATTAGTTATTTTAGTATACCGATAGGTAAGTTTTGGCTAATTTACGTTCACTTTTTATATTAGTTTTATTTTCACCCAGTTGCAACAAAATATAATCGAGGCTCAAATTTTAACAGGTTGCGGTGAAGGAGAAACCGTCTTTATTCCCAGAATTCCCATAATACCAAACAATTTTCCATTCGAATTTAAAAGAACGCAATTCCCAGTATCGGTGTGTTATGCAATGACAATTAATAAGGTTCAAGGGCAGACTTTTCGTGTTGCTGGAGTAGATCTCGGTGTCAGTTGTTTCTCGCATGGTCAGTTGTACGTCGCTTTTTCCCGGGTTAGCAGTTCTAGAAATCTTACTGTTCACGTGCCGGACGGGTCAACTTTCAACATAGTTTATCCGGAAGCTTTGCGCTGAGGTATTTTCGTTCTATAGGTACTTAAGCCTCATGTGAACGTGATCTAAACAATCTATACTAATATTATAAAGCTGAAGAGTTTGTTTGTTTGTTTGTTTGCTTGAACGCGCTAATCTCAGGAACTACGGTTCTGATTTGAAAAATTCTTCAAGTGTTAGATAGCCCATTTATCGAGGAAGGCTATAGGTTATATATCATCACGCTAAGACCAATAGGAGCGGAGCACTAATGAAGAATGTTTCAAAATCGGGGGATTTTTTTTCCACGCGTACGAAGTCGCGGGCGGAAGCTAGTATTACCAATACATTAACTTAATAACACACAAGGAGTTACACGCTGACGGAGTCACGGGCACAGCTATTAACAATAATATTGTGCGGTTCCGCATTGCTATATTTTTCAACAGTATTATAGATTGACATATTATATTTCCCTACTAAATTACGAAAGTTAATCTGTCTGTTACATCAAAATCACTGAACCGTGAGGAAAGACATAGGCTACTTTTTTTTACGAAAAAACGACGGAAATTCGGACGAAGTCGCGGGCAACAGCTATCTATACTAATAATATAAGGCTGAACAGTTTGTTTGTTTGGTTGAACGCGATAATCTCAGGAACTACTGGTTCGAATTGAAAAAATATTATATATCATTACGCTAAGGCCAATAGGAGCGGAGCGCCAATGAAGAATGCTTCAATATCGGGGTTAAATTTAACGTTAGCCCAAAGTAACTATTCCACGCGGACGAAGTCGCGGGCAAAAGCTAGTGAATTAATAAATCTAAAAAAGATGTATGTTGTAGATCTTAATGTAAACTTTCAAAAAACATTAGTTTGAACAAGATCGTGCCAGCAGTTTTTAAGATATAGCATATTTTATAAAACCGCAAATATAACATTGTATTTCATACAAACACTATGAAAACCAAATTTATTTGACGTAGTTACCACGGAACCCTTCATGGGCGAGTCTGACTCGTACTTGGCCAATTTTTTTATTATTGATAATAGTTTGCGTTGAACCACCGTCTCACCTAATGTTAAGTGATGATGTGGTCATGGATGAAGCACGCTTGCCTAAAAGTAACCTATTCACTCTTGACTTAATGACTCCAAGGCTATAGCTATTCCCAAAACGTGCGTGTTGTGCATATGGGTGGGATGTCCACCATGTAACGATGGCGCATCGCATTAGTTCGAGGAGTTAACAAGATTGCTAGTTGGCCTTCCGCCGAGTTATAGTTATAAGTCAACTATATTCGCAAAAAATCCATACATATTTGTTAGTAAAACATCTTATGCACGTATGTTAGTTAAAAGTTTAAACCATTTCCACTGCTATGTATGCGGGACCAATGTCCTAGGAAAACCAAATATTGTTTTTCAGGGATTACTTTCAGAATGCTATTCGTATTCCACGGATCCTACGCAACAATAAGACAGATCACTGTCTCATGATTGCGCTAAAACAGTGTACAGAAATAATAAAGTCGATTAATCCATAAGATTTAATATTTATTTCAACTAGTTACCTCCAAGCGGTTCCAAGAAACAGGTCTTCACAGACTGGCAGACAGCGAAGTGACTATAAGTGTTTTATTTTTATTTTCATTCAATCAATAATTTATTTGTGAACACAGGTATATTAAAGGTTACAGTATTAATTATTTGAGGTGCGGTACCCTAAAATGTATTAAAAAAGCTATTCCTATTCATAAAATCGTACAATAAGGGCTCAAACATTTAAGCTCTCAAATGGAAATCGTTAAAAGAAAACACTTAGAAGGTTTTCAGAAATGTATTGCTTCATTCCAATTGATTGAAAAGATCTGAAAACTCTAAAAATAACCTCATTGAGTTTTATTGCTATGCTGTAAAACCCAAAGAGGTCCAAGATATTGTGTTGCTGTCCACATTTTACTTTAACATAATAAATCTTATACAAAATAAGTAGTTTACAGCCATTTAAAATGTGACGTTTCAAGGAAAAAATCTCACATTTTAATTTTCCTTGAAACTTCTCTTCTTTCTATAGAAATGAGATATCGTAGGTTCATTGAGATAAATAAAATAAAGCTGTAGCGTATTATAGTTTTAACAGTTCTGTACCATATTCCTAATTTTCTTTTGTTATACTCATTCTACCACTGGTAAACTAGTAACACATTACAAAAGGTGTCATGTCATGTTTGCGTACAAAATAATTTTGTTTTTTTTTTAATACTTTTCATCAACCAAGATACTTACTTAACCGAACAACCTCCTGCGTTTGATGGTCTAGCATTCTACACGTGATATCGGCAAAATTGTGGTGGCTCCTCCACAAACGCCACTTAACAAGAGTTGAAGTTGAAGAAATAAAATATCTAAATTAAGAACGCTTCAGACCCTAAACATACATTGACAGATCTTCAGACTTTATAAATATTCCACTTCAGATTATTATTAAAGAAACTGATGATTCGCAACTTAAGACGCATTATAATCCCGTTGACCTTGCTCAATCGGGCGCACTCACAGACACATCACAGAGAATGCCCCGCGCACCCCCTCATTTGAGGGGGTGAAGCAGATGAAGTGGGACACGAGTAGTCCCGCCTACTGCGGGGTGCACCGCGCGAATTTCGTCGATGCGTGTTTTTCATTACATTTAACATCGTAATTTCGCGGCTGGTTTACAGAGCTCGAGCGGTCCAGTGTGTCACCGTTCGGGTTTCGCAGCGCGTTTCCGCGGCGATCACCAAGATCGAATCTCATTCGCGGTATAGCTTTTTGTTGTCTTATTTATTAAATATTATGTATTTATAGATATTTACATATTTTCGTGTTGTTATTATTTTAAAATATGTGCATAGTTTTGTTCTCTTATTTTTTATTTAATTCATTAGGTTATCAAAAAATTTTTAACAAAAAAATAGAACCGACTTCCATATAAAACACTACAAAGGCAAAAATAACTTTAATTTCGGTAGTCGGTGTCATTTGTTTTGTAGTTTCTTTTATATTTTTGACACCGCCTTCCGAAATTAAAGTTATTTTTGCCTTTGTAGTGTTTTTATATGGAAGTCGGTTCTATTTTTTTGCTAAAATTTTTTTTTCACGCTTTTTGTAATTTATCTAGTTACAAAAGCCAAAATGTAAACTACTTATCACCTTTTACAAAATATTGCTTTTCCTGGTGCAGAGCTGTTAATTTTTGAGGAGTTCACCTGGTACATCACCATCAGCTCTACATCACCATATACATTGTGATGTATAAAGTGCTTAACATCCGTACTCAAGTAATCGAATCGCAATCCACGAAATACTTATTATTGAGTAGTTTCAGTGGCCATCTGTGGTCTTCATCATCAGTTCAACTTCCCCAAATGGTAATTTTCAAAAGCAACTGCTCAAGGTACTATAAGAAATACCCAAAACGCTATAGGTGTGCCTATAATATTTGAAGAGTTCCCTCGATTTCTCCAGGATCCCAACATCAGATCATGATTTCGTAACAATGGGACCAAGTAGAACGTATACCCTTTCAAACGCAAAAAGAATTTTTCAAACCGGTCCAGCCGTCTCCGAGTTATGAGGTAACATACATAAAAAAAAAGTTCAAGACGAATTGAGAACCTCCTCCTTTTTTTTTTGAAGTCGGTTAATATCAATAATTTTTATTCCTATAGATATTTTATTTCAGAATCAAGAATAATATAATGAAAAAAAAAACATCCAAAAAGTTTGATGGTGGATTCTGAAGAAAAATAATATACAGGGTGTAACAAAAGAGTTTAAGTAATACCAAAGGAGGTTATTGTACTCATAATTATGAACAAGTTTTACTATGGCACCAGCTCTGAAATCGCAATAAAAACAGCTGTTTCAATTATTTTTTTCCAAGTGAATAAACTTTTTGTATAAAATAGCAGTTTATTTTCGTCATTTTTATTTTCGCAATATACGGTTTATAAGAATACAGCGTGTGAAGTGAACATACCTACGGATGCGAGGAGAGACGAATAAAAGGGTGGGATACGGACTGGGTGGATGGATGGACAGGTGAACGAACAGGAAGGATACATAAAAATTAAACAAGCTAATTATTATAATTTTATTTTGTGATTTTTTGACGTATTTACGCATACGGAGCGCAATGTTAATACACAAATTTTGGAAAAAAATTACTCAAGTCACAAATCTTCAAAATTTAGTTTTCTACTACAACAAGTTTTGTTTTTAGGCATCCAAAACAAATACTGCCTTGTATGTGCTCGTGCAGAGAAAAAACAAACTGCTGCACCGGAACAGTTTGCTTTCATTCCATTTCGCTTTTGTCTTTTTTGTCACTTTTATCTCTATCTGTATTTTCATCTCTATTTTTTACGTATGGTCCACGAATTTTCATATTTCTTGAAATTCGAGGATCAAGTATCTCAGGTAAAATACAGTCTAAATAGAACTTTTTCAATTTTTCTTTCATTTCTCTTTCCCAAAATGTATCATCTCTTTGAATGATTTCCGTCTTCAGCTTTTCTTTTTCATTCTCCCATACGGCAAACAAACAATTTTTTTTTGGGTTACGTGTAGCTGTCCTTGAACTTGGTAATACCAAGCATGTTTTTTGTTGATGGCTAGTTCACTAGTTTTTGTTTTTTGCCAGAAGTTTACTTTTTTATTTTCAATTGCTGCTGCTAGGCCCATTTTGTGGGCTGTCAAAGGACACTTTACTTCTACAACAGTATTTTCTCCAATTAATCCATCAGGCGTTGCACCCAAGAAACATAGTTCTTGGTCTATAAATAAACCACAGGGTCAAATCGTTTTGCGCTCTTGTACAGCCAATTGTGCAAGTGCGATTTTTTCATTCAATTGGCCATGTCTAATAGATTCCACGTGGTCAATTTTGTTCCGATAAAGAATATCTTTGACTAAATTAGCACATGGTGTATTAATACGCCTTTTTATAACTCTGCCGAAATTGGATGCAGTCAATAACGATCTTCACATCTCTAGCCATTCTCCACTATCACTTTGTAAAACAGTTTTTCTTTCAATTGTTGCTCGTTCCAAATCAGACTTTTTAATTTTTTTCATAAACTCGTTTTTCAGTTTATCCAGTATTTCTACCGGCATATCGGGCTTTTCACAGGACTGGCCATAATCCTTATCGTCTTGTTTTTTACTGAAAACAAGCCTTCTTTTTCTTTTTATATATCTTTTACTAAGGTGTTTTTGTTTCTTCTTTCTTTCTTCCCACAGTTTCAGTTTGCCTCTTGGGCTCTTATTGGTAATTTTTTTATAAAGCTTCGAAAGTGCATTTTCTTCATTGAACGACACTGCTGACGCAATGCATCGCGTCTGATATGAGTTTTTGAGGGAAAAATTAACTCTTTTTCCTCCTACATATTTTGCTATAATGCTATGATAGCGTTCTACAACGTTACTGTCCACGTCATGAAGTAAACTTCGAGCATGGCCAGCAATAATTTGTATCATTATACTAATTCTCTGCCACAGAGAACTTAGCTGAAAGTCACTTGGAACATCATTTTGCTCCAAATCTCCCGTTTTTTTGCAGAAATGTGTTTTGCATTCAATGTGGTTTCCAAAAGCGTGATGATGTGCTTGTAAAATGTCCTCAAATAATTTTTGCTCTTCTGGGCAGGGATCATTTTTATTTTTTTGTATTGCTTTGGTTATGCAGGATCTCATGCTCAAAACTCGCGATATGGTCAATAATTTTCTGTGACTTTTTAAATATTTGGTTTCAGTTTGCAATGTCATCATTTTGTTACAAAAATTCCTCAGTAAATGATTTCTGCATTCTACTTTTTCGACGGTAATATCAAGGTAAGGTCTTGCCTGCAAAATTTTGAAATAAGTACTTGAGTCACCATCAGATATTAGTCGTCCGTAAATCAAACCGTGGGTAGCTAATGACTGCTTAAAACCTTCCACTATAATTTCGCTCTCCATTCCTGTGGACGGACCGGAATAGTTTTTCAAACATAAATGTTCAGGCACTGTTGTTTTTTTCTTTTCGGCACGATCACAATGGTAGCAATATTTATTTCGGACTCCCAAATATAAAAGTTTGCCTGTTTTTCTACATAAGATTGCAGCAGCGCCGGATAAAGCTGAATAATTTTTTTTGTACGACCTTTTACCGTACACACCATCTGCTATCACATCTATGATAGGCGTACCATTCTTTGTGACCCTGCCTTCTGCTATAGCCATAATTTTCTCTTCCTCAGCTGCTTGATCCATGGACTGTTGTGCCAGTTGCTGCCAGTTTTCCGACAGTAATTTGTGGTTCTTTTGGTATGTTTTTTGGAAAATCATTGGCAAATTCATGGCTGATGAAAATTCTTGTAGCTGAGAATGACCACAACCAATAGAAATTGCACCAGCTACAGCACATGTATTTATTGATAAACAATTATCATTGTCGTTAATGATAACAAATTGTTGTTTACACATTTTACATAAAAAAGTAAATTTGGAAGATAATCCGTGAAGCTTTTCACCAACTAACTCAAGAGAAGATAGCCCGCAGTCTAATGGTCCGTGATTTGAGATCTCACACAGCTTTAAAAAAAATAGGAAACATTAATAATCCTGCGTCCAATTTGTATGTTCTTTTTAGGAGTATAGTTTTCCATCTGTAAAAAAAAATTAATAATTTTTTTTATATCATAAAACATTGTTTTAACTTAAAATAATTTTAAATAAGTATGTTTTCACGGAATAACTTACTTCTGCACTATAATTTAACCCATCAGTTTCTTGGTTTTCAGGTTGGACATCACAATGACTTTCTTCAGTAGCACTAGCCACCTAAAATTGAATTATACCATTTTTATTTATAAAACTAATTCTACACAACTCGCAAAATTATGTTACTGTAACGTGCGGTTGAAGTTTTGAATATTACCTGTGTATTAAAGGTTTCTTCTAATACTTGCTCAGATGAATATGTACTTTTATCAATAACTTCACGACCGTGATCATTCTGTGATGCCACAGTTTCCAATCTAAAAATACAAAAAGTTTGTGGTAATGAAATTCATTACAAATTAAAGCGGGACATTATTTACCATGTTTGTTATTTGTTTCGAGTTTCGATTGTGAAACAACTGAAAAAAATTGGCCAAGTGCAAGTCAGACTCACCCATGAAGGGTTCCGTAGTAACTATAATAATATAATATAACATGTATATTAATTTGACAAAAAAAGACCTTACAAATTTCTTAAAACTAGCTTATTTACACTTTTACAACTACGCCAAATAACTTTTCATAGTGTTTGTATGAATCACAAAGTTATGTTTGCGGTTTTAGAAAATATGCTGTAATACAAAAACTGCTAACCCGATCTCGTTCAAACCGATTTTGGTTGAAAGTGTATATCTACAGACATATATTTTTTTAGATTTTTCACTCCATTATTATAGAAGTTAGAGGGGGGGGAGGGAGAGACACATTTTACCACTTTGGAAACGATTTACTTTATGAAAAAGTGGTTTTAGAAACTTCAATCTCATTTTTTAAAGACCTGTCTATAGATATCACACACGCATAGGTTTCATGTAAAGAAATATTTTCAGTTTTTAGTTCCATATATGGGGAGCCTTCCATGTATGGGGAGGTTCCATGTATTTTAATTATTTTTTTTTTTTTTTTCTCAAAGTCGGAAAGCGGTTTATCGGAAGACGGACGGACGGGCGGACGGACGGACGGACGGACGGACGGACAGACAGAAACAGACAGACATGACGAAACTATAAACAACAAATACAGGGTGGCAGGGACATCTACGCGCAACCGCTTACCATGGATTCAGTACATGATTCTGGACCCCCCTGCATTGATAGTTTTCGTCGGCTTTTTCTTAATTTCATAAAATTACTAAAAATCCGACGCAATAACAAAACAGTAAATTCACTTATTTCAAACAGTAATGTAAACAAAACTCGAAAAGACTACCTGATTAGTTATGTTGATCTCGCAAATTAACCCTAGCAAAACAGCTGATCATGTAGCTCTTTCGAATTTTATTTACATTGCTGTTTCAAGTGAAACAAGTGAATTTTATAATTTAATTAACAATGATTTTATACAGTTTTCAGTAAAAAAATACTGAAAAATCCTGAAAAGTTAAAAAAAAAACGACGAAACATTCCAACGCAGGGGGTCCAGAATCATGTACCGAATCCCTGGTAAGCGTTTGTGCGTCGATGTCCCTGCCACCCTGTATATTACTTGTGCCAAAATATAGTAGTAAATATCCCGTTTTAAGACAGATTTAGTGACCATGTCAATTTTAAAACTGCGTGAAAATGTCAATTCTAAATTTTCTAGTTCTGTGGTTCAGAAGTTGGTACATTTTAGATTTCATTTTTTAGGGTTCCGTAGCTGAATGGCAAAAAACGGAACCCTTATAGTTTCGATATGTCTGTCCGTCTGTCTGTCTGTCTGTCTGTCTGTCCGATGTCCGTCCGTCCGTATGTCACAGCCATTTTATTCCGAAACTATTAAGACTATACATGTGAAACTTAGTAGGTAGATGTATTCTGTAAACCGCTTTCCGATTTTAAGTAAAAAAAATAAAAAATATTTAAAATAAATGGAACTAGAAATGAACATATTTTTTTTCATGAAACCTATGTGTGTGTGGTATCTATGGACAGGTCTTTAAAAATGATATGAGGGTTTCTAAGACCGCTTTTTCATAAAGTCAATCGTTTAAAAGATATAAGCTTCCAAAGTGGTAAAATGTGTGTCCCCCCTCTAACTTCTATAATAATGGAGTGAAAAATTAAAAAAAAATATGTCTGTAGATCTTAATGTAAACTTTCAACCAAAATTGGTTTGAACGAAATCGGTTCAGCAGTTTTTGAGATACAGCATATTTTCTAAAACCGCAAATATAACTTTGTAATTCATACAAACACTATGAAAAACAAAGTTATTTAGCGTATTTGTAAAAATGTAAATAAGCTAGTTTTAAGAAATTTTTAAGTTTTTTTTATTCGTCAAATAAATATACATATTATATTATATTATATTATTATAGTTACTACGGAACCCTTCATGGGCGAGTCTGACTCGCACTTGGCCAATTTTTTGTATTCATTTCGTAAAATTGTTGAGCTACAAATAAAAGATTAGGCAACTAACATTCATAGTTAGGTACATACCTATTCTCTTACTTAGTTATATATGACAATAAGCAACATCTGAATTTTCAGATCAATCAGATATTTTGTCATGCACATTACTGCCCATATCAATAAACCGCGGTCTTGAAACAAAATGTTTCTTACTTTGTTTTATTCTTTATTATAGCCTAGATAATGTGTCGATACTTACTCATTGAAAATAACTTCGGCGTTGACATTTTCTTCTTTTCGTTTCTTTTTTTATTCAACAAAATATTTACAAAAATATCTAAATATAATATAAAAGTACTTTCAATAAAATAGAAGTGACAAAAAGACAAAATAAGACCCTAGGTTTGATCCAGGACACTGGCGGTTGCCAATCCGATTCACTACTATACACGCTAATAGAACTTAGGAATTGTAATGAAATAACGGACCGTATTCGAGTAAAATAAAGTGCTCAATACTGAGACGGTTCCAATAATGTGTCATAATATTTTAGAAATAATTTACCTAGTAATCTAAAATATTCTTACCTTTTAACATCGTTCATATGTACGGCGTTTGATTTATATGAACGTTTTTTAGGCTTCACTTTATTTCCCATATTTATAAAATAAAATTGAAATCAAATTACGCTATTTTAACCTAAAGTATTTTATATTTACAAAAAAAGAAGATTATTTATAGAAAATTGATATAAAAAAATGAATTTATAAATAAAATAATGAATTTACAGACGAAACTTTACAATAACTACAAACAATTCCGAGTCGAAATAAATCGGCGAGAAAAGCGACACGTCCATATAGCAACAGGCGTTGGCCGGCACTGTCGGTACACAGGCGTTTACGCACACATGCGTACGTATTATATTGCGAAATAATAATACGCGATTTACAGAAAATGTATTGATTGGATTAAAAAAATAAAACACTATTTCGTTAGTATGTTTCTTGTTGAATAATTTGTCAAAAAATCAGAATGATCGTATGTATTTTAATATGGTTTTTATTCGTTAAAAGATTTTTTTAGAGGTATCTTTGTGATTTTTTTCTATGAATTAAAATTTGTTGTATTATGTTTTCAACACACTACTTAACTAGATTATATCCTGAAGAATATCATATATTTTTCTGATTGTGTTAACTGCAGTGAATCATTATACTTTAACGCATTATAAAACACGCGTTTAGCTCTTGTAGTCCCCTTAAGCTAGAAAACGGCTGCAGAATTTTTTTGTTAAAAAAAGGAAGTATCTATGTGGGTGGAATTCACATTCCTAGCAATCTTGTTGACCCCTCGATCTAAGCTAAATATGCTTGTGTCTGAGTGCGCCATAGTGTAGTGGGTGGAGTTACATGCAGGAAAGATTTGCCCAACACCATTCTACCGAAATTAAAAGTTGTCAATCATAGCCCAAGGTATCAATCTGTATTTTTATACAACAAGTTGCCGATAGAATTTAAAAGTATTTTTTGTGTTAATTTATTTAAAAACAAATTGAGGACCCATTTATTGAGGAAAGGTTATTATAGTATAAATGAATTTATAGATGATCAATAATATTTATAGATAGATTTTATTAAATTGACATTTATTATTTCTTTAGGTTCTTGAATTTTTATTGTTTTTATTCATTGACTTTTCTAAATGTATTTTAATTTAATTGCAATGTTTTTTTATGATTAATATTTTTAACACAATGTACATATATTGTTATGAAATAAATTACTTATGACTTATGACTTATGACCTTGGCCATTATACTGTTGACGCTTGCTTTCAGTAGCGATAAATATAGCAAGTACCTATCACCCTTATATGGAATATGTTGACGTCAAGTTCCAGGCGAACCGCAGCTAGTTTAGCGCTACTTTTTACATGCAGTGACTGCTTGTGTCTTCCTCAACAACCGGGATAACACAAAGCCTATTGGCAAGACTTTATCGCTTCCAGCTTTCTGTAACGACAGTCCAAGATCTACAAAGCAAAGCTAGCAACGACTAAAAGGTATTGAAAGCAAAAATTCTCAATATTATATTAGCAGAAAAATCATATTACTAGTTTTATTAGTACTTCAGTACAAACCATAACTTTAGATTAAAAGCATTATTTATGGAATCTATAGGCTCGACCGTAATTATTTATTTATATCCACCTTGTTTTCCCACCGCTTCGTAATTATAACTGATTTTATCACCTGTAATAACTAGGGCGATAAGATTTCTCATAGAGCAGTATATGACGAGCCATATTTGTCAAAGGACCCAGTTTACGACCGCTTCGCTCATATTGACCACAAATCTTTGTTATGGTTCAATTAAGGGCAAGAAAATGATATCTGTCGTTATTTCCTTGACATTCGTGATGTTTCTTTTGGCAAACCAAGTATACGCACACGATAAATTGAGTGTACATTCAGTGTACATAATTATGCATGCTTCTTACTTAAAGGTTACGACAGGATTTACTAAGATCTCAATACATACAATACTTAATCTTAACATATAATAAATCTGAAAACAGTCATTTACGTGCGTCGAAAAGATTGTTTTGGGAATACCTTTATTGTGCGTACGGCGTGGAATTCCCTGCCAAAGTCTCTGTTTCCCGATAGCTATAACCTAGGGGTCTTTAAGTCAAGAGTGAATAGGTTACTTTTAGGTAAGCGGGCTCTATGTTCGACTACATCATCACTTACCACCATGACGCATTTTTATTAATAATTGAAGCAATGGGCTCCCATTATCAATAAAAAAAGAAGTAAGATAAGATGCACAAAGTAAGTAATATATTTATTTGAATAAGGATTAACAATAAATTGAAGCGAGTTGCTAAGCAACTAACCAATCTAATAAATCTGTAATAGATAAAACCAGTTAATACCTTGTACCTTAAGAGCGAAAATGATGAGCTTAGTCTCATCATTTTTGCACAGAAATACGACCAAGCTACGTCAGAAAACTCGCGTCAGAAATGCCTACCCAGCATGAGTCTCGACTTAGTCTCGAATATACGGCGTTCTCTTATGGCGGATTCTTGGTCATAGGAGTTTCTAAAGATGAGAAGCGACCGCGCTTCTGAAACTATCACGCACCAGAACTTCACTGATTTTGCATACATACGCATAAAAAGGATATTTTTAAATGATTCTTTGTACATATCTTTCAGTTACCATTTATATTTATTTTATTCTGCTCAAAACTAAGAACTCAAAGAACTCAACACAATACCTAATTGTATTTGAGGTTATACAATAACCTGGCTCTGCTTCAACACACTCTCGCTGAAAATGTTTCCAACACATCCTTTTTGGACTACAAGGTACACCTCTTAACACGCTTAACGAGAACTCGTAAAATATGTGGGTGTACCTACTCTCCTTAATATAGAACTAGCATTAAGTGTTTTATGAAACAAACAAATCAAGTATTTATTGCCTCAAACAAGTTTCTTTTGTAGCGTTTAATTATTATTGTGGGCGTAAATAACTTATTCTTCATCTCAGTCATATCACTCTTGCCGGAGTGTTCGTGGTTAACATGTAAGTATTAAATGCTGGAGTGGCCGATGTACCTCATGATGACCCGCCACCTTTCCCTGTTTGCCGATATATTAGTGCACTTATGCAAAGGCCCGCCCATCATGGTCTGTATTTGGTTGGTCCAACGCATCGGCGATCGTCCGCATGTTCTGATGCCCTCTATCTTGCTTTGGACGATGACACATTCTATCAGAGATGTGTCCGAATAATTTTAGAATGCGAGTTTGTACTCCATTCGACAGACGATGCTTTATTACAAGTTCTTGCAGTATGGAGAGATTAGTAAGATATTCCATCCAAAAAATTCTAAACGTCTCCAAAGTATTTATATATTAATAACATATTACATCAGCTAAGTATTTAAGTATTTATTGCAATCCATAATGTTTACATACAGGTCGTGTACAATCATAAAGTAACAATTATGGACCCTGTCGGCTTCAGCAAAATTTAAAATAGGTAGGAGAGAGGCAGCTTTAATCGATTTTGCATACCTAATAGTACGAAATTAATTTATTGACTGTTATAATGATATCCCATTTAATATATTATATTGTATTTATTAATCATAATGAATGAAAGGAATAATAATGACTGAATCATTATCATTCCTTTATTTTCATACTATCTTATATTTATTAATTAACTGGCTTCCCAATAGTAAAGTAAAACATCATAAATAAATCGTCATGAGAAAGAAGTAAATATCAAATATTCGGTTGATGGCATATCTATAGCCATACATACTGTGTGGTGCAAACCCAAATACATTCCGAATGTTGCAGTATACAACGTGTAACGGAAACCCCATATCTATCCAAAAGGACTGAAGACAACATCTAGTATCGAGTCTCTATGCACAGTTTCAGCTCAAAATAAGTTACTCAAAGAATTGACCCCAATTTATTGGTTTCATATGTTTCTTGAATACCAGTAATATCAAACGTGTCACAGCACTATGAGGGTCATCACTTTCCACGTCACTTGCCAATAAAACGATAATTCTCTTCGTTCTTCTTAATTTGAAAAATTCGGTCTCTGGTATCAATGTATTGAAATTTCTAATATGCTCCACACATGTACACACAGGATTAGAAAACCCTTGCCATATCGTTTATTATCATCCAAAGAAGCCGTGTACTTGGTATGTATATACCCTTTAAATTACACGTTTTATATATATTCAGATACCTATATTAGGAATGTATTCAAGTTTGCCACTCTATATTCGAGGCATTCTACATTGCGACATTTACAAAAAAGTTTCCTTGATAATCTAGAAATATTAGACACTTTAGTCCTGTTTTATCAACTCAGTGAAAAATGGCAAAGATAAAACTAAAAAAGTTGAGGCGTAGACATCGTCGACGATCTGTTACGTCAATTTTAGGTAAAAAGTGTTTTACGGCATGACATAAGTATAAAGTTTATATTTTTTAAGCAACAGTAGCCCGATGGCTAAGTTGTCGATGTTGTGAACGAAAGGGCACGGGTTCAAACCCCACCCAGTACACTATTGTCGTGGACCCATTCCAGACCCAAGCATATTTAGCTTAGTTGGAGAGGTTAACAAGATTACTAGCTAGTAATGTGAATTCTCCCATAACTAGTTTTCTTAAAAAAAAACAACTACAAATGCGAAAAAAGAAAAAGTATGCAATATATGGTTTGTATAAATTAATTGATGTGCCACATTACATTTGTTCAGGAATCTGCCTTATTTAGCCACTGATCCAACTCTTCCAATTGACCCACGTCATTCGTTCTAGCAATAAAAACATTGATATAGGTTTCTGCGCTGGAAGTTTCCGCCAAAGTACGCGAAACAGATAACAGGAAAAGTTAAGCGCCGTTGAGTAAGCGAACGTAGTCTTAGGCAAGGAATGTGGATCAAGACAACTTTGTGAAGGATTACCGAACTATCCGTGATAAATTACATCTAGATATCACTGAACTTTCATCAAGCGAATGTTGGTTGGCAGAATAATTGTAAAATAGGAATCGGTACAGCTTCCAATTTTATAGACAATGTTATTGTTACGAGCTGGGGTTCGGGATAGAAGTAGTTAACGCCAATTAAACCAAAATTAACACTTTAATTAATTAAGCACAAAATAAAAATTTAACACAATTATTCGCACCACAACACTTGTCACTTAACACTTAGATCACACTTAAATCGCACTGAAATTCACTGATAAAGCTTCGATTATATCTCGTATTCGCCTCGTAATAAGACTGACTCTCTGCGCCCCTTTGCGCTCTATTTATACCCCAGTCTATGAGTTCGAGAACATTCTTATAAAATCGACTCACTGTTTATACTGCCTAGAAAATTCCATGAAGCTATTCGAGATACATAGTACCGCTATTCGTCTCGAGATGGCGCTAGTATCTCGACTAGATATACACATTACCGCTATTCGCCGCTAGATGGCATTAGTGTCTCGAACATTCTAGATTTATGTCGAAGTTTCTCGACGTACTTCACTAAGCGACTGGCGTAAGATTATTAAATTTGATTTTCACACTTTTTAAAGCTTATACAAAACATTTTTTTTATCTTTATAAAAAAAAGAAAACTCAAATGCTGTTAACCCCTCTAACTAAGCTAAATATGTTTGTACCTGGAGTGAACCCGCGACCTCTCTACCACGTTTGTCTGTATTTCTGCTTGCGATAAACTCAAAAACTACAGAACAGATTTTCATGTGGTGTTCAACTATGAATAGAGTGGTTTATGAGGAAGGTTTAAGACACGTAGGTATAATCAATAATTTTATGTGAATTAGCAGGGTTATTAAAAATTCCAAAGTCCAAGTCGATACGTGGGTTTTTATTCATATTCACCATTATACAACGTGTAATTTAAAGGGTATATACATACCAAGTGCACGGCTTTTTTGGATGATAACAAACGATATGGCAAGGGTTTTGTAATCCTAAGTCTACGTGTGTAGAACTTATTACAAATACCAATACACTGATACCAGAGACCGAATTTTTCAAATTAAGAAGAACGAAGAAAATTATCGTGTTATTGGCAAGTGACGTGGAAAGTTATTGAATCTCGTAGTGCTGTGACACGTTTGTTATGATTGGTATTCAAGAAATATATGAAACCAATAATTTGGTATCAATTCTTTGAGTCAGTTATTTTGTGCTGAAACTGTGCATAGAGACTCCATACCAAATGTTGTCTTCAGTTCTTTTGGATAGATATGGGGTTTCCGTTACACGTTGTATATATATTCACCATTTAACATATCAATTTTCCTCCGGGCCTTGGACAGCACCATGAGCCGTTGGTTTTGGTTATCATTTGTACATTTTTGATGGTTTTTACTGGTAGTCAGAAGCCTGAAAGTTTGAGACCTAGCTTGCTTGGAGGTCAGATAGGCAGTCAGTGGATTTAAAATACTCGTATTCAACAGCTGTTTAGACTGGAAGGAAGCCAACCTGGGACCTGGAAAAAGGGAGGCAGATTATGGAATGCACTCAGTTTTAAATCATTTCTTTTAGGTTTATACAACGTGTAATTTAAAGGGTATATACATACCGAGTGCACGGTTTCTTTGGATGATAACAAACGATATGGCAAAGGTTTTCTAATCCTATGTCTACATGTGTGGAGCATATTAGAAATTTCGATACATTGATACCAGAGGCCGTTTTTTTTAAATTAAGAAGAACGAAGAGATTTATCGTTTTATTGGCAAGTGGCGTGGAAAGTGATGACCCTCATAGTGCTGTGACACATTTGTTATTACTAGTATTGATATTGAAGCATATGAAACCAATAATTTGGGGTCAATTCTGTGATTCACTTATTTTGAGCTGAAACTTTGCATAGAGACTCCATACCAGATGTTGTCTTCAGTCCTTTTGGATAGATATGGGGTTTCCGTTACACGTTATATACAAGGTGGGGAAGATGGTACGACCATAAATGAAAACACCGACTATACTAATCCCGAGAAAACCATAGTGAGGATAAAATAAAATGTGATATGAAAATAAATAAAAAATGATATTTTCAAATAATCGCAATAATACGAGTAAAAGTATGAAATTGCCGTTTTGTAGTGAAAGATGCTTTGAATTGACTTAAAACCTTCATGTTCTGAGTGTTTTAGTGGTTAAACGCAGGATTTTTGACGCTGCGTTGAATCACAGTAGCTAAATACAGCCTGTGGAGAAATATCAAAATAAATAAAATAAGTATCTTGACTTTTTTTTGTACAGATTAAGGAGATCATCATTTAGACTATGGTAAATTCATGATCGTCTTGTCTTCTCCACTTTGTATAGTACCTATGTTTCAGGTGTTTTACTTCTACTCAGCTGCGTCCCAATATATTGAAAGTCAACTCGAACATTGTTTGGAAGAGGGGCAAACAGATGATATGGCTTGCATTTGAGCTGACGGTAAACGAGTAATGAACATTTGGAACGCACATTGCTTAGAAACAAACTATTCACTCTCCACTTAGACAACATACAATAATGTAGGTTCAACGTTTTCTTTTCATCTTAAATCCCATAATCCTTTAATTTGATGGCTCAAAGCTAGCCAGATGTGCTAGGGATAAAAATGCAATGATAGGCATAAAATTTATGACCTAGGTTTGATGGAAAGTGGTTTTACGATTTAGCCTGATATTTTGAAACTAAATAAAAAAAAATTGGCCAAGTGCGAGTTAAAATTAACGTTTAACATGTTTCAACTTAAAACATTGTAATTTAAGTACTATGTGTGACAATCCCTCTATATAAGGCCGCACTGTGAGCACTCCTCTCTGGGAAGTCGTTACGCTGTCAGTTGAATAAACGAGTCTCCGGTAACATTAACAAGTGCTTTTATTTGAAAATCAAACCTGAGTGATCATCAAGACAACATTCGTGATGTCAGCTGAGCTGACGTCACACTTAACACATACGACGCTGTCTCTCCGTCATATAATATAATATGTATTTATTTGACAAAACAAAACCTTACAAATTTCTTAAAACTATCTTATTTACATTTTTTACAACTACGCCAAATAACTTTGTTTTTCATAGTTTTTGTATGAATTACAAAGTTATATTTGCTGTTTTAGAAAATATGCTGTATCACAAAAACTGCTGACCTGATCTCGTTCAAACTAAATTTGGTTAAAATTTTACATTAAGATCCACAGACATATTTTTTTAGATTTTCACTCCATTATTATAGAAGTTAGAGGAGGGGACACATTTTACCACTTTGGAAGCGTATATCTTTTAAACGATTAACTTTATGAAAAAGTGGTTTTAGAAACCCTAATGTCATTTTTAAAGACCTGTCTACAGATACCACACACGCATAAGTTTCATGAAAAAAAATATTTTCAGTTTTAGTTCCATGTATGAGCCCCCCTTTATTTTAAATATTTTTTTTTTTCTAAAAATTGGTAAGCGGTTCACAGAATACATCTACTCACCAAGTTTCATATGGATAGTCTTAATAGTTTCGGAATAAAATGGCTGTGACACACGGACGGACGGACGGACAGACAGACAGACAGACGGACATTGCCATTCGGCTACGGTACCCTAACTAGAGGAGCTATTGGCTAAATTATAACAGCCGCACGGTTCGTTCATCTTCAAGGTTTAAAGGCAACACTTACTGAGGTCGGTCGGATCTGACCATCTTAAAATATCAAGATTCATCCGTGCTTTGGAAAGCTTGTCAAACCGTTGGTCCCAGGTGTTACAGGTTTTTAGAAAACAAAAAATCCAGACTTGAGTCTTGCCAAGGGGAATCGTGTTATCAAGTAACTGTGTTGAGGAATCATTCCATGTAAAACACTAGTACCCAGTTGCATTTGCATTTGCATTTGCAGTTGCAGAAGCTGAACCCAACATTGTTAGGAAGAGACTAGGAGATGAAGACGTAAGTCTTACTGACCGTGTCTGTACACGTAATTTTAAATTAAGAATAGTACATTTTGATACAAGTGGAGAAAGATTGTTATTGCGGCCGAGGCGGAGTTACGCCCGAGCCGCAAAGCGAGGGGTTATGGAGCCGAGTACTGCAGTAACAAATGTCCACGTGTATCAAATGACGTTTTTCAATACACTTTCGAAAATAAATACTTGCTCCGAAAATGACGACGCATTTTTATTTGTTTTCTATTGAAGAAAATTATGCAAAGTTGACATATATTTTAGCTTCGATTTAGATGCCAACAGGCTATCGCAAGCATTTTGAGCCTCAATCACAATATCTGGCGGCGTAGCATCTTAATTGTTCTCATCAAAACATAAATACGAAATACTCACGCAAAAAAAAAACTTTTTAACAAAAAATTAAACCGACTCCCAAAAAACACTGTAAAGTGAAAAATAACTTTAATTTCGGAAGTCGGTGCCAAAAACGAAAAAACAAAACTAAAGACACCGACTACCGAAATTAAAGTTATTTTTCACTTTGCAGTGTTTTTTGGGAGTCGGTTTAATTTTTTGTTAAAAAGTTTTTTTTTCACTCTTTTTAGTTGGATGATTTTTAATTTACCTAGTTACAAGAGCCTAAATGTCAACTACTTATAACCTTTTACAATATATTGCTTTTCCCAATGCTGGGCCGTTAATTGTTGAGGAGTTCTCCTGGTACTTCACCATCAGCTCTACATCACCATATGCATTGTGACGAGCATAAAGTGCTTAACATCCATATTCAAGTAATCGAATCGCAATCCACTTAATACTTATTATTGAGTAGTTTCGGCGGCCATCTGTGGTCTTCATCATCAGTTCCACTTCCCCAAATGGTACTTTTTGAGAGCAACTGCACAAGTTACTATAAGAAATACCCAAAACGCCATAGGTGTGCCTATAATATTTGAAGAGTTCCCTCGATTTCTCCAGGATCCCATCATCAGATCCTGACTTTGGTGATAGTGGTACCAATTTCGAAGTATACCCATTCGAACAAAAAAAGAATTTTCCAAATCGGTTCAGCCGTCTTCGAGTACTCGATGATCATACATAAAAAAATAAAAATAAAAAATAAAAAAAAAATACGCGTCGAATTGATAACCTCCTCTTTTTGTCGTCGGTTGAAAAACACAAATTAATAAGATTTCGTTTGCTTTTTTCCCGCGCCTTACCTTCGCGTGTTAAAGGAGAAGCAAAGGTATGAAGCCGCAAAGCAGCCTGATATTAAAATGTTTTTTTTTTTTATTTATAGAAAAGCAAAATTGTTGTACAAATAATAATATTTATTTCTGATATTCTGTTCATAAACACAATTTTAATTTTTATTAAGTATGAGGCCTTAAAAACAGCGCCTCTTTGCTGTGAAAAAAAAAAGCACAATTTTAATTTTCATTAAGTATAAGGCCTTAAAAACACGCGCCTCTTTGCTGTGAAAAAAAAAAGCAATCACCGCCTAATATAGGGAATTGAATAGTTGTTTAATCTGGAATGAAAAAAACACTCGTGTGTGAAAAATGAAAAAAATCCACGAGTGTGAAATACATTGCATGTTGAACCTAATCGTAGTGCGATAAGAGCCAGTTTTCGAGGAAGTGTATTGAAGATTTTTATTTTAGTAGCATTATAAAAGAACACTCCTTTCCTTATTCTATCTTTTCTAACCAGTTAGGCGTATTGAAAATACGTTCGCATAATAATTGTCTATGACTTATTTTTTTCGTTGCTATGATATTCCCTGAGGGCCTACATAGTAATGGAAAATGCTTCGAACTTTTTTATAAAGATGACTGCTGAGCTTGAGCAAAAGTGCTATTGTGTTTTATTATAAGAAATCTGCGTCGTGAATTACGACCTCAATTCCTTTTAAAGTGATGAGGCCTGTGTCTCAACAGTGGGAACATTATAGGCTCATTTTACATGGTATTGAAAAACATGCTGATTTTGTTATTAATTAAATGTATAAAAGTTCTCGTTTTAAAGGCAAAAAGAACGATAAAATCGACGTTTAGTTAACCGTAAAAGTTTCGGAAACTCGAACAGGGTTTGTTAAGCAATCAAGAGCGTACCAACAAAAAAACCCTTGTACTATTTAGTTCCCGTTGCAGGCCACGTATAAAGCAGGCTACATACATACTATGGAGTTTTCAAAGTGTAACTCAGTGCAATTTCACGAGCCATTGCATCTCGGTAACTAGTGGCGTGCAAAGCCTTTATACAAGGAACAGTTTAGTGGGCCCTTTGGTTTATGCATGTCTATGAAAATCCAAGTATAGTGTTGCAATTACAGTAGACAGACAAGTAAGTTTGGCAAGGAATAAACATGTAACATAATTAATATACATCTAGAAATACGTTTTTGAATTGTTTACTGAATCCATTTTTACTATTTTAAATAGAGGTATTTTGTATCCCAAAAGTAATAAAGTCTACATAAATTACAATTACACTATCGTTGTACAGTCAAATGAAAGCAAAATGAACCTTTAATCAATGTAAAATCTTTTAAACAAATTCCGTAATTTCACACAAATTAAAGAAATATACGACTTATTTGCAAGAAAGTCGATAAAAAACTTTTTAACTGTGTAAAACTGAAAAATCAATCAGTAAATTATGATTACAACATTAATTTCAATTGTGTATTTATATTAAACTAGCACTTTGCCCACGACCTCGTTCGCGTGGATTTCGAAATAATTTATAGCATTTTAGTACTCACAAATAATGCACCTTACTACCAATGATTTTTTTTAATATGGGTCATTAGTTGCGGAGATTACAAACCCCCAACATACAAACTTACAAACAAATTTTACTTTACCTCTTTTTAATATTAGTACAGGATAGCTGTTGCTCGCGGCTTCATTCCTCTGTGTTACTATCCAGCCAGTCTTACTATCCAATAAAAAAACACATCGATCGGTTGTTAGGTTTTTCTCCTGAATCGTGAGTGCATTTTTACGAACACTCAAACTCGGAACAACTGTTTGTAGTCGCAATACGCAGGATAGCAGCCAATCGCTCAACCACTGCGCCAATCGTGAACAACATGGCCTCATATAAAAACAACTTTTATATGAGGCCATTTGTGTGTGCATAAATTGACTAAATATACTGAACAGTTGCTTTTTTTCGCGATTCCAATGTTGGTCCCATACAAAATTATGTTCATTACGATGACTATTGGCAGTGTTTTCATTTATTGCTCATATGTCGTATCCATACTGTATGTATACGTAATTTATGCCCGAGCCGGAGGCGCGCCATATTCCACGTGCGCCTCAAAGAGCAGTGAGCAGCATTGTCGGGGTCCGATAGGTTCTGCTGGAGTGCTTGTGCGAATGTCTTTACGACTTACCGTGGCCCCAAACCGCGAATGCAACTGTAGAAACAGGGTGGGTTTTTAGTCAGTAGAAGTCTGAGACAGGAATGAGTAGCGGAATCCTTAATAATTATAATTAATACTTTATTTACTTCCATTACGAGATAAACATTTTATATCTGTGCAAACTGTTGAATATTGGAAAAAATAATAATATACAAGAAGGTAAAAAAGAACAAGTTGGTATAAAATATAAGAATTAAAATTAATTAACTAAAAGTGTGTGTAAAGGTGTATTATGTGGGATGTGTTGTGTAGATGTGTTGTGTGAGGGTATTATGTGGAGTGTATTTGCGTGTGAATGTAGAGTTTCAATGCAGAACTTTACTGTTACTAAAAGACTTTCAGTATCGCTATATTATTATGTCAGTTTTAGCAACCAGTCACGTAGCAACAACTTGTACTTGGAGAACGAGGCTTCGTATATTTTTAGATTTTTGTTCGCCTTATTGTAAAGACGAGAACCAAGAACATAGAAGTGACGGCTAGCTAAGGTAGTCCTATGACGTACGTTGGGACATACGTGGCTTTTTCTTCGCTTCTTATCCATAAGCCCTGGAACATAGGCGAGAGAAGTATGCTGGCGAAGTACAGCCTGGAGAACAAAGAGCTGTCTCACAGTGAGAAGTTTGCACTCGCTGTACAAGAGAGTTGTAGGGTACATTCATGGTTTTGTAAGCATAACCTTCAGGACATCTCTTTGTGCTCACTCGACTTTAAGCAATGCCGTGGCATAGGCACCTCCCCATACAGATGCAGTATGAGGAGGGAGAGCCTTTCCGCTTTACCCAGAGCTGGAGGAGTAATTTGATGATGTTCCCACCAAAAAAAATGGTATGTATATTAAGTATGAATGGTCTCTCAGTGATAAACAAATCACCTGCATCGAGTTAGATTAAAATTTGACCACGAAATAGTTGGAAACGAAACGGGTTTGTCAAAATTAAATAACGATGAGAAGTGGCCTTATATTTGCAAACAATCGTTTCTTCTTCTTCTTCTGTGAACGTTCTGTAAGGTGGGGTTGGTTCTGGTAGATTTCCCTTTTTAAGAAGCCGGATCATGCTGGTCGCCAGAGGGAAGGCGGCCCTTACCTCGTTTTGGTTCCACGATGGTCTTTTTGACCGCATAGTCATCAAGTGATCTTATGATGTAGCCATACCACCTGAGGCTGATTTCAGAAAGCTTTTCTAGTACTACAGCAACTTTGAAGCTACCTCGGCAATACTCGTTTATAGAAAGAAAAGAAAGAAAAAATATTTATTCGGCACATGCCACAAAGCACACAACACAAAGTAGGTATTCAAAATGACAAAAAAAAACAAATAAAAAAATAATATAAGAAAAAAAAATACAATTTAAGTACATAATATTTGCATTTACAAGAAAATAACTAATTACTGCGCCAAAAAGGCTCGGTTCAGCTATATGCCAGACAACTAGTGCCTGACGCTGGTTTTCAACCGGACCTAGTGTAGAAGTGACTACCGGATGTGAACCAGCTTTATATAGAAAATAAATAAATAATAATATGTGTGTGTATAAATATAATATATGTAGGATGTTAATTCGGAACGCAGCTAAATTTAAATAAAATGAGTATTATGAACGCAGCGATGAAGGAACGAGAGGTATGTGTGTGAGCGAAAAGAGGTAAAGACGTACTCCATTTTTTTTTCGTGTTTTAAAATTAATAAAAGAAGAATTACGAAGCCAGGTGTATTTTTTCGGTCATCCATCACCCTACAGCCTCGTCCGGGATCGACCGTAATAATAAAGGTGTAATAACACGAAAAAATTAAGAAGAAAAAATCACACCGGTACTAAGACGGCGGCCATTACGAAAAAAAACAAGTGCTCGCGCCGGTGGAAAAATATTATATTTTAAGAGGATAGTATTTCACGAAGGAAGATATCATGGGAAAAGACGATACCATGGAAGAAGGAATTCAACCCTTACATTATGGTATGGTGGACACCATAATTAAATTCGATGGTGAAGACATGACCTACTCGTCTTCGAAGTGGTCACAAGACATTGAAGACAATGCTGAAATCTTCAGTTGGACGGCTCAACAAAAACTCATCATAGCCAGAAGATCGCTTACCGGAACTGCTGAATTATGGTTACGAACGGAAAAACCATTCAGAACTTATGAAGATTTGAAAAACGCTCTGCTAAAGGAATTTCCAGATTCGGTAAATACCAAGCAAATGCATGAAATCATGGCGGCTCGAAAAAAACGTAACAATGAGAGCTATTACCAATATATGCTCACCATGAAAGAGCTCGGCAAAAGAGCTAAGTTCGCTGATTACGTTTCCATTCAGTATATAATAGACGGGATTGCCGATTACGAGCAGAATAAAATTGGTTTATATGGTGTTACAACGTATGCAGTTCTTAAGGAGAAGTTGGCACAATATGAAGCTATGAAGCAGAAGATGTTGAAACGAGGAAATTCGCGCGGTACGGTGGATAAGCAGCGCGAGTGTCGCGAACCCTCAAAGCAAGCTAAAGCAGACGACTCTAATAGAAAGGAAAATGCAAGTGATAAAGTGTATCGTTGTTTCAAGTGCGGGGAAAGAGGTCATTTGGCGAGTTCATGCAAAAAAGGTACCAAGTGCTTCAAATGTAACCAATTCGGCCACATTGGTACCGAATGTCAACAAGAAGGCGGAAGCGGAAAATGGAAGGGCGAACCATCGACGAGTCGGAATGATGGCGGAGGTGGAGCTAACTTCAAGGCACGTTCCATGTTCGCTCAGAATCAATCACTGGATAACGGAACGGAGAGTGAACGAGATGGCACGCTGATGTCAAACGGGAAAGACAGTCGTTGTCAATGTCAATGTCAAAATAATAACCTTAGTGTACTGAATGTAAACAATAAAAGTGCAGTGAATAAATCAGTTAAAAGTGTTATTATAGGCGGTATCACAGTAAATTGTTTAATAGATACGGGCAGCGACCTAAATTTAATATCTCACGATGTGTACGTGATGCTGTCAGTTAAATGTGAAGCTGAAACGATGATGTTAACTGGTCTAGGTTCGAGTAAGGTGTATTCAATGGGTAAGTTTAAAATCAATTTGATAATAGATGGTCATTGTTATGAGGTTTGTTTTCATGTAGTGCCTAAAGGTGTCATTCCGTACGCAGTTATTCTTGGGCAGACTTTCCTGGTTAATACTATTACTATGATTAACAAAGGTATCATTGAGATAAGGCCTCAGTGTTATGATAGTTCGTATTTACAGTGTTTACTTTCCAGTTATACTAATGAAAGTGAAATGCCAATCCAAGTTAAAAATATAGTAGATAATTACAAGCCCTTAAAGATAAAAGAAGCTCCAATAAAATTAAAAATAGTATTGAAAGATGACATACCAGTAGTACAGCGTCCACGGCGTTTAGCTTTGCAAGAGGAGGATATTGTAAAATATCAAATAGAGGAGTGGTTGGCTAATGGCATCATACGTCCCAGCTATTCGGAATATGCCAGTCCCCTCGTTTTGGTGAAGAAGAAAGATGGAAGTACAAGAATCTGTGTAGATTATAGGAAGATAAATCAGAAGATGGTGAGAGACGAATATCCCTTGCCTGTAATCAATGATCACATAGATAAATTGTGTACAGCTAGGGTCTTTAGCACTTTAGATTTAAAGAATGGATTTTTCCATTTACCAGTAGATGAGGACTCAACAAAATATACTGCGTTTGTGACCAGCAACCCAGAAGGTCAGTTTGAATTCCTACGAGCACCTTTTGGTTTAGCAATTTGTCCTAAATTCTTTACCAGATATATCAACATTATTTTCACCGACTTTGTAAGAAGAGGAGTTCTACTCATTTTCATTGATGACCTTATTATCCTGGCTGAAGACGAACACCAGGCAATTCAAAGACTTCAAGAGGTCCTGAAGGGAGCTGCAGAATATGGTCTTGAGATCAACTGGAAGAAGACACAGTTACTACAAAGATCGGTAGAATATCTTGGTCATGTGGTATGCAATGGAACAGTGCAGCCTTCAAAGGAGAAAACTGAAGCAGTGCAAAAGTTCCCTGTGCCTAAAAATCTTAAAGAAATTCAAAGCTTCATTGGATTAACCTCATACTTTCGAAAATTTGTTCCTAATTATGCTATGGTAGCGAGACCTCTGAGTGACCTGTTAAAGAAGAAAGAATTTTATTTTGAAGAAGACCAAAAAATTGCATTTTTGAAATTAAAATAATTTCTATGTTGTGAACCTGTTTTAAAGATATTTGACCCACAATTAAAAACGGAGCTACATACAGATGCTTGCAAGTATGGATATGCTGCAGTGCTGATGCAAAAGGATTCTACAGATGGTAGCATGCACCCCGTTCATTACATGAGCAGAAAGACTGGTGAAACTCAGCAAAGGTGGTGCAGTTATGAACTGGAAGCACTGGCAGTGATAGAAGGCGTGAAAAAGTTTCGTAGATACCTTATAGGAATTCCATTTACCATAATTACTGATTGTCAAGCTTTCCAGAAGACTTTAACAAAAAAAGATGTTTCAGCTAAAGTAGCCCGATGGATTATGTATCTGCAAGATTTTAACTATACTATTATGCACAGACCTGGTGAGAAAATGCAACATGTCGACGCTTTAAGTCGAAATATATGCGTTATTCAAAATGAACTCCATTTGCGTATACAGAATGCTCAAGAAGAAGATGCAGGATTGAAGGCAATTAAAGAAGTTCTCAGGAAAAATAAGTATGAAGACTATGTGCTTGAAAACGATGTTATCTATAAAGGTGAAGAAAAGAAATTGGTTGTTCCAGAAGTAATGGATCTTGAAATTATTAGAAGAGCTCACAGTTTTGGACATTTTGGGGAAAGAAAATAAGAGACATAGTAGAACAAGATTATTACATTTCTAAGTTAGATAATAAAATTGAAAAGGTAATATCTACATGTGTGCCCTGTATACTAGCTAGCAGGAACACAGGGAAGAAGGAAGGATATTGAAACCCGATACCAAAGGGAGAACTGCCATTAGATACACTTCATTGTGATCATTTAGGACCTTTGGATGCTACCAAGAAGATGTATAACTATATTTTAACCGTCATAGATGGTTATACAAAGTTTGTATGGATATACCCTGTTAAGACTGTAACAGCAAAGGAAACGGTTGATAAATTAAAATTATATCAAAAGGATTATGGAAACCCCAGACGTATAGTGACTGACAGAGGAACAGCGTTCACCGGGAAAGAGGTTGAAGATTATTGTCAGGAAGAGGAGATAGAGCATATTACGATAACAACAGGAATACCTCGTGGAAATGGTCAAGCTGAAAGAATGAATCGAATCATTATATCTGTATTGACCAAGATGTGTATTGAAGAACCTGCATTCTGGTACAAACATGTCAGTAAAGTTCAGAGGGTAATCAATAGTTCATACCAAAGATCCATCCAAACATCACCTTTTGAATTATTAACAGGGACTAAAATTAGGCTTAAAGAAGACATGAAAATTTTAGAATATTTAGAAGAAGAAAATAGAAGAGAATTCATCGACAAAAGAGATGATTTAAGAAAAGAAGCAAAAGCCCAGATATTAAAAATTCAAGAAGAAAACAGAAGAACTTTTAATAGTAAAAGGAAGGAAGGACAGAAATATAAAATAGGGGATATCATAGCAATACAAAGAATGCAATTTGGAAATGCATTAAAACTAAAACAAAAATTCTTTGGACCCTATAAAGTAGTAAAAGATTTAGGAAAAGATAGGTACGAAGTAATAAAATTGGATAATAGTAAGGAGGGACCAAAACACATCACTACAGGAGTAGACTTCATGAAAAGATGGCCTTAATTCAAAGATATCTTCTTTTAACATTTCAATTTATTTATTCATAAAATAGAACAAAAACTATACTTAATAATATTTCATACTTACCGTTGAACACAGCTGACTTGCCATGCTATTGTGTTAATAGGATGAGTAATGTTGATAGGTTGTTGTATCATAACTAGCAAATTAATTAAATGGTATCATTTATTTTATATCCTTATAAGATGTAAATGAGTACTAATAAACTACATAATGTCTGTAATTCTGTGTAAAATAAGGTGTAAGGAAGTGTAACTTAATATGCTTACGCTTAGGTATCTGTAATTTAATAAACAAAGAAATAAAATACCTACCTTGTAACTAACCATAATAGTGATTCGGTGTAACAAATGTACCTAAACATTTAAGTAGTAAGTAAGATTTTAGATTGTACTTGATAATACTTAAATGCTGGAGTATTGTTAAAGGAGTGAATGACTGCTTCAGTGTATTATATTGATAAGTAAGGAGTGATATAATGTTGAGTTTATTTGTTTATTTTATTCAGGAATATGTGTTGTTAATTTAGTTCTAAACCTTATAGATTGTTAAAACCTAGTTTGTGTGTAACCTTTATTCAACTTAGTTTATCTTATTGTAATAGAGTCAGTCTGAGGGCAGACTGCATGCAGAATGGCCGAGTTGTAGGATGTTAATTCGGAACGCAGCTAAATTTAAATAAAATGAGTATTATGAACGCAGCGATGAAGGAACGAGAGGTATGTGTGTGAGCGAAAAGAGGTAAAGACGTACTCCATTTTTTTTTCGTGTTTTAAAATTAATAAAAGAAGAATTACGAAGCCAGGTGTATTTTTTCGGTCATCCATCACCCTACATATATATATGTAAAAATAAATAATTGAGGCGTCTGTTCGCGATCTAAAAAGAAGTGTGCTTGCTGAATAATAAATTAATGGGTTGTAAGTTGTTGAGTATACTATTTACACGAAACCAAAACACAAAACAAATCCTTTGCAAAATCAGATAGGGTAGGTATTTGCAGTATTCCTGCACCGACTAGTATTCACAACTTCAGATTCAATCAGATAAGTGATCTCACTTATCTGGTTGAATCATGGTCAACCAAAATATCTATTTTGGTTGACCATGTCTAGTTTTATTTGAGCATCTATTAAATACTGCCGTAAGCGTTTCCTGAAAGTGCCGATAGAGTTGCTCGATCTAATTGGTGGCGGCAGGTTATTCCACACCTTTGATGACGCATAGCGAAAACTACTTCTGAAAGCTACCGTCCTATGGGGATGAGAGGAAAGTTATTGTGAACATTGCCTCCTTCCACATTCTCTTTTGTTAGTGATCCAACTCAGCTTATTATACAGATAGTCCGGCTTTTGACATTTGACCACGCCGTACAGAAGGCACGCCAGGTGCAGTTTACGTCTCGATTTCATTTTTAGGGTAAAATGTTTGTTGAGAAACGGTGTCACGTGACTTCTACGGGGAATGCTGTAACAAAACCGAGCGCAAGCATTCTGCACCCTTTGAATGAGCCTATCAGTACGAGCTAATAGGCGCGGCCCGTAAACTGTGTCTGCGTAATTCAGTCTAGACAGAACCAACGCTTCCACTAGTTGTTCTCGTATTGTTCTGACAGATAAGGCCTCATTTTGTATAGCACCTTTAGGCGGTAAAAGCAGTTTTTTATTGGTTCTGCAATGTGCTTCTCAAACCGAAGGTCACTGTATGTATGTGTATTTATATGATTCATTCATACATAATCAATTTTTACCTGATGATCTTAGCATCCACATTCCCGTCTCATGTTTCTATGCGAAGCAAAAGAAAACGATTTATACTATCACTTTCTTTTGCTTCGAATAGACTTCGTAACATTTAGGGCGTTCAATTTAATTATTTTTATTTTTGTATGAAAATCTGGTGAACTAAAATATGACGAATTTTTAAAAGTCATAGAACAAAAGTTGTTGATTATGATGTTAGTAACATAGCCCTGAGAGGTTTTCGGTGTTTTACAAATAACCCTGTATATCCACATTATAATAATTATTATATGCGAAAGTAGCTCTGTTTATCTGCTCGACCGTTTGGTAACTCTTCACGTCGCGTTTACCATGTCCCTGAATGGGGCATAGGAAACTTTCCTTGAAAATGTTCGACGTCGATGTGTAAGTCAATCGTCTTCACATCGTTATTGTATACAGTCTACTTTATGTTTCTTGAATACCAATCATAACAAACGTGTCACAGCACTACGAGGGTCAATCAATAGCTTTCCATGTCACTTGCCAATAACACGATAATTCTCTTCGTTCTTCTTAATTTAAAAAATTCTGTTCCGGTATCAATGTATTAAAATTTCTAATAAGTTCCACACATGTATATACATAGGATTACAAAACCCTTGCCATATGATTTGTTATCACCCAAAGAAGCTTTAGTAGAAAGAAGCACTTAGTATGTATATACCTACCCTTTAAATTACAGGTTGTATATTCATCATTGTCGTCATAACGTTCTTAATGGGACACAGGCCTCTTCTATATAAAATTTCAATTATAAAAAAAAAAACTAAACACAAAACTCATTAATTAAAATAAAATATTTACTTTGACGGAGGTCACGTTTTCGCCTCTGATTTTGTTTTATTCTAGGAAATGGTGAAAAATAAGTAAAAGAAAACTACTCAACCGGTTTCAGTGTTGAAAAGAAAACTGTTTTTAATTGTCCTCCCCGGTCTGCAAAAGTTACTTCTTCAAATATTTTTCATTAAAACTGCTTTTAAAAATATGCAGAGTTATCGTCCGCGCTGGGTAAGTTTTCTATGTACATTTTGAGAATTTACTTTCATGGAATTTAATTTTATTATTAATTTTGCCGGGGTTGCGGGAATGTTTTATAATGAAATCCTGGTCCGTAAAGGCAACTGAAGGTATAGGGGTGGGTTTTAAGTCAGTAACGGTGTTTGACACACCTATGTGAAGCAGAAGCTGTAAATAATAACGTACAATGATATACAATGTTTTGTATTTAAATGTAATAAACATTTAGTACTAGTATTAAACTATACTTGGTAAGCGTGCTTCAACTTCGACCACATCATCACTAACCGTCAGGTGAGGTGGTGGTCGGTGATGGCGACGCGGCTCACGCGAGCTAATTACCAATAAAAAAACGTACTAATGGTCGAAACAACCATAATTTAAATAGTTTCGAAAACATGACTATAAAAAAATATTCTGCATTCCTTCTGTATATAAACTTTAACTGTCACAGCTTTCATATTCTTCTGTCTGTGCAATTTTTATAAAAAAGGGTATAAAGTTTTAAGTATTATTTTATAGATTTGATGAGCTTTCAGAAGTTGGCCTAATAAAATACCTGAATGTAGAACTCTGACACTCCCTTCCGCTCCCCCTACAGCGGGAGGAGTCATTTGATGATTTTCCCCTCGACAAAAATTATATTATTATGATCAATACAGAAGAATATTACTATGTATTTTTGTTCAGTTTTGGCTCAAGAATGGGGACAGTACAAGATCCAAGAACAATTTGGCATCCATACTAGTTTTAATAATGGAGAACATCACTCTCTTGAACCTAAACTGTAAACGGCTTAGGTGACCAAGAGTTCCGTACTATGCTCTTTTTTTTTTCGTGGTAAAATCATCCCCGGGCTTGCTGCGATGTATCCGTCATAGAGATAAACTACACAAAAAGTATTCCGAACAGCTACAAAACAAAACTTTAGAAACATCCTATAAACGATATCGCAACTTCTGTAACACATTACTCAAAAAAGTGAAGCGAAGATATGAAAAATCCTTACTGGAGGATGCAAAAACGAATAAAGACAAGTGGAATGCAATCAAAACGATAACTGACACAAAAAAACAAAAGTCATTAGCTGACCAATTGATACCTGTAACTAAAAATGGATTACAGGCCGTAGATGAGGTAAATAATTATTTTGCAAATGTGGGTAAACAGCTCGCAGACAATGTCACACAAACCAAAACACCACATAATTTTGACATACCTACAAGTCTAAACTCAATTGTTTTACTTCCCCCTGACGAAACTGAAATTGAATCACTAATTATGAACCTAAAAAATGACTGCGCCGTTGGATGGGACTTTATTCCAGCTAAACTTCTCAAATTAGCTAAACATTCTTCTTCTTCTTCTTCTCGGTTTGGTTTCCGCACTTAGTCTCTGCACGAGACCATTATGCGTGAGCCGTGTCGGCCGTCACTCCATCCAGCCAACCTCCTTCCAGAAGCAGATCAGGTCTCTCGGTCTGTTCAGGATGTCTGTAAGGGAATTCAAAGACCCGAGGGTTTGCTTTCGTATGTCAGTGATTTCCGTGCACTCTAGGAGCACGTGTGCCACCGTTTCCTCCGTCCCCATGCAGGCCCTGCATAAGGGACTGTCCGTTACACCTATTGTGTGGTAGTGTTTGTTCAGTGAGCAATGCCCGGTGATGGTCCCCGCCACCATTCGCAGGCTTTTCCTGTCCATGTGTAGGAGGCGCCTGCTTAGTTTTTTGTCTAGGTTTGGCATCGCCTCCTTGGACTGCCTGCAGCCTGGTGCCGAGGACCAACATTTCTGGGCTTGAACGTGTGTGTGTTCTTTTAACCATGTGCGCAGCTGGGTGGGGGGGAGCGGCACGATGGGCTCTGGTCCGAAAACCGTCATGTTGGACCCCCTCCTGGCCAGTTCATCCGCCGCATCATTGCCGAGTGATCCGCTGTGCCCCTTTATCCATTGTAGTGTCACAGTGTTGCGGTTCTCGACCGCCGAGCGTTGCAGCGCGTTGTGACATTCTAGTATGAGTTTAGATGTGATATAGTTTTTCCCTAGGGATTGTAGTACTGAGGCACTGTCGGAAAGTATACGGATGTGGCTATCCGTAACTCTCCTGGCTTCCAAGGCATGGATCGCTTGGATAATACCCACACATTCCGCCTGGTATACGGTGTTGAGCTTGCCTAGCGGTCTGGATATCTTTATGTTGAGATCGTTGGAGAAGACTCCAACTCCAGTTCCAGTGTCTGTCTTTGAGCGGTCAGTGTAGATTCTAAGCTCCTTGGGTCCTGAGTTGTCCTCTGGCTCCGGCATGAGCTGTATTTGGTAATTTTTTTGGAAGTGGTGTGTCTTTGTAATCTTATCATAGGGTGCAGTCATCAGAGGTTGTCGTTTGACAGAGTCCTCCATGATGCGTGTGTGCTTGATCCTGGAGTCCCTCAAGAGTGCTCCGGATATGGCGAGTCTGAAGGCTGCCAGGGCAGCCTCTTCTCGTACTAAGAGATGCAATGGTGGTAGTCCCAGCATGGCCTGTAGAGCGGCAGTGGGTGCAGTTCTCATGCTGCTGGTGATCGCCACACATGCGAGTCGTTAGCTAAACATATACTGACTCCACACCTGACAAAGCTCATCGAGATCTGCTTAATTCAAGGTGTCTTTCCAGAGGTTTTTAAAAAATCCCTTATTACTCCTGTCTACAAGGGTGGATTGAAGGACGACGTTGGAAATTATCGGCCCATCTCTGTACTTACAACAATATCAAAAATATTTGAAAAGGTTCTAAATAGTAGGCTCGTTAGTTTCTTGGACCACAACAAAGTACTGTCGGACGCTCAATTTGGCTTTAGGTCTGGAAGGAGTACTGAAGACGCTGTTAGCCAACTAATAGACCACGTTACGCTTAAACTAGATGCCAAACAGAAATGTATTGGCGTTTTCCTCGACCTCACCAAGGCGTTCGATACCGTTTCGATTCCCATTCTTGTGGACAAGTTGGATCGGATTGGTATTCGCGGTAATGCTTTAAACATATTTAAAGACTTTCTTTATAACTGCACACAACGCGTTAAAATTAAAGAATACCTTAGTTCAGATGCGAGGGTAACCTATGACGTTCCGCAAGGTAGTATTCTCGGCCCCAGCCTCTTTCTAATTTACATCAATGACCTATGCCAACAATCCCTTTCAAACGGAAAAATATTTACATATGCCGATGACACGGCTTTGATATTTCATGATACCTGGGATGAAGCTCGAAATATGGCTGAATCTGGTTTGCATAAAGTAGGTAATTGGTTAAAGGCTAATCTTCTCACATTAAACCTCTCAAAATCTACCTATTTGCAATTCCACTTCTCTAAATCAAAGCCTATAAACATAAATATTAAGCAACATACATGTGGCTTAGCTTCAATTGACACAGACTGCTCATGTTTGCCCTTAACTAAGGTTGCGCATGTTAAGTATCTTGGTATACTAGTGGATGAGAAACTAAGCTGGCGTCAACATATAGATCTCACCACTACGCGTGTCAGGAAAGTGATATGGGTATTTAATAAATTGAGACATGTAGCTGACTTAGACTTATTGCGCAGAGTTTACTTTGCACTTGTGCAATCAGTGTTGAGTTACTGTATTGTAGTCTGGGGAGGTGCTTGCAAAACGTTTATGATACAAGTAGAAAGAGCACAAAGATCCTTATTAAAAGTTATGACCTTTAGACCCCATAAATTTCCCACTGCCGAATTGTATGAAAAGTGTAATGTACTTACTGTCAGACAAACATATATACTGCAGGTTGTTAACAAGCAACACAGCGTTACACCTTTTATAAGAAACCGCAAAAGTAAACGTACTGTCCCTGACGTTTGTACACCTTTTCGATGCAACACTGCGTCTGCTAGGCGTCAACGTATTTTTTTGACCATATACTTATACAGTAAGCTAAACAAGACCCTTAATATTAATTCTCTTACAAATCACGAAGCTAAACAAAAAGCAAAGATATGGCTACAAACACAGGACTATGGAAAAACAGAAAAACTACTTCCTCAATGATGTGAAGCAAATCTGATATAACTTCCTACAATTGTACACATAATAAAATACAAACACACACTCACACACCACACACACACGCACACACATACCACGCACACACACAAAATTACACCCTCATACACCAAACTCACAAAAAAACTCATCATCTAACCATAACATACTATTCACAAATATATATTTTTTATAATATTGCACTCGCAGACCTTCAATATCTTTTTAGCTAATGTACCTAATAGACTTACTAAATTATAAACTTTATTTTGCTGCCTACCCTCATGGGAGAGAGGCGAGAGTTTTTGTTTTAATTTGTGTTGTGTAAATATTGTTTTAATTTTCCTATTTATTTTTTTATTTGTAATATTTTATTGTCAATTTGTAATTATTTATTTTAATGATGTATTTCAATTATATCCATTCATGTTTTATATTTAATTTAATGTAATTTTAAATAACATAGTTTGGTTCATTGCGTATAAGTTGCACAACCTATTGAGAAGAAGACACTGACTACCGAAATACAGGTATTGTGTACCTAGCTCGGTAGACAGGGCTTCACAAAGTCTGTAAAAATTGTTATGCCAATAAAGAATTATTATTATTATATATTATATCAGATGAGTCCTCCCACCCGAGCAGGGCCGGAGGGACTGCCAGACTTGTACTGACTAAAATCCACGGTGTTCCTTCAATAGCCCTTTACATTCCAGGGTCACGGTAATGAGATAAGTCCCATGACCCCGGCAGGCTTCGGCCCTCTACAGGGGGGGCCTCGTCATCTTGCTGATCCGTACAATGCTCTAACAAAATATAAAAACTTTTTTGCAAAAAATAAAACCGACTTCCATATCAAAACACTACAAAGCCAAAAATAATTTTAATTTCGGTAGTCGGTGTTATTGGTTTTGTATTTTCTTTTTTTTCACACCGCCTTCCGAAATTAAAATTATTTTTGGCTTTGTAGTGTCTTGATATTGAAGTCGGTTTTATTTTTGCAAAAAAGTTTTTATTTTCGCGCTTTTTAGTGGGTCAGTCAAAAGCCAAAATGTCAACTACTTATCACCTCACCAGCAGAGTAAACGAAAAGATCGTCAATGTAAATATTTTTTTCAGACTTTTGTCTATTTCTGAGAAACGGCTTGTCCGATTTCGATAAAACTTTCATGGGACCATTTGGAAATTATACCCTTTCCAATAAAAAAAAAGAATTTTTCAAATCGGTTGGCAAGCGACGGAGCTATGCCCGAACAAACATAAAAAAAACAAACAAACATCCGAATTGAGAACCTCCTCCTTTCTTAGAAGTCGGTTAAAAACGAACTACTCTGTTTTACATAAATAAGAACTTGATCTAAATATTTCTCAATGGAATTTATCCAAAAGCGAGTAAAATAGAGTTGGTCGTTGGATTGTCACTCATTTTCATGCACAAAAGAAATCGTGATTACAAACTTACCTTTGCAGTTAAAAATTCAGCGTGACGTACCTATATTGATGTATGGGAGAAAATTATTCATACTCATAAGTTAAGCTTTTTTTAATTTTACTTACCTCTTGGTCTAAGTAATGCTGTTACTTTAATAGGTTATGAACTTCAGTAGGTAATGTAGATCATTTTTCGGGGCGCTCATAGCGAAAATGGGTTTGAAGAATGAATTTTCCTGACTCAGTTGTGACTGAAAACTATGTACACCGACCGATCTATACCAGCTGTTCCCGAGACGTAATATACGTAGAAATTATGGCCGCGTAAAACGATCCTGTGAGATTTTCAGAATAAAAAAACCGGTCAAGTGCGTGTCGGGCCACGCGCAGTGTAGGGTTCCGTAGTTTTTATAACAGCCAAGTGCGTGTCGTATTCGCTGACTTATCGTTTCGTACCATGCTCTAACTAAAAGCCAAACATGACTACCTAACTAATTTGACTTCCTATACAAATCCTCACCTGATCCGACAATTTTGCAGAGAAAGTTTTAATTTTTTTTAGAGATTTGTATAAAACTTGTCATTAAAATCTCCAAATATTATGCAAGGACTGTTATGCGATAGTAAATTACTTACAAAACCTACTGCGCAACTGTTGGCACATTTGCATGATCTATAAAAAGCTATAATCTTCACTGCATTTATTTCGAAAATTACTGCTTCACAGTGGTCACCTCCAGCAATGTCAATGTAATACCGTGGGTTGCTATATTCAATATAATTTTTTGCCCATGCACACACACCAAAACCTGGGTTTGAACTAGACTGTTTAGGGCCATTTGTTCTAATTATTTCCTTAAAATTAGTTATATAAAAAGAATCATGAGAACAGCTCCACGTTTCTACTGCTAAGAGTTTTTTTAAAACTAGCGCGATACAACTGACGCTTGGCCCGTTGGTATAGTGGTCAGTGGTCCTGACTGCTATGCGCAAGGTCGTGGGTTCGATTCCCACCTAGGACAAATGTTTATGTGATGAGCACGGTCATTTGTTCTTTGTCTGGGTGTAATTTATCTATAATATGTATGTATTTAGAAATATATATGTATGTTTATCAGTTGTCTAGTATCCATATCACAAGCTCTGCTTAGTTTGGGACTAGATGACGTTGTGTGAAAAAGTTGTGGAATATTTATTATTTATTTATTAGCGCCATCTATCGACATTTCTATGGAGTTGTTCGAAATTTTCGAGTCAAATACAATTGGTCGACTATTACTCGTAAACTTGTAAAGCCCACTTATGTCTGATAGTTTTCCTTTAAACTTCGTTATATATAGGTACTACTGCCGTGACATTTTAATTTCTAACTACAACCGTTTAGTTGGTAGAGGGGGGACACTTGACTCTAACGAAAATTGTAACTTTAAAGCTTGATAAGTCACGAACGGTTTACTTAATCAAAAAACGGTCTTCCCAAACCCCTAATATTTTTGAAAGACCTATTCAACGATATCCCACACTATGGGAAGGACGAAAAAAAAAATTATCTTCCCACTTTACATGTTTTTTTTTTCAAAAATTTATTTTACCACTTCTGCGGCGTCATTAACGTGTATACTCATGCCAAATTAAAACTTTCTAGTACCAATAGTTTTTGAGCTAAACCGCGGACAGACAGACAGACAGACAGACGGACATGGCGAAACTATAAGGGTTCCTTGTTGACTACGGAACCCTAAAAGCCTATATGTTGCTTCATATAGGCGTATAACCTGTTCTGTCTAGCAGTGAAAGACCCATTAAAATCGGTTCAGCCGTTCCAGAGAATAAATAGTCCGGGTAAACAGAAAGGCAGACAGACAGACAAACGTAAATTAAGAAAAAGAAGTTTGTGTTTTAGTATCGGGTAATTACTTACTTATATGTATACATTAGTGGTAATATGTGTACTATGTAACACTCTACTTGTATTACACGTGTTATAATCGCAAAAAATATTTTTATCTATAGTTTGCACGGTCAAGAATGTACTCTTCCGTAGTACCTATACTAAGGTTAGGCAGATTAAAAAAGTAACCTTCATAAAGCATTATCCGAAATACGGTCAAAAGAATAATAATTTCAAATACCATGTAAAACATCGGCCACAACCACTGAAAGGTTTTCTCAAAAAATCGATTCATACTCGACCTAAATCGGAATATTTATAAGAATCATTCACACTCCATTAAAATAAGTTTTTTTCAATAAGATGAATAACGATTCTTGGTCCATGACTAACTAGATTTTTGTGAGAAGTTCGTACCAGATCATTTTACTGAATAATTTATTATGGCAATTAATTTCTGAAACTTTTTATTTTCTCGGCAATTCGCTTTTGCACTGTATAAATCTTGTGAATGAGAATATTTTTAAACGGTTTGAGATCGTAATAACATCTTATCTAACTCTTGGATAACATTGATAGATTTGTGAGTTATTCCATTCGTATTTGTGGAAAATTTACCTTAGATAAGGACTTTTGTTACAATATACTTATAATTCATTGGTACTTTTTAAATTTTGGTACCTAAACTAGATAATTATATAATATATCATTCAATATTCTATAGAATTTCTTTTGTTTTATAATTATTATTTTTTCTCTTTATAGTTTGTTGCGAGAATCGCTCCTTACTAACAATTTAATATATACATAAAGTTACTAACTACTAACTTACTATTCACATACATGTTTTCATAACATTCGCATTCTAAATATACAACGTGTAACAGAATTAACGTAATTCCTTAGTTGTTTCAGAATGGGCTTCTGAAACGAATTCCATCATAAAAAATAGGTGTTACATTTTGACGGAAAAATCTTTCATTTAACTTAAAATGGAAACAGTATCATGACAAATTAATACAATCTTTAATTCAAGGAAATGCGCTCGTGTGCGTGTCGGCCGCTAACATTGCATGATTGTATGCGTCTGCGTAAGGATATTGTATGACGCACATACGTTTTGCGTTTAGTATGGATAACTATTTCATAAGAAATGTCTAGGTTTGGTTTCAATTTATTTAGTGACGGATGTTGTTTTAGACTTATAATTTAATATTCTAATTGGGGTGTCTGAGGTATTGCGCTTAATCTGTTACACCTTGTATATGTCTTTTTATTACACCCGTGACATCAAGGGGTGGGAAAATCATCGAATGACTCGGTAGTACTTTCCCGCAAACCCCGGCAGGCAATGGCCCTATGAGGCCCCGTCACTGCTGTTGACAGCTCCTTGAGGCGCGCGTGGAACACGACGCGCCGCCGACCCGGGCCTGGTCCTTACCATCCGCAGGCCCGCGCCTACGGTGGCCGGAAATCGGCTCGTGATCCCCGACGCCCGGGGCGTCTCCCGCGGTGGCTGGGGCGCGAGGAAGAGAGTTGCCTCTCCCTCGTGCGTTCGGCCTCCTCCTTCGCTAGCATGACTGCTTCGCAGAAGGAGGCGACCGCATCCCATTCCCTCTCGCTCCGCACCATAGTCTGAACCAGAGCAGGGCGCGAGAGGTCGCCGGCGCTGACCGCCTCTACGAGGACATGGCGGTGCTCCGCCCAAGCAGGGCACACCTCCACCGTATGCTCCACCGTGTCCTCCAGGCGGTCCTCACAATGACGACACCCGGGCGTGTCCTCCCACTGAATCCGAAACAGGTACCTCCCGAAACAGCCATGTCCGGTCAGCACCTGCGTCAGGCGGAAGGTAAGGACGCCGTGGCCTCTCTCCAGCCACTCCTCAAAGAGGGGTCTTACCACCGCAATTGCGGCGTGCCCGATACCCGTGATATCTAAGCTGAGAAAACAATCCCTTGAAAACGACAGACCGGCGCGCGGCGCCATACATGCAATAGACAGCGGCTTTCAGACCAGATTGGTCAGGAGTGCTGGTCACCTTAGCACATAACCCACTGCCCATGACGGCCCGGCGCCGTATCCCCGCCGTCCACGAGAAATAATTTTCTAAACTTAGATTTCAACACACCTATACTTAAATTCTGTAAGAATATAAATTCTAAAACCGAATTTTAATATATAATAAGGAACATAATAAACGACATTTCAATAAACAAAGTCAAATGAATAATGAATTATAATATCTGAACATTTTATTGAGCATTTTTTTTTAACTTACTCATGCAATAATTTCTTAATTGGATTCTACAGACTTAATTTATAAGTAAAATTTGTTCCTAACATGTAGAATTGTAAGTATTTATTGTTTAGCCATCATAATTATAATTAATCTCGCTGTTTCGTAATGAAGTTAAATAAAACACATTTAATAGAATAGAATAATGCTTTATTTGCTCTATAAATAAATAGATAGGATAGAAGAAGAAGAATAAAGGTAGGTCCATAAATAAAAAGATGTTTACGAATTAGTTAGACCCTTGTACAATCTACCTCAAAAGGCATGCAAACATTTAACCACAGGAGAAATTAACTCTATAATAATCATGTCAACGTGGATTAATTAAGTAATTAAGAATTTAATTAAAATATATCAGTCTAAATAATATCAATGTAAAGATTAAAATAATCATTTCAAAATTAAAATACAAAAGCTCTACATAAAACGTCAAAAAATGTCTTAGTAAAAATACCAAAGACAAACTTAAGCAAATACAAATATCAGAATTAGTAAATTCAAAATATGTCTTAATCAGTTACTTCAGTTTTAAATCATAAGTGATTCATCGTTTAAAAGTCTTGAACAGAATAGATCAATAACATTTCTCGTTTCTTTTTGAACTTTGGAATTGAATCATTTTTTATTATATCAGGTATCTTAATTAATGAAATCTGTACCTACATAAGTTTGTTGTTAATTACACATAACCTCACACTAGAAATTTCACCTGTGTACTGAGTGCATTATTGCCAAACATCCAGACTGCCTGTGTTCGTATACAGACGGCTATTATTTTCTGAGTTACCCAGTGCAAGGGTTACTTATCATCATGCGGCCATTAGTATCTGCGAATATAGGTGACTGGTGACGTATGTAGTCCATTAGAACAACGTAGTCCAATCCTAGAACCACGACGTTTTTCCGGTTCTCACTGATCATCTGTAAAGTTTATATTTCGACTTATTACACAAGTTATTAAGGTTGTTTATTCATTACAAAACTTAACATAACATAATCAGTCTATAACGGTTCCCACTGCTGAGACACAGACCTTATGTCTTTAAGAGGGAATGAGTTTTAATCCTATATTACATGAAAGTTGGTGGATGTCGCATGTCTTATCATTGTCCAGTCCTCAGACATGCTGGTTTCTTCACAATGTATGACATTTAATTTACTCGCACACCTACCATATTTTGGTCTATTTAACCCAAAGGTTGACTGGTAGAGAATGCCTTATTGCATTAAGTCCGCCCATGTACCACTATTGTACATAAATAAATAAATGTTTTCCTTTTTTTATTCAGAATAGGCACGCGTGACCACAATATCACCTGATGGTAAGCGATGATGTGGTCGAAGATGGAGCACGCTTGCCTAGAAGTAACCTATTCACTCTTGACTTAAAGACACCCAGGTTATCAGGAAACACAGACACTGGCAGGGAATTCCACTCCTTAGCCGTACGCACAGTGAAAGTATTCTCAAAACGTTTCGCTTCCTCCTTCACTGTTTTGAGAGTTGTGGTTTAGGCTTGAATCCACAACCTACAACTTGTAAATCGTACTGTTACCACTAGGCCACCACTGCTCATTACATTAACTTAAGTAAAACACTGACTTGTAATATTTTAAACGCTAAACTACAGATGTGTTTTAAAAAGCTGGCAATTTAATATGACGGATAATAAAATTTTGTTATATATGTTTTTAAATTCTTTCTTTCTTTATCTTTTCTATTTCTTTAAAGAAAACTAGCAATGTGGGTAGAATTCACATTACTAGCAATCTTGTTAACCCCTCCAACTAAGCTAAATATGATTGTGTCTGAAATTATATAGCTCACTCACCCCGTCGCCATAAAACGGGTTTAAACATAAATATTCTACAAGAACGAAACACGCATGGTGAATGTTAATACATCCTGCACCTACATAGCCACTGACCCAAAAATATCCAACCAAAAAGAATGAACACGCCACAAATATTTAGCTGCCATTTTTCTGCTAGTAGAAAAGTTCTGGCCATATTTTTTAGACTCACTGTGTAATTGCCCCCGCCGTTTCCTATGAAGTCTGTTGAAACAACTCTATAGATCTTGTCTATCAACAAAGGTTCATATTTTGGTACGTCACATTCTATACAACGAATGGTCACGTTAAGTACTCGACTGCCCAAGGGTAGAGCTCCGTCAAATACTGCACGCATTCCTGGAAGATTGAAGTTGTTAAGGATAACGAGATATAGATTTATAGAGAAAACCGATAAAAATATAGTCAGAAAAGCAATTTACGACGAGGAATTTAAAGAGGTTGATGGGCTAGCTAACTTTATGACAATCTTTTTTAGGTACCTACTTATTAATGGCTACATTTGATACTGCTTCCAACGAGGTATGATTTTCTTTATTACATTTCTACCACAGCAACTGCATTCCCGTTAATTGTTATGTTGATTATCACATGACTGATGTTACCAATTTTAGAAATAAACCAATTTTCTTTAACATTCATAATTAACCTACAGCGTTCCCACGGCTAGGACAACGGGTGGTTTTCGCATCCGTACGATGTTTTCTTCTTGGTTTTAAGAGAAATGGTTGTGTGCCTACCTGTGTTAACAGTAATAATCCATACTATACTAAAATTATAAATGCGAAAGTAACTCTGTCTGTCTGTCTGTTACCTTTTCACGTCTAAACCGCTTAACCGATTTGAAATTGAGCTGAAATTTGGCATGGGAATAGTTTAGGACCCAGGGAAGGACATAGAATAGTTTTTATCCCGGAATTCCCACGGGATCGGGAATTACGCGGGAAAAACATCCCGCGCGTATGAAGTCGCGGGCAAAAGCTAGTAATAAATATATTTACTTATTTCCCATATATATAGATAGTAGCACTTGTATTTTTTTTTTGTATCGAAAAGAACATTTACATAAAATATTTGGATGCCATAGAAATCTCTACACAAAAAATTAAACTCTGCCTCTTAAACTAGGGTGTCCTGTATTTTAAGAGATAGTGTTTTACAATGAGGGCCCTATTTTATAAATGATTGGATGTTTGAACCTATAATCTAAAACTTGCAAGTGATGACTATTATCTCTGGGTCACCACTGCTTAGCAATTTTCAAAATCAATCCGGTTATTATTTTAAAGTTTACATAAATACAAAAAAACTTGAACTCATTTCCCGTCGTTTACCTACCTACAGAATCACCTTCCTAAAGCAATCTTGATAAAATATTCCAATTTCATGGTAACTTCGATGTACATTATGTAGACAATATTATGCTAATGTAAAGTTGTAGGTGAGGCTTGAAGCCTATTGATATTAGCTTCCATAATAGACCAGCGTTCAGCGTTCGTGATTGAGTGAAGACATTGTTCCTTTTTCAAGTTATGAAAGAGATTATAATACTGACAAGCTTGCCAAGAGGGTTATTTAGTTTTACAGTTAAATACTTATTGGTTTTGCATCTTGAGCATCAATAGCTCTGATAACTAGGCTCATAGCAGCCGATGAATTAAGGTAAATACTGAATTGTGGGTCTAATAAGCAAATTGAATTCCAACAAAATCAGATAAGTGCAGTTTACTATTGTTTTTTGCCTATGTAAAGAAGTTAAAGGTTTTGTTAGATACAAAAGTAGAAGAAGCTTTATTGTGTGTGTAACTTTTTTATTTAGTTTTGCACTTATTCTATTCTGCCATAATACCCTCGCAATAAAGCCGGGTAAATGATGACATGTTTTGCTTTGTTATTTGGGGATATACGGAACAGGATGAAAACTCCTGCAATCTCATTGAAAAGGGAGGATCCTCCGACGAGACAGGTGTTTTTGTCTGGTGGGCAACTGCCCGATGTTTGTTATCGACTGATTTGTATGCAGGCTACTTGTGCGGAAAACTCTGCTTATGCGATACAAGGTTTCTATAATTAGCTTGTATGATGCGAGATAGATCTTTCTACAATTCCGTTCCGTATGTTAAGTCTCAGCCTATTAAAACACATCTGTCTCATTGTTTCGTATTCAACACACGATTTTTTAATATTACTTTTTTATATTAAATTGAATGATTTGCTAAATATTAAGGTTGTAACTCACACTAAACCCATCGCCACCACTGCCAAGGAAACTCTGGGACACGACCTTGTAGTATTTGTCAAGTTCAAGAGGCTCGTACCTAGGGACATCACACTCGATACACCTCACTGTGGCGTTGAGAACCCTCGAGTTTAGCGGCTGCGAGCCGTTGAAAGTTGCACGCAAACCTGCGATTGAGTGACATTAAAAATAAAAAAATCAATCAAAAATATTCAGACTTAAATTGAGTAGAAGGTACTTATTTCAAAACTACCCAGAGATGTAACGTAATAGGCGATACAAAAGAGGGAACTCTGGAGTGGTATTTTTAGATGTAACGTTGCCCCGTCTATGTGCTAAGCTTGATCATTGGTTTTATTTTAGCAAGGTAAAAATCCCACACTCCATTTCCCCCAAAAGCCCAGGCAATTTTAAAGGTTTTATTGACACCATAAAGGCAACTACATATTTGAAAGTTAATCTTCTCTCATTTGTGATCTGATACTACTTTTTTTAATAATTCATATTAGGTAATAGGAATATTTATTTATTTATTTTATTATTTATGTACACACAGTAAAATACAATAGGACAACATAATTATAATATTTGAGTACAAAGCTAAGCTATTTATATTTATGAACGCAAAATAATAAATTATAAGTTCGAACAAACCTGACCTCAGATTTATATATTATTTAATGGACCGTTACACTGTTTTACGGTCGATGTTTTCCAGAATAACTCTAAATTATTTTCATGGATGTGATTATTTAACGTTGAAATATATTAACATTATATCTGCTAGACCGATTAAAATAATGCTATAGTACAGTTTTAAAAGTTATTCTTAATTCTCGGTCTTGTTCACTGTTTAGGATTCAGTGAAAAATTAAGGGCATAATTTTAATCGAAAAGTTGTATTTGAGTACAAATGTTGCAGAAGGAAAAATATTTTGAACAAATATTAATTCTTATAAATCCGTTTATCGATTAAAGTGTCTAGCCCATCGAACTTCCATCCTAGTTATAGTATCAGCATTTATCTTAATAATTTGCATGAATGTAATTAATCAATGTAGAAAGATAGATTGAATTACTTGAAGAACTCTCAGTAATATTAAAATTGCTAACGCTGCAAAAAACACTGAATACAAATTTCAAAGATGCATTACAGCTGAAACTTTCATTCCAACTCGAAGTAAAAGTGCCTAAAGTTTTAAAATAGTATTTTGCTTTAGAGATTTTTTCTTTAAGTAATAAAAAATACTTGATATACTATGACTGTGCCTTAGATAATAAGTTACGAAAACTTTATAAAAGTTACATTTAGATGATTACCTGCTACTTGCAACATTCTGGCTCCTGGGTAAGGGTCGTTGGCCACAGAAAACTCCAGCATTTCCATAATATGTTCGCCTTTCAAGTCAAAAACTTCAACGCTGTTCTCAAAGGGGGTCGACTGTATCATAGACTCGAAAGTTATCACTGTAATATGAATTTTAAAATAGTAAAACTTGGAAAATTTTAGAAACGAATCAGCGTCTGGAACGAATATAAATTTAGATGATGAAAATGCCACTTTTGTGGAAGGAAAGTTTTGTAGAATAGTGGAAAATAATATATTCAGTCATTTTAAATGTCAAAGAGAAGTAATATTTAAAAGCGAAGTGATTCACAGAAAATCTATACATCAAACTATAAAATGAGTCAGGTATTAAGTCGATCATTAATGTGAAACCTTTTGTGTGGCATTTATTAATTTATTACAACTTAATGCAATAAATTAATAAATGTTTGCATGTTTGTCGTCTATGCCTCGTGGGTCAAGTTGCCGCTAGCGTGACTGCTAAGCATGAGGTCTTGAATTCGATTCCCGAGTCGGGCAAACAGTGCCATTAAATTTTTCTATAAAAAACTTCTCAATCTTCTCTAAAGCTTTGGTTTCCTAGGATAGCGGTGCCGTCAAATAGCGGCCGTTATACAGCGCTGAATGACGTCACTAGAACGTTGTCTATGTAAACAAAATGGCGCGGTTTCCTAGAGAGCGGTAACTGACACCGTAACGTCAAAAAGCGGTGCCGCCATTTGCATGACAGCCGTCTTGTCGGTGTCAGATGGTTTCGTGAACGTTTCCAAAGAGAATTTAATACACTAGATAGCGATGAAGCAGACAGTGTGATAAAACGGCCGTGGAACTTTCCACATGTCGTCACCGTAAAGACGGCCGTCTTTTTGCGTCCATAACAATATTACGGCCGCTATATGACGGCACCGCTTTCCTAGGAAAACAAAGCTTTAGCCTGGAGTTTGGAAGTTGGGTAGTCAGAAGCCAGAAAATCTGACACTAGTCTGGCCAAGTGTTAGTGTTAGTGTTACCGAGCTTCTGGATAGTGGAAGTCAGATAGGTAGTCGCTCCATGTAAAGAATGATTTACGCTACACCATGTCGCGACCGGGCCGTGCCCCGGCCGGGACACGGTCAAACATTATGGTACACTTTTTCACCGTTTGCCACCGTGGCTCGGCCGTGCTCCGGCCGTGCGCTGCCGGGACTCGGCCGAGGCACGGCGTTGAATTGCCGGCTCCAGCACGTCCGGCCTAAGTAAAGCATTCTTTAGACATTTTAAATAACCATAAAACTTGCTCTCGTCATCTATTAATTCTTTGTAAAGTAAAGCAAATCCCATAAAAAACAATACTTGTCAAAAAACCAAGTCTCGCAACTCGGTTCTTCTACCGTAAAAAGTTGTGAGATCCATGTAATACCAAGTCGATTATTCGATCATTCAGTCCCTACTTAACTTAAGGGACCTTCTGTCTTAAGTTGTTACGTAATTATCTAACCTAACAACATCTTATAGTGACCATATCAATATTAAAAATCTTTAAGGTTTTAAATAAATAGATTGAGTCGGCCATCGCATGAAAACACAATATATCTCATAAGTAATACATACATACATAAATAACATTGTTTTTGCGATTGCCAAGCCAATCTATTTATTTAAAACGTTAAAGATTTTAATGTTGATATGGTCACTATATAAGATGTTGTTAGGTTAGATAATTACGTAACAACTTAAGACAGAAGGTCCCTTAAGTAGGGACTGAATAATCGAATAATCGACTTGGTATTACATGGATCTCACAACTTTTTACGGTAGAAGAACTGAGTTGCGAGACTTGGTTTTTTGACAAGTATTGTTTTTATGAGATCTCATTTCTTTTTGTAGATGGTCCTACTTTTTTCCTTTCTATCGTCGTTTTCGTTTCTATCTTATCGCCGGGTTGTTGCCACCTCGTGGCACGCGCATTTGTTGGAAATAAGTAGTGATAAATAGCTTCAATCCGGCGTGAGTTGGGTGTGATGCTGATCTGAGCCGCGCCATTTGGAGATTGGCGCCTTGTGAACGTTCTACAACACTTGACTTACATCACACTTTTCAATTACTCACCTCACATTTACATACATACCACACTTGGGCGTGACCTAGGAAGATCGAAGTTGGTGTACCCAGTGCAGAAGGTAAGTGGTTAGAACTGTTATTTATATATATGGTTTGTAGGCCGAAGAGCCTGTAGTTTTGTTTATTGTTTTGAAGAGCAACGTTAAGCTCCACGAACCGTGGACAAGTTCGGACACACCAGTATCATTGCACTGGCTTTATTGTAGTCCTGATCATGTGATGAAACTGGAAAAGGGTTTTTCAGACGCGCGCTAGGGTCCAAAAAATGTGTAATTTCTACGCAAACGAAGTCGCGCGTAACAGCTAGTTTAAAACACAATTCCGAACAACTTCCATGATATTTTGCATTTGTACTTAGTTCTCATTAGGGAAGTTAACAAAGCTAGTGCAAACATATACAAAACAATTACAAAGCTACCAATTTACTGGTTCGAAAATTGGAACAAATATGGACATTTGAACAGTCTGTACATTAATGACAGCAATATCATATATGTTGTCAATAGTAATAACGGCTTGGCTATACTCCTGGCTTTTAAAGGAAGAATACTGGCCTTAAAATGTAGATAAATGTAGAGAACCGTGTGTAAGGATATAACCAGAAGACGTTCCGTCATAAATGATTGTCAACATGATAGCAATTCGACGACATGGATGTCCCTTCGGTTAAGCTGTTGGTGACTGCACTATGTATAGCAGGTTCGATTCCCGCAACATCTGTTGTTCTGAGTCTGAATGTTTTTGCAAGTGAATTTAAATGTGTAACCGTACTAAAGCTGCAATGTATTTTTAATTTAAAAAAATGGGTTTGTATTATTTACTTTACCTCCTTCATCAATAGCTGATCTGATTCCTCCTTGATTGATGACACAGAAATGTGCAAAGTTCCAGCTGTTACTTGGAGCTCTCTGCAAAGCCTAAAACATTTTTACATTATTTTAATCCTGGCTCCTTTATATCGTGATTTTTTGTAATCATATAATGTCTCACTACTGGTCAAAGGCCTCTCTCATATATTTCCAGTCAGCCTTATCTGCTGTCTTCTATGGCAGATCAGGGAAGAGTCAAGATCGATATGTCAGCATTTCTTGGGCTTGCCTCGTCTTTGACGTCTTTTTTGAGAAACCCATCGCGTGATAAACCGTGTGTATGATTTTTAATTGTTAATCCTTTTTTCTTTAAGTTATTTACATAATGTAATTTATATTTCGAGTATGTAAATGAGTACTAACTACTTTAATGTGCTCATTAATCCTTCAGCTATTCAGTATCTTAAAGAACGCTTGTCCGTAAAAGATTGCCCTGTGCGATAAAACCGCCCATTGTATGTTAGTTTGTATTATTGTTGCAGGTCATCAATAGTATGAGGAGAACAATAAAGTATATATTAAATAGAAAGTAGATTAACTTACTGCATGCATAAAAGCGTCACAAATAAAGTTTCCAAGGTTACACTCAGAGCAAGCACAGGATGAGGTTAATTTAACCATTGATGAGCCAATTTTTTGGGAAGCTTTTTCTTGAATCTCAGGCAGATACCGATCAATCTTTTCCAAAACGTCTGTTGCTGAAAGTTACAATTTCAAAAATCATGATAAGTTTATACCACTAATACTACTAAGTATACGTTCTAATAGTTTAAATCTAAATACAAAGTCTACTCTAGATAATTCAGCTGTTAACATTTTGACTGGCTTGTTAGTCGAGTGGTCGCAAGCATGACTGCTGAGATCTAGGTTTCGTATTCCGCAAAAATGACTATTGGGGTTTTTTGTAAGAAATTTCTCAGTAGTACCCGGGAGTTTGGAAGTTGGCAGTGTGATACCCCCGTTCCCCGGAAAGCACGTCAAGCCCAACGGCTGTCATTTGGACATTTTGACAGTCGTTACTGGTAGTCAGAAGCCAGTAAATCTGACACTGGTCTGGCCAAGGGGTGTCGTGTTACCCAACTACTGGATTGTTTAGGTCAGATAGCGACGTAAGAGAAACGACGAGGACAGAGAAATTGCTGGAAGTCTTTAAACAGACTCCGCACCCAGGTTGGTCGCAGCAAAGAAAATCTGTTCAGGTGGAGATTTATCGATGCCTCTGCCTTGGGGTGTATATGTGGTTCTGTTCCACAAACCATGGCACACTTAATTTCGTGTCATACGTGCCCTGTCAACTGCTCACTGCAGGACTTGATGGAAGCTACCGAAAATACCAAACTTGTTGCCCAGTTCTGGGCTGACTCCATCTAGCTATTTGCCATCGATACGCTAAGAAGAAGAAGAAGAGAAATTCCTTACAGAAAGCCTCAGTAGCACTTTTTACCCGAACCGGAAATCGAACCCGAGACCTTATGCTCAGCAGTCACCCTTGCGACCACTCAACCAACGAGGCAGTCATGTAGACATGCTTGCAAAGGCGGGACAAGTGAAACGAGTGAATGCTTGATAAACACTAACTTTATTTAATAAGAACTAATCTATTTATAACATCGATCCAATATACTTTTACTTATACACTACACCTCTATTCAAAGAGAAAAAAAATACATTTATATATTTTTTTATGTACCAAAAGAAACATTAGCTTAAGTTTACAAACATAAGTATATAGTACTATGCACACAATCGTAACTACATAGGTATACATAATAAAATACAGTAGATACTGGTTAGTAACAGTAACAATAACAAGCGCGTGCTACTCACTATGATATGTTTTACATTTCAATAAACATAGTATTATATTTCATTAAACATTTATGTTACTTATCAAACTATTAGGTCATTAAAACTATTAAAGTAAGTACTTACTTAGCTATTAAGACACAAACAATTTCGTGCGATTCTTATGAACTATGTTAGATTTACCGTTGATTAATATCTCTACATTTGGAGATAAATCTTGTATTACAGGGTACGGACCTGAATATAGGTCACTTAATTTGTTACCAGTTTCACTCTTTAAAAGAATTAAGTCATCTTTTTTATAAGTTATCGCATTTAAATGCTCATCATATTTAGTTTTCCGTATTATCTTTGACTTAATTAAGTTTTCACGTGCTTCTTTTTGAGAAGTCTGAAGCCTATATTTCAACTCTAGAGGATAGTGATCCACATTGTAGAGGGGATCGACACTCTGAGTCAAATTATGTGGGAGTATACATTTTTTCCCAAAAACCAATTCATAAGGAGTGTAATTAGTTGAGCTATGTACAGACGTATTGAACGAAAAACACCAGAAAGGTAACCAGGAACTCCAGTGTTCTGGGTGATTGTTTGTGTGTATTCGTAAATACGCACCTAAATGTTTATGACAATTTTCAAGTGCCCCTATGCTTTCATGGTGATAAGCTGTAGAGTTCATTTTATGAATTTTTAACAATTCACAAGTCTCTTTCATAACAGCTGACATGAATTCTGTACCTCGGTCAGTTGCAATTGTTTTTGGAATTCCGTAACGAAGTATGAAATTATTGACTAATGACCTGGCTACTTCTGCACTACTTTTAGTAATTAAAGGATATGCTTCCACATATTTTGACAATTCACATTGTAACGTTAAAATATAAGAATAATTATTTTCATCTTTTTCCAAAGGACCTACTAAATCTAAATAGATTTTTTCAAACGCAGTGTGCGCTGTTGTAGTTATTGTCATAGGTTCTTTAATTTTTACACAATGTTTTTGTTTTTGACACTTATGACAACGTTTTACGAAATCCGTAACATCTTGATAAATTCCTGGCCAAAAGTAATATTTTTTAATATTTTTGACCATTCGTCTGATACCTGCGTGGCCACTAGTAGGTAGCAGATGGAAATCATTAAGAATTACTCGCTTGTCGTCCTTATCAGTTATACGCTTTACGTCTTTTACTACACATAATCTCAGTCCGGACCAGTCATTATATTTTTTAATCTCATTACACACGTTTTCTATAAATATTTTATTATCTTCTTGTTTTAAAACATATATTTCTTCCACTTTAATTATTTTACAAAAATCGCGTAACTCGCTCACAAAGTCGCGTGGCGTAAATTGTGATTGAGAGGCTGGATTTATATATATTGTCAACCTTGTAGGTATATAAACAAACAAATTATTTTCTTCACTTATTTCCGATTTATTACGAGACTTAAGTATTTCATTAATATTTGCAAGTCGTAACTCCACCGAATTCTTTGGTTTATTATGTGTTTCTACGACTTTCAGTTGATCAGGCTGACCGTCTTCAGAAACAATAATATCCGAAGAATTTGAGTGCATCTTTCTATATTGAGCGCGAGTCATCACACATAATGATGTCACTTTTTCATTCATTTCTTTTAACTCTGTACTGGTTATACATATCCGGGATAATGCATCGGCCGCGGCATTCTCCTTACCTCTTACATATTCGACTTAGAGGTCATACTCCTCGAGTGTTAGCCTAAATTTTAACAGTCGACTTGACGGATCTCGCATGTTAAATAAGTAAATAAGTGGTTTATGATCCGTTTTAATCTTAAATCTACGCCCATATAGGTACGGTCTAAAATGCTTTACTGCCCATACAATGGCAAGTAGTTCTTTTTCTATAGTTGGGTACATACTTTCCGATTTATTTAGACTCCTACTCGCGTAAGCTACCGGTTTTTCATTTTGATTTGCTAACACTGCTCCTAAAGCAAAACCAGATGCGTCAGTCTGTACAATAAAAGTATTTTTATCGGAAAAATCTGGATATTGAAGGATAGGCGAGGAAATAAGTTTTTCCCTAAGTAAATTAAACGAATTTGCACAATGTAAATCCCAATCAAAAATAGCATTTTTCCTACAGAGTTTATTTAAAGGGTAGGCTAATTTAACAAAATCTTTGATGAATTTTCTATAATAATTTGCAAAAGCTACAAATCTGCGTACATCATCTGTATTTTGAGGTACTGGATAATTTTTGATAGCGTTAACTTTCTCTGGATCGGGTAGCACACCATCCTTGGATACTACGTGCCCTAAATATAAAATTTCTTTTTTTAAGAAAATCACATTTCTGAGGATTTAATTTTAAATTAACCTTCCTAGGCCTTGAAAATACGTCCTGTAAATTTTTACAATGGTTGTCTAAATTTTTCCCAAAAACTACAAGGTCATCTTGGTAAACAAAGCATTTTTCATAAGTTAATCCAGACATAGCCATCGTCATCATGCGTGAAAATGAACTTGGGCTTGTTTTTAAACCCATGGGCATTCTAGTCAGTTGGTACTGCCCGGAACAAAAAGCTGTATATTTACGACTACTAGGATCAAGGTTAACATTGTAGTAGCCCTGATTAAGGTCTAAATGTGTAAAATAAATGCATCCTGATAGTGAATCAAGTATCTCCGTAATATTGGGGAGGGGAAATTTATCATCCACTATCGTATTATTTAATTTCCTGTAATCTATCACTAATCTAAATCTTTTATTCCCCGAACTATCTGATCTTTTCGGCACTAACAATACAGGACTAGACCAATCGCTGTTAGTAGGTTCAATTATGCCTTGTTGCAATAAATCATTAATTTGTTTCGAAATCTCATGTTTTTGTGAATGAGGTAGCCTGTATGGTTTTAAATAAACAGGCTCTGTATTTCTTTTTAAAGTAATTTTGTGTTCATATATGTTAGTGGTTGTTAACTTGTCCCCTTTTAAATAAAAAATATCAGAATATTTAGCGCACAGGTTTTCTATGCATATTCGTTCTTCTGAACTCAAATGATTCAATTGCAGTAATGAAAATAACTGCTTAACTCTTTGCGCATCTTTATTACATTTATCAAAACAACAAACATCGTAATCCTTAGCATTATATATGAGTGGCTGAATATTATCTAACATTAAATCTTTCTCAGTAGTATTTAATATTCTAATTGGGATCTTGCCATTTCTGGGTGTAACTAAACTACTAGCAATGAATACTCCATTTTGTAGCTCTGATGCGCATACTAAAGCATCATTTTTAAATGATGTCTCTATAAAATGCATAGACTCAGTTCTTGCCGGAATATACAAGAAGTTTTTGTTTTTGTAAGACAATAAAGGTATGCTAACTTCTTCACTCGATAATGTTTTTAATGATAGCGAATTATGCGAAAAATTTATGTTAGCATGATACCGTTTTAAAAAATCACATCCAAGAATACCATTTGCTTTACACGGTAAAGAATCAAACACGTAGAATTTCTGAGTAAATGTAACATTACCTACAGACAGTTGTAAATGTAAATATCCTGTTGCACATATTTTCCCACCTATACCATTTATCATTACTTTGCAGTTGTGGATGGGAATGTTTTTGTGCAATATTCTATTGTATTTTACCACAGATATTGAAGCTCCGGTATCAAGTAGCCAAGAACATTCCTGCCCATTCGCAGAAATTTGTATACGTAATGCTTCGTCATAAGAAAATATAGTATGTTCTAAATTAGTCTCGAAAAAATGTATTCAACTGTAAATTTTCCTCTGGTTTTTCATCCATCACGCGAACATTCTCTTCTCTTTTATTCTGCCTATTTCCTCTACTGTTATAAAACTTGCCTCTGTTCTGTGGTGGCACTGATTGACGTGGGGTCTTAGCACCACGTTTCCACTCACGATAATTACCACGATACGGTACATTATGCCCATGTTGGCCGTTCCCTCTATTAGAACTAGAACGACGATATCCCTGACGTTGGAATCTAAAGTTTCCTCTGTAATAATTATTACGTTGATGTAAATGACGTTGCCCTATGAAAACATCCGTAGACGTAGAAGGTGAGGATAGATCCTCATCGACTGCAGCTTGTATAGCATCATTTAATGATTCGAAATTTCTAGCAGCAACAATTGTACTTAGCCTTCGATTTCGCAATCCGTCGGCAAAACGTTTTATAGCTAGCTTTTCATTGATTCTGTTTAGTAATTTATAATTTTCAGAATTTCCTTCGGATTGTGAAATCGTGAGGTCAACAAATAAATTAGATATTTCCTGTCCAAAATCTGTAATTGTTTTCTCATGTTGTTTAATATTCTGTAATTTATTTTGCATAGCAGCAGATGACTTTTTTTGTAATAAATGCAACCTCATAGCTTTAAGTAACTCAGTAATATTATTATATTTTGATTCGAGTCGTAATTTCGCGGACTGTGATAATCTACTTTTTAAGACAAACTCAATTAAACTTTTATGAGAGCTTTCTTCTAAAATAGAACTATAATAGTCAATACCGTCAATTAATTGTTTTATGACCTGTTCTTCGTCGTTTATAAGTGGTAACAAGTTAAGTGCTACTTTTAAGCTAAAATTCTCCATTATGTTACAGCTTTGCTTTTTGCTCGAGTGACACAAAACAACAATTTCTGAATAACTTTTATTAAACTTCTCACAGTATTCTTCAATTAACTGAATTTCAGTTGCCTCTTTAAATTTCTTAATTCTACTGATATCCTCTAAATACTTATTATACTGCCTACACAAAACATCGGCTTCAACACGCTTTTTGTTACAAATTAAATGTTTTTCCTGCCTCCTAGTTGGTCCTATTTTAATTAAGTAGGTTCTTATTTTTAATAATTCATCATACAATTCCTTTAGAAAATCTGCCATTAAAATACTAACATTATTTTTTAATACAAAATAAAACACAAGATCTGAAGTACTACACCTCCAAATATATACTTATTGCTACATACCTGGCCTATACGACACTTGTACTTCATATTCGTATACCTTCGCCGTAAACATATTATACAGTACTTAGTGTAAAGTTATCTTCGCACTTTTACTCGCGCACTGAATTTATAGCACTTAAAAAAACACAGGTATCACTGACCACTATTTCCGTCGTTTTTCTCTTACGCCACCTGTTGCTCGTCCACCTTGGGTCTCAAGTAGCGGCCTCGTAAAAAGGATCGACGTGAGGCTCTTTCGTCGAACTCCCTAGTTATCCATTGCATGTGGCACTTTTTGTAGAGACGGCACGCAAAGTACAACACTACTACCCCAATAAAGAGTACTATCAACATTAGGAGAATGTTAACAGTCGTTAAATGGGAATGCAATTGTTGGGCGTGGGCCTCATTGCCCCCACCGGACGCATTCTGTGCTATTATAACTTCTTCTTTTGATTGTGATTTACCCATCTCTTACTGGTATCAAACTTTTTGAGTATATCTACGTACGTAGCCACGAAAATCTCGAATGATATATACGCATCACTGTTAGTAAGGTTCACTTTGTTTATATAAAAAGTTTCCAACTTTCACACGGAGTGTCCGATGCGCTTAGAGGAAACGCCACGTTCGAATACGACACCATTGTCACGGTCGCCATGCAAAGGCGGGACAAGTGAAACGAGTGAATGCTTGATAAACACTAACTTTATTTAATAAGAACTAATCTATTTATAACATCGATCCAATATACTTTGACTTATACACTACATGCTGAACAATAAAAAAAAAGGATTCAAATTCTTACCTTGTACAATTTCATTTCCAATATAATGTGGATTACCAGTCCACCTCAAAAGATGGCCACCTTCATCAAACGTCAGTTTGATCTCTCCCAGATACTGCGTATGCGCTGCTGCTTGCACTATTAGAACCTGAAAATATCGAGGAATTATATTACAATACTAGCTTCTACTTGCGACTTCGTTGGCGTGGGAGGGTTTTCCCACGAAAATTCCAATTCAATGGGAATTCCGGGATAAATAGTAGCCTGTCTTATATCAGGATTTCAACTATATACATTCTAAATTTCATTTAGATCCATTCAGTAGTTTTTGCCTGGCTCATCGGCGAACCGTTGCTTGCCTCTACAGATTGTACTTCGGGGAGTGTGCGCAGGAGCTCCATGACCTGATTCCTCCATCTCCCTTTCACTACCGGTCTACCAGATGCACGGCTGGGTACCACACACACTTGGTTGATATAGCGTCTTGTCGTACCAAGTGCTTCTCCTCCACATTTATTGTGCGCACAGCCAAGCTGTAGAATTCTCTGCCGGCTTCGGTATTCCCTGCCACTTATGACCTTTCAGGCTTTAAAGCACGAGTAAATAGGCATCTTTTGGGCTCGCTCGTCCCATCTTAGACCTCATCTATCGCTTATCGAGGTCAAGAGTGGGCTCATCAGTAATAAAAAAAATTACATTTACCATCCCCACGGATTTTCGCATTTACAAAATTAGGAAGATCATATTTGGATTTTTACCGTGAGGACCTCGTGGCTAAATAATTATAAACGCAAGGGTTGACCTTCAAAGTTAAGCAACTCTTGCTGTGTGTGGTTCGTGGTTGGATAACCATTTTAACATATTGAGATAGCTCCGTGCCTTGTAAAGCACGATAAGCCGCTGGCCCCGGTTATTATAAGTGCAATAATAAAATAATTTATTCGTTCAAATTTAGTACATACAGCTAAAAATATAACACACTATAATTAAAGCTTACACAAGGATCAGAATGAGGAACATCTGTGTCTGAACTAGATAAGGAATATCTGTATTTCAGACATCAGCGCTCTTCCTTTAGCACCACTTCACTATTAACTAAGTTTCACCACTGTACAGTAAAATTTTGATAATAGCAAACAGTAACTAAATACAATTAATAAAGATAAGGAAATTTAATGGAAAAAGAAACAAGATATACAACCATTCTTAATGAAAATAATAAATTTGATTAGAGTAATGGCCTCCCGTGTGTAAAGTGAAAATGAGTGAGTGTATGTAGGAGGGTGTGCTACTAAGTTGTCCATTTCTTCATAGTTTAGTACATCTTTGACAGTGGTTACGGCTAGGAACAAGCCAGGTAATCTGACATCGGTCGTGCTAAGAGATGTCGTGTTACCAAGCTACTGATTAGAGGAGGTCAGATAGGCAGTCGTTCCACAAAAAACACTAAGGGCGCCTTCAAATTAGCCGCGCGGCTGCAGTGCTTCCGCCGCGCTGCTTTGAAAATCCATATAAATATAAACGCGCAGTGGCAGCGCTGCTGTCGTGCTGCGGCCACGCGTCGTTTATTTGTATGGATCGCGGTAGCAGCGTGGCTAATTTGAAGGCGCCCTTAGGTATACTCAGCTGCACCCGGTTAGACTAGTAGCCAACCCCGAAGTAGTTGGGATAAGCAGATGATATTTCGATACATGAATTATTAGTTCCAAGCACCGGTTTTTATCATGGTTCTGATTTAAATTCTCAGACTTACTTTTCTTGTCGCTTGTTCCACGACTACTGGATAGGGTCCCAAAGGAATAAAACCACTGTCTTCTGGGGCATCTCCATTGAACAACAATGTGTGACTATGACCTCCAACGATGATGTCAATATGAGGGCCAGCATGAAGGGCTATTTCTCTGTGGATCATAATTTTCAATATTATTAAGTAACGATAGACTTTTCTCAGCGATTTTTTAGTTAACTTAATCAAACATCAAACCACAACACACAAGCACAGTTTATGACTACATGATTAGCGCAGTAGTTGTATGTGGCTTTTGCGCTGCGTATCACGGGTTCTATTCCCGCATCGGAACAAGTATTGATATGATCTCTAGATAATTGTTCCGAGTCTGGTTGCAAAGTTACTTAAAAAGAAAAGAATTTACAGATCACTTTCAGTGACCTTTACGAATATGTATACTATTGAAAAAGTACACTACAACTCTTTATAACATTAATTTAAAGGACTCCGTTATAACATAATAATTTCCTTTTGTAGAATTAAAAAAAATACTTACGTGTCAATATCAATTCCACAGTGAGACAAAACTATAATAATATCGACGCCATTTGCGTTTAGCTTCTCTGCTTCTCTTCTGACGGCCTCAATCTCATCTGAGAATTTAAGTTTACCTGTAGATGCTAAATTCTGAAAGCAAAATTTAAATTATGCAACCATTTTTAAAACAAACCAACATATTACAGTTTCTGCTCGCGGCTTCACTCACATGATAACGTTTTCAGCAAAGATAAAGTTACTTATTTGACTCACTGTTAAAGTAGCTTTGTATTAGTGAAAGATATTCTTAAATCGTTCCAGTAGTTTTTAAATTAATCCATTACAAACAAAAAAAAATTCTATAATATTTTTTCCTAAAATAGACTTACGTCGGTAGTAGCAATTATAACACCAATAATACCAATTCTCCTGCCATTCTTTTCTACAACGATACTTTTTTCATATAAGCCATGCATGGACGGTTCTTCGCCATCAATAATATTGGCTGTTACCACTTTCGACTGTAAATGTTGTAAGTATGGCACGACTCCTTCAATTCCATTATCAAACTCATGATTTCCTAGTACCTGTGGAATATTGTAAAGAGAAACGAAATTAAATATTATATAAGAAAAGATAAGTTCAATATCTGAGCATGGATCATGTACCCTTAAAGTTAAATATAATAATAATAATTTATTTATTTCGGATCAACAAATACAAAGAATCCATAGTGTTAGTAGCAAAATGTGCTTAAAAAACTATGTTAGTAAACTTAAGTTATACATTATCAATACACACGCTGCCTCTTACAAACAGGCCTTTACGCCCAGTGCTTTACGAATGGACTATCCACTTTGCTACTTAATGTGCCTAGGATGCCGTTGGAACTCACACGCAACCGGCCAATATTTGACGCTGCTCTTTTCCTCATAATGGCATGAAAGTCGTCAACATGGGCTTCCGCGAACATTTGCGAAGCGCTACAGAAGCGCGGAAGCCTCATCAACATCCTAAACCCATTATTATACTGTACGCGTAGGATGTTGTAGGCTCGCTGCGTATATTTCACCCACAAGCTACACGTGTAGAAAGTGTGGCAAAATGCTTTAAAAAGTGAAACTTTAACACCCTAACTACAACGCGCAAACCTGCATCTTATGAAAACACAATATATCTCATAAATAATACATATATAAATTAGATTGTTTAGTGCGATTGCCAAGTCAATCTATTTATTCAAAACGTTAAAGATTTTTAATATTGATATGGTCACTATAAGATGTTGTTAATTACGTAACAACTTAAGACAGAAGGTCCCTTAAGTAGGGACTGAATAAATAAATAACCGACTTGGTATTACATGGATCTCACAACTTATTACGGTAGAAGAATTGAGTTGCGAGACTTGGTTTTTTTGACAAGTATTGTTTTTTATGGGATCTCATTTCTTTTTGTAGATAGTTCTGCTTCTAGGCAAGCGTGCTCCATCTTCGACCACATCATCACTTACCATCAGGTGAGATGGTGGTCAAACGCGAGCCTACTATCATTAAAAAAATGATATTGAAAAATATTTTAGTTTTTCCTTGATTCATAAACTAAACACTGTATTCTAAATTTGAAGCTTCTATGTCTGCTAGAAATGCCTTAAACTTTTGATGATCGGTCAGTCAGTGAGTGACAAAATTAAGAAACTGACTCGTTATAATTCTTAACTGCTGGTTCAAATTGAATCAAATTTGAAATATACCGTGTTCATACAATGCCTGCTTGGTTATTGAAAATTAAGGCTCCTAGTTTTATCCACAACGAAGTTATAGGGGGTCGAAAATGGCCTGAACTGCTTCGAGAAAAGGATGGTACGGCCGTGCCGCTTTTTTGCTCGACTTGGCGAGTGCACTGCTGTGCCCCCGGATTACAGAACAGAACAAATGACAGTATTTATTGATTTATTTATTTGAACTTTATGTGCAATAATGTTACATAGGTTGGTTGTAATAGTGTTACATGGGTGATGGGTGGTGGTAATTATTGTATTATATTATTGTTATTGTATGGGTGGACTTAATAGAGCAAGGTATTCTCTACCAGTCAACCTTTGGGTTAAAAATAACACAGTCAGACAGTCGTTATGGGGAGTCAGATGCTGTGTTATATTGGAAGTCACTCCATGTAAAACACGCATCCGATAAGACTGAAAATAAACCCTGACATAGTAGCCCCAAAAGGCTAAGTAGATAATGCTTAGCTAAACTTTTTAAATTTTATTTTTATTTATTTATTTTATTACTTATGTACAGTAACCATACCAGCACATCAAGCTATCCGAATCTGTCAAATTTACCCAATTGAGTTTGAACCTTATAATGTTGTAATAAAGTTGTAAATCTATTAAATTATTTTGACAGATTGGACTAGGTTGATGTGCCGGCCACCGTACACTCAGTAAAATACTTTCGAAAACAACATACTTATAATATTTGAGTACAAAGGTACTGCTTATTTCTTAAGAAATTTCTTCCAGCAGACCTGCAATTTTGTAAAAATTATAAGCCCGAAACTTACATGAGCATCATGGGGTAGCATATTCATGAAATCTTGAGTGACGTTCCATCGTAGGATATTGTACCAAATGGTCCCTTGAAAGCTGTCGCCCGCGTTGAGGAGTAGTGATTCAGGTTCACTAGCCATGCGCTCCCGAACCAAGGTCGCAAGCCGAGCGAAGCCCCCGATACATGGATTAACAGATGGATTGCAAGGAGTTCCTCTTGGGCTAGTCTCTACAAACCTGGAAAAAATTATGTTCAAGTATTTATTATTTATCGATGGTAAGTAGTAATCTCGATGTTTTCTTTCACAATTTTGAGAGCGGTGGTGATGATGAAAATTACACAAAGTAAATGTGAAAAAGAGTTTGAACCCGCGACCTTGAACTCATAAATCGTCCTTGTAATTACTGGGCCACTGTTCTAGAATTAGAGTTTTTTTAAACTAACTAAATCATTAATTAGGAATTCCTCATTTATCGTGAGTAACTTTTTACAAATACAAAACCCGCAATGCCTATGTGTAGGCCGTACAACCATTTATTCCGTTTTGCTGCGCGTTATAGGAGTCGAACCGACAACACGCAGCGCAATAGTCATCCGTTGAACTACTGTGTCTTTCGTGTCTTCAGAATGATAGTGTAATATCGTTTAATCGAAGTAAAACTGCCAATAAAACGATATCAATTGTTATTGAATAAGATATGAATCGGTACGATTTGTTTAATGTGTGCAATTGCTATTTTATCATAATCCTTCGTTAAGACTTAATTTATTAGTGACTATTATCATGAATAACTTTGAAATAAATTTTTGGAGGCTTAACTAGCCATGGTCTTCATTATTAGACCCAGCCAGCATTTATTCCATATTTTTAAATTGTTTTTCTTATTTTGAGAGTGTTTACGTGCAGCCCAATGGTTATGACCTTGACTAGTCAGTTACAAGGTCGTAGATTCTAACCCAGGCACATCACTATGTGTAATTTATATCATCACTACTGTCATCAAGTCAGTGAAGGAAAACATCACAAGGAAAACGGCATCTCCTAGAACCAAAAATTCGAAAATACAATATGTTAACTAACAGAGGGCGTTCCCGTTAACCCGCAATAGTAATAGTGTAGTAGTAGTCTATACATGCTAAAAAAATATTACCATTCGAAAACAAAATGTTTTTTTTTTTATATTAAAATATTCACTAAAAATTTTAAATTGATAAGTAAAAGAAACACTCTGTACACGCGTACGTATTCATAAATAAAATTGCGACGTTGCCGTCCTTCAAGTACGCCTGTGTCCCAGCAATGGGAACGTTATTGGCTGAATTATTATTATTTTGAGAGAATAATTTGTAATCTATCATTGGAGATGTGTTTTACAATTCTACTTCTATCTTACAAATAATTTATTGAGGTATCGTACACCTTATAATATTTAAACAATTCAAATTATAAAAACTAGTGTATGATGTGTGCTTTTATAACACTGAAAATTCTCTTACAGACCACGTTTGGATGGAATTTAATTAATAGAGATAGAAGACAACGTAAATAATATTGAATAATCAGAACTAATAATATGAACTACACACACACAGTAAAAAAGTTATACTATAAAAATAAAAATTGAATATATAATAAAGAAAAGGGGGGAAGAAATATAGTGAGAGAGGTAAATGCTCTTTCAACATTCTTTTGAACATTGGTAACGTTTACTTTGAGTACGCCTCGTTTTTATGGTTTGTTTTCATCATCAAAATACACAACTAATTAGTAATTTAGAATCTCAGTCACAGTCTCTTGTTAAAACTCTTAAATGTACATAACAAATGTACATTGTATCATTAGAAATTAAAACGGGATTTTTACTATATTGTGTATTTATTGTTTCGTAGTGTTCATCTGTGATCTGATACTGTTAGTGACCATGTTAGCTTAAAAACGTATAATGTATTTGTGTTCTTAATGTAAAAAAATATTAAAATTAGAAGGAACTTACCTTGCATGGAAATCATTATAATGCAGTACATTCAAATCATATTCCGACGCACTTTGGGCACTAAACAGAATGAAATGTGAAAATAACAATAATAACCTAAGCATCTTACTAATAGCAACCATAGGTCGCACTACTAGATACACATTACAATATCTAAATAAATGTACCTAATCAACATGTACTATATAGTATTTGAATTGATAAGATATGGTGCGATAACAACGAACTATGTAAGAAGTTTGAGAAATCGCATAATGATCAAAGTGTTATCAGAATTGTGTTCATTAAGATGTAATCTCCGATAGTATTGCAAAGCTAGTAGCAGGAGTTTGACTTTTCAATGCACCTGCGAGATTAGTATCTGTAAAAATGTCCTGGCTGTATCCCGGGGTTGTGGGAATGTTTAATGAGATACTACGGCCCAGGAATGAAAGGACAACTGAAGGAAGGGAGTGGGTTTTTAGTCAGCAGGAGATAGATAGATATACTCTTTATTGTACACCATAACAGAATTAAATGAGGACTTCAAAACTACAAAAGGTGTTACAATGGGCGGTCTTATCGCTAAAAGCGATCTTTTACAGACAACCTTTGGATGCGAGAGAGTAAATACGCGGGTAGTCCATGGTGTACTATTCACTTATATACAATAAACTAGTATTTGCGTGTTGCGCGAGGTGCAAGCACCTCACATGCTTGTGAAAAAAAAAAAAATGGGGGGGAGATGGGGGGGTTTAGTATTTGCGTGTTGCGCGAGGTGCAAGCACCTCGCGTGCTTGTGAAAAAAAAAAAAAAAAAGGGGGTGATGGGGGGGTTTAGTATTTGAGTGTTGCGTGAGGTGCAAGCACCTCGCGAGCTTGTGAAAAAAAAAAAAAAAAAAAAGAGGGGGGGGGGTGATGGGGGGGGGGGGTTGCACAAGTATTTCGACTAAAGCATTGCCCCTCTAAATGAATCTGAAAAAAAAAATGTTCCAAGTCTCTTAGATTCCGAGATCCGCCTAAAGGGGGGGAGAAGGGGGGCGGGGGGGACGACTTTGAAAAATGGTTTTTACTTTACCGAACCTCCTCTATACGAATCCGTAAAAAACAAAAAATACCGGTCTCGTAGTTTCCGAGATACGATAGGGAGGGGGGAGAAGGGGGGTGAAAAGGGGAGGTTTGGCACTTTTCTCGTAGGTTTGAGAGTTACTTGTTTACGAATCTGTCAAAATATACCCACCTCCCCATCCACCATCTGGGAGAACAATTATGTCAGTGAGTCAGTGAGTGAGTGGTAATTTAGCTTTATATAATATAATATAACTAGTATTTGCGTGTTGCGCGAGGTGCAAGCACCTCGCGTGCTTGTGAAAAAAAAAAATGGGGGGGTGATGGGGGGGGTTTAGTATTTGCGTGTTGCGCGAGGTGCAAGCACATCGCGTGCTTGTGAAAAAAAAGAAAAAATTGGGGCGGGGTGATGGGGGGTCTAGTATTTGCGTGTTGCGCGAGGTGCAAGCACCTCGCGTGCTTGTGAAAAAAACTAAAGCATTGCCCCTCTAAATCAAGTATTTGCGTGTTGCGCGAGGTGCAAGCACTACGCGTGCTTGTTAAAAAAAAAAAAAAAAAATGGGGGGTGATAGGGTCTTGCCCTTCTAAAGGAATCTGAAAAAAAAAATTTTCCAAGTCTCTTAATTTCCGAGATCCGCCTAAAGGGGGGGAAAAGGGGGGCGGGGGGGGGGACTTTGAAAAATGGTTTTTACTTTACCGAGCCTCCTCTACACGAATCCGTAAAAAAAAAAAAATACGGGTCTCGTAGTTTCCGAGATACGATAGGGGGGCGGGAGAAGGGGGGGGAAAAGGGGAGGTTTGGCACTTTTCCCGTAGGTTTGAGAGTTACTTGTTTACGAATCTGTCAAAATATACCCACCTCCCCATCCACCATCTGGGAGAACAATTATGTCAGTGAGTCAGTGAGTGAGTGGTAATCTAGCTTTATATAATATAACTAGTATTTGCGTGTTGCGCGAGGTGCAAGCACCTCGCGTGCTTGTGAAAAAAACTAAAGCATTGCCCCTCTAAATCAAATATTTGCGTGTTGCGCGAGGTGCAAGCACCTCGCGTGCTTGTGAAAAAAGAAATTGGTATTTGCGTGTTGCGCGAGGTGCAAGCACCTCGCGAGCTTGTGAAAAAAAAAAAAAAAAAAAAAAGGGGGGGGTGATGGGGGGGGGGTTGCACAAGTATTTCGACTAAAGCATTGCCCCTCTAAATGAATCTGAAAAAAAAAATGTTCCAAGTCTCTTAGATTCCGAGATCCGCCTAAAGGGAGGGGAGAAGGGGGGCGGGGGGGGGGACTTTGAAAAATGGTTTTTACTTTACCGAGCCTCCTCTATACGAATCCGTAAAAAAAAAAAATACGGGTCTCGTAGTTTCCGAGATACGATAGGGAGGGGGGAGAAGGGGGGGAAAAGGGGAGGTTTGGCACTTTTCCCGTAGGTTTCAGAGTTACTTGTTTACGAATCTGTCAAAATATACCCACCTCCCCATCCACCATCTGGGAGAACAATTATGTCAGTGAGTCAGTGAGTGGTAATTTAGCTTTATATAGTATAATAAGTAATAACCTACATACTCAATACACATATACATATATATACATAAAAAACAAATCTGAGATAAATAAAAAACAGTAACAAATTAAAGAGAGAGATAGAGATCTTTTACCGTGTTTTTGAAAGAAGGAGTGGTTTGTGCTTGTCTTACTGACACGGGACAAGTATTCCATAGTCGAGTCTAACACTCCCACTGCCCCAGAGCATGAGGAGTCATTTTATGATTTTCACCCCGAGAAATAAAACAAGTAGGTAACACAAAAATGTGTAGCAAAAAATAGAACCGACTTCTATATAAAAACACTACAAAGGCAATAATAACTTTAAGGCCTTGCGGTGGCCGCATTTGCGGTAGTTCTACCGCACCGGTAGAATGACCGGGGCCACCGGTGACTCTTCCGCACGCGTTTATTCCACCGCAGTGCGCGCACTTCTATGACACTCCATACTTCACAGATTTTGCGTTTCCAAAACGCAATGCAGTGCGCGCACGGCCTAATTTCGGTAGTCGGTGTCATTTGTTTTGTATTTTCTTTTTTTGACATTGCCTTCCGAAATTAAAGTATTTTTTGCCTTTGTAGTGTTTTTATATAGAATTTGGTTCTATTTTTTGCAATTTTTTTTTCACGCTTTTTATTGTGTCGGTTTGTAATTTATCTAGTTACAAAAACCAAAATGTCAACAACTTATCACCTTTTACAAAACACTGCTTTTCTCGGTGCAGAGCCGTTAATTTTTGAGGAGTACTCCTGGTACATCACCATCAGCTCTACTTCACCATATGCATTGTGATGAGCATAAAGTGCTTAACATCTATAATTAAGTAATCTAATCGCAACCCACAAAATACTTATTATTGAGTAGTTTCGGTGGCCATCTGGGGTCTTCATCATCAGTTCCACTTCCTCAGATGGTGCTTTTCAAGAGCAACTGCACAAGGTACTTTAAGAAATACCCAAAACGCTACAGGTGTGCCTATAATATTTGAAGAGTTCCCTCGATTTCTCCATGATTCCATCATCAGATCCAAACATGACGACAATGGAATCAACTAGAAAGTATACTCTTTCAAACAAAAAAAGAATTTTTGAAATCGGTCCAGCCATCTGCGAGTAATGAGGTAACATAAATAAAAAAAAGTTCAAGACGAATTGAGAACCTCCTCCTTTTTTGAATTCGGTTAAAAATATATTGGGCAATGTTTATTTTGGCATGGTCAGGTGGAGATAAAAATATTTCTCTGTTCATATTTTTTTTCGCGGTAAACGCATTGCGCACATTCTGCTCGTAATTTTACAAACTTAAAATTAACCAGCTTAAGTGCTTAGTAAAATATATTGTCTTCTTTATTAAACTTTTTATTTTATAATTTATGTGCACAAATGTACAGGAGAGGACTCAGACATTCTTTACCAGTCAACCTTGAAGCAATGCAGAGAAGAACGTTTATTAATCACCCTTTGCTATTTACAATAGTTGAAATTGGTTAAATCAATACATTTTATATTCCAATTGTTTATAATCACTATCAGGCGTGATCGAGCTTAAGAGCGGGCTTATCAGTAATAAAAATAAAACCATAAGACTAATTTTATTTGTTTAAGTTGATAGACTTTAAACAACCACCTATCGGGTACAATAAATTGTGTATTCAAACCGTCCAAGAACCCGTTACAGTATACACACAAACTTTGGACCAAATCAGTGCTTCCGTTTCGGAGGATTTCAGTGACAGACAAACGTACAGATGAATTATATATTTTAATATCATGCGTACCTATTGCGCACAAATGAAACAATGTGTCACAAATTCTAGTAAAAAAAGAAAAGAAAGAAAGAAAGAGAACTGTTGACGTCATAACTCATAGCGCCATCTATGAAAACTGTACAGAGATATACAGTATGTTAACTAACGTTCCCGTTAACCCGCAATAATATAAGCACATCAATTAGATCGCCGCACACGCGGCCCGTCATTCATAAATAAATTGCGACGTTGACATCCTTCAAGTACGCGTTTACAGAGTGTTTATTTTACGTATCAATTTAACATTTTTAGTGAATATTTTAATATTAAAAAAAATAGAAACATTTTGTTTTCGAATGGTAATATTTTTTTAGCATTTATGGATGCTAGACTATTGCAGGTTAACGGGAACGCCCTCTGTTAGTTAACATACTGTATAATGTATTTACTGATCGATACTATAAGAGTATAGTATAATAATATAATAAAGAAACGTTTTAGAAGAGAAAGATGAAATATTTTCTATAATTTAACAGCGTTAATTTTTTACTTATTTGTGTTTAATAAAATCATTTTATTTAATTCGACACCTGACAGGCATTGCTGATGGTAATACGTCCATCCGTATCTGCGAATACAGGAGACTTTCGACGTATGTAGTTCATTAGAACATCGTAGTCCACTCCGAGTACTTCCACGTTTTTTCGATTTTCGCTTATCATCTGAAACATTAAAAAGGATATTTATTTAAGTATTCTATCATTTCTTTAAAGATCAATTCTTGTATTTTTATATTATCAATTATTTTGTTAAATGAGTACCCGTAGAGTTTTTGCCGGTTCTTCTCTAAATGAAATGACCCATTCGAACCGTGCACTTTGAATATTCTATTGAGTATTACTATAGTCTCAATTTAAAGCATACTATTTATAATTAAACAATTTCAAACAAAATAGAAACAATGAGAAACCATAACATGTAAGGTATGACAACGATTTAATATAAAAAATTGGCAATAAAATAGTCCACCTTAAGCATAAAATAAAAAGCATCTCATCTCATCTACCGGTAGCTTAGGCAATACGAATATCAAACAAACTATTGAGGTTACAAGATATTAAAATCAGGATACGTTAATGTATTGTTTTGCGTTTTTTTACCATGAAGTAATGCAAAACGTGCTTTAAAGTTAAATATTACGGTCTTATTACAAAAAAATGCCTTAGTACTGGTTTAAACCAAGACTAAAAAGTCCAGGATTGTGACGGTATTAACGTTAGTACCAGTATCAAAATGTGTCCCAATTACAAAACGAAGACTATCTGAGGATCTGTTAGTACCAAAGAAGGTCCATGGTTCAAATAATATCCACAGATAATAAACAAAAATGGCATTCTTTCATTCGTTCGTACAATCTTTATTTGAAGCAACGTTCCGTTTCTATAAATATTGATATTATAATAACACTTGAAATGATTAAATAATTATTAATCAATACAAAAATATGTCATAAATTGTTCGTTGTTCAGGTTACAATATAATGAACAAGCGCAACTTGTATTTTTGACGCGCTGTTTATAATCAAGTTGTCATATTTTTTAACACCTCTAGCTTGAAATGGAATGAATTACATTCGGGGCCAGCCCGCGTCATTTGAAGCTAATGTTTACGTCCTTTTGAATAAATAAACACACTTCTTATTTATTAATAGATATTATTCTTGGTATTTCTATTACTAACAGTTTGTTAGTTGTTTTTTTCGTGAGTTGTTGTGTGTGATTTAACATGAGCTAGCTATGAAATGGACCAACAAAAGAAAAAACGGAGTAAAAACTGGAGTTCTGAAGAAAAAGTTAGTGAAACATAATTTTTTAATTATTATTAGGTAAACAATGCTTTGTTTTATCTTATTTCGACTACCTAACGCGGATGTTCTTATTATTATAGGAAATATACCTGGCCTTATTGCTGAATCAGCACATATTATAGAAGACAAGTTATATATATAAAATATTTTTAAGTAGTAGGCATTTTTATAAATCTTCGAGACATCCGTGACAAATTTTCCAGACACACCATGTAAATCAGCTGTATCGTCTTGAATCTACAAATAAAACAATAATATTAGTAAATATAGATATTATTTAGATTTTGTCATGATTTTGTCTAATGTTATGTTAGCATTGACCAAGGGTACTTACTTCATGGCAAGCCCAGTTGCATAATGCGCAAACCACTTGCACTTCAGGACTCAGTGGGCATCCTCGAGGGTCGTGGGATTAATCCTCACGTAAAACATCCACAATTTTTTCCCCAAAACGTTTTGTGAACCTATACTTATATTTAAAATCTTCGTCACTCAATTCAAAAGGATTTACACGATGACGACGTATGTAAGATCGCCGAGACGTCTCCAGTATATCCAAATCTTCCAAATCCATCAAGTCAATCATATTAATATCCATTTTTTACGATTTGCAAATAAAAAGACAATAACAATCAACGCAACCTCAAAAATTTATTACCGATATCAAAGTTAATCCATGGTTAAACTAGGGGTCTCCGCGGACTAACTTTAGTACCTTAGATAGTTCCTGAACTAGTGATAAACTTCATTTTATAATAACGTTTTATTTAGTCATGGTTTAAACCTAGTAATAATCCTAGTACTAAATTTAGATCGTGTTTTGGAATAAGACGGTAAGAGAGACAGGTTACTGGGTTTTTTTTTAGTTTTCTCATAATCTCCTTTTGTATAACTTTTTATATATTATTTACTAGCTGACCCGGCAATTGTTGTTTTGCTACATAAATAATATATATATAAAAAAAAAACCGGTCAAGTGCATGTCGGGCCACGCGCATTGTAGGGTTCCGTAGTTTTTATACCTATACAAACCTACCTATACAAATCCTTGCACGGAAAGTTTTTTTTTAGAGATTTGTATAAAACTTGTCAAAGCCGGTGTTTTGAATTTAAATACAGCACACAGAGCTACACTACTCTATCGTCACAAAAAAATAAAATTGAGGAAGTGGTTTGCTGGGGGAGCTTTGTGTTTGATATTATATAGCAAAATAATAAATAAATAAAAACATATTAATTTGAATTCACTCTTAAAACGGGCCCACATAGGGCGATGGTAACTGAAGAAGGAAATATAAAATCCAACTTCACAAGGGAAGTTTGAAAAAATATGATCTATTTGAGTACCACCGCGTGTAGAGGGAAGTGGTTGCAATAAAGACTGGTAACCAGCGTCACGTATTAATTTGAAAACTGCAGTGTTGTCGTTACGGAGATAGTCTTCATTAAAATCTCCAAATATTATGCAAGGACTGTTATGCGATAGTAAATTACTTACAAAACCTACTGCGCAACTGTTGGGACATTTGCATGATCTATAAAAAGCTATAATCTTCACTGCATTTATTTCGAAAATTACTGCTTCACAGTGGTCACCTCCAGCAATGTCAATGTAATACCGTGAGTTGCTATATTCAATATAATTTTTTGCCCATGCACACACACCAAAACCTGGGTTTGAACTAGACTGTTTAGGGCCATTTTTTCTAATTATTTCTTTAAAATTTGTTATATAAAAAGAATCTTGAGAACAGCTCTACGTTTCTACTGCTAAGTAGATATCTGAAGCCATTATTTGAGGATCGCTTACAGTATCTTGCAAGTGTGCACGTAAGGATTGAACATTATGGAACATATTTTGGTATAAACTGTGGGACTCCCCCAAAAATCGATACATAGGTATTAGAGGATATCGACGCAGCTTTTCCATTTCCATTACGACTGAATCTTGGTCGGAGGATGGACGTGGAGGATGAAAATATTCAGTAACGATAAATAAACCTTCAGTACATGAGGCACTTGAGCAAGTAACATATAATATTGACCTTGAAATACCGGGCTTCACATGTACAACAACTTTTTCTAATGTGGAACCGTGGCTTTTGTGAATTGTAACACCCTCAGCTGGAACCAATGGGAATTGAAAAAAACTGACTTCCAAAAAACACTACAATGTGAAAAATAACTTTAATTTCAGAAGTCAGTGGCATAAAACTAAAATACAGATCCAAAGACACCGTCTTCTGAAATTAAAGTTATTTTTCACATTTTACCTAGTGGTTTTTTGGAAGTCGGTTTTTTTGTTAAAAAGTTTTTTTTTATAAAACTTATTTAAATATGAAACTAGCGTGATACAACTGACGCTTAGTGCCATCTATAGACATTTCTATGGAATTGTTCGAAATTTTCGAGTCAAATACAATTGGTCGACTATTACTCGTAAACTTGTAAAGCCCACTTATGTGTGATAGTTTTCCTTTAAACTTCGTTATATACATATAGGTACTACTGCCGTGACATATGAATTTCTAACTACAACCGTTTAGTTGGTAGAGGGGGACACTTGACTCTAACGAAAATTGGTACTTTAAAGCTTGATAAGTCACGAACGGTTTACTTAATCAAAAAACGGTCTCGCCAAACCCCTAATATTTTTGAAATACCTATCCAACGATATCCCACACTACGGAAAAATGAAAAAAAGTTATCATCCCACTTTACATGTAGGGGAGGTACCCTAAATAATTGTTTTTCTTTTTTTTTTTTCAAAATTTTATTTTACCACATTTTCGGCGTCTTTAACTTGTATACTCATGTCAAATTACAACTTTCTAGTACCAATAGTTTTGAGCTAAACCGCGGACAGACAGACAGACGGACATGGCTAAACTATAAGAGTTCCTTGTTGACTACGGAACCCTAAAAAAATAGCCTTCGATCTGTTCTCAGACATACCAATATACATAAAACAAAATTATAAATATCGGTCAAGCCAAGGAGTTCGACAACAAACACTGACACTAGATATTTTTATATTAGTTACTTTAAATATTTGTATCTCTATTTGTTATAAATATTTAATAAATATATCTATTTGTATATAAATTTGTTAGAAATATTTGTTATACGTATTTTTTTATGCTCCTGTCTTATTATCACTTCACCACACACGGTTGGCCGGTATAGAATGCCTAAGGCATTAAGTACGCATTTGTACTACATGTGTTGCATAAAGTTGAAATAAATAAATTACACTAGCGCAGTGACTAAGCGATTGCCTGCTGCACTGCGTGTCGGGGGATCGAATACCGCACTGGAGCAAATGTTTGTACTACTACAAATTGTTTTTCCAGGTTAGAATATAATAAAATGAAACCAATACTTACGGTAAATCCATCGCCACCATTCCCAATGAAACTTTGCGAGACGACCTTGTAGTATTTATCGAGGTCCAATGGCTCATACCTGGGAACATCACACTCGATGCACCTGACTGTGACGTTGAGAACCCTTGAGTTTACCGGCCGCGACCCGTCGAACGTTGCGCGTAATCCTTTAGTTGAATGAAAAATTTATACCACCGTCAATACTTATTTACTGATCTGATGTTCACATAGTACAAAAACAAGTTGCTTTCCACCCCTGTACGCTTACCCATATAGCTATTTTTGGGAACTATACGTAACTTTTTCGACATCTAGTGTCCACACACGTAATATAGTCTCGTCTTCGTTCCGTTTTTATCCGTTACTGCAACTAGAAATGGGGAACACCCTACACAGTAACATTTGGTTTCTAATTTACACAAGTATAAGATGCAAAATATTACTTCTAATAATTTACTTCATTTTGAAGTTTTTAAACAAAATAAACAATGAATCTGTAGGAACTACAGTTATATTGCAAACGAGGCAAAATGTAAGGTGCCCCACGCATACGGTCGGGTGGACAGTCGTCCCAGCCACGCCATAGCATAAACTTGTGTACTAATAATATATAATAAGAAACGTCACTGTAACATACCTTGAATCTATAAATAGACTTTATATATGGACTCAGTACTTTCATTTATAACCTTCTCCAACCAAGTACTAAAGGTTCCAACAAATCAAAAGATAAGCTGTTTGATTGAGAACGGAGATGAGGACAAATTATCTTGATGATGAAGATGATTTAAAATCTTGATTATGAACAATCAAATGATTATCGAATGACACTAGACGGTTGAAGCGTACAGACGTGTCTATTAGCAATATTTATTTATACTCAATTTAATAACTGTGACCTACTTAAGGTGTTAAGGTACTATCGTAATGCATAAGCATTTTTTCTAAGTGTGCAGTTTAGTGAATAATGGTCATGATACGGTGAACTTATTATAAAAAAAATGGATAACAGCCCCCATCATCCAAGGGGGGCAAGCAAGTCTTCGTTTCACCTTCGAAAAACTCAGCCCCGGAGTCGACTGCGGTCGATGGTATTGTATCAATGCCTGAAATACAAAGATGGACGACAGTCATCGAGCAACATTTAAACGAAGTTTGTTCTATTGCCGCGGATGGTAAACTAAACACGGAGCAGAAAATGAAGATATCCAACCTTTGCCGTAAAGAAGTATCTGGTACATCCCAGATGGCAGTCCAGTATCAGTCGGTGAAGCAGAAAGCTATTCACGCGAAGATCATGATTGATACCTGTTCAAGACTACAAAAGGCCAGTGCAACGATACTGGTATGCTGAACGGTCCACGTTACGTGGAGCTATAAACGTTGCTTACAATAATCAAAAGTACTTACACAATAGTCTACAGGCTCTCCGGCCGACAACAATCTATAGCCTCTGAGGCTTTATAAATACCACTAACCTTCTGTGCTGGGTTCGCCAACTTCGACCTTCCTAGGTCACGCCCAAGTTTAGTATGTATGTAATATGAGGTGAGTAATTGAAAGTGTGATGTAAGTCAAGTGTTCTGAACGTTCACAAGGCGTCAGTCTCCAGATGGCGCGGTTCAAACAATGCCCAAACTCACACCGGATTGAAGCTATTTATCACTACTTATTCCAACAAATGCGCGTGCCACGCGATGGCATCAACCCGGCGATAAATCCAAAAATATCCCGGGGTTTTCGTAAAATGGGGATTACAACTTCAAACAATAGTTAACTCGCGACCCAATTATCGGTTTCAACAGGCGATTCCAAACGATATTTTACCAACTATAATTAACTCAACAGGGTCCCATGACCGACATTTTCAACAAGGAACCAAAGTCTATCTGTCAAGTGAAAAAGTTATGTCAAGCCCACAGATAATTGATGTTGCCAACGAAAAGGTGCGTTCTGTTTCACGTCGGACCGAACATCTACCCCCCCCCCCCGGACGGGCCTACCCGTCCGCTAATCAATTGGGAGTCTTGACAAGGTTGCAAATTTAACACAGCTTCAATGCGGCCAAATACCGTAGCTAGTTCCTCAAAGGTGAGAACGGTGTCTCCCAACAATCTCCGCCAGCGTCCCTTTGCCGCTTTCACCGCGGCCCCCAAAAATACCCCCCCAATGGGGGGCAGGCTGGCGGGTCAAACAACCAAGTGACCCCTCGGCGGGCCAAACTATTACCAATGTCAACCTGGTTCTCATTAAGGAAGGCGTATACCTCCTTCAAATAGTTACTTGTACCCTTGTAATTCGTACCGCAATCAGACCTAATCAAAGAAGGTAACCCACGGCGAGACACAAATCTTTCCAAAGTCGCGTCAAAGGCCTCTGTCGAGACGGAGGTTGCCAGCTCCAAATGTACTGCCTTGGTTGACAGGCAGACAAACACACAAATAAGCCTTAACAATCTTACTATTACGAAGGGTGGACGTCTTCAACAAAAGGGGACCAACAAATCCGTTACGACGCCAGCAAAGGGCCTCGCCTCATTGACGCGATCAGCCGACAAAATCCAAATTTCTCGCTGCAGAATGGCCAACAGCGCATTGCAACCGGCATGCGAGTTCTTAGTGTGACGATCAGTCACCAACAATTGAACCAAGTGGCCCTCCTTGGGCAACAAAAGGGGGTGACGGGCCCCATAAGGAAGGCTAGAGTGCCTCAAACGTCCTCAAACAGGGTTTCCCGAAGTGGCTCGTCCCAACCAAGTTCAGTTATAACAAGGGCAGGAGCACCAATTTTAGGGTACGGACAACTCACAAGGGTGATTTCAAACCAGGTCCTGCCCTCAACAGTGGTGACAGCCGTTTCGCCAATTCCCCAAATCTTGCCTGAAAGGTCATTCACCTTCAGGCCAACCTGTCCCGCTAACCAAGACGACAAAAGGCAACCCTGGTCTCCCGTGTCCAAAATGGCACAGACCACAATCGAGTCACCCAAGGGTCCCCAGACCTTGACCGAGGCCGTTGGCAACAAAACCGTCTTGATCTGGGGGGTCCTTTAGCGGGGCAGGCGTCAATCTCTTAGTGATGCCTGGGCGGCGACCGATCGCCGCTTCCAGGCTGCCTTCGTTCACGACGAGGCCAACAATCAAAATATTCGTCTGCGCGGTGTCCCGAGCCGCTCGCCATCACTGGAGGGGCATATCCCACCGGATGCCCGAATGGCGGAGGGCGCGACTCCAGCCGGGGACGTTCCGCCAACGGAGGGGAAAAGCAGCGGCGCCGACCCGGCCACTGCTGCCTAGCAGCCAATGCGCGTTCTCCCTGACGAGGGGAGACCAAATGGCGCTCGCGGGGCTCCCGTTCAACTTGCGCGGGGGGTGGAGTGCGGCGTACAGAATTGCGGGCCTCAGCCCGGTGCTCGTCTCCGGGGTACCCCCCCCTGCGCGAACCCCCCTCAGAAGCTGGTCTGCTGGAGCGGTTCGCGTTGGCGCACAAAATCTCCAAGTGGGACCCTTCACAAATTCTACACGGGCGGGGGTCGGGGCAGTCCCGATGAAAGTGGGCCCCCAAGCACGAGAAGCACAAACGGCGTGCGTTGACAATGCGGCGGCGGGCACTTACGTGCAAATTCAAAAGGTCCGGGCAACGCGCCATGACATGCCCCGTTGCCTTACAAAAGTCACAATGATGAGGACTCCGGGCGCCAGCAAAACGGGGGGCGGGGCGGACATCGACAGGCCCCCTGGCCCGAGGACTCCGGGCGCCAGCAAAACGGGGGGCGGGGCGATCATCAACAGGCCCCCTAGCCCGAGGACTCCGGGCGCCAGCAAAACGGGGGGCAGGGCGATCATCAACAGGCCCCCTAGCCCGAGGACTCCGGGCGCCAGCAAAACGGGGGCGGGGCGATCATCAACAGGCCCCCTAGCCCGAGAACTCCGGGCGCCAACAAAACGGGGGGCGGGGGGAACATCAACAGGCCCCTGAGCCCTCGTCCGTCCCTGGTCTCTGGGCTGAGAAGGTAGTGGGGGTGACCCCGTGGCGCCACGAGTGGTATCCGAAAACCGACACTCGTCTTCCAAAAATTTAAGGAGGTCGTCAAAGGGGGGAAGATGGGTGGCACTATCCCCACCATACTTCTGCTCAAAACGTGACCTCAGCTCCGTGGGGAGCAACTGCAGCACTATGTGCACCAACAAGTAGGACCAATGTTCTACCGGTAACTCCAGGCGTCTCAAAGCGTTGGTCGCTGAGACCAACGGGTTCAGCAAGTCAGTGCCCAACGTCAACGTGCTGGCAATAGCCGGTAGTCCCAAAATCTGGTCGATGTGCACATCAGCCGGGCAGCGCTTGTTCTGATACCGTCGGGAGAGAAGCTCCAGAGCGGTCGGGTAGGAGGAATCCGTCACCGGCAAGTGCTGCACCAAGGCTCTGGCTTCGCCCTCCAGGACAGACAATAAATAGGCCAGCTTCTGGGTGGGTCCGAGGTGCGAGCGTGCATCGACAAGACTCTCAAAGAGATTTAGGAAGCCCAGCCAGTGTTCCAAGCGACCGTCAAAATGTGGCAGCTCCAGGGTGGGCAGCCTACTCAATAGTCCAGGGCCTGCAACAACGGGGGTCTGCGGCTTGGCCGCATCAGGCACCCGGCTCTTCAAAATTTCCCGCGCTCGTAGACATATGACATCCCCCAGGTGGACAATCTGGTCATAGTCACCCAAAATCTTATCGCGGGCTGTCTGATCCATCACCCCCAAATCCACGTCCATGATGTACTCGTTGAAGCGTGTGAGCGCAGCATCAGCTGACGTGATCCTCTCAATCACTTGCCCGTACCGAGCAAGGGTAAGCTCTTCCAAATCTACACGCTCAACCGTTGCAGCTGCCGATGTGAACCATCTCAACTGTGAGGTCAATCCGGCAGCAGCCTCCCTGACTGCCCTTAATGAGGCCATTGCAACAATCAAATATTAATACAACAGGCTAAAATTAACTAAACAAACAACAATAACTTGTTAGCCGACCAAATAATCTCACCAAAATAAAACTTAAATTCAATTATTTCAAGTCCAAATCCGACCCTGTACTTATTCCAAGTATGAATCTAGCTTGGTACAGATGGCTAGTTACAAAATAAATAACAATTCAATGTATATATTGTGCAGGATCACACCAATTATATACAACAATTGACTGTATAATATTGAGCCGGACAATCTCTAACAACAATCCAATAAACAAATAAATGCAATAAGTCAATCCACACCATTCAAGTCTTGTTATGTTAGACTATGTGTAATTATTATTTAGATAACCTTTTAAATTCAGATCAGTGACATTCAATTATTAATCGCAACAAATATACCAAATTATGTACCAAATACAACTAATAATTCCTAATTTCACAAATAAATCTTACTTGTCAATTCAATACCAAGGGGCTAGCACTACAAATTACAGTACAAATTACAAGTACAACTTCAATTGATTCAACTTCAATTAGATAGCCCGGATGACATGGTAATATATTCAAAACTTATTAAGTTATAAGTTATGTTAAGTAATTAAACTAAAGTTATTTTCAAAACTTCCAATTAAACCAGTGGATCTTACATTATAAGAGCCACGCCTGCTACCAGAATGTTCAGGACTACAATAGGCCAGCGCAACGCTAACTGGGGTGTCCGAAACTTGTCCACGGTACGTGGAGCTATAAACGTTGCTTACAATAATCAAAAGTACTTACACAATAGTCTACAGGCTCTCCGGCCGACAACAATCTATAGCCTCTGAGGCTTTATAAATACCACTAACCTTCTGTGCTGGGTTCGCCAACTTCGACCTTCCTAGGTCACGCCCAAGTTTAGTATGTATGTAATATGAGGTGAGTAATTGAAAGTGTGAAATAAGTCAAGTGTTCTGAACGTTCACAAGGCGTCAGTCTCCAGATGGCGCGGTTCAAACAGCATCACAGCCCAAACTCACACCGGATTGAAGCTATTTATCACTACTTATTCCAACAAATGCGCGTGCCACGCGATGGCATCAACCCGGCGATAAATCCAAAAATATCCCGGGGTTTTCGTCAAATGGGGATTACAACTTCAAACAATAGTTAACACGCGACCCAATTATCGGTTTCAACAGGCGATTCCAAACGATATTTTACCAATTATAATTAACTCAACAGGGTCCCATGACCGACATTTTCAACAAGGAACCAAAGTCTATCTGTCAAGTGAAAAAGTTATGTCAAGCCCACAGATAATTGATGTTGCCAACGAAAAGGTGCGTTCTGTTTCACGTCGGACCGAACAATACCCTTAACCAACAGCGCGACCTGACACAGCAAATTTCCGAACTCAAAAATACAATACAAGACTCTACTTCTATGGGAACTACTTTTTTTGCCGATATGGTGAAAAAGAGATCAAGTCATTACGTGCGACCTGAAAATGAAAGCTCGATAGCTATTTATCCCAATGATGAATTTAAAACAAGTGACGAAACTAAACAGTTAGTTCAAAAAATCTTACGGCCCGAACAGATGAAGTTATGGAGTCCGGAAAACTAAGAAAGGAGTCGTAATTATCAGCACGGAGAAGAAAGATGACGCTGTAAAGCTAAAGCACGCAGTTCAGCTCTCCACATTTGGACTTGTCGTCGACGAACCCAACCAGCGCAAACCTCGGATAGCTACAACCTGTAACTACATTATTGAAGTATCAGCCAACATACGTAAAAGCCTTATACCTCTTTCAAGGATTTTTATAAATTAGTCGTCCTGTCCTGTTAGGGAGTTCACTTTGGTTACTAGGTGTTACAATTGTCATCTTTATGGTCATGCAACAAAAACATGCAGAGAGCTCAATTCTTCATGTGGCCATTGTAGTGAAGTAGGACATAAGACAACTGAATGCACCCAGAAAGCTGACACGCCGAAATGCGCTACTTGCCCACGCTTTAAAAAAGCTAGTAACCACAAAACAGGTGACGCGGATTGCCCAGCTAGGAAAATTGCTGAACTACGATACATTAACTCCGTTGATTATGTGGGTGCCTAGTGCGTCATACGCATACCTAAGACTGAACATTGGTATTATTTATTGCTGACTCAAGAATAGTGCGCTAACATTCTGCCATTTATATTTGTTAAAGTAATTATTGATCGCATATTTGATTGCCTATTTATGTAATATCACTCTAACTTTAGAAATGCTGACACAATCATAACAACAACCAGCTATTTCAGCGTGTAATTTCAGCGTTTAATTAAGTTAAGTTTAGAATAATAATTTTGTATTTTAAGTCTATTAAAAATGAAGTATTGTTAAGAATTCTGTTGACCAATTGGAAATAGAACCCATGTCGCCTGTGATGCACGTTTTAATTAACCTAGTACAGGCATCAAACATTATATTACCTACAGTATTTCTAAGTGTTACTTTGTAATTTCTGAATTTTACTTTTTGAATAAAAAAAATATACTTATAGGTACTTATTCTAAAAAGACTGATTGTAAAATTATCGTAACTTGTATGACAATATTGATTAGTTAGACGTATTATTTATTAGTCGACTCAGTAGGAACTTAGTGTAAGTGAAAAGATAAAGTGCAAGTGGCTCTGATTCTGAAATAAAAGTATTTACAGTGTTATAATTTTATTACTAACCCCAACGTATTTAGAAGTACGCGGTTCTTCATTAGTATAACATATATTAAGAGGGCACGCAACTGGGCTACGGTGTACTAAATTTGATACTTCATCACTAAGGAATTTAGCATTAAGCACTTTGGCACAAGATAATTCAGCACTATTTTCTCGACATGGTAAATGGCCCAGAAATATATGAAGTTAGGTTGAAGTTGAACAAAACAGGTATCTTTCATAAACATTACATCTTAGGAATAATTAAATAAAAAAAAAACTATGTTGTGCGTATGTCACTTTGGTTCGATAATTCGTTAACTCTTCTCTCTCTAAAAAGTTGAAGTACATCGAAATTTGCGTGATTTTTTTGTTGTGTACTCATTTTTTATTTTAATTTAACTTAGCAAACATCAGACGAATTTGAGAATCTCTGGATCTGGTTACCTTTATTTATGCAAGTTAGGATTTTAGCATTCCGGAAAATTGACGTAACGTTATTACATACATATGTTACCACCCAGTTACAACACATTGTTACAGCATTGTACACAAGGAACGAAATAAACGTAAAGGTTTTAAAATGTGTGGACACAAATCAATCTGTAACAGGTCGACACAGCGACAACACAATGTTACTAAAACTTTATTCGTCACATTTTTCCTGAACTCTTACAACACATGGAACTCTACTCAGTTACAATGTGTGGTATCAGCTACGAAACTGCTGCGACTTGTTACATCTTTACAAAATCTGCGACCAAAAATGGCTAAATGGGTAGATCTTTCGAAGTACGCAACGGATAGTAATGCAATGAGTTATTCTGTAGTACCTTATTTTGATCTCGTAAGGCTTAGTCAGTTGTGATTGCAATGTCTTCTGCTTAGTCTTTTCCCAATTATGTTGGAGTCGGCTTCCGGTCTAACAGGATGCAGCTGAGTTTTAGTGTTTTACATGGAGCGACTGCCTATCTTTTTGTTCTTTTATTAATGACAAACTCGCGTTTGACCACTATCTCACCTGATCGTAACCGAAGATATGGTCGAAGATGAAGTACGCTTACCTAGAAGTAACCTATTCACTCTTACCTTAAATACCCCTAGGTTATAGCTATCTGATGTCTATATAATTAAATCTATCTGACCTCATCCTGGTAAATAGGTAACACGATATCCCTTGGCATGACTAGTGGCAAATTTTCCGGCTTCTGACTAGCCTTAACGACTGTCAAAGATGTAGCTATGACAGCTGGGCTTAAGGTGTTTTTCAAGGCAGGTAGGAAGCCCGTTCTATCATCGAACTACAAGACAAAAGGCGATGCGCCGTTACATGATGGACATCCCACCCATACGCACTAAACGTTTTGGGAATACCTTTATTGTGCGTATGGCTAAGGAGTGGAATTCCCTGCCGGAGTGTTTCCCGATAGCTTTAGCTTTAAGTCATGGGCACGCCGCAATCGCAGTGATAACTCCCCTATTTGAGAGAAGGCTGGAGAGACGCCACGGCGTCCTCACCTTCCGCCTGACGCAGGTATTTACCGGACACAGCAGTTTCGGGAGGTACCTGTTTCAGATTTAACGGGAGGACACGCCCGGGTGTCGTCATTGTGTGGACCACCCGGAGGACACGGTGGAGCATACGGTGGAGGTGTGCCCCGCTTGGGCAGAGCTTCGCCGTGTCCTCGTTGAAGACATGGTTCAGACCATGGTGCAGAGCGAGAGGGAATGGGATGCAGTCGCGAAGGAAGAGACCGAACGCGCGAAGGAGTGGCAACTCTCTTCCTCACGCCCGAGCCACCGTGGGAGACGCCACGGGCATAGGAGATCGCGAGCCGATCTCCGGCCACCATAGGCGTGGGCTAGAGGACGGCGAGCAGGGGTAGCTAATAGTTCGGTAAGGACCAGTCCCGGATCGGCGGCGCGTCGTGTTCCACGCGCACCTCAAAGAGCTGTCAGTACCAATGACGGGGCCTCATTAGGCCACTGCCCGCCGGGGTTGCGGAAATGCTCTGACGAGATACCGCTACCGCGGAACTTAAGGGTAGCTTAAGGAACAGGGTGGGTTTTTAGTCAGTAGAAGTCTGACACTCCCTTCTGCTTAACCCAGAGCGTGAGAAGTAATTCGATGATTTTCCCACCCAGAAAAAAAGGGGTCTTAAAGTCAAGAGTGAATAGGTTACTTTTAGGTAAGCGTGCTCCATCTTCGACCACATCATCACTTACCATCAGGTGAGATGGTGGTCAAACGCGAGCCTATAATCAATAAAAAAAGTCTTTTGATGAAACCGGATCCATTGCGTATTTTGAAAGATTTATTAGTACAATTGAGGAGAAAAAATAATAGTATTTAAATGAAATTACCTGACACTTGCAACATTCTCGCGCCAGGCCAAGGGACGTTTGCCACAGCATACTCCAACATTTCCACAACATGTTGTCCTTTTAGATCAAACACTTCAACGTTGTTTTCGAAAGGATTTGATAATATCACCGACTCATAAGTTATCACTACAAAAATAAGAAAAATATTTGAATTATCTGAACATATTAATGGGAGGGTAAACACTATCTTCCAATGAAAGTCCCATTGCAATAAGTTCAGTCGTTCCACAGATTAAGCGGAACAAACAGAAAGAGGGACAGACCAATATTTGTAAAATGTTGTTTTGGGTTTTAGTTTCGTGTAAATAAAACTAAGTACTAGAGAAAATTCGGTTATTTTATAATCACAAACGGCCACTTCAATTCTATTTATATGTTTACAACGTGTAACATTTATTTTTCGTTTATTGAATCGATTTGTATTTTTTTTAAACATGTCTGTTCTTTACTATCAATGTGGGTAGAATTCATATTACTAGCAATCTTGTTAACCCCTCCAACTAAGCAATATAAGCTTGTTCTGGAGTGGGTTCACGGCTATAGTGTAATGGGTGGGATTCGAACTTGCGACCTCTCGATCTCAAGTCCGACACCTTATCCATTAGGCTATTGAAGCCTTAAATTATTTATATATTTTTCATTATTTTATCCCAAATATAATTTACTCTACGTAAAACTAGTCACACTATCGCTGTACAGTCAAAAGAAACCAAAATAGACCTAAATCAAACAAATGATATATTTTTAAATATATTTTTATACAAATGTCGTATTTCAATACAAATGAAACTCATTTCAAAGAAGTTATCATTTTTGTTTAAATTGTATTAAATATATAATTATTAGTGGGTAGAGAGACGCCACGGCGCGCGGCGTCCTCACCTTCCGCCTGACGCAGGTACTGACCGGACATGGCTGTTTCGGGAGGTACCTGTTTCAGACACAGCGGAAGGATACGCCCGGCTATCGCCATTGTGAGGACCATCCGAAGGACACGGTGGAGCATACAGTGGAGGTGCGCCCTGCTTGGGCGGAGTACCACCGCGTCCTCGATGGCGGCGACCTATCGCGACCGGCCTTGGTTCAGACCATGGTGCGGAGCTAGAGGGAATGGGATGCAGTCGCCTCCTTCTGCGAAGCAATCATGCTAGCAAAGGAGGAGGCTGAACGCGTGAGGGAGACAAAACTTTCTTCATCGCGCCCTAGACACCATGGGAGACGCCCCGAGCGTCAAGCGGCGGGGATCGCGCGCCAGTCTCCGGCCACCTTAGACGTGGACCTGCGGACGTTGAGCAACGGTAGCTCACCGTCCGGTAAGGACCAGGCCCGAGTCGGCGGCGGCACGTAGTATTCCGCGCGCGCCTTATAGAGCAGTCAGCAGCATTGACGGGGCCCGATAGGGCTACTACCTCCTGGCTACTATCTAATGAGATACCGCAGCCCCGCATCGCAAGGGCAACTGAAGGAGCAGGGTGGGTTTTTAGTCAGTAGAAGTCTGACACACCCTTACGCTCAACCCACAGCGGTAGGAGTCATTCGATGATTTTGATGACCCAGAACAAAAAAAAAAGGAATCGCCTCTGTTAACGATTATGATTCATAATCGTTAACAGAGGCGATTCCTTTTTGCGAAATTTTTTTTTGAAAAATTAGTTTATTCATAATTTATGAATAAACTAATTTCAGGACATGCATTAACTTTTTAATATGTTTTTGAAGAAAAAAAAAATGTTTACTGGTTATGCCACTTAACTTACCTCCTTTGTTAATAGCTTGCCTAATGACACCTCGGTTGATGGCGCAGAAGTGCGCATAATTCCAACTGGTAGGACCAGCTCTAGGAAGTGCCTAAAACAATCACAATCCTTTAATATCCCGCAAAAATTCATCATAACCTTAAATTATTTGAATAATGTGACATAAGCCTCTTAGATCTCGAGTCACCGGCGTGACAGTCCACACGTGTCTCTGAAGAACAGTCAGCAGTATTGACAAGGCCATTATAAGCCGGGGTTGCGGAAATGTCCTAAGGCGATGGCGTGGCCCTGGAACACAATGGCAACTGGACGAAAAAAAAATCCAATCCGCCTCGGCGTTAACGAGCTGCTTCTCCCATCCAGCGATTAAAAAATAATTAAAATGAGCAGTAGTGGCCTAGTGGTTACGGCTATAACTCACAAGTCAGCGGGTTTAAACACAGGCAAGAACATTCGTCTTTGAAATTTTCATGATTGCCACTGCTCCCAAAACATCGTGAAGAAACCAGCATGTTCTAGGACCAAAAATATTGCCTATCAACGGCCCATTCCCTATCAACGACCCATTTCTTATCAACGACCCATTCCCTACCACTTTATACGTAAGCTGATTATGTATAATTGTTATATAAAAATTAATGAAAATAAAACTTACTGCAAACATAAAAGCGTCACAAATAAAGTTGCCAAAATTGCACTCGGAACATGTACAATTAGAAGATAGCGTCACCAAAGATTTGCCAATTTTCTCATTAGCTTTCTCTTCTATCTCAGGCAAATATTTGTTAATTTTGTGTATAACATCTGGCGCTGAAACAAATAAAATTGGTTCATCACACATATAGTCGCTAAGAGGCTACCGCATACATTACTCAAAAGATTATGTAGGTATTTGAAGCATCCATTCATATATGATCGTAATATTTTTTCATAATTATGGACTTTCAAAAGGTAAGCTTATAGCTAAATAATAATACCCGCATGGGTCGACCTTCAAGGATAAGCAACGCTTTCCGAGGTCAGCCTGAGGATGGGGAACCATCTTAACATGTTGAGATTCCTCCATGCCTCAAAAAATTATGCTGTTAGTGCCGACTGACATTTTTAACCGACTTCAAAAAAAGGAGATGGTTCTCATGTATGTTACCTCATAACTCGAAGACGGCTGGACCGATTTGAAAAATTCTTTTTTCGTTTGAAAGGGTACACATCTATAGCATTTTGGGTATTTCTTATAGTACCTTGAGCAGTTGCTTTCGAAAAGCACCATTTGGGGAAGTGAAACTGATGATGAAGACCACAGATAGCCACCGAAACTACTCAACAATAAGTATTTCGTGGATTGCGATCAGATTACTTGAATATGGATGCTAAGCACTTTATGCTCATCACAATGCATATGGTGATGTAGAGCTGATGGTGAAGTACCAGGAGAACTCCTTAAAAATTAACGGCTCTGCAACGGGAAAAAGGTGATAAGTAGTTGACATTTTAGCTTTTGTAATTAGATAAATTACAAACCGACACACTAAAAATCGCGATAAAAACTTTTTAACAAAAAATAAAACCGACTTCCATATCAAAACACTACAAAGGCAAAAATAACTTTAATTTCGGTAGTCGGTGTTATTGGTTTTGTATTTTCTTTTTTTATGACACCGCCTTCCGAAATTTAAGTTATTTTTGCCTTTGTAGTGTTTTGATATGGAAGTCGGTTTAATTTTTTGTTCAAAAGTTCTTTTTACACCATATCTGACACCAGTCTTTCCTAGGCGTATCGTGTTACCAGGCTACTGAATTGTGGAGGTCAGATAGCTATAAGTCGCTCTATCTAAATGATTTTTTTTGCATTAATACGGTCGCGTATAGCATCCTTGATGCGACGAGTGCGCGATAGCTTCAACAGCCTGATAGCTGTCGTCGCCGACAGGATGAATAGTCCTATAATGTGGCACTGGCTGACGACTCACAGAGCGTCATTCACATACCTACATTAAGTAATTACTTTTTTTTAAGTGTATTTTATAATATCTCGTCTAATTTGTCTTGTTATTGTTGTATTTTATATTTATTTTAAATTTGTGTGTTTATTTTTTGTTTATGTGTAAATGTGTCTCTATATGGACTTTGGTCTGAAAATAATGTATTTTATTATTATTATCATTTATTACACTTTACAAACATATTATTTACATTTTTAAATATTCCTATAAAAACAAAAAACATTTAAAAATATAAAAAACAGTAGCCCACCGGTATCGGGAACAGGGTCCAAGCTACTGGTGTTCAGGGCTCTTGAGAGAGGAACCTCCTAACAATTCGCGCCGTGTCCAGAAGTACTGCTTTCTGGATCAAGCCCTTGATCCAGCCCAACGAGAGCCTCCTAAGATGTTTGTCGAGGCTCTTGGCTATTATGCCATTGGCTGAAACGACTATCGGCACAATGATTGCTGTATCCACATCCCACATGTCGACAACCTCGCGAGCCAGATCAAGATATTTAAATTGCTTATCTTACTCGGCTTTCACGTGGTTTTCGTCATGAGGGACCGCTATATCAACAATCATTGTGCGACGCTCTAATCGGTCTATCACCATTATGTCAGGCTTATTGGCAACAATAGTCCTGTCAGTGATGATAGACCGATCCCAGTACAATGTAATATTGCCATTTTCGAGAACTGGGTCGGGCACATACCTATAGTACGGTACTTCTAATTCCACAAGATTGTATTTAAGAGCAAGTTGCTGGTGAAAAATCCTGGCTACAAGGTTGTGTCTATCCAAATAGTCTCCGTTAGTTAGACGAGAACAACCGAAGATAATGTGACGAATGGATTCTCCCAGTTTGTGACATGCCCGACATGTGTCTACCGTACCATCCTTCACAATATATTTCCGATAATTATTCGTCATCAGAACTTCGTCCATAATCGCACAAACAAAACCTTCGGTTTCCCCGAAGAGGTCACCAAAACGTAGCCAGGCTACGGACGCTAATGTATCTACGTCAGACCCATGAAGGGCCCGGTAATAGCGCCCATGAAGCTCCTTCATCTGCCATACTTCTCTGCGGTCATTAGTATCTAATACTACAGTTTTGTGCCAATTCTCGCTACCTAAGGAGAGCGGAGTGAGGCCTTTGTCCACCGCTACCACATCTCGGTGCATACCCACATGGGCTTTAAGGAAATATTCCCTGAGACTGCAAATCTCGCGGTTGTGGAGAGTTTTGGCATTTAAAAAGCCTCGACCTCCACACTCCCGCGGGATGTACAGTCTCATCACCGATGATCGTGGGTGATGCATCCGATTTGCGGTTAGCAGTGTACGGACCCTCCTATCCAGGGCGTCCAGTTCGGTTTGAGTCCATTTGAGTATGCCGAAAGAATACGGCAATAAGAGAGAGACAGAGACAGCATCCTGACACGATACACAGTGAGGTTAGTTCCCCCCTCTGTAGACCCATAATATGCGCGCATGACGTTTTTGTTTATGGACTGAGTCCATCTCATGCACTGCACCCCACCGACAGCGGGGACCTGACTCGGGGCCGGTTGGCTCCTAAGTCCCAAGCTGTTCGGTGGCCGGCCTCTCCCCTGCCGACGCACAGGTGTTGGCGACGTCGGCGGAGAGAAATACTCGTCGCTCGAGTTCGACGCGGCTGCAGCCGCCGGTGACATTGGTAATCCTATGTCCGGCGGCGGCGAGGCGGAGCTGAGCGACAGGTCCAGGGATGGTGGGCGTGCACGTCGCAAAGCTGCTCTCGTAAGCATCATCCAAGTTTTGTTTGTTTACATTATTTATATTTCTCGCATTTTTATTGTTATTATTATTAAAACACTAGTACTCAGCTGCATACGGTTAGACTGAAAGCTGACCCCAATATAGTTAGGAAAGGCTGAACTGATGATGATATTTTTTAATTGTTGATAGGCTCACGTTTAACCACCATCTCACTGAACTGAACTGATGCGCTTTCATATGCTCTAATCATTATTATTGGCATTCAAGGACAGAAGAACTGCTTAGAAAAAAATCGTAACCATTGTATCTAAAGAGGCTCTAACAGAAGCGTACCTTGTTCAATTTCGTTTCCAATGTAATGTGGATTACCAGTCCATCTCAAAAGTTTACCAGTATCGTCAAAAGTGAGCTTAATCTCACCCAGATACTGTGTATGCGCTGCCGCTTGCACTATGAGAACCTGAAAAATTATGAAGCATAGTTAGAAAACCAATATTCCTCACATTTTTAGGGTTCCGTAGCCGAATGGCAAAAAACAGAACCTTTATAGTTTTGTCACATCTGTCTGTCTGTCTGGGGGCTAAAAAAATTAAGGGGGCTAAAAATTTTTTTTTTTTCATTAAACCTATACGACATAATTATATAGACAGGTCTTTTCAACGAAAATTAGTTTAAACGAGATCGGGTTAGCTGTTTTTGAGATATAGCACATTTTCTAAAACCGCAAATATAACTATGTATTTCTTACAAATACTATGAAAAACAAAGTTATTTAGCGTAGTTACTACGGAACCCTTCGAGGGCGAGTCTGACTCGCACTTGGCCATTTTTTTAACCGTTTTGTTCGATACTGGTAAATTTCAGACCCGAATCAGAAAACCCCGCGCAGCCTTCATACTCACGAAATCTTATAATGATGTAGAAATTCTTGAACACGACCATAAAGTTCAATTTATTTAAATGAGCATTTTTCAAAAATCGATTCCTACAAACATAAATATGAATAGAATGATTTTTTATTTACTGAATGACACTTTTGAATCGTTACAAAAAGCGAGGTTGCTTATGTTCATATTTTGAGGAAGTTCAAGTTGCTTACTGTTTGGGAAGAATAATTATGTGCTTTAAAAGTATCTGACATTTTTTAACTGACTTTAACGTGGAATATAAGATATATTTAATAAATAGCTATAAAACAATGTATGTCTTTAATCAATTCTAATTTTATCGATACCGGAAATTTCAATTGTCGTAAAGGACATTTTGCCGAAAATGAGTTATATATATATTTGGAATCAGCGTCGCAAGCTCTATCGATTGGTAGTATTAAAAAAATTCTATCTTTAAAAAAAAGCCCCTTACGACCTGGCTTTCCAACATCTCTAGCGCGATTTTTTTTACTATTTGGGATGTATCGTAAAAATATGTTTCAATAGGGAGCGTAAAGTCATGTTTTAATTATTTAGGAGGTCGTAATCCTCATTTTTGAATTAAACTTTTTATACGACATTATAAATAATAATTATTATTACAAATCAAAAGGTCGTAAACATGTTATTTGATAATCGAAACCGTTACGACCAAATCTATGCTTTATTTTAACTTACGTAATAAGGGCGTAAAGGACGTTTGTTTTATTTATTGTCCTTTACGACCCTAATTTTAACAAAAACACAATTAAAGTTTTTTTAGTTCTTATTGCCGATAGGTTGATTTGATTACATTATAAACGAAGGTGAAGGATCTAGACCAGTACCTATGTCAAAAGTTTTTGATGAACACATTAGATATTAAAAGTTTATTTTATATACAGTAAAAAATGCACACGAAAATATGGCAAGCGTAGAAAAGAGAACATGCCATGCACAGAAGTATAGTGATGAAGATAAGGCATACGCAAAAGCTTTTTTCGAAAGCCTTCCAGCCGTTCCATCCCATTATTGTCGTAAAAAGAGTTCATGTCTGTATTTACCTCAGGAATTTAAAAGTGCTACAAATTTATTCAGGATTTATCTCAAACACTGCCAAAATAATTATAAATTACACCTGAGTGAAAAAGATCTTATCAAAATATTTAACGATGATTACAATATTCGATTTCATACACCAAAAAAAAGACAAATGTGCCACATGTACAAAAACTGAAAATACAGAATTATTATCAGAAAAAGAAATCAAGGACATGGCTGTTCATCTCGAGGATAAAAAGGCTAGCTACCAAAGATTTAAAATACATCAGAAATTAACTTTCAACGATACGCTCACAGTTAGCTTTGACCTGCAAAAAGTGCTTAATACTCCTCATACAATACAATAATTTATTTTTTTATCCAAAGTAAAGTACAGATTATGCACATCTGTTTACAGTGAAGGATTTACAGGTGCATATTATATTTGATCAATGACCCCTATGCTAGGTGGTACCTGTATTATAGGGGTCATCCATCCGTCCGTTGTGTACAATCCGTGTTAATCAGTAGATAGAGCATTTATAAAAAAAAATATACTTAAAAATAACGTGCAGAGATTAGTAAAAAAGGGTGTGGTGAGTGAATGTGTGTGTAGTGTTTATGTGTGTCTATTTGTATAGAGGTTTGAGTAGATCTTCTGTTTGGTGGTAATTTAGTGTGAAGAGATATTCTTTTAATTTGGTTTTGCAATGGAAGTTATTGAAGTAGTGTATATTAAGAATCTGATTAAGTTTATTATAAATAAGGGCACTCAAAAATGGGTAATGTCGCTTAGCGAAGGTTGTGTGTGTACTTTTCGTTGGACATGCTTGTTCTGGTCTTCTCTTAGCTGTAGGAGGGTTAATAACTTTTAACGGTACATTTGAGTGTTTATGAATTAGTGCACGGTATATAAATAGTTGTCGGACTGTAAGAACTTTATATTCTGTATAAAGTTGTTGCATGGGAAATCTAAAAGGTTTGCTAAGAAGTACCTTAATAACAGCTCTCTGGGCACGCTCAACCTGAAGTAGAGCAGTCTTCGCTGCAGTCGCCCAGGCCGTGATGCAATAAGTTAGGATTGATTCACATAGTGCACAGTATGCCATATTTAGGATTTCCTTATGTGCGGATAAGGTTTTTGAAGATGTAAATAAATATCCTGACACGCGCGGATAGAGTTTCTAGCTGGTATTGCCATGATAGGCAGGCATCAACCTGTAGACCTAAATATTTCACCACCGGTGCTCGCGACAACGAAGGACACGAGCATTTCGGATCACTGAAGTCGCATGTATGTGCTTTAACTATTAAGGAATGGGCTGGTGGCAGGAGAGAGGGTCTGAGGCCAAAAGTGACGAAGTGAGTCTTGCTTACATTTAACGTAAGACTATTGCTAGTCAACCAGAACATTGTCTCACGTAGTGCCCTTTCGGCAGTCAGTTTTGTCGTGACCCAATCATTCCCATATACGAGAATGGCTGTGTCGTCTGCGTATGCCAGGGTGTGGGTGGAAGGCAGAGAGAGGGCGCAGAGGTCATTCACGTATATTTGAAAGAGCAGAGGACTAAGCAAACCTCCTTGGGGCAAGCCGTATTCTAAGGATTCCTCGTCACTTAGGACGTCCCCAATCTTAACACGCTGCGTACGGTTCACCAAAAAGTCTTTAAATATTTTGTGGGCATCACCACGCACCCCAATCGACTCCAGCTTGGTGACTAGGATAGGGACAGAGACGGTGTCGAATGCCTTCGAGAGGTCTAAGAAGATGCCTAGGCATTTCTGCCCATTGTCAAGTTGGTCCACAATAGTATCCAGCAACGCAGTCACGGCATCCTCCGTAGACAAACCTTTTGTAAAGCCGAATTGGTGCTTGGAAATAACTTTGAATTTATCAAGAAAATTGCTAAGATTTTTGTGGAGAACTTTTTCTAGTATTTTAGAGATGACTGGAAGGTTTTGAAGAAAGTTTCATTACTATAATTTTCAAAGACTGAAATTTCTTGTCATCTATACTTATAATAAATCTGTAGAGAGGTCAATTCTGTACATGAAATATATTTACAAAATAACTATCAGGGGGTGATTAGGGATCGATACTGATACCAAAAATGCAATCAGTAAAATTTTTGTCTGTCTGTCTGTCTGTCTGTCTGTCTGTCTGTCTGTCTGTCTGTCTGTCTGTCTGTCTGTATAACCGTTATAGAACCAAAAACTACTCGACGGATTTTAACGAAACTTGGTACAATTAATATTCATACTCCTGAGCAGGTTATAGTATACTTTTCATCACGCTACAATCAATAGGAGCAGAGCAGTGAAGGGAAATGTTGGGAAAACGGGAGAAGTTACTCCATTTTTTAAGCTTTCGTCGCGTGTGCAGCCTTAATGGTTAAAGCTACACAGAAATCATTTATGACGGAAATGTTCTCCTTAAAATTATATAAAAAATATCCCACGACAGCATATATCTATCTTTTATGGTTGACTCACAATAACACGTGTAACTCCCGATAGCTTAGCAGTTCGAAGCTTTCTGATTATTATTCTGCTCCGAAATTTAAAATAACCACAACTTTGCAATGGAACTCGGCTAAAAGTAACCCAGTTGCAACAAAATATAATCGAGGCTCAAATTTTAACAGGTTGCGGTGCAGGAGAAACCGTCTTTATTCCCAGAATTCCCATGATACCAAATAATTTTCCATTCCAATTTAAAGAACGCGATTCCCAGTATCGGTGTGTTATGCAATGACAATTAATAAGGCTCAAGGGCAGACTTTTCGTGTTGCTGGAGTAGATCTCGGTGTCAGTTGTTTCTCGCATGGTCAGTTGTACGTCGCTCTTTCCCGGGTTAGCAATTCTAGAAATCTTTATGTTCACGTGCCGGACGGGTCAACTTTCAACATAGTTTACCTGGAAGCTTTGCGCTAAAGTATTGTCGTTCTATAGGTATTTAAGCCTCATGTGAACGTGATCTAAACAATATTACCAATACATTAACTTAATAACACACAAGGAGTTACACGCTGACGGAGTCGCGGGCACAGCTATTAACAATAATATTGTGTGGTTCGGTATTGCGATATTTTTCAACAGTATTATAGATTGACATATTATATTTCCCTACTAAATTACGAAAGTTAATGTGTGTGTTACATCAAAATCACTGAACCGTGAGGAAGGACATAGGCTACTTTTTTTACGAAAAACGACGGAAACGTGGACGAAGTCGCGGGCAACAGCTATCTATGCTAATAATATAAGGCTGAAGAGTTTGTTTGTTTGTTTGAACGCGATAATCTCAGGAACTACTGGTTCGAATTGCAAAAATATTTTTAATCTATACTTATAATAAATCTGTAGAGAGGTCAATTCTGTACATGAAATATATTTACAAAATAACTATCAGGGGGTGATTAGGGATCGATACTGATACCAAAAATGCAATCAGTAAAATTTTTGTCTGTCTGTCTGTCTGTCTGTCTGTCTGTCTGTATAACCGTTATAGAAACAAGACTACTCGACGGATTTTAACGAAACTTGGCACAATTATTTTTCATACTCCTGAGCAGGTTATAGTATACCTTTCATCACGCTACAATTAATAGGAGCAGAGCAGTGAAGGGAAATGTTGGGAAAACGGGAGAAGTTACTCCATTTTTTAAGCTTCCGTCGCGTGTGCAACCTTAATGGTTAAAGCTACACAGAAATCATTTATGACGGAAATGTTCTCCTTAAAATTATATAAAAAATATCCCACGACAGCATATATCTATCTTTTATGGTTGACTCACAATAACACGTGTAACTCCCGATAGCTTAGCAGTTCGAAGCTTTCTGATTATTATTCTGCTCCGAAATTTAAAACCACCACAACTTTCCAATGGAACTCGGCTAAAAGTAACCCAGTTGCAACAAAATATAATCGAGGCTCAAATTTTAACAGGTTGCGGTGCAGGAGAAACCGTCTTTATTCCCAGAATTCCCATAATACCAAATAATTTTCCATTCCAATTTAAAAGAACGCAATTCCCAGTATCGGTGTGTTATGCAATGACAATTAATAAGGCTCAAGGGCAGACTTTTTGTGTTGCTGGAGTAGATCTCGGTATCAGTTGTTTCTCGCATGGTCAGTTGTAGGTACGTCGCTCTTTCCCGGGTTAGCAGTTCTAGAAATCTTTATGTTCACGTGCCGGACGGGTCAACTTTCAACATAGTTTACCCGGAAGCTTTGCGATGAAGTATTTTCGTTCTATAGGTACTAAAGCCTCATGTGAACGTGATCTAAACAATATTACCGATACATTAACTTAATAACACACAAGGAGTTACACGCTGACGGAGTCGCGGGCACAGCTATTAACAATAATATTGTGCGGTTCGGTATTGCGATATTTTTCAACAGTATTATAGATTGACATATTATATTTCCCTACTAAATTACGAAAGTTAATCTGTTACATCAAAATCACTGAACCGTGAGGAAGGACATAGGCTACTTTTTTTTACGAAAAACGACGGAAACGTGGACGAAGTCGCGGGCAACAGCTATCTATGCCAATAATATAAGGCTGAAGAGTTTGTTTGTTTGTTTGAACGCGATAATCTCAGGAACTACTGGTTCGAATTGAAAAAATATTTTTAATTAAATAGTAAATTTATAGAGAAAGGCTATAGGCTATATATCATTACGCTAAGGCCAATAGGAGCGGAGCACCAATGAAGAATGCTTCAAAATCGGGGTTAAATTTAACGTTTAGCCCAAAGTAACTATTCCACGCGGACGAAGTCGCGGGCAAAAGCTAGTTAATTAATACTTTAGAATGTCAATTGTTTGAGTTTTGAGCTCTGGTGGGCAAAATTTGTTATTATTTTGGTTATTTTACCTTTATTATTATGTTTAAGTACATTCTATTGTTTGAGTTGCATTAATTGTTAAAAAAAACTAACTAAACTAACTAACTAAGTTAGTAGATTAGTTTATTAGCTGATTATTCTAAAACTTGAGTTGTTTTTCAGCATTGCAACGATTACTGGCGATTTAAATTTAAAAAAAGTTGCATAACATTTTGTTTAAATTTTGAATTCCTATTAGAATAACATTTTTGATGATTTTTTTTTTAAATATTTAAATATTAAATAAAACATAATAAAAATACTTTTTTTCACTTGGTTTTACTACCTATTGTAGAGGAATTTCTATTTAGAAGTTTAGGTTTTTGTTCCTTTTACCCCCTTAGTCTCTTATTTAATTGACTTGTACTACCCATTGATGATCAAGATTAGTCCTTTACGACGTATCCGACTTTATCATAACTAATTTTTCGTGGTTGTAAAGTACTTCAGTTACATTTTTTTGGGCTGTAAAGGACTCTCATTTTCGTCAATAATTAAGTTTGGTTTATTTTGATAATTTATATGGATAGAACACGAAAAAATAGTTAGGGTTTCTTTTGACATCATAAATGCCTAGTACTCTGTTTGAAAATTATTCAAGAAAAAAACATTTTGTTTTTGTTTTTTGGCTCTACTGAAAACTCGTGTTTTGTCCTTTACGACAATTGAAATTTCCGGTATCGTTATAGTTTAAATTCATATATTTCATGTAATTAACTGCACCATTCGAATCATTTAATAGATATTAGTTTCAAAATTTTATATTTTGGTATCTTACCTTTCTGTTAGCTTGTTCCACAACTACCGGGTATGGTCCATATGGAGTAAAATCACTGTTTTCAGGAACATCTCCATTAAACAACAATGTGTGACTATGACCTCCAACAATGAGGTCAATATGGGGACCAGCATGAAGGGCAATTTCTCTGTTGAAGGCATTAAATATCATGAAGTGTTTTTAAATTTAGAAAAATACAATTCTAATTGTATGAGACTATATATTTGGAGGAGCGACCTTCAATATTGAGAATTGCTAGCCATGGTTGATCCGTGGATGAGTGACCATGTTAACAAATCTTTAACATATACAGGGTTAAATGTAAAACACTGAAAACCTCTCAGGACTATGTTACTAACATCATAATCAACAACTTTTGAATTGAACGCCCTAAATGTTACGAACTCTATGCGAAGCAAAAGAAAGTAATTTATACTATCGCTTTCTTTTGCTTTGCATAGACGCTACATGCGTTTAGGGCGTTCAATTTAAATTTTTATTTTTATATGAAAATCTGGTGAACTAAAATATGACGAATTTTTAAAAGTCATAGAACAAAAGTTGTTGATTATGATGTTAGTAACATAGTCCTGAGAGGTTTTTGGTGTTTTACAATTAACCCTGTATATTCCTCCGTGGCTCGGAATAAAAGCTGTTGATCCTGGCTATAATTTTTACAACTTTGACGATCGTTGTGGAAACGTCATTTGGGACTATAGTGCTATCGTAATCCAGTCTCAGTGGATGCAGCCGATTAATTGTTTTCTATATGGAGCGACGACCAGCTTCTGGGTTGTAAGGCTCAGATAACCTCTGACCCAGAAGATGGATAACCCTTGACTTGTTAATGTATTGTTGTGGTTATCTGAACCTCATAACCCAGAATCTGGCCGTCGCTCCATATAAAAAACAATTACTCGACTGCATCCGCTGGGACTCAAAGACGATAGCACTATAGTCCCAACTATAGTGCTACCGGCTTTCAGTTTCACCAGGTGCAGCCTGAATGGCTACGCCGATGATGTAGATGACATAATTATTTGTATATGAAGGATTTACTTGTCAATGTCGAGACCACAATGTGACAGAACTATGATGATGTCGACTCCGTCTGCATTCAGTTTCTCAGCTTCTCTTCTGACAGCCTGTATTTCATCAGTAAACCTCAGATTACGCGTAACCGCCAAAATCTAAAAATCGTCAACATCATTTTATGGCAAAAAAACAGAATAATGAATGTTACAAAATCACACTTTTTTCTACTATTGCGCTTACATGCTGCATAAATTTTTAAATGCATGTAATTTACAGGTGTCGCTACAAAATTTTCATTGTCGTCCTAAAAATAACTTGACTTAATCAGCCTATATAAAGTTCCATGCTGGGACACAGGACTCTTCTATCAAAGGGGCACACATCAGATTAATTCGATACTCAAGTCCAGCATTAGGATCTATTAAAGAAACTTCAGCATAATAAAAAGTCTGTTTGTTTCTGTACTCACATTAGTAATGGCAATTAAAACTCCAATGATACCAATTCTTCTGCCATTTTTTTCAACTATGATACTCTTTTCGTATAGTCCTTGCATTGTTGGTTCATCGTCATCAATGATGTTGGCTGTTACTACTTTGGACTTTAAATGTTTCAGATATGGGACGACTCCTTCAATCCCGTTGTCAAATTCATGATTTCCCAAGACCTGCACAGGAGAAAATATAATCTTTAGTTCTGTTTTGCAACTTTCAGTATCGCAAAAAATTCACCACTAACACATTCGTCTGGTATGAGTTAAAATATTTCTTTTATTGTTAATAATTATCTCACCTAATGTTATAATGTGCTCGAAATTGAAAGACGCTTAGCACGTTTGACTTAATTCACTCTAGTCAAGAGTTGAATTTATACAATAGTTTAATTATTATTTTGAAATCTAGACGATAGCATTATTAAATCCTCACATATTAGCTAGCGTACTACATGATATACACTAGTCACCTAGCTACTGCATAGTTGCTATAAAACTACATTGTAATACAACTCATAAAAATAAGGAAACGATAGATCATTTCAATAAATAAAATTAATATTGAAAAATACACCTACATAAAATACAATAAAAATATAAACGTCGCGGCCTGACTTCACCGAATTCAAGTATTTCTTTCGACTAAATGCTCTTTGTAAACTACCCTCATCATATTGATAGCATATTTAAGTTTACACTAAATACTATCAAGAAATTCACAACCTAGTTTACGTAAGAAAATTTATTAAAAAAAGTAGGCAAGTTAATGATTAAAACTTACGTGAGCATCATGTGGGAGCATGTTCATGAAATCCTGGGTGACATTCCATCGAAAAAGGTTGTACCAAATAGTGCCCTGGAAGCTGTCCCCTGCATTGAGGAGCAGAGAGTGAGGTTCACTGGCTAGGCGCTGACGGACCAAAGTAGTCAGACGAGCGAAACCCCCAATATAAGGACTAGCTGATGGATTGCAAGCAGATCCCGACGGACTAGTCTCGACAAATCTGAAAGATCACATGATACAAGATTACACTATTTATTTTCAAATTCACTCTTGTAGTACACAAATTTAATTGGGCTATCTTTTAGATCTTAATTAATTCCGACTAATTTTCTGACCTAATTTAACAGTTTAATTAGATGTATTTGACACAGAAAGAAAAAAACCTAGTATGGATGTCTGTAAAAGATCGCTTTTCACAAAAAAACACGTTGTCCTTGTTATAATATTTACTAATTGTAACAGTACAAACTAATAAAGTATCAATACAAATAAAATCAGATATCAACAAAACTGAAAATTGAATTCGTAAGTATAATTGGAATCAAGAACACACAAACACCCGCATCTATACTAATATTATAAAGCGGACAAGTTTGTATGTTTGAACGCGTTAATCTTAGGAAGTAATGGGTAAATTTGGATGCAATTTGGTATGGAATTAGCTTAAAGATTGAGGAAGGTTATAGGCTACTTTTTACTCAACTTCAAAAGAAGGAGGATACGTTTTTATCGTGAAAATGTCCACGGGAGCGAAGCCCCGCGCGGCTGCTTGTATGAAATATTATTTCAAATGTGTGTATTCGGAAGTATTTAAACTTCAGAACTGTTAATACTAAACTGACAGTTTTGGATTTGTAAATGGACCATCTATGTTGTATATATACGCTGCAAAGAGTCAACTACTCATAGCATATAATATAATCTACAAAACATATGAAACTCCCTCGGCTAAAATATGAGAATAATCTAAACTTTTAATATCTAAAATCTAAACTTTTTTAATGTAATCTTATGGCGTTTGAAATAACATTGACAGAATGCCGGCTGCAAATATCGTCAAAGAAGATTTAAAACGGATGCTTCGGTCGGAGTTACTATATTGATATAAAATAATTAATTTATTATTTCTTACAAAGATAATGTAAAAAAACTGAATTGCGTAGTGGACATCACGGTCAGTTCAGAGCTATCACGCCTAAAATTAAAAGTTCAATTTAATGTGGATTTTTGGTAAATTTGGATAGACTAACATACATGTTACTAACATAACACATATGGCCAGTAAAGTTAAATAAAACATAACATAAACATAAAACATTCTTTATTACCAGAAAGATTATATACTCATTACAATTGAAATTCCCTGACTCCTGAACTAGTTGTAAACTGTATGACAGGAGCCAGTGCAGTTATGTCACCTATTCCCGTGTCGGAATACCAACAAAACTATTTATATACGCGCCAGAAAAAAAAAAGAATGTTGTATATCATAAAGCATTAGAACAATAAACAATTTGTTTTAAAATATTTTTTTTTTTTAATTGTTTAAACTAATTCGAATTCCATATTCATAGTTATGACAGGACAACGTCTGTCGGGTCAGCTAGTTTCAAATAAATTTTATTTTTGTAAATGACAAGATAGAATTTTATGGCGTTTGATATCAGACAACTGGAGATCAATTCTTTTTGTTTTTAGGGTTCCGTAGCCGAATGGCAAAAAACGGAACCCTTATAGTTTCGTCATGTCTGTCTGTCTGTCTGTCTGTACTATGAAACTATTAGGAACATCATACATGTAAAACTTGGTAGGTAGATGTATTCTGTGAACCGCTTTCCGATTTAAGAAAATATTAAAAAATGTTTAAAATAAAGGGGGGCTCTCCCCATAGATGGAACTAAAACTGAAAATATTTTTTTTTTCATGAAACCTATGCGTGTGTGGTATTCATAGACAGGTCTTTAAAAAAGACATTGAGGTTTCTAAGACCACCTTTTCATAAAAGTAATCGTTTAAAAGAAATACGCTTCCAAAGTGGTAAAATGTATGTCCCCCCTCTAACTTCTATAATAATGGAGTAAAAAATCTAATATATATATATATATATATATATATATGTATATGTAGATCTTAATGTAAACTTTCAACCAAAATTGGTTTAAATGAGATCGGGTCAGCAGTTTTTGAGATACAGCATATTTTCTAAAACCGCTAATATAACTTTGTAATTCATACAAACACTATGAAAAACAAAGTTATCGGGCGTAGCTGTAAAAAAATGTAAATAATCTAGTTTTAAGAAATTTGTAAGGATTTGTTTTTGTCAAATAAATATACATATTATATTATTATAGATACTGTGGAACCCTTCATGGGCGAGTCTGACTCGCACTTGGCCAATTTTATTTACAATCATTTGCATGTTTTGCAATATGAGAAGCTTGTAGCTACATACAACACTATAATTACAATTTACAGCCAACTTTAACCTTCATGGTTAAGCAATCCTTGCCGAGGTTGGTCCATGCATGGTTCTGGAGACCATCTTACATATCGACGCCTTAGAGTGAAAACCTCGTAAGTGAAAAAGGAGGAACTTTTCAGGAGGAAGAAAAATCTGCGTGCTATAAAATTTTTGTTCGGTTTCTTTTATGTTTTTTTTTTATTAATTTATATGTAAATTTAACCTATTTTTATATCCAGAACTGTTCGATATTATGTATAATATGAAAAATATTATACATAATACCGAACAGTTCAGAAATGCATAATCCATGGCCTGATTACGCTAAACTGACAACGCGATGCGAGTGTTTACGAGGTTCTCACTTCCTTTCATAGATAGCATTTCGAGTATCGAATGAACATATTAGTGAGATCAGGATGTGCATTGCTAGAATAGCTTTCTGGAAACGCAATAAAAAAAAATTGACAAAAATGTACTCCCGAGGTTTTCACTCTAAGGCGACGATATCAAGTTTCTTCCCTGCCTCGCTTGTTACGCTGTTCGTCCCGGCTGTTATTTTTACATCAACCACAGTCGTTACGGGTAATCAATAATCAGAAACTGGCAAATGCCTGATCAGTCTTGCCAAGGGGTACCATGTGGGCCAATTACTGGACAGTGGAGGGCAGAGAGGCACTCGCTCAATATAAAACACTAGTACATGCAAACTACATCCAGATAGGCTGGAAGCCCAAATATACTCGAATTTCTCATAAAACAATTGGATTCAAAGATAAAAGTAACACATACCGTGCATGAAAATCATTATAATGCAATACATTCAAATCATACTCAGAAACACTTTCAGCACTAACAAGTACGAAGTAAAAAAATGGAAATAACAGTCGGATCATTTTTATAAACATATCACCAGTCACACACATTACACTCAATGAAATGACTAAATGCTTTTAATTAGTCTACATAATTAGTGTTTTACATTTGTTTTATCAGTTTTAGCATGATAAGTGGCAAATTAGCACTGATAATAAATATTCTGCTCGGAAAGACTGAGTTAAGATGTGATTTTGAATCCTCGATATAAAAAATAGTCATGCATTGTGATGCAGTTCACATGTATTTATTTGTTTATTTATTTATGTACACACATGACACTTACAAAGAAAAAATATAAATACAGACAAAAAAGCACAAAGGTGCTGCTTATACTAATCGTTCCCACGATTTTTCATACTTAATTTTTGGACCTTATTTGAGCCTCTTAGGAATTAATTTAAACTAATAATTAGTCATTGTTTGACGCTTTAAAAACCGAATAGATGATTTAGTCGTGATAGCATAACAAACAGACAGACTGACAGACAAACTTTTGTATTTATAATATTAGTTTATAGTATTAGTTGTATGATTTTTAGTCAGAAGGAGTTTAACACTCCCGCTCCACCGAGAACAGGACAAGACATATGATGATTTTCTTCCACAAACTAAAAGACAGGTGTGTGTATAAATCATTGACATATATATTACTTCGTAAGGACTGGGCGGATCGCATGTTATAATGACGCCTCGAACTTGGTCCCAAAGTGGTCTAACCTTTATCGAAGTGAACTAGAACGCGATCGGCTATCTTCGGGAGGGGTCGTCAGTTTTACAAGCAAAAATGCCAAATTGTGTCGTGAAGGGTTGCGTGAGCTACGACGTAAAGCACAATTAAAAAAAAATATTTCATATCACCGGTAAGTTAAAAATATATCATTAAATCAACTTCTAACATTATTTAAAACAATTTTCTTTCTTGTTTGTCTCAACCTTTAGCATACACAACGCGAAGCCGCGTAAAAGTGCGACATAACTTTGCAGCGGCGCGCGTTGCAGCCGATGAAATAAAAAGATTTAATAACATTACTATAAGATTAAATTATGTACAAAATTAATTTTTATTGTTTATTAAAAGCAAATTAAAATGTATTTTTATGTATAACAAATATAAAATTCAGAAGCTAAAAGGTTTTGTTTTATTTCTTTGTACCTCGAAAAATACCACACCCCGCTCTTACAAGGCTACGTCTAGGAGCAGACCACGCCGATTGACAGCTTAGTTATCATAGATGGCGCTAGTGTGTTTTGTAGGGCGACCGCGTCCGTCAAATGTTCTGATGACCGTATCTTTACTATTTAAATGGTATAAATACATAAATTTACTTTTTTTCTGGTGGGAAAATCATCAAATGACTCCTCCCACTCTGGGTGGAGTAGAAGGGGGTGTCAGATTGACTAAAAACCCACCTTGTTCCTTCATTTTCCCTTTTGGTCCAGAACCGCGGTACGTCGTTAAAACATTTCCGCAGCCCCGGCAGGCAATGGCCCTATCGGGCTCCGTCAATGCTACTCACTGCACATTGAGGCGCGCGTGGAACAAGACGCACCGTCGACCTGGGCCTGGTTCTTACCGCAAGTCCGGGCCTACGTTGGCCAAAGATTAGCTCGAGATCTACGACGCCCAGAGCGTCTCCCGCGGCGGCTGGGGCGTGAGGAAGAGAAAAAACATTGATATTAAGATATTTATTATAAAACTGGCATATAATACATCGCAACAATGGACGTAGGCAAATACGATTAGGATAAAAAGAATTATGTTTTTCACAATGGTAGTAGCAGCAGAATTCGAGATATTTGTAATTGTGTTGCAACAATTAAGTCGATCGTGGGAGGTTGCTTATTATTTTGCTATTATTAAAGAAACATGAAAAACAAATATTTATTGATCATTTTTAGATTCAAACAATATTATGTAAGCTAATGGTAACTTCTTAGAATAACAACGCGGTAACTTAATATTTTTTTCCATGCATAACGGTATGGATTTAAAAAGAGTTTGTTATCGAGCAATTTAACGAACTGCCTTACCTTTTTTGGAATTGTTGAGGTTGGCTTCCAGTCCATATAATATTTGTGTTTTGAACGGAACCACTGCCATCTGATATATTCCACACACTATACACACACACGATACTGCGTGCCAAACTGCAGACATATTTTATGGCTCCGCATCGACTGTCAAAAATCGAGTTCAAAGTTCTATTTATAAAAACTTTTCTCTGATTAGCACATTCCAAATTCAAATTCTCATTATAAAGAAAAAAAAATAAGGAATGTTCTATTCTGTATTAAATGTATTATAAGCATAATTATGTATATGTCTCGATTATTTTTATGAATAAGCCTATATGCGTTTAGCTAACCATTTTCTTCCTCATATTGTTTGTTTACATACAGAATAAATTCGAGACCAACAGCTTATGTGTTTTACGAGGCATACGTGTAGGAGTTTGTGTGTGTATAATAGATAGATTAGATCCATCAAAAAAACAATCTCAGCAGTCCTGTAGATAAACCACAAAATATAATTAACGCCTCCAGCTACGGTGGCGGATAAAATTAACTGAGCCAGCATAGCGAGTATAATAAACGTTTAAAACCATTCGTTGTAATTAGCTCGGCGGTTTTATCCTAAAATAACGCATGAGTTGGTCTATATCAGCAATAAGCCGGGATTAGCCACTCGAACCGGTCCGTATCTTAGCGCGGACCACATGGCACACTGCCAGGTCCCGACTTTTGAGGGTCTCTGCATTGGAAGATATGAAGCTTGCACTGTGGGGAACTTTGTGAATGAATGCGAATGTAATGGTTTGGTGCTCTTGGTTTTAAGGTCAGATGTTATACTTTGCACTTTAGCTTATAGAAACTGAAATAATATTAAGCGGTGATTCTTTGTTTTTTATCCGATTTATTGACTATATAATTCGGTGCAACATTTGTAACGAAAAAAGTGGTATAATTTAAAATTCTGGAGCAGCGGAAAAACACTTTTTTTTACAATAATTTTGAGGAAATATCAATACTTTGTTTGAATCATCAGATTTGTTTTTTTTTTTATCATACATTAAAGTGCACTGCAGTGTAAATTATCAGGAAAATATAAAAAGAAACAATACAAAGTGCGGCCTTGGTTTCAAAAAACAGTATTTCCCGAAAGCAAGAATTTTTAGAAGCAAAGACAGATTACATCTTTGCTTACCATTAGGTGATATTTTCTACTGAAATACAGGCTTACAGTTTAGTTTAAGCACCAGTCTCTCACAATATCAAAGCTAAGCAAATAAAAATAATGATGTATTGTGAATATTCTGGGGGAAAAAAAACATGTTTAGTATTTACCGGTCAAACGCGGGTATATAAATAATTTAAATACCCATGACTGATGTCTCACAAATCTACACTCTCTCAGCAAACTTTTCCGTTTTATAATAATAATAATCTATGCTAATATTAAAAAGCGGAAAAGTTTGTTTGAACCCGCTTATCTTCGAAAGTACTGAGTGGATTTGGGTGAAATTTGGTATGGAAACAGATTGAAGGTTAAGGAAGGTTACCCGTTAGCAAAAAGAGGAGTATATGTTTTTAACATGATAAAATCGACGGGAGCGAAGCACTGCGCGACCGCTAGCAAGTTCATAAATTTCATTGCGTATAGTAATGACGTAATCCCGCAAAACAAACCCAAAGGGCAGGTGAGTACACAAACTACTCACTTTCTATACACCGTTAGCCAAAGGTTCTAAGGTTGAAAATCCCGTAGCGCGAGCAGTCACCAAACATTTTGGCTCGCTCGTTAAACCACGTGAATAGCTAGAACGTGTCAATAGTAGTACATTGCAAACGCTGGCTTTTCGGTCACAAAATTTGCGGTTAAACAGTGCCTTAATGAAAGCCGCATAGCACTTTATTTATGTACTTAGAGAGTGAATGAGTGTAGGTGTACTTGGGAATATGCCTTACGAACTTATATGAGAATTCTGACGGTTTTGCGAGCGTTTTGAATGTTTAGCTCTATCGTGCTTTTAAAGTTCATCAATGACTTTTTTAGCGAGGGAAAAGCATCAAAACAAGTAGTTATTTGATGATTTCGCTCTGGAAGGGAGTGTCAGACTTCTACTGACTAAAAATTCACCCTGTTTCTTCACAGCACTTGCATTCCGGGGCCGCGGTATCTCGTTAGAAACTTCCGTGTCCCCGGATTTTAAATAACGTCACTCAAAATTAAAGCAAATTATTGAACTGGATAAGTGATTATACCATATGTTATGGCATATAACATTAAACAAGTATTTTACTGTACTTACTCGGGATTATATTGTATGTTTCGGATAGTTCACTACCGTACCTCTCAAGATTCAATGGTTCCATTTTGAGTCTTGAGAACATTTTTATTTAACGGCATGGTTGAGTGATTAGTTACTGCGCTGTGTGTCGCAGTTTCGATTCCCGCACACGTGTTTGTATGATATAAAGATAGTCGTTTCAGATCTGGGTGTAGAAGTCATTGTAGACTATTTGTTATAATAAAAGCGCCAGAAATTTTAAATTTAAACTAAACATTGCTGAAAAAAAGGACGAAAGAAAACGTTGCTCACTTTATTTTTATTATTATCTAAATTCTGTGCTTTAATGAATGTTTATTTTTAATGTCTACTATGCTATTCAAATGTAAAATGTTATAAGCACAATATGGTGCAAAATAAATTAAATTATTGTTAAGTTATTCATTTATTACATTTTATATACACATCATTTACATTTTTAAATATTCCTAAAAAAATATATATTATTTAATTATTATTGTTACATATTATTTTGTATATTGTATGAAAACTTAATTCGTACTTATCATGATCATCTGCTTCCAGACTATTTTGTAGTCGACAAGTAGACTAACCAGATGCGGCTGAGAACTAGTATTTTACATAGAGCGACTGTTATCTGACCTCCACGACCTGGTTGGAAGCTGAGAAACACAATACCCTTGGCCAGAACAGTGTCAAAGGACATCATCCACGTTCCATACATTTTTGGTCCAAATTTTAAAATGGCGGCCAAAGAAAAAAAATACGATATTCTGTTAGAACATGTTCTTCTTAACATTTCTTATTATGGCACCAAAACTGTGGGACCATTGCCCTCGCTTTTATTTGAGTTCATTTTTTTATCACACATTTTCAATTAAATGAATTTAAAAAAAGAATTGTACTGCTATAGCATTACAATAGTTTAAAAAATACAATATTGAGAAAATACAGCCTGCCTGTGGTGGTTTTTTATTTTGTTATTGTGTTTTATGTGAATTTCTACAAATAAAAATACAATTGTATCATATGTTCAATTGTTAATGAACCCTTTATTATTTCCATAAATACATGTACGTCTTACAAGAATGTTAATACAAAACATATGGTTAAAGAAGAAAATCATCCTCGTCTGGAACTACAATAATGTTCTCTAATCCCAAAGCTGGGGGTAATAACACCTGTAAATGACGATCGTAACTCATGTACCATATTATGCACATAATATGCGAACAGCACCCAATCGTTCTTTTTCCTATCATGCACGTGCAATAATAGTAACGGATTGCACTTTGACTGGATGATGTTCTGTCTATTACGATGTAGGTATAATATTGGCGAGCTCGGACATGTCGAGATTGCACTCGTCCTCGTATCATCCTCAGATCTGTTCCTTTTAACTCTTCCAAGTGTTCATTTGGCATTTCATTACTGAGCTCAATTGAAAACGATCCGTTTTGAAGGATATGTTCACCATAGTAGCTTTTGGCCTGTTTTAATTGGTATACGCCAAGAGCGAATAAAAAGAGATCATCTTCACTCAGCCTAGGAAAATTTACGAACTCTGGCATATCTGCTGTCATTATGGTGAACTGATCTCGTCTGCGATTATAATTATGGCGATTAACCAGGTTTGCTAATACATTTGGCGTATTAATGTTTTCATTTATTATCTCCAAAATGTCTGAAGAATGTGAATTATTTTCAATTACAACATGGTATTTACTTAAAATGGCTGCTGCGATTCTGAAGTAATAAAACATGTTTCTAGCGGCTCTATTGTTGTATATATTTCGTAACAGCCGAAAATCTCTTTTAAATCGGCCGTTCACTACTTCCACCACCCATTGACAAATCGTAATCAGCCTTAATTTGTTTGCCTGATCTGTTGTGAGTTGTGTTTCATTTTGGTATTTTGTTGCTAGCATATGTGGTATGTAACCGCAAGACTCTAGGTTTGCCACAGAATCGCGAAAGCCACGGTCCAAAATAAACACATCTCCGGTCCTAAAAAACCAAAGGAATGGACTGTCTACATATCTTATCATACCATTCATGATTTCTGCGGCGGATGTGACGGCAGCATACGGTCCAATTACCTCAATAATATGTCCATCGCAACAAACCAAGAGGAATGGTTTCAGGAGGTTTCTATATTTGTGATGGCTGTAAGACTGTCGCTGAAAAAAGTAATTGCTACTTTTTTGCAAATATATGTACGTACCATCACAAATTATTATCGCCTTCCTTTCAACTTCTGGGCTCAAGGGATTTCCGAATAGATGGTTTGGTATTAACGTGTTCCTTAGTGCTACGTTCTCACGTGTTATGTGATCAAAATCAAGGTTTAAGGGTACAAAATCCTATAAAAGCGCATCGCGTCCAATCTGCAACCACCTTTGGAAGGTTGGTTCACCACATTTGAGAATATTTGCTAGTCTAACATTGGAGTCTCCAGTCCTCAACTTAACTAATACTGCCGCCAAAATAGTATTTTTTTAGTAACTGACCTCAAGCTTGGCAAACCCTCCATCAATTCGACAAACTGGTCTTGAAGTATTCCAGTCCAGGTATGGAACTCGTCCGGTACCATATTTTCATATTGTTCAAAGTTAATGTGGTCCTGAATAATATGTCTCTGTAACGTTGATACTATGTCCATTATTTGAACAGAAGTGAACTCTTCTGATGAGCTGTCTTGTAAAGGGAGATTGTAATGCGCGGAGCGGGGCAGGTCGTTCAGCGGGTAGGGGACGTGCATCACATTGCGTGGAGATAAACGGCAGCTACCTAGAAGTTTCTATTCAAGCTAAATCCTTTGTTTTGACAATTTATGTTAAGAAAAATGTGTGCGACTTTTAACTCAAATAAAACCGAGAGCAATGGTCACACAGTTTTGGTGCTATAATTAAAAATGTTAAGGAGAACACGTTCTAACAAGATATTGTATTTTTTTCTTTGGCCGCCATTTTCGAATTTGGACCAAAATGGAGGATGTCCTTTGTTGGCTTTTCTGACTACTGTACCAAATGTCAAATATGTCCAAATTACAAACGATTTAATGTGCTCTCCGAAGCACAAAGGAATCTCGATATTTTAAGATATTCGCCCATCCACAGACAGACCTCGACAAGCGGTGCTTAACCTTAAGATTTGTCTATGTTTCTGTTACTACTTAGCTACAATTCGACCACATCATCGCTTAACATCAGGTGAGATGGTAAGTCAGAGATGTCAAACGTGTGCATATCATTTATATGTCCGAAAGTCCTTACTTTGATTTTGTTCATCAAATCGTTGAGCTCCTTAAGATCTAAGTTGAGCTACACGATAAGTGACAAATGCTTGCACTGTCTGGACAGGTGCACTCAAATCAGTCTGCTTCTTTCCTCAAAAGAGCACTACAGATTTAAACCTAAAAGCGAAAAAAATAATGATTCGCTCAGTACAAATAGACTTTAAAAGAGAGTTTAACTCTGAGCTTGTTTAGATGTTTCTTCTCAGAGTAGTTAGTTATGAAACACCGTTCTCATCTAGGTTAAAGTTTAAAAAATTACGGGTAATAGTGTTATTTAGAACCAATTTTCAACATAAATATTTCGTTTCCTTTCATATAAAAAAGACTATCCATGTTTACCCACTATCTATAAGTCCCTTCATATGTTTTACAACGTAAATGATTGATTAATTGAATTTGATTTTAATAACGTTGTTGCTCGAATAAAAAATAACATTTAAAACCTACACATCCAACTCCCTAAAACACAAAACCACATAAAACTAAGCTTATCGTTCAATTAATTACCAAAATGTTATTATTACAGCAAACACATTCCCGTTTATTATCTACTGAATAAGAAACGGTATCCTAAGCACACATGATTAAAATTTAAATGTTTATACGGAACCTTTCTGGATTACTGGTAGGATGCCTGTAAGCTTATGTGAGTAATTTAGTTGATTAACACGAACGTAAGTACTGGTGCGCTAATCTGTTTGAAAATGTGGTGGCGTTACTTATAGCAGTACTTTGGTGCTGCTCCAGAAACTATGGCGCACTTAGTAACGCATTCTGCGTATCCTGTCTTTTGATAAATTATCTTTGCAAGCATTTGTCAACTTGGAACTTCAAGGAGCTCAACGATTTGACGAGCAATAGGGTAAGCTGCAATTGCGTTTCCGTCGGCGCCAAACTCGTTGCCTAGTTCTCTATAATCAAACAATTGACAATTATCAATCCGCATTAGGTCCTGTAACGTAGATTTTACAGTCTTTTACAGTCTCAAACTTGTGAGGCAGAGGATGACTGACTGGGCATTTTGGATTTATATGACTGTATGAAGTCAAGCTTGTATGTAAAACAACCTGCGTGATACATGGGTCCGGCCTCTTTTATTAGTTTGCTAATTGACCTTGATGTTTACCTACTCTGAAAAGATATATCGAAACAATAACTAAATGTTTGAAATAATTCGGTGATATCACTTAGTTTAATTTCGATTATGGTTAATTAAAATGGAACGAATTATCAAAGAAGTATTTTTTCAGTTAGAACTAACTAAGTTTTAAACCTACTCGTACTGTTTGAGTAAGTTAAACGTAAGGCCAGTATTAGTGCGTAACAAGTAGGTAAAGGGGTTTAGTACGAACACGTTCATGGGTTACATCCGACAGGTAACTTAATCTTATCCGGAATTAGGGCTGCCATCATTTCGGATTTTTGGGACCTGTCCGGTAAAAATATTTGTTATTAGGAGAAATAACTTTTTAAATTTTTTTTTCCTCATTATGAATTATATATTTCATACTTTTCAGGATGTGGTCCAAAGGTTGCCTATAAAAAATTGTCTAGCAAGACAAGATTGGCCATGGTACTCTTTTTTCTATGCTAATTATGAAGGTTACAGCAAAGTGGCATAATATAATTAATTACATGTTATGATTATGGATGCGACCTTTTTGCCAATCTACTTGTACTACGTTGACAAAAACAATATTAATTTATAGTCTGTAATTTTCTCTGTATAATTATTTTTATAGTCACCCTATTAGGGACGAAATCGGCGCAGAGTAGTACAATTTGAAAGGTAGATAGGTCGGGTAGAATAATTCATGTTTATCATGTATAAAGGTAGACAGAGATTTAAATGACAAGGATCGCCTACAAATCTGGATTCTGTTACCGTCGGTACCATTATTGAAATAGAATTTTGGGTTGGTATTTCTGGGTATTTCCAATTCCAACCAACTTTATTCAAATAATTATTTATTTGAACGCAAAGGCAACTGAAGAAATAGGGTAGGCTTTTAGTTAGTATAAGTCTGACAGACCGTTTCGCTCCACCTTGAGCTGAGAGGGCTCATTTGATGATCTTCCCATATACAACGTTGATAAAAGCGAGAGGCATTCACCTAAACCACATAATTATACTATACGAGCTTACGGTTAATACGACCCTATTAAAAACAAGTTTACAAGAAAAATACGAAAAACAATTTCAAAGAACTTAAATAGCTGAATAATATAATTTAAAAAAATCCACTGCCCTGCGTAACTGAATGGCAACGTCGCATAGCGCATGCATCGGCGCGGCGTCTTTGCGGGCTGGATCAAAGCGAAGCGGCCCGTTTGCTTAAACTAAGAAAAAACTTACTATAAACTATGTATTATAATATAAACTATTGCTTCTATTAATCTGATTTTGATATGTAGCCTGAAAATAATACATAGTAAGTACTATGTATAAATTTTAATAATTTGTCATGAAATCTCACCAGTGGAACTTCTAGGTAACTTCAAGGTGGCTAGCGGTATGTGGCCTGCACTGTGGTGATGAACTGGTGCTGCCGCTTTGACCTTCAGTAACCTGAATGGCGCACTTATGATAGCGACAGCGTATCTATAATTTTTGCAGCGGTGTCTTCTAATACTGTAATGTAAAGTGTAAGCATAAGGTCCGGCGTCCACTGGCAGCACGGCATGGCAACAGGTTTTTTGTGGACAATTGATTCTCGACCTAATTGCAACGCATTTCTCATTTATATTATTTTATTTTAACACGAATCGGTCGAAATTTCTAGCGTGACGACGCGACTTATCCGGCATGCCGCGGAACGTCACGCCATGCCACGGCACGTTGTGTCATTTCACTAGAGCACGTCACGCCGCTGCAATCTTTTTAACACAATAAATAAATAAAAATAAAATACGTTTAATTCTGGATTCCAAAGTCCCATATAGACACTGTAGCGTAAAACCGCTACGGTTAAAACCTCCTCCAATCCTAATCCAAACTTTTCAATAAAAAATTTTTTCTTCATAGCTGTTATTCACATTTGAACCAGGAATCGTGAAAAAATCGTCGGTTGTTTGCCTTTTGACGGCGTCATTACATTTTTGGGACCCGATAAGTGATGGTCGACCTTATTTTTTGTGATTAATATCGAAATTATGAAGTGAAAGTTTTTTTTTGTTGGTGTAAACCCAATAAAAAATATAAAGTGTCCTAGCAAAAGTATAGTCTGTGGGTGATTTTCTGGTTAATTTGGTATGTATTGTCGTCTTTTTTCTTTTCGATCCATTTCGCACTAGTTTCATAATTAATCAAAGATTCAGCTTGCATCGGTGGTCTGAAGTTTCTGTTTTGTTTAGATCCCGTTACAAGCCAATTTTTGGCTCCACCCTACGGGCAAGCGACGTCGGTTATCGACGACGGAGGTCGGGGCGCTCTCGCCCGATATCCGAGCACATCCTGTGCCTGAGACGTCCATCTCAAAGGCCTGAAGAGGGTACGAGGTAGATGCGGACCCCGCAGCGCAGTGGCTCCGTGATTTCTACGTTACTTCCCACAGTCGTGTTCAGCCGTCCAGGAATTACCGAGTTTTCGCAGCAGGAGTTCTATTTTAAATAGTGCACCTAATTTGTATATTTCTAATCTAAAAATTCTCACGTCAAAAACTCTTTCTAACCTAAGGCCTATCAAGACGCGTTGGATGCTCTTAGTGTTTTTGTAATTAAAATTACTAATAATGCGTATTCGCCTAGCTATAACCGATTGCAATCGATTTTTTTGTTAGGTAAGTTAAAAATATTTGCATAATACTTTCGATAACATTCTTTTTCTTTCCGCTAAGTTAACCCACGCCATCACTGAAAGGTTCCCAATAATAACTAATATTTAACTTTTTTATATTTTTTAATTAAGTACTTGTTTTCTATCTTTTTCCTTTTAATCAAAATTAAACGTTTTAAGTAGCGGTTTGTGTTTTACTGTGCACTTAATTTTATTTACGCTACAATATGTTATGGGTTCAAATACATTTTATCTATGGTCGATGTTTTTTCTAAATATGTTTGGTTAGTGCCCCTTAAAAGGATTGACGCCAATTCAGTTATAAAAGCTTTGGAATCTGAAATATTTTTTAACTTCGGAGTTCCACGGTCTATTCTCTGTGATAATGCTACCGTTTTTCGTAGTAATCAGTTTTTAAACTTTCTTAGATCGTTTCGCATTGAATCCCCTACATATACCCCTTATTACACTCCACAAGCAAACACGGTAGAACGTTATAACCAAAGTGTCGTTACTTGTTTGAGCATATTGGTTGGCGAGAACCAAAGGAATTGGGCTAAATTGTTACCCAAGGTCAAACTTTACCTCAATTCATGTATTAATTTAGCCACAGGGTTTACGCCAAACTTTCTCATATTCGGTAGAGAAGTCTGTATGGATTCATCGCGTGCGAATAACCAGACTCTAAGCACTAATTTAGCTGAAAGTCGGGAACAACACGCGAGCAATCTGACTTCGCTCGCCGAGATTTACGCAAAAGTAGCGGACAATCTTTCTTCTGCTTTTCTCCGTAATTCACGAAATTACAATACGAACCGGAGGGCTATTACACTTAATGCCGGCGACATTGTATGGAGGCGTAATTTTTCAAAATCGTCAGCTGCTGAATACTTTACAGGAAAGCTTGCTCCTCGTTTCATTAAATGTCGTGTGATCAGAGTCATCTCCATGACTACATATGTCCTACAAGACTGTGATTCTCATCATATTGGACAATATCATATAAAAGACATACTTAAATGAATTAATTTGTTCCATATTCTTAACTTAATCAGCATTACTTATGTTAGGCCATTAGTTTTCAATTAACGACACCTCTTTTATTATTTCGACCCTCATTCCTCCCTGGAGTTAATATTTATTCATAACCATTTCCTCTCATTAGGCGTCGTATTTTTGATTTTGATTTAAGGTCCACCCTCTTCAACTTAACCCTCTCTCTTTAACTTAACCTCCTAACTTATCCCTCTATAACTTAAGCTCTTAAATTCAGTCTTGAGTCGTGTTTGACTTTGAGTCGTGTTTGACTTTGAGTCGTGTTTGACTTTGAGTCGTGTTTGACTTTGAGTCGTGTTTGACTTTGAGTCGTGTTTGACTTTGAGTCGTGTTTGACTTTGAGTCGTGTTCGACTTTGAGTCGTGTTTGACTTTGAGTTGTGTTTGACTTTGAGTCGTGTTGGACTTTGAGTCGTGTCTCACTTCGAGTTTTTATCTGACTTCGAGCTTTTGTGTTCGACTTCGAGTTTTTGTTTGACTTCCTTTGAGTTTTCGTCGTATTTTTAAGTTATTTCTTAATCTCAACTCTTATTTGTTTCGTGTTGATTATTGTTCTTTGTTCCTATATATATTTAAGAATATTACTCTAGATCTATCGTTTGTTTTTCTATTCTAATGTAGGTTTAGGAGACGCATCTGAAGCTCGCACTGTTAACGTCTAAACTGGAGGCCGGCTTTCAATTTTATTCAGTATCAGCTGCACTTCGATGTTGTTGATTTGATGTATTTAGTTTAAAGTTAGTTAGGCTAGTTTATTTAATTTGTATATTATGGTTTTCACTCTTGGTTGATGCTATCCCTTTTGTGTTGTCAGTCTGTTATTGTGTTTTCAATCTGTTGTTGTGTTTTCAATCTGTTGTTGTGATGTCAATCTGTTATAGCGTTGTCACCCTCTCACTGGGTTGATACATTCACTTGGGTTGATCTCTCACCTTTCTTTTAGGGTTGTCAACCACTTTTCTTTTAGGGTTGTCACTCACCTTTCCTTTAGGGTTGCCACTCACCTTTAGGGTTGCTACTCTCAATTTTTTTTACTGGGAATGGGGTACTGTAGCGTAAAACCGCTACGGTTAAAACCTCCTCCAATCCTAATCCAAACTTTTCAATAAAAAAATTTTTCTTCATAGCTGTTATTCACATTTGAACCAGGAATCGTGAAAAAATCGTCGGTTGTTTGCCTTTTGACGGCGTCATTACATTTTTGGGACCCGATAAGTGATGGTCGACCTTATTTTTTGTGATTAATATCGAAATTATGAAGTGAAAGTTTTTTTTTGTTGGTGTAAACCCAATAAAAAATATAAAGTGTCCTAGCAAAAGTATAGTCTGTGGGTGATTTTCTGGTTAATTTGGTATGTATTGTCGTCTTTTTTCTTTTCGATCCATTTCGCACTAGTTTCATAATTAATCAAAGATTCAGCTTGCATCGGTGGTCTGAAGTTTCTTTTTTGTTTAGATCCCGTTACAAGCCAATTTTTGGCTCCACCCTACGGGCAAGCGACGTCGGTTATCGACGACGGAGGTCGGGGCGCTCTCGCCCGATATCCGAGCACATCCTGTGCCTGAGACGTCCATCTCAAAGGCCTGAAGAGGGTACGAGGTAGATGCGGACCCCGCAGCGCAGTGGCTCCGTGATTTCTACGTTACTTCCCACAGTCGTGTTCAACCGTCCAGGAATTACCGAGTTTTCGCAGCAGGAGTTCTATTTTAAATAGTGCACCTAATTTGTATATTTCTAATCTAAAAATTCTCACGTCAAAAACTCTTTCTAACCTAAGGCCTATCAAGACGCGTTGGATGCTCTTAGTGTTTTTGTAATTAAAATTACTAATAATGCGTATTCGCCTAGCTATAACCGATTGCAATCGATTTTTTTGTTAGGTAAGTTAAAAATATTTGCATAATACTTTCGATAACATTCTTTTTCTTTCCGCTAAGTTAACCCACGCCATCACTGAAAGGTTCCCAATAATAACTAATATTTAACTTTTTTATATTTTTTAATTAAGTACTTGTTTTCTATCTTTTTCCTTTTAATCAAAATTAAACGTTTTAAGTAGCGGTTTGTGTTTTACTGTGCACTTAATTTTATTTACGCTACAATATGGTCCCTGTTCGGGCGCCATATTGTAGCGTAAATAAAATTAAGTGCACAGTAAAACACAAACCGCTACTTAAAACGTTTAATTTTGATTAAAAGGAAAAAGATAGAAAACAAGTACTTAATTAAAAAATATAAAAAAGTTAAATATTAGTTATTATTGGGAACCTTTCAGTGATGGCGTGGGTTAACTTAGCGGAAAGAAAAAGAATGTTATCGAAAGTATTATGCAAATATTTTTAACTTACCTAACAAAAAAATCGATTGCAATCGGTTATAGCTAGGCGAATACGCATTATTAGTAATTTTAATTACAAAAACACTAAGAGCATCCAACGCGTCTTGATAGGCCTTAGGTTAGAAAGAGTTTTTGACGTGAGAATTTTTAGATTAGAAATATACAAATTAGGTGCACTATTTAAAATAGAACTCCTGCTGCGAAAACTCGGTAATTCCTGGACGGTTGAACACGACTGTGGGAAGTAACGTAGAAATCACGGAGCCACTGCGCTGCGGGGTCCGCATCTACCTCGTACCCTCTTCAGGCCTTTGAGATGGACGTCTCAGGCACAGGATGTGCTCGGATATCGGGCGAGAGCGCCCCGACCTCCGTCGTCGATAACCGACGTCGCTTGCCCGTAGGGTGGAGCCAAAAATTGGCTTGTAACGGGATCTAAACAAAAAAGAAACTTCAGACCACCGATGCAAGCTGAATCTTTGATTAATTATGAAACTAGTGCGAAATGGATCGAAAAGAAAAAAGACGACAATACATACCAAATTAACCAGAAAATCACCCACAGACTATACTTTTGCTAGGACACTTTATATTTTTTATTGGGTTTACACCAACAAAAAAAAACTTTCACTTCATAATTTCGATATTAATCACAAAAAATAAGGTCGACCATCACTTATCGGGTCCCAAAAATGTAATGACGCCGTCAAAAGGCAAACAACCGACGATTTTTTCACGATTCCTGGTTCAAATGTGAATAACAGCTATGAAGAAAAATTTTTTTATTGAAAAGTTTGGATTAGGATTGGAGGAGGTTTTAACCGTAGCGGTTTTACGCTACAGTACCCCATTCCCAGTAAAAAAAATTGAGAGTAGCAACCCTAAAGGTGAGTGGCAACCCTAAAGGAAAGGTGAGTGACAACCCTAAAAGAAAAGTGGTTGACAACCCTAAAAGAAAGGTGAGAGATCAACCCAAGTGAATGTATCAACCCAGTGAGAGGGTGACAACGCTATAACAGATTGACATCACAACAACAGATTGAAAACACAACAACAGATTGAAAACACAATAACAGACTGACAACACAAAAGGGATAGCATCAACCAAGAGTGAAAACCATAATATACAAATTAAATAAACTAGCCTAACTAACTTTAAACTAAATACATCAAATCAACAACATCGAAGTGCAGCTGATACTGAATAAAATTGAAAGCCGGCCTCCAGTTTAGACGTTAACAGTGCGAGCTTCAGATGCGTCTCCTAAACCTACATTAGAATAGAAAAACAAACGATAGATCTAGAGTAATATTCTTAAATATATATAGGAACAAAGAACAATAATCAACACGAAACAAATAAGAGTTGAGATTAAGAAATAACTTAAAAATACGACGAAAACTCAAAGGAAGTCAAACAAAAACTCGAAGTCGAACACAAAAGCTCGAAGTCAGATAAAAACTCGAAGTGAGACACGACTCAAAGTCCAACACGACTCAAAGTCAAACACAACTCAAAGTCAAACACGACTCAAAGTCGAACACGACTCAAAGTCAAACACGACTCAAAGTCAAACACGACTCAAAGTCAAACACGACTCAAAGTCAAACACGACTCAAAGTCAAACACGACTCAAAGTCAAACACGACTCAAAGTCAAACACGACTCAAGACTGAATTTAAGAGCTTAAGTTATAGAGGGATAAGTTAGGAGGTTAAGTTAAAGAGAGAGGGTTAAGTTGAAGAGGGTGGACCTTAAATCAAAATCAAAAATACGACGCCTAATGAGAGGAAATGGTTATGAATAAATATTAACTCCAGGGAGGAATGAGGGTCGAAATAATAAAAGAGGTGTCGTTAATTGAAAACTAATGGCCTAACATAAGTAATGCTGATTAAGTTAAGAATATGGAACAAATTAATTCATTTAAGTATGTCTTTTATATGATATTGTCCAATATGATGAGAATCACAGTCTTGTAGGACATATGTAGTCATGGAGATGACTCTGATCACACGACATTTAATGAAACGAGGAGCAAGCTTTCCTGTAAAGTATTCAGCAGCTGACGATTTTGAAAAATTACGCCTCCATACAATGTCGCCGGCATTAAGTGTAATAGCCCTCCGGTTCGTATTGTAATTTCGTGAATTACGGAGAAAAGCAGAAGAAAGATTGTCCGCTACTTTTGCGTAAATCTCGGCGAGCGAAGTCAGATTGCTCGCGTGTTGTTCCCGACTTTCAGCTAAATTAGTGCTTAGAGTCTGGTTATTCGCACGCGATGAATCCATACAGACTTCTCTACCGAATATGAGAAAGTTTGGCGTAAACCCTGTGGCTAAATTAATACATGAATTGAGGTAAAGTTTGACCTTGGGTAACAATTTAGCCCAATTCCTTTGGTTCTCGCCAACCAATATGCTCAAACAAGTAACGACACTTTGGTTATAACGTTCTACCGTGTTTGCTTGTGGAGTGTAATAAGGGGTATATGTAGGGGATTCAATGCGAAACGATCTAAGAAAGTTTAAAAACTGATTACTACGAAAAACGGTAGCATTATCACAGAGAATAGACCGTGGAACTCCGAAGTTAAAAAATATTTCAGATTCCAAAGCTTTTATAACTGAATTGGCGTCAATCCTTTTAAGGGGCACTAACCAAACATATTTAGAAAAAACATCGACCATAGATAAAATGTATTTGAACCCATAACATATTGTAGCGTAAATAAAATTAAGTGCACAGTAAAACACAAACCGCTACTTAAAACGTTTAATTTTGATTAAAAGGAAAAAGATAGAAAACAAGTACTTAATTAAAAAATATAAAAAAGTTAAATATTAGTTATTATTGGGAACCTTTCAGTGATGGCGTGGGTTAACTTAGCGGAAAGAAAAAGAATGTTATCGAAAGTATTATGCAAATATTTTTAACTTACCTAACAAAAAAATCGATTGCAATCGGTTATAGCTAGGCGAATACGCATTATTAGTAATTTTAATTACAAAAACACTAAGAGCATCCAACGCGTCTTGATAGGCCTTAGGTTAGAAAGAGTTTTTGACGTGAGAATTTTTAGATTAGAAATATACAAATTAGGTGCACTATTTAAAATAGAACTCCTGCTGCGAAAACTCGGTAATTCCTGGACGGCTGAACACGACTGTGGGAAGTAACGTAGAAATCACGGAGCCACTGCGCTGCGGGGTCCGCATCTACCTCGTACCCTCTTCAGGCCTTTGAGATGGACGTCTCAGGCACAGGATGTGCTCGGATATCGGGCGAGAGCGCCCCGACCTCCGTCGTCGATAACCGACGTCGCTTGCCCGTAGGGTGGAGCCAAAAATTGGCTTGTAACGGGATCTAAACAAAAAAGAAACTTCAGACCACCGATGCAAGCTGAATCTTTGATTAATTATGAAACTAGTGCGAAATGGATCGAAAAGAAAAAAGACGACAATACATACCAAATTAACCAGAAAATCACCCACAGACTATACTTTTGCTAGGACACTTTATATTTTTTATTGGGTTTACACCAACAAAAAAAAACTTTCACTTCATAATTTCGATATTAATCACAAAAAATAAGGTCGACCATCACTTATCGGGTCCCAAAAATGTAATGACGCCGTCAAAAGGCAAACAACCGACGATTTTTTCACGATTCCTGGTTCAAATGTGAATAACAGCTATGAAGAAAAATTTTTTTATTGAAAAGTTTGGATTAGGATTGGAGGAGGTTTTAACCGTAGCGGTTTTACGCTACAACACATACATTAAAGACAGACAGACAGAATACACAAACAATTTTACATAAGCATGGTACAGTAAGATGCCAGATTGTGCTTGCTTTGGTCTCAACGTCGTATGCCACAAGCTTGTATGGTATTCCACAGGATACTTCTTGTTTATCGTATATATATGTATATTAGATAGGTATTAAACTGATAATAACGGTCACGGACCCGTCCATAATTTAATATAATATTTATGGATATGGATTTCAAAAAGAAAAAAGTAAAGCTGTCCTAAATTCACATCTATTGAGATCCTTTACATTATTAGTAATGAAAAACGATTCAGAATTTATTGCTACCTTTAAGGGAATGGTCAATGTTCTTTATCCGTTGGTTACGACAACACTCAACTATTCTCGTAGAGGTTAAACAGACACAAGAAAATAATAACTAGCCCGTAACGTTCTCACTGCTGAAAACCACCACAAATATGAGTTATTCCGTTCTGATCCCCTACTTGTATTTTTTTGTTTTTTTTTTCCGGTCGGATTCCCTTACTATTTTTGAATGCTAAGTACAGTCAAGATAAAAACGCAACTCTTTGGATTTTCGGTCCCTAGAACATGCCGACTTCCTAACAATACTTTCCTTACCGTTTTGTGAGAAGTGATGATGATGTAAGGGCGCCTTCAAATTCAAATTTGAAGGCGCCCTTAATTAGACAAAGCAGACCGTGTTTGTAAGATAGCAAATAAAACTTATATTCTAGATATGAAAATATAAGGTATTTTAAAATGACTGTGTATTATTATTTTTTCTGTCTGTCTTCCTATTTGTCACTAATCTCTAAACCGATTTTAATGACTTTTACCGAAGATATATAAGGTTATAGGGCAAAATATAGACTACTTTTTTCACGGGCTTGTGATTGACGCGGGAAAATCCTGCCACGCAAACAAATTCACATGTACAGCTAGTTCTCAATAAAACTTTACAGCATATGTTGTCCGTATTATTAAGCAACTAAAGGTTTTCGTAGTTCCAGACACAGATGGTCGAGGAAGCCGATTTCAGAAAAAAGAACATTTCCAATCTGTGACACTAACTTTTTCAATCAAACGTTTAAGTCGACTTCGTACTTCCCGTTTCACAAGTTTTAGACAGATATCTCGTTGTTTATAAAATATTATATCCGACTAATATTTTAATAACTAGGACAAAATGTTTGTTCATCAATCAATAATTGGAAGAATTTGAATGAATCTTGCGTTGTTGGCGGCCTTTTTTTCTGAGTCACGTGACTAAGTCCAATGAGTTCCACATGGAGTTAGTATGGTTATCGGTGATATAAATACATTCATTAAATTAATCACCTTTGACTTTAGAATCGTAATATACAGTCTGAACTTAATAAAAATAACTTACAGATGTGCTTAAACATGTCTCTCATATCATTTTTTCCTCACAATACAAAGCAAAAAATAATCACAATAGGTACCGTTTTTAAATAGCAAAATATGAACTCGCGAAAAACAAAATAATACATACATGTATGAAGATCTACTAAACAAACACTGTAAAAATGTTTTCAATTAACTTAATACATGGTAAAAACAATAAATAAAAGTATTTGGAAGACATCCACAACTTGACATAACTAAAGTAAATTACCAACTACCCTCATTTAAAAAAACGAAATTTCTATCACAGATAACATATATTAGCCTCAATGTGTGAAGTATTGAATTGTAATTAGTCTATTTAATGGGCTAATGATCATATTTTTTATTTTTATTTGTGATTTAAGTATTTTGTTTTTTGTTATTTTTTTCTACACTATCACTTTGGGAATGCCTGTAAAGATAGCTGTATGTATGTACTGAAATAAATAAATAAATAATAAATAAGTTACAAACGCAAATGTCAAAACATCTATTCTGCCAATGTCTAAAGATAATTACTGAAGGTACAATCGAAAAATTATAATCATGACCCACCATAAGCTTACTTATGTCTGTATCATTACACAATTTGTTCAAGATTCATGTAAACATACATTTCCATGGTAACGGCTTATTTTGCACTTAATTACACATTATAAATTATTACTAATTATACAGTTAATTATTGACATAGCTTGCGTAATATTTAAAACGCCCTAAGTGCGGAATGCACTGTAAAGGAGGGAAATTTTTGTTATGTTGTCGATTTGACTAATTTGAATATTGACCTAAATATTCAAATTTGTCCACTATACAAACATGTGCATTTATTTTTAATGCTTTATTATTTGCAATTTATTACAGATGAGTTTCGTAAATTTTTAATGAATTGCACTCACAAACACGCTAAACAAAGGCTAAATCTTGTAAAGGAAAGACTTGTAGTCTGTCTATAAAGTGATTTATTTATTTATAGTTAATTAAAACGGTACAACACCAATTACATTAATTAACATAGAAATAGAAATACATTTAAGATAAGAATAGTAATAATTGTGATTGAAAATTGAAATTATATAAGATAAAATAAAATTAAAATTAACATGGAACAGTAGACACTCTTGCATACTTCCTTTCACAGAAGACCAGACATGCACGCATAATTTTACTCCATTCGTCAGCAAACACATCACATTCAGGGTTGGTAGTCAGGAGGGCATTGAGCATCCTTAGAGTGCGACATACTGGGGATTCAGCTCTGGCGACAGTTTTGGAAGTCGGTGGAGCAAACAAATTGTGTAAGCGGTTCTGACGATGTCGGATGTACTTGTCAGGCACGAATAGTCGGCAGAAAAGGCCATGGAGCTCGGGACAATTGATACGTCCGCTCAGGATCTTGCAGGCTACTGTGAGCTGATCAAAGCCTCTCCTCACCTCCAAAGAATTAAAGCCTAGCATTCCTAAAAGGTAGTTGGTAGGGTACATGTAAGGGAAGAAGTGGTATAACCTTTTGAATAGGAACCTCAGGAAGGTTTTCTGAACCTTTTCTATCATTAATGTTTGAATTGCAGTGTAAGGATGCCAGACACAGGCACTGCTTTCAAGTTTACTCCTTACCAAAGTGGTGTATAATAGCCTAATAACATTGGGATTGCGGAAATCCCGAGCATTTCTTAGTACAAAACCTAGGCGCCTAAAAGATTCTTTTGCAAGGGCAGAGACGTGATCTCTAAAAGTCAGGTATCGGTCAAAGGTCACTCCCAAGTCCTTAATATTGGTGACACGAGTAATTGCTTCTCCACCCAAACAATAGTTGTAATGGATTGGTTGCAACTTCCGACCGTACGTCATGACATAGCACTTGCTCGTATTAAAAAACAGCCTGTTCTGGATGCTCCACTCATAGATGGCGTCAATGTCCTTTTGCAGGAGTTTACAATCATCAACCGTTTTGATTTGCGAAACAAGTTTTAAGTCATCAGCATAGAGCAAGCATTTCGCAAACTTGACATTGAAAATAAGATCATTGATCATGATTAGGAAGAGAGGTGGCCCCAAAACAGATCCTTGACTCACACCTGAGCGAGTGTAGTAAGGCTTGGATTCGAAGCAGCCATGTCGGACAAACTGTTTGCGATCCCGCAGGTAGTCAGAAAAGAAGTTAAGCCAAGCGGACGAGAAACCGATGGCTCCCAGCTTCGTCAATAGCACATCATTGTCAACTTTATCGAAAGCTTTACGGAAATCGAAATAGAGCGCATCAACTTGCCTACTCATGTCCATGCCACTAGATATATAATCAACATGAATAAGCAAGTTTGAATTTACGGAGCGACCGGGTCGAAAACCGTGTTGCGCATCAGATAAAGACATATCTATGCGTTTGTGTATAAATTTATGCAGTATGTGTTCAAAGACCTTAGCTATGGTAGGCAGGATAGCGATGGGTGTGTGTTCCTCTACAGGTGTTTTATCTCTAGTTTTAGGTATGGGAGTGACCCGCGAAATTTTAAACTGCTCAGGGTAAATGCCAGACTGGAGGGCTAGGTTAAAGATATGACATAGAGGAACTGCCAAGATATCGTTACATCCCTTGAGAATAAATGCTGGAATGTTGTCAGGGCCAACTGAACTACAGGACTTGAGTCTAGCAATTCCCTTAACTACATCCACAAGGTCTAAAAAGGGGAGAGGAATATTATCTCCTTCACTACAAACGATAACATTTGTTGGGTCCAACTGAGGTGTATCAGGCAAAAAAACGCTGGCAAAATGTTGAGCAAACGCCTCAGCCGCTCCGACACCCGAACTAGTCTCACCTTTATTAACAACAGTTGGCTCGAAACCACCCTTTGATCGCAGACTCGAAACATGCTGCCAGAATTGACGCGGGTCTTTTGCTATATTGTTTTCAAGGTGACGACAATATACTTTGTAAGCTTCCCGGGTTCTTAATTTGAGATTTGATCGGAGGTTGCTAAACTCCGCATACGTAAAACTACATCGCGAGCGTTTCCATTACTGTGATGAAAAGAATGTTTGAGAAACTAACATTATGCAAAAGTATGGCAATACTAAATCAAAGTACATCAAAAGTCATCGGCTGTCATCGGCTACTCGTTACTTATTGTATTTTTAAAAATTAAAAAAAATAAATTAAAGTTAAAAATGTTTATTTGACAGAGAGTAAAGACATACACATATTCCTGCGCTTCAGAAAAAAATATATTTTATATTATAAGGTGTAAAACCTAAAGGTACTGAGAAACTGTTTCCCTACCTAGGCTGGAGCCTGTATGTTGGGAGACAGCGATCAGGCTGACATTATTTCTTATTGCTTTTCATTAAACTGCAGTCTATGTGGATAAAACTTCGACAAAACTTGTTAATTAACAGGAAAACAAATCGGAGTGGAGCTCGGGAAGTTATTTTTAAAGTGTTTCAGCGATGTTTGTTAGGACACCAGGCCGGACAAATTATATCAAAATTGGATGATGTTTATGCTCGAACAACAGCTATGACTGGTATGTAATCATGTTACTGTTTGTTTTTATCTATCACAAGTTACAAATTTACTAAATATACGATTAAACTAAACTAAGGATTGGATGACCTTAATAATAAATAAATAAGGATTGTTTACATTGCGCATTTAGAGGTTAGATGGAAAATATAAGTAGACCATATTGTAGTGCAACGAGAACTTTGATACTTTTGGGTTGTCAAATTTACCGCTGATTTTAAATTAACAAAGTGTTATCTATTTTCTGTAAGATATAATATATTCTTTTTTGTAAACTTACTTTCAGGAAAACCTGAGAGTACAGTGAGGCGTATTGTAGATGAAGGCTATAAAAATTATGGCAAATTTGACACCCCTGGCTAAATCAGGCCGTCCTAAGACAGAAATGGATGACTTCAACATAATTATGTGCACTTCGCCAAAACATTAAATTATATTAGTCTGTGAAAAAAGAGAAACCAACCTCAAGGAAACTTCATGTGGTCGCTAAAACAGATCTGGAGTTTTGATTGTAGCCTAGAAGTGTTGCGTCTGAATTTAGAAAACGATTGGTTTTTCTTACAAGAAGTGTCAAAAGAACTAGAAGACTCTAATCGAACAAGCACATATAGCGGCAAAACGAAAAGAATACTTATTATTTTTTAAGAAAAATAGAGATTTGCCGTAAGAATTACAAAAAGATATAATTTATCTTGACGAGGTGATATATTATCTACGAGGATATTTTTATAAATTAAAATTTAAAACTTAATATATATAATAAACAAATATGTATAAGCATTTTGCTTTTATTTACTCATTTTATTTAAATGACAGAGATCATAGATTTATGCTAGACATCGTTTCAGTAAACTCATGAAGGTTGCATCTTTTTCTATGGTTTTTGTAGATTTTTAATATGATCTATGGATTTTACGCCTTCACCTTTTCTAACGAGTTAAAAAAAAACGTTCAAGAGTAAAAATAATGTGCTGGTATCAACATCTTTTAGTCAAACTATACAGGGTTCCTACTTTTTTCATGACTTTATAGACAGACTATAATTATTATGATGTAAATATAACTTTATTGAAATAAATGTCGACGGTCCCTACGTACATACGGATATGTCAAAAACCGAGATTTACAGGAGAGCGTAATTTATGTTCAAACCGCTCTACAAATAATTTCACGTTCAATTATAAATATTTATTTATAATGTTTTATTACTTTTAGGAACTTTATAATGGTATTTTCGTTCATACATATTTTCGTTTTCATGTTTTCTTAGAAAAACTGATAGATAACTGTTTCTACGCAGATATTAAAATCAAAAAAGCATGTCTATGATACCTTTATATATGCAGAAAGAAGAAAACAGTGTCCAAAATATAATTTAAATAAAATGTGTAGGGGTGAATCCCTAGCATAAATGGATGTCAAATGACAATGTAAATGAATGCAAATGTCAGTGAGTGAACAACGGGATGAGACGAAAATAAAAATGCAAGTAGTCCGACCCAAACCACGTCTAATTGAACACTAATTGTTAAAAGTAACATTATTTAAAAGATGCATAGAATAATGTAAAAGTGTTAATGCACTGTCAAATGTAGGTCGCGTTCAAAGTGCACATGCGCGAGCCTACTAGCTAACTTAAAACAATCCAATATTTTGAAATAAATGCAATTATTTGAAAATTCATGTACGTGCACCGTACATATTGCCACAACTAAGGATAAAACAAACCGTCAACCAAATGTAAACATGTAAATAAAAACAACCTTAAAGTAAGAAAAAATTAACAAACAATGTAAAAGGAATATGTATATCACTAATGTAAGAAACGATTAAAATCAAATCAAAATATATTACGAAAACTGCAACGTAAAGTCTATAAATAGAATGTCACCATAATTATATATTATGACAATTATCACTGTGTTTTTCAGTGTCAAATTTCACTTCACTTAACGTAGGGTAGGCACTCGACACTTTATGCACTTTAGCTTCCCGTTTTTCAATCTTGCGATCACCCAGCTCGATGTCGTGTTGTCCTTCTTCTTCTCTTCTGCTTCTTGCGTGTTGCAAGCCCTCCCCCTGTCTTAGGGTTAATATCTTTCGCCATAGGTACAACGTTGTTACTAGCAGTGCAAGGCTAATCGCAACGATCACATATATTGCTGTGTAGTGGTGGAAATCATGGGAGGATAACGTTTCTAGGTTCGATTGTTCTTTAAGGGAGCGTAATTGGTTGTTAATCTTCTTGAATGCTTCTTCGTGTGTTTCAAGGTGAAGTGTTGAGTTACGGATCGAGGTGTTGATGATATTGTTGATCGGTGAGATCGTGGGTATGGTCATGGCATAAGGTTCATTGACTATGATATTACTTTTGTACTCCATATATGCATGCAGTGTAAATGAGTCGCCTTGCAAGGTGCATCCTTATTTGAGCGTAATCAAACCCGAGTGACGTAACGTCTCCGATGACATTTGTGTGCCACACGCTAATTGTAGTTCGCACGTGCCACAACAATAATAAAACCAGGTGTTTTGTTTATGTAATTTAACCCATTTGTCGGCACATAGTTTTATTTCCGTATGACAATAAGTGCTGTGTTCTTCGTTGTCTCGAATCAGCTGTACATCGCAAATAGATTTGTGCCGATTTCCAGTGTTATATATAGGTTGGTTTATTTTGCACATTAGAGTTTGGTCATGTAATTTTTGGCAGGTTTGAATATCATATTGTTCTAGAGGTATAAATAAATAGTGGTTGACGTTAAATGCTATTAATGCAGAGTTGGGGATCACGTACATTACCCGATTACTATCAATACGTTGAGGTATGCTTATTAGTTGATTTAGCTCATATAGAGTATCACTTAATATCGGTACTTTTATTTCCATCAATAGGTAATGTTTTGTAATGCGTGCATGTATCCTGAATAGTCTGTAGATATCTCTGACGTCATTTTGGACATCAGGAAGCGTAACATCGCGAGGTAGTAGCCGAGCTACTCTGTCTAATTCACTTTGCATTTGGGTTGGTGATAGTAAATGTACGTCCATATGCCCCTGATACATATTTGTCAGTGTGTTGATGAGAGATTGTTGAATATCTTTTAAATTTTGCGCCATTTTTTCTGCAGCTATGGCCGATGTTATAATGTAAAATGCATTTGTAGTCTCAAGTTTCTCTAGGAGCGTCTTATTTTCCAGTGCAGAGAGGTGATCATTTATCAAGGTTAATTGCTTTACCATTGTCGCTTCGTTGCGTTGTACAATGTTGTTTTCGGTTTCCAGAATACTTGTTTGGTTTTTTAGCAATTGTAATAGATGGTTTTCATTATGATGAATTTTGTCAATATCCTGTTCGTATTGTTCTGCAAAATGCTGATCTAATAGTCCAAATAACGAGTTGGCAACGTATCCTACTCCGTCGATCAATCCTCTTTTGAATTGGTGTTGTATTATCTGTTGAGACTTCAGGAGTTCATTGTAATAATTTAATTCATTTGTGCTTTGTTCTAGTTGGTTAATTATTACATGAAATTGCATTAGCCACTCTTCGCACCGAGCTTGCTTAATGTGAGATACGAATATTTGCAGAGTATCCACATTACGCCAATAGTTTGTCATATTGTAATAAAATACCAATTTCCATTCATCTCTAATTTCCTGTAAGTCTGCAATCTTGTCAAAATAAATTGTTTGATTTTTTGTCAATGGAGTAAGCTTCATATTTTGCTGGACAGTGGGTGTAATCAGTGTCATAACCAACATCAATGTGTAGCATAGCAAGCTGTTCCAGGTCAATCTTTTAGATCTATTTAGTTTATTTTTGTCAGTGTCAATGCAGTTTGGTTTCTCGGCCTCAACTAAGGGTACCAATTTTGTAATAGGACGTTTTGTTTCGCCTTTCGCAGTTTGCAATGTGACGACTCTACTGTGGCCGTCCTTCCCAGGGTGTAGCTCCACTACGCGACCTAATGCCCATTTTCCTGCAGGAAGCCTTTCATCCTTAATGCATACGATGTCATTTTTCTGTGGATCAGTCTTCTGTCGTTTCCACTTTAATCTTGCTTGTAATTGTTGAAGATATTCTTGCGACCATTTCTTCCAAAAATCCTTGCCAAGTTGTTGTACAATTTGCCATCTCTTGCTTACGTTGTAAGTGTTGTCAATTTCGGGTTCTGGAATTGTCAGGAGTGATGAACCGGTTAAAAAATGTCCTGGCGTTATGCAATCAATTTCTTCAACGTTCTCAGTCACGGTGCATAGTGGTCGTGAGTTTAAACAAGCTTCAATTTGGCATAGCAAAGTAGAAAATTCTTCGTAAGTTAGACGTTGCTCTCCAATGACTCGCTTCAGATGATGCTTCATGCTCTTGACTGCGGCTTCCCAAAGTCCGCCTGCGCTGGGCCAAGCCGGAGCATTAAAATGCCATTGAACTCCCATCTCTGATATGTTTCCCAAAAAAGCGTTGTCAATAGTTTCCACAATGCGCCTGTATTGTTGCAATAATATTCTATTTGCTCCAACGAAATTCGTACCGTTGTCACTATACATGTCCCGTGGCGTGCCTCGACGTGCGCAGAAACGTTTGAAAGCAGATAAAAACGCTGTACTGGATAACTCTGATACCAGTTCCAGATGAATAGCTTTGGTTGCTAGACAAACAAATACTGCCACGTACGCCAGCATTGTTCTGACGCCTCGGCCCTTACTTGCCTTGATCTCAACGTGACCAGTAAAATCGACACCTGTATGTGTGAAAGGTCGAGATACTATCACTCTTGGCTCTGGTAGATCAGCCATAATCTGGTTGGGTTGTCTAGCATTAAATCGGTGACATGTTACGCATTTATGTAAAACCTTTTTGACGGCGCGATGTCCTCCTACGATCCAGACTCTTTGCCGTAAATGTGTCATGGTTAGCTTAGGACCTCCGTGTAAGGTCTTTTGATGTGCTTGCAAAATGAATAGCTCTGTCAGTTTGTGGTCATGTGGTAGGAGAATTGGATGTTTCTTATCTTCTTTAAGATGTGAGTTACGTAACCTTCCCCCCACTCTTAAAATGTCATGGCTGTCAAGGAACGGATTCAAATTCAGGAGGTTACATTTAGTACTCAAACTCTTATTTTCCTTCAATTTCAAAATCTCGTCGTGGAAGGCATGCAACTGAATATGTTTAATTATTAGCTTTTCAGCGCTTTGTAGTTCTTCAGATGTTAAATATGTTGTCAAATTCGAGCCGACGTTCGAACAGCTGTTGCTTATAAAGCGTTTGATCCAGGCTATTACCCTTGTAATATGAGTCAAATCGCTGTGTCTGTCTAATAGTTCAATTACAATCGAAGATGGTTCATATTTCACAACATTCGTTTGCATATATTTTTGTTTTGATTCGCAGGTTGTTGGCGTAATTACAATTTTGTCCGAGTTTTCTTCACTGTAGTTTTTGATCCACTGGGGTCCTTGCCACCATAGTGGATGTTGCAATAACTCGGAGCAACTGATACCGCGTGATGCACAGTCCGCAGCATTTTCTTCAGACTTCACGTATCTCCAATGTTGTTTTGGAATGACGTCATGCACTTGCTGGACTCTGTTGCTGACAAATGATTTCCATTTTGTGACGTCTCCATGTAGCCAACCTAGTACAATCATAGAGTCCGTCCAGGCGTATGTATAATTGTGTACTGTGTCCCATTTAAAGGCTTGTAAGACCCTTTTCATGAGCCGTGATAGTAGTAATGCTCCGCAAAGTTCAAGCCGTGGAAGTGTCAGTTTTTTGTTAATCGGCGCTAACCTTGACTTTGCTACAATAAGTCTTGTCACAGGCTCGTTTCTGTCATTTAACGTCACCAGATATATAGCGCAAGCGTAAGCCTTTTCTGATGCATCGCAAAACCCATGGATTTGAAAAGGTTTTGTGGTATCTCCCAGCCACCTCGGTATTTCATATTTGCTGATGTTATGTAAATTGCTAGTAAACTGCTGCCATTCTTCTTGCATACTGTTAGGTAAAATTTCATCCCAATCACACTTTGATAACCAGACGCTTTGGAACAGCAGTTTTGCTTTCACTGTCAATGGTGTCAACCAACCCAGTGGGTCGAATATTTTCGAGATCTCAGATAGCAGCTTCCTCTTTGTTAGTTGATATTTAGTGTCAGATTGTATTTTGTTTGTGAATGTAAATGTGTCAGTTGTAGGATTCCACTGGACTCCCAGAGCTTTTGTAATTCCATCGTTCGTGAATTGCATTGTCATTTGGTTCCGATCTAGTGAAGATACGTTCTCAATCAATGTAGGGTTGTTGCTTGACCACTTCCTTAATGTAAGACCAGCTCCTCCCAGCATGTTGATAAGTTGATTTTGGATTTCTTGTGCTTGTTCGATGGAGTTATTGCCACTTAATACGTCATCAACGTACATCTCATTAGAGATGATGCCAGCTGCTAAAGGATATTTCTCTTGTTCGTCATTTGCTAGCTGTTTTAATGTTCTAAGAGCCAGAAATGGTGCTGCCTTAGTACCATACGTCACTGTGCATAACTGGTATTCTTTTAACGGATCTTGATTGGATTCTCTCCAAACAATCTTTTGCAGGTGTTGATCTTCTTCATGCACTAAGATCATGCGATACATCTTCTCGCAATCAGCAGTAAACACGTACTTATATAACCGCCATCCCAGAAGTAATGTCAATAGATCTTGATGAAGCTTAGGACCGCACTCCATCAAGTCGTTCAGGCTGTAGCCTGTGTCAGTTTTCTGGGACGCGTTAAAAACTACCCTTAACTTAGTTGTCAATGATTCCTGTTTAAGGACTCCATGGTGAGGTAAATAGCATGCCGGATTATAGCCGGGTATGCTCTCCTTCATGTGTCCCATTTGCAGGTACTCTTGCATGAATTTTGTGTAACTGTCAGATAATTTGTCATCCTTGCCTAATTTTCTTTCTAACTGCATGAACTGTGCTACTGCGCGTGGCTTTGATTTGCCTAGCTGCTGATAGAAATTAGGCTTCATTGGCAAACGAACTGCATATCTGCCATTACTCAATCGTTTAGTTGTTGCAGTGAAGAACTCCTCACAATATCGCTCCTCTGACGTCATAGTATTGCATGAATCGCCACTGATGTCTTCTACTTCCCAGTATCTTGTCAAATCATTAACTTCATTTACTACGACGTTGCAATTAAATGTTTTAGTCACGTTGCCTGACAATATCCATCCCAAACGTGTTTGTTGTGCCATGGGTTCGTTAACCTCCCCTTTGACCAACCCGTTCATGAGTATTTCCGAAAACACGTGTGCATCCAAAAGTATGTCAATGGGCCTGGATATGTTGTATTCCGGGTCAGCCAATGTGATGCCTGCGACATGAGCCCAAGGTTTCCTTGCAAATGTAATATTAGGCAAGTTGTTTACTACTCGGGTCATGATCAAGGCTTCTGTTGTAAACCGGAAGTCGTTTTGTAGGGACTTGCAGGATAGAAGAATTTTTCCTTTGCTCCTATTGGACAGAGTACCTATTCCACTTATGTTCGCGCTCAGTTGTTGACGCTGTATGCCCAGTCTTTGAGCTGCATTCTCCGTGATCAATGTTATTTGTGATCCTTGATCAACTAGGGCTCTTAAAGTGATGTAATCGCCTCTAGCTGTTTCTACTTGTAATAGTGCTGTAGCTAACAAGATTTCATCGTCATTACTTGATGCAAAGTTATTCTGTACGTTTTTATTTGACCTAGTTGAAGTTGACGGCAATGGTTTTGGTGCTGTTTGTGTTACTGAGGGCGTTTGCGCTGATGCCGCTATATCGTTGTGCAACAGTGTGTTGTGTTGTTCGTTGCAATCTTTGCATCTTTTTTGTGACGCACAATAGCCTTTAGTATGCACAAATAAACAATTTTTACATATTTTATTTTGCTCAATAAATGATATTTTTTCCGAGCTACGCATGTCAGTGAATTTAGCACATTGAAATAATGCATGGTTGGTATTGCATACTGGACAAATAATTTTGCTGTATTGCCCAGCATTTGACGCATGGAAGTTTCGAGAATAATGCAATGAACTTTTACTAGGTTGCGAGTTGGCAGGATTATAATTTTTGTGGAACGGATGGGGTGTCTTTGACAGTGGTTTAGATGTAGGTTTATTCCCGTTTTCTGGTTTTTTCCTATGCAATGGTTCTAATGCCATAAATTTGTTTTCGACAAAGTCCATAAAATGATTAAATGTTGGTATTTCTCGCGGATCCGACCGGGACTGCATGTATTCGGAATACGTCTCGGGGTCTAATTTTTCGCATAAGACGTAAACTAGAACCGGATCCCACGAGCTTGTGTCAACGCCCAAGTTATGTATCGCGTTTATGGTCTCGTTGCTAGTATCATACAACCGCTTGAGGTCGGATGCAGATTGCTTTTGCAAGTTAGGTTGACGCATAAATGCCTGGAAGTTCTTGGTAAAGAGGAGAAACTTGTTGTTGTATCTATGATTCAGTATTTCCCAACACGTGTCGTAATTCTCGGGTGCTATGTGTAGATGCTGTACGAGCTTTTCCGCTTCGCCGCGAAGTCTACCCTTGAGATGCTGCATTTTTTGTGTTTTTGTGATAGTTGGGTTCTTATGGATCGCTTCTACGTACAGATCCATAAAAGTGGGCCATAAGGTATAATTACCGTTAAAAATGGGTATGTCAATCTTCGGCAACGTTTGTTGTTGATGCAGGGAAGAGTTTAATTTTGTATTTAACGCCCGTTTTATTTTCACAAATGAGTGTTCATAGCAACCAAACTCTTCATAATACTCATGTGATCTTCCCTCTAGTATGCCATCAATTTGTAAATGCACCTTGTCAATTGCTGTCCACCGGAACTCTACCGTCTTCAGCAAATCCTCAATCTCCCATTTTTCTTCCACGTCGTCTAGGCTTCGATCCAATAACCTAGTGAATGCACGGAAGTTAGCTTGTTGCAACTGCTGTAACTCGAGTAGCTTGTCCTCTGCTCCGATGGATGACTCGAACATGGTCTTGTCAAACTCTACGTTTACCTTACTATGGCCGGCGTTGGAGGGCCCGGCAACAGTCTTCTTCTCGAACGCTGCAATCTCCTGACGCGCTCCGTGATACCAACTCCTAATGACCTCGTAAATGTTACCGGTGAAATACTGATGGTCTTTGTTTTCTACTGCGCTCAGCTGGCGATTATTCTCTTCACATTCCGCCCATAGCAAATCTACTCGCTCTAGCCTGTCACGAAGGTAATCGGTGGTCTTCCTGCTCGACGAATCCTTCTTAAAATTAGAGTGGATCTTCCTCACCTCTTCAAGGATCTCAGCTTGACGCACGATTAAACCTTCCATCGTAAATCCGTAAGATAAAAAATGAACGATCTTACTTGAAATCAGCGACTCCCTGTACGCAAATGCAGTGCAGTGACGCTCTGGAACCTGGCTCGCTGCTGTCTCCCCGGATGCTCCTGTACGGCAACACACGTGGCACACACGACACAGATCCCGCGCGACGAATATAGACCGATGTATCGGACTGTACGGTACTTGCAATAGTTACGAAAACTATAATCGAAGGACCAAAAAAAATTATGTAGGGTGAATCCCTAGCATAAATGGATGTCAAATGACAATGTAAATGAATGCAAATGTCAGTGAGTGAACAACGGGATGAGACGAAAATAAAAATGCAAGTAGTCCGACCCAAACCACGTCTAATTGAACACTAATTGTTAAAAGTAACATTATTTAAAAGATGCATAGAATAATGTAAAAGTGTTAATGCACTGTCAAATGTAGGTCGCGTTCAAAGTGCACATGCGCGAGCCTACTAGCTAACTTAAAACAATCCAATATTTTGAAATAAATGCAATTATTTGAAAATTCATGTACGTGCACCGTACAAAATGTGTTATGAAAACGTAGAGTTAAATTCTAGTTTTCAAACGGATTCATTAAATATCCTAACACCCACGGATATAAAAATACATTAAGGCCGTGCGCGCACTGCCTTGCGGTGGCCGCAATTGCGGTAATTCTACCGCACCGGTAGAATAACCGCAGTCTGAGGTGCGCGCACTGCGGCGAGAAAAACGCACCTTTTGTCTGACAATGTTGCCATACATACAGATTTCTTCGTATTTATACATATTTTCGATGTGTAATTCAGATTAGCACTGGATACAGATTTTTATACAAATTTCATACTGTATTGATAAAATTAACTGTTACAACTAAAGACAGAACTTGGCAAAATAATTTACCTAGATACCGCATTTATTACGTTACAAACCAACTTACTAAGTTTTCGTCAGATATATACGTTCTTATCCAAAAAAGTTTTTCTCAGGGAAAAACCGGCCTTATCTAATTTACATTTATAAAAAATACCTATATACTAGCGGCCTGGCCTGCCTTTTCACGGGGTCCTTAACAATTGTTTTCTTCGACAATGATAGTACGTCCTTACGAAAAGTGCGTTTAGTTATCATTTAATTTAAAATATAAATATAAAAAGTTTCATCTTGAATCAGTCTTGTGCCAGCCGTTCGCTGCAATGAATTTCTTGGCTGCGTAATTTTAAATCTGTGATAACTTCTAAACATTTAAATGAAAAAAGTAAACCGCAATTTTTGATCTACATTAAATGACCAAGGTAAATAATATACTTATTTGGATAAAGAATAGTATTTATTAGGAGAAATTACCTTTTACAAATAGTTTAATATTTTAAATTAATTATTTAGAGATAAAAATGGTTACTGTGAGTCAACCATATGAGATAGATATATGCTATCGCGGACTTTTTTGTAGGCCTTTTTATGATACATACATTTCTGTAGTACATTATTTTAACATAGGTATATATTGACGTAGTACTTGCAATTTAAGAGCTTGAAAATCGTTTTTTTGGCGGCATCATCACAAAATATGGAATTTTCTCTATAATACAAATACTTCATTAGAATGTTTAAATTAACGTTGTTTATGAAAAAATAAAAAATAACCATAAAGAATAGATTTGTACAATGGTGTGTGTAACGTGATAAATGCGGTATCTAGGTCATTTATTTTGCTAAGTTCTGTTTTAGTTGTAACAGTTACTTTGATCAATACAGTGTGAAGCGAGGGGCCACCGGTGACTCTACCGCACGCGTTTACTCCACCGCAGTGCGCGCACTTCTATGACACTCCATACTTCACAGATTTTGCGTTTCCAAAACGCAACGTAATGCGCGCACGGCCTAAAACAGACAAATCGCTTTATACACGATTTCATACATTCAGAGTAGGATTCTATTTCTTGTAATGTAAACAAAGACATGTCCTTAAATAAAATTATCAGGATTGTGTTTTATTAATTGAACAATGTTTATAATTGAATTTTTTTTATTATTAAAAATAATCTTCTAAGTATCTAACCAGTAGTCTCATTGAACTAGGAACTAAACATTAAATCTCTTATCATTAAAATCTTCTCTAAGATTAATAATTAACCATTTTTATTATGTGCATCAGCTTAATTATCCATCTACATAATTGGTAATATTTAATAATCATCACAGCTTTATTCAGAATGATTCATCTTTATACAATACACCTGATAGTAAGTGTATATCACAGAAGATGCCAGTTCACTCTTACTTTAAAGGCCGACGGGTTATACGTGGCAGCGAATACAGAAGAAGCACTTAGTACGACAAGACGGTATGTCAACCTAGTGTGGATGACCCTGCACCCTGCAGTACGTCTGGTAGACTGGTAGTAGAAGGGGGATGAAGGGATTAAGTCTTGGAGCTATTGCGCACACTCTCCGAAGTACAATCTGTAGCAGATCGACAAGCAAGCAACGTTTCGCTGGTGAGCCAGGCTTGTCCATATATACATGCATATGGATAATCTAAAGCCAATGAGCTATTTAAAAAAATGCTGTATTTGACATGTACTTTTGCATGTAGGGACCGTCGATGTTAGAATTATTTATTTACAAATTTTTGGTTATCCCCAGACTAGGCTATGCTCTGTATCTTGGGGATCTAAATTGTGGTAGATTAATTTATGGTCTATTGTAATTGTAACATTTTATATAAACGGAACAATACTGTTTATGATAATACCCATATTTTTTTTAAGTGAACCGTGTCACGAAATACCGATTAGCCATTGTGTAAGAAGGTATAAAGTGAGAAAATAATGTAGTTCTAGTTAAGGAATAAAATTCTCAAATAAAAGTAAATTGTTTAAAAGTATTCAGCTAATACGTGAAGGACATCCACGTGGATTTTCACCACGAGAAAAAAAAGAGTCACAGTCTATCTGTACATCAGATAGACTGTGACTTCGCTCTGGGGCGGGCAAAGGGGTCTGTCAGACTTAAACGGACTAAAATGACCCCATCCTTATCAGTCAGGTCAGCAATTAGACTGCGTCCGGGTTAAGTATTAGAATACCGGTTGACTGCCTCATTGGTCTATTGGTCGCAAACGCGACGGTTTCTCTATTAGAAATTTCTCAGTAGCCCGGAGTTTCGAAGTTGGCGGTGTTATACCCGAAGGTCGTTGGACCTGCGCCTGATCTCTTCGGTCGTATCGGATTGCCGTCCCATCGGACTATGATAGTAAATAAACAGAGAGTGCACCTGTACCTGCCGCAAAACCCGCACTAAATAATATCGTAATCAACGCTGAGATTTGCTGCCGTGGTTGCGCCTCTGAAATCGCAGATATAACTAATGGTTAAACTTAATAATCGAAAATAATTTAGACATTGAAAAATGAAGTCTAGTAAGTTGCAAAGTACTTAAACTTTTTGAGACCGAATGACAATCAGTTTTGAGCTCATTTTGTTTAGAAGTTGTTGTATACTTTTGCCGCAGTTTTAAAGACATTGTTTGAACTTTCAAACACTTGATTGAGTGCTCAAATTGATCAAAAAAATTTTGGAGGGTAAGGTACAAAGAAAGACTGATTATATGAAAACATTATTCAAACAGATAGATACGCTTTAATTTATACTATACCAAATGACAATAAGAACTGAAAAATAATCGTGCGTAACAATGGAATGTCTTTTCGCTAAAAGCGATCATTTACAGACAAACTTTGGACGGATTTAACACAGAAGGACAAAATAAATACGCGGGTATTCCATGGTGTACTATTTGTAACCCATAGACTGGGTGCCTATGGATTGTATTTGTATTGAGCAGTGGTTAAACCCTTATTTATTTCTGGTATGGTGTACACTGTACAATATCGTATATAAATATTTATGTATCTACCTAAACTCTAAAATACAATATCAGCAGGCTCAAATTAGAAGATATGTGTTCCATCAAAATGGCAATCAGAAAACAGAAAAAAAAAGAAAACGTAAACAGAAAAAAAAGAAGAAAAAATAGTCAAATTACCAATACATGAAAATCTTTTTCAAGAATTTTTAATTCGCTCTAAAGAAATCAATGTGCCAACGCTACTTGTAACTTCGCCAACTAGTTTTAGACTGAAGTTTATTCCTAGATCCTTGCTGTCGTGCCTGAAAATAGTTATTTCAGTGCTGAAACTAGGTTCAATGGAGTGGCAAATCGATGCGCTAAGCTTACGCTGGTATCTACCTCGTTTATACCGTGACATACGAGCCACTCGCTTCGATACTTACAAACACTAACAAAATAGAAAAATATTGTTTATTTCTTTCTCGTGTTTACGGTTTGCCTTACGGGGTTGCGGGAATTGTTGTAACGAGACAACACGGCCCCGGAATGCAAGGTCAACAGAAGGAGCAGGGTGAGTTTTTAGTCAGTAGAAGTCTGACACTCCCTTCCACTTCACCCAGAGCGGTTGGAGTCATATGATGATTTTCCCACCCAGAAAAAACAGGACATGCCAGTTTCTTCACGATAGTTTCCTTCTTCGTTTTAAGAGCACCGGGTCAACTGAATGCATGTAATATTTTTATTTAATATTTACTAGCTTCTGGCCGCGGTTTTGCTTTCGTGACAAATTTATTTTCATAACAAAACAATTAGCCAATGTCACTTTCCAGCCTTTTAACTACCGCTACACTAAAAATCATATCGAAAAGCGAAAGAAGGACAAACAAACACACTTTCGCAATTATAATATTAAAGTATGGATTTATACACGTTATAAGATTATCCTCCTTCAGAAAGGCTTCATGACTGCCACCTGAAATTAGGGAGGAAATATAATTAATTAATTTTGTCATTTTTCAACGGAAAGTACCGGATTTAAGAATATTATTTGAACCGATTCCTGAATTGATGGGTCTGCTTAAGATTGAGTACGTAATACCTTCGTTAAAATTTCACAAGGTTATAGGTTTTTTTTAAGGATGGGAAATCATCCAATAACTGTCTCCAAATCTGGGCAAAGTGGGAGGGTGTGTCAGACTTTTACTGACTAAAACCCATCCATGTTCCGTCATATACCATTCTTGTCCCGAGGCCGAGGTGACTCTTTCGAACAATTCCGCAACCCCGGCAGGCAACGGCCCCCTAGTGGGCCCCGACAATTTTGCTGATACTCTCTGACCACCTACCCGGGCCTGGTTTCTGTCGGGCGGCGAGCTACCCATTGCTTGCAGCCCGCAGGCTCGCGCCTACGGTGGCCCGGAGCGTCTCCTGCTGCGGCTGGGGCGCAAGGACTGTGAGGGCTTTGAGGCCCGCCTCTCCTTCGTGCGTCCTGCCACCTCCTTCGCTTGCATTTCTGCTTCGCAGAAGGAAAGATTATAGAGGCTAAATTGAATTTTGACAAATACTCATCTTCAGATTCTGAAACAGAGGTTAAACAAAAGCTTTAACATATTTACATATAATATGTATAAGATTAGATGGGTACTTGAGAATTACGAAATGAAGCTTAACCACTTCATTAGCAGCAGTCAAGCCAAAAGTAATGGCATTTAATAAATTTTATGGACCAAAGACCACTGAAGTTAAAATTTAATTCTAAATGGCAATGTGTCCCATTTTAGTCAAAGGTGGGCAAATTAACGTGCGCTTAGCAATTTAAATGGTGGTTTTGGATTAAAGGCACCTCCAAAGAAGTGCTTGATTAAGGTAATTCTTTAAAGGAGGATTACTGGAGGGATTCTGGATTTGTGAACGTTGGGATATTGGAGTCGTGAGGAGGGAATCAGAAATGGTGTCTTGAAACAATTTTCTGGCCAATGTAGAGAAGAAGAAGTTAAAGAAGTGAAGTTGAGACTCTTTGCAAGAAATAAAATCTAAATTTCTTACAAATTATTGGTGGAGTCATAGTTGTAAATTATATAGCGACTTGAACTATTTCATCTGCACCAAAAATTTTTTCTTCACGATGTCGGATGGTTATATGCCCAAGACACTGGCGGCATTGCCACGTTCTATAGCAATATTTAGCTTCTGGACAAAATAAAAGCCAGCAAAATTATAATAATATAATAAAAAATATTCGTGGTGAGCCGACTATAGACCTCAATGTCGCCTGATGGTAAGCGATGGTTGAGATCTACGATGAATATGATTTTGATGAAATTGATATTATTGAATTGAATTGAATGGAATTGTATAGTTGAATTGCTTTGTAAGTATATTTTTTTTTATTTCTTTTTGTATTTCTTTATGTTTATTTTTATATGAGCTTGCGTGCCTGCAAAAAAAGGAATTTTATTCTATTTTTATTTATTATTCTATTTTTAACTGAAAATAAAAAGTTAAAGCTAACTTTGAACACGCAAAGTATAACGTCTGATAAAAATTAAATTACATTGATCACTCCAATTACATGATCCGAGAGTTTCAACTCTAATCGAATTGGACAATAGTAACCAATGTGGTTACTATAATTACGCTGATTGCGGGTTTTCACACGCACAATAATAGCGCCAACAGAACACAATAAACTAGAGAAATGAAATGGCGGTGTCCTAAATTATAAATAAAAAAATAAATAAATGTTATATTATAAACTAGCTTTTGCCCGCGACTTCGTCCGCGTGGAATAGTTACTTTGGGCTAACGTTAAATTTAACCCCGATTTTGAAGCATTCTTCATTGGCGCTCCGCTCCTATTGGCCTTAGCGTAATGATATAATTATAGCCTTATAGCCTTTCTCTATAAATTGACTATTTAATTAAAAATTAAATATTTTTTCAATTCGAACCAGTAGTTCCTGAGATTATCGCGTTCAACCAAACAAACAAACTGTTCAGCCTTATATTATTAGTATAGATAGCTGTTGCCCGCGACTTCGTCCGCGTTTCCGTCGTTTTTCGTAAAAAGTAGCCTATGTCCTTCCTCACGGTTCAGTGATTTTGATGTAACCGACAGATTAACTTTCGTAATTTAGTAAGGAAATATATATGTCAGTCTATAATACTGTTGAAAAATATCGCAATGCGGAACCGCACAATATTATTGTTAATAGCTGTGCCCGCGACTCCGTCAGCGTGTAACTCCTTATGTGTTATTAAGTTAATGTATTGGTAATATTGTTTAAATCACGTTCACATGAGGCTTAAGTACCTATAGAACGAAAATACTTCAGCGCAAAGCTTCCGGGTAAACTATGTTGAAAGTTGACCCGTCCGGCACGTGAACATAAAGATTTCTAGAACTGCTAACCCGGGAAAGAGCGACGTACAACTGACCATGCGAGAAACAACTGACACCGAGATCTACTCCAGCAACACGAAAAGTCTGCCCTTGAACCTTATTAATTGTCATTGCATAACACACCGATACTGGGAATTGCGTTCTTTTAAATTCGAATGGAAAATTATTTGGTATTTGGGAATTCTGGGAATAAAGACGGTTTCTCCTGCACCGCAACCTGTTAAAATTTGAGCCTCGATTATATTTTGTTGCAACTGGGTGAAAATAAAACTAATATAAAAAAGTGAACGTAAATTAGCCAAAACTTACCTATCGTTATACTAAAATAACTAATACCTATTTTATAAAATAACAACAAAAGGAATCTAAAAATGAATTATCAACGACTAAAAGTCGCGCTGATAAGCACGGTTTGTTAATATCTGTCTTATAAGTATTGTCCAATATATGAAAGTACTCTGTGGTATTGTCTGTCAATAAGGTCGAACGCTCTGAATGTCTATTCGGATCAACCATACTTTTCCTATCTCAATGGGATCAACAGGCAAAAATTGTATGTTTTTTTTTTGGGATTTTATGACCTGGTAACTGGACCTTTAGGTCAAATCTTATTTTAAAAAATTGTATGAAGCCCGCACTTTTTTTTTTAGATAGGGCCTCTCATAGTTCAGCACACTAAGGCTGGTCACTACTCAACCGCGAACCTCGCGCTCGGACACCCCGCCTTTTTAGGGTTCCGTAGCCGAATGGCAAAACACGGAACCCTTATAGTTTCGATATGTCTGTCCGTCTGTCTGTCTGTCTGTCTGTCTGTCCGTCCGTCCGTCCGTATGTCACAGCCATTTTATTCCGAAACTACTAAGACTATACATGTGAAACTTAGTAGGTAGATGTATTCTATGAACAGCTTTCCGATTTTAAGACAAAAATTAAAAAATATTTAAAATAAAGGGGGATCCCCATACATGGAACTAAAACTGAAAATATTTTTTTTCATGAAACCTATGCGTGTGTGGTACTTATAGACAGGTCTTTAAAAATGATATAAGGGTTTCTAAAGCCACTTTTTCATAAAGTCAATCGTTTAAAAGATATAAGCTTCCAAAGTGGTAAAATGTCCCTCCCCTCCCTCTAACTTCTATAATAATGGAGTGAAAAATCTAAAAAAAATATATATGTCTGTAGATCCTAATGTAAACTTTCAACCAAAATCGGTTTGATCGAAATCGGGTAAGCAGTTTTGAGATACAGCATATTTTCTAAAACCGCAAATATAACTTTGTAATTCATACAAACACTATGAACAACAAAGTTATCTAGCGTAGTTGTAAAAATGCAAATAAGCTGGTTTCTAGAAATTTTAAAGGTTTTTAGGAACCCTTCATGGGCGAGTCTAGCTCGCACTTGGCCAATCGAGACGCGTCGAGCGCGGCGACCGATTCTCAAAAATAATCCTTATAGCATGATTCAGTATTCACGCGCGATGGCTTATTATTAGCGTATTTCATGCATTACTTTGGTGTTTCTATACCGATTTATATGATTCTGTTTTATGGAATCGTTAATAATGTTAACTTTTTCAATTAGGGGTGACTGAGAGTGTTATAAACGTAAGAGTAGACAAATATTATAATCAGAAAGCTTCGAACTGCTAAGCTATCGGGAGTTACACGTGTTATTGTGAGTCAACCATAAAAGATAGACATATGCTGTCGTGGGATATTTTTTATATAATTTTAAGGAGAACATTTCCGTCATAAACAATTTCTGTGTAGCTTTAACCATTAAGGTTGCACACGCGACGGAAGCTTAAAAAATGGAGTAACTTCTCCCGTTTTTCCAACATTTCCCTTCACTGCTCTGCTCCTATTGATTGTAGCGTGATGAAAAGTATACTATAACCTGCTCAGGAGTATGAATATTAATTGTACCAAGTTTCGTTAAAATCCGTCGAGTAGTTTTTGTTTCTATAACGGTTATACAGACAGACAGACAGACAGACAGACAGACAGACAATAATTTTACTGATTGCATTTTTGGCATCAGTATCGATCCCTAATCACCCCCTGATAGTTATTTTGTAAATATATTTAATGTACAGAATTGACCTCTCTACAGATTTATTATAAGTATAGATATAGATATAGATTAAATTGTTTACCGGATTATAAGGTGCTTTCATACCAATGCTAACGCTTTATATGCCCAAAACCAGCGACTGTAACTGATACAGCCTAGTATGGTCAACTTACGGGTAGATAAATATAAAAACAAATTTCATTTCCGCGCCATTAAATCTCCTGATGACCGAACAAAGCCAAAAACAGCCGCACGTGTTATTAAACCGTTTATAAAAACAAAAGTAAAAACCAAAAATGAAATACAAAAAGTTTTTTAGCATAAACCCGTCCGCATCTCACGTAGGACATACACACGTACCGGTCCGGTCGTTACGGCTCCACGTGTCCGGCCTGCATTGCTGTCACATTACCGCATAACCCGCTCCTCGGTTGAACGTGCTTTTATTAAACGTACCTACGTAATTTTTCAGGGCTGGTTACTTTTGGCTCGAAGCCCGCCATTTCTGGTTGATGTTGTCAATAAATGGGCTTATAAAAACATAAGAGATGTTTTTATAAGCCCATTTATTGGCTTGGCTGGGTTTGTCGTGTTTGTAAAAAATATTATGAATGATAGTTTATCTTTTTTAAGGTTTTCTAGCTTGTAACAACTGGTTCCTTCATAAATAGTTCGTAACAATGTCTGGTTCAAAGTTAATTAAGTTAGGTTTTTTAGAAAGATATGCTGCTTTTTTATAGAATGGGAAATCAATAAACCCATCCGTGTTCCGTTATTTGCCCTTCATGTTCCGAGGCCGCGGTAACTCTTTCGAACAATTCCGCAACTCGAACAATTCCGCAACTCGAACAATTCCGTAACCCGAACAATTCCGCAACTCGAAAAATTCCGCAACTTGAACAATTCCGCAACTCGAACGATTCCGTAATAAGATGCTTAGCCTTTTCCCCAACTGGTTTGGGATCGGGTTTGTGGTTTCTGACTACCCGCAAATACTGTCAAAGATGTACAATTGACAGCTGGGATTAATAGCTTTATATGCTTTCTAAAGCACAAAAGAATCCCGATATTTTACGATGGTCATCACCCATCTACGGACCGACTTTACCAAGTGTTGCTTTACCTTAAATATCGACCAGTGCCGCTATTAATACTTATCTACGAGCTCCTCCAAATAATAATGAAATGGAATGTTTCAGAAAGATACGGCTCATATAACACAGTCCTTTGACAAAGACAGCTTAGCGTCTAGTGAAAGCGCTAATAAAGGATTACGACAACGTTGCTTGCCTGTCGGTTTTCTACAGATTGTACTTCGGGGAGTGTGCGCAGGAGCTCCAGGACCTGATTCCTCCATCTCCCTTTCACTACCGGTCTACCAGACGAACGGCTGGCTACCATCCACACTTGGTTGATATACCGTCTTGTCGTACCAAGCGCTTTTCCTCCACATTTATTGTGCGCACTTCCAAGCTGTGGAATTCTCTGCCGGCTTCTGTGTTCCCTGCCACTTATGACCTTTCAACCTTTAAAGCAAGAGTAAACAGGCATCTTCTGGGTTCACTCGTTCCATCGTAGACCTCATCTATCGCTTACCATCAGGCGAGATTGAGGTCAAGAGTGAGCTCATTGCGAATAAAAATAAAAAAAAGATTAAATTCATAACATTTCAGTAACCTTTGTCTATCCTATAGATTTCCACACTCACCACACCTTTAAATGAATATCACTTGTCTTAATACTCGTGATGTTTCTCAAAAAAAGTATAAATTATTGAAAAATACAATCGATCGAAGACTCCATGCCAGTGACAGTGTATATATGTATATAATATGTTTGTCTCAAAACTTGGAGGAAGTTCCGGGGTTCAAAATGTAAAAGTAAGTACGTGTCAAATATTATATCATATACTTTATTGTACACCTTACAATATTTCATTGGATACAGAAATTAAAACTAATGTACAATGGGCTGTCTTATCGCTCAGGGCGATCTCTTACAGACAACCTTATTTGTAATATAGGCAACCTTAGATAATCATTATAAATATAGCTAGCTGATGAGTTAACTCATCGTAACACGCGTTTACGCTGAGCATGCCTTCAGCATGCGTCGTATGGCAACTATGCATTTACCGGAAATTCAATAGAATTATTTTTCTTTGCATTATATTATATCCTATATTTTTAATGATTAAATTAATATTGTAAAAAACAAATATTTTTTTTACTTAAGTCCCGACCGCCGAAACATAACTCGTGGCAAACATTATTTCGAAATATAAATGATTGCTAGTAAAAAAAAATATATACAATGTTCTCGGGCTTTTGAAGGAACAGGGTGAGTTTTTAATCAGTAGAAGACTGACAGTCCTTTATGCTTCACCCTCCACAGAGCGGGACGGTCATTAGTTCCACCAATAAAAAATACCTACCAAAAATACAAAAAAAAACATAAAAATCGGTCAACCCATTTATAAAACCACACATACGAGATTCTTATATACTAAGCTACTGACCCGACAATCGTTGCTTTTCCATAAAAATATTTCTACGTATCCCACGACCTAAAGACAAAAGCTTCATAAAAATCGGTCAGGCGAATTTCGGAGGAGCTCCAGAACAAACACTGTGCTACGAGATTTTTATATATTACATATGGCGTCAATCACTTTGTACGAGAGGATAAACTTTATACATCTTCGACTTAGCGATGGCAAATAGTTAAATTGAGTCTTGAGAATTAAGAATTGACCCAGCAAGTTAGTCACCGTTTCTGTTGGAAGCTTCCATCAAGTCCTGCAGTGAATGGTCGAGAGGGTAATGTTTAACTGCTGGCCAGGTCTTATAGAACGCTATGTATATATTTCGTTAAAAATATTTACAAATTAAACATAGTTTTAAAAATAAACTAGGTTCTGGAACAGCATTTTTTGATCCACAAACTAACACTTCAGTGAAATTAAAACTAAATTTAAAACTTAATATAATGTATACAGAACTTATTGCAATAGACGAAGCATTATCTTACATTGACTCATTTGAAACTGGTAATTATGTTATTCTTAGTGATTCAAAGAGCGCACTGCAACATTTAATTCGTTGTACCATGAATTTTCGGGGAACTCCTATTGCATATAGTATAATTAAATCTTTGTGTAATTTCTAAGAAAAAGAATATTGTACTTCAGTGGATACCGGCTCATGTTGGCTTGGAAGACAATGAAATAGTGGATCGATTAGCTAAGGATGCATGTGATGACGGTTTGGTTTGTCCACACCTTCCCGTGCACAGTGATTTATTGTATGCAGTTAAAGAAGAATGCACTAAAATGTGGCATGAACACTTCGACCAGAGGTCGCTTAGCAAGGGGATCTGGTATCGAACAATCCAACCAACTCTTTCTCGTTGTCCATGGTTCGACCAGGCAAACATGAGTCGATCAGAAATTGTTATGGCTCTTCGGCTTCGATCAGGACACATACCAATGAATAGTTTTGCCTACCTTATGGGTAAAGTTGCGTCACCAAATTGTCCGGAGTGTAGTATTGTGGAAGACACTTACCATATACTGATGGAGTGCGTCCGGAACGAGGCCGAAAGAATTTTCATTCTACCCTTATCTATGGACATTGGGAGATGTAACAGTATTCTTGCATCACCCTTGTCAAAGGATGCAAGAATTCTGTATAAATTAGCGAAAATAGGATTTAGAACATAAGGAATTTGTTTGTACCGATGAGGGTGGCATAATCATTTTCTGATTAAACCCTCAATAAAATAAATAAAGAGAAAAAAAACAGTTTTAAGTAAAATGTTTAATTAATACCTCTATCAAATATTGACAAGTACCTACTCACTAGTTGTTATTATATTTAGAAGTATAGTAATTATTGCTTTTTATTACTATGACTATCACGCTAAACCTTAGAATGGTTTGTTTGTTTTATAAAATCCTTTATTAATATAAAAGGTATACCTACATAATAATTGTAGGGCTTACACACTAAGCAACAATTTATAACTCTAAATAACTACAGTTTTACAGGCTAAAAGCGCCTTTTTAAGTATTTAAATAAGCAAGGATAATATATACTATTTACAACATAAATCATCATACTACTACATCTGTAATATTGAACATATGAAATCAATGAATTGATTTCATATGTATTCTTTTTTTTTTCATTTATATTTCATGTACATAATTAGGAGGTAGGAGAATTTAAATACTCGCAAACGTAACTTACGTTGTAATGTTTCAATGTAATGATTTAGAAGGTTCAGTTTAATTGAACCAGATGGCTTTGCCGTCCAAGATTTATTCGATACGATACCTGTCAAAAAGTACTCATTGAGTAAAAGTATCAAATACAAAGTATCGAGTACAAAAGTATCGGTATCGATACGAAACGTACTCGATACCAAAAAGTATCGATACTTTTTTTGTGTCCCTAAACGTAAGTGCTACTAGAAACTCACTCAGGTCGAAGCGACCGAACAGCCGTGACCACCAACATCGGCCGAGCTACCGCGCCCCTTAGAAGGGTAATGTTTACATTAAGTTAAGCATTGTCTGTACCTAAATTCACATTGTTTACCAAACAAATATAAATAGCTTCCTTCTCATAATAAGTCTCCTAGTCACAAAGTTCGCGTAGGAGTCGATATTTAATCCCGATATTCAACTGGTATGGAGTCTCTATGCATAGTTTCAGCTCAAAATAAGTGACTCACAGAATTGACCCCAAATTGTTGATTTCGTATGTTTCTTGCATACCAATAATAACATCACTTTCCACGTCACTTGCCAATAAAACGATAATACTCTTCGTTCTTCTTAATTTGAAAAATTCGGTCTCTGGTATCAATGTATTGAAATTTCTAATTTGTTCCACACAAGTAGACATAGGATTAGAAAACCCTGGCCATATCGTTTGTTATCATCCAAAGAAGCCGTGCACTTGGTATGTATATACCCTTTAAATTACACGTTATATATCGGGATATAATACTCACTCAGTTGAATCATTAAAATCGCTTCAGCTGTTCCAGATATTAGCCCGGACTAACATAGAGAGAGAGAGAGACAGACCGATGAACAGATCGAAATTGTAAAATATGTGTGTTAGTGTGGTGTAAATACTACGTTAAGCACTTGAGTGTTATTTATATGTGATATATTGATATTGTACATATGTATATGTACCGTAAGCACACTAGCACTTACTCCGCCACTTCGTCCGCTTGGATTTGGAAATAATTTATGGAAATAATATAACTAAGAAACATAAAAACTTACATACACATTTTACCGCTTTATAATTCATAACACCTACCTCTTTTCTCAACTGCGCAGCTGTTCTTATGTAGTCACGATCTCCTCATTACATGTATGTATAGATGAGCTAAGAAATTCAAAACCTAATAAAACTATATCACCTTCCTCCCCACATTATCATAAATCGTTCCTCACACCCAACTTGGTAGCAGAGCTATTAGGCGTTAATACTTTAAAGGTACAAGGACGGCGAATGGCGTGTGTGAAGTTAAGCCCATTAGATAGTTGAGTACCTGCTAGCAAAGAGTACACTTTTGTGTCTTTCATATCCGTTGGCAGGTACTACAGGTTTGCGATATTGCGTTCTGCGTCCTTTTATTTGGTTTGCAAGTAGTGAGGTGGGAGCAAAGGCGGTAGGTATACATTTATTATTATGAGAAAAACTACATAGCAAAGATTATTGCAATATATTGTGCTAGATTTTCTTATCTTCCGAGGTAGCTGGTATGTTTTATCGTTAGTGAAAGTAATAGGACTCTTTGATTTTTCCAAGGAAAGAAAAAGCCTTCTTATCTTACTTCTTACTAATATTATAAATGCGAAAGTTTGTGAGACTGATGAATAGATGTTTGTTACTCTTTCAAGCAAAAACTATGGAACGAATCTGAATATGGTATGTAGATAGCTGAAGTACTGAAATAAAACATTGGCAAATTTTGAATGGAATCAGTTTATACAGAGTTGATACGACAGAGGGGCATTAAATTACACTACGTATACTATACTATACTATACTATACGTGTTTAGTGTTAATTTAATACAGAAAAAAAAATAAAGAGGGCCATAATTTTTTTTTTTCAAGCAATCTAAATAGCTTACAAATCAGAGTAAAATGCAACCACCCTTTGTAAATAAATGTGACTGACATTAAATACCTAGGTAACAAAGTGGCAACGTAGCGCGGCGTGTGTTATCTCTTGTCTTGGTCAGATTTATCGCTTTAAGGTGCATCTTATCCAAACCATTTGCGACTAAACTACTTCTCCCATTTAATTGATTTTTGGTACAAAGCTTGAAAATGGTACCTAGTATACGCAGTTTAAAGGAAAGCCCCTCGGTCGTATCGACTCTGTATGTAACAAAGCGATATATTGCTTGAATAATGCTATGTCTGGTTCTTTTGTACGAAGAATTAGGAACAAATATAATTTTATCGATCTGAAATATGTGTTGTCCACACAACAAAGGGAATTGCATTTGAAAGTCGTTTATGTAATCACAATAACGTACACACAGCTGGAATTTCCAAAAAACGCGTCTTAAGTCTTGCACTCGTCAACAATTTATTTATTTATTACTTTATGCAACACAAAAAGGAACAATCGCGAACTTAATGCCTTAGAAATTCTCTCTCACTCGACCATCAACATTGACTCACAATCGGAAGTGGATTTTCAAATTAAACTGTATATGTCAACACACTTACTCGTAATGTTTTAAACGAAAAATTTGAATGAATCATTTGCATCCAGATCACCTCCCATTTAACTATAAAATCCAATTTATTGTTCCAATAAAACATTTCACTGATAGAATTTGTAGGTTTACGTTTATCGTATCGAAACCGTAATTTATTAGAATAAAGATTACAGTGATGCTAATTCACGTTTAAAATAGCTAAAAATGGAGTATAATTAACTTTATTATTTATATAGAAACTAATAGAGAGAGAGTCCGACTCCCAATAGCATGCTGAAAACAGAGGCGGGAAACTTAAACTCGCCAATTCTTATCCATTTTATTAATAGATTGATAGGTAAATAACACTAGATTGTAAGTTATTGTTACTAACACTATATGGATGCTAAGTTGTCTGAAATAAACGTCTCATTATTATTATTATATTTGCCACATTTGCCCCCCTTTTAATAAAAATCCTTATGAACTGGGGCAAATGCGGAAAAATCGTTCTTCTTTTCTGAGGTCGTCTTCAAGAAGGTGGTTGAATGGCCGCACGAGTTTGAGTAAATTTGCTGGTAAGTCATGAACCTCTACCATTTACGAGGAAACCGACATAGATACCTACCTATAAATAGTAGCCTGCAATAGACTGTGTTAATTTGTCTGTGGGATACTGCTCGGACCTGTTACCACTTCTATTATCGAATTATTCCGAGTTCTGATTATCCTGACCGGGTAGCTGTGTAAATCTGTGTTAACGTGCAAATTATATTTGTGTTTTAGAATCTTATTTCGCCCGTTCTGAGAATAGAATGGAATTCTATAGCTCACTCATCGATGAGATCTTGCTTATAAATATATTAAAGACTATTAATATACACCAAATTGACGTGAATTTTGATAAGGAAAATTGCGCATTCCATTTCACACGTCAATCTGGGTCCTATTACTTTCGTTTATTTATTTTTTTGTTTTCTGTAGAAAGGTTAAATTAAAATGAAGTTCCCAAGTGATTAAGCAAGTAAATGTTTACTTCTGCCTGTGTTTTCACACGTGTGAATTATGTTATTTCTATAAAATAAGACACTGTCAGGATAAGAAGTCCTGTTAAAATTACCCGTGTTCCTTTCACCTAAATCTGTTGCTACAACGATGGTTAAACAAACATTAACATATCTTCTTTAAATATTACATCAGGAAAATAAGATAAGAAAAGCGTAATAAGAACTTACTTGCTCCAATTATGACGCATCACAAAAAAAGAAGGAGTACGAGTCGGATTTACATGCCAGACTAGACTTTTCTCAAATCCTGAATTTTTAATAGTATTTCCTATAATAATATGTTTGGAGATCTTTGTGAAAACATATTTGTGAACTCATGGTAATAACTATCATTTGCCTTGTCAAACGGGAGATTTAGATTTTCTTAATGACTTGTTTAATCCCTAAAAGTGTTAAAATTCCTACTTTTTTTTTTTCATTTTGGGCCACAGGTCATGTTTTATTGTGTGCACCAGATTTCCACATAAATGGTTTAGTAGATCCATAGCATTTTTTTTTTATTCATGAGACACGGACTGACATTTTACAATGTGTAACAGAAACCCCATATCTATCCAAAAGGACTGAAGACAACATCTGGTATGGAGTATCTATGCAAAGTTTCAGCTCAAAATAAGTGACTCACAGAATTAACCCCAAATTGTTGATTTCGTATGTTTCTTGAATACCAATAATAACAAACGTGTCACATCACTATGAGGGTCATCACTTTCCACGTCACTTGCCAATAAAACGATAATTCTCTTCGAACTTCTTAATTTTAAAAATTCGGTCTCTGGTTTCAATGTATTGAAATTTCTAATAAGTTCCACACTTGTACACATAGGATTAGAAAACCATTGCCATATCGTTTATTATCATCCAAAGAAGCCGTGCACTTGGTATGTATATACCCTTTAAATTACTCGTTGTATACATGAGTTTCCATTAAGGCATCTGGATCCCAAAAAAAAACTTATACAAATTCGTAAATTATGCGTCACGACCGCTCGAAACGACCATGGCTACGAGGAAGTAAATTATAAACTTTTGTTCTCACAGAAAGTTATATAGGAAGAAGACTTCTATTAAAATGACATGTTTGCTTCGAGATTTCGTGGTAGCAACCTCTTTGTCCGGGACAAAGGACAAAGTTAGGTCCATCGACGAACTTATCTAAGTTTGTTTTAGTATTTTTGACCTCAGCGTCGAATGTAGGTGTTTTCTGTTAAATGGCTATACTAAACAATAGTTCTTTGTTCTCTAGAAACCTATTAGAAGTTGCTGCTAGTCTTCTAGGCACATTTTTAGAAGACTGTAATGTTGATGTTTTTTGGGTTTGTATTTATGTAAGTAGATAGTTAGGTTTTATATATAGGATTATACGTCCTTACATTTAATACAGGCGTTTTCTCGAACTTTTTGATCTCAAATGTCATGTAAATGAAATGTATATTTTTTTTTATGAAATAGAACAGCTCGTACCTAAATTGCAGCCAGCCGAGTTGATTTTTGCGGCAAAGTAAAATATGACATCGCTGCCTGGCTAAAAAAGTGTCATAACATAAAAATGACTAATTCGAGATAACGAGACTTTTAAGGTTTTTTACTATTTACTACATTGATAATATAAACATTATAGGAGTTCAATAACCGAAAAATTTATTTACAAATAGTATGTTTGTGTATATAAACATACTATCTTAAAAGTCTTGTTATCTCGAATTAGTAATTTTTATGTTATGACACTTTTTTTGCTGGGCAGCGACATGTAAAATGTACCTACCTATAAGATACTGAGATACTCTACTACTCGGAATACACGTTAAACTGTTAGTCCTGATTGTCATTAATTGTAAACAGATACTTAGGTTACTTCTAGGCAAGCGTGCTCCATCTTAGGCCACATCATCACTTACCATAAGGTGAGATGGTGGTCAAACGCGAGCCTATTTAATAAAATAAAAAAAGATACCACTCTTGTCATATAAACTTTTACTACCCCACTGGGTAGTAAAAGTTCCCCCAAAACATATGGCATTTCATCTACACAACCCACTTGTTGTGTAGATGAAATGCCATATGTTTTGGGGGAAAATCATTAAATAGCTCCTGCCGCTCTAGCGGAAGAGAGTACGAGACTTCTACTGACTAAAATCCCCCTGCTTTGGCCATGATATCTCGTTAGAACATTTCCGCAACCCCGTTGCAAGAATGGTTTGCTTAGATCTATAAGTTATTAGAAAATCGGACCCATTTTCTAAAACGAAAATTATTCACACGCAAAATACAGCAGTTCACAAACGTTGGAGTAGATATTTAATTCCAGAAACTGATACTAAACATCGAATCCATAGTTATATTTTAGATGCACATGTACCCCTTTTTTCCGGGTGGGAAAATTATCGAATGACTTCTCCCGCTCTGGGTGCAGCGGAAGGGAGTGTCAGACTTCTACTGACTAAAATTCCGCCTTGTTCCTTCAGCTTCCTTTAAGTTCTTTTTAGAACCATGACATCCATTTCGGCATATTTCTGGTATTTTAATCTCACACACTCGTTTGACAAATGGCGCAAAGTTTTACAAAACAAATATATGAAGGCACATAAGTAATGAAATGGGTTTAATGGGTAAACAAGGGACATCATTCCAATTCTATCTACCACACTGTTTCTCTGTTTCCTATGTCTCTTCTGAAGGACAAAATCAACAATCATCGTGACAGGAGAAGCAATGAAACTCGGACTACGGACAGTTAACTTCACATAACGAGCAAAAAAACATAACTTTATATTTAATAAGTTCCTTGTATAACCAGTCTCATTGTATAAAGTACAGTACAGCATAAACAGGGTGTTTAGAAAAACAAATGATCTACGAAGCCGACAACTTTGTAAAATCTAATTCATTGATGAAATAATTAATACAACTGCATAATTTGTTTTACAATATATCAAGTTCGCGACTTCATACGCGATGGAGGGATTCCCTGTCTAAATTCCGATGCAGTGGGAATTCCGGGATAAAAGATGGCCTATGAATTATTCCATAATGTCAACTATCTACTTACGAAACTTCATTCAGATCCATTCTGTAGTTTTTGCGTGAAGGAGTAACAAACGTTAATACATCCATCCTCGCAAGTTTTTGCATTTATAAATATTAGTAAGATCAGATTGTATATGATACTCACTTTTTATGTAAAGTCGTTAAGTAACACTTTAACCTTAATCAGTACATAACTTTTCCACTGCTGACACAGGTCACTCTGTCTATTTATTTATTTAATTTGGAACTCCAACAAAGAATACACCTTAAAAGCTCAGACAATATACAGGCAGGTTTTTTTTAACATCGTGCTTCTTCAGTTATAGAAAACCACATCATGCATTATAAATTTCAATTTAGAGTTATTGAGATATTGTCTAATGTCTAAATAATTATGTAGATATTTGACAATTAACAAAAACATTAAAAATTAAAATTAGATTGATTTATAAATACCAATTACATTAGTTATTAATTACTTTTTTATTAATTATATTGTTTATTAATTACTAATTACATTAAATTAACATTAGTAAATATAACAAATATATATTTTTAACTTATAAGAAACAAGTATAAAAATATATACAGACTCAGACCAGAATAAAATAAATAAAAACGAATGATCCTCACTGACTATTCAATTGAGTATAGATTAGTGACCTAAATTTACCTTGAGTGTTACAAAAGATGTCTATGTCATCCGATGAACCCGAGATATTGTTATAATGACCAGTCATCCTTGCAATGGGTGCATGTTTGGCCAGACTTGTTCGTTGCCGTGGCGCTTTGAGTAATGGCCGGGGATAACGTGGGATTCTTGAAGGGACATTAAGATAAATTTTGCTTAAAAGATCAGGACATTCAATCCCATTGTTCAGCAACTTATATAAGAAGGAATAGGCCGTAGTCCACCACGCAGGCTTTGTGTGGGTAAGTGGATGTCGCATGTCTTCAGATTTTTCGGTCCTAGGACGGGTGCCGATAGCCAAAATATTACATAATGTGTTGTGCCTGGGTTTCAACCCACAATCTACAACTCGTAAACCGACTCTGTAATTTTCTGTCACTACTTTTAAAAATACGGTTTCGCTCTTTTGAAACACGCTGTATATGTGGGCCATCTTCCTTGTAAACTTGCGTGATAAGACATGTTTATATACCTAGACTAAGCCGTGAATAAACTCGTGTAGGAGTTAGTTTAGCTTTTTAATACAGAATAGGGCTAATATGTTTCAATTTATTGCTTGCGGCGCTGTTTATCTTCTTGTTTTTGCAGTGGAAGGTTTCCTTTATTAATTTAATCGGTGTAATCTTTTTTTTTTAAATCGGTGAGTTTGTTGAGATTAGTGGCGTCCCAGTGTTTATATGAACTACTTACGGATTATAGGTTCTTCTTCTTAGCGTGTCGATGGCAAATAGTTAGATGGAATCAGCCCAGAACTGGGCAACAAGTTTGGCATTTTCGGTAGCTTCCATCAAGTCCTGCAGTGAGCAGTTGACAGGGCACGCAGGACAGGAAATTAAGTGTGCCATGGTTTGTGGAACAGAACCACATACATATACACCCCAAGGCAGAGGCATCGATAAATCTCCACCTGAACAGATTTTCTTTGCTGCGACCAACCTGAGTGCGGAGTCTGTTTAAAGACTTCCACGTCAGCCATGGCAGTTCGTGTCCAGGTGGGAGATGCTCAGCTGGTGATACAAATGGGCTTGGAAGGGATGTACTTTCCAGCCACAGCTTTAGGCGCTCCTTAGGCTGCTCGCCAGTAAGTGGAGTGACACACTTCAGGAAACTTCTTCGACTTTTCAGCCTATGTGGCACTAAAGTGTACCCATGCATTACGGATTATAGGTAAGTATAAGTATATAATAGTATAAGTAATAATATTTATTTCACAACACTTCCAACCTCCTTCGCATTTAATATCCAAAGTTGGGAAAAACCTAAGCTGATTATGAGTGGGATTACAAAGTTGACAATTGTTGGGATTTTACAATTTTAGGTTCTATAGTGCAATACAAAACATGTGAAATTCTGTTCGCCCAGCTGGGCTTAAAGTTATCTTATGTTATGGAGGCCTGTGTAGGTCGTTTTTTCAAACCCAGGCAATCATATTACTTACTTTGAATCATTTTCATAATTTTTTATTTAAAAACCGGTCAAGTGCGTGTCCTGCCACGCGCAGTGTAGGGTTCCGTAGTTTTTATAACAGCCAAGTGCGTGTCGTATTCGCTGACTGATCGTTTTGTACCACGCTCTAACTAAAAGCCAAACATGACTACCTAACTAATTTGACTTCCTATACAAATCCTCACCTGATCCGACAATTTTGCACGGAAAGTTTTAATTTTTTTTAGAGATTTGTATAAAACTTCTCATAGCCGGTGTTTTGAGTTTAAATACGGACACAGCTACACTACTCAATTGTCACAAGAAACTAGCACGATACAACTGGCGCTTAGCGCCATCTATCGACATTTCTATAGAGTTGTTCGAAATTTTCGAGTCAAATACAATTGGTCGACTATTACTCGTAAACTTGTAAAGCCCAATTATGTGTGATAGTTTTCCTTTAAATTTCGTTATATATAGGTACTACTACCGTGACATTTGAATTTCTAACTACAACCGTTTAGTTGATAGAGGGGGGGACACTTGACTCTTACGAAAATTGGTACTTTAAAGCTTGATAAGTCACGAACAGTTTACTTAATCAAAAAACGGTCTTACCAAACCCCTAATATTTTTAAAAGACCTATCGAACGATATCCCACACTATGGGAAGAACGAAAAAAAAATTATCATCCCACTTTACATGTATGGGAGGTACCCTAAATAATTGTTTTTTTCAAAATTTTATTTTACCACTTTTTTGGCGTCATTAACATGCCAAAGTACAACTTTCTAGTACCAATAGTTTTTGAGCTAAACCGCGGACAGACGGACAGACAGACGGACATGGCGAAACTATAAGGAACCCTTATAGTTTTGTTGACTACGGAACCCTAAAAATGGAGTTTATATTATTCCTCGGTATAATATAACCTATTCTAATAAATGAAATACCGGAAAGCCACTAGACTATTAATAAGTTTCGACTTATTAATAGTCGACTTATTAATATGTCTCGACTTATTAATAGTCTACCCTCATAAATAAACAAATGGGTATGCACTTGAGTCCTTGAGTCTATCGATAAATGGGCCAAGAGGCTCATTGACAAAGAGAAACTGATCGAGGCAAAGCTCCAGAGCCTTGACAACCGGCGACGTGTTGCAAGCCTAACGTTTTTGTAGCGGTTACATTTCGGGGAGTGTGCGATGGAATTTCGCAATCTAATTCCACCAAGCCCGTTCCATCATCGGACTACAAGACAAACGGCGATGCGCCATCGTTACATGGTAGACCTCCCACCCATACGCACAAAACGTTTTGGGAATACTTTCATCGTGAGTACGGCTAAGGAGTAGCCTATATGAAGACGGAACAGCCTCAGTTCGCACGGACGACGTGTTGTCGAGCGACTTTCATCCCAGCGCAGGTGTGCGACAAGGATCATATCACCACTCCTTTTCAACGTGTACACTGAACTCATAATGCGCATAACACTTAAGAACTGGACAGACGGTGTTGTGGTTGGTGGCTACAGAATCGCAAACCTGCGCTATGCGGGCGACACCACCCTTTTCACCACTATTGCTCATCAAATGGAGGAGTTGCTTCGAAGGATGGAACATGTCAGCCTCGAGTTCAGACTAAAAAAACTTTTTTGCAAACATAAAACCGACTTCCATATCAAAACACTACAAAGCCAAAAATAATTTTAATGTTGGTAGTTGGTGTTATTGGTTTTGTGTTTTCTTTTTTTTTCACACCGCCTTTCGAAATTAAAATTATTTTTGGCTTTGTAGTGTTTTGATATGGAAGTCGGTTTTATTTTTTGCAAAAAAGTTTTTATTTTCGTGCTTTTTTGTGGGTCAGTGAATTTTACAAATCGGTTCGTAAATGACGGAGTTATGCGCGAACAAAAAAGCAATGAAGAGTAAACGAAAAGATCATCAACGTAAATATTTTTTTTTGACTTTTGTTGATTTTTCATAAACGGCTTGTCCGATTTCGATAAAATTTTCATGGGACCATTTGGAAAGTATACCCTTACTAACAAGGTAAGAATTTTTCAAATCGGTTGGCAAGCGACGGAGTTATGCGCGGACAAACATAAAAAAAATACAAACATCCGAATTGAGAACCTCCTCCTTTTTTAGAAGTCGGTTAAAAATCAATCGCAGCATGACTAATATTTTTTTTTTAAAAGGTGACTAGCAATTACTAGCAATCTTGTTAACCCCTTCAACTAAGCTAAATATGCTTGTGTCTGGAGTGGGTTCACAGCAATAGTGTAATGGGTGGGGTTCGAACTCGGGACCTTTCGATCACAAGTCTGACACCTTATCCATTACACTATTGACGCTATTGACTATTTTCATATTTTCTTTTGTATACATGGTAAATACACTAAGAAAAGAAAAAGCAAGTATTCCTATAAGGTACCCGCTTCTCTGTCACTTTATCCGATATACAGCAGGAGGAGTCATTCAGTAGAAGTCTGACACTCCCTCCTGCTTCCCCTAGAGTGAGAGGAGTCATTTGATAATTTTCCTGGCTCTTCCTGAGAGGCCTGGCTCCACTGCTGTATTTATGGGTATGCCGGTCGACATTGCATGATCTCCATTACTGGCTTGTGCTCTCGAAGAGTACCATTGTACTATATTTACCTTTGCTTCATTTACTCCTGTCATTTTAAAAGGTTTTTTTTAATATTTTTATATATATAACTAGCTGACCCGGTGAAATTCTTTCCGCTTTAGTATTTTACAGTTCTATTTTATAAATTTTCTTTTATACAAATCCATTTTATTGATTTTGATTATACAAGTTGAACACCAAATTTGTATCGTTTTTAAACCCTTTATCAGCAGCCCTATCCGTGGATATTTCTAAGATTGGTCTAAACATATTATAACACGACATTCAACGTAATCAATAATCATGTAAAACGAAATCAAACCACTGAAATCAATTACGTGATTATTGATTACGCTCCAGTTCAGATTATTCGACACATCCTATTATTAGTCTGAATATGAGCCTGTGAAATCCGATCGAGATCGGTTAGATACCTCCGAATACCAGAGAATGCTTACCACATGCCACGAGAATCGGTAAATGCTTCATCAATTATTTGCTTCGGATTGACCTTTGCTGGAATAATATATGAATATCGCACCTAGTTAGGACATAGTTTAGACTTGGGGTAAAACACGTGGATGGTTTTGGTTTGTGGGTAACAGATTTATTATTTCAAATGATATACTTCGCACCATGACGGGCATGAGGTAAATGCCCGTGGTGCGAAGGCTTTGCTGAGGCTAAGTTTTACTACTACAAACATAATATGGATTTTAATAATGCTTTTCTCCATGTGGAGAAAAGCTCAATTTGATGGCATCTTTAGAACTTGAGGAAATTATCTCTCACCAAGATTTGAGTACGACATATCTTAAAGTTGACTTTCGATGAACAGATCTCGACTAACGGCATGAAATGTAGGGACTCGGAATACGGACATGTCTTGCAATTTGTTGATGAGTATAGGTACTACATACTTGGGTATTTTTTCTAGGGGAAAACTATCATATAATTGCTCCCGCTCCAGGTGGAGCGGAAGGGAGTGTCAGACTGCTACTGAGTAAAATCCCAACCTGTTCCTTCAGCTGCCTTTGCCTTCCGTGGTCGTGGTATCTCGTTAGAACATTCCTGCAGTCCCGGCATAATTAAGCCCCCAAAAACCTATTTTTTTTTTCAGATCTTTGTTAAGATCCTTTCATTCTTCGAAAAAAAAACCTAAGAGATCCCTTAATGTTAGTCGTCAACACGTAACAAACATTGCTACTATCTAACATCTACCTCTACCGGTCTCTACCGGTCTAACACGTTTATAATCCCAAATGATATCGCAGAGCTCTCTTCTGAGAAGTCACAGGTGTCCGTTTGGCGGCCATAACCGTTTTGTTCAAAACCTTTCCGATAAAAAAGCCCTTTCTCCTGGAAAAGATTACTAAAGTTTTTATAGAAGATGCTAAAAATGGCCGTTAGTTATTGACAATACGAGTTATTGGGTAGGATGGGCTTTTAAGTTTTTTGTACTTTGTAAAGAGGCATCAACCAGCCTTTTTAGGCATACCAGTCTTATGCTTTTGATTTCACCCACGGTTTCGCCCACATAATATGTTTGTTGGATCCGGTCATTGGTATTAACATCATAAATTAATTACAAGCAAAAATACTTGTTCTTCGTCTTTTGTAGCCCAAATTTGAAAAAGAATAGTTACTTTTTTAAATAAGCCAAAATAAGTATTACCCCGTTCCCAGGCTTCCTACAAAGAGTACCATAACCGTCTTAATTAAATACCGTTTTTAAACCAAGCCTCCTTTTCTATCCCCCGAATTCTTATAACACGCCGTAATTCCCACATCTCCACATTTTATTAGGATATTTTTTTAAGAAGCCTTATTCCGCCGAGCAGGAATGAAGAGAAAATTCATTTAATGTGAGTACGAGTAATACTAGAAAAGTGGGATTGAAGTTGCTATAAGAAATAATCCGTACTTTTTCTAATGATATTACTGGTTGACGGAAGCTCATTAAGTGAGAGAAAGTCTTATTTAAAATTAATAGTCTCTTAAATTAATCTTAAATTAAAACGCCTGTCGAAACGCCCTAAGTCAGAAAAAAAAAAAACAGAAAAATCGGCAATTTATGGCCATTATCATGGTATATAAATTATAGCTTCCTGGCTTCCTTATGAGTTATCTAACTATTTTATCATTCAATAAGCAAATCAAACTGACTGTACCGTTGACACTTGAGGGGTTAAGACATATTTACCAGACTTTTCTAGAAGGAGGGTATTATGTTCAAAATTATTTATTTATTTACACTTTATGTACAATAGTGGTACATGGGCGGACTTAATGCAACAAGGCATTCTCTACTAGTCAACCTTTGGGTTAAAAAGACCACAATGTGGTAGGTGTACAAGTAAAAAAATGACATTATCGAAAGAATGTATGTATATTTATATATAATAATAATATATATAAATATTATATTAATATATTATTATTATATAAAAGAGGGTGGCATATTTCAAGGCGACAGTCTGAGCCCACTGTGGTTTTGTCTGGCTCTCAACCCTCTCAGTACATTGCTGGAGGGTTCGGGGCTAGGCTACCAGTTGAGAAGAGGTGGTCAGGTCATATCACACTTGCTTTACATGGATGATTTGAAAATCTTTGCCATCAGCAAACTGCAACTGATGGAGCTACTGAAGGTAACAGAAACTTTCAGTAGCGCCATCGGGATGGAATTTGGGGTGGACAAGTGTGCAGTTATGCATGTAAAGCGAGGGGAGATTATGGAATCCGTGGGAACTCGACTCTCGGATTCCATACACCTAAGATTCCTTGGATCAACTGAAACTTACAAGTATTTGGGTATGTCAGAAGCGCTAGGCATCAATGTTCCTTATGTTAAACAGTCATTGAAGGAACGCTTCTTTGGCCGCCTGAATAAAGTACTGAATAGTCTTCTATCAGGCGGAAACAAGGTGCGTGCCTTCAATGGTTGGGTTATGCCAGCATTGATGTATTCTTTTGGCATACTCAAATGGACTCAGACTGAACTTGACGCCTTGGACAGGCGGGTACGCACAACGCTGACTGCGAATCGGATGCATCACCCACGTTCATCGGTGATGAGGCTGTATATCCCGCGGATGTGCGGGGGTCGTCGCTTTTTAAATGCAAAGACCCTGCACAACCGCGAGGTATGCAGCCTTAGGGAATATTTCCTAGAAACCGACGTGGGTATGCATCGGGATGTGGTAGCGGTGGATAAAGGCCTCACGCCGCTCTCCTTAGGTAACAAGAATTGGCGCAAACCTGTAGTATTAGATACTAATGACCGCAGAGAAGTATGGAAGAGCAAGGAGCTTCACGGATGCTATTACCGAGCCCTTCATGGGTCTGAAGTAGATTTATTAGCGTCCGTAGCCTGGCTACGTTTTGGTGACCTCTTTGGGGAAACCGAAGGTTTTGTCTGTGGGACGAAGTTATGATGACGAATAACTATCGGAAATATATTGTGAAGGATGGTACGGTAGACACATGTCGGGTATGTCACAAACCGGGAGAATCCATTCGTCACATTATCTCCGGTTGTTCTCGTCTGGCTAGCGGAGAATATTTGCATAGACACAACCTCGTAGCCAGGATTATTCACCAGCAACTTGCTCTTAAATACAATCTTGTGGAATCAGAAGTACCATACTATAGGTATGTGCCCGACCCAGTTCTCGAAAATGGCAATATTACACTGTACTGGGATCGGTCTATCATCACTGACAGGACTATTGTTGCCAATAAGCCTGACATAGTGGTGATAGACCGATTAGAGCGTCGCACAATGATTGTTGATATAGCAGTCCCCCATGACGAGAACCTCGTGAAAGCTGAAAAAAAAAGTATCTTGACCTGGCGCGCGAGGTTGTCGACATGTGGGATGTGGAGACAGCAATCATTGTGCCGATAGTCGTCTCAGCCAATGGCATAATAGCCAAGAGCCTCGACCAACATCTAAGGAGGCTCTCGTTGGGCAGCTGGATCAAGGGCTTGATACAGAAAGCAGTACTCCTGGAAACGGCGCGTATTGTGAGGAGGTTCCTCTCTATGGAGCCCTGACCACCGGTAGCTTGGACCCTGTTCTCGATACCGGTGGGCTACTATTTCTTATATTTTTAAATGTTTTTATTTTTTATATTAATATTTAAAAATGTAATTTATATGTACATAGATTTAATAAATGGAATAATAATAAGATAATAATGACAATTAGATACTAATAACCGCAGAGAAGTATGGCAGAGCAAGGAGCTTCACGGGCGCTATTACCGGGCCGTTCATGGGTCTGACGTAGACACATTAGCGTCCGTAGCCTGGCTACGTTTTGGTGACCTCTTCAGGGAAACCGAAGGTTTTGTCTGTGCAATTATGGACGAAGTTATGATGACGAATAACTATCGGAAATATATTGTGAAGGATGGTACGGTAGACATATGTCGGGCATGTCACAAACCGGGAGAATCCATTCGTCACATTATCTCCGGTTGCTCTCGTCTGGCTAACGGAGAATATTTGCATAGACACAACCTCGTAGCCAGGATTATTCACCAGCAACTTGCTCTTAAATACAATCTTGTGGAATCAGAAGTACCATACTATAGGTATGTGCCCGACCTAGTTCTCGAAAATGGCAATATGAATGGTATAATAGCCAAGAGCCTCGACCAACATCTAAGGAGGCTCTCGTTGGGCAGCTGGCTCAAGGGCTTGATCCAGAAAGCAGTACTCCTGGAAACGGCGCGTATTGTGAGGAGGTTCCTCTCTATGGAGCTCTGACCACCGGTAGCTTGGACCCTGTTCCCGATACCGGTGGGCTACTATTTTTTTATATTTTTAAATGTTTTTATTTTTTATATTAATATTTAAAAATGTAATTTATATGTACATAGATTAAATAAATGGAATAATAATAAAATAAATATATATGCTAAAATAATAGGCTAATAAATACGGTGCTTTATAATAATAGTTCTAACTAAGAGAACTCACAATAATTATAATTATTGCGAAAACCGAACTAAGAATGACAGGCCCTTAAGAAGTGGTTTCTCATTTTACGCTTAAAAGTGAATTTAGACTCGGCCTTCTTGATGTCAACGAGTAGCATGTTCCAGAGTTTAATGGTAGAAATAGCATAGGAATTAGCCATAAACCCGGTTTGGTGAGAAGGATGAAACAGATACCATTGTACGTGGATCGTTTATACAGAACGACTGCTTATCGGACCTCCACAAGCCAGTACTTGGGCAACACAATACCTCTTGGCAAGACTAGTCGCAAATTTTCCAGCTTCTGACTACCTGTAACGACTGTCAAAGATGTAACAATAACAGACGGGATCAATAGTTTAGCCTGCTTTTTGAGGCACGGAAGCATCCACCCGGCATCCATTCACGGTCTGACCTCATCAAGCATTCCTTAACCTTAAAGGCCGTCAGATGCAGCTGTTTACATGTAGCCACGAGCTCCTCTTTGCCTTATTCATATTATGTAGAGAAAATATTTTCTAGATTTTCTACTCAGTAATAAAATGTATCCCCAAAATGTATACGCACACGCATTACGTTAGTACGATACGATTGCACCGAAAATATACTTTATGTTGATAAATAAATAAAAAATTGGCCAAGTGCGAGTTAGATTCGCCCATGAAGGGTTCCGTAGTAACTATATTAAATATAATTTAAAATTTCTATTTGAAAAAAAAAACTTAAAAATTTCTTAAAACTAGCTTATTTACAATTTTTACAATTACGCCAAATTACTTTGTTTTTCATAGTGTTTGTTATTAGAGTGTTTGTCATTAGATTAATTATAATCTGCAAATGACACGTTATAAATAAATAAAAATTGGCCAAGTGCGAGTCAGACTCGCCCGTGAAGGGTTCCGTAGTAACTCCGCTAAATAACTTTGTTTTTCATAGTGTTGTATGAATTACAAAGTTATATTTGCGGTTTTAGAAAATATGCTGTACCTCAAAAACTGGTAATCCGATCTCGTTCAAATCAATTTTGGTTGAAAGATTACATTAAGATCTACAGCATATATTTTTTTAGATCTTTCACTCCATAATTGTAGAAGTTAGAGGGGAGACACACATTTTACCATTTTAGAAGCGTATATCTTTTAAAAGATTAATTTTATGAAAAAGTGGTTTTAGAAACTTCAATATCATTTTTAAAGACCTGTCTATAAATACCACACACGCATAGGTTTCATGAAAATAAATATTTTCAGTTTCAGTTCCATGTATGGGGAGCCTCCCTTTATTTTAAATATTTTTTATATTCTTTCATAAAATTGGAAAGCGGTTCACAGAATACATCTACCTACCAAGTTTCACATGTAGGTATACTAGGGTGTCCCGAAAAATTTTTTTTCGCTTTTCGCTACTCAAGTCCCCTCAAAAGCTGCATTATTAGTTTTAGATTACCGTAAAAATAATAAAAAAAAAACATAAAAAAATATCTTGAGGGTTCTACCGGCATTTTTTTATCACTTAAATAACCCTCCAGTCAATGTCGTCTATTCTATTTTATGTACATTATTCCCATTTTATTTTTTATTTCATTGATAGTGAAACCCTAAGTTATGATTTGCAGGCAACGACAGGATTTTTTCTGTTAGGAATTAGTTTGGAACAAACTCGCAAAATTCATGTTTTGACTTGTTTTTCTTAAATTCTCTACTTCTACTGTGAGGCAGTTCGTCTCATTTCTATTGCGATTTTATTGCTGTAAGGTGTCGCTCTGCACTTCCTTGTGATAAAATACGTGTTTTTGTTATACCGGGTGAAATTGAATAGACGCGACAAATTTAAATATACAATAATACGCGTTGTCAAGAAAATTTAGAACATATCAAATGTAAAATTAAAAAGGTATTTATCAGTGTTACGAAAAACGTTAAAATAATTAAAGTATCAAAGAATTTCGCGTACTACCGTTTTCGTGTAGTGGGCACGATTTAGGTACATTCTCGCTATGAATGAATCGCGCCGCGCGCCCCCGCCGTGCGGGGGCGGTCGCCGGGAAGGGGTGTAATGCGCTGGCGATCATGCGAGGTTTGGCAACGTCGCGCGATACTTACACTAGAAAATAGGCAAAATTAGGTGAATGACCGCTATGAACGGCAACGTTTAATAACATGAGTACTCCACGACGGTTATTGACACTGCGATGAGTCGGACGAGATTTTATGATATTTTAATTTTTCTTATTTATTTTGCCTATTAATTATTTTGCTCGAATACCGATAATTCGTAGTTAAATAAAGGTAATAAGATCAATGGACCATTTTAAAACAATAATCACGTAATTTTTTTTATCGATTTAGATTGTAGAAAAAACAGTTTATAATTACTATGTTACTGTAACTGAAGCTGGGTTCAAGACGAAGTGAGACTAATTGTGCTATTTTGGGATCATATAAAGAACTTGACGATCGCCAGTTACCAGTGATAAGTGACGTTATCAAATTCATTTTGTTTACTAAAAATGAACTAAAACTACAGAAGAATGGGAAAGATCCTTCTAACACAGAAGTTTTTTCAATCGTTTCTGGAAAACTTGATACGATTTGGACCAAAGCTTCGATTCCTATCGTTTCCAACGTACGAGTTACCCAATTGCTGAAATCATATTTCGACAAATACCTGTCATTGATAAGATATCCAAAAATAAAAGAAATGATAGTTACGAAAGCAAAGTGAAGTGCTTTTTGGAATCGTCGAACAAGCTCTTCGATATTGCTGCTTGTAAGTGCACTTCGTTTGACATTTGTTCCTGCATAAAACCTAAGAAAGTTCCTATTTCTGAAAGAGACTTTTTACTGGATCAAAGAAGTGATAGAAAAATGGCAATAAGCGGTATAGACACAAAAGAAACAGCAAGACTTTTAAAGAAACATCAGAGACAAGAAAATTTGAATCGGAAAGAGTCAGAGCACGCATTTTTTCCCAGTGCATCACTAAAAACCAATCCTGTTCCGGTGCGCGAGTTGCCGCCTCGACCGCAGTCACCTGTAACAAAGCTTTCTGCGAATAGTGACGTGCCTGTAAATGAGACTCCATCTACTTCGTTGAATCGGAACACTCTGGCGCTGCCAACAGTAGCTAAGGTATGTGATCGGTATGGACTATCAACGCGATCTGCGGCTGCGGTCGCTTCGGCGGTCTTAGCTGACGTAGGATTGGGATCTTCCGAAGATCTAAGTCTTGTTATTGATAAGAATAAAATTCATAGAGCTGTTTCAAAAGCACGGACCAAGGCCAGCAAAGACATTGATACGATTGTAATAAAAAGTATATACTTTGATGGACGAAAGGACAAAACACTCATAAACGAGAAAATAGGCGATCGGTACCACCGCAGAGAAGTCTTGCAAGAACACATTACAGTTCTCACAGAGCCGGGATCTATTTATTTGGGACATATGACGCCAAGTCGTGGCACTGCCAAAGGGATCGTCTCTTCTATCATATCTTTGTTAGAAAATCAAGGGTTGAACTTGGAAGAGGTGATCTGTGTGGGGTGCGATGGTACTGCTACGAATACAGGTTGGAAGGGAGGTGTCATTTAAAACCTGGAAAACTATTTAAAGAGACCGTTGCAATGGTGTGTTTGTATGCTTCATGCGAATGAATTACCGCTTCGTCATTTGTTCATGTCTCTGGGCCAAAAGAATATTCAGGACCTATTGGAAAACAGCTAGCTGCTTGTGAAAGTAAACCTCTAGCGTCTTTTTGTGCAGTGTCTGGCAATTTGCTAGTATTACCTGATAATATTGTGAAGGAACTAAGCACGGATCAAAAGTATCTGTACGAAATGTGTCATGCTGTGATGACACATTTCCTATTCCCTTGAGCTAGCGAACCGCCAACCTGGAAAAATGGCGCATTCGAGATGGCTCACTACTGCCAATCGCATACTCAGACTTTACGTAAGTACTGTTTCGCCGTCAAATAATTTGCAGCTGCTTGTGAACTACGTGGTCAAAGTTTACGCTCCTGTTTGATTCCTAATCAAGCAAAACTCATCATTTAAAGATGGAGCCAAGCATATTTTTCAAATGGTTTTATACTCTCAATTTTTGCCTGATAGTCAGAGATCTATTGTAAATTCGGTGATCGAAAGAAACGCTTTTTTTGTGCACCCAGAAAACTTGCTTATTGCCATGTTATTCTACTATAGAGAGCATATTCGAGAGCTTGCATCTCGCAAAATATTAAAGGCCAGAGAAGCAGAAAAGAGTAACTCTCGCAGGGTATTTAAAGCACCAAAGCTTAACTTCTGTGCGCGAGACTACACCGATATAATATTTAGGCAAGAGTGTGAAATATCAGCTCCACCAATTTTGCGACACGTCTCCAACGATGAACTTAGAATTAAGGCTAAAGAACACATCCTCGACATTATTGACTTTCCCTGCCACACACAGTCAGTGGAAAGATGTGTAAAACTAGTGACGGAGGCTTCTCAAAGCGTCACGGACGCTACAGCTCGGGATGGTTTTATTAGGAACAGATTAAAATCTCGCTCAGAAATGCCTAATTTTGGTCACAAAAACCAGTTCCGTTTTTAAAGTTGAAATTGATTATTTTGTCTTTCAACTATTTTAAACCTTGCTTTAACTCATTGTTGTACCCTTAAATTTAATAAAAACCGTTTAAATGTTATTTTTGTATGATTTATAGTTTATATTAGGAACCCCTAAAAATAGCAAATTTGAAAAACTTCAAGGACTGGTAGAGGCCTCAAGATATCTAATTAAATTTTATAATAATCGTAATATATGTGTCAAAACGCAACTTTTGATACCTCTTGCGTAGCCGTAGCTCATTTTTTTTTGCCCCATACATGAACGGGACACCCTAATGTATAGTCTTAACAATTTCGGAATAAAATGGCTGTGACATACGGACGGACGGACAGACAGACAGACAGACGACCGGACAGACATGTCGAAACTATAAGGGTTCCGTTTTTTGCCATTCGGCTTCGGAACCCTAAAAATGTACGGAAATGTAGTACGAACGCAGACGAAGTCGAGCAGGAGCAAGCTGTTTTTATCTACAGGAATAATATTATAAAGCGGAAAAGTTTGTTTGTTCATTTTAAACGCGCTAATCCTCGAAAGTAGTGAAGAATTTAAGTTACCTTGTTCCTCGAACAGTATATATACTAGAGGAGCGCACACGACACATATTTGCTACTAACCGTTGTAAAACCAATGCAACCAGCATTGGATTTACACGCTCACCTCTTCATCGCTTGGTTGAGGATTACAATAATGAGTTTGGCATAGTCGACATATTTTTCCTCAGCAAAAATATTTGCAGGAAGCAATCCGTGCAATAATTAAGGATTGGCAGTAGACTTTATGATTAACGTGTAATTTTGTCTACCTGGTTTATGAAATGATATATATTTTACATATCCTGGCGGGACCCAATTGAACATATTTTTTTTAATGCGATCGGTCCGTCTGCTTGTCACTTTTTTAAATAAAAATGTACTTGTTTCTTGCATTTTAGTTGAGCAGTCGGGTTTTTTTTTTTGTTTATTAAATAACTTTTTTTTAAACTGGTTGCATTTGTGATTTTGTAAAGCTATAGTCATTGTTATCAGTAAAAAGTAAGTAACAGTAGTAGTTTTATGGTGTAATTATAAGATATGTTTATAGCCACTTATGATGTATGTATATTTTTCTATGGGCCTTTGGTAGCCTGATATAAAAAATATTACTTAGAATTTTACTTAGAAGTCGGAATACACCTAAAAAGTAATGAAGCGCCTGCCCAAGCTAGAATATTATATTATTATGATGTAATTGTTTCATACGTAACACTTCTCTTGTAAGCAACACGAGGTAACTTATTCATGGCAAGCTAACATCATTAATGCTGTACTAAACTGCATATTGACATGCAATATTCTCCTTGAATATTCATACGGGTCCTTTGTAGTAAATGTATCGTAATCTTGACTATAATCCTTATCAATGTACCAATTTAGCATGAGATGCTTCTCAATCCAGACTTGATAGTACCTAACCCGTCTATACATATCTATACTAATATTATAAAACGGAAAAGTTGGTTTGTTTGTTTAAACGCGCTGATATTCGGAAGTACTAGGTGGATTTGGATGAATTTGGTATGGGTTGATATGGAAGTAGCTTGAAGCTGAGATAGGCTATATTTTACCTTACTGCAACACTATAAAAACTGCTACTATATAAATAAATATTGAAGTTACTGTCTGTGATATCAAACTAACTATTCTTATGTTCTTATAATTATTTACACGATACTTAGACTACAGTAAAAACAAACATTTTTATTTAATATTATCTGTATTTCTGTTTATCTAAGCTAATTTCCAGCTGCACTGATTTTAATCGGATTTTCACGGGAAAATACCTATATCTTCCTGTGTAAGTCCAATAATGTAAGCTATTTTTGGTCCCTGAACTCCCTCGGGATTAACGCGGCACAAACCCAGTGCAAAATATGAATTCCCACGCAAGTGAATTCCCATTTTGTGAAATCACACACTGTCAGCAACGGCTTTAATTTCGCTTACTTAAACACGAAAATTAGCCTTATACACACAACAGTTTAAGAATAATGAAAGTAGCGTAGCGAAGTCAAATATGTGCTACGACGTCGTAGCAAGACATTAATGTGACGTCTTAGGACCTACACCGTGGAACCGCTACGCGCTGCATCGACGCAATTCCTTTACAACATTTTCGTAGCTACTGTACAACTTTGAAATTAGTTTGTGTCGAACATCTGATTGTACAGCACTCGTTCGGGTCAGTTCGGTCCCGAGCTAATTAGCGGCGAACAAACATCATTAACTGCACTGTACTGTACTGTAGAATGCACGCTAAACTCTATTCCCGAGTGTAGGGGACGAGCGTTTGGGAATACCTAATGTAACGCTCAATTTAGTGTTGGGTAGAAGGATTTAAAAATAAAAGGAACGGTAATTGTACAAAATGTTTAATGGCGGTTTAGTTGTAATTAAAATAAGAGATTAAAAGTTTAATCTTTTTTTAGGGTTTCATCTTCCAAATAAAACGGATAGGATAACTTAGTTGTCCGTTTGTCCATCTTTTCGTCTGTTAAGACTCTTTTTCTCAGGGACGGGTAGGTATATCAAACTGAAAATTATATTTTTGTCGTATTCCTTAACGGCTTCTTTCAGCTGAAAACAACATTTGTAAGAAAAAAAGCTTGTAAGTCAACACGAGCTATGTCTTACAGCGCATAATAACGTAAAATCTGAAAACCGTAAATATGTAGACATTTTTTTAATTTTAAAAAAGATTACTAGGAATGTGGGTAGAATTCACATTACTAGCTATCCTGTTAACCCCTCCAACTAAGCTAAATATGCTTGTGTCTGGAGTGGGTGGGTGGTTGGAATGGGTTAGTTCGATGCTCTTGCACTACATACCTTAATACATTTGTACGAAAACCTTCGGTACGCAAGTCCAACTGGCACTGGGCCGAGATTTTTTATCAATGCATGCATTGCGTCACTGCAGGTCATCAACTGAAAGAAACATCTATTCATCATCATCATAATCATCAAAGCACCGAATAAATAAGCATCTTCTGGGCTCGCTCGTCCCATCGTAGACCTCATCTATCGCTTGCCATCAGGCGAGATTGAGCTCAACAGTGGGCTAATCAGTAATTAAAAAAAAATCATTATCTGCTTAGCTTTTTCCTAACTCTGTTGGAGTCGGCAGTCAGTCTAAGCAGATGCGGCTGAGGAATGCTTTACATGAAGCGTCTGCCTATCTGACCTCTACTACCAAGTAGCTGGGTAACACGATACCCATTGGTCAGACCAGAGTAAGATTTTATGGCTTCTGAGTGCCATTAACGACTGTCAAAGATATCCAAATGACAGCGGGGACCAACTGCTTTCCGAGGCACGATGGCATCTCGACATGTTAAGAGTGCCACCCATCCACAGAGCAACCTCGGCAAGAGTTGCTTAACCTTTAAATGACCCGTGCAGCTGTTATTATTTACCAACGAGCTCTTGAAACCCCTGTAACTTTTTCCCTTCTTTCTCAATTATACATGTAATATTTATTAGAATATGATTTTGGTATTGTATGTATTTTTACCCGATTGCAAAGGAAGGGTTATGTTTTTCGCGCGTATCTTGTATGTTTGTATATATGTTAACCACTAAACGGATTCAGATAATTGAGATATCGTTAGATTCGTCTTAGCAGCCCAAGTGTTCTTAGATAGGTGACATTTGAAAAAATCAAACATGGCGGCTGTGCGAAGCCATTATACAAATAAAAAATAAAAAAAATTTTTTTCGTGTACTTCAATGTGGCTATCAAATTAAAGGGCTTAACACAAGGATTTCAAAAAGTATATCATGTTTATCATTAGTGTAATACTAGCTAAAATAATACAAAGACAAAGTTTAAAAATATGAACTTAGCTCTTTCACTTTCTGAATCCGGTGGGGTACCATTGTGACACGACCGGGAAAACTATAAAAATGGTAATTAATATTTTAACTAAAAAGTTGAAAACAAAAAGGTAATTAAAAAAACCAAAAAACCATACTGCTCAACTGAAATGCAACTGTAACTTTTTATATTATTATGTTCAATTAATATTATAATGTTTGTAACTTTGTACACTGACAGCCCTTAATCTGTCTCCTTTAAATTTGTCCATCCAACAAAGGTTGTCTGTAAGAGATCGCCCTGTTCGATATGACCGCTCATTGTACACTAGTTTAAATTTTTGTATTCATAGAAATATTATAAAGTGTACAACAAAGTATATAATATATATTCTGTTTCCTTACGTCTAAAATGTTTGCTAGTTGTGATACCCTACTCGTACTTCGGAAAGCACGTAAAATTGTTGCTCCTAGCACCTGATCCCCCTCTTGTACTTCGTCGCTGTTTTCTTGGACTAAAAGCGTAAAGGAACAGAGAATGCATGTTTGTTTGTGCAATATTCTGCATACTCAGCGAGAAACAATGCCAGAAATGTGTCTAAAATGTATAGAAATTAGAGTATGTTCGAAAGTTTGTGTCGCTAGAAATGAATTCTTAAGATCCTTAAAAATAAAGTTTTCCGCACAGTTGCTTCCGATTATTTATGCTCAAACAAAGCATCCCCGTAAGAGATCGCCCTGTTCGATATGACCGCTCATTGTACGCTAGTTTAAATTTTTGTATCCATAGAAATATTATAAAGTGTACAACAAAGTATATAATATATATTCTGTTTCCTTACGTCTAAAATGTTTGCTAGTTGTGATACCCTACTCGTACTTCGGAAAGCACGTAAAATTGTTGCTCCTAGCACCTGATCCCCCTCTTGTACTTCGTCGCTGTTTTCTTGGACTAAAAGCGTAAAGGAACAGAGAATGCATGTTTGTTTGTGCAATATTCTGCGTACTCAGCGAGAAACAATGCCAGAAATGTGTCTAAAATGTATAGAAATTAGAGTATGTTCGAAAGTTTGTGTCGCTAGAAATGAATTCTTAAGATCCTTAAAAATAAAGTTTTCCGCACAGTTGCTTCCGATTATTTATGCTCAAACAAAGCATCCCCAGTTTTGAAATTTGACTAAATTATGGTATTGAGAGTATTTCACAGTTTAATAATAGCGTTAAAAAGTGCCTTTTATTGCTACTTCTTTGATTAACATTAAAAACTGATTCCTATTAAGAAAATTCTAATATTTGTTATTTTAACAACTTTGGTACAACTTCCAGTAATCTATACTTGAGTAAAAAACCATTTTATAATTATGTAACTGTATATATAAAAATTCTACATCCAGTAATTTCTAAGATAACGGAGAATAAATGCTCAATTCATCTGTTTTTTGAAATAAGTAAAAAAATTGATTAATATTAATTTATTTATGTGAGTCCACATGGACCCTCATGGAAGGTATGATGATTAAGTATGTTGCACGGTCCAAATAAAGAGAAATCTAAAAAGGTTTTTATTCACCTTTTTAATTTCTTTTTTTATAAAATGAACCAACATTAAAAATACAATATCAATATTATTCGTTTTGCATCTCCGTCCATATTTCACAGAAGAATAACAAACAACTAGGGGTGCGTCTCATATCATATAAAGTTATTTGGTATATTTTCATTTCAATAACGTTCACAAGATATAATTTCTTAAGATATAACATTTATTTTTATTTATTTAACAGTCAGCAAGCCGAAGCCGCGGTAGTGACCGTGATACACATCTGCGACGATAAGCTCGCATGGGATCGCCGGAGCCCTGCAGCGCTGGAGCCGTGACAGAAGCCATGCCTGCTGCCTTTTATCCTAGTTTGCACGTTTTTACAGGGAAATAAAAACTAGGTATTTTATAATATTATACTAAATAGGTTTTATGTCTTTTGAGTGGTATATTAGTATGTTAACGGGGGACATATTCAAACCTACAATAGTGTATGCTTACATGATACTAATAAAAATATGAACAAAAAAACACTGATAAATAACAGACAAAACCATACCAAAAGTCCTCAGGGGGACTCCCGCGGGGGCAGAGTTTACACACGAGCTTCCTTTTTTGGCAGGATCGGGCCGTGTTTTGCCACGTGATTACTTTAGGTACTGTTTACAAGTTCATTCGCCTCTTGCGGCTCAGTGTACATGATAAATGTATTATATTGGACAATTACGTCAAAAATTTAGGTTATAGGTTTTTCACATATTTGGGACGAGAATCGAATACTGAATACCGGAGGGTATTCAGTAATCTCAATAAGTCCCTCGTTTAACCTAACACACTGCATATTCAATGTATGTTATGCTTATAGAAATTAGTTGCTTTAAAATTATATCATTCGTTTATTATATTAACTGATCATTATGTCAAATAAAATTATAGATTCAGTTGTTATATCTTATAAATATGAGATATTTTGTAATTATATCATATACTAGCTGACCCGCCACGACTTCGTTCCCGTGGTATCCTACCCCTAGCCCAACCGATATCGCTACCCCTATCCTACCGATGCCCTACCCATACCTTACTCTACCTCTACCCTCCCCAAACTCTACAGTACCCCTACCTTACCCTACCCTACCAATACCCTACCCCTACCCTATCCTGCCGTACAGTACCCTACCCCTACCCTACCTCTACCCTACCCTACCCCTACCCTTGAGACATTTCCTACTTTTTTTTTTCATAAGAACCTTCGCCTGACAAAACCAAACACAACAAAAAAGAATCAGCCAAATCGGTCCAGCCGTTTTCGTGTTTTGCGCTTAGCAACACATTTAGCGATTCATTTTTATTATATAGATTACTTACCCAACAACTAGATCAGTGCAGTCAAATTGGAGGATATTAGCTGGATAGATAGGACAAACATACTAATAATCTAATAGAATTCTAATAGAGTTATGTACTTTTCAACCGACGACAAAAAGAGGAGGTTATCAATTCGACGCGTATATATTTTTTTTTATGTATGATCATCGATTACTCGAAGACGGCTGAACCGATTTGGAAAATTATTTTTTTGATGGAAAGGGTATACTTCGAAATTGGTTCGATTTTCATAAACGTCAAGATCTGATGATGGGATCCTGGAGAAATCGAGGGAACTCTTCAAATATTATAGGCACACCTATGACGTTTTGGGTATTTATTATAGTAACTTGTGCAGTTGCTCTCAAAAAGTACCATTTGAGGAAGTGGAACTGATGATGAAGACCACAGATGGCCGCCGAAACTACTCAATAATAAGTATTGAGTGTATTGCGATTCCATTACTTGAATATCTGGATGTTAAGCACTTTATGCTCGTCACAATGCATATGGTGATGTAGAGCTGATGGTGAAGTACCAGGAGAACTCCTCAACAATTAACGGCCCAGCATTGGGGAAAGCAATATTTTGTAAAAGGTTATAAGTAGTTGACATTTAGGCTCTTGTAACTAGGTAAACTAAAAATAGACCAACTAAAAAGAGTGGAATAAAAACTTTTTACCAAAAAATTAAACCGACTCCCAAAAAACACTGCAAAGTGAAAAATAACTTTAATTTCGGAAGTCGGTGCCAAAAACGAAAATACAAAACAAAAGACACCGACTACCGAAATTAAAGTTATTTTTCACTTTGCAGTGTTTTTTGGGAGTCGGTTTAATTTTTTGGTAAAAAGTTTTTTTATATAGAATAAATAGTATTTATTGAGACTGCTTCGTTGGTCGCGAGGTCGCAAGCGCAAATGCTGAGTACGAGGTTTCGATTCCCGATTGGGCAGATAGTGCCATTAGGTTTTTCTGTAAGGAATTATTCGGTAGTAGACCGGAGTTTAGAAATTGGTGGTGCGATACTCCCGTGTTTCTTAAAGCACGTTAAGCCATTCATCCCGGCTGTCATTTCGACATCTTGGACAGTTGTTAGGGGTAGTCAGAAGCCAGTAAATCTGACACTGGTCTAGCCAAGGGGTATTGTGTTTTGAACGTCAGATAGGCAGTCGGTCCATGTAAAACTGGAGCTCCATGACCTGATTCCTCCATCTCCATTTCACTAGCAGACGCACGGCTGGGTACCACCCACACTTGGTTGATACACCGTCTTGTCGTACCAAGCGCTTCTCCTCCACATTTATTGTGCGCACAGCCAAGTTGTGGAATTCTCTGCCGGCTTCTGTGTTCCCTGCCACTTATGACCTTTCAGCCTTTAGAGCAAGAGTAAATAGGCACCTTCTGGGCTCGCTCGTCACATCGTAGACCTCATCTATCGCTTTCCATCAGGCGAGATCGAGGTCAAGAGCGGGTTCATCCGTAATAAAAATAAAATACTTAGTCGCATCCGGTTAGACTGAAGCTGACCCGAACATAGTTAGCAAAAGGCTAATTTACAAATTATTTATTGACTTTCACTGAAACGTCGTGCAATCAAATTAAAATTTAACATGTTTCCTTAGGGATAGTATTTGTAATAGCTATTTAAATTTTGTTAGTAAGAACGCAGATATAAAGACTACTAATATCGCTGGTTTGCGAGAATATCGACGTAACTCGAAATGCTGTCCAATTTAACTAGATACTTGTGTGAAAAGTATAACATCGTGAACTGAGACATAATGCCAATCCGCGAGTTGACAACTTTGTAAAAATTGTTTGAAACGCTTCGAAGCGCTTCATGTGTACTCGTAAAATAATATTTTATTCATCACTTAACCTTTCAATTAAAATATAAGTAATTTTTTAATTTATTAAAAAACTATGGCCTAAATCGTGGCATTGTGGTCACGTGACTACCTATGACGTCATCGTTCAAAAAACAACTTTCCTGGCATTTGGCACATAAATGTACTTCGGGTATTTTATGATATTTTACTCTATTATGAACGTGAAAAATTATTATCAGTGCTTTATTGCCTTGTTGTGGGAATACTACTATAAAAACGCCAACGAAACTATTTATTCATGTCCCTTTAAAAAGAGATATTCGCAAGAAGTGGTTAGAACTTCTGTGTCAAATCCATCCAAAGGCTGTCTGTAAAAGATCGCTTTTAGCGATAAGACCGCCCATTGTATCACCCTTTTTAGTTGTTAAGTCCATGTTTGTTTTACTGTTATGGTGTACAATAAAGAATATATCTATCTATCAGCTTGTTTAAAAACACAAATAAGGAACTCATCGAACAACTAATACAGGACGATAAGACAAATGAACCAGAAGAGAGAGAGAGTTAGTTATGAAATGAAATGAAATATTTATTTGTAAATTGGTTATAAATAACACTTTTACACGTCATGTTTTTTTGCGTGTTTAGTTTAGCTAGATGAGGCCGGTATTTCCTAACTGACTACTCTGAGAAGAAACACCGAAACAAACTCCCTCTGAGTTTGTCGTCAACGTCTTTTTTAAAGTCCAGACAATTTGTGTTTGTATATGAGAAGCATGTAGGTTCATGTCTTTGGTATTCTTTTGAGGAAATAACCACGCAAATTTGAGCGGACCTGTCCAGACAGTGCAAGCAGTTAGTTAGTTATTCTTTTCTTATTTTGTCTTACGCACCAACCAAAGATAACCAGTCAGCTGTCAAAATATTGAACGATGACGTCTCGTTTTCTGATTGGTGTTTCTAATCACGTGACTCACAGATAAAAAGTCTCATTTTTCTCAAGGGAAAATAAAATAAATAATTAATAATCTTTTCTTCATTTGTACTATTTTGTGCTTCATATCAATAGATTTACATAATTAAATAGTTATTTTAAATTTTTAAACATACTGTCAACTCGCGGATTTTGCTTGTTTTATTACATTTGAGACAAAACACTATATTTTATTTGCATAAAACATAGAATATACGATGTTATTATAAATATGGAATCCAACATGATTTGCTTAAAACTTAAGCATGCAAAGCTCCTGTGTGAGAGAGTCTAGGCCTGGGTTTTAGTCAGAAAATTGGCATTGTATCTCAGTTCACGATGTTTTTTGTTGACTTAAATTTATGATAATTTCACACAAGTACCTAGTTAAATTGGACAGCATTTCGAGTTACGTCAATATTCTCGCAAACCAGCGATATATTTAACGACATAAGGAACACGTCGTGGCTAGGAAACTCTACTCAGTATTATGCTACTCTTATGCCATGGACAGACCTACCCACTGCAGCAGGGCGATGATTTTCATACCACTTTAACCATTTCAACATGTGGTATATTAATTGATAAAATAGTCAATTATTATACTATTACTAACTAAATATACTACTACCATTTCAAAATGTATAATTGATTAAATAATCAATTAATATAATATTATTTGAAATGGTTAAAGTGGTTTTAGCAGTCGCGGGTTTGAACTATTGGCGTGAACTCACTCCAGACAAAAAGCATATGAAAAACATACATGTTTAGCTGAGTTGGAGGTGTTATTAACAAGGTTGCTAGTAATGTGAATTCTACCGACAATGCTGATTTTCTTAAAAAAAGATATGTATATACACACCCGGCTTAAAAGAAGTGAGTATTGTCACTTCTTCCTGTACTTATATTTAATGGACATTGCAGACGCTCCTATCACGATGTCATACACGTACCACGTATCTCACAAGACGACAGATGGTGGATACAACAGCTTGTTGCCTGTCCTTTAGTATATAATTCTATTCATTGTATAGTACAAATTTGCTTGATGTGTCTATCGCATTATATTGTACACTATGTATGTAATATATTTAGGATATACAATGTAACAATTGTACATAGGCCTATGAATAAATGATTAATTCTGTTTATTGTTTCAAAAGTTTGAAAATAAAGTATATTTGTTGGCAACTTTCAAATACTTTAAGGCCGTGCGCGCACTGCCTTGCGGTGGCCACAATTGCGGTAGTTCTACCGCACCGGTAGAATGACCGGGGCCACCGGTGACTCTACCGCACGCGTTTATTCCACCGCAGTGCGCGCACTTCTATGACACTCCATACTTCACAGATTTTGCGTTTCCAAAACGCAACGCAGTGCGCGCACGGCCTAACATAAAAAATGGTACAATATTTTTTTTTTAATTATTGATATGCTCGCGTTTGACCACTATCTCACCTCATGGTAAGCCATCATGTGGTCGAAAATAACGCACGATTACTATAAGTAACCTATTTGACTTAAAGACCCCCAAGTTATAGCAATCAGGAAATACAGACTCGGCAGAGAATTCTACTCCTTATCTGTAAGCACACTAAAAGTGTTACCAAAATGTTTTGTGCGTATGAATGGTATGTCCACCATGTAACGATGGTGTATCGCCGTTCGATGCTGGAACGGGCTGGAATCAGTTTTTCTTTAATCACGTGAAAAATGTTTACTGTAATGTTGCAAAACATTAAAGAAATTCATTTTCGAATCTCATTTTGTAACTTTTACAACACTTATCTCAATTATTATGAAACACACGTCCAAATTAGAACAAAAAAAAATTAAAACATTAAGAACACAGCGTAGAAACTCGAACAGTAGAAGCTGTTTGAAATTCAACCGGCACTTTTATACCTCGGGCTCCAACCGCGCTGCCAAGAATTCCCCGCCAAAACGACTATTGCACTGAACGGGCAAAATCAAGGAAACGAACAAATTCTACTATAAAGTAAAAGGAGATTTCTCCGTTGAAACATTTTTTCCGTTTCCCGCGGTAAAAAGGCTTAAGTTTAGAAACTATTTTACATAAAAGCCGGGAATATGCAATGCATTTTTACATGGCAAGAAAGAAAGCCAACTTGCGGATCCTATAATACAATGTTGCCAACATCGCAGCGGGTAGAGCGAGATTAAAACTTTGATATGGCCTCTTTATTAACGTTTAGTCCAGATTTAATTTTGTCTTTGTGTGGTTTTTACAAGTTAAACATGCGACACTAGTTTTGTGGATATTTTGTTGTTATTGTTCTATTTGAGCTTGACGATTAAGATCATTGCTTTTACTTTAATAATAGATACTTTCTATGTAGGTTTCTGAACAATTTCTAAAAAAAATAAACATTTTTATGTTTAATTTTTCGGTAGTTTGGATTTTGTAGTGAAACGGTACAATTGTAAAATGGTAGGTATACAACGGAACACAACGAGCTGATTGGTTGAATGATTCGTAACTCTAATCACACACACACACACACAGAATGTCTTACAGAAAAACCAACCAATCAAGGACAGCTTTTGGAGAGTTGGCAATTTAACGAGTGACAGATTGTAATCAAACGGTTTCAGATCAACAGATTATAATATATCTAAATATAATACGTTAAATTGCAAGCAGTTTAGTACGGATCAAAATGTATTGATACATTACGATCTTGCGAGATATATTATATTATAACGGTGTTTGCAATTTCACGGTGACATACATATATACCGCTAAAGTCCCTGCTGAGTAGGTATAGGTTTGATAACAACGAAAAATTAAACATAACACCAGAATTATTTTAAGATGCAACATGCTGTAATTATTCCATGGTGTACCTACGTAATTATATGTCATTTTCTTTTCGGATAAAAATTTTTATTCCTGTACATTCAATTATTATGACACGTAAGTAGTAGTTACTTACCTGTCATAATAAAGGTAAAACAAAGGTGTACGAAAACAGTATATTTTGTAAAGACAAAGTAACATTATCCACGAAGTCTCTAAATATTAGTTCAAGCAAACTCATTTAAAGACTGTAAGTTAAATCCCATAAAAAACAATACTAGTCAAAAACCAAGTCTCGCAACTTAGTTGTTCTACCGTAAAAAGTTCTTCTGTCTTAAGTTGTTACGTAATTATCTAACCTAACGACATCTTATAGTGACCATATCAATATTAAAAATCTTTACCGTTTTAAATAAATAAATTGACTTGGCAATCGCACATAAACAATTTAATTTATATATGTATTACTTGTGAGATATATTGTGTTTTCATGCGATGGCTGAGTCAATCTATTTATTTAAAACGGTAAAGATTTTTAATATTGATATGGTCACTATAAGATGTCGTTAGGTTAGATAATTACGTAACAACTTAAGACAGAAGGTCCCTTAAGTAGGGACTGAATAAATTAATAACCGACTTGGTATTACATGGATCTCACAACTTTTTACGGTAGAACAACTAAGTTGCGAGACTTGGTTTTTTGACAAGTATTGTTTTTTATGGGATCTCATTGCTTTTTGTAGAAAGTCCTACTTTTTTCCTTTCCGGTACCTTCTACTTCTTGTATACCAACAACGAGTTTTCTTAAAGCCCTCTCTCTGTCTTATGAGCTTTTCTTATTTTTGTAGGTAGCCTTCCTTTTTTTATTTTCCGGTACTACTTCTTGAACTTCAGCTAAAGTTTTTTTCAAATCTCACTCCCTGTCTCTATGGGTTTTTTTCGGAGGCATTGATACGCACATATGGATACGCACGTACGTCTTTTGCATTAGTTAGTAATAATTAATGCCGCACTCGTCAAACGTCTCGGTTAAAGTTAATCCATAAGTAAGTAATTAAGCAATTTCGGGCAATTTACTCTACTTAATACTCCCCGATACTCTTAATACTTCTTGTTTTTTTATTCCGTTGACCATTAAACAAGTTACCTTTGAGCATAATTATTATATCTAGGTACCTATCTACACTGGAAGACACGGTGGAGCATATGGTCGAGGTATGCCCTGCATGGGTGGAGCACCGTCGTATCCTCATCGAGGCGATCGGCGGCGGCGACTTCTCACGCCCTGCTCTGGTTTAGACCATGGTGCGAAGCGAGAGGGAATGGGATGCAGTCACCTCCTGCTGCGAAGCAGACGTGCTAGCGAAGGAGGAGGCCTAACGTGCGAGGGAGAGGCAACTCTCTTCCTCGCGCCCCAGCCGCCGGGGGAGACGCCCCGGGCGTCGTGGATCGCGAGTCGATTTCGGTCCACCGTAGGTGCGGGCCTGCGGATGGCGAGCAGGGGTCGCTCACCATCCGGTCAGGACCAGGTCCAGGTCGGCGGCGCGTTGTGTTCCACGCGCGCCTCAAAAAGCTGTTAATACCAGTGACGGGGCCTCATAGGGCCATTGCCTGTCGGGGTTTATGGGAAAGTTCCATCGAGATACCGTGGCCCCGGAACTTTAGGGCTTACGAAGGAACAGGGTGGGTTTTTAGTCAGTAGAATTCTGATACACCCGAGCGGAAGAAGTCATTAGACGATACTTTTCATAAAAAAAAAAGTACCCATCTACATCTATTATTTCATTATATTATACAGGTACACTGATTAATTAACTGCAAATGTAACTTTGTAATCCTATATATTTATATGGGATTACAAAGTTATTTATGCAGTTGATTTATCTAGAAAACTGGAACGAAATTGAAAGATATTATAGTTTTTGCTTGATTCATATACTAAACACTAATTGTATTCTAAATTTGAAGCTTCTATGTCTGCTAGAAGTGCCTTAGACTTTTGATGATCGGTCAGTCAGTGAGTGACAAATTTAACAAAATTAAGGAACTTTGACTCGTTATAATTCTTAAACTACTGGTTCAAATTTAATGAAATTTGAAATATACCGTGTTTATACAATGCCTGTTTGGTTACTGAAAATTCAGGCTTCTAGTTTTATCCACAACGAAGTTATAGGGGGTCGAAAATGGCCTGAATAGCTTCGAGAAAAGAATGGTACGGCCGTGCCGCTTTTTTCCTCGACTTGGCGGGGGCACTGGCGTGCCCCCAGATTTGGAACTCATACGATCCTGAAAAAAAAACGTTTTGGCCCGATATTTATGTTTGTGATTCACCCAAATTTGAAGTCGATTTGAAAGACATCATTTAGACCTAAAATTTAAGAATTTACTACAATACATTGTCTCTTACTAAATAAATTCAACTGGCACAAAGATACAACTGGCATAAGGAGTTAGCAGCCACGTATCATTCACCAGCTTATTCTTTTTCCAAATAGGCTGGGGTGGGTTCCAGTCATACCGGATGGAGAATGCAAAAACTCGAAGAAATACAAATCTCAATAAATATAAATAATATATTCTTCTCTTCTCAGTCGTATTATTCTTGCCAGACTAGTCGACCAGTCCGGCGACGACCAGTCTGGCAAGAATGTATAATATGAGTAAACGCTGGAGTGGCAGACCTAGCTCTCCTTACGATGTCCCGCTATCTCTCCCTATTTGCGGACATTTTGGTGCACTCATGCAAAGACCCGCCAACCAAGGTCTTTACTTGGACGGTCCAACGCATCGGTGATCATCCACTATATATACAATACATATACACAACCATACAATACATATACATGAAAAATACGTAACAAACGCCATTTAAGTATCAGAATCCGAGTAGATAATGTGTCCAAAGCGATAATGATTTCAACCACTAATCGAACATATGGTGCCTTTTCCAATTAAAACTCGCTTCATCCACCATTTAATTTTAACTTTACAAATTAACAGTTTTAATGGAGCGTAATTATTTTAATACCATTTCAATTCATGTTTTATTCATTTCCAAATTGAGAATTTTGGGGTCAGCGGAATTAATTTGATATTTTAGTAGTTGGTTTTTAAATGACGTTAAGATTGGTGCGGTGGTTGAGCAACTGACTATTGTGCTGCGTGTCACGGGTTAACGGTTCCCGCACCGGATCGAATGTTTGTATGGCCTACGGAAAGTTGTTTCGGGTCTGGGTGTTTATAAAATACAATACATTGCAAGAGAAATTAAACAGATTCTTACAGAGATCAAGGTAATTTGCGGACCTATATGGTATTCTTTGATGGAAGCAGAGATATTTAATGAACGTTTTTTGGATGCCCTCAATGCGGTCAATATATTTATGATAGCATGGGTTCCATATCTCGGATGCGTATTCCAAGTGGCTTCTAACAAAGGTACAGTATAAGATTTTTAAAGATTTTGCTTGCGTGAAGCAATTGGATTGTAGATATAGAATACGTATTACATATGGATTACCTATTTAAATCTGAAATAAGAAGTTTTTTAAACATGCTTCTTTGGAGCGATTGGATTGGAATTGGATGGAATAGATATCTCCCTTCATTCTTTTTGTAGGCATGAGACCTATAACCATGCCAAATTATAACTTCAAATAATCAAAAATCCCTGCGTTAAACTGTGGATCGATAGCCGGAAAAACTTAGCGAAACTATACCTCATGGTTCCCTGTTGTTTTCTACTGAACCCTTATAAGAAATCTAAGCCGATACCCAGAAATCAGCAAATTGTATTGCTTATTAAATCGTCTGTCAACTCATATAATATTTCATAAGATGATAAAATAAATTCCATTATACATAGAAGCCTGGCAAAATACTGAAATTTTAAATGTAAGAAGAAGCACAAAAGTCTAGGAACAATTTTTAATTACGTTTTCTGTTTAACAAAGTAAAGAAAGATATGCGCCTAATTAAATGAATTCTGAAAACGTTTTAGCGAAAAACGTTACAAAGTTAAATGAAAAACATTTCTAGTACATTCAGAATTTGAAGAAAAAACTGGAATAAACAGAGTATTTCACTATCTACACTATCTATATATACTCAATTTGTTTAGGGGTCAGCCAAAAGTACACTATTTTACTTTTTAATCTAAGTGGATAGACACATACAACAGTAAGTTATTGTTCCACCGAGTTTTCAAGTAACGTGTTAAAAGTATTGTTTAATACATAAATACATTATTTCGTGTGAATGTTTAATTTCAAAAATTAAAAACAAGGTTATAGTTATCATAGCAGTTGTACGTGTAAAGCATTATATTTTAACTAGTACTCACCTGGGGCTTCGCTCCCGTGGATTCTATCACGGTAAAAACATAACTCTCCTTTTTTGCAGTCGCGTAAAAAGTAGCCTATAACCTTCCTCAAGCTTCAAGCTACTTCCATACCAAATTGCATCCAAATCCACCCAGTACTTTCGAAGATTAGCGCGTTCAAGCAAACAAACAAACAAACTTTTCCGCTTTATAATATTAGTATATTAGATTTAAGTTATATACTAGCACATTGATTGTGGCCTGAGTTACCTGAATAACATAATATAATGTTGCTTCAAAAGTGCGTTTTAATTTTCTTAAATTGTTCTCTATCTGTAAAAACAAATTAAAGGAACAATTGTAAAACGAATACTTTTAACAAACACGGCTAAAAAGAACACATAAAAATCATATTCATAGAGGTTCGCCCCTCAATGTATAAGAACACCCGTACGCTCCCTAAAATAAAAATGTTGTCTTTCACCCCTTGCTTAAACGCCACGTATGCGCCACGTTAAGGCAACTTAGTTAATATAGAAAAAAATCTAAATAAGTACAAGCCTTTTATTTTGAAGACATACAATAACTTAAAAATATCAGAGCACAGACGATTGATTATTAAAAATTACAATTTAAACAATCATTAAAAATATCAATCAATCAATATAATGATTTTTTATTTGTCTAAATAGGTGCAAAAATAAAGTTATTGATATAGTATTAAAAACGCTATACCCGAGGGCGTACAAATTTTAAATGTAAAAAAAATAGTATAGTTAATAATTTCTATTGTCTATATATTGTCTAGTGTTATTTATAACCAATTTACAAAATAAATATTTCATTTCATTTCATTTCTAAACGAAATGTCACAAATATAATTTATATACAAAATAAAGGAAAAAATATGTCAATCAGTCATCAAATACATCTATTATAAATTTTATTTTCGTATCATTCATAATTTCTTCCATCGTGTAAATAGGACTTCTCTATTAGTATCAATTTTATCTTCATTTTCAATTTCAATTCAAAATACACGGGGTCCTATTCTTATAATACTTTTCCGCAGGAGCGCGGTAACATTTGTGATCCCTCTCCATACACATAAATATTATTTAGTGATTCTATTTGGCTGTTCTTATTTGTAAGGTACCCCATAAAATTTAAAATACTTCACTTCTTTTTACGAGTTGAACGGTTACTGTACAAGGGTGCGAAGAGATACTTCAGAAATAAGGAGCAAAAACAAGGGGTGAACGCGTCCGAGACCCACAGAGGCCCGTTTCCTAGCTGTGGGAACATTATAGAATAATTAATTATAAACGTTTACTTTTGATAAAGTCCGAATAGCCGATGGCAGCTATGAAATTTGACGAAATAAAAGTTTACTTTTATGTAGGATGGCATTTATGTTAGAAGAGAATCATAGATTTGTGTGACACAGCGAACAAAAACTCGATTGCCTTGGATACAAAGCACTATATATGAAATTATTTCTAATGTATCAAAATCTGTTAAAGATATAAGTATCTTTCAAACACAACTTTAAATTCTTAAGTCAGCAATCTTGAGTGATCTCTAGCTTGTATCAGCAAAAAGGTATCATCGAATATAAATACAATGCCTCGTTTTGTTTCTGAATAACTTGGCAGGCCTCAAAAAAGCAACGTTGAGCCCATTGAGGCCAATAGCTATGCAAATAGATGGTTTTTCGATATTTCACGGCTCGACTCTTCGCAATCGTGCTCATTTTCTGAGTATCACTAACTGTGAGGTCCCGTTTTCAAAGAAATAATGTTTTTGACTCGTTTAATATACAAAATGGAAGGAATAAATGAAGAGTTTGAAATTTGTAAGAAAAGACCATTTGTCTGCTTCGTTGGATTTCTTTCTTGTTAGTCATTGTTCCGTAGTTGGCTCAAAATAGACGTTTTTAATAAGATTTTTAACTAAAGGCCGGATATTACGGTTTTAGTAACTGTTCTTTTAGAAAGCCCTGCTTACGTAGGCTGTCTTAGAAATGCTCGGTCATATTTAAGAGTGAAATCCTGTATTTAATAGAGAGTAACGCAATAATAAAGCACAATTATTAATGTATGTAGTTGGCGACTCCATATTATTCATAAAAAATAAACATTAACTTAGTTTAAGGCTTAAGCCGAGTCCGTTGCGCCAATTTTCTAACAAAACATGTTATCAAAACATGTTAGTAAAACCGCCCGTCCGCTGCGCCAATTGTTGTAATGTTTTTGTTTAGTTTTAGATGTTCAGAAAGTGATTATCAAGAGCTGTTATCATTAATTTTACCAGATATAGAGAAGAAAACAAAGTATTAAAAGACAAAGTATTTTCTTTATTCCACTCCATCACAAACCAAAGAGAATTGTCATACACAATCAACACACTCTTCGAACGATTCCGTCTTCCTCTAGTCGCGCGAACACAACATGCGTCACTTTCCCTCCCCGCAGGCGAACGCGGGGGATGTTATCCATTCGAGACGGCAAACATGTTATTGTGTTTTTGCTAACCAAACTATTAAGCCACGCCTATATTCGGTTAGCAAACAATGTTATACTGTTTGCAAACACGAAAACACGTCGCAGCGGACCCGACTTTAGTTAGCTTAGCAGTTGTGGCTCTGTGATTACAGACACGCCTTACGAGTTGAAGGTAGTAGGTTCATACCCATATGCGCACATTTACTCTGAGTATTTTTATAATCACCACCACTCCGAATGGTGAACGAAACCGGCATGACTTAGAATTGAAAAATCCGAAGCCATGTGACATCTTCTAATCCGCACTGGGTTTGGATTACGGCCCGTTATCTCTCAAATAGAGATAGCCTTTGAACCAGCAGTGGAAACTGATGAGCCGAATATGTTAGTTTCAATACTTTTTAGCACATTTTCCAATCAAACGTTCTATAGAGAAAATTAATTAAAAATCGGTTAATATCTATTAAAACGAAACAAAAGGGTAGTGTGCCTTTTTGGTCAGAGACTATTGCCCCCAAACGGCTCGAAAATATAGTTTTAGTTATCACCGAGATGACTTTATTTACGCCGCTTGAGGTTTTCCGCAGCCGCAGCATAAGCGCCAGCACAACATGATGAACTGAAAAGATGGGTTGGCGCGAGAGTATCGACACAAGTTGCGTTCCACATTAAAGGCCTACTCATCTTCCGAGAAAACAAAAACATGCTCTCCGGTTTTTTACCATCGTCATGCACGAAGCCATTGGGTTCCAATACGGCTGGAACGCCGACGGTTTCAAAGGCTCGTCGGACGATGTCAACTAAACCAGCAACCTTATAAACACGGTTGAAAATTTATTTGTTGGAAATCTAAATGCGGTGAATAACCACCTAAGGGTTACACAGTGATCTAGAACGCGTTAGATCAATCAAGACAAAATGACACGTCGACATGACGCTAATGTATTCCCGTGTTCTTTTCTTGATTTTTAAAAATGGTAATGGAGGTTAGCCTCCATTTTAACGTAAATGCGCTGAACAGTTAAAATAAGAATGAATATATCATCGAGATTATCATCTAGCAAGATGAATGAATATGATTTGGGGTAGAAATACTTTGAAGAAAAAGTAGAGCATGTTATCAACTTTTCATAGTTCTTTTCTCAAGCCAACAAATCTCAAATCTTACTTTTTTACATTGCATAAGCTCTTTTTAGACGACTTCAAAAAAGGGTATTTTGACTTGTATGTACATACATTATCCAATTCCAGCAATATCACATGATATTGCTGGAATTGGATAATATTTGAGTATGTTAATCTTTGGCTTCTAAGCACGTTTGTTACCTTTAAGTGTATGTATCGCGAAGATTCTTTTTTATTTAAATTAGGTTTATGCAAACTTAGAGAACAGACCAAGTTTCATCAAAATCGTTTCTGGACTAAGTGTGATGGCGAGAGTTTCCGACGAGCAAATGCGTAGCTACGGTGCAGGACATCGACAAACATTGCCCATTCACGAAATACCATGGGAGTCCAGCAGACCTGTTCTCTCTTTAAAACGACGCTATTCTCTGGATTCAGAATTAATTTGATAACGTAACATTATAATTTAATTTAATTTATACATAGAATGACTGCAACTATGCCATTATAATGAATCAAAATTCATCAGTAATTCAGTAATTTTTTAGATATGAGTATCCACGCATTTCTGGAGGAGACTTGCATAGTATAAAATAGAAGAGAGCTCGTGGTTAAAATAAATATACGGACCGACCTTCAAGGTGTAAGCATGGTCCGTGGATGAGTCTTAACAAACCAGGATTCTTCCAAACCTAGAAAAGCATGTTGTTGTCTGACCTGTCATTTGTTCATTTTTGACAGTCGTAACGGAAAGTCAGAAGCCAGAAAATGTGTCACCAGTGTTATTCCATTACTGGCTCGTTGAGATCAATTGAGTCGCTCCATAGAAAACAATACTAAAAAAATAAAAGTATACCTAACTGTATTCGGTTTAACTGAAAACCCGACATGATATTTCACACATAATGTGACGTTCATAATAGAATGCAAGTTAAATCTGTTAATTTAGAATCGTAAGTATTTATTATTGTGGATCTTGCTGTCTCAAATAAAAAAAGAAAGATTTATACTTGGGCTTTGCAAATGAGTATGAACATTAAAAAAATATTGGCTTCTGTATAATGTATTTACCGTGTTTTTGTTATTAGAATCAAAACATAACTTTACGTTCCAATTACTAAATTGGGTTTAGTGATTATTTATTTATTTTAAAATAACATACAGTGTATGTAGTCTGGAGTCGGTTCACGCCAATATTGTAATGAGTGGGGTTCAAATCCGTGATCTCTCGATCACAAGTCCGACAACTTAGTCGTTAGGCTATTGTGATAATATTGGTAGACTAGCTTCCGCCCGCGACTTCGTCCCCGTGGAAAAAAAAATCCCCCGATTTTGAAACATTCTTCATTACTGCTCCGCTCCCATTGGTATTAGCGTGATGATATATAGCTTATAGCCTTCCTCGATAAATGGGCTATCTAACACTGAAAGAATTTTTCAAATCAGAACGGTAGTTCCTGAGATTAGCGCGTTCAAGCAAACAAACAAACAAACAAACTCTTCAGCTTTATAATATTAGTATAGATAATTATAAAATTGAATAACCATTTCAGGAAATCATAATGAGGGCCAATTTAAACATGACGGGTCTTCATAATAGTTCTATGTATGTATGTTCTAGTACACGTATGTTAAAACTAGCTTCTGCCCGCGATTTTATTCATATGGAAAAGGTTTTCTGGCATAAATCCCGCTAACTAGCGAACTAGCCAGTTGTCTGTAAAAGATCACTTTTAGCGATACGAACGGCCATTATTACACCGCACTATTTTATAAATGAAAGAATATACATTCATTACCCAGACACACAAGATATTTACGGAAAAAAGAGAAAACTAGCTAGCCGTGCCTTGCGGCTTCGCAAGTATGTAGTTCCATTTCAGTATACTGTATACAACGTGTAATTTAAAGGGTATATACATACCAAGTGCACGGCTTCTTTGGATGATAACAAACGATATGACAAGGGTTTGGTAATCCTATGTCTTCATGTGTGGAACTAATTAGAAATTTCAATGCATTGATACCAGAGACTGGTATCAATAAAAATATAGGCAAGTGACGTGGAAATTTATTGACCCTCGTAGTGCTGTGACACGTTTGTTATGATTGATATTCAAGAAACATATGAAACCGATAATTTGGTATCAATTCTTTGAGTCAGTTATTTTGTGCTGAAACTGTGCATAGAGACTCCATACCAGATGTTGTCTTCAGTCCTTTTGGATTGATACGGGGTTTCCGTTACACGTTGTATACATCAAACACCTAGCGTCCGGCGCTGACTTTCAACAGAATCTGCGGTGTAACCTAAATCAAATTTATTGTTTCTAAACTAAAAGTAATATACAGATAATACTTAAATAAAACTCACAGTATTATTTATTATGCCCTGTAATTATAATGTGTGAATACAATAAAGCATATATTTAATTCTGCTACCTTACCCTACCGTAGTTACCTTGGATGGCCTAGTTTTGCTATCCATGTTGGGACCTAGGTTACTTAGTAGACTAAGATTAATTACTTAAGATAATCGTGACATAGTAAGGAGACTCCACGTTAAGTTGAAGCATGCAAACGTAAACATCGTAAAGTAGTTTAGTGCTGTACAACATTATCCTACTAAAACAGTATTGACGGGGCGTTGCGGTGCGTTGCGGGAATTTTTTAACGAGATATCACGACCCCGGAATGCAAGTGTAACTGAAGGAGCAGGGTGAGTTTTTAGTCAGTAGAAGTATGACACTCCCTTCCGCTCCACCCACACGGGCGGGGTCATTTGATGATTTTTCCCACCCAGAAGAAAAAAAAGTAATAACAGTAATAAATATTGTCACATAATTATTATGATCCTTAAAGCTGAAACCCCCCTCTACACCCTCCTCTGTTCTCCCCAAGTTTGTTTATAATTACGTAGAAAATAAATCGATGACTTCTTTGATCAAATGCCACTTATTTACTTATCTAATACTAGTACTCACGCGGGGCTCCGCTCCCGTGGATTCTATCACGGTAAAAACATAACTCTCCTTTTTTGCAGTTGCGTAAAAAGTAGCCTATAACCTTCCTCAAGCTTCAAGATACTTCCATACCAAATTGCATCCAAATCCACTCAGTACTTTCGAAGATTAGCGCATTCAAGCAAACAAACAAACTTTTCCGCTTTATAATATTAGTATAGATAATACCAGTATTCCTATGCGGATTGTATAGACTTCAAAAGAGACGTCTGCTGAGCTTGTTTCGGTGTTCTTTCTCTCATGTATAAATAACGTCTACGAGTAATTTATAAAAAATATACGAAATAAATATCGTTTAAAATAGTAGTGACCCGGTGGCTATAGAAAAGACTTACGAGTGGCTTTGTGTTCGAAGCCTCGCATGCACATAAAATTGAGTATTTTTCATCATCACAACTACTCTAAAAACAGTGTACAAAAACGTCGTGAGGAACCGGGATATTCTAATTTTTTTCCTGGTGGGAAAATCATCGAATGACTACTCCAGCTCTGGATGGAGTGAAAGGGAGTGTCAGACTTCTACTGACTAATAACCCACCCTGTTCCTTCAGCTACCCTAAAGTTACGGGGCCGCGGTATCTCATTAGAATATTCCCGCAACCCCGGCCAAAAATCCGAATACATGCGTCATCCACCAACCAGCAATGGGCCCACGCGATGGATAAGGGCCCATATGAGAAGAAGCTAGTAGCAGGAAAAATACAATACAAATACAAATATTTTTATGACATCAATATAATGATACACTGTAGATTTTAACTCTGGCTTCTGAGCTAGGCAAAGCCTGTGTTTCAGGAGTCAGTATCTTTGCCCTTTATAGTCGCTAATGTACAATAAAAATTTATATAAAAGTAAATTAAAGCTAAAATAAAAAGTGAACATAAAAACCTATAATTATGCATGCTTTATCTGCTTGTGTGTATGTATATGTGTCTGTGTATGCGTGTTTGTGAGTTAGTGTGCATTTGTGACTGTGGATAGGAAATATGATTTATAATTTTTTCAGTGTCATTGTAGTCGAGCGACTAAAGCCAATTTTTTTATTTGTTTAATATTGTTCTGCGTAAGAGAATAAATTTTTAGTAGCCGGTTTATTTTTTTATATATATGGGTTGCTAAGTACATATTATGCTGCTGCCTCACCGATGCAGTATTTGTTTTTACAGAGGGACAGACGTTGGGGATGGTTCGTTTCCGTGTACTTTTGGGATTGATAGGTGTAGTACGATGCTTCCTAATGATAATATTTAGTACATACAACTGCCTCACTGTTAGCACCCTGCAGCTTTCATACAAAGCCACTGTGGGGAACCGGTACGGTTTGAACGTCATGACTCTGAGGAGTGATCTTTGAGCTCTTTCCAGACTAATCATGAATGTTTTGCATGCCCCAACCCAGACTGTAATGCAGTATCCGAGCACGGACTGCGCTAATGCGTAATAAACTGTACGAAGTTGGTTGATATCAGCCGCATACCTAAGCTTATTGAATGCCCATATCAACTTCCTTTTACGAGATGTTATTTGCTTTGAACTTTGATTATGAGGTCCAGCTGTTTTGTGTTGGCAAATGTGAACTGCTTAGAGTGGTCTGGTTTAACGTTAGTAGATTTGCCTCTAACCAATATTTTATTTTATGTAGTCCGATTTCAGCGTTTCTCTGTGCCTACTCCCAAGTCTCTCCATGAAATATTAACGCTGTAAATATACGCTGATTTTTGCATTTGTATACCTATTTATAATAGTTGCACAAGAAGTAAGTTAGCAGAATATAACAGATACTGCATACGTTTTTTTTATTCTACCGATACTGTTCAAGATCCAATAATAACTGAATCAGCTGGAAATAGCCTCAGCCATTTTCATCAACTACTCATAATTTATTCGCTAACCTCTCCGACTCCATTGAATAAAAAGTATAATAAAAACCTACGATATTAGCCAGCGAGCTCTTGTTGCGAATGAAAACTTCATTGGAATACGAATGGAAGTGTTAATTGAAAATACTTCTCCATTTCCTTATTAAACCTAAGCACTGTATAGAAAAACTGCTTTGATTATAACTTTAGCTTAAGCTTATTAGCATGGCAATAGCAATTCAACCATCAATAATTTTAGCATTCATTCAAAGTATGAATGAGTAAAAGATAAAAATAATAATATTTAGATCAAGGATATCGTTATAGTTGGAGAAATAGCCCAGGAATGGGACTGGGCGAAACAAGCTGCAAAACACAGAATTTGACGACTGACTGCGAAAGAGATGGTGGAACAGGACGGCTGCCTATGATGAAACGAAGAGACACAGAACAGTCTGGTCACTTTTTATCGAAACCAGAAGACGGCGTGACTCCTGCAAAGCCTAAAACCTAACCATATAACCATTATAAACTACACTTGCTAGCAACCAAATTGACTCAATTCACATGCATTTAAACGAAAATACATAACTTATTTAGAACTTATAATACATGGTTTAAAAGCTCAAGACTTCAGCTTTAAATTGGTATTTCTAAGTCAGCATTTATTTTAAAAGTACTGAATAAATGTTGATAATAATTTCATCAAGGTACCAATTAAGTTTGAGTCGATTTGGGCTACTCGCAAGTGTATTTCCTCAATCTTCACAGCTACAGTAATAACACATTTATCATATAACATCCAGTATAATACTGTTAATAAAGAATTTCATTATCCTTTATGAGCCCACGTGTTCCTGTAGGGTACACTTATGACCTCATTAACACTTTTATTAACCTCAAACTGTTTGTCGTTACTGTTATTAGCTGTTAAGACGCCTTATAAACAGGTTATATGAGTATCTTTATATCCATGTCAGTTTTGCTTTGGTATAATGTATTACTAAGTTATGATTTTAATGTTAGGTAGACTGTTTAGTTAGTGTAGTAGTTGCAAGCGCGACTATTGAGCATAAGGTCTTGAGTTTGATTCCTGGGTCAAACAACAAAGTGCTATTGGATTTATCCTAATGCCGGCTCTTCACGTTAACCAACATAGTGGCGAATGGCCACCCATGGTGGGAATAGGCACTCAAGATGCACAAACACCCCTTCTGAGGTATTCCTCGAAGCGCTACCATTTTGAAGCGCACCTAATGAAGCGCTCCTTTTTTATTCCTCGGAGCGCTCCTTTTAGTAGCGCTCCCGATACCATGTTATCGGAAAAGGAGAGCTCCGAGGAATAAAAAAGGAGCGCTTCATTAGGTACGCTTCGAGGAATACCTCCCCCCTCTACACGTTGGCCAATAGGCATTGGCCACTACATTCGCCACTATGTTGGCCAACGTGAAGAGCCGGCGTAAGACATTTCTCTAGTTAGTTCTAGTTCGGAGTTTGGCAGTTGGCGGTGTGACACAACCGTGCCTCGGTAAGCACGTCAAGTTGTTGGTCCCGACTGTCATTGGGACATCTTTGACAGTCGCTACGGGTATTCAGAAGCCAGAAAACCTGACACTGGTCTAGCAAAGGGGTGTCGGGTTACACAGATACTGGGTTTTGGAGGTCAGATACGCAATTGCTCCATATTAAATACTGGTACTCAGCTGGATCCATTAAGATTGGAAGCCAACCCCATCATAGTTGGGAAAAGGCAAATAATAGTGACGAAATATTTATCCTTACTAATATTATAAATGCGAAAGTAACTCTGTCTGTCTGTGTGGTACGCAATCACGCCTAAACTACTGAACAGATTTAAATGAAACTTGGTACGGACATAGTCTAGAGCCTGACAAAGGACATAGGCTACTTTTTAATGCGAAAAAGGGGCTGTAAGGGGTTGAAATAGGGGATGGAAGTTTGTATGAAAATTACGTCATTTTTAAAGCTAGAAGCTTGAAACTTATTTTTTAGACTTTTGATTAGAAAAATTTACTTAAATAAGCTATTAGCAGTAAAATATTGTAAATAGCTAATTTATGTATGAGTTTTATTTTCAGATTAATTAGTCTAAGAAATTAAAAATGCTGCCCAAAGTCACTATTCCGCGCGGACGAAATCGCGGGCACATCTAGTTTATTTATAAGAGGTAGCTTCACAGCGTACAGGTATAAATTATAAAACAATTACCTAAAAGTTACGCCAATTATGAAGTACACAGATTACAATTAAAGACAGAGTAGACGTACCTATGTCTGTTATACCATTATTATTATGTACAGTGTATGTGTAAGTGTATCTGTATAGTGTGGATATGTATGAATGTTTGTATGATGTGTGTATGTATATCTTACTGGCACTACTGGTATGACTGAGCATCATGTGCCACAAAAAAGAAGATCATTCACACAAAGAATTCTATTCTTGCGATTACTTCTTCAGCAGTCGGTAATGATAAGTTGTGTTCAAGAATGATAACTCTTATCCTTTCCTCGTTACTTCCTGTTCTTACTCACATCTTCAACCACTCATTTTCCTCTTGCTCCTTTCCGTATGTTTGGAAACAGGCTCACATAATACCTTTACCTAAACTAACAATCCTACTTTATTAACCCACTTTAGACCCATTTCTATCCTCCCTTTTCTCTCTAAAGTTTTTGAGCACATAGTTCATAGACAATTATCATTTTTCTTGGCGTCAAACTCGATAATATCCCCTTTTCAATCCGGTTTTCGCTCGGGTCACAGTACTGTTACCGCGCTTTTAAAAGTGACTGATGATATCCGCTGGGCAATGGAGAATAAGTCCCTTACAGTTCTTGTATTGCTGGACTTCAGTAGCGCATTCAACTCAGTGGATTTCGACATATTACTAGGTATCCTCAAATCTATCAATTTCTCTCCTTCCACTTTAGCCTGGTTCGGTTCTTATCTTCGGGGACGCTCTCAGTGTGTTCGCCTGGAGGAGTCCTTCTCTGATTGGTGTAGTCTCACTGAGGGTGTTCCTCAGGGTAGCGTTCTCTCTCCTCTTCTTTTTTCAATTTTCATAAACTTTGTTACCAGAGTAATCTCCTCTAGTTTTCATCTCTACGCAGATAACTTGCAGCTTTACCGACATTTTACTGTAGCTGACGCGGGTTCTGCAATTGCTGCAATGAATCATGACCTGGATTGCATCAGCGTTTGGGCTAAGTCATTTGGTCTGCAAATTAACCCAACTAAATCCCAGGCCATAATCATTGGCAGCAGATTCGTTCGCAGTGCGGCTGTTGTTGCATCACTGATGCCTTTATATCTTGATGGTGTTCGCATTGAATATACCGAAACCGCTAAAGATCTGGGTGTAGTTATTGACTCCAATCTCTCGTGGCGTGCTCAGGTCAACGAGGTCAGCCGAAAGGTAAATTTTTCCTTTCATTCGCTGAAATGCCTTCAAAGTCTTCTTCCCTTGAAGACTAAAATTTCTTTGGCACAAACACTTATTCAGCCGATTATAGATTATGCCGATGCCTGCTATTTGGATGCTACCGAGGAGCTATTAAACAAGCTTGAGCGCTTGCAAAATCTATGCATTCGCTTTGTTTTCGGTCTTCGAAAGTATGACCATGTTTCTCACCTTCGCAAGCAACTCAAGTGGCTCCCAATCCGTCTTCGCAGGAACACTAGGATTTTGTGTCTCCTCTTCAATATTCTACACAACCCGTCTTACCCTTCCTACCTGCTTGAGCGTTTTTCTTACGCTCGTTCTAGCGACGTACCGTGTAGATCACACCTTAGATCCCTCCTTAAATCTCATCCTCATAAAACTAGCTACTACTCTTATTCCTTCTCTGTCCATGCTGTAAGATTGTGGAACTCACTTCCGCCTAGCATTCGTGATTTAAAAACTATATCTCTATTCAAATGTCGATTAAAAGAGCATTACCTTTCCTCTTAACTGTGTTAATTATTTATGTATATATTTATATTATATGTTTATATATTCTAACATTATGTATTTATTTAAGTATATTTAATTTTTATTGCATTGTAAGTATGTGTAAGTATATTTAATATTTTAGTTTTAGACTTCACATATTCATATTTATTTCTCTTCTTGTTCTCACACACTATTGTCTACATTTCTTTTTCACTTCTCCTTTCGCAGGTCTGCTGGAAGAAATTTCTTAAGAAATAAGCAGTACCTTTGTACTCAGATATTATAATTATGTTTATCTTAATGTATTTTACTGTGTGTACATAAATAATAAAATAAATAAATAAATAAATAAAGATACAGATTATCTCCTTCTTAAGACTGTTGAGTTTCAAGTATATAGTTCTGTATTGTTACAGCATCAGAATTTCAAGGACTTTATAAGGTACGATTAATCACAATATCGTTTGAGTTATTACGTTTTACTGCTACATTCAAACTTCAATAAAAATTACTCTGAGACTTATCTTAGAAATTGGCCAAGTGCGAGTCAAACTCGCCCATGAAGGGTTCCGTAGTAACTACACGAAATAACTTTGTTTTTCATAGTGTTTGTATGAATTACAAAGTAATATTAGCGGTTTTAGAAAATGTGCTATATCTCAGAAACCACTGACTATCTCATTCAAACTAATTTTCATTGAAAGTTTACAATAAGATCTACAGCATTCATTTTATTTAGATTTTTCACTTTATTATTTTAGAATTTAAAGGGGGGAGCGCCCATTTTACCACTTTGGAAGTGTCTATCTCTTAAAAGACAGATTTTAGAAACCTTAATGTCATTTTAAAGATTTATCCATAGACACCATACACGTATAGATTTAATAAAAAAAAATATTTTCAGTTTCAGTTCCATGTATCTTTGGGTGCCCCCTTAATTTCATTTTCTTTTTTTTTAATTTTTGTATAAGAATCGGTAAGCGGTTCATGGAATACATACCGGGTGAAATTGAATAGACGCGAAAAATTTAAATATACAATAATACGTGTTGTCAAGAAAATTTAGAACATATCAAATGTAAAATTAAAAAATAATTTATCAGTGTTACGAAAAACGTTAAAATCAAAAGTATCAAAGAATTTCGCGTACCTTCTACCGTTTTCGTGTAGTGGGCACGATTTAGGTACATTCTCGCTATGAATGAATCGCGCCGAGCGGAGCGCCTCCGTCCGCCCGGCCGCACGCGCACCGCTTTCGCGCGCGCAATTAATAAAAATTTTGTGAAACCAAATTTCCCTTAATACTTTTGTCGGCTTAGGACTATCAAAAATACAATAAAAGTAAAACAGTAAAACAATGTTTTAGTGTAAGGTATAACCTGAATAATGTTTGTTACAACAACAAATTATTGTATTTTTGGCGTATTTAAAAAGTTGGAATCACAGTATTTACAATAATTATTAAGTATTTACAATAAATGAAATCGGTACACTTACGTGTATTTTATTAATTGTTCAAAATGTCCACCTTCGTTTTGTAAACACAATTGAGCACGGCGCCGCAAATTGTCCTTAAGTTTTATTAATACAAAAGTTTGTGATTTTACAGTTTCGAATGCGAATTATTCTTAGAATTCTACATGGTAAGTGATGATGTGATCAAAGAGGGATATTTTAGCCGAAATCTTCACTGCGATTCACGTAGATTTCTTACGGTGTTGTACCACACGACAATATCGAGATACTGTACGTTTGTTAACGGTTCACGACTATTTCGTCTCGTCCTAGGCACTGTTATGACCCCACCAACTGTGTCCCCACGTTGTCGTCGTGGTGGGGCTTGCGTGTTTCGATGATCTCTGGGGCCATGCCGGTAGAGGCACTCATGCCGGACGGGCCCAGAGGGAGAAACCAGACCAAGAGGGACACACCGGGGGAAAGGCGCGCCGCCTGGAGGATCGAGCAGCTAGCTCGAGCTTCTAGACGGCGCGGGGCCCGGTCTCAGAGATCGGGTCAAGGGGGAGGAAAGGTTCACTTCCGGTATGCGTCTAATCTTTAGACGTAACCGTGAAGTGAACCAGGGGAGTGGAAATGGGAGTAGGGACAGAGGAACTCACCTCTCTAAAAAAGTAAAAAAAATGGAAGAAAAAGTTTTTGCAAAAGATACCCAGGCGGGTCCCAGCTGCTCCGCAGCTGGGGAGTCCCGCACCGGACACGTCCGGTCAGTCCCACCGTACTCTGGGGGGGACAACAAACACTTTTACCCCAGTTTTACCCCGGCAGTCGCCGCATTGAGCCAGGGAGGCTCACGTGCCCGTGAGGTGGAGTCGCTGGACTTGTCCAGCACGTCCACCTCACCGGCACCGAACGTTGAGCGAGCGCAGAGCGCCGCTCCGCGGAGGAAGGGGGCGCTGGTGCTCGGGTCGGAGACCGACTCGGCATCGGACGCCGAGAGCTTCCAGAGCTTAGTCTCTGGGAGCGCAGTCAGGAGTGACGAGGGGGGCGCCGACAGGAGGAAGGAGTTCCTCAAGCGCCCCCGCAACGATGAGTCGTCGTCGGAGGAGGGGCTTGTCTCGGCCCGCAAGATCCCCACTAGCGTGCGGGGTAAAGGCCGAGGCAAGACCTCGGGGAGGGGGCCTCCCTCTGGAGAGCCCAACACTGGTCTGGCCTCGAGCGAGGCCAAACTAGAAGAGGCCGTGGCGGCTGCCATCCGCACCATCTCGCGGAAGCGCAACCGCAAGAGCAAGGAGGACGCGATCGGCGAAGCCACGGCCTCCATCTTGGCGGCCACGCGGACTTACGGCGGGGCTCCGGCTGCAAGGGATGATATGTCCGATCTGCGGCCGGAGGTCACCCGCCTGACTGCCGCCATTGAGGCTCTCCAGAGGGAGAACGCCGCCCTCAAGGCGGACCTGGCCACAATCAGGGGAGGCGGCCAGCGGAATGCGCCGCCGCGGGGCCAAAAGGAGAAAGGCCAGCCCACACCAGCGGAGGACTCGGTTCTCGACCTGGTGCGACAGGAGCTGGCCGCCTTCCAGCAGCGGTTCTCCGTATTGGAGAGCCGCGTGCTGCGACCCCCGCTGGCGGCGACTTCGTACGCGGCTGCGGCCGCGTCCAAGCCTCCCCAGACGACGACGGTGACGGCGCCCCCTGCGAGGGCAAAGACGGCCCCGGCCAAGCCGAAATCGGGCCCATCAAAGCCGCCTCCGACCCCGACACCTGCGGGGCCGAAGCAGGCGGCCAAAAAGAAGAAGGCCCAGGCCGGGAACCAGCCGTCCCAGCAGCCTCCTCCAAAGACTCCTCCGGCCGGCGCCGACTGGCAAGTGGCCGGGGAGAAGAGGAAGGCTGCTGGCGCAGCCAGGTCCTCGCGGCGTAGGGAGAGACGGCGGCAGCGAGACGCCGCGGCGCGATTGCGCGCCCCCAAGACCGCGGCTGTAGTGATCACACTGCAGCCGGACGCGGTGAAGAGGGGCGTGTCGTACCGCGACGTGCTGGCGAAGGCGCGGATGGCGATCGACATCACGGAGCTCGGCATCGTTGGCGGCCTCCGTCACCGGGTCACTGCAACGGGGGCTCGGATGCTGGAGATCCCCGGCGCGGCCAGTGGCCCTGCCGCTGACGCTCTGGCCGAACGGCTCAGAGCGTCCTTAAATGCGGAGGAGGCCCGAGTCTCCAGACCCACCAAGCGCGCAGACATGCGCATATCGGGTCTGGATGACTCCGTGACGGCCGAGGAAGTGGTGGCCGCCGTCGCCAGGACTGGGGGGTGCCCTCCCGATCAGGTGAGGGCGGGCGCCCTGCGTCCTGGCTTCACGGGGACGCAAACCATTACGGTTAGTTGCCCCGTCCCGGCGGTCAAAAAGATCCAGGAGGGCCGAAGGCTCCTGGTTGGTTGGGTGTCTGCGCAGGTGAAAGTCCTGGACCCCAGACCCCTGAGGTGCTTCCGCTGCCAAGTGGGCAACCATGCGGCATGCGTGTGCACCTCGGAGGTAGACCGCAGCGATAGGTGCTTCCGCTGCGGTCAGCCCGGTCACAAGGCCGGCTCGTGCTCCGCCCCGCCTCACTGCTTCGCATGTGAGGCGGTTGGCAAGCCGGCCGATCACCGGGCTGGGGGCAAGTCCTGCGCCCCACCCACCAAAGCCAGGCGCAGAGGTAGGCCCTCTGCCGCCGTCGTCACCGCCACCGCCGCCGCCGCCGCCGTCGCTACTGCCGCCGCCGTCGCCGTCGTGGCTGAACCCCCGCGAGGGGCCCTGGAGGAGGCTGCAATGGATCCCGATTAATGGCCCCATTGCGCTTCCTCCAGGCGAACATCAACCACTGCGCCGCTGCTCAGGAACTTTTGCTCCAGAGCATGGCGCAGTGGTTGATCAACGTCGCCGTGGTCGCCGAGCCGTATTTTGTCCTGCCCAGGAATGACTGGGTGGCGGACTTGGACGGCTCGGTGACCCTCGTTTCGTCGGCCGCCGCCGGTACCCCGCCCCTCGATCGCGTCAAGAGAGGGCGTGGGATCGTCGCAGCACGGTTCGGGGAGATCGCTGTGGTAGGCGTTTATTTCTCCCCGAACCGAACTCTCGCCGAGTTCCAGAACTCCCTAACGGAGCTGGGAGACGTCGTCGTCGCCTTCGGTTCCCTCCCCGCCCTCGTCCTCGGGGACTTCAACGCCAAAAATCCGGCTTGGGGTTCCCGGTCCATGGACCATGGGCGGGGCAGGATACTCGAGCACTGGGCCCGTGCGCAGGGCATGGTAATCGAGAACCGGGGTTCTGTCCCCACGTGCGTGCGGTTTACGGGCGAGTCGGTGGTGGACGTTACGTTCGCCACCCCCAGCCTGTCACCGCGCGTCACCGACTGGCGCGTTGTGGAGGAGGTGGAGACCTATTCCGATCACCGGTATATCCAGTTCGACGTCTCCGCCCAGACCCCAGACGCGCCGGTCCGACGGGACCTGAGTGGTCCGCGATGGGCGCTGAAGCAGATGGACCGGGAGCTATTCCTGGAAGCCTCGATCGTGCAGGCCTGGGGGTCACCCCCGGACAGGCCTGCCGACATAAACGACGAGGCGGAGTGGTTCCGGGAGGCCATGTCGGAGATCTGCGACGTGGCCATGCCCCGGGTCCGGCAAGGACGCGCCCGGCGTCAGCTGTACTGGTGGTCGAGCGAGCTAGCAGCGCTGCGCGAAGCGTGCGTTGCGGCGCGACGCCGGTACACCAGGTTCCGCAGGCGCCGCACCCGACCTTCGGATGCGGCGACTGTAGAGGCGGAGCTGTACGAGGGCTACAGGGCAGCGAAGGCCGTCCTCCGAGACGAGATCTGGCGGGCCAAGGAACTGGCCCGGGAGGAAATGCTGGCGACTCTGGACGGGGACCCATGGGGCCGCCCCTACAAGTGGGTGCGAGAGAGGCTCCGCCCCTGGGCTCCCCCGTTGACGCAGAGTCTCCAGCCTCAGTTCTTGGAGGACGTGGTGAGCGCCCTGTTCCCATCGCGAGGGGAGCACGCTCCCCCGCCCATGGCTCCGTCTCCGACGGAACCTGAAGCTGGCGCAAACGCGGACCACAGCGACGACGACGTCTACGACGCTCCAGAGGTGACCGAGGTAGACTTGAGAGTGGCGGTACAACGGCTCAAGGCCAAAAATACCGCCCCAGGACCCGACGGCTTGCCAGGGAAAGCGTGGGTCCTGGCCTCGGAGACTCTCGGGCCTCGACTAGGGGGGCTCTTTAGCGCATGCCTGGAGAGGGGCCAGTTTCCGCTTCGCTGGAAGACGGGAAAGCTGGTCCTGATCCAGAAAGCCGGGCGCCCTGCGGACTCTCCGTCCGCATTCCGGCCCATCGTGCTGCTCGACGAGGTGGGCAAGCTCTTGGAAAGAGTGATTGCAGACCGCCTCTTCGGGCACCTGAATCGGGTGGGCCCGGATCTTGCGGAGTGCCAGTTTGGCTTCCGCAGGGGGCGCTCGACGGTGGATGCTGTCATGCGCGTGAGAGCCCTCACGACGGGGGACGCGGTATCCCGGGGCAGGGTCGTCTTGGCGGTGTCTTTGGACATCACCAATGCCTTCAACACCCTGCCCTGGAGTTGCATCAGGGAGGCACTCCGGTATCACCGGGTGCCGACCTACCTCCGTCGCATAGTCGAGGACTACCTGACGGACAGAGCCGTCATCTACCCCGGTCACCGGGGAGAGTGGAACCGGCGAGAGATGTCGTGCGGTGTCCCACAGGGTTCGGTCTTGGGGCCGCCCCTGTGGAACATCGGATACGACTGGGTGCTGCGCGGCGACCTCCCTGACGGCGTCAGCGTAGTATGTTACGCTGACGACACGCTCGTCCTGGCGCAGGGAGAGTCGCACCAGGCGGCGGCCGACCTGGCGACGCAAGCGGTTGCGACAGTCGTTCGTAGGATCCGGCAGTTGGGACTCGACGTGGCGCTGCACAAGACCGAGGCAATGTGCTTCCATGGCGGTCGGAACGCGCCACGGTCCGAGTCCCACATAACGGTGGAGGGGGTTCGCATCGGCGTCGGGAGGACGATGAAGTACCTGGGACTCGTCCTCGACAGCCGGTGGAACTTCAGAGAGCACTTCCTGAGTTTGGCCCCAAAGCTGAACCGGGCAGCAGCCGCCTTCAGGCGACTCCTGCCTAATCTCAGCGGGCCAAACGCCTCCTGCCGAAGGCTGTACGCCGGCGTCGTGCGGTCCATGGCCCTCTACGGGTCCCCAGTGTGGGCCCTGTGCATCCGGACGCGACCACTAAAGTTGGTCGCATGCCAGAGGGTCATGGCTATCCGAATGATCCGGGGATACCGCACGATCGCCGGCGAATCGGCCAACCTCCTTGCCGGATTGCTGCCCTGGGATCTGGAGGCGACTGCCCTCCAGCGCGTCTATGAATGGCGCGTGGAGGCGCGGCGCCGGGGCGTATCCCCGCTGCCTCGAGAAGTCGAGGCGCGGCGGGAAGAGCTCCGGCGCGATCTCAGGGCAGTATGGAGGGAGCGACTGTCGCAACCGACGGCCGGGCACGCCGCAATTGCGGCGGTAAGACCCCTCTTTGAGGAGTGGCTAGATCGGCGTCACGGCGTCCTGACCTACCGCATGACGCAGGTCCTCACCGGACACGGAAGTTTCGGGAGGTACCTGTGTCTGATGGGTAAGGAAGAGACGCCTGGGTGTCACCACTGCGAGGGTCGCCCTGAGGACACAGTCGAGCACACAGTGCAGGACTGCCCAGCTTGGGCAGAGCACCGACGTGTCCTCACGGCGACAATAGGCGGAGACCTCTCGCGCCCGGCCTTGGTCGAGGCCATGCTGCGGGGCGAGAGGGAGTGGGAAGCGGTCGCCTCCTTCTGCGAAGCAGTCATGCTTTCGAAGGAGGAGGCGGGCCGCGTGAGGGAGAGGATGGCGTCCTCCCTGCAGCCCAGCCGCAGTGGTAGACGCCCACGGCGTCGGACGTCGGCCGACGATCTCCGGCCACCGTAGGCGCGGGCATGCGGACAGCGAGTAAAGGGCAACTCGCTGTCCGACCATGGACCATGCCCGGGTCGACGGCGCGTCGTGTTTCACGCGCGCCTCAAAGAGCGTCAGCAAACTGACGAGGCCCCCTCTGCAGAGGGCCGAATCCTGCCGGGGTCGTGGGACTCATCCCGTTACCGTGGCCCCGGTATGTAAAGGATTATTGAAGGAACACCGTGGATTTTAGTCAGTAAAAGTCTGACAGTCCCTCCCACCCTGCCCGGAGTGGGAGGACTTATTTGATAATTTTACCACGTTAAAAAAAAAAAAAAAAAAAAAAAAAAAGGCACTGTTATGACACAAACACAAGACAATACAAATTATTCGCGATACGTAAAGTATGATTTGCGGAATGCGCGCGCGACCGTGACCTACAAACGTTTTAGGTCGACTAATGAACGAAGCCAAGGCGACCACCCTGCCGCCCACCCTGCGGCAGGGTGGTCGCCGGGAAGGGATATCTGCGCTGGCGATTATGCGAGGTTTGGCAACGTCGCGCGATACTTACACTAGAAAATAGGCAAAATTAGGTGAATGACCGCTATGAACGGCAACGTTTAATAACATGAGTACTCCACGATGATTATTGAGCACTGCGATGAGTCGGACGAGATTTTTGATACTTTAATTTTTCTTATTTATTTGGCCTATTAATTATTTTGTTCGAATAACGATAATTCCTACTTAAATAAAGATAATAACATCAATGGACCATTTTAAAACGATAATCACGTTTTTTTTTTTTAACGATTTAGATTGTAGAAAAAACAGTTTATAATTACTATGTTACTGTAACTGAAGCTCCCATTTCTTTTTGTCGCATTTATTCAAAGTCATCCTGTATATTTACCAAGTTTCACATGTGTAGTCTTAATAGTTTCGGAATAAAATGGCTGTGACATACGGACGGACGGACAGACGGACGAACGGACAGACAGATAGACAGACATGACGAAACTAGGGTTCCGTTTTTGCCTTTCCGCTACGGAACCCTAAAAACAAGATATGACACTGTTATCGCGCAATATCGTTGGCCGTGTATACGCAAGAAGAAAGTAATAATTTATACGAATTCGTCTTATCCTATGATTTATGATATTCATGATAATACATTTGTCAGACTTACCGCCTTAGCAAAGAAACCCAAATAAAATACAAAATCAGAAGTCAACCTGTACTTCTGTGATTTATGAAACAAGTTGTAAACATACGTATATTTATTACGCTACGGCGACATGGGACTGACAATATAATAATAATAATTCTACCTATAACGTTTACCCCTTTGAGATGGAATGAAAGAAAGAAAGAAAGAAAAAACTTTTATGGACACATGCCACAAGTATACACACAGTAAAAACAAAAAAAGAAACAAACATCATATTATTATTAAAAGAAATACATTAAAAAATAATAGAATTGAACACATCTAGGACTATTAACAATACTGTGTGACTCATGGCTGAGCCAAATAGGCTTCAGTTCAGCAAAATGCCGGACGCTGGTTTTCAACTGGACCTAATGGTGAGTGTACCGATGTCAATCAGTTCTATCATATATAATATAATAATGATAAACATAAAATATAAACAAAATAGAAATAATAATAAAGTATTTTAATCATCTAATAGATTAGCTACCCAAACGACGGTATATGCTGCAATTTTTCATAAAAACTTTTTTGCAAAAAAATAAAACCGACTTCCATATCAAAACACTACAAAGCCAAAAATAATTTTAATTTCGGTAGTCGGTGTTATTGGTTTTGTATTTTCTTTTTTTTCACACCGCCTTCCGAAATTAAAATTATTTTTGGCTTTGTAGTGTTTTGATATGGAAGTCGGTTTTATTTTTTTGCAAAAAAGTTTTTATTTTCGCGCTTTTTAGTGGGTCAATTTGTAATTAATCTAGTTATAAAAGCCAAAATGTCAACTACAAAAAACAAAAAACGCGCGAACAAAAAACACAATGCAGAGTAAACGAAAAGATCATCTATGTAAATATCTTTTTTAGACTTTTGTTGATTTTTCAGAAACGGCTTATCCGATTTCTATAAAATTTTCATGGGACTATTTGGGAAGTATACCAGCAATAGTAGTATTTCCAACAAAAAAAGAATTTTTCAAATCGGTTGGCAAGCGACGGAGTTATGCCCGAACAAACATAAAAAAAAAAAAACAAACAAACATCCGAATTGAGAACCTCCTCCTTTTTCAGAAGTCGGTTAAAAATATTCAAAATATGCTGCCCGAAAAGTCACTATTCCACGCGGACGAAGTCGCGGGCACAGCTAGTAGATAAATATATATACAATACATATATGTGTATTCCCTGTAGTTGCACGCGCACTGCCCGTACACCACAAACTAGGCTGTAATCCACCACGCAGGCCCATTGTGGGTTTAAAATGTCACAACTTTCCTCTCATCCCCATAACACGGTAGCTTTCAAAGGTAGTTTTCACTATACGGCATCAAAGGTGTGGAATAACCTGCCGCCACCAATTAGATCGAGCAACACTATCGGCACCTTCAGGAAACGCTTACGGTAGTATTTAATAGATGCACAAATAAATCTAGACATGGTCAACCAAAATATCTTACTTATCTGATTGAATCTGAAGTTGTGGATACTAGTCGGTGCAGGAATACTACAAATACCTACCCTATCTGATTTGCAAAGAATTTGTTTTGTGTTTTGGTTTCGTGTGAATAGTATACTCAACAACTTATTACAACACATTAATTTATTATGCAGCAAGCACACTTCTTTTTAGATCGGGAACAGACGCTTCAATTATTTTTTTACGTATGGACAAACCATATATATAAATATTTATACACACACACATATGTGTGTAAATATATATTATTAATATTATTTATTTATTTTCTATACAAAGCTGGTTCACATCCGGTAGTCACTTCAACACAAGGTCCGGTTGAAAACCAGCGTCAGGCACTAGTAGTCTAGCATTTAGCTGAACCGAGCCGAGATTTTCGTGGAAATGCAAATATGTACTTAAATTGTTTTTTTGTATATTTTTTTCTATTTGTTTTCTGTCCTTTTGTATACTTTGTGTTGTGGGCTTTGTGACATGTGCCAAATAAATATTTTTTCTTTCTTTTGTTTCTTTTTCTTTCTAAGTCTTCGAATTATTGATACTAGGACATGCTAGTGTCCTAAAGATGTTTTCCTGCACTGATTTGATGGCAGAGGCATAAATTACTTAAAGTAATGTGCCTGACTGCGCTCGAACCCACGACATACTACTCGTAAGTCGGGCCCGTAACCACTGGGTGAACACATAAGACGTAATATAAGAGTATTTTTATTATTTTAGTAGTATAATTACACTGTTAGATCTAAACCTTTAAATTTGAAAATGTTCAGTTATCATTCCATTCGAGGTAACGGAACGGAATTTAAAAATTGATGTCTTGATGAAGTGGTAAGATATGACCCCTCAATTTATTCATATTTTAATTTACCTGCTAAGTTGGTTAAGAGAGCATTTGAATGTAAGAATAACTGAAAATTCCAATTTTTGATGTACTCAGATTAGGTCTAATAAATAGTACACAGGTACGTTAAGCGTACTCTTTTAATGTACATACATCAAAATATCACGCCTGAGATTCTATTTTATCGCACTAGGTGGAGAAAGTGTCAGACTTCTACTGACTAAAAACCCACCCAGTTCCTTCAGTTGCCGAGTGCAAGAATGATTGATATTAATTTTTATTTTATTTTATTTGGGAAAAATGCGTTATTACATTAAACATAAGAATAACAAGTACCTAAGTTATATAAAAAAATATTTTAAAAAAAAAAAAAGGCACTGTTATGACACAAACACAAGACAATACAAATTATTCGCGATACGTAAAGTATGATTTGCGGAATGCGCGCGCGACCGTGACCTACAAACGTTTTAGGTCGACTAATGAACGAAGCCAAGGCGACCACCCTGCCGCCCACCCTGCGGCAGGGTGGTCGCCGGGAAGGGATATCTGCGCTGGCGATTATGCGAGGTTTGGCAACGTCGCGCGATACTTACACTAGAAAATAGGCAAAATTAGGTGAATGACCGCTATGAACGGCAACGTTTAATAACATGAGTACTCCACGATGATTATTGAGCACTGCGATGAGTCGGACGAGATTTTTGATACTTTAATTTTTCTTATTTATTTGGCCTATTAATTATTTTGTTCGAATAACGATAATTCCTACTTAAATAAAGATAATAACATCAATGGACCATTTTAAAACGATAATCACGTTTTTTTTTTTTAACGATTTAGATTGTAGAAAAAACAGTTTATAATTACTATGTTACTGTAACTGAAGCTCCCATTTCTTTTTGTCGCATTTATTCAAAGTCATCCTGTATATTTACCAAGTTTCACATGTGTAGTCTTAATAGTTTCGGAATAAAATGGCTGTGACATACGGACGGACGGACAGACGGACGAACGGACAGACAGATAGACAGACATGACGAAACTAGGGTTCCGTTTTTGCCTTTCCGCTACGGAACCCTAAAAACAAGATATGACACTGTTATCGCGCAATATCGTTGGCCGTGTATACGCAAGAAGAAAGTAATAATTTATACGAATTCGTCTTATCCTATGATTTATGATATTCATGATAATACATTTGTCAGACTTACCGCCTTAGCAAAGAAACCCAAATAAAATACAAAATCAGAAGTCAACCTGTACTTCTGTGATTTATGAAACAAGTTGTAAACATACGTATATTTATTACGCTACGGCGACATGGGACTGACAATATAATAATAATAATTCTACCTATAACGTTTACCCCTTTGAGATGGAATGAAAGAAAGAAAGAAAGAAAAAACTTGGTTGTTTGGTGTTAAGGTGTTATTGGTTTTGTATTTTCTTTTTTTTCACACCGCCTTCCGAAATTAAAATTATTTTTGGCTTTGTAGTGTTTTGATATGGAAGTCGGTTTTATTTTTTTGCAAAAAAGTTTTTATTTTCGCGCTTTTTAGTGGGTCAATTTGTAATTAATCTAGTTATAAAAGCCAAAATGTCAACTACAAAAAACAAAAAACGCGCGAACAAAAAACACAATGCAGAGTAAACGAAAAGATCATCTATGTAAATATCTTTTTTAGACTTTTGTTGATTTTTCAGAAACGGCTTATCCGATTTCTATAAAATTTTCATGGGACTATTTGGGAAGTATACCAGCAATAGTAGTATTTCCAACAAAAAAAGAATTTTTCAAATCGGTTGGCAAGCGACGGAGTTATGCCCGAACAAACATAAAAAAAAAAAAACAAACAAACATCCGAATTGAGAACCTCCTCCTTTTTCAGAAGTCGGTTAAAAATATTCAAAATATGCTGCCCGAAAAGTCACTATTCCACGCGGACGAAGTCGCGGGCACAGCTAGTAGATAAATATATATACAATACATATATGTGTATTCCCTGTAGTTGCACGCGCACTGCCCGTACACCACAAACTAGGCTGTAATCCACCACGCAGGCCCATTGTGGGTTTAAAATGTCACAACTTTCCTCTCATCCCCATAACACGGTAGCTTTCAAAGGTAGTTTTCACTATACGGCATCAAAGGTGTGGAATAACCTGCCGCCACCAATTAGATCGAGCAACACTATCGGCACCTTCAGGAAACGCTTACGGTAGTATTTAATAGATGCACAAATAAATCTAGACATGGTCAACCAAAATATCTTACTTATCTGATTGAATCTGAAGTTGTGGATACTAGTCGGTGCAGGAATACTACAAATACCTACCCTATCTGATTTGCAAAGAATTTGTTTTGTGTTTTGGTTTCGTGTGAATAGTATACTCAACAACTTATTACAACACATTAATTTATTATGCAGCAAGCACACTTCTTTTTAGATCGGGAACAGACGCTTCAATTATTTTTTTACGTATGGACAAACCATATATATAAATATTTATACACACACACATATGTGTGTAAATATATATTATTAATATTATTTATTTATTTTCTATACAAAGCTGGTTCACATCCGGTAGTCACTTCAACACAAGGTCCGGTTGAAAACCAGCGTCAGGCACTAGTAGTCTAGCATTTAGCTGAACCGAGCCGAGATTTTCGTGGAAATGCAAATATGTACTTAAATTGTTTTTTTGTATATTTTTTTCTATTTGTTTTCTGTCCTTTTGTATACTTTGTGTTGTGGGCTTTGTGACATGTGCCAAATAAATATTTTTTCTTTCTTTTGTTTCTTTTTCTTTCTAAGTCTTCGAATTATTGATACTAGGACATGCTAGTGTCCTAAAGATGTTTTCCTGCACTGATTTGATGGCAGAGGCATAAATTACTTAAAGTAATGTGCCTGACTGCGCTCGAACCCACGACATACTACTCGTAAGTCGGGCCCGTAACCACTGGGTGAACACATAAGACGTAATATAAGAGTATTTTTATTATTTTAGTAGTATAATTACACTGTTAGATCTAAACCTTTAAATTTGAAAATGTTCAGTTATCATTCCATTCGAGGTAACGGAACGGAATTTAAAAATTGATGTCTTGATGAAGTGGTAAGATATGACCCCTCAATTTATTCATATTTTAATTTACCTGCTAAGTTGGTTAAGAGAGCATTTGAATGTAAGAATAACTGAAAATTCCAATTTTTGATGTACTCAGATTAGGTCTAATAAATAGTACACAGGTACGTTAAGCGTACTCTTTTAATGTACATACATCAAAATATCACGCCTGAGATTCTATTTTATCGCACTAGGTGGAGAAAGTGTCAGACTTCTACTGACTAAAAACCCACCCAGTTCCTTCAGTTGCCGAGTGCAAGAATGATTGATATTAATTTTTATTTTATTTTATTTGGGAAAAATGCGTTATTACATTAAACATAAGAATAACAAGTACCTAAGTTATATAAAAAAATATTTTAACATAAAATAAAACCGACTTCCGAAAAAACACTGCAAAACGAAAAATAACTTTAATTTCAGTAGTCGGTGTCTTTAGTTTTGTACATATTTTCGTTTTTGACACCGCCTTCCGAAATTAAAGTTATTTTTCCCTTTGCAGTGTTTTTTTGAGAAGTAGGTTTTATTGTTTGTTAAAAAGCTTTTTTCTCGCTTTTTAGTGGGTCGGTTTGTAATTTACGTAGTTACAAAAGCCTAAATGTCACCTTATCACCTTTTGCAAAATATTTCTTTTCCCTATGCCGAGCTGTTAATTTTTGAGGAGTAGGTACTCCTGGTACTTCACCACCAGCTCCTCATCACTATATGCATTGTGACGAGCATAAAGTGTTTTACAACCATATCCAAGTAATCGATTCGCACTCCACGAAATACTTATTACTGAGTAGTTTCGGTGGCCATCTGTCATCTGTGGTCTTCATCATCAGTCCCATTTCCCCAAATGATGATTGTCGAGAGCACCTGCACAAATTACTATAAGAAATACCCAAAACGCTATAGGTGTGCCTATAATATTTGAAGAGTTCCCTCGATTTCTCCATGATTCCATCATCAGATCCTGACGTCATGACAATGGGACCAATTAGAAAGTATACCCTCTCAAACATACATAAAAAACAGTTCAAGATGAACTGAGAACCTCCTCCTTTTTTTGAAGTCGGTTAACAAAATCAATGTAATAACAACAACATTTTCCACATATTAGCTAAGAGGTATGCAATGATGAGGAGTCAAGTCAAGTTAGTTATTATAACATAGGTATTATTCACATTCAAGTAAACTATTATATTTTTATAACTCTACAAACTTTCAAATTAGTCAGTTACTTCAAGTTGACTTGTATCTAATCTATTCAGTTCCTTAATAACAGATTATCCTATCCTATCCTACTAATCCTACTAATATCCTATCCTACTTCCTATCCTACTTATTATAAACTAGTACTCACGCGGGGCTTCGCTCCCGTGGATTCTATCACGGTAAAAACATAACTCTCCTTTTTGCAGTCGCGTAAAAAGTAGCCTATAACCTTCCCCAAGCTTCAAGCTACTTCCGTACCAAATTGCATCCAAATCCACCCAGTACTTTCGAAGATTAGCGCGTTCAAGCAAACAAACAAACAAACAAACTTTTCCGCTTTATAATATTAGTATAGATGTGAAAGTTTGTGAGGATGGATGGATGTTTGTTACTCTTTCATGCAAAAACTACTGAACGGATCTAAATGAAATTTGGTAAGTAGATAGGTGACATTCTGAAATAACACATGGTCTACTTTTTATCCCGGAATACCCACGGGATCGGGATTTACGCGGGAAAATCCTTCCACGCGGAACGAAGTCGCGGGCAGAAGCTAGTTATCTATATGTGGAAGACTCTGCAGGGGTGTACAGTCGGCCAAGAAAGTGGTGTACCACCCTAAGGTTGAATATCGCTTGCAGATTCATAGGTGATAAAGATTAGTTTCGCTTGCAGATCGATCTGACAACTTCTATTGCTGTCTTTATCTGATTATTGATAACGACTATTACTGTTTGTAACGTGACAGCTGTTCTTAGTTTGAACTTGATGGAACCAATGATGTCGTAAAATCAACGGCGGGGGGCTGTAGATTTTGATGACAAAATTGTATCTACAAATTCAGAATTGTAATCAACAAGTTACATAAAATTGTAAAGGCACAAGGCGAGTCCACAAACCTACAATTTCTGTAAACTTGTAATTACAATATCAATAAAAAACAAGCTAAAAATAGATTTATCCTTTTATTAAATTTCTACAATCAATTTTAAAATACTTATAACAAACAAAAACATAGCATATATAGTAATATTTAGAAGATATTGAAAATTTTTAAAAATTAGAAACGGGTGTAACCGCCGTTGGCCTCTATAACCTCTAAAAGACGAGACCTCATTGAACCAACAAGCCGTGAGCAAATATCGGTTCCCCGCATTTCCTCCCAGATATAATTACAGTGACTAATAAGAGCTTGTTTGGTTCTTTCATTTTGATGCGACCATCGTTGGACCATAAGGCCCCAAAGATTTTCTATCGGGTTGAGGTCCGGCGATCTTGAGGGCCACTGAATTACCCTTACGTCAGTGTGTGAACGAAACCAGGCTCTTACGATCCTCGCATTATGAATTGAACAATTATCTTGAACAAAATCAAATTGTGGCACTTCGTTCTCCGGGTAAACATTACGGACTGTCGGTAGCATTGCATTCTGAAGCACGTCGATCTAATTTACAGCCGTCGCTCGAGGAGGTAGAGAACACAATTCTCCTACACCATCCGTACTCATCCAGCCCCAAATATTTACGGAAATTCGACCTGATTCTCTATTTGGGATTACATGATCATCTTTATACCATGTTGAATTATATCGCCAAAGGTGAAGACGTCCATGCTGACTGGATTTAAACGTTTTTTCATCACAAAACACTGTATTAGACCAATCAAACTCTAAGTGCTCTCTGGCGAAGTTCAGACGAGCAAGTCTGTGAGCATCCGTCAAATATATTTTCTTGGCGTAATGCCTGTGGTGCAACCCCATGTAATGTAGATGATTCCTTATTGTTTGGGCACTCACATCGAACATCTCCGCAAAATGTTTTGTGGGCTTAAAACCATTGATTTCATATTCCCGTCTCATGAATTCTCTATCGTTATTGGAGAGTGCAGGCCGGCGACCACTTTTTCTGTGATCCAACAAACTTCCCTCCTCTCCTTCACGACGAATCCAAAAGCGGACAGAACGCCTCGATATATTCAAATTCCGGGATATCGCACTGATACTGCTTCCCTCATTAAATTGGGCAATTATTTGTGCTCTTTCGGCAATGGTCAAGTTGGCAGGCATTGAGATGATTTTATATGCAGTTGATTGAAAAATAACACGGAAAATATATCGATTTTTTGCATATATTTGACAAAATGTCAATTGTCAGTTTTCTTTTTCAAATGGAATTCGGTTGTCTAAATAGTTTTTATTACTTTTGTTTGGAAACATTTCAATTGCTTTGTAGAAACTAATGTCCTTTTCATTTATACTAAAGGTTAAAATGTCATGTACTTATATGTGACATATGACGTATGAATACTAAATACATAGGTTTACGTCATGATAATGTTGTCTCTTTCAGTAATATCTTTTTATAACGAACCTTGTTGTAATTTTCGATGACCGGGAAACTAAATCAAAACTGGTACACCACTTTCTTGGCCGACCGTACGTTTACCCACGTTTGTCCGGTGTGATTGATAGCTGATCAAGCAATCGGTAGTCGCGCACTCCACGTCAATGAATTGATCTAGGAACTACAAGTTTAATATCGTTACTAAGGTCTATATAATTTAGCTTATTATGGTAAAGGTTGTGCAGTATCATTACTTGCAGAAGCATTCGTCTCTTCATTGATTTAAGCATTGATCTTCCACTCCAGTCCCGTTTTTAATATGAACTAGTCCTTAAGAAATATGGATAATTATGTTATATTCTTCGTTTGAACATGACTAAATTTTATGCAGTTGTCTACCCTGACAATATTAGCAATTTTATTATTACACAAACATATCCGTTGGTTTTGGAAGATATTCAAATTCTAAGTTAAAAATACTAAAATAAAGTTTGAACAACAAAATAATATATCGCATGATTTTGAGCTTTCAATATTTTGAGATATAAAAATACACTATAAGAATAGATTAAGGTTTAAGAGGTGCGAGTACAAGGGGGTGTAACTCAGTGGTAGAGTGTCTGCTTCGCATGCTGAAAGTCCTGGGTTCAAATCCCAGCACCTCCATATACAACTTTTTATTGTTCTAAATCCCATCTTATTTCCAATCTGTGAGCTAGTGAACAGCCCATTTAGACTTAAATATTTTATGCAAAGCCTGAGAAATGTAAAGCTAAAGCCGTAAATGCCTTAAAAGCATTAAAGAAAGCTTTTCTTTGTTCCTAGATTAGTTCCGGAGTCTTATTTCTCTTATACGCTTGATTTTTATTGCCTGTTACTTTTCACTGCTAATTTAAGTGAATGATTAATTGGCATTTTTATTGTTAATAGGCTCGCGTATGACCACCATTTTACCTGATGATAAGCAAAGATGCGGTTGAAGATGAGGCACTTTTGCTCTGAAGTAACCTATTCACTCTTGACTTAAAGCCTCCCAGGCTATAGTTATCTGGAAACACTCACTTCGGCAGGGAATTCCAGTCCTTAGCTGTACGCACGATGAAAGTATTCCTAAAACGTTTTGTGCGTATGTGTGGGATTACCACCATGTAACGGTGGCGTATCGCCTTTCGTCTTGTATTCGGATGATGGACGAACTTTTCTATCTTGTTTTACTGTTGGAAGGCTTGCGTTTAACCACCATCTCACCTGATGGTAAGCGATGATGTGTTCGAAGATGAAGAACGCTTGCCCAGAAATAATCTATTCACTCTTAACTTAAAGAGGTTATGCTCCTGGGTGTCCCGATGGACACACAGGCTCTTGCAGAACATTGGACATGAACATGAACATTGAGAACAGATACTGACAAGTTCTACATAGTTTAGAAGGTAGCCTTAAGATTCTGGATTTACTTGGTTCTCAGCGAAAATACAAAATAATAACTATGTTTATATTGCAAATGAATTAATAGTATTTAATTATTTCAGTTTTTTCCATGGTTTGTAATTTTATTTGCAAGAAATATTTGATTATAATTTAGTGCTGTGACTTATCTTCAACAATGTTATTTCGCATCTAAATGACGACTGAATAAATTCAAGATATAGCTAATAAATGATCTATTTTTTGCTAATTGGTTATACATATGTAATTTTTTTTTCGTAAATTTAAACTAGATGAGGCCAGTGTTTCCTAACTGACCTGAAACTACCCTGAGAAGAAACACTGAAACAAACTTAGAGGTCAGTCTCTTTTAAAGTCCATACAATCTATACTGGTTAAATTATATGGGAATCTTGTAGGTTTCAGTCTGAGGCGATCTTATGAGGAAAGATGTTCACAGATTTGAGTGGGCCTATCTATACAGTGAAAACATTTGTCAGATGACGTATAGCTCTACTTAGAACAAGGAGCTTATCGATTTGATGAACAATACCAAGGTAAAGACGTTTGGGTAGGCCGCAAAAGCACTCAGACTAGCTGTAAGTAAAAATAATGATAAAAAGACATTGAAATTTTCATATACACAGTAACAGACACAATAACAGATCAGAATGTTGAATAAAAATAATGTAATAAATCGAAATGTATGTACGCGCATAACTTCGGAATGCCTGCACTTAAGGTGCATTCTCACACATCAGTCACCGTCTAGTCACCGACGACGGATCGGTGACGGTTTGTGTACGTATCCACAAACACCAGTCACCGTCATGTCGTTCGTCAGTCACGTCGCCGGTTTGACTGAATCATTGAACACATACATCAGTCAAGTTACGGGTTGGTCAGTGATTAGGTGTGTGTCATGCTATAGTGTTGCCCAAACGAGAGTCTCGCAAGAGTCTCAAGTCAAGTCGCAAGAGAACAATGTAACAGAGTTTGTTACATTGTTCTGAGATCTCAACTACCGTTTAATAAGTAGCAATAGGATAATCGCTAATTGCATGACTCTTGCGAGACTCTCGTTTGGGCAACACTATCATGCTACAGAACAGATACTGCCCTGATGGATAAAATGCCATGTTTGACTAATACGCAATTGGCAATGATCGCATTAATTTTAGATGATGAAGAGCTACTTGTAAACAGGCGTTTTGTGATTGCGTAACTTGTAGCAATGACGGTAGCACGACGCTGACTGAACTGAGACGTGACGATCCCGGGTGTGTGGGGATAAAAGTATGATACTTGTATGGAAATATTATTTGACGTGCCTGACCGGTGACGTTACTGACAGATCACGTGCCGGTGACTGACGTGTGGGAACAAAGTCATACTAGGAGTATAGAAACATTGTTTTTTTTTAAACCTGGCCGGTGACGTGACTTGACGGTGACTGCTGTGTAAGAATGCACCTTAAAGGTGATCCTTTTTTATGTGGGGGTACTTAATTGAAATGACAAAGTTCGTACAAGAGAAAAAGTTATTGTCGCTGGGTCTGGCAGCTAATAGTTATTATAATTCTGGATATTTTTGAGAATGCATAAATGTTTGTTAATCTTTGAACTGTGAAAGATTGTTTATTAGCAATATAATAAAGATATTTTGTAGTAACTGGCAGTTTAGTTTGATTCAATATGACACTTTGTATATGTATATATTTTAAATTAAATTATAGCTAACTCATCACACTTTTGCTAAGGACATACATCACTGTCGAAGTACCAACATATGTGTCAAAAGACCCCGGGCTACGCTAGGTCCAGTCGTCAGTCATTGAATAAAAAGGAAATCATACAAAGCAATATTCTAAAATTGAGGGTTTGCATTAAATCATCAACAACTAAGGAAGCAGATAACCCGATACAAACTAAAACGTGGCTATCTCTGCTGCAGATATACCGGAGCCCGACTGAATAACCGTGCCAAGTTTAAAAGAAAAAGGAATAAAAGTTGTAGAAATAACTATAGATGTGCCGTGAGAAGTTGTATCTTACCAAACTTGAGAAAGCAATCAGGTGTGCTATTACAAATGGAACTAGAAAAAAATATACTAAATGATTTGGATAAAAAGAGTGATATAAATAAAGAACTGGGAATTTTTGAAGGAAGCTTTGTAAGTTGTACCAAGTTCATTGTTGTTTTTACAAATACCTTTCATCGATACTTCGTAATATCTATATATTAATAGATGTAGCTAACATTTTTAACTACCCCTTTTTACGAAAATTACGCGGTTACGGGTTAACAGTATGAAATTTTGCGCAGAAAAATATTTGTATAAAAAGATACATTTGAAATAATATTTTTCATGGCCGAAATTTTTACCACTCTATTTGATAGTAGTTTGTTTGTTTTTTTGTCCTTCTTTTACATTAAACAAAACATAACGCGATGTGTAAGTTATTTGAAGGAGTAAAAAACTTTTTAACAAAAAATTAAACCGACTCCCAAAAAACACTGCAAAGTGAAAAATAACTTTAATTTCGGTAGTCGGTGTCTTTAGTTTTGTTTTTTCGTTTTTGGCACCGACTTCCGAAATTAAAGTTATTTTTCACTTTGCAGTGTTTTTTGGGAGTCGGTTTAATTTTTTGTTAAAAAGTTTTTATTTCACTCTTTTTAGTTGGATGATTTTTAATTTACCTAGTTACAAGAGCCTAAATGTCAACTACTTATAACCTTTTACAAAATATTGCTTTTCCCAATGCTGGGCCGTTAATTGTTGAGGAGTTCTCCTGGTACTTCACCATCAGCACTACATCACCATATGCATTGTGACGAGCATAAAGTGCTTAACATCCATATTCAAGTAATCGAATCGCAATCCACTCAATACTTATTATTGAGTAGTTTCGGCGGCCATCTGTGGTCTTCATCATCAGTTCCACTTCCCCAAACGGTACTTTTTGAGAGCAACTGCACATGTTACTATAAGAAATACCCAAAACGCCATAGGTGTGCCTATAATATTTGAAGAGTTCCCTCGATTTCTCCAGGATCCCATCATCAGATCCTGACTTTGGTGATAATGGTACCAATTTCGAAGTATACCCATTCGAACAAAAAAAGAATTTTCCAAATCGGTTCAGCCGTCTTCGAGTACTCGATGATCATACATAAAAAAAAAAGTATATATTTACGCGTCGAATTGATAACCTCCTCTTTTTGTCATCGGTTGAAAAATGGCATAGGTTGCTCTATCGCTGCAAAAAAATATTTTCACGCAAACGTAGCCGTGGGCTGCAGCTAGTTTCATAACGAAAATACGTCAATCAATCTACGTATTCTAAAAAACCTTAAATAAATTAAGTCATAATGTCCAAAACAAAATTTAATTTCTGACACTCGTGAAGCCAATATACATATATATATATATATATATATGTTATAAGTTTGCATTGAAATTACTAGCATTGATACTAGCCACTTGTAATTTACTATGAACCGAATGTACCTTGTCTGTGGTAATTAAAAAACTTTAGTCTTTGTCAACCACTTCTCTTGTTTTATTTTATCAGGTTATGGGCTCCTTATTTTATTCTTTATCTCGTGGAAAATTCATCGGAAACTATTAATATTTCAATAAATATTTGAAAAAGCAATAGGTATACATAGTTATACAGTGATTACAAAAAAAAATTTTCATAAAACTGTGCAACGTATTTGATCAGTCAAAATGGCCGGCAGTTACATTGTAAATGTCCCGAAACTAAAAGGCAGGGAAAACTACGACGAGTGGGCTTTTGCGGCTGAAAATTTCCTGTTACTTAATGGTGTGGACATAAACGAAGAATCTGCAGGGGATGCGGCTTTGGCAGACCAAAAAAAGGCCAAGGCAAAGCTTATCATGACCATCGATAGTTCTTTGTTTGTTCATATCAAGAACGAAAAGACAGTGAAGGAAGTATGGAACCGACTAAAAACGCTCTTTGATGACTCTGGCTTCACGCGTAGAATCGGATTATTACGTCAACTTATATCAATAAGATTGGAAGATAGTGATTTTATGACGGCATATGTAACCCAGATGGTTGATAGGGCTCAAAAACTGAAAGGCACAGGATTTGAAATCACAGATGAATGGGTTGGCTCTTTATTATTAGCTGAGGGCTGAGGGCCGAGCGAAAAATTCGCTCCAATGATAATGGCCATAGAGCATTCCGGCATGAAGATAAGCACCGACGCCATCAAGGCCAAGTTACTCGACATGGAATCGAGTGCAGTTGGCAGCACTGACGGAGCTTTTTTGTCAAAAAGTTGGCAGCAGCGTAATAAGAAGCGAGTCAATGTCAATACGTCAAATGCGCAAACGTCAACTCAAAACACAAAGATTATTCGGTGTTATCGTTGTAAACAACAAGGACATTATATGAATAAATGCCCCCAGAACAGTCGTGAAAAGACAGAAAATGCGTTTAGTGGCATCTTCCTGAACCCACAAAATCAGTTTCGAGTGTCGGACTGGTACATCGACTCGGGAGCGAGTTCACACATGGTTGTTGACAAAAATTGCCTGGAGAATGTTATACCCAGCCACGAAGTGAAGAATATAGTAGTCGCAAACAGAGAAACAATACCTGTGTAGTGCGCAGGAAGTACGAGAATAACGACAGTGATTGACGACTCAGAATTTGATATTCCCGTGAAAAATGTGTTATGCATACCTAGCCTTACTACCAATTTACTATCGGTAAGTCAGCTTATTCAAAATGGAAATAAAGTGAGTTTTGAAGAAGAAGTTTGCTATATACGCAATAGACAAAATAAACTGGTTGGTAAAGCAGAATTGGTGAATGGCGTTTATAGGTTATGTATCAAGTCACCGACATTGTTTGTTGGCTCAGCGACAGTTGCAACAAGTGAGATGTGGCATAGAAGATTGGGACATATCAATAGTCAAGACCTTAACACTATGAAGAATGGTGTAGTAGAAGGTACTTGTTATTCTGACAGAGCAGTGATTGATAAATCAAAATGTATAACTTGTTGTGAAGGCAAGTAGGCTAGGCTGCCATTTACTCACAAGGGTACCAGAAGTGAAGCTGTGCTTGAGCTGGTTCACGCTGATGTTTGTGGACCGATGGAGCAAGTCTCAATTGGATTATCGCGTTACTTTTTACTCTTTGTTGATAATTTTAGCCGGATGGCATTTGTATATTTCCTTAAAGCCAAAAATGAGGTCTACAAATACTTTAAAGAATTTAAGGCATTTGTTGAAAGACAAACTGGCAGGAAATTGAAAGTTTTGAGAACAGATAATGGGGGTGAATTTTGCTCTTCAGATATGAAATGTTTTATGCAAAAAGCAGGTATTGCATACCAGAAAACGAACCCATACACCCCGGAACAGAATGGTATGTGCGAAAGACAGAATCGGAGAGTAGTAGAAAGAGCTCGGTGTTTGTTGTTTGATGCTAATATGCCAAAGAAGTTTTGGGCAGAAGCAGTAAGCACTGCTGTATATCTGCGCAACAGAACCATAGCATCGGGATTGACAAAGACACCTTATGAACTCTGGACAGGCAGAAAGCCAGATGTCAGCCACGTTCGAGTTTTTGGCAGCACTGCAATGACCCATGTTCCCAAAATAAAAACTGCAAAATGGGATAAGAAAGCTGAGAAACTTATTCTAGTGGGATATGATAATAATGTAAAGGGCTACAGACTCTTTAATCCCAAGAATAACAAAATTATCACCAGTCGAGATGTTATTATCATGGAACATGCTCAGAGTACCTCTGACATGACTCAAGCTGTAATAGAGGAAAAATGTGATAATTTAGAAGAAACAAAACCCATCATGGACGCATCTGATCTGACATGCACATCAGACAAAGGTGACATTACTTCAGACGTGACCTATGTGCCAGGTAATACAGGAAGTTCTTCGAGTTCTGATGAATTCCACAACACACTTAGCGATACAGAAATCCAAAATATACCTAATGTAGCTACTGAAAAACGACAGAGAAGAGCTCCATAAAGATTTGGTTTTGGAAACATGTGTGTAGAAAGTATTGGTGAAGAAAATCTAACATATGTGGATGTTATGATTGGACCAGAACAAAAAGAATGGTGTAGTGCTATGAAGAAGCAAATGCTTAGGAATGAGAGTAGAGTTTTATAACAATAGATTAAGGTTAGATCAAGAAGAATTTATTTACATTTTGTTAATTAAATTTGGCCTAGAAAATTGTAATGAAACAGCCACTACTCCTACAAGTTTGTCTAGTGTTTTACAAATATAGCGAAACAAAAGAAAGTGATAGTATAAATCGTTTTCTTTTGCTTCGCATAAACTTCGTAACATTTAGGGCGTTCAATTTAATTATTTTTATCTTTGTATGAAAATCTGGTGAACTAAAATATGACGAATTTTTAAAAGTCATAGAACAAAAGTTGTGGTTTATGATGTTAATAACATAGTCCTGAGAGGTTTTCGGTGTTTTACAATTAACCCTGTATAAGGTTGGGGAAAAAGTCTTCTCGCATTATAGTATGTATGAACTTCTCATCTATTTGGCTATACTATTTGTATCTGGCTGGTTTTGAAAGTTTAAATTTTAAAGAACATAATTCCAAATTCAAATTAGGAAAATGTGTGATTTTCATTTGTTTTTCGTACTGTCAAGATGAGTGAATCTAATGAAGAAATTCAATACATTTTAAAATTTTACTACAAAAAAGGTAAAAATGCAACGCAAGCCACGAAAAAAATTTTCGATGTTTATGGATCTAGTGCAGTGTGTGTGAGGGTAGCACAAATTTGGTATAAGCGTTTTCAATCCGGAAATTTTGATGTCAAAGATGCACGTCGCTCTGGTCGCCCTATTACGGATAAAATGGATGCCATTTTTTAAAAAGTGGAGCTAGATCGGCATATCAGTAGTTACGACGTAGCTGAAGAACTGGGAATTTACCACAAAACAGTTTTGGCGCATTTGAAAAAAAACTGGGTACACAAAAAGCTCAATATTTGGATACCTCACGAGCTCACTGAAAGAAACCTAATGAATTGTGTACTCATTTGTGATTCTTTATTACGACGTAATGAAACCGAACCATTTTTGAAAAAGCTGATAACTGGTGATGAAAAGTGGATCATGTACGACAAGAACGTGCGAAAAAGGTCGTGGTCAAAGGCGTTTCGCCTCAGTCTGTGAAGCCTGACCTGGCTTCACAGACTGTGGCGAAACCCGATTTAACTCGTAACAAGGTGATGCTGTGTGTGTGGTGGGATTGGAAGGGCATTATTCATTATGAGCTGTTACCACCAGGCAGGACCATCGATTCTGAACTCTACTGCAAATAACTGATGAGATTAAAGCCAGAAATTGAGAGAAAGCGGCCGGAATTAATCAACAGAAGGGGTGTGGTTTTTCATCATGATAACGCTAGACCTCACACATTTTTACCCACTCAGCAAAAATTAAGAGAGTTTGGTTGGGAGGTGTAAATGCATCCACCGTATAGTCCTGACCTTACACCTTCAGATTTCCACCTGTTTCGGTCTCTTCAGAATTCTTTAGGCAGTGTCAGGTTAACACCACGAGAGGACTGCCAAAACCACTTGTCGCGGTATTTTGATCAGAAGTCCCAAAATTTCTATAGCAATGGGATCATGTCCCTACCTACAAGATGGCAAAAAGTTATCGAACAAAATGGTACCTACATACTTTAGTTTAATGTAAATAAACAATATTAAAAATGTTTTGAATTTTCTTAAAAAATATGAAGAAACTTTTTCCCCAACCTATTATCTACTTACCTACCAAAACTGTCACTTAAAATTTAAATTTGACAATAGAACGCAACGAAGAACAGGCGACGTAAAATATAATAAGCGAAGATGAAAAATTTTTGAATGACGCAAAACAGGACTTTTAGAATATTATATCTTACGAAAATAAAAAGGCTTCACAGACACTGAAGAGACATAGATACATCTAATAGCATACAAATAAAAGTGAAGCGTCTCTTTATGTTTGTTTTCTTAAGAGCTTATTCTTATATCCATGGTTTTAGTTAGACACGTTACTAATTTTAATGTACCTAAGTGTAGATTACAAAATGTTTAGTATCGAATGGCACTTACCAAAATATATTGTTTTCGATTCCATCGTGTTCTACTTCATATTGTCGTTAACAGCAAAGCTAATCTTACTTAACAAATGCGAAAGTTTGTTAGGATGGATGTGGATGTTTGTTATATTTTCACGCAAAAACTATTGAACGGACTTAAATGAAATTTGGTAAGGAGGTAGTCGACGTCCTGGAATAAAATATTGGCTACTTTCTATCCCGGAATTCCCTCGAGATTAGGATTACGCAGCTAAACCCTCCCACGTGAAAGAAGTTGTGGGCAAAAGCTAGTATAATACTGAAACAAAAGGTAGAAATAAAAATCTGTAGAAGAAACGGGCGCGATCTAGAGCATAGAACCAAAATGTTTGGTATAAGTACCTACTTATAGAAATCGAGTGAAGTGAGAACCACTCTAAATTTAAGATTCCTCATTATGAGGAATCTTAATGTAGCAGTATGAATAAATGTAAAAAGTATGCATGTATTTTTTTGTATCTTACAGACATACATTAGCTTTGATGCGTATGACGGTAACAATTAAAATATAATAGAATCTAAGACAAGATATTTTGGTAATATCAGTCGATATCAAACATTTTGGAGTACTTATATAGGTACTAATATTATAAAAGCGAAGTTTAGTTATTATAAGGACGGATAATTAATGTTTGTTAACCACACACAAATAGATTTTATCCTGGAATTTCACATACATATATATATTTTATATTCATATTTTGTTTATTTTATCTTTATAATTTATGTTAGTGTTTAAGTATGTTTTAATTTACGTATTTAGTATTTATACACACTGTGTCTATCATCTCTTCTTCAACTCAACTCCTTCAACTTCAGCAGTCTGCTGGAAGAAATTTCTTTTGAAATAAGCAGCACTTTTGTGCTCTTTTATCTGTATTTGTCTTTTTTTCTCTTTTAAGTATCACATGTGTATGTACATAAATAAATAAATACATTAATTTTACTCCGCATTTAGCGAATTATTCATGAGAACAAAAGTTGCAGGCAACTGCTAGTTATATGTATAAGTATAAATGTTATAGTTGACAGAAACTGTGACTGTATTTGAATTTATACAAAACATGGTACTGATTTCTTTGCAACTTTAACTTTTTCTCATTTTTTATACATATCACTTAGAATAATTTATTTAAAAGTCGATAATTTAGTTTGTGGTGATAAAATGAAATTAGTTATCTCGTTTTATAAATTCAATAAGCTTCTCAGTCCTTAACAGTTATTATATATGTAGTTAAAATTATTAAATACAAAAACAAACACACAAGGCATTACTTACTTGCCAAAGTATAGATCAATAAATAAACGAATGCTGCTTGTGGTGATTGATCATCTTGTCAGCTATGATAGAATACACTTTATGGCCATTTAAACACAACTAATTTAACAACACTGTGTACATGTACACTTCCTATCGTTACATTGGCGGTATATGTCGTTCGGTTATGTTATGTTAATATGTTAATGTTAAAACACTACCGGTCTAAATTAATTTTACTGCAGTGGTCTTAGTTTATCCTTAGGACCATGATTGGGTGACTATATTAACATATATCCTGATTGCTCCGTGCCTCGAAAAGCACGATAAGCCTCTTCTATTGGTCCATGATCCATGCATCCTGTAGTTCGGAAGTCGACTCCGACATATGTAGTTGGCAAAAGGCTCAACAAGATAGATAGATAGATAAATATATTCTTTATTGTACAGACGCCAGCACATCAAGCTACAACAATCTGTCAAATTTCTTTAATAGATTTTCAACTTTATTGTTAAAGAAATTAGGTTCATCGTTGATTGGGAAAATTTGACCGTTTCGGGTAGCTTCATGTGCTGGCGTCTGTACACCATAACAGTAAAACAATAAGGATTTTACAACTAAAAAGGGTGATACAATGGGTGGTCTTATCGCTAAAAGCGATCTTTTACAGACAACCTTTGGACGAATTTGACACATGGACACAAAATCAACAGGTTTTACCTATTGTTTTAAAATGCCGTTAGTTAGATTAAAATTTAGATAGAGTTATGATCATTTTGTATAAAGCTTACTGGCTTATTCTTATTATTTACTGCAGATAAAACATAATCATTATCAGCATAAAAATAACTTAGGCATAAAACAAAGTACCTCTTATACTTAGTTTACTCTTTGCAGTAATTAGTATGTTATGAATTCTCTTAACATATTATCTATACTAATATTATAAAGCGGAAAAGTTTGTTTGTTTGCTTGAACGCGCTAATCTTCGAAAGTACTGGGTGGATTTGGATGAAATTTGGCATGGAAGTAGCTTGAAGCTTGAGGAAGGTTATAGGCTACTTTTTACGCGACTGCAAAAAAGGAGAGTTATGTTTTTACCGTGATAGAATCCACGGGAGCGAAGCCCCACGTGAGTACTAGTATATGATAAGAGAATTCATAAAATACTAATAAAGTAATATATTATATAACTTTATTGCTTGAGTATAAATTAGAATTTTCTTTAGCTGTTTACGAAACTATTTTATATTTAGATATCATGTATTTGTTGTACATACATTTTTCTTGTGAGTGGCGTCTCGCAAATCAACCTATGAGGTTGTCTTGACTTGCCTGTGCACTATGGTTGCCTTCATTATAATAATTAAGGCCTCCGAACAGGGCTTATAATGAACTTACAAACTGAGCGACTATACGCTATTGGCACCTCCTCAGGTGTATGACCTTCGCATAGGGCGTCGCTAGTGGAGGGCAGCTGGGGATAGGCTGGATCGAATTAGAATTATTATTATGACATCGCGGCGAACCTCGGCGGCGAGGACGGAAGGAAGTTTTTGTGTTTCTGTATTGTGCTAGTTTCCCTACGGCTCTCTCAGAGCAGAGTGATAGCGTCACCTGGAGTGACTAGGGTATGCCTTGGTCGGCGAATCTTGGAGATGCAGGAGGGCTCGTATACATACAAATATATATATATATATACAAGCGGACTTGTTATATATCGACGGTTAAAAGGTAATTGGGCATAAGCGACACTGGTCGAAATTGACTTATGAATGCCATTCTATTTAAAATTTTCCGCTCTTTCGAATGCGCTAACTCCCATTGCTCTGTGATGACTTTTTTCTCACTTATGCCCAAGTAAAAACTGCGTTTTGTAGAAAATTGTATGCATTTTTCTAAAATATCAAACTTTAAACTGCTCTCCTGAACAATTTGATTTTTGTCGCTTATACCCTATTACCTTTTAACCGTCGATATGTATACGTTTTCACAATTGACTTTTATAAAAGCAATCTCTACAGCAATATAGTAATATATATTTTAAGCTATAATAATTTCAAAATGTATTGTTATTCTGTAATGATATACTGATTTAAATTGAAGGGTGAAGTTTGTACCATGTTACATAGATAGACAGATAGATAGATATACTCTTTATTGTAAACCATAACAAAATCTATACTACTATTATAAAGCGGAAAAGTTTGTTAGTTTGTTTGTTTGTTTGTTTGTTTGTTTGCTTGAACGCGCTAATCTTCGAAAGTACTGGGTGGATTTGGATGAAATTTGGTAAGGAAGTAGCTTGAAGCTTGAGGAAGGTTATAGGCTGCTTTTTACCCGACTGCAAAAAAGGAGAGTTATGTTTTTACCGTGATAGAATACACGGGAGCGAAGCCCCGCGAGAGTACTAGTTAAATATAAACTAACAACTGCAAAGGGCAATAGGCGGTCTTATCTCTAAAAGTGATCGTTTTGCCGTGAGTGAAGTGTTTTATGGATTACCTTTGGATGGATTTGATACAGCAAGAGAAAATAAATAACATATACCTACTTAATAAGTATAATGATCTTCTCAATCTACATCTATGTTTTGGAATCAGCAACTAGCTGAGAACTATAGAAATCTGTATTTTTTGCTCAAAAGTGCCTATAAATAGTTTATTTGAAATAAATACTTTGAATTTACATTAGAAGCTTAAATATATTAATAACGATAGCCATCAAATTCAGTATGACGTGTAGTACCTATTTCTAATTATTTTCATAACTAACATTTAACGTGATCAATCCTATATAATGTCGACGATCATTATTCCTTACAGACGTGGATCAGAAGTGTGGTAGTCATTTTTTTAAAGACGTATGTTCTGTGTATGTTATGCAGCAAAGAAACAGCAAATAAAAATATAACTTACATCAAAAACACAATTTTTAAAACATTATAAATTATCGTTCCATGCCAGTATTCTATTACATTCTAGATAAAATTCTACGTCCCAGTTTGGCTCCCCTTAATGGATGTTATATATTTCTCTCATAGATTTACCGGATTATGCGTAGGTAATAACATATCCAAGTCACGTCTAATATACGCTTCAATAAAAAATATTGGACTCATCAATATTTCTAGAAGATTTTCGCTTTTAACAAATTACTTTTTGGTTAAGAGAAGCTTGTGTCTATGGATGGGTAACCATCTTAACATACCGAGATTCCTGCGTGCCTCGGAAATAGTGTTGCCTTCCGACCGGGTTTTCCCGGATTTGTCCTAGTTTGGAGAGCGTTCGGGGGCGTCCGGGGGGATTTTCCCAATAAGCGTCCGGGTAAAACCCGAAAATGATTGATCTTACGAGTACTAAAAAGCACGATCTGTATTATTATTTTCCTATGGTTCCTATGGTTTTTCTCATTGTTTATGTTACGTTGATTAAATGAAAAGGAAGAGACTCTTATTAAAAAAGTTCTAAAGCTCTACAATGTTATCACTTTATCAGTAAATAAAAACCATAATTAAACATAGTTGTTTTTAGTTTCAAGTTCCAAAATGAGATAGAAAAACTGAGATTTTACCCAAATGTCCGGGGTTTATAAGTCTTTGTCTGGGGCCGGCAAATTTGGTGATGGCAACCCTACTCGGAAAGCACGTCAACGCGGCAACGGCTCAAGCCGTTGCCGCGTTGGATCCGGCTGTCATTTGTCCGTCTTTTACAGTCGTTCAGGGTAGTACGAAGCCAGAAATTCAGATAGGCAGTCGATCCATGTGAATCACTTAGCTGCAGCCAGTTAGACTGAAAGCCGACCCCAATATAGTTAGGAAAAGGCTAAGAAGATGAAGACTCCTAAGCGTCTCAGAAAAAACCGCCACCAGTAACTTAATACTTCTTTCTACAGCGAGCACTGCTTTCCTAGAACTTCATACCATCCAGTGGACTTCTGAACTTTGTCAAAATTCAACAAATTAAATTGTTTCGTTCCCACAGAGGTGCGGCGCTAATTCGATCTCCTCTCTGTGACATTTCCTGCTAACTCTTCAACGCTGTTACATAAGTTTGTTTAAACCGCAGGAGTCGCGAATATTACGCTTGTAAAATCTTTTACTAATATAATAAAACATGACCATGACAGCGGAGGTGTTTGGGAAAATGTTGCTTTTTGTATAATTTATTTCCATTGCATTACTCCGTAGTAAGTTGATTATGAAAAACTAATAAGTTTCAATAATTCTATACTCTATTCTAGTTCAGAGATCATTAGATCAAAGATTTTTTTTAACTGTCTATAAATAATATGCTTTGTTCGCCTGTGCCTTTTGAAGTAATTATAAACGGTTTATACTGTTACAATAAAATAAACTGTGACTATTACTGAAGATAATACGTATTTCTAAAGTATTTCTCAATCTTTATTTCATCTAGAATGAAGAAATGTGTCCCGTCCCGACAAACACTTATTCGAAAACCAGTATATTATGTTGACAATTCGAGAAATATTTTAGAATTTCCGTTACGGAAACTTGATCCTTAAGTGCGACATCGTAAAGTGCAAAATATGAATAATCACAAGAAGGGAATATTCAAATACTTGACGAGTAAAGAGTTCCTCTAGTCTGCAAAAAAAAACGAGAAATGCGCATTTATTTTGTGTTCATTGGTGTGGGAAATCAGAAAATCGAAAGGTCTTTCATGTTTAAGGTCTCTGTTAAATGAGCTGTGAACACGGGAGATTATACTGTTTGAGCATATTTACACCGAATCGTATCAAACAATATGACTGTTCGAATCTTTTTTTAGTAACTATCCTTGGTTTTGGTAGGGAAAATCAACAAATGACTACTCACACTCAAAAAAGTAATAATTGTGACTAGACATCTGGATAATATTTATGCAATTGTATCGAATGCGGTTGATTCAACACCGCTTGACCACTAGAAAGTTCTACCTCAGTCGTAGCGTCGCGAAGTATACTGTTTCGCCTACTTCCTTCCTTATTTTCATAAGCTTATGAAAATAATAAGTACCTGCATAGGAACAAATCTTATTTGACTCAACTTTGATATATATCTAATTCAGTCATTCCCAACCATACGTACAAAATGTTCTGGGAATACTTTCATTTTGCGTACCTACAACTAGAAAGTGGAATTCCCTGTCGGTGTCTGGCTGTCGGCTATAACCTAGCGATCTTTACAGCGTGCTTCCCGCGGGAGATGCACCGGGCGTCGGGGATCGCAAGCTGATCTCCAGCCTCCGTAGGCGGGGGCTTGCGGACGGCGAGCAGGGGTAACTCACCGTCCGGTTAGACTTAGAACCAGACCCGGGTCGGCGGCGGCGCGTCGTGTTCCACGCGCGCCTCAAAGAGTCGTCAGCACTAGTGACGGAGCCCCATAGGGTTATTTCTTGCCGGGGTTGCGGGAATGTTCTAACGAGATACCGCGGCCCCAGAACTTAAGGGCAGCTGAAGGAACAGGGTGGGTTTTTAATTAGTAAAACTCTGACACTCCCTTCCGCTCCACCCAGAGCGGGAGAAGTCATTCGATGATTTTCCCACCGCGAATAAAAAGGCAAACGTGCTTCATCTTCCACCACATCATCGCTTAACATCAGGTGAGATGGTCTAACGCGAGTCTGTCAACAATAATAAATAAAAAAAAAACTTTTTAGCAAAAAATAGAACCGACTGTCAAAAAAAAGAAAACACAAAACCAATAACACCGACTACCGAAATTAAAGTTATTTTTGCCTTTGTAGTGTTTGATACGGAAGTCGGTTTAATTTTTTGCTATAAGGTTCTTTTTTCACGCTTTTTAGTGAGTCGGTTTGTAATGTATCTAGGTACAAAAGCCGAAATGTCAACAACTTATCACCTTTTACAAAATATTGCTTTTCCTGATGCATAGTCGTTTATTTTGTGAGGTGTTCTCCTGGTACTTCACCATCACCTCATCACCACATGCATTGTGACGAGCATAAAGAGCTTAACATCCGTGCTCAAGTAATCGAATCGCAATCCACAAAATACTTATTATTGAGTAGTTTTGGTGGCCATCTGTCGTCTTCATCATCAGTTCAACTTCCCCAAATGGTGCTTTTCGAGAGCAACTGCTTAAGGTACTATAATAAATACCCAAAACGCTGTAGGTGTGCCTATAATATTTGAAGAGTTCCCTCGATTTCTCCAGGATCCCATCATCAGATCCTGATTTCATAACAATGGGACCAACTAGAAAGTATACCCTTGAATTTTTCAAATCGGTTCAACCGTCTCCGAGGTATGAGGTAACATACATTAAAAAAGAAGTTCAAGACGAACTGAGAACCTCCTCCTTTTAAAGTCGGTTAATAATACGCATTACTTCACCGCTCACGGTGTAAGTAGTAGTCACTCACATTAAATAAATACTTTATATTTCTTTTGTTCCAAAAGATAGCGCTGGAAACGCTATCTTAATCTTAATGGCGTTTTTCTTATGAAATATTTGCTGAATTCTGGACTTACAATTATATTGGGAACAAAACATTTCAATAGTTGTACGATTGGTAATATTTATGCAAAACACGAAAATAAAATTTAAATTATTTTATTTCATATAAATTGTCTTATGGATTATCAGAAACTTTTAAATTGTCATAAGCTAGAGCTCGGTTCAAATTGGTCAATCCAAAAGCTAGGGGTGCCCTTAGCGTGTAGTCGCCTGCACGCTAAGAGCACTTTGCAGCCACAGGCAAGTTCGTTTAAGCAGCCGACAACCTCAGAGGTTGACCTGTAAGATGCGACACACTAAAAAAATGTGGTGATACTTTGGCTGGGAGTTCTGAGGAGACACAAAAGCGTTTCTGCAACAAAAAATCCACTGCCGTATATGCAAAATTTTCACGCGAGTGATGACGCAATAAATAACAATATCTGGTACCAGAACCACTAGTTTATTTGTTTATTCTTGTTCGTATTCGAAGTGAGCTCCTATAGGTCCAAATAGACAACGTCGCCATAATATCTTCTCGCTGAATTCTTAGGGTTCAATAAATTATCAAATACATAATACCTTTAATTATTAATTTAAAAAAGCAGACTTTAACCCTTCAAGTGTCAATGGTACAGCGTGTGTACATAACGTCACGGCTCGCATTAGACGATGTATTTTACGTCTATGTTGCAAGTAACACGATGTCACAATATCATTCGACTAATCTATTCATACTTGACTGGTTTTAGTAACATTTTAAAGAGAACACCGATCAAATGAACGAAAAAAAAATTTTACAAAATGCATCCGTTGTTTATGTTGTGACGCCGCAGACTTTTTCGTTGTGTCATCAAATAGTTTTTATTACTGTTTACAGTGTCTAAAGCTCTGTTTTCCTAGGAAAGCGGTGCCGTCATATAGCGGCCGTAATATTACGGACGCAAAAAGGCGGCCGTCTTTACGGTGACGACATGTGGAAAGTTCCACGGCCGTTTTAACACACTGTCTGCTTCATCGCTATCTAGTGTATTACATTCTCTTTGGAAACGTTCACGAAACCATCTGACACCGACAAGACGGCCGTCATGCAAATGGCGGCACCGCTTTTTGACGTTGCGGTGTCAGTTACCGCTCTCTAGGAAACCGCGCCATTTTGTTTACATAGACAACGTTCTAGTGACGTCATTCACCGCTGTATTACGGCCGCTATATGACGGCACCGCTATCCTAGGAAACCAAAGCTTAAGTGGAATAATTTATGTTAACATTGCCTACATATTATTCTGTTATCGTGTGTTTTTTTTTTACGTGAATATGTGTTTTTTCGTGTGTATGACTTCGAATGTGAGTGAAAATTATAAAAATGAAAACATTTCACATCACTGCGAGATAAGGTCAGTTTAATTTGCTTATTGAATGATATAAATAGTTAGATAAACTCATAACGAAGTCAGGAAGGTATAATATATACCATGATAATGGCCATAATTTTTTTTTTTTTCTGAAGTCCTACCCAAAAATAAAAAAATACATTCAACATGCGACACGCGAGGGGACCCCACTACTGGGCAGTGCTGGGACACAATCTTCTCTATGATAGAGAATGGCGTAATTCACCACGCGGGCCCAATGCGGATTTATGGATGTCACATGTCTACAAAAAAATAATGGTCTACCAGACGCACGGCTGGGTACCACCCACACTTGGTTGATATACCGTCTTGTCGTACCAAGCGCTTCTCCTCCACATTTATTGTGCGCACAGCCAAGCTGTGGAATTCTCTGCCGGCTTCTGTGTTCCCTGCCACTTATGACCTTTCAGCCTTTAAAGCACGAGTAACTAGGCATCTTCTGGGCTCGCTCGTCCCATCTTAGACCTCATCTATCGCTTACCATCAGGCGAGATCGAGGTCAAGAGTGGGCCCATCAGGAATAAAAAAAATACCGGTTTCCTCCCGAGGGTTTTCCTTTTATAAGCCGAAATAATGATATTTTACTTTTACTTTTTTACTTGATTTAAACCCATAAGCTACAACTCGTAAGTCGAACACGTAACCACTGAGCTACCACTATTCTATTCATATTATTAACTAATTAATGATTAAACCTCCCTTATGGAAAGTTCAAGCTTTGATTATTTAGCAAAGCTGATTCGTTTTAAAAATTAAATTATTCGAGTAAATTGAAAACCAACCGTTTCCTTGAAAACTTTCCTTAATTAGACCCTTAATGGTTAGAAACGAGATTTGGAAAGACCAAATCTTAAAATATTAAGACAGTTTTTATCAAATTAATTATTGTCCAAGTTCATTTCAGAACTTCTTGATATTTTTTCTGTTGTTTTTTTCTCTTACTTTCTCTTCACGAGAAATCTTTAAACCAAAATAACTGTTGTAGGTACAGGAAAACAAGAAACCCCTTGTTTTTTTTTTTAACTTAATCTACCTCTTGTGTTATATTCTTAATTACATACATACATGCCTTAATACGGTCTTGCGTTGGAGACAAACGTCAAAAATATAATTATCTCCGCAGTAAATCGATTGGTGTAATAAAAATAAATGTTTTGCGGTACATTTGACATATAAAGTTGGCCAAGTGCGAGTCGGACTCGCCCATGAAGGGTTCCGTAGTAACTATAATAAATATAATATAGGTAATTACTTAATATATTTGAAAAAAAAAAACAAAAAACCTTACAAATTTCTTAAAACTAGCTTATTTACAATTTTTACAACTACGCCAATTAACTTTGTTTTTCATAGTATATGTATAAATTACAAAGTTATATTTGCGGTTTTAGAAAATATACTGTATCTCAAAAACTGCTGACTCGATCTCGTTCAAACTAATTTTGTTTAAAAGTTTACATTAATATCTACAACATACGGTTTTTTTAGATTTTTCACTACATTATTATAGAAGTTAGAGGGGGGGACACACATTTTACCACTTTGGAAACGTATATCTTTTAAACGATTAACTTTATGATAAAGTCGTTTTAGAAGCCTTAATGTCATTTTTAAAGACCTATCTATAGATACCACACACGTATAGGTTTCATGAAAGAAAGTATTTTCAGTTTCAGTTCCATGTATGGGGAGCCCCTTTATTTTAAATATTTTTTAAATTTTCTCTTAAAATCGGAAAGCGGTTTACAGAATACATCTACCTACCAAGTTTTACATGTATAGTCCTAATAGTTTCGGAATAATGGCTGTGACATACGGACGGACGGACAGACAGACAGACAGACAGACAGACGGACAGACATGTCGAAACTATAAGGGTTCCGTTTTTTGCCATTCGGCTACGGAACCCTAAAAATGAAAAATATCAATCTAGGTATGTTAAGATCGAACATTAAACCATAATAAATGTTTTAGTAAAATACCATAATATGGAAACTCATATCTTTCTGGAAGATAAGTTGCAAACTTTCCAAATAGAACCAAAAGATTTTTCATTCGGAACAAGATGAAATAGTTATGTGGCTCATAGAAGATTTTTGCCATCATAAAATTACGGGTATCTTTAAAACGAATTCAATCAACCAAAATGATTTGTTATACGCTAAAATCCAGGCAAATGGAAGAACTTTGCTTTAGCATTAGTGCAAATAGAAAATAAAACCTACTTGAAAAGCTGAGATCCATTAGAGCTCATATAATTTCGACGGATCGTTAAAGAATGAAGTGCATGTAAGGTCAACTGCGAGAAGAAGTAACAGTTGAGCTACAAAAGTCTACAAAATAAAGACGCCATCGATGTTAAACTGCAAGCTTATGTATGAACTTGACTGTACCTCAAAAGGTAAAGGTGAGAGTACAAATTGTAAGACAGAAGTGCTTTCACCCGTTTTAATACTACTCAAGTACCTATGTCTTCATAGACTTAAATAAAACCATTACATCTCTCAAACTCTTTAGGCTCAAATCAAACCTTTTATTTCAAATAAACCATAATCAGGGACAAAAATTTCGAATGGCTTGATCATATTTTGCCGTATACAGAATGGAATCAGCCGTTACTTTGCGGAAATCTTTACCAAACTAATAGTTCAGAAAAATATCTAGAGTACATTCCGCCAAGAACTAGATGATCAATCTTGCATGCAGTATGCAACACTGCCCTCCCGCCCGCAAATTATGCTTATGCAGAAGGGATGCAATAAAAACATACCACATGTAAGCAAACCACACTAGATAAGTGTTTCGCCTCTACCCGGAGCATCATCAAGAGAGATGTCGACTTGTCGACTGCTGCGCCGGGAACTTCATATTTCCAAGGGCTGGCTGTTGACCTCTTGGCTGGTATCAGACCGGAGCTGCGTTAAATAGTATTTATTTATTTATTAGGATCTCCAACAAAAGATGTACACAGGACATGACAAATATTAATGTATAAGGTATTACGTTAGTGTACTCTATGTGTGTATTTGAACTGCTCCCGCAGCCCCAGCGCAAGTATGTGAGGGAACACGAGATGGTCTTAGTCAGTTACAAATTGACAGCCTCTTCGCCCGCCCCAAGGCTGAGATCATCCATAATGATTTCCACCTCCGAAATATAAACAAACCATAATATATAATAATTATAACGAATATGACACAGTCTTCCGAAACCCGAATGCCGTTGGTCAAGAACTCATTGTTACTGTGTGATAAATGGTTTTTTTACTTTACTATATATTTTAAATATTTGTAAAGCATGTGGCAAAATAATAATAGCCACACGGGTCGAACTTCTAAGTTAAGCAACTCTTGCCAAGGTCCGCCTATGGATCAGTGACCATCTTCACATAAATCGAGATTCATCCGTGCCTCGTATGTGCCTCGTACGTTACGTGTAATCAGGAGCCAGAAAATCCGAGTCTGGTTGTGCCAAGGGGCATGGTGCTACTCAGCTAAAGAGTTGTGCCTTTATTCCCATCTGCCATCTTCAAGCTTGCAACTGGGTTATTGGTTAGCACTGTAGCAGCTAGTACTTACGCATAGACATGCAAAATAGAGGAGCTCATACGACCGTCCTGCGCCATGAGGCCGCGCGCACTAAGCTAGCCGCGCTCACTACATGAAGGGAGCGCGGAACAATTAGTACCTACATGACCGAATTGTGTTAGGTATAAGTTATTAATGTACCCCATTTATTTTAATTATTGAGTGACTGTCATTGTGTACATATAAGGAGCGCTTTCAAATAAACCACACAGATTGTTATTCACCTTCTTACTTAACACATCCTAATACATAAAGTACATAACGTATCTAAAGCACTAATAGGTGGCGTTTATCACCCCGGTGGTCAATGGTACCTATTTAGTCTCATCTGCCCCCTTCGTAGTTATATTACAGGGCATTATGTATTGGACATTATTAATAAAAATTTAAATAAAACATAAACGATTCCTATTAGTACCACTACCAACCACCACCACGGTGGCAAGCTCAAAGGGGGAAGATGGGAATAAACGGGGTTGTGTAGGTCAAATAGACAGTCGCGTCGCTCCATGTAAAACACTAATAGGTACTCAGTTGAATCCGGTTAGACTGGATGCTGACCTTAAATAGTATGGAAAAGGCTTAGTACTATCGGCCAAAGAAACGCATGCTCACTTAAGAAAATATTTCTGTGGAAGCGTAGCTAGTGACAAACCACATCCCTTCCTGGTTTCGCCCAATTAGAGACAATACAACGTGTAATTTAAAGGGTATATACATACGAAGTGCACGGCTTCTTTAGATGATAATAAACGATATGGCAAGGGTTTTCTAATCCTATGTGTACATGTGTGGAGCATATTAGAAATTTGAATACCTTGATACCAGAGACCGAATTTTTCAAATTAAGGAGAACGAAGAGAATTATCGTTTTATTGGCAAGTGACGTGGAAAGTGATGACCCTCATCATAGTACTGTGACACGTTTGTTATTACTGGTATTCAAGAAACATATGAAACCAATAATTTGGGGTCAATTCTGTGAGTCACTTATTTTGAGCTGAAACTTTGCATAGAGACTCCATACCAGATGTTGTCTTCAGTCCTTTTGGATAGATATGGGGTTTCCGTTACACATTGTATACATTTTGTAAGTACAGGGCGCGTAACATTATATTAATACTTACTATTACGAACACTACTAAAATACGCTTCGTGCATCCTATTGGTCAGAATACATGCATTAGGCGATCGAGTTGTGAGCCGTGCTATGCGATTATAGCCTTAAAAGTAAGCATGCGAAAGATTGGTCGATAGTACATCGGCTTGATGATGGTGATGAAGTATTTTAAATATTTACTTTATTCATCAATATTATTTGGTCCGTTTAATAATTAGCGTATGCTTTATTTCAGGCAACAAAGGCGTATAAAAAATAATAAACAAATAAAAAGTCTTATAAATAAGCCACCCTGTTTAATGCCTATATATTCTGCCTGTTACAATAGAAACACATACCCTACGTAATAAAACAGAATTGGTCTTAGTATTCAAAACAGAGAGACATTGAACTCATAAACCCCTTTTGCGGGTTCAACGATTCCGTACGACATACACAATATGACCTCTAAACTTCAATGATATTTCACCAGTTAGGTTGAAGTCTTAACATGACCTACATTCTTTATAACACTGGCTTCTGCACGCGGCTTCGATCACGTGAAGAGATTTTTTTTTCAGCAAAAAAAAATATTTAGATATTAGTTTTTATCATTATCATTTGCTTATCACTTATTACAGGAAAAATGATAAGTTTTACTAATAAGTAAATGTTCAGGACTACAATTGGCCAGCTCAACGTTAACTGGACGGTCTGAACTTGTCCACGGTTCGTGGAGCTATAAACGTTGCTTACAATAAACAATGAAACAAAGGCCTACTTCTACTAGGCTTCGGCCTACAACGATATGTATAAATAACATAACCACTTACCTTCTGTGCTGGGTTCACCAAGCTTCGACCTTCCAAGGTCACGCCCCAAGTGTGGTATGTATGTAAATATGAGGTGAGTAAATGAAAGTGTGATGCAAGTCAAGTTTGTGGACGTTCACAAGGCGCCAGTCTCCAGATGGCGCGGTTCCAACAGCATCACAGCCTAACTCGTTTCTAGCAAGCGCGTGCTACGCGGATGAGGCAATAAGGCGATGTGTTCCGAGAAATATCCCTGGATTCTCGTCAATCAGGGATTACAAAGTTCAATTAAACACTGTGGTAGCTATTTATCACTACTTTTTTCCAACTCGAGCGCGTGCCACGCGGATGGCCACGACCGGCGTTAGATCCAAAAATATCCCGGGGTTTTCGTCAAATGGGGATTACAATTTCAAACAATTGATAATCGCGACCCAATTATCGGTTGCAACAGGCGATTCCAAACGATATTTTACCAATTATAATTAACTCAACAGGGTCCCATGACCGACATTTTCAACGGGGAAGCAAAGTCTATCTGTCAAGTCAGAGTAATGTCAAGATCAAATTTCTTTATTTCAAAAGAGTACGTTCGGAAACGATCGGTACTAAACAGTAAAGTTAAGCAAAGGCAAATAAATTCAATAATTTCAATAAAATTATTGTTAATATTAATTACATTATTTCTTATAATTATCACAATTCTATTAAAATATTTAAAAAAATCACTCATTTAAATTTAAACAAATAAGTAATTAAGCAAGCAAACTCGAGCATAAAAACAATCTAAAGTAAGCCAGCCTCCAGGCATAAATTTCATGCCGGTTTACATGGGCAACGCAGGAATGTACGCTGTGACCCAAAGAAGTGTCAAGTGATAAACTAGGACCGGCGGCGTCGCAATAAATGTGGAATGTGTATAAATCTGAAAGTTTGCAAGGACGGAGGGATGGATGGGCATTTATTTATTTATATCTATGTATTTACGTTGGTCCTCCTTTGTAGAGGAGCTCGTAGAATTTAAGCAAAGCTCGAGGAGTTTGTTCCGTGGATGGATGAGAGATTCTTCCGGGCCTAGGAAAACGCGCTAAATGCTTGGTCCCGGCTTTCATTTGTTAATCTTTGACAGTCGCTCCGAGTAGTCAGAAGTCAGAACATCTGACGTCTGTCTTGCTAAGGGGTGTCGTGACTACTGGGTTGTGGAACTCAGACAGCAGTCGCATCATGTAAAATACTAGTACTCAGCTACATCAAGAAAGACGAGAATCCCATAAAAAAACAATACTTGTTCAAAAACCCAAGTCTCGCAACTCAGTTCTTCTACCGTAAAAAGTTGTGAGATCCAGGTCGGTTATTAATTTATTCAGTTCCTACTTAAGGGACCTTCTGTCTTAAGTTGTTACGTAATTATCTAACCTAACAACATCTTATAGTGACCATATCAATATCTCACAACTTTTTTACGGTAGAAGAACTGAGTTGCGAGACTTGATTTTTTTGACAAGTATTGTTTTTTATGGGATCTCATTTCTTTTTGTAGATAGTTCTACTTTTTCCTTTCTGGCACCTTCTACCTATTGTATACCCACATCTAATTTTCTTAAAGCCCTCTCTGTGGCTTTTTTATTCCGTTGACCATTTTACAAGTTACCTTTGAACATAATAAATTATATCTAGATATCTATCTACACCATATCATATTATTATCATATTATTCCATTATATTATACATAATTACAGGTACACTGATTAATTAACTGTAAATGTAACTTTGTAATCCTATATATTTATATGGGATTACAAAGTTATTTATGCAGTTGATGTATCTAGAAAACTGGACCGAAATGTAAAAATATTTTAGTTTTTCCTTGATACATACACTAAACACTAATTGTACTCTAAATTTGAAGCTTCTATGTCTGTTAGACTTTTGATGATCGGTCAGTCAGTCAGTGAGTGACAAAATTAAGAAACTGACTCGTTATAATTCTTAACTGGTTCAAATTGAATGAAATTTGAAATACCGTGTTTATACAATGCCCGCTTGGTTACTGAAAATTTAGGCTTCTAGTTTTATCCACAACGAAGTTATACGGGGTTGAAAATGACCTGAACTGCTTCGAGAAAAGGACGGTACGGCCGTGCCGCTTTTTTACTCGACTTGGTGGGGGCACTACCATGCCCCCAGATCCTATCGCGACATAGTTGGGAAATTATAAGTAAATGATGATGTTTGAAAGTTACTTAGAAATTTCCCAACATGCTTATATTAATGTACATATATTAGGAAACCTTCGAGTAGAATTTTACTGCAAATAAGACCTCTACCAGAGAGTTTATGTACCCTAAAATTAATCCTTTCAGCCCGGATCCGGGCATTCGACCCATCCTAGTAAAGTGTAATTTTATCGGGAATAATTTTTGTATTTTCACGGTTAGATGCCTATTTTTGTGGTCGTACCGACCTTAATTTGTTCAACTGCCGCTAATAAATGAACCAATGAACTCCTTTCTAAAATCAGGGCTCAACAAATAGCTGAAAATTAATGGTTGAACTCATTAATTATCAAGAGAAGTTATAATTATAAAGTGGTATTTATGAAAGCGCTAATCTAATTAAGAATGAACGCTAATACTACGCCAGTCATTCTCAACCTGCGGCCCTTCGACCCTGGGAAGTATTAGTAATTTATTATTAACAAACTGTGCCCGCGACTTCATTTGCGTTTCAGGTTTTTCCCATGAAAATCCACATCACATGAGAATTCCGGTATAAAATAAGATAGAAAGTCTTAGTCCCTTTCAAACAAAAAAATAATTTCCCAAATCGGTCCAGGCGTCTTAGAGATAAAAACAAAGATTTCAATGAAAAAAGGAACTATTATAATCATAATTAAAACCTGGGATTGCTCTAGCTAGGAGACTCTATATTGTATTCTCTAATTTTAATATTTAATCTTAACCAAAGAACACTTTATAATTTTTTCCTGATTCTTTAAATCAAGTATAATAATTTTAGTAAATAATAAAATTTTATTTTACACATCATTTGCTGACGTTACTTTTAAGCTGAACTGACTTTTAATTGAGTTCCATACGATAAAAATAAATCAGGGTCCTCCAGGACGTGGGCCTTGGGAATCGGGGTGCTCAGAACCCCTAATAACAACCAAATTAATACATAAAATATAATAGATTTTAGGCTGTCTTTGACTTGCAAGTCGTCAATCAATGACGCTGTATTTGAGCGAATAGAACTGAAAGTTGAGCTACGCGAAACTGACAAATGCTTGCACTGTTTGGACGGGCCTGCTAAAATGTGTGAATTTCAATCCTCACAAGAGCACTACAGACATACACCTACATGACTCTTAAATATGATTTGATCAGTACGCATTGTATGGACTTCAAACGATACGTTGACTTCTGAGTTTCGGAGTTTCTTCTCAGGGTAGTGATGTAGGAAAAACCCACATCATCCATGTAGTTTACATTAACGATATTAAAAAAATACGTTCAGGGTGCTTTTCCAACAGGGATGTGCTATGCAGCTATGCTGCGAGGATGTAATAGCTAAGCTGTGAAACAATGTAACTATGTGACTTTTCCACTGATACTAAGCTATGTAGCGGTGCGAGTAAGATGTGCTATGAAGATGCGCCGCCGCAAAGTAGCTTCGCCAGGAAGATGCGCAGCTCGAGACATGCGATGTACCGATAGTAGGGAAGCGGTGAGGGCGGTGCGGTGAGGGGAGAGGCATATCTATCCATGGCACGTATCCATAACACACATCCATAGCACGCATCCATAGCAGGCATCCTTCCATATAAAAAACATAATTATCTTAGTTGAATCCATTTCCACCAGTGCAAAGCTATGTGCACCAATGAATATGATTGGTGGTTATCAAACGCATGGCAACGTAGCTATCATATCTCTGGTGGAAAATCACCCTTAAAAGTGTGTAGTATTTGCGAAATATTTTTTTTAGGGTTCCGTAGCCGAATGGCAAAAAACGGAACCGCTGTGAACCGCTTTCCGATTTTAAGAGAAAAATTAAAAAATATTTAAAATAAAGGGGGCTCCCCATACATGGAACTGAAACTGAAAATATTTTTTTCATGAAACCTATACGTGTGTGGTATCTATAGACAGGTCTTTAAAAATGACATTATGGTTTCTAGAATGACTTTTTCACAAATTTAATCGTTTAAAAGATATACGCTTCCAAAGTGGTAAAATGTGTGTCCTCCCCCTCTAACTTCTATAATAATGAAGTGAAAAATCTAAAAAAAACATATGTTGTAGATCTTAATGTAAACTTTCAACCAAAATTAGTTTGAACGAGATCGAGTCAGCAGTTTTTGAGATACAGTATATTTTAGAAAACCGCAAATATAACTTTGTAATTCATACAAATACTATGAAAAACAAAGTTATTTGGCGTAGTTGTAAAAATTGTAAATAAGCTAGTTTTAAGAAATTTGTAAGGTTTTTTGTTTTTTTTTTTTTTCAAATAAATATATTAAGTATGTTATATTTATTACAGTTACTACGGAACCCTTCATAGGCGAGTCCGACTCCCACTTGGCCAATTTTTTAATTAAATAATTTACAAAAATATTATCAAGGAGGGACTGCCTACCTGGCACAACAATCCAGTAGCTGGGTGAAATGATACCTCTTGACAAGACCAGTGTTAGATTTCTGGCTTCAGGCTACCCGTAACATGTGTCAATAATGTACAAATTACAGCCGGGACTAGCGGCTTAACGTACTTTATGTTTTTTTTTTTTTTTAAGATAACTGGCAATGTGGGTAGAATTCACATTACTAGCGATCTTATTAACGAGGGGTTAATATAAGATCGCAACTAAGCTAAATGTGCTTGTGTCTGGAGTGGGTTCACGTCAATGGGTTCGAACTCGTGACCTCTCGACCACAAGTCCGACACCTTATCCATTAGGCTATATGAGATACAGAGGAATCTCGATATTGCGAGATGGTCACCGTCCACAGAACGACCCCGGCAAGCGTTGCTTAACTTACGGTTATGGTTAAAGAATCTTTATTCTCAATAAAAACATAACAATGTCACTTACTTGAGAATAATACTAAAAAATAATTTACAAGAAGTTCGTCGTCACCAATTACAGACTAAAAACTAATTACCCAACCAATGCATTCCACAAGTGATTGATCTGCGAGTACAAGGCCATTACATACTGGCTAAGTTGGGTTTTGAATGCATTGAAAGAGTGTAGATTTCTAATACATGACGGTATTTTATTATAAAGTTGTGCTCCTTCAAAAGTAAGCATTTACTTTGACGATTGACCCATGAGGTTCAATGGTTATTACGAGTATTTAGCCATAATGCTCCTTTAACCCACCAAACAGCCCACAGTCAGCCTATTCTCCCTATTATTATGCCTTTTCTCAGTCTTTCTGTTTGTTTATCTGAGTTCGTTTGTTTGTTTGTTGTTTGTAAACACACCCACGATACAGATTCCTAGTACGGAGCATTGTTTTGTTAAACAGTCTATCGTTGCCATTTACTTAAAATAAATAAATACTTCACAGAAGTTTAAATGCAAAACAGACACGATCTCAAATTAATTAAACATATGAATAAATTAACAAGAACATAAAGTTAGTGTTAAGATTCGTACTTGCGCGTCCTTAATATTTAATGGGAACCTTTTGTGCTCGCAATTAACTAAGTAACGTTTGCCTTTCTATTGTAAGAATTTACTCAGTCATTTTAGAATTTGGAAAGGTTAATAAATATTTACAGCAATGTGTTAGCTTTAATTTATCTGCTAGTGCGTTCGCCCTTATTTCGCACGGATTGTTTTTCATATCAAGATCCTTTGCTTTGTTTGAAATTTCATTATTTATGTATAGTAATATAAACTGGTGAAGTTTATTGTTAACCTTATGTTCTGCAACTATGTAAGAAAATAGTTGAATATATTTTTAATCGCTAGATGCGAGTTTTGACATGGATGTGTGGAATGACAAGAATGGATAGACTAAGAAATGGGTTGTATAAAAGGAATTTTGAAAGTGGCGTCTGTTACGGAAAAATCGAAAGGAAGTCGCATATCTTGGTGACAAGTGATGAGGAGGAATGACATGCATGTCATAGACTGAATTTTATTATTTGAACTTTTTCTGTTAACTTTTCGGAAAAAGATATATTTTAGAAAAAAATCCTGTGAAACAAAAATGTACCGCCAAGGTTTTGCTGACACTGCTAAAATGTACCTTAACATAGGGTTATTCTTTACACAAAAAATCATAGCTGTCCTTCGATTGCAACATCTTCAAAAACAACATCATGTATATTAACACATGAAAATCTAAAATTACGAAATTTATTTATCTAATTATTTACACTAGATGAGCCTATAGCGCGATAGGTAGATTATTGCACTATGCTTATACCAAATTTGATCCGATTTGGTCCAGTACTTTTCATAACAGAGTGGTTTTGTGTCAAAAATATTTAAATTTCGGGTAATTAAAAAAAACATTATTTCTAAACCATAAGTTTTTACTTAACTAAAGTATGTTTTAAATGATCACTTATGATGCTCTCAAGCTTAAAAAATCTTTGGACCACTGTAAACGGGCCACCCTGTATATCACAGCAGCTAACGGTCATTTGACAATCTGCCAGATAAAATTTTCTATTATTTTCTCCAGAAACTCAACTGAAAGTTGTCACCAACAAAAATTAAGAATTAACGACATTAAAAAGAATCTGAGTGAAAACAGAATTTTTCGTGCTTAACCAAATTGGTGTGCATTTCGGCAATAACGAACAAAGAAATACTAATCTTCTTCAAACGTCAGTGAAAGATAGTAAGTGGCTATAAATCGTGCTACAACCTGGCACCCTGAAACTAATATTTCACCTTATTTGCGCTAGATTACCGGATTGTCGAGTGGCGGTCTGGGTGAAAATTCCTTTATTTGCAGCTTGATCTAGCAGATTCAGACGAAAGACAATGCGGTGGTAACTCCTGTATTCTTGCAATTTATGGATAAGTAGGTATTTTATTATTCTGTTGTAAAGTTTGGCGAGTATAGATTTAAGTGATACCTCTGTATATAAATCAATTAACTAAATAAATAAATAAATTAATAGTTTAAAAATCACTAGAAAAACACGCTTTTATAAATGCACGTAAAAACAAAAAAATTGTTCCAGCTTTTCCTTTTTTTTGTAGTCTCCGTTTTCTTTGTGTTGCTGTTTCTTTTTTATAGTTTTTGCCATATTATTCCCACGAGTAGTGAACAATAAAACGGTAGATACCCCAGAGGATTTGAAAGCGACATCTATAAAAAAATAAATCTATGTATTACGCGGTAATTAAAAAAATTTAAGAAAACCGATAACAGATTTTCTTTAGGTTGTTATACCTAACCTTGAAATCTGATCGTGTTCAAAGTATATTACGTGGCCTTTCTCACAAGTGCAAACACGACTATGATACGATATTCTATCATGGAATGCCAGTGCCTATCTTCCGGCTTCATCATCTGACCTTGAAACCTAATCGGGGTCAAAGTTCATTACAAGACTTTTCTAAGAAATCCAAAACAGCTATGATACGATTTTCCATCATGAAGTTCTAGTTCATATCTTCCAGCTCCATCATCAGATCAGTTTGACAGTACCATATTATTGTATTGTCATCAGAACTACATAAAGCTGCCAATTTTCATTACGCTATGACCCTTGGAAGATGGATAAATTAGTTACCTTAGATTCCATTACATAGTTAGTTACATACAGGTCGACCTAATAAAAGCGTGTTAAAAATAAAAATAAAGCTATTGCTTGCATATTTAGATATATGAAAAGAAAAATAACTAACTGTACTATACGCAACTATGTAGGCTGAAATAGTATGATACATAAATACAATCTTTGTACGATGTGCTAGTAGAGGAAACATTATAGTTATATAATGGTTATACAACGTGTAATTTAAAGGGTATATACATACCAAGTGCATGGCTTCTTTGGATGATAACAAACGATATGGCAAGGGTTTTGTAATCCTAAGTCTATGTGTGTAGAACTTATTACAAATACCAATACACTGATACCAGAACCCGAATTATTCAAATTAAGAAGAACGAAGAGAATTATCAAGTGACGTGGAAAGTTATTGACCCTCGTAATGCTGTGACACGTTTGTTATGATTGGTATTCAAGAAATATATGAAACCGATAATTTGGTATCAATTCTTCGAGTCAGTTATTTTGAGCTGAAACTTTGCATAGAGACTCCATACCAGATATTGTCTTCAGCCCTTTTGGATAGATATGGGGTTTCCGTTACACATTGTATAGTAGTTTTATAGAATACTAGCTTGTGCCAGTGGCTTCACCCGCGTGGGAAGTTTTTCCTGTGTAAATCCCGATCCCGTGGAAATTTCGCAAAATCCTTTCTTAGCGGATGCCTATGTCATAACATCTACCTGCATGCCAAATTTCAGCCCGATCCGTCCAGTGGTTTGGGCTGTGCCTTTGAGTTATATATATTTAGATTAGAGGGTTAGAGTAACTAGATTAAATTAACAAATTCGTTTGGATAGTGTCCACCAAAATAGTCAAAGCCTGTATCTTATTGTCTGAGTAACGTTAGGTTTTATTTTCCCTAAATAGTTTTGAGTAATCTTCGATACTTGAAAATTATAATATTTAACCTTATTAAGGACTAAATGTATTTATTAAAAAAAAAACACGTTCCTTTACGATCGAGTCTAAGTGTCATTGCCACATCATAAACAATAGATTTGGCGACCCCAAGACCCCTTAAACTCAATCAACTCAATATTTGAGCAGTTATACCTTGTTATATTTACTAAGTCCATAGCCAAACTTAATATAGGCTTCCAAATCAATCAAACCCGCATCACAATGAGCAATCTACAATACAAACTACAAGATTGTGTAATAAAGTTAGCTAACCCGCCGCATGCAATTAGAGAGGGCCAGTAATTACTTTATTGGTGACCGGGGGACATGCCGGTCACGCGTAGCGGCGTGCACAGGTTAAAGAAGATACCGGGATGTGGTAAAGAGACATGTCGCTGTGATATGATCAGAATAATCATATTCTCTGGGATTTTCATTAGAAATGAGTGCACTATTTTTATTTAGTTATCACATGTTTCCTTTGCCGATTTTTAGGGTTCCGTAGCCGAATGGCAAAAAACGGAATCCTTATAGTTTCATCATGTCTGTCTGTCTGTCCGTCAGTCCGTATGTCACAACCATTTTATCCCGAAACTATTAGGACTATACATATGAAACTTGGTACGTAGATGTATTCTGTGAACCGCTCTCCGGTTTTAAGAAAAAAATAAAAAAATATTTATAATAAAAGGGGGCACCCCATACATGGAACTGAAACTGAAAATATTTTTTTCATGAAACCTATGCGTGTGTGGTATCTACAGACAGATCTTTAAAATGACATCAATGAGGTTTCTAAAACCAGGTTTTCATAAAAATAATCGTTTAAAAGAGATACGCTTCCAAAGTGGTAAAATGTGCCCCCCCCCCCCTTCTAACTTCTGTAATAGAGTGAAAAATTTAAAAAGTATATATGCTGTAGATCTTAATAAAAACTTTCAGCCAAAAGTAGTTTAAACGAGATCGGGTCAGCAGTTTTTGAGATACAGCATATTTTCTAAAACCGCAAATATAACTTTGTAATTCATACAAACACTATGAAAAACAAAGTTATTTGGCGTAGTTACTACGGAACCCTTCATGGGCGAGTCTGACTCTCACTTGGCCAATTTTTATTTATCCATCACATGTGTTATTTGCAGATTATAATTAATCTAATGCGACAAAGTAACTTAAAATAATTTTACTTGATACCTTACACGCTACAGGACGTGGCCCTTGCAAACTCGCTCAGTGTACTATGGTGAATATGTCAGTGGCATCGGCCACCCTGTTGAGAGTGCGCAACGGTGGTTTTTTCCAATATATGCCAAAAATCAAGACAAATACAATAAAATAACCATGTACGACAGAATACGAAACGCTACGCTGCGTTCCAAACCAGGCATCGTGGAAAACAGGCTGCTAGACTGAAATGGGATTGGGCCGGTAACGTCAACCACATGCATGAGGACCGCTGCGCTGGGCGAAAGACTCCACACAACGGATGTCAGAGTATGTTTGACTAGCTTCTGCCTGCGACTTCGTCCGCGTAGAAGTCGAAAATATTCCACGGGATCACGTCCCCGACTTGCTTGACAAAGATTATAATAGCTCGGCTAATATGCGTGCTATAAAGATAATTTATAGCCTATCACTCAGGGATAATGCAGCTACAAAAAATCGAAAGAATTTTCAAAATCGGTTAGGTAGTTTCAGAGATTACCCGATACATACAAACTTACAAATTTTACCTCTTTATAATATTATAGTATATATAGTATAGATGTATGTAATGTACCATGAGGGCTGCTTGAAGCGACGCGGGAAAAGAGTTTATAGAAGGAATGGGGTCGGGGAGCTTTTGCCCATCAGTAGGACAGTGTAACATATTATATATTTTTTAAAAGTAACTATTTCATTTTTTTACTCAATACAATTTTTTAATGCGTTTAAGACGCGAAACATCAGGAATACGAGTATCTTAACCAATAAAATACCAGATCCTCTTAGCTTATGACATCATAAAGACGTTGAAATTACTGGCATGCCTGTCCGTACCGCTACTTAATAAGAGGCCGTTGTACGCCTTATTTTACAGATATTCAATATTGTTGGGGTGTTGTCGTGCTGTATCCTTTGTGTATATTTCTGTGGACATTTTGGGGTTGTAACGAGAAGGTTTACAGGTATTGGGGTTGTAATAATAGATAGAAATTATAAAGATTGGAATTTGAGATGGGGTCGTTAGGGTACTGGCGTAATTGTTTCGATAGGATAGATGACAGTCGCTTATATTTTAGGACAATATGTTATTTATTTAAATTGGATATTCGCAATAATTAGAAGCGTCAGTTTCGAATCCTACCCAATACACTATTGACATGAACACCCAGACACAAACAAAGGGATTAACAAGATTCCTAGTAATGTGAAGTCTGCCTGTATTACTAGTAATCATTAAAAAAAACTAACTTCGTCACTAACAGTATTATCAGAGCTTAAAACGAGATACTAACCATGTTTATTAATTGTTCAGTTTTTTCAATATTTCGGAACTGTTGCTAAGATCACGCGAACTTTTTTTTTATTTGAAGAGTGGCTAAATACTGACAATCATATGGGTCGATTTTTAACGTTAAGCAAGCTTGTTGTGTTAAGATATAGAGATTCCTACGTGCCTCGGAAAAGTGTGTTAGTAGTCAGAACTCCGAATATCTGAATGTCTTACCAAGAGATATCGTAAACCAGTTACTGGGTTATGGAAGTCTGATAACCAATCCATGTTAAAGTAATAGTGATCAATTGCAGTCGTTACACTTAAAGCTAACTCTAACGTAGTTTGCTAAAAGCTAGGCAGTTGATGATTATATTATTTTCTAGCTATGGCCACGACTTTGTTCGTGTATGAAGCTTTTCCTTCGTAAATCCCGATCCTATGGGAATTCCGGGATAAAGCATATTTTTGCACTATCTTCCAGTAAGAAGTCTACTGTTACTAATCTTGTACTTCTCAATGATTATATTACCGACGCTATGGACAAAGGTAAGCAGGTTGATGCTGTGTACACAGATTATAGCAAGGCTTTCGACTGTATTATTCATAATATTCTACTAACAAACTTAAATGATGTAGGAGTACACGGTGACTTATTGAGATGGTTTGCTTCTTATCTAGAAAAAAGGTACCAAGCTGTTCTGCTGAACAACTACACTTCAAGTTGGGTTCCTATACCAAGCGGAGTTCCTCAAGGCTCGTTATTAGGTCCCTTGCTTTTTCTTATCTACATAAACGACATTGACTCTTGCCTGACTTCATCCAAATTATTGTACTTCGCTGATGACATGAAAATTTATAGTACAATTTCATCACCTTCTGATGTAACAGCACTTCAGAAGGACCTTCGGCGTCTGGAAGAGTATTGTCGAAGAAATAAACTTGATCTCAATCCCGCTAAATGCTCGGTTATTACATATTCACGTAAACGCACGACTATATCTGCAATATCCCTTGATGATCAGCTATTGCCTAGATGTACTGCCATTTGTGATCTCGGTGTTCATCACGATTGCAAAATTACCTTTGAAAACCATATTAATGCAATCGTCGCGAAAGCATCCAAATCTCTCGGGTTCATTATGCGTCTATCCAAGTGCTTCACGCAAGCAAAAACTCTAAAAATCTTATACTGTACCTTTGTTAGAAGCCTTTGTTAGAATATCTCTGCTTCTATCAAAGAATACCACATAAGTCCGTAAATTACCTTGATCTTTGTAAGAAATATCATTTATTACCGCTAAATATTCGGCGTGACGTTTCTGACTGCGTTTTTTTATTGAAGACTTTTAACAATTCAATTAACAGCCCTGATATATTATCAAAATTTTATTTTAATGTTCCTTGCAAGTCTAAACGATTCTATCCACCGCTAAAAATGCCACTTGCTACATCGAAATATAGACAGAATTCGTATGTGTTGCGTGCAAGCAGGTGTGCAGGCAGCATGACATTAATCTATTATTATTATTATGGAGGTGCTTAAGCCTTAAATTTTTTAAGTAATAATTAGTTTTAAGTAATTATGTAATTTTATTTAGTTGTGTTTAGGTTTTTAAATTATCATTATGTTATTAGTGTTATATTAAGTGTACCGTTTTCCTGCTGACAGTACTATGTCGTTTACAGTGTTCCTAAACTTCAAATGAAACTATACGTGGAGACCTGTAATTGGCTGTCAAATTTTCACACTGTTTCTTGATTATTTTAAGTAGCTGTTGGTCTCCCATGTAAATAAATAAATAAAAAGTCCCACTAGAAGCAGCTCAAACGTTGCAGAGATTAGCTTGGACAAATGTTAGCTTTGTGACAGCAATGATATATTTCTAACAGTAGGTAATTATACTTCAGATTAAGAGGGGTCCTATGTAGGTGTACCTTTATTGCCCCGTATAAAACCGGTAAGTCTTTATTTATATATAATACTGGAAATGAGTGAGCTGATATTAATGAAAATTAAAATGCATACGCAAAGCACCACACGGATTCACTACGAATTATTCAAATTTTGATATACAACGTGTAATTTAAAGGATATATACATACCAAGTGCACGGCTTCTTTGGATGATAACAAACGATATGGCAAGGGTTTTCTAATCCTATGTGTACATGTGTGGAGCATATTAGAAATTTCAATACATTGATACTAGAGACCGAATTTTTCAAATTAAGAAGAACGAAGAGAATTATCGTTTTATTGGCAAGTGACGCGGAAAGTGCTGACCCGTATAGTGCTGTGATACGTTTGTTATTATTGGTATTCAAGAAACATACGAAACCAACAATTTGGATTCAATTCTGTGAGTCACTTATTTTGAGCTGAAACTTTGCATAGAGACTCCATACCAGATGTTGTCTTCAGTGCTTTTGGATAGATATGGGGTTTCCGTTACACGTTGTATAATTACCTACTCTGTCTGTATCTTGAAACTCGTTCCCAGAGAGCTTTGGGAAAAAGCCACGCAGTGTGAGTATTTTACCTCACTACCCACGTACAACTACTAGAAAAAGAAGGAAAGATAGAAAAACAAAACAACTAAATATACATAACTAAATATACAGTGGCATGTAGGCATTACCAATTCCCCAGTATGGATCTGTCCCGTTGCGGGAATGTTCTAACGAGATACTGCGGCCCCGGAATGCAACGGCAACTGAAGAAGCAGGGTGGGTTTTTAGTCAGTAGAAGTCTGACACTCCCTTCCACTCCACCCACAGTGGGAGGAGTGATTTGATGATTTTCCCACCCAGGGAAAAACAGTATGGATCTATCCCCCCTATCCACTATAGTGTTCAAGATGCTGTTGAGGCGGTCGCGCATCCTGCGCATAATGAAGGCGCATTGCTTGCGGATGAAACCTACAGACATTGATTTAAAAGCCTTTGTATTCAAAGTACGCTACTAAATTACACTGCAACAATTGTAATCAGTTTTAACACTTACCGTATTCGGAATCTAAGCCTTCGTTCATAACGTGCATAAAATACCCCTTATAGACAAGATAAGATAAGTAATGAAATAATTAGATTGTATAATGTATATTACTGTGTCAATTAAAGGGCACCTACAGGAATCTAAGATTTGGGAGTACAATATCTAACTTGCTTTCTCGATGGTAATTGTATGCAAAACCAAAAAAAAAGAAAAAAAAATCATTATACATAAGAAATAGTTAATTATATTTAGTATTCCTATTTTCCTTTTTCTGTATTCTTTTCTGTAATCATATAGTTAACTAATTACGACTCGCAAGCTCACAAATAAGTCCTAAGAGGCTTTCGTGTATGACAAAGCATTTTTAACATATTTTGTAATGTATATTGGATAAAATAATAAATAAATATCCTTACTAATATTATAAATGCGAAAGTAACTCTGTCTGTCTGTGTGTTACGCAATCACGCCTAAACTACTGAACCGATTTTGATGAATTTTGGTACGGACATAGTCTGGAGCCTGAGAAAGGACATAGGCTGCTTTTTAATGCGAAAAATGGCTGTAAGGGGTTGAAATAGGGGATAAGAGTTTGTATGGAAATTACGTCATTTTTAAAGCTAGAAGCTTGAAACTTGTTTTTTAGACTTTTGATTAGATATTACTAAATACGACATTCAAATTAAGCATGAGTTTTATTTTCAAAATAATTAGCCTAATAAATTAAAAATGCTGCCGAAACTCTCACTCACTCACTATTCCGCGCGGACGAAGTCGCGGGCACTGCTAGTTATAAATATATTTATTTCAAAGAGGCTTAGATCTTCCTTGCGCTGTGACCTCTTTGAGTTATTTGTTCAATTTTTTAGTAGGATATCCCTGAGCCAGAACAGTGCCAGATTTTGCTGGCTTCTGACTTTCAAAGATAAAATGTCCAATAGACAGATGGGAGCTACGGCTTAACGTGATTTTCGAGGAACGAAGGAATCTGGATATGTCAAGATCCACACACCATTCACAGACCGACCTTAGAAGGCATTGCTTAACCTTGAATATTGAGGAGAAAATAAAAATAAAATAAAAACAATCTCTGTAAACAATACAATATTTAAACAAAGGCGCATACCCCCAAGTCCGCGGTGTAATACTCTTAAAAAAAAAAACCTTGAATATCACCCCGTGCAGCTGATAGATTTTTTTTCTTTTAGGCCGTGCGCGCACTGCGTTGCGTTTTGGAAACGCAAAATCTGTGAAGTATGGAGTGTCATAGAAGTGCGCGCACTGCGATGGAATAAACGCGTGCGGTAGAGTCACCGGTGGCCCCGGTCATTCTACCGGTGCGGTAGAACTACCGCAGTTGCGGCCACCGCAAGGCAGTGCGCGCACGGCCTTATTTATAATAGGTTCGCGTTTGACCACCATCTCACCTGATGGTAAGTGATGATGTGGTCCTCTTTACTACCGTTCCGTGATGGCGTGATGGTTCCGTGATGGCCAACAAAATAATTCCAAAACCCTTCCATACACATACTTAATAAACTTCAGAAGTTTGCTTACTAAGTACTCGGTTCGAAATGCCCTATGCAAAAGAAACGGAATAAATGTCCAGTTTTATGTTCTTAATGCCAAACTGTAAGGATTAATAGAACTAAAAGACGGCGCGGTGCTTCTCAGTACTAATACAAATAATTAAAGTTTACGTTAATACATTAAAATACTCGCACTGAGGCCTCAACGAGCAGACAGGTTTATTTTTATTTCATTTATTGGGTCTATCAACAATTGTTTACGTTAAAATGTTAATAGGAACAACACGCGTTTCATTCTGAATACAGTGTATCAATTACTTAAAGGTAAACACACAAATGAATAATAAATAATTACAGTAATTGCTAGCTACAAGTGGGTACTAGTATAATGTACATTATATTCTTAGTAATTCCATGATATGGCATATTGCGGGTTCGATTTCCGCACGTAACCAGTGTTTCAAAGGGCTGCAGATTTCGGATCTAGGTGTTTATGCATGTGAATTTAAATGTGTTCAAACGCAATCACCATACAGAAAAAAACGCAGCAATTAAGGCATTCTCTACCAATCAACCTTTGGGTTAAAAAAAATACATTATAATAATGATTTCATAACGTGCAATCGAAAGAAATCAATAAAAAAACTAAATCATACAAAACACTCGATATCACGAACAGTAACAAAGTAAACAAATAAATCCATTTGGGATCCAGTGGAGTAGTAACAGATACATTTGAAAACACAAAGCGAATTTTGAATTCTATTGAAAACCAAAAATTTTCCAAACTCAGCGCAAACTGCATTGCCAAACTACGAAACTTGAAAGTCGGATCTGTGATAGATAGTGGTAAGATCTCAAATATGATGTCGACGAAACTTTTCCTCTAAATGTATGCGGATCACGGCGTGAGACCAAAAACTCGCCATGAAGTATGAATATCGATGAACGCACGTATCCGAACGCTGCTAAGGAACATCCTTGGTTGGGCCGTATGTAGTTTGAAATCCTGAATAGTAAAGAAACCTACTGGCAATGTTTTTTATTTGCAATATTACGTATACATATAAACAAGGCTACGTTTTTCTATGCATGATAAGCTAACGTTTCACCACTATATCACCTGACGGTAAGCGATAGCGATGTGGTCGAAGATGAAGCACGCTTGCCTAGGAGTAACCTATTCACTCTTTACTTAAAGAGTCATAGTTTATAGCTATCAGGAAATACAGAATCTGGCAGGGAATTCCACTCCTTAGCTGTACGCACAATGAAAGTATTCCCAAAAAGTATCATTAGAACTTAAAACGGGATATTATTTACCATGTGTATTTCTTCAGTTCATCCGTGATCATGGCACTTGCAACAGTGCCGAAATATAAAATATCCCGTTTTAAGTTCTAATGATACTGTTAGTGACCATGTTAGCTTAAAAACTTATAATCCCAAAAAGTTTGGTGGGTATGGGTGGGATGTCGACCATGTAACTATGGCGCATCTCCATTCGTATTGCAGTCCGATGATGGAACGAGCTTGTGTAATTGTGCAATTCCATCGCATACTCCCAAAATGTAACCGAAAGTTTAGCAACAAGTAAAGCCACATTAGCTAATAACCTTTGGAGGATCTCGTCGTTAAATGATAAGAGCCGCACGGGTACATTTACAAGATTTAACAACGCTTGCTGAGGTCGATTCACGGATGAGTGATAACTTTAACATATCGATAATTCCTCTGTGCATTGGAAAGCACGTTAAGTCGTTGACTAGTCTGGATAAGGAGTGGTACTCAGCCATTGGGCTGTGGAAGTCAGATAAACAGTTGCTCCATGAATATAGTACTCAGCTGTATCTGGAAAGACTGGGCTGACCCCGACATATTTGGAAAAAGGGATATACAACGTGTAACGAAAACCTCATATCTATCCAAAAGGGCTGAAGACAACATCTGGTATGGAGTCTCTATGCAAAGTTTCAGCTCAAAATAAGTGACTCACAGAATTGACCCCAAATTATCGGTTTCATATGTTTCTTGAATACCAGTAACAACAAACGTGTCACAGCACTATGAGGGTCATCACTTTCCACGTCACTTGCCAATAAAACGATAATTCTCTTCGTTCTTCTTAATTGAAAAATTCGGTCTCTGTTATCAATGTATTGAAATTTCTAATATGCTCCACACATGTACACATAGGATTAGAAAACCCTTGCCATATCGTTTATTATCATCCAAAGAAGCCGTGCACTTGGTATGTATATACCCTTTAAATTACACGTTGTATATTTATTTACCAGTCAACCATGGTTGGTGAAGAGATAACATGGCAGGTGCATAAAAAAAAGACACCAAGTAGATATTATATTATATTATCAATGCCAAAAATAACACTAATTTATAATAATATACGCACATACCAATATTAATAATAATAAGAAAAGTTATGAAAAGGGTTTATGGGACAAAACTCTGCTGCTTTCTATTTGTTCAGAAAATAATTCTGCAACTTTCGCTTAAATGCATATTAATTGGTGGCCATCAAGATAATTATGAAGAGGATTTATATTATGATTATTTTTTTAACTTTGCCTCACACTGGGAACTTCTTTATCATGAGTGTATTTTTATAAACAGCAGACTTAGTCGGCAAGCCTGTGCCTCAATGCGGGAATCGAAACCGTGACAAGCAACATATTTATGATCACGAAACTCCATAGATAGATTTTTAGACCTATTTTGAAGGCAAGTTATTAGTTTTCCGGTAGTTTGGATTCCAACTGCAGTATTAGATAATTGGAGCCAATAAGAAGGACAAATCACATATACATAACTACAGACAGGATACTAAGAGCCAATATCAATTAACAATGCATGTAAACGACAGTTGGCTGAGAAATGCTTGCCGGAATATTGGCAATTATGCCGCAATTGGGCGCTAGTGTGAGCTTAATGCGCCCATATTAACCTCTGAAGCGGTGTGCAATAAATGTCAATAACATTTATAGGTGCTATTTGCAGTGGTATAACGATATGCTACGTCGTTTCCAGTTGGATTATCCAGCAAGAAAACAACTAGACACCATACATTATCTGACAAATTCTTGCACTATATGGACAGGCCCACTCAAATCTGTGAGCATCTTTCCTCAAAAGATCGCGTCAGACGGTAACCTACAAGGTTCCCATATATTTTCAACCAGTATAGATTGTATGGACTTTAAAAGAGACGGACCTTTGAGTTTGTTTCGGTGTTTCTTCTCAGGATAGTGAGTAGGGAAACACCAGCCTCATCTAGTTTAAATTTACAAAAAAAATTACGTGCAAAAGTGTTATTTAACAACCAATTTGCAAAATAAAGATCATTTATTCCAACCATTAGAAGGGAAGGAGGTAGTGGCTAAATAAGAATAGTCACACGGCCCGGTCTCCAAGATATATATATACAACGTGTAATTTAAAGGGTATATACATACCAAGTGCATGGCTTCTTTGGATGATAACAAACGATATGGCCAGGGTTTTCTAATCCTATGTCTACATGTGTAGAAAATATTAGAAATTTCAATACATTGATACCAGAGACCGAATTTTTCGAATTAAGAAGAACGAAGAGAATTAACGTTTTATTGGCAAGTGACGTGGAAAGTGATGACCCTCATAGTGATGTGACACGTTTGTTATTATTGGTATTCAAGAAACATACGAAATCAACAATTTGGGGTCAATTCTGTGAGTCAGTTATTTTGAGCTGAAACTTTGCATAGAGACTCCATACCAGATGTTGTCTTCAGTCCCTTTGGATAGATATGGGTTTCCGTTACACATTGTATACATTTTATAAGTACTGGCGCGTAACATTATATTAATACTTACTATTACGAACACCACTAAAATACGCTTCATGCATCCTATTGGTCAGAATACATTCATTAGGCGATCGAGTTGTGAGCCGTGCTATGCGTTATAGCCTTAAAAGTAAGCATGCGGAAGATTGGTCGATAGTACATCGGCTTGATGATGGTGATGAAATATTTTAAATATTTACTTTATGCATCAATTATATTTGTTCCGTTTAATAATTAGCGTATGCTTTATTTCAGGCAACAAAGGCGTATAAAAAATAATAAACAAATAAAAAGTCTTATAAATAAGCCACCTTGTTTAATGCCTATATATTCTGCCTGTTACAATAGAAACACATACCCTACGTAATAAAACAGAATTGGTCTTAGTATTCAAAACAGAGAGACATTGAACTCATAAACCCCTTTTGCGGGTTCAACGAGTCCGTACGACATACACAATATGACCTCTAAACTTCAATGATATTTCACCAGTTAAGTTGAAGTCTTAACATGACCTACATTCTTTATAACACTGGCTTCTGCACGCGGCTTCGATCACGTGAAGAGATTTTTTTTTTTTAGCAAAAAAATATTCAGTTAGAGTGTAAATAAATAAATAAATTATTATTTGCTTATCACTTATTACAGGAAAAATGATAAGTTTTACTAATAAGTAAAGTTAAGCAAAGGCAAATAAATTCAATAATTTCAATAAAGTTATTGTTAATATTAATTACATTATTTCTTATAATTATCACAATTCTATTAAACTATTAAAAAAAAAATCACTCATTTAAATTTAAACAAATAAGTAATTAAGTAAGCAAACTCGAGCATAAAAACTCCATACCAGATGTTGTCTTCAGTCCCTTTGGATAGATATGGGGGTTTCGTTACACGTTGTATAATGGATAACCATCTTTACATATCAATAGGTAGTCCTCCGTGCTTCGGAAAGTAAGTTTAGCCGTTGTTCGCAGCTGTCATTTGTACATCTTTGACAGTCGTGTCAGGTCGAGAAATTAGAAACTATGACATGAGTCTTGTCAAGTGGTATCATGTTACCCAGCTACAGGGTTTTGGATATAGAATAGGCAGCTGCTGAACGTAAAACACTGTACTCAACGGCATCAATTTAGACTGGAAGCTGATCCTGATATAGATAGAAAACGCTTATTTTCGGGGGAAAATCAATATAGGACTCTTCCCGCTCTGGGTGGAAGGAAGAGTCAGACTTCTGCTGACTAAAAGCCCACCCTTATATACGTTTAGGGGCCACAGAATCTTGTTAGAACATTCCTGCAACCCCGGCAAGGTAGGACAAATATAATAGAAGATAAGTTATTACATTGGCCCATTAGACTCGATTTATTGTTCAATCATTCACCATTCATTTGACCATCGATTACCCTGTTAAACGATTCCATTAAGGAAATTACTTTATTATTCAAAGAGAAAAACGCAATTCTGAACCTGCTAAATTCATTGATCACGACTCACAGCGCAAAACCCATCAGTGTAGAAGGATGCCGTTTTGCGGAAAGGTTCCTCTGAGTTTAACAAAAGTGAGTACGAAAGGTAGAATAGATTTTTTAAAGAGGAAAAAACTTTGTATGAAAATCTTTTTTGCCAATCAGCAATCAAATCAGGCGCATAGCTTTTTCTTTCTACAAAAAGAACTTTATCAACTTTTTGCACTGTATATACAACGTGTAATTTAAAGGGTATATACATACCAAGTGCATGGCTTCTTTGGATGATAACAAACGATATGGCAAGGGTTTTATAATCCTAAGTCTACGTGTGTAGAACTTATTACAAATTCCAGTCATTGATTCCAATACACAATACCAGAGACCGAATTTTTCAAATTAAGAAGAACGAAAAGAATTATCGTGTTATTGGCAAGTGACGTGGGAAGTTATTCACCATCGTAGTACTGTGACACGTTTGTTATGATTGGTATTCAAGAAACATATGAAACCAATAATTTGGTATCAATTCTTTGAGTCAGTTATTTTGTGCTGAAACTGTGCATAGAGACTCTATACCAGATGTTATCTTCAGCCCTTTTGGATAGATATGGGGTTTCCGTTACTCGTTGTATACACTACATTAATTCTGAAATATATAAACTATCTTATTTATTATATCACAGAATACCAACACGCATTGGCCCGAGTGGTAGATTGCGGCCCTCTTAATATAGAGGAGACCTCTGCCCTAGTAGTGAGAACATGATAAGCTGATTATGTTATGTTATAGGTTACCCAAACGAGTAGCAGTCAGGGCCGGCTACATAATTGAGTATTTACTATTAAAAACTTGTCAAACCGTATTTTATCTTTATGATAGTTTTTCAGGCTAAGCTTTTACTGGGATTGCTTGGGAATGTGCTAACGAGATATTGTGGCTCCAGAACACAAGTATAAAGTTTATTGGGATCAACTTAGGTATACTATTTACAAATAAAACGAAGATAGCTACAGAAGTAAGCAGTGCTGCGCAGCTATCAACGCCCAACTCAAAAACATTAGATCTACATTATTTCTAATGACAAAAAATAACTTATTAACAAAAATTACAAAAAGTAATAATAAAACAAGAACAAAAACAAGAGCAACTGAAAGAACAACGTGGGTTTTAGTAGAAGCCTAGTTTTAGTAGGAAAATATTTCAGAGTTTCCTCGAAAAACTATTAGCAAAATCAGCCATTGAACCAGCTATCAGCAATCGGTCCCAGTAGGGCCTCAACCCGTAATAAAATGCTCAGTTTACTTTTACGATTCCAGCCTAACGGATGGGCTCGCGATGAAAATGAATGGCTTTTTATATTACCGACTATATTGGTATAAATAAACTTCGTTTTTAATCAAAATAACTGTTCGGTTTTATAACTGACATTATTTTTGAGATGATGTTGTATTCTAATAGGCTACCGTTTTAACGATATGAGCTTTATATTTCGGTGAAGTAAAGCTTGTTAATTTAATTGGATAGGGTCTAATTAAATTAGCTAACAAAACTTCACCGATCACACATGAAAACACTCTGTGTTGTTATGAACTTGTGTACGTAAAAACGGAATACTATAAGAAACAAAATGTTTCTGTATGTTTATGTGTCACAGACATTTGGTCCGAAAGTAGATCTATTCAGTAGCCATAACGTAAATAAATTATTTATAATAATATTATGTGGCTGAGAACCTTGAATTGAGAACAAATAGTTTTCAAACTGTATTGTGTCACATATCAAATAAAAAGGCTTATTGTGAGAATCAAAAATTTTTATATAACTAAATATGTTATGCATCTGCAAAACGATTTCACAAAAAATATTGAAAAAATCGGTTGTCTGTAAAGTCGGTTTACTGACGATAGTTGAACGTGACAACGTCATAAGAAAATACTGATGGAATGGTTGCATTTTTCAAAAGAAAATTTTCTAAAGCTTCTAAGTAATAATGGTTATACGGTTAGGTTCTCCGCCGGTTAAGGAGCGTTTGTCCAATGGGCTTTTTTTTTAACGTGGTAAAATCATCAGATGAGTCCTCCCACCCCGGGCAGGGCCGGAGGGACTGTCAGACTTGTACTGACTAAAATCCACGGTATTCCTTCAATAGCCCTTTACGTACCGGGGTCACGGTAATGGGATAAGTCCCACGACCCCGGCAGGCTTCGGCCCTCTACAGGGGGGGCCTCGTCATCTTGCTGACGCTCTTGAGGCGCGCGTGGAACACAACGCGCCGTCGACCCGGGCATGGTCCATGGTCGGACAGCGAGTTGCCCTTTACTCGCTGTCCGCATGCCCGCGCCTACGGTGGCAAAGTTTTCAAACTCATTCTAAACCCTGTATAATGGGTTTTTTTTTTTGTAACCTGGTAAAATTATCAAATAAGTCCTCCCACTCCGGGCAGGGTGGGAGGGACTGTCAGACTTTTACTGACTAAAATCCACGGTGTTCCTTCAATAGCCCTTTACGTACCGGGGCCACGGTAACGGGATGAGTCCCACGACCCCGGCAGGCTTCGGCCCTCTGCAGAGGGGGCCTCGTCATGTTGCCTCCCACCCCGGGCAGGGCCGGAGGGACTGTCAGACTTGTACTGACTAAAATCCACGGTATTCCTTCAATAGCCCTTTACGTACCGGGGTCACGGTAATGGGATAAGTCCCACGACCCCGGCAGGCTTCGGCCCTCTACAGGGGGGGCCTCGTCATCTTGCTGACGCTCTTGAGGCGCGCGTGGAACACAACGCGCCGTCGACCCGGGCATGGTCCATGGTCGGACAGCGAGTTGCCCTTTACTCGCTGTCCGCATGCCCGCGCCTACGGTGGCAAAGTTTTCAAACTCATTCTAAGCCCTGTCCAACGGGCTCTTTTTTTTTTTTTTTTTTTAACGTTGTAAAATTATCAAATAAGTCCTCCCACTCCGGGCAGGGTGGGAGGGACTGTCAGACTTTTGCTGACTAAAATCCACGGTGTTCCTTCAATACCCCTTTACGTACCGGGGCCACGGTAACGGGATGAGTCCCACGACCCCGGCAGGCTTCGGCCCTCTGCAGAGGGGGCCTCGTCATATTGCTGACGCTCTTTGAGGCGCGCGTGGAACACGACGCGCCGTCGACCCGGGCATGGTCCATGGTCGGACAGCGAGTTGCCCTTTACTCGCTGTCCGCATGCCCGCGCCTACGGTGGCCGGAGATCGTCGGCCGACGTCCGACGCCGTGGGCGTCTACCACTGCGGCTGGGCTGGAGGGAGGACGCCATCCTCTCCCTCACGCGGCCCGCCTCCTCCTTAGGAAGCATGACTGCTTCGCAGAAGGAGGCGACCGCTTCCCACTCCCTCTCGCCCCTGTCCCATGGGCTTAGAATGAGTTTGAAAACTTTTGTCGTTTTCGAAAATTACCGCTGTCTTTCTTTCACGAATGCATCAAACTTATAGATGAGGGTGAAAGAGACAAAGAGATAGTTTTCCAAAAACATAATAGAATTGCAAATTCATAATAAGCCTCAGCTTGATACAGGACAGGTTAGATGAATTGTCATCTATTACTACACTCTCTACCTCGGAAAACTCAAACCTTTGGTAGCGTCTATCGTTTGCCAGAAAATTTCACAGTCTCGCCAAGGGTTACCGTATTTCTCAATCACTAGATCAGATATACAGTCGCTCCATGTAAAAAGCTGGTCCTCAACTGCGTACAGTTACAGTTAAAACCGACTTCAACTTAGTTGGGATTTGGGAAGGTCTAGGCATATTGATATTACTGCTAAGTTTTTCTAAAGTAACATATCAACCCATAGCGTTTCTAAAGCTGGGACACAGACAGTGGCGGCCTTAGGGGTGGCGAACAGGTAAAATATAGATTTTTTAACTATATATTTTTATTTAAATTTTTGATTTTGATCCTCAAGCCACAAGATCGGCTCTCAGCCCTTGCTATTCTTTCAATCGAAAATGACGTAGCTTATTCGTTACATTATTGACTTATTGTGCTTTAAAGACTTTTCTAAATTTAAATTTAAATTTCTTAGGAAAAGCCGCAAACATCAATTGTAAAATTTATCATCTCTGTATTTGTTAATTTTGTAAAGGTTTCAATGTAGAATATTTTAAAACTTAAATTTTATTTATTTGTAAAACTTTAGCATTTCTCCTCAAACATGACAAATACCTAAACTAAACAACCAGACCTACTTTCGCATCACATAGTTTTCACGAAGGACAAGGGGCCTCGCAAAGACCTGCCGCCCGAAGCCTCGCAATGGGTAAGGCCGCCTCTGGACACAGATATAACAAGTCTCTTCTCTACGAGAGGGAATGGGTTGTAATCCACCACGTGTGAGGGCTGGTGGATATCGTATACCTTCCTACATAGTCCTTACGATGTTTTCCTTTATCGTTTTGAGAGCTATGGTGATTTTATTTTATTTCATTTCATAGGAATAACAAACAGTAGCATAATAAAGATTACAAACAGTACAGGATTGAATCATAGTAACAAATATACTACTCACAAATGATGACAAAAATTGCAAAAAAATACTGTGCCTATCGTAAAACTGTTAATTTACGTTGATTTAAAATATTATAATACTGGTGATATCACATCTTAAGTTTTAATTAGGTAGGTAGGTATAAGTTATTATCTATTTTAATTAGGTAGCATATGATCGAGTTTGCTGCCTCTACTGTGAAACATAAACCAGCTTTAAAGGTCTTAGACAGAGTTATATTTCATATGTAGTGTGAATTAATTAATTGGAAAATAAACGAAAATACGACTGGGCCACCTCTGATCTCTTAAGTTTTACTAAATAACTTTAAAAATTGTCAAAATAACAAAACAGCAAATCACACAGTCCATTAATCACCTACCCTACATCTAATAATATTTAAAACTAAATCAATCACCACCAGCTTGACAACTTGTTCTACAAACCAAAAATAATATTTCACTACAAATAACTTGAGAACTTTCATCAAGAGAAAATAAACCAGTTAGTACTTCATTCCAAGTTTCTTGTTTCATTTAATATTACTAGTAATTTGTTCGTCTTTGAGGAGAAAAATTATCTCAAGAACTCGGTAAGCTGCTTAACTGATTCGTCTCATCTGGATGCGTTGAATAGCTAACTTTCTTTGGATTTATTAGCTGAAAGTCCCTGACTGACTTTTAAACATAAAATTTTCATCAGTTTTCTATCAGTTACATTTCGGGGAGTGTGCGATGGAATTGCATAGTCTATTCCACCAAGCCCGTTTCATAATCGGACTACAAAACAAACGGCGATGGGCCATCGTTACATGGAGGAGATCCCACCCATACGACAGAACGTTTTGGGAATACTTTCATTGTGCGTACAGTTAAGGAGTAGAATTCTCTGCCGACGTATGTGCTTCCTGATAGCTATAACCTGGGAGTCTTTAAGCCAAGAGTGAATAGGTTACTTCTAGGCAAGCGTGCTTCATCTTCGACCACATCATCATTTAACATCAGGTGAGACGGTGGTCAAACGCGAGTCTATGAACAATAAAAATAAAAAATAAATCATATAAGAATTACAGACACGACACGATTAGTGATTAGTTTGAAGTACCTATTTTTACGTACGCTAAAGAGTTTTTATGCCTCTACTGCCCCTTTGTTCTTGTGGTCGCAAGCACGACTGAGCATGAGGACTCGGGTTTGATTCCCGGGTTCAGCAAAACGTATTATTGGGTTTTAGAACAAGAAATTTCTCAGTAGTAGCCCGAACTTTGGAAGTTGGCGATGATACCCTGTGCCTCGGAGAACACATAAAGGCATTGGTCCCGGCCGTAATTTGGATAATTTTGACAATCATTATGGGTAGACCAAGGGTAGACAGAAGACAAATACATGAAGAGGCAAGACGGCTTGAAGGCCCTTCACTAGAACTGGGCGCGGAAATAAGAATAAAAGGCTTTGGATCACAATCGACGTTTTTTAATCACTATTCACAGGAATCACGTTGTAATTAGGTAATTAGCGATTACTACTGTACGAAATCAAATTAATTAAATCTTGAAATAGCGTGATGACGATGATTCTGAGCGATTCGTCACAAGCGTAGAGCGCGAGCGCCGCGGTGTCTCGTTCAAAAGTGCGTTTAATTAAGATGGCCGCCCGCACTACCATCGACAATGACGCTTCGCTAGGTTGACATTGACAGTCCGTCAATCTGACGTTTGACGTAAACGCCGTCATACATATATCACACTGGTATTACCAAGGGGAATCGTGTTACCCAGCTACCTGGTTGCGGCGGTCAGATAGGAAGTGCACTCCATGCAATACTCTAATTTAATACTCCACTGCATCTGGTTAGACTGGATCCGATTCGTTAGTCGATCCCTAAAGTGTTTGAAAAAGGCTGAGCAGATGATGAGTAAAGTATTTTTTCATACACTAAAAGCTTTTTATTATTATCACACCTGATCGTAAGCGGTAATGTGGCCTACCTAGAAGTAGATAACCTATTCACTCTTGAGACGTACAAATCTCTTAATCGACTTTGAACATAAACAGATATCCGAAATAAAATATAAAAAAAAAAAACATTAAGCCTCGCCTTTGCAACTTTTTCCAAAACAAAAGAAACTTTTGAACTCCTTCTGTCGTCTTAATTGTTAACTCGAATGTCTTTTCCGGGTTTCCTTTGGACTAACAATCACCTGGCCTATTGTTTGAAAATGAATTAGGACCAGAAGTTTTCCACCAGAAACTTTTGCATGGTGTATAAAATTTGTTCTTTATTTCGAGAAAATATTTTTCTTGCTTTGCATTGTGGGTTTGAAGCCGGACAGGCACTTTACTTTGAGTAATATTTCGACTGAGGAAACCAGGATGTCCAAGGGCTGAGAAATCTAAAGACGCGATATTCAATAACACGAACTAAGGCCGTGTGGTAGACTACGGTCCATTTTTTCTCAAAGAGTACCAGCAGTAGAAACGTTAAAACCTGATTATATTGTTCGTGCTAAAATGATTACACCTTAGAATAATAACGCATAGAAACCGCGTCTAGACAAAACACGAGTGATTTCGTGTGTTCACTTCATTTTCTTTGTTTGCACGAGCCGAATGTGTCTACGTTCCTCAAACGCACACAAATATAGCTTTTAGTGATACTATTACCAGGCCATTACTCACAAAAATGGGAAAACGCAGTATTATGTTGCTGGATCAAATCAAATATTTTATGTTATGAAACTGGATAAGATGATGTTTTTTCATGTAATATGACTTAGATTAGGTTAGATTCATTTATTTGCCAGAAATATGGTATTTTACAGATATTATAACAGATACACAATAGTTCTACATATTTCACCTACTAGATTCGGCATGCAAATTTTGTAACAATATCAGTTAAATAAATGAAGTTATGCAATTAAACAAAACAATAAAATTCCAATGTCAAACAGTCAAGAAATTTCAAAATATAAATGTCAAATAAATAAGTATAAAGGGGAATACCCATCAGCCACACAAAAAAATGCTTAAAATGAACAACAATGAAATATACGCCAAACTGCACTACAAATCATGGGGAACGCATAACAATTTCAATAATTATCAAAAAACTGGGTAGAAACCAGTTCCAACCATTTTTCTAAAATATAGGTTAGGTCAAGGTTAAGAATTAATATGCAACAAATAAACAACAAAACAACATTAAAATGTTTTAATCCTCATTAAAAATCACTAATATGTCATCAAGAAACTGTGCATGAGGATAGATATTCGATTAGTACCAGGCCCATGCTAAGTACCATATTATTGAGATAGTATGGGCACAGGTACCAACTGTTCGCATCCCACTAGGCAGTTACAATAACGATGCTGTAGAGTTCTACTTCCAGAGTAAGAATTGTTAACTATATATATATGCCTACTTTGTATTTTTCCTCGTAGTAAAAAACAATTACCCGGAAGAGCTAAATCCTCAACCAATGCATTTTCCATTTCTCTGCTTATCTCAATCTTATAATTACGTACCATTAGCTCGTGTATGCTCGCCATAGTATGAACGATCCTGTTTTATTTGGTAAGTTCTACATGCCAACAAAACCATTTCGCTGTATGTCACTTGTGGAAAATCAGCAACATTGTTATTATTTACATTAATACTTTGGAATCGCGCTCTGCGACGATTCAAATTATTATGTATAACAGGTTCAGGTCCGTCGAAAAGCCGAGTCGTCGTTTAGGCGGGTGCAAAAGTCCGTGTTGAAAAATGGGTAACGTGTGCAGAAGTCAAATCAAAATCTTTAAAAAATGGCCACACTCGTCGTTAAATATCCTTAAAAGCAATCTGTTTAAAACTCAAGTCGCACACGCAAAACCATAAATCAATCAAGTAATCAATCGAAAAAATGAAATGCAGTAATGTCAAACTGTCAGACGTCAGTAAGGCAAAGGACATAATTATGATTCATACAGTCTACGATACGTTTTCCATTTTGAAAATAACTTGATTATAATTAATATTGACACACATATATTATTTTAATTACATTTACGGTATAAATAGGTCTAATTATATTAAAATCATGATTACTGTGCAATAACTATAAAATAGTTCGCTAACAATTATTTCACGATTCTTGTTTGGCTGAATGTCGATTACTCACGTCAAATAAACACTGACGGCCAACAAAAAAATAAGAATGGATTAGACAGTTATCAAGTTAAATATTTTTATGATCGTGATATTTTCTCCCTAGGTTTACAAACTTAAGAATTATTTCATTATTCATATTTTATTCTCAATAGAATTAAGGACTATTAGTAGTTTCTGTCCATTTCAAGCATTTTTTAGGCGTTCCCCTTTATAAATGTCTTCTATTTAAATTACAACCAAAGAAATTAAATTACAAAAATGTCAATAGCTTACAATCTGATGTCAAATCTAATTATCATGTCATACAATTTTTCCCTTTGTCCTAAAAGTCATATATTCCTTAATGGTATAAAACAATTTTCAATAAGTCATGCTCTAAGATGCTTTTGAAATAAGCTGGTGCGCAATTCTCTTATAACCTTTGGTATACAATTAAATATCTTTATTGCCATTCGACCATTACATGACACCATATATGACCACCATATATGACCACCATATATACCATTATATGACATATTTTTAAGGAAGGTAAACGAAATGGGATATCGTTAATTGCGTTTAGAATGTTTAAAGTGTGATGTGTTACAATAATAATATAGACATGTTGTAACGTTACAATTTCCCTGGGTAGACAAGGAAATGTAAGGTTGCAATAAGGTGCTTGCCTAATTAGGAGGAAACACGCTTATATAAGGAACTAGCAGTTGCTCGCGACTTCGTTCGCGTGGGAAGTTTTTCCCAGTGTAAATCCCGATCCCGTAAGAATTTCGCAAAATCCTTTCTTAGCGGATGTCTACGTCATAACATCTACCTGCATGTCAAATTTAACCCGATCCGTCCAGTGGTTTGGGCTGTGCGTTGAAAGATCACTATATCAGTCAGTCAGTCACCTTTGAGTTATATATATTTAGATATAGCATAGCAAGGGAAAGAAATCAAGTGGGAAAAAGATGTACAGGATTTATAAAACGAATAATTAATTATATAAAATTTTGCTGGAGTTCCAGAACCCTAACAGAACTGGAGATGACGGAGATCGGAGTCGATGCTAAACGGAGCTGCTGGTTCAAGTAAAACGAAGAGGTCACGTAGAGGTGGCTGCAGGACGTCTGGCCTCGTCTTCCTTCCCTCTAGCCGTAGTAGTGGGATGGAGGAAAGTCAGGCTTCGTCGATGCAGCAGTCAATGGGATGTCAGCATGTCTGGAGGTCCCCGCCACGGATCGTATATTAAAAGATGACCATCTCACTCCGATGGTTGTTATCAGTATTCTTTCAGACTTCTTCTCTGTTTGAGCTCCAAGCGTAGACTCACTGCTCCCCCGTCATATCTCTAGCTAAATCGAGTTTTAAGCATTTGAATGAGGTTCTAGGATGAAAACACAAATAAATATAATTTATCACGAGGTACAATATCAGTTACATATGCGAACTATCCTAGCTCCAACGATGAATTAAGAAGAAAAACTAGTCCTGTCGCTAATGACTTTACAGAAACGTAAACAAACAAAGTATTGCATAAAAGATAGCTTAATATCAGCATATTATGAAATTCTAAACTAATAATGATGTTATAACGTAAGTATCAAAGCCCTATAAAAAGGAACATTACAATGTCTATAGTATTAATTGCTTGAAAAATCTTGTTTGATATCAATTAAATGTATGCTTTGTATTTATGAAATAAAAAAATATGATTGAGAACATTACTTAAATTAAAAAATATCTTAATCAATAAAATTATAATCTTTATTATGCCACTCTTCGAACTATCAGTATCTTTTTGTTTTAAAACACTGTAGGTAAATATAGTTTAGTTTGACGCACACATAATCGCCGCCAAAACTCAAAAATAAGCACAAAAGAAAGCAATATGGGTATTTTTTTTCCTCATAGATAGCAACATTGAATTGTGATAAGTTAGGTTATTAGTATTTTTGTTTGATGATCGATTTATCTACGTAAAAATAATGTATAAAATGTAAGTATTTACTTGTGAAATGTATTTTGATTACACTTTTTTGTTTTCCTGAAGGACTATAACATCCCTTTACGCTACAAACGGTCGTTTTAAATTATTTACTTGCGAGCTCTATTCATTGTTCAGCGGAATGTGACCTTGAATACTGACGGCTCGCCCAGAAAAGTTCGCCACTATGGCTAACCCACACTCACTTTTCACACTCGTACTAGGTTTCTATACGTTATTAATCTAAGGATTATACGTCTAAATGACTTTTATCAGAATCAGTTAATACAGGAGACGGTCCATGGCTAGTTATGTCCCGGTTTCTTTTTCCGAAAACTGAGCTTCAAAACACTGTAACTTTCAACAGTTTGCCTCTTGGATGAGTTGTAACCAACGTCTTTTTTTCAAACTGTTCCTTACAACGAATTAGGTATCATTCCTAATTCGTTGGTTCCTTACTATATTTTACTTTCGACTAGTTTTTCCGGCGACTTCGTTTGCATGGGAGGGTTTTCCTTCGTAAATCGTATCCTTCGTAATAAATAAAAATTGGCCTAGTGCGAGACTCACCCATGAAGGGTTCCGTAGTAACTACGCAAAATGACTTTGTTTTTCATAGTGTTTGTATGGAAAACAAACTTATATTCGTTACCGTAACCTATTTTCGTTAATTTTTTTATTAATAACTACAGCATATATTTCTTTTAGATTTTTCACTCCATTATAATAGAAGTTAGAGGGGGGGACACATTTTACCACATTCGAAGCATATATCTTTTAAGCGATTGACTAAGAAAAAGTGGTTTTAAAAACCTCAATGTAATTTTTAAAGACCTGTCTATAAATACCCCACACGTATAAGTTTGATAAAAAAAATATTTTTGGTTTCAGTTCTATGTATGGGGCTTTAGCCCCCCTTAATTTTATTGTATTTTTTATTTTTGTGTTAAGATCGAAAAGCAGTTTACAATATATATCTTCCTACCAAGTTTCACATGTATAGTCCTAATAGTTTCGGAATAAAATGGCTGTGATATGCGGACGGACGGACAGACAAACATGACGAAACTATAAGGGTTCCATATTTTTCAATTCGGCTACGGAACCCTAAAAAGTAGCCAATGTGTTATTCCAGGATGTCAACTATCTACTTACCAAATTTCATTCAAATTCGTTTAGTAGCTTTTGTGTGAAAAAGTAACAAACATCCATACATCCATCCTCAGAAACTTTAACATTTATAATATTAGTAAGAAGATATTAGAAGATATCTTCAATTAGTATATTAATATTTTAGAATAACTTTAGATTCCAACGCAGGTGAAGTACTCATAAGTCATAAACAATGTTTTAAGATGCTGTAATTAATTAAACTTGTGATGTTAGTTAGTTAATTTAAATTATTAGAAATACTGAGACTGGATTTTGTTTACTACAAGACATTGCACCGTCAGCTTGCTGTAGCACTTTTATATGTAAATTCTGAATATCTGACTAATCTTCTTATTTAGAATTTAATGTTTAGTTTATTAAAATAGTTAAATATTGAAATAATTTTGCTGATATAAAGTAAGCAAAATACTACGTAGAAGCTTTTATATTTATGGTTACATTTTTTATTTATTTAGAGATACAAACATATATAAATCACTACAGATACATAAAAATTATAAACAAGATATAACGAACGCAAGTGTAACAAACAATTATAAGTAAATAACTACTATCAAAGTCGAATAAATTAATACTTAATGACATCATTTAAAATCAAATACATTAAACTCCCAAAGATGGCGGACCAGCAATTTTTTATCCCCTTTTTTATTGAAAATAGGTTCGCGTTTGACCACCATCTCACCTGATGGTAAGTGATGATGTGGTCGAAGATGGAGCAAGCTTACCTAAAAGTAACCTTTCCACTCTTGACTTAAAGACTCCTTGGTTATAGCTATCGGGAAACACAGACTCCGGTAGGGAATTCCACTCCTTAGCCGTACGCACAATGAAGTTATTCCCAAAACGTTTTTTGCGTATGGGTGGGATGTCTATCATGTAACAATGGCGCTTCGCCGTTTGTCTCGTAGTCCAATGATGGAACGGGCTTGGCGGAATTAGATTGTGTAATTCCATCGCACACTCCCCGAAATATAACCGATAGAAAACCGATAGACTGCCCTGCTTTGTTTAACAAATGAAAGCTTTTGAAAGGATGACAAAAAGCTAACTAAAAGCGCAGAGCTAAAAGGCTCATAGGCGACGAGGTGCTGGTAGACAAGCTTCACAGCCTGGCTGAGTATATCTCATTGGCGAAACATTGCTTGCCTGTCAGTCTTCTACAGATAGTACTTCGGAGAGCGTATACAGAAGCTACACGACCCGATCCCTCTATCTCCCTTTCTCTACCAGTCTACTAAACGTACAGCTGGGTACGATCCACACTTTGGCAATATACAATGTTGTTGTAAGCACTAAGCGCTTTTCCTTTACATATTGTCCGCAGAGTCCGATATATGACCCAACAGCGTTCAAATCAAGAGTGAACAGGTATCATCTGGGCTCGCTCATACCATCGCAGACCTCGACAATCGCTTACCATCAAGCGAGATCGAGGTCAAAAAAATACTTTTTAGTTATTATGGAAGAACCTGCTGCTCTTCCATAATAACTAAAGAGTATTTTTTTAATATTTTAATTTCTTGATTAACTCATTAGTGACTGTAACACAAAACCTACTAATTCTCCTGATATTTCGGCCACGTTAATCAGGATCAAAGCTGAATAGATCAAAAAGTTAATTTGCCTTCATTAACGTCTCCTAAAAACGGAACAGCCGCAGGTGACTGCTAACGGTCCAAGGGGATGATAATTTCTATGACTTCATTCAATAGAATGAAGTAACGAACATTTCAAGTTTCAAGTAAATACCTGACAAAAATGGCCCGAAATAAAAAGTAGCCTATTGGCCAAATTCATCCAAATCTGTTCAGCTATTTTGACGTGATTAATAATCATCTGTACATCCATTTGTGTATATTATTTTATCTTATTTTGGTCTAATAATTATGCTCTATTAGTTTATGTGTACTTACGAATACATGATTATTTAAATCCTTTCTATGTATGTTGATTTAATTTTGTTTCAATTATCACTCCCTAATGATAACGGATTTGTTTCGCCATTTATCTGGGGTGAAACTCCATTGCCACGGTCAATTGCGGTACGGCGGATAGAGATCCGGTTCGATCTCACGGCTGCTTGGAAAAAGTAACTGTCGCTACCGAGGGCAGGTCTGAAAAGTGGTTAGAGAGATGCCATGACGTCCTCACCTTCGGCCTGACGCTGGTAATTACCGACGACGGCTGTTCCGCATTCAGTTGGAAGACAAGCGCAGCTGTCAGACGTCTGAAATCGCGCATCAATATCCGGACACCGTAGACGCAGGCCTTTGGGTGGCAAATAGGGTAGCTCACCGACCGGTAAGGACCAGGCCCGGGTTGTAGGCGCGTCTTTGACGATTGACGGGCCCGATAGAGCAATTGCCTGCTAGGGTTCCAGGAATAATCTAACGAGATATCGCGGCCCTGGAACGTAAGGAAAACTGAAAGAGAGGGCGGGAAGAAGATAAATTACCATCGAAAAAAATAAAAGTTACACCACACATATGACATTATATACTTCAAATAATAATTCATTTATATAGAATAGCTTCTCTTCTCTTTTTAGGAAAAACGACAAGAATTAAAAAATACAATTTGATGATAAACATCTTAAAAATCATCAAACTATGTTGAGGTCAGCTTTCAGCATTCCTGTATGCGGCTAAGTACCAATATTCTTCATGAAGCGTCTGCCTACCTGACCTCCATAACTTAACAAGACTCGTGACAAATTTTCAGGCTTCTGACTACTCCTAGCAAGTGTCATAGGTATAATGTACAAATGTGAACCGGGAACAACGGCTTAAGGTGCTTTTCTAGTCATGGATAATCTCATCGAAAAAGCATAATATTATGAGACTGTTGATATTATTAATCATGGCCTACTATCCCCAGAAATAGGTAAATTGGGTCAATAATATTTACTTACCCAAATATTCTCGATTTATCAATCATGCTATCAAAAACAATTCCCTAAAATAAAGTCAAATTCAAATGTTTGGAAATCAAGCAACTGTCAGCGAAACTAATGGTCAATAAATGTTAGCTAACACAACTAAACAGATTAATCAAGATTAATTGATTTATGAAGTTACCTCCTCTTACTTTGTACACGATTATTGGGGTATGAATCAAATATAGACGAACAATGTGGATAAAATTAATAATGTTGTGTTGAATGCTATAGTATTGTATTTCTTCGGAATTTTCTGCTGGGGTCTTTTTTACCTGATTGAGCGACGCGCTTCGATTTGTAAGTAAACGTTTCTCTTTTTTTCTCTTTCGTTCAACTGAATAATTTGGCTATACTAGCAGAAATTATAACTATGAGTGGGAAAATTTGACTGCAGGTCAGAAATCTCTCATTTGCCTAGCAGTGCGATAATATAAACGTTACTTTGAGTAGGTACATACAGTATACCAACAGGAATAAATGGCGGGAGATCATGCGGAGAATTGTGTTTGCCTCTACCACCGACGTGGACGCCTCAATAAGACCACGAGCAATCTATCAAGAATGAAACGACAAATGGAAGACTTGCTTTGATTTGAAGAACCAGACCCGTGCCTACGACTTGTCTTATTTATACTTTAACATGAAAGCTAATTTAGTTAGATAACCTTATCGATTCTCTTCAGTTCTGGCTGTACTAACTAGTTGTCGAATATGGATTTGTGGGAGTTACAGGCCAATTGTTGGCTAAGTATAGTTGGATATTATTTGCCACGGGCAGATGTTTATTATTGAATTTTGGCTTCTGATAATAAACTTTTTGTTTTTATTAAGATCTCTAATCTCTACAAGCAATATGAATGTTTGGTGTCCACAGAAAATACCTATATATCCAACATCGCAGTACACGTACGCACAATGAAAGTATTTCCTTGTGCGCATGGGTGTGATGTCTACCATGTAACGATGGCGCATCGCCGTCCTTCTTAGGCCGTGCGCGCACTGCCTTGCGGTGGCCGCAATTCGGGTAGTTCTACCGCACCGGTAGACTGACCGCAGTGCGCGCACTTCTATGACACTCCATACTTCACAAATTTTGCGGTGCGGTAGAACTACCGGAATTGCGGCCACCGCAAGACAGTGCGCGCACGGCCTAAGAAGGACGGCGATGCGCCATCGTTACATGGTAGACATCACACCCATGCGCACAAGGAAATACTTTCATTGTGCGTACAGCTAGGAATTATCTGCCGGAGCCTGTGTTTCCTGATAACTAGAAACTGAAGATCTTTAGCTCAGAAGTGCACAGGTTACTTTTAACGTCTTACCTAGTCTTCACAACGGAATTGATAGTTAGTGATAGTAGGTACCTAGTGGAGGCTATAAGCTTATCTGGGGGCAAGGTAGTGCCGCCGCAAAGACGAGATAAATGAATCGGGAACTACCCCAGTACCCCAGACTTCCCTTATGTACTAATTAACGAAATTTACGGAATGGATACTCTTATATGTTTAAGAGTGTGCTAGGCAGCCCGTTCACAGGTAGCAGGTAGAAAAGGTAGACAGAAACATAAGTTAATTTTGTTAAATTTGAAGTACTGATTTTTATATATGTTATACGGAATATTATTGAAAATATATATTTTATATTGCCAGACCTTTTCTATGGGCGGTAACTTATCCCAGACGCTTTAAATCTCATAAAAGAATTACGGAACTTTTCTTATATTCGAAGTGTTGTATTATTATACACCGTGTAACAGAATAAACGCAATTCATGAAAGTAGTTGGTTCAGAATCGGATTCTGAATTGATTTCCGAGTGATAAAAAATAAGTATTAAATTTTGACGGAAAAATCTTTTATTTAACTTAAAATCGAAACACACAAATTAATACAATCATTAATTCAAGCCAATGCGCTCGTGTGCGTGTCGGCCGCTAACAGTGCATGAGTGTATGCGTCTGCGTAAGGATATTGTATGACACACATAAGTTTTGCGTTCAGTAGGATAGTAGGATATCTACTTTATAAAATATGTCTAGGTTTGGTTTCAATTTATTTAGTTACGGATGTTGTCTTAGACTTTTAATTTAATATTCTAATTGGGGTGTCTGAGGTATTGCGCTTAATATGTTACACCGTGTATACAACGTGTAATTTAAAGGGTATATACATATCAAGTGCATGGCTTCTTTGGATGATAACAAACGATATGGCAAGGGCTTTATAATCCTAAGTCTACATGTGTGGAACTTATTACAAATTTCAATACATTGATACCAAAGACCGAATTTTTAAAATTAAGAAGATCGAAGAGAATTTTCGTGTTATTGGCAAGTGACGTGGAAAGTTATGGACCCTCGTAGTGCTGTAACACGTTTGTTGTGATTGGTATTCAAGAAATATATGAAGACGATACTTTGGTATCAATTCTTTGAGTCACTTATTTTGTGCTGAAACTGTGCATAGAGACTCCATATCAGATGTTGTCTTCAGCCCTTTCGGATAGATATGGGGTTTCCGTTACACGTTGTATATAATGTTTAGGAGACTATTTTAATACTTTCTGTGGACAGCCAGACCAACCCCAAGGGCCAAACATCCCCCCAGACACAATCAACGTTCCACTCATCATCCGCGCATCATCTCTATGTAGAAGCTTACCAGGACTCCATGCTTTCACAGGGTGTGACCATAACCCTGCTTTCTTTAAGAGAGGAAAACAAAGTCTTTGGTTCTTAGACATTCTTTATTGAAATATTTCGACATATTTTTGTCCCTTAATGTTAATAATAATAAATTCATAATAAATTACAATTATAAACTGCTTTAATGGCATAACTGACTCCCGAGATTAGTATACAAATAATAATATTCTTTATTTTTCAGACACCAAAACTCCTACAACCTTGCTCAATCGCCCAGCTATTTCTATAACAAAAAAGAAATCTTTCAAATCCATCAAGTACTTGGGAAGATTAGCGCGCTAGTATAGATGACTCTATTAATGGACAGGTTTGACTCTGATTGCTGTTTTATTAAAGTATTATACTATTTCATCCAGCTGGGTTATGTTCGTGCTCAACAAGTCAAGCAGAAATTTTGGCCGACGGCTGTCATGTATCGACGATTTCGCGGAATATACATTTTAAAAGAAAACTAGCAATGAAGGTAAAATTTACATAATTAGCAATCTTCTGAACCCCTATCTATAACTAAGCTAATAAATATGCTAATATGTGTCTAAAATCAACTAGATATTCGAAAATTATATAAACAAATTAATGAGTTAATTCATATGCTTTTGTACTTATTTATTATTTTTTCATGAGCCTAGTTGCATGAAAAGAAGAATTTAGTATTATAAAATGTCTATATGTTAAGATATAATTGCAAACATCGTCTTCTACGCACTGTACCGCATAGTTTTATTTTTTCCTATTATACCGTAAAGTTAGAACAACATCCGTCTTCCGAGGAGATTGTTATCCTACCCTCGGGGACTGAATATCGACTTTGTACCGAGAAGCTACGCAAATGTTATGGCAAGCTCTACGGGGAAATATCACTTATTATTTGTGGTGCGGCTTAAGCGGAAACAACTTGTGGAGGAATTGTGAACAAATCTGACAAAACAAATGTGGCAATCTCTGCCGGCTTCTATGTTCCCTACCGTATATGATCCTTCACCCTTTAAAGCAAGAGAAGACAGGCATAGTCTGAACTGGCTCGCTTCATCATAGACCTAATATCGTTTAGGTCTACTATGTAACGAAAGTGGTAGCCCTTACTATCAGGCGTGATCGAAGTCAAGAGAGCGCTCACCTGAAATGGACTTGTGATACCAATTCACAATAGATACATTTTTTTAGAGACCTAGCAATTTGATTCAAATTCACATTACTAGCAATCTTGTTGAAGCCTCCAACTAAGCTAAATACTCATGTGCCTGGACTGGGTTCATGGCAATAGGGAAATGGGTGGGGTTCGAAGCCGCAACCTCTCGATCCCAAGTCTGTCACCTTAGCCATAACATAGCTTAAATTTAATGCGCATTCACAAAGGGAAAACGTATAGGAAAGGCAGGGGAAACGTTATAGGCGTTTTAATCCTATGCTAACAAAATTATTGGGTGAAATCATTTTTCGGATTAACTGAAATGTTTCCGATATGGCTAAATCAATCAAGATCTGCTGCTGCTGAACCAAATCAATTCCTCCCAGATATTTTTGCTTAAGCAGCATTTGACAAAAAGGCATAAAGTTGACGACGTGAAATGAAAGGTGTTCGGTGGAGCGCATTTCCTCTACTGGAACTTAGACCGTCCGCTTTTCTAGAGCTTAGACCAGGAGCATGACACTATTTTTCTTTTTTTCTTTAACCTCAAGATCGTGTAATGAAGTGGGATCTTTGATGGACCGAGCTTGCCACGAAGATACCTGTTTAGTCTTGCTTTAAAAGTTTCACGTTTTATATGGCATCTAATTGGTATCAATGTTAAGATGATAGTTATAAGTTACCGAAATAAACAATTTATTTATTTATTATGATGCGATTGTAGTATAATGCCAAGAAGGCACTTCCCTCTATTTATACCCGCTTTACGAAACAAGTCCTAAGACGGTTTAAAACACAATTAATGATCACAGTCACTAAAACTACGCTACGTAACGCTACGAAAGCTACTAAGAAGAAGAAGAAGTGACTTCCAAGTCACTTCTTCTTCTCGACGAAACGACAGACAGATTTACAAAAAACAAAATCGTTTTAACAAAAAATAAGACCGAATTCCAAAAAAAAAGCATAGTGAAAAATAACTTTAATTTCGGAAAAAAAAATGTATACTAAATGTCGTGTAAATATGTATAAGCACTTCAAAAATAACAGTTACATATTTTGAAATCACAGACAGACAAATTTTATTTTTATGTACCTATACAGATTATTTCTAGTTTCCGATAATTCGGCTCTGTTGCAAGCTCCATGATCATGGATAAACTCAAATCATATACATGAAACAAGAGTTAGAAAACACCAGTCATATCTAGTTAAAACAGCAAAAACGATGTGTAAAAGTGTTATCTATAACCAATTTGCAAAATAAATATTGTATTTCACTTTATTTACTTTAGCCGACAAATCAATATTCAATTGAATTAAATGCTCTCGATGCCATGAATAGTAATAATTTCAATGCATTTTAAGTGACTTTAAACGATGTGCCTATTAAGATGTTTTAAACTTTTTCTTTGTAACTTACCCGGGGTCAAATCTTGCAAGTGAATTTACAGCAGTTATGAGGATAACTGTTTTAAAATTCAGTTGTAAGATTGTATTCAATCAACGGATTAAGATAAAATTTGCATTAACGTTTAGTTTGGATTATAATATAATTATGGTTAGCTAATTTACGTCATTTTAAACTAAAAACTTTTTAGCAAAAAATGAAACCGACTTCCATATCAAAACACTACTAAGCCAAAAATAACTTTAATTTCGATAGTCGGTGTTATTGGTTGTGTATTTTCTTTTTTGACACCGCCTTCCGAAATTAAAGTTATTTTTGGCTTTGTAGTGTATTGATATTGAAGACGGTTTCATTTTTTGCTGAAAAGTTTTTATCACGCTTTTTAGTGGGTCGGTTTGTAATTTATCTAGTTACAAAAGCCAAAATGTCAATTACTTATCACCTTTTACAAAATATTACTTTTCCCAATGCAGAGCCGTTAATTTTTTATGAGTTCTCCTGGTAGTTCACCATCATCTCTACTTCACCATTTATGCTTTGTGACGAGCATAAAGTGAAACATCCATATTCAAGTAATCGAATCGAAATCCACGAAATACTTATTATTGAGTACTTTCGGTGGCCATCTGTGGTCTTCATCATCAGTTCTACTTCCCCAAATGGTGCTTGTCGAGAACAACCGCACAAGGTACTATGAGAAATACCCAAAACGCTATAAGTGTTCCCTCGATTTCTCCATAATTCCATCATCAGAAAAAAAGTTCAAGACGAACTGATAACTTTCTCCTTTTTTTCATCATAAAGATGGCGGACTAGTCATTTTTAGGGTTCCGTAGTCGAATGGCAAAAACAGAACCCTTATAGTTTCGTCATGTCTGTCCGTCCGTCCGTCCGTATGTCACAGCCATTTTATTCCGAAACTTTTAAGACTATATGTACATGTGAAACTTGGTAGGTAGATGTATTCTGTAAACCGCTTTCCGATTTTAAGAAAAAAAATAAATAATATTTAAGATAAAGCCCCCCTTTATTTTAAATATTATTTAATTTTTTTCCATACATGGAACTAAAACTCAATTTTTTTTTCATGTAACCTATGCGTGTGTAGTGTTTAATGCACAGGTCTTAAAAATGACATAGGAGTTTCTAAAACCACTTTTTCATAAAGTCAATCGTTTAAAAGATACAAGCTTCCAAAGTGGTAAAATTTGCCAAACCCCCCAACCCCCCTCCCCCTCCCCACCTCTAACTTCTATAATAATGGAGTGAAAAATATAAAAAAATATATGTCTGTAGATCTTAATGTAAACTTTCAACCAAAATTAATTTGAACGAGATCGAGTCAACAGTTTTTGAGATAAAGCATATTTTCTAAAACCGCAAATATATCTTTGTAATTCATACAAACACTATAAAAACAAAGTTATCTGGCGTAGTTGTAAAAAATGTAATTATTTACATTTTTTACAACTACGCCAGCTAGTTTTAAGAAATTTTTTAGGGTATTTTTCGTCAAATAAATATACAGGATGTAGATGTTCGTGACAAGGTTTGGTTTGCTAAAACCGCATTAAAAGGTTCTGGTATAACCTTGTCAGAATTCTTAACAAAGTCACGACATCAGATATTCTTGAAGGCTCGTGAGAAGTTCGGCGTCATGAATTGCTGGACCAAGCAGGGAAATATCTTTGTGCTGGGAGCTGATGGGAGTAAGCGTCGGGTCATCAACTGCAGAGAGCTCGCTGCTATCAATGTGGCTGAGCATGATGTCGATTCCGATAAGCCGGAGGGCCAACTAGATGTCCATAAGGCACAGGCTGGGAAGCTAGCCTCAGCAGCCCCATTAAAAAGATATAGGAAGCCTGTGGTGAAGAAGTGATTTATCTCTCGCAATACGTCGTTCGGGTAACAGTTTTTCATCAGTATTTAATCACTGGTTTACCTTCACAGCTATTTTATAATATTTAACGTCTACCTCACGTTTTTTGGTTTATAAAATTTTTCTTTTTCATTTATATGTATCTTCGGTTTTCTGACATTTGACATATGCCAAGAGTTATGTCAATGTCGCGTTTCGTTTACTTTTGTTTCGTAATTTGTTACATTTTGAGCATAGATTATCTATGGAAACATTATATTTTGATCAAATTTTGATACCGCAATAATATGCAACATAGGAATTCTTTTTGTATTTCTTTTTTTTTTGTGTTTATATTTTATTTTATATGTTGCTCTAAGTGCAAGGTGAGCTTGTGCCCAAACGATGCACTATTATTTGATAAGATATTTTTGATTTAGGTTTTGTTTTGTTATTCTTTTCTGTTAACGCATAACTGGCGGGTGGACTTTACGTTTTTAAGTACCGTTCGTCTTTATAATATACATTTATATTTTATTTATATTCCCTTTTTAATTATTTATTGTGTTTTTTTTTTTAATGATTGATAGTAACAGTGATGATGAAAGTTTTGTAACTGCAAGCAGTGACAATGACAGCTTCACTAGTATTCCGAATCTTGCTGACACGCTTCAGTTTCAGTTTTCTGATGTTCCCAAAAATCTAAATGTAGTCCACATTAATGCTCAAAGTATTCCGGCTCACTATCATGATATGCTTGTGAGTTTGGACTGTAAGGACATCCATGCAATTCTTGTTTCCGAATCCTGGCTGAAACCTTGTCTTCCGTCTACATCCTATTCCCTCCCTGGGTTCAAGCTAATAAGGAATGACCGCACAAGCGGCGGCGGTGGTGGTGTTGCCATCTACCTGCGTGCACATATTCCCTTTTCCATTATTAACATTTCAGTGCAGCCACCACCGTCGAATGCTGGCGAGCATCTCTTTTTAGAAATTGACCTTAACCATGTGAAAGTTTTGCTGGGTGTCTATTATTGTCCCTCTCTGCGTATCGATTACTTCTCCTCATTTGAAAGCCTAATAGTCAACCTTGCGCCCTCTTACAGGCATACAATTGTTATGGGTGACTTTAACACCTGTCTCCTTAAAAATGATTCCCGCTCTTCCTCACTTCAATCTATTTCTCAATCCTGCAATTTATCTCTCCTTCCATTAAGCGCAACTCACCATTTTCCAAACTGTACTCCTTCACTTCTTGACCTCATCTTTGTTTCCTCCACACAACACGTCGCTAAGCATGGGCAATGTTCAGCTGACGCTTTCTCCTACCACGACTTGATTTTCCTTTCCTACAAAATTCGCCCTCCTAAGACTAAACCTAAAAGTATTCTTCAGCGCAGTTTTGGTGGAATGGACTTGGAAGGTCTTCGGGAAGATGCTAGCAGTATTGACTGGTCTGAGCTTGTTCATGCAGACTCGATTGATGAAAAAATTAACCTCCTTAATTCCAATCTCATCGGGCTGTATGATGTGCATGCACCTGTTCGGTTGGTCAAGATGAAGCATCTGCCTGCTCCGTGGCTAACAGATGACGTGAAAGCAATTTTACAAAAAAAGGCAGCAGCAAAATCTAGGTATAAGTGCAGACCTAGCTCCTTAAATCGTGAAAAATACGTCGCTATCAGAAATCGCAGCAACTTGGTTTGTAGGGATGCCCAACGCCGCCACATTCATAAGTCCGTTGAAAACGGTGATCCAGCTAAAGTCTGGAAATTTCTTAGATCAATGGGAATTGGGAAGTCACGTCAAGAGTCTGTTCCTAAAGATATAGATCTTGAATTACTCAATCAACATTTTTCCACCTCTTGTAGTTTCAATGGGCCTGTTAAAACCAAAACTTTAGATAATCTTTCGTCTCTTCCCACTCCCGATTATTCTCCTTTTGTTTTTAATCAATTTGCTTGTTGTGATGTTAAGAAGAGTATTTTATCAATCACGTCAAATGCTGTTGGTAGTGACTGTGTAAGTCGCAAGATGATACTCCCTATTTTGGACGAAATCCTTCCTGTCATCTGCCATATCCTTAATCATTCTGTATCCTCTGGTGTTTTTCCATCTGCATGGAAAGAAGCTCATGTAACCCCACTTCCAAAAAAATGTAATCCTGTTTCTTTCTCTGAATTCCGTCCCATTTCCATTTTACCGTTTCTGTCCAAAGTCCTTGAACGCCTTATTCATAGTCAGCTTAGTGCTTTCCTATGTAGAAACAGACTCCTTAATTCTTACCAATCCGGATTTCGTCCGGGGCATAGCACTACCACAGCTCTTGTTAACATTACGGATGATATAAGATTGGGTATGGACAATAGAAAATTGACGGTTCTTTCTTTACTTGATTTCAGTAATGCTTTTAACACTGTTGATTTTTATGTCTTGCTCGGGATACTATGCTCTCTTAACATATCTCCAACAGCTATTGATTGGTTTCGTAGTTACCTGTGTGGCCGCCGACAACGTATTTGCATTGAAGGTTCGTTGTCTTCCTGGTGCAATACTACTGCTGGCGTACCACAGGGGGGCGTTCTCTCTCCTCTTCTTTTCGCCATATTTATAAATTCTATTTCAAATGAACTTCTCTCATCCTACCACCTTTATGCTGACGATCTGCAAATTTATTCGCAAGCTCCCGTTGAAGATTTATCTGAGGCGGTGAAGGCGGTGAATAAAGATTTAGCGCGTATTTCCGATTGGAGTTTGTATCATGGTTTGAAGGTTAATCCTGCGAAGACTAAAGTCATTATTGTTGGCAGCCCTAGGCTACGTTCCAAAATTGACTGGACGACCCTTCCCCAAATAATTTTTGATGGAACTGTTATACCCTACTGTGACTCAGTAAAAGACCTTGGCATTTATATTGATAAGGATTTGTCTTGGGGTCCCCAGTTGCAGGAAGTGAGCCGCAAACTGTTTGCCTCTGCGGGGTCTTTACGCAGATTGCGCAATTTCCTACCGACTGCTACTAAAACTGCGCTTGCCCAATCTCTTCTACTCCCTATCCTTGACTATGCTGATGCAAGTTATCCAGATCTAACTGAAGTGCAGCTAGATAAGCTTGAGCGACTCCAAAATTTTTGTATCAGATTCATATTTGGTTTGCGCAAATATGATCATGTTTCTGAGTTTCGCACTAAACTCAAGTGGCTGCCTATCCGCCTTCGCCGGAATGCACATATTTTATCATTACTCTACAGTATTCTTTTCAATCCAACGACTCCCTTTTACCTCAAAGAACGTTTTAAGTTCCTTCATGACACACATGTTAGAGATTTGAGATCATCAGAGAATTTGAGACTTTTGATGCCTACCCATTCCACAAAATTTTACGACCAGTCGTTTACGGTGCAGGCCATTCGGTTGTGGAATGGATTGCCGGTGTCAGTAAGACAAGCTCAGTCACTTGCTGTTTTTAAAAGCTCGGTTGCCAATCATTTTATTTCAAACTTATGATTATTCCTTTGCTTTCTCCACACGATGTTAAAGAACACATTATATATTTATTTATTTTATGTACTTATGTATTTGTATATATTTTTTTTTTGTTGTATTTTTATTAGTTTTTCCGTTATTAATGAGTATTTGTACAGTAGTACACTAATATAGCCCTCCCCATTTTAAATAAAGCTCATAAAGTCCTTCCAAAGGTTGTCTGGAAGATATCGCTCTCAGCGATAAGACCGCCATTGTAACCAATTTTTTTTTTACAATATTGTTATTTAAGTGTGATTCAATTATTGGTGTACAATAAAGTATATTCTATCTATCTATCTATCTATACATATTATATATTATATTATTATAGTTACTACGGAACCCTTCATGGGCGAGTCTGACTCGCACTTGGCCAATTTGTTGTACCTATCATAATCATCTGCTTAGTGTTTTCACAACTATATTGGAGTCGGCTTCCAGACTCATCGGACGCAGCTGAGTACCAGTTTTTTTTTCAATGGAGCGAAGTCTGACCTCCACAACTCAGTACCTGGGTAACTAGATACCCCTTGGCCAGACCAGTGTTTGATCTCCTGATTACCCGTGACGAATCCAAATGACAGCCGAAACCAACAACGTAGAGCCAATTTCTCCGAACGTCTCTAAAACGGCGATCAGTAAAACTGCATTTACACTAATTGCGTTTACTATCAAGATTTTATCTCGTTTAACATCGATTGCATTTCACAGAGCAAAGCCACGATCGTTGATCGCGTTTACGAAAACAGAGTTTACGGCATGTTAGAATGGCAACCTCGCGTTGCGTTTGGTCCTTGCTCTGAAACTTGTCAAAACTATTGCAATAGTTGTGTTAAAATACATGAAACAAAACGTATTCCTTCGGTTGTCAAGTCAATTGACAACTTGCTACAGTGAGTGAGGTTATAAAAACAGTGTTCGTTTAGCGTGGATCACAGAGTACATTGAATATGGTGTTCCTCTTTTTCACGAATCCACCTTGGTCGTCGAAGTACAAATTCATCCTCATCTTCTTCAAAGGCCAATGAGTAAACTCTTCTCATTATATATCTCAAAATATTCGTAATTATGTATTTTATTTTGATATTTAAACAATTAATTACAACAAATTATGTACTAAAATACAAACTACAATAAAGCATCAAAAAATTCATCCTCAACGCTGTCGGCTGGCAACGTACCCAAGATACTGGCGGCATTGCCTCGTTGTATGGCAATGCTTAGCCGTTGACCAAAGAAATAGCCAGCCCTTGGGTCGCGGGAAGCGTCAACAAGCCTTTTCGATATTTCTTTAAAAAGGCTGTGAGCACACGGGCCCCATGGTCCGAGAGTTTCGACCCCAAACGGCTCGAAAATATAGTTATCACCGAGATGACTATATTTACGCCGCTTGAGGTTTTCCGCAGCCGCAGCGGGAGCGCCAGCACAACATGATGAACTGGGAAGATGGGATGGCGCGACAGTATCGACACAAGTTGCGTCCCACACTAAAGGCCTACCCATCTTCCACGGAAACAATGACATGCCGTCCGGTCTCTTGCCATCGTCACGCGCCAGTCCAACGGGTTCCAATACGGCTGGAACGCCGACGGTGACAAGGGCTCGTCGGATAATGTCATTTAAGTTGGCATGTCGTAATTATGTGATTCAAAACAGGTAATATCACAACAGTATCACTTCTTCAACACAATATAGCCGAAGCGAACGCGAACCTATCTTCAGTAAAAAACAGGGCGCGCTACGTTATAAAATACCAGATGGTGGCGCACATAATCGCGTTTAGATCGTTAAGCGGTCAAAATTGGGCGTTTTTGTACAATAACTGCGTTTAGCACTAAACCAGTTTAAATATTGGTGGTGAAATGCCAAACCAAACTTTAAACTTAGATTAAAACTAAAACGCCGTTTATGTTCAGTTGATCGCGATTTATTTGATCGGTGAAATTGGCCCTTAACGTGCTATCAGAGGCACGGGGATAGCACACGGACCACTTTCAAAGTCCGGTCTACTACTGAGAAATTCCTTACAGAAAAACCCAATAACACTTTTTACCCGACCCGAAAACTCGTACCAATAGATATGGGTATCAAATGAAAGGTTTGCTGATAAAAGAAAAAAATTATAAAATCACTATAAAAGCTACAAGACAAACGGCGATGCGCCATCGTTACATGGTGGACATCCCACCCATACGCATAAAACGTTTTGGGAATACTTTCATTGTGCATACGGCTAAGGAGTGGAATTCCCTGCCGGAGTCTAAGTTTCCTGATAGTTATAACTTGGGAGTCTTTAAGTCAAGAGTGAATAGGTTACTTCTAGGCAAGCGTGCTTCATCTTCGACCACATCATCGATTAACATCAGGTGAGATTATGGTCAAACGCAAGCCTATCAAATATAAAAAAAAGCTTGCTTTTTTGCTTTTCTAAATTGTATTTTTAATAATTAAATGGTCATCAGTAGTTTTATGTATGTATTATGAGCTTTTGCAACTTGACGACTTCCATTCGTTGCAGTATCATTAAAAAAACACAGAACCTGATGGTGCCGACATTTTGTTTGAAATTAACAGACCGCCATTTTCGCTAGCGACATATTGCACTTACGAATAATAGCTCTTAACCTATTAACTATTGTTTTAAAATAATTACCGGTGGATGTAATATTTTTAAAGTAATAAATGGTCGTTGCTATATTTTTTTAAGTATGGTTACTTGCTACTGAACGAAATAAAAGACATCTCACGTCGAAAAATCTCTGTATATTAAAGTGGTAATGTATCCATGAACTTACCTCAGGAATTGTTGCATATCTTTAAATTCGGCCTGTGTGGCTGTTATTATTTAGTCACGTGTGCTTAGTAGTATTTCCTAGACCTCAAAAGCAAAAAAAAATATAATATTGAATACCGTAAAAATAGCTCGCAGTACATCAATTCCACTATTTTTCCGCAGCCAAACTCCTGAACTACCAAAGTACTGTCGCCGACAGCTGTCAAAGTCACAGTGCAATTTAATTAGTCCAGTCTTACCAAAGAGTACTGAGCAATAGCAGCCTAATAAGGAGAAATGTTCATAAATTATTGCCGAATTTTTTTGCCAGCAGTTTTCAACCCAGCTAGTTAGAGTTTGAAAATTAAAAATTTTTCATTAAATAATGAAAAAAAATTAATTTTCGAACTCTACGCAAAAGTTTCCCGTTGCTAGTGTAAGGGAACAATGAGGTTGACTGCACTTTGTTACGTAGTGCTTATTAAAACGAGAGTTATTAAACATTAAATAGGGTAATTAACTAACTTCCTGAGTGGGGTTTTGAAAAAGGGAAGAAAATTGATAAATTCGCTTAGAAAATAACCCGCTATTACGGGAAAGAAAAATAAATTCAGACTGTGGATAGCCAGACGATCTTATCGAACGTATTGTAAGTACTAAAGTGGCTTATACGAGAAAATGAAGTGTCCACCCACATTTTATAAGAATAGAATATATAATAAAAAGATAACACGAGTTGAGAGAAAAGTCGCTAAAGGTTTAACACCGATTGTATCGGTGACATTAAAATAAAATGAGATGTCTCAAACACAATTTACTAGTAAGATGATGGTAATCTGATGAGCAACAATGGGATTGCATAAAGGCTCAACACAGACTCAGATTTATCATTGAAACATCTCTTTGTGCAGTTTCTACTGCGTCATAAAAGACTTTTATTATTTCAAATAAGTATTTTTTTGCGAGAGCACCGAAAGAAAATCTGTCGACTTTCATGAAGAAGGAATTTTGGCCGGAAGATGTAATGTTTCGCCGTTTTCGAGGACGGTTACCGGATACCGCGCGACACACGACGCCGATAAATCGTGTAACGTAGTATTAGTTTTGGTTAAGTGAAATGTATTACTTTATTTATAGGCTCTGTAGTAGGATGTGTCTTTGATATCAAGTCAAGGGTGAATAGGTAAGCGCGCTTCATCTTCGTCCACATCATTACTTACCATCAGGTGAGGTGGTTGTCAAACGTAAGCCTATTACCAATAAAAAAGAAATTTGTATGGAATGAATTGATTGTTATTATAACAAAATTAATTGAAGCCATGCTAAATTTTGACCAAAAAAAGGAAGTAAGTAAAAGAAGAAGCCATAGGTCTCATTTTTTAAAGAACTGGCAATATGGGTAAAATTCATATTACTAGCAATCTTGTTAAACCCTCCAGCTAAGCTAAATATGCTTATGCCTGGAGTGAGTTCACGTCAATAGTGTAATGGGTGGTGTTCGAACCCACGACTTCTTGATCACAAGTCCGACACCTTCGCCACTAGGATGTTGACCCTCATTTACTCATATACAATACATAAGCTACATACTCAATACATCTATTCTAATATTATAAAGACGTAAGATTTGTTTGTAAGTTTTTAGGAGATCTCCGGAACGAATTATCCAATTCTAACATTTCATTGATATTAAAGTATTATTAAGGCATTATTTCTGAGTGTTATACGCTATAAATCATTTCTTTGCTAATACCTAATCTTTGCGTTCAGACTTATGTTGTTTTTGCAGCCTACTCGGTAACGCAGGGGAGCAGCCATCAAACTTTTCGTATATTTTCTACAAGTAAATCTTAAATCAAGGCATTATTGTAACAAATACCAAAATGCCTAGGCGAAAAAAACAAGCCTTTCTCAATATTCGAGAAACCCTAAATGAATGAAGCAAGTTAGAGCAGAAGAAAACCAGGAAAACATGAGGCAAGCTTAGCTGCAAGGTGAGAAAGTTATGCTGAATCTTTGTCTCTGGAAACAGCTACGCAAAGGGTAGAAATTAGCTGTTGATCGAGACCGTAACACAAGTTCTGGCCTACCTATTATTATAACCTCTCACTCTCTCTCTTCTGTCGCGTTCTTCATTATTGAAGGTGGTATCCGTCTTGAAAATTCTTAGTAGCCTCGGTCGTAATTCTTTTCCATCCATTCCTATCTTTGGCTTTCTTCAACACTGACGTGACTGGAAGGTCCGTGAGTGTCTTGATCTGGTCAGTCCATTAGATAGGAGATTGGCCCTGAGACCGTTTACTGTGAACTTTCCCGGTGACAGCTAGCTTTTCAAGGCTGCCTGCTTCCCTGCGTGCAATACGGCCAAAGTAGCTATGGACTTTGTTGTAGCAGATAGTAGAGAGTTTGGTTTTGATTCCAAGCTATTTTAGCATATATATGTATGTCCTTTTGGCCGTCCACGGAATGCGCAGCATACGTCTCCAGCACAACATTTCAAACGCATCTATTTTCTTGCGTTCCATGGAACGAATAGTCCACGACTCAAAGCCGTAGAGAAAAATCGAGAAGATCACAAATCTTACCAGTCTCATTTTGGTGAGATAGAAAACCTTTCGGGTTTGCCATATTTTCACGAGTTTGCTCATAGCAGATTTCACCATTTGGGTTATTCGTTGAATCTCTCTTTCGCTTCCTCCCTGGTCGGTTAGTAAAGATCCTAGATACACAAAATCTCTGACATACTGAAAATCAGAGAGGTCTCATGTCCGTGAGAAATTGCTGGCCCTCTCCACCACCATGACTTTAGTCTTCGCTCTATCGACTGAGAGGCCAACTATCTCGCTTTCATATTCTACTCTTCTGAACAAGTCACCTAGCTCTTTTTCTGACTTTGCAAATAAGGTGGTGTCATTGGCGTAATTTAGATTGCTGATTTTGGTGCCACCTATTGATATACCACCTTCCCATTCTTCCAAGTCTCTCCTCATTATATAATATGTAACGGAAACCCCATATCTATCCAAAAGGGCTGAAGACAACATCTGGTACGGAGTCTCTATGCACAGTTTCAGCTCAAAATAACTGACTCAAATAGTTGATACCAAATTATCGGTTTCATATATTTCTTGAATACCAATCATAACAAACGTGTCATAGCACTACGAGGGTCAATAACTTTCCACGTCACTTGCCAATAACACGATAATTCTCTTCGTTCTTCTTAATTTGAAAAATTCGGTCTCTGGTGTCAGTGTATTAGTATTTGTAATAAGTTCTACACACGTAGACTTAGGAATACAAAACCCTTGCCATATCGTTTGTTATCATCCAAAGAAGCCATGCACTTGGTATGAACATACCCTTTAAATTACACGTTGTATACTCGCCATAAATATTAAAAAGAATGGATGATAAAATACATCTTTGGCGAACACCTTTGCCAGGCTTTTAAGCCTATTGGGAGATCACATCATTTTGCTATAATTGGGGGTATTTAATTCAAGAGTGAATAGATCACTTCTTGGCAAACGTGCTTCATCTTCGACCACATCATCTATTATCATCAGATGAGAAGGTGGTCAAACGCGAGACAATCAACAATTTAAAAAAAACGTAAAACAGCATGAAGAACTTCTCATAGCATCGCGTCTCGCGACTTAGAGACAATATATAATAGCGCTTTTGAAATGACATATTTCGTAGCGAAGCCAGAAATAGAAGAAAATGTAATGCCAATTTTTAAAGTTCCAGTCCAAGTTTACCATTTCATTTTCTTTTTTTAAGGGAATTAGCAATGTCGTCAGAATTGAATCACTTTTAGCTGACGAAGACCCAAAATTTCTTCAAATTTATTTTCTATCCGATTAGTACGAACACCTGGTTTTTCGGCACATGTTATCAAATTAAAAGTCAGCGTTCCCATGTTTAAAGGTTACTCCACTTCAACGGAACGTGATAGAGGCACAAATATTAACAGGATGTGGTGTTGGAAAGCATGTTTTCATTCCTCGAATACCGCTTATCCCAAATAATTATCTGTTAAGGTTTAAACGTGTGCCAAAACCAAACCTAAACCCAGTCTGTAGGTAATTGTAAATTTTGGCATGACCAAAAATAAATCTTAGGGACAAACTATGAGTCGTGTTGGTGTTGATCTGCGGAAGTCCTGTTTCTTGCACGGTCAACTGTAGGTATGTCGCGTGTATGCAAAAAAGCCTGTTTATAAAACAAGTAATGTTTTTTAATTCTTAATGAAATTTTTTAAGTGCTACCTACACATACAATATTTTTTCGTACATTTCTTCATGTATTTCTTCGTAATTTTGTAAGTCATATCATAATCATGATGAGTACGTACATACATTAGTGAGATGGTGTATTTATGTATATACTTAATATCAACATTTCTTCCTAAATACGAAAAGCACGCGCGAACGAAGTCGTGAACACAGCTAGTATACTAATAAATAGAGATCCTTTGTTTTTGAAAGAAGGAAGGGTTTGTGCTTGGCTTACTGACACGGGTAGAGCATTCATTAAGTATGGATTTGAACAGACTACAAGCACCCCAACCAAAATGGGCATCAATGTTACTACATAAGTTATGCCAATGAAGACAGTAGTTGGCCTCAAATAGTTTATGTTAAACGAGTAGTTGGTACGAGCGGGAGTGAGGTTTGAGACAAACAGGCCTCTTGCTGTGCTAAGCATGAGGTAACAGAATAAGCAACTGGGTAAACTGGGAGTGGCACACTGAGGACTTTTGCACTCTATACGTAGCTTTAAACGTGTACCTGAACGTGTAACCAACATTTGAGATACAGGACGTGTCCTAGTTTGGGATTCCCAGTTGATTTTTTTTATCAAATAAAGAATTATTGTGAAACTTAGGCTAGATTAAATTTAAGTTTAGAATTAGCACAAGCATAAATTTTATCTTTATCTAGATAATGAGTAAAACAGAATCACCTATGTTAAGGGAATACTTATATTTAGTTCCGGACCCCAGTATTGGACACACTGGTGCACGCAAAAGTAAAATATTTGCAATATAGAAAAAAAAACAATGTTAGTCTAAGAAAGTATGTATCAACATTTTTTTCGACGGGTAAATCAACGAATGACTCCTCTCGGTCTTGGTGAAGCAGAAGGGAATGTCAGACTGAAAAAAAAACACATCCTGTCCCTCGGGCCACTGTATCTCGTTAAACCATTCCCGCAATACCGGATATTTGTCGTTATCGGAAAATACTCAATACTAAATCATTTATTGCATTCCATACGTGGTATATGAGTGGTTAAAAACAATTTTGATCAATATGGACCCTGTCGTGCACAGCAAAAATTAAGAGAGAGGAAGAGGGCTAAGTGGCAATTAAAATATTATACACTAGTACTCACGCGGGGCTTCGCTCCCGTGGATTCTATCACGGTAAAAACATAACTCTCCTTTTTTGCAGTCGCGTAAAGAGTAGCCTATAACCTTCCTCAAGCTTCAAGCTACTCCCATACCAAATTGCATCCAAATCCACCCAGTACTTTCGAAGATTAGCGCGTTCAAGCAAACAAACAAACTTTTCCGCTGTATAATATTAGTATAGATGTTTGCCATGTATAATATTTTAATTGCCACGGTACCCCGTAAACATATGACTCAGACCGTTTATGATATTTCCCTTATCATCGGCTCACGGTAGTTTGTGCGTATGAGTGTTTATAAATACTTTGGAAAAACACCCACCATACAGGAGAAATAACTAGTGTTGGGCAACGCTGTTTAATTAAAAAGAGCAAGGGTTAAACCAATAAACATAAATTACACTCTCTAAACGACCAAATCAATAGTTTTTATAGGCACCTACCCTGTAACCGGGATGCAGCGTAATGCATGCTGCATTCCGGGGTACACGCGGGGTGATCAATTCTTTACCTATTCATCAGCAAAATAAAATAAATCAAAATAATCCAATGAAACTGTCTTTAAAATTATTTTTCGCTTTTTCGTGCAATAATGTTTTTTTTTTGTTTAGAAGTCGGTTATTTTGTTAAAAAATATGAAATAAACTTCAAATTAAAAAAAAAAAACAGATAATTAACAAAGATTTTAAAAGTGAGTGAGTGACCCTGGATGTTCAAAGCCCTTAAAACAAACTTATTACTGACATCATTATTATTTCTCACTAGCTTTTTTTTGTGGCATCTCGCAGGTCAACCTCTGAGGTTGTTGGCTGCTTAACCGGGCTTGTCTGTGGTTGCCTTAATTAATAAATTAATTAAAACCTTCAGCCAGGGCTTATTACAAAACTTACAAACAAGGCGACTACACACTAAGGGCACCCGCTGTGGGGTACGGACCTCGGCTTAGGGCGTCGCAGGGGGAGGGCAGCTAGGGACAGGCTGGATCATATCATTATTATTATTAATAAGGGAATTTAAAGCTATTGGCTCAGCGTCGCGGGCTGGCTCTGACAAGGGTCGGGGCGGACAATTACAGGGACGTCGCGGCGGCGAGGACAGAAGGACGGTCGATTTTTGTTTTTGTGTACTGTGCTGGTTTCCCTACGGCTCTCTTGGAGCAGGGTGATTTTCGGGAGTGACTTCTCACTAGCGAACCGGTCCGGTTTTATATACCTAGTCTCATTCTGATAATTCTCCTGACTACCCGTAACGACAACAAAGATCCATATGGCAGCCGAGACCTTGTCGTTGGTACCACCTGCCATATAGACATCTTTGATTGTCTGATCTTTGATAGCCGTTGGGCTTAAAATGCTTTTCGAGGTACGGAGGAAATTCGATATGTTAAAACGGTAACCCGTTATAGACCCATCTACGGACCAACCTCGGCAAGCGTTGCTTAACTTTAATGTTATTATTTAGCCACGAGCCCCACACGTTATTATAAATCATCCAGTAGGTAAACAGTGTTGTGTATTGTTATTTGCAAACACTGCCTGCTAATTTTTACAAGTCTAAGAGTAAATTACAATAATGCATAGATAACATTGTTATATACAACGTGTAACAGAATAAACGCAATTCCTGAAAGTAGTTGGTTCAGAGTCGGCTTCTAAATAGATTTCCGTCATAAAAAATAGGTGTTACATTTTGACGGAAAAATCTTAATCTAACTTAAAATGGAAACACAGTATCATGCGAAATTAATATAATCATTAATTCAAGGAAATGCGCTCGTGTGCGTGTCGGCCGCTAAAATTGCATGAGTGTATGCGTCTGCGTAAGGATATTGTATGACGCATATACGTTTTGCGTTTAGTAAGGATATCTATTTTATAAAAAAATGTCTAGGTTTGGTTTCAATTTATTTAGTTACAGATGTTATTTTAGACTTATAATTTAATATTCTAATTAGGGTGTTTAAGGTATTGCACTTAATCTGTTACACTTTGTGTAGGTATGATACCTGAGATTTGTTCATTAAATATATTAAGATAAACTTATAATTAAGCAATTCCATACCATACTTCTTAAATAAATAAATAAATACCAATATAATGTTATACATGTGAAAGGGTATTACTATGTGAAAGACTATTTGTACTTATTTCACGTTAGCGTCAGAATGGCTAATTGCTTATATTTGCTACATTTCTTCAATAATTGCTACATATGCATTGACATATATATTACTTCGTAAGGACTGGGCGGACCGCATGTTATAATGACGCCTCGAACTTGGTCCCAAAGTGGTCTAACCTTTATCGAAGTGAACTAGAACGCGATCGGCTATCTTCGGGAGGGGTCGTCAGTTTTACAAGCAAAAATGCCAAATTGTGTCGTGAAGGGTTGCGTGAACTACGACATAAAGCACAATAAAAATATATAACATTTCATATCACCGGTAAGTTAAAAATATCCCATTAAATCAACTTCTAACATTATTTAAAACAATTTTCTTTCTTGCATGTCTCAACCATAGACTACTATATTATATACTACTCAACCTTTAGCATAGACAACGCGAAGCCGCGTAAAAGTGCGACATAACTTTGCAGCGGCGCGCGATGCAGCCGATGAAATAAAAAGATTTAATAATTATACTATTGTTCGGTCCGACGTGAAACAGAACGCACCCTTTTGACATAAAGAATTTGATTTTGACATTACTCTGACTTGACAGATAGACTTTGCGCTTGAAAAATGTCGTCCGCGTTTGGGACCAGTTGAGTTAATATAATTGGTAAAATATCGTTGGATTCGCCTGTTGAGACCGATAATTGGGTCGCGAATTATTTGTTGTTTGAAGGTGAAATCCCCACTTGCCGAAAACCCCGGGATATTGTTGAATCATACGCCGTATTGCGTCACCTCGTGGCACGCGGAATTTGTTGGAAATCGAATTGGATCTCACGAGATATGAACAGATTAATTGTGTTCAGTGATTGATTGAACTTTGTAATCTCGGATTAACAAGAATCCAGTGATATTTCTCGGAACACATCGCCTTATTGCCTACCACGCGTAGCGCGCGCTTGCTGGAAACGAGTTAGGTGTGATGCTGGTCAGGACCGCGCCATCTGGAGATCGACGCCTTGTGACCGTCCTAGAACCCGTAACTTACATCACACGTTACAATTACTCACCTCATATCACATACATACACACTTTGGACGTGATCAAACAGATCCGGGTTGCCGTCTACAGCTCAGGTGAGTGTTATTTGTAATTTTTGGATCAAATGGTTGTAGGCCGAAGCCTAGTAGAGGTAGGCCATTGTGTAACCTTGTTTATTGAAAGCAACGTTAAGCTCCACGTACCGTGGACAAGTTCAGACCGTCCAGTTACCGTTGCGCTGGCCCTTTGCAGTCCTGAACAACTATATAAAGCTAAATTACCACTGACTGACTCACTCATTGACATAATTGTTCTCCCAGATGGTGGATGGGGAGGTGGGTATATTTTGACAGATTCGTAAACAACTAACTATCAAACCTACGGGAAAAGTGCCAAACCTCCCCTTTTCACCCCCCTTCTCCCCCCTCCCTATCGTATCTCGGAAACTACGAGACCGGTATTCTTTTTTTTTACGGATTCGTATAGAGGAGGCTCGGTAAAGTACATACCATTTTTCAAAGTCGCCCCCCTTGCCCCCCTTCTCACCCCCTTTAGGCGGATCTCGGAAATTAAGAGACTTGGAATATTTTTTTTTCAGATTCATTTAGAGGGGCAATGCTTTAGTCGAAATAATTGTGCAACCCCCCCCCCCCCCCCATTTTTCTTTAATTTTTTCACAAGCACGCGAGGTGCTTGCACCTCGCGCAACACGCAAATACTAGTACTACTATAAGATTAAATTATGTACAAAAATATTTTTTATTGTTTATTAAAAGCAAATTAAAATGTATTTTTATGTACAACAAATATAAAATTCAAAAACTAAAAGGTTTTTATTATTTCTTTGTACCTCGAAAAATACCACACCCCGCTCTTACAAGGCTACGTCTAGGAGCAGACCACGCCGATTGACATCTTAGTTATAATAGATGGCGCTAGTGTGTTTTGTAGGGCGACCGCGTCCGTCAAATGTTCTGACGACCATATCTTTACTATTTAAATCAATGTACATATGATACATTCCGAGAAATATGAATCCTTTTTTGACCAGCCATTCTGACGTCAGGATGGATGGTCACCTCCGTGGTCAGCAGGAAGGACGCAGAATTTCTAAAAGTTTGTTGTGTCAATAATTGCTTACTAATTGCTACTTTCACGAATATAAATTTGAGCTTCGTTCTTACACTAAGTAAAAAATATAGCTTTTATTAAAATTTGCATGAACAAGTGCCTACTAATTTGGAAAGGCAATAGATTGTTTCAGTACAGCATTTTGCTTGGTAAATCTTGCAGGCGTTTACTTCGACTTAATTAAATGATGTTTAGTGAGTAGTGTGGAATTCTGACAGCTGTAATTTTTTGATACTTTTTTCACAATTATGGGTCACCCACCCCAGATCTGATAACGCAGAATCGAATTTAGTTACTTGAAATTACAAACAAAAAATACAACCTAATTATTCATCAAGCATTGATTAATAATGTCTTATCTTTTTATTTATGCTTTTGTCGGAATAAACCGTAGTATACATCATTAAATCTTTATTTAATTTATTTCTACGTGTACATAAAATCAAGAATTATTTTTCAGCATATGAAATAAAATAGGGGATCACCTTCTTTATGCACTTTGTAATCTTTGTAGATTGATCATCGTAACAATTCCACTGTTTTCGCCTGCAGTGAGCTTTATAATGACCAATTTGTATTGCAGGTGATGGAGGAACAAATTCTATTATTGACAATAAACGAAATGCAGTGTTATGCAATAACAAATGGATAGGTGGATCATCTATTGAAATAAATTCATTTGAACTAAATTCAAATGCAATAAGGTCTCGCAATGCTAAAGTAAATGATTTAATGCCATGACAGTTATGGCGACGGCATTGTGTAATTTCTTCACCATTAATAAGTGTATTTGCGGCTTCTTGTAACTCGTTAACAGTTTTATATACGTCTATATGTAGAATAGGTATTTTCCGCTGAACATTATTGATCGGGTATTTTAATTCTGTGCAATGTTCTCTTTCATCCGCACTATATATGCAATCAATTAATATGCGTTCAAACACATTATTGACATTACATTCGCAACTAATCTCCACAGTATTAGCATGTTCAACTTTGTTAAAATAGACTTCAGCCATTTCGGATCTAACTTTGTACACTTCTTCTGTCATTAAGTCATTAACCTAACAAGTTTACAAAAACAATGTTTGCTGTCCTGAATTGTTCTACGTATATGGTAACCGTCGACGTATGTTATAGTTAAAGCTTGACATAAAGAATCAATAGCACATGTGTTTCTCAAAATATTGTGTATTCACTTTTTCATTGTGTCTTTAGAAATATTAACCTCGACCTTTCTTTGGTGAGCCAATTTATTAGAGGCAACTTTTATTTCTCCTTTTAGGAATTCTAAAGCTGTAGCAAACCGTATGTATTCGGTATTGAGTAACGGGTGCGCCATCAAGTACCGAATAACGAAACGATACTCACGAATGGAATTCGTTACTCGCATTTTTCGTTACAATTGTTTCAAATCGCACATTATACCGTCGATGCGAATGTTGAATGCGCTGTCCTGTTTGTGTGTTTTACGTATGCGCTCGCATTGTATTTAAAAACATATGTTACAAAGAACGAAGTTTATTTACTACTAGCTTTTGCCCGCGACTCCGTCCGCGTGGAATAGTTACTTTGGGCTAACGTTAAATTTAACCCCGATTTTGAAGCATTTTTCATTGGCGCTCCGCTCCTATTGGCTTTAGCGTAATGATATATAGCCTTATAGCCTTTCTCTATAAATTGACTATTTAATTAAAAAATATGTTTTCAATTCGAACCAGTAGTTCCTGAGATTATCGCGTTTAAACAAACAAACAAACTCTTCAGCCTTATATAGTATAGATAGCTGTTGCCCGCGACTTCGTCCACGTTCCCGTCGTTTTTCGTAAAAAAAAGGAGCCTATGTCCTTCCGCACGGTTCAGTGATTTTGATGTAACAGACAGATTAACTTTCGTAATTTAGTAGGGAAATATAATATGTCAATCTATAATACTGTTGAAAAATATCGCAATACCAAACCGCACAATATTATTGTTAATATCTGTGCCCGCGACTCCGTCAGCGTGTAACTCCTTGTGTGTTATTAAGTTAATGTATTGGTATTATTGTTTAGATCACGTTTACATGAGGCTTAAGTACCTATAGAACGAAAATACTTCAGCGCAAAGCTTCCGGGTAAACTATGTTGAAAGTTGACCCGTCCGGCACGTGAACATAAAGATTTTTAGAACTGCTAACCCGGGAAAGCGTGACGTACAACAGTGACCATGCGAGAAACAACTGACACCGAGATCTATTCCAGCAACACGAAAAGTCTGCCCTTGAGCCTTATTAATTGTCATTGCATAACACACCGATACTCGGAATTGCGTTCTTTTAAATTGGAATGGAAAATTATTTGGTATTATGGGAATTCTGGGAATAAAGACGGTTTCTCCTGCACCGCAACCTGTTAAAATTTGAGCCTCGATTATATTTTGTTGCAACTGGGTTACTTTTAGCCGAGTTCCATTGCAAAGTTGTGGTGGTTTTAATTTTCGGAGCAGAATAAAAATCAGAAAGCTTCGAACTGCTAAGCTATCGGGAGTTACACGTGTTATTGTGAGTCAACCATAAAAGATAGACATATGCTGTCGTGGGATATTTTTTATATAATTTTAAGGAGAACATTTCCATCATAAATGATTTCTGTGTAGCTTTAACCATTAAGGTTGCACACGCGTCGGAAGCTTAAAAAATGGAGTAACTTCTCCCGTTTTCCCAACATTTCCCTTCACTGCTCTGCTCCTATTGATTGTAGCGTGATGAAAAGTATACTATAACCAGCTCAGGAGTATGAAAAATAATTGTACCAAGTTTCGTTAAAATCCGTCAAGTAGTTTTTGTTTCTATAACGGTTATACAGACAGACAGACAAAAATTTTACTGATTGCATTTTTGGCATCAGTATCGATCCCTAATCACCCCCTGATAGTTATTTTGTAAATATACACATACATACACACTTACACTACACGTACACTTACATGTACAGAATTGACCTCTCTACAGATTTATTATAAGTATAGAAAAGCAGATATTTGGAAATTCTTCATCCAAGTTTTTCACTATGTTTTTACTGCATTGTTTACGATATGTTAGTGTGACTTCATTTCATTCTCAAATAATATTAAAAAATCTCCCGAAATAAAGATTACATTCTCAAATATTATATCCATTGTAAATTCAGTTGATTTCGTCTCAGTTTATTTGTAGTTCCAACTTTTACATATTAAATCATAATAAAACTAAATTTATATTTATGAAATGCATCTTATGTACTCATGAATACGAATGATGCGACCCCACGACGTCATACCATACGAATATGCAATACGACTTGATGCGTTGGTGCTATATTATGACGTATAACCACGAGTAACGTAACAATACGATAGTAACGAGCACTAATGGATATAGTAACGAATACATACGGGTACCTACGCTTTATTTCGTTACTTTTACACCTCTAATGGTGAACGCAGACCTAGCCGCACCGCACGCGCCGCAGTCTTTGCATTCGAATTCTTTATATGAAGTTCTATGCAACCTGGCACACCTACCCGCGCCGCAGTCGCCGCAGTCCCTGAAACGACCGAACTCCCCTAGCCGCAGCTGATGACGTCACCCGCACGCAGCGCGGATGACGTCATTCGCATCCACGGCGCGCAGTGTTGCCAGAGTTATAAAGTAGACAGAGAAACTCTGTCAACGGTTTATAATAAAATTACTTATTCTCGTATAAATAATTATTTGCTTATTCCCTATTATAGCAACTACAGATAAAATTGCACAAAAGAGCAAAATACCAATACCAAATACAGATTTTTTAAATCTTCGGATAGATAATGCTTTCAAAAATCTGGCAACACTGACGGGAACGACTGCAGCGACTGCGGCGCGGATAGATGTGCGAGGCCATTAACAAAAAGCGATGACTGCGGGGACTGTAGAGACTGCGGTGCGGCTCAGTGTTGCCAACGTAGGCGATTTTTCGCCATTTAGGCTACTCACGAAGAGAATCGGCGACGAAAAAACATGAAAGGCGACCGGTCGCCTTTTAGGCTACTTCAGCTCAGGTTCAAGGTTGTCTGGAAAGTGGAAGATCTCTCAGTGATAAGACCATCATTGTAACCAAATTGTTAGCAATATTGCTATTTAAGTGTGTTTTAATTATTGGTGTATATACAATAAAGTGTATTCAGTCTGTCTGTCATAAACGAGCTTAATAAAAAAAACATGTCCCATGAAAATCAACGTAAAAGGTTTGCCATACTAAAAAATAATGGATGGCATTCACTTTATTTATTAGAAAGCATATTATATATACGCATAAACTTGGGACTTTTTCAGATTAGAAGCGATCTTCACACAATAAATATTCATAATAAGCGTGAAATTGTTAATAATCTTGGCTAATCTGAATTTGGGTAATTCAGATTAGCCAAGACTAGCAAGTTATTCTTCATAAATAGCACACGGTTTTATAACAAGTTAGGTACCAAACTCTGTGTCTGTGTGAAAATTTAAGACCCTTATCAAAAAAGCATATTTTAGATTGAGGACTACGTTGAAGTCATGATTGCTTGGCGATGATTCCTTCCTTCTGCACAATGTGGCTCGGGCTTATTGTGGTTGCGTTATCAACTAGTCTCTTAACAACTACACTTTAGTGAGTGTGTCTTTTTATTTTGTTTGTTTGTACTTTTCATATCCATCCGATTCGACAGGTTTTTTTTTTGTTTATTTTTTATTACTAATAAATAATGAAAATTATATTGTTTAATATTACAATACATTCATTTCTCATTTTTAATTACATTGTTTGGTGTGAATTTGTAACTATCATACCTTTTAAACGAGTATTATAAAAATGAATGATATTTTGAAAAGAATAACTGTGGAGTTTCTTGCCGGTTCTTCTCGACCAATTTCCTGCCGTGCACTAGCTTGTGTGGTTTTATAAGTGGCCATGTAAAATAAAATATATTGAGTTGAGTTGAGGCCACCTTTTTGTTTATGGTTAGTTAGCTTCGGGGAATACCCTGAATTTATCTTTATCTGTTACCAAATTTAGAATGCAATGATGTGATAAGAATTAATTCTGGGTCGGAGTCTATGCTTTCTGATAGCTATAACCTGGGAGTCTAAAGATTCCCAGGTTATAGCTATCAGCTAAGAGTAAGAGTGAATTGGTTACTTCTAGGCAAGCATGCTTCGTCTTCGTCCACATCATCACTTAACAACAGTTGAGATTGTGGTCAAACGCAAGCTAATCAACAATAAAAATAAAAATTAATTTAAATGCAATTATCTTATTAAACTGAGTGAATAGTTCGGGCCAATTTCAGTTATTATTTTTCATTTTCATTTCGCTTCGTACAGCATTTGTGTCAAAGTATTTGTTTTACGAAAAATTATTGGCGCATACATAATAAAAAAACAGCATTTAAAGCAAGTAAAGTAGTTAAAAATAAATTGATTTAAACTACATTTTTACTGATATTTTAGGCTACATAATTAGGCTACCACTGACTGAAATTCGGCTACATTAGGCTACTTAAGCTGTGAAAAACGGGCGACATTGGCCCCCGCGTTGTTGGCAACACTGGTGCGGGTAGGTCTGCGTTCACCATAAGTAATTCTAAATGTTTGGATATGAATTCTTCTGTCCGCAGTCTATGAGATTTTGTGGTCATTTGTAATAAAAGCCTTTTAATGATTTTGAAATATGCCTCTACATTTGAGGAAGAAGGTGTGGTGATACTGGAATTATAAATATTTTTCATTATGTTAGACCTTGATCTCATTTCCTTTCATATTTTTTGTTATTTTATATCCAAAAAATGCTAGTCATTTATATAACTCATATAAAGGACAAGACAAGCATATCTGTTTTAGCATATCCGTCCTTTCCGTCGAATTAAAAAACTTTTTACCAAAAAATTAAACCGACTCCAAAAAAACACTGCAAAGTGAAAAATAACTTTAATTTCGGTAGTCGGTGTCTGTAGTTTTTTATTTTCGTTTTTGGCACCGACTTCCGAAATTAAAGTTATTTTTCACTTTGCAGTGTTTTTTTGGAGTCGGTTTAATTTTTTGGTAAAAAGTTTTTATTTCACTCTTTTAAGTTGGTCTATTTTTAATTTACCTAGTTACAAGAGCCTAAATGTTAACTACTTCTAACCTTTTACAAAATATTGCTTTTCCCAATGCTGGGCCGTTAATTGTTGAGGAGTTCTCCTGGTACTTCACCATCAGCTCTACATCACCATATGCATTGTGACGAGCATAAAGTGCTTAACATCCGTATTCAAGTAATCGAATCGCAATCGACTCAATACTTATTATTGAGTAGTTTCGGCGGCCATCTGTGGTCTTCATCATCAGTTCCACTTCCTCAAATGGTACTTTTTGAGAGCAACTGCACAAGTAACTATAATAAATACCCAAAACGTCATAGGTGTGCCTGTAATATTTGAAGAGTTCCCTCGATTCCTCCAGGATCCCATCATCAGATCCTGACGTTTATGAAAATGGGACCAATTTCAAAGTATACCCTTTCAATCAAAAAAGAATTTTCCAAATCGGTCCAGCCGTCTTCTTCTTCTTCTCGGTTTGGATTCCGCACTTAGTCTCTGCACGAGACCATTGTGCGTGAGCCGTGTCGGCCGTCACTCCATCCAGCCAACCTCCTTCCAGAAGCAGATCAGGTCTCTCGGTCTGTTCAGGATGTCTGTAAGGGAATTCAAAGACCCGAGGGTTTGCTTTCGTATGTCAGTGATTTCCGTGCACTCTAGGAGCACGTGTGCCACCGTTTCCTCCGTCCCCATGCAGGCCCTGCATAAGGGACTGTCCGTTACACCTATTGTGTGGTAGTGTTTGTTCAGTGAGCAATGCCCGGTGATGGTCCCCGCCACCATTCGCAGGCTTTTCCTGTCCATGTGTAGGAGGCGCCTGCTTAGTTTTTTGTTTAGGTTTGGCATCGCCTCCTTGGACTGCCTGCAGCCTGGTGCCGAGGACCAACATTTCTGGGCTTGAACGTGTGTGTGTTCTTTTAACCATGTGCGCAGCTGGGTGGGGGGGAGCGGCACGATGGGCTCTGGTCCGAAAACCGTCGTGTTGGACCCCCTCCTGGCCAGTTCATCCGCCGCATCATTGCCGAGTGATCCGCTGTGCCCCTTTATCCATTGTAGTGTCACAGTGTTGCGGTTCTCGACCGCCGAGCGTTGCAGCGCGTTGTGACATTCTAGTATGAGTTTAGATGTGATATAGTTTTTCCCTAGGGATTGTAGTACTGAGGCACTGTCGGAAAGTATACGGATGTGGCTATCCGTAACTCTCCTGGCTTCCAAGGCATGGATCGCTTGGATAATACCCACACATTCCGCCTGGTATACGGTGTTGAGCTTGCCTAGCGGTCTGGATATCTTTATGTTGAGATCGTTGGAGAAGACTCCAACTCCAGTTCCAGTGTCTGTCTTTGAGCCGTCAGTGTAGATTCTAAGCTCCTTGGGTCCTGAGTTGTCCTCTGGCTCCGGCATGAGCTGTATTTGGTAATTTTTTTGGAAGTGGTGTGTCTTTGTAATCTTATCATAGGGTGCAGTCATCAGAGGTTGTCGTTTGACAGAGTCCTCCATGATGCGTGTGTGCTTGATCCTGGAGTCCCTCAAGAGTGCTCCGGATATGGCGAGTCTGAAGGCTGCCAGGGCAGCCTCTTCTCGTACTATGAGATGCAATGGTGGTAGTCCCAGCATGGCCTGTAGAGCGGCAGTGGGTGCAGTTCTCATGCTGCTGGTGATCGCCACGCATGCGAGTCGTTGCAGCTTCTCGAGGTCTTTTTGTGCTGTACCTAAGTCTGTTCTGGGCCACCAGACAAGGGAGCCGTACGTGATGATTGGTCTTATAACTGTTGTGTATAGCCAGTGGGTTGTTCTGGGGCTGATGCCCCAGTTCCTGTTCAGCATACGTTTGCACTGCCACATGCAGATGCTAGCTTTCTTGGTGGTGTGTTCAATGTGTTTTGCCCAATTCAGTTGCTTATCCAAGAAGATGCCCAAATATTTGGTGTCAGCTGAGAGGCTTAAGGTGGTGCCAAAGAAACTTGGCAGCTCCAGCTCCGCTAGCTTCCTCTTTTTGGTAAAGAGTATTAGTTCGGTTTTTGTGGGGTTCACTGAGAGTTGATGCTCTCGGCACCAGTCCTCTACTATCCTTAGGGCCTGGCGCATGAGGTTGCATATGGTGTTCTCATGGCTTCCATTTATTATTATGGTTATGTCATCAGCATAGCCAACGGTAAAGTATCCTTTATTATTTAGTCTCCTGATGAGGCTGTCTGCGACCAGGTTCCATAGCAGTGGCGAGAGGACACCCCCTTGGGGGCAGCCTTTCGCCACAATGGCCCTCGTTGTGACGGTCCAGCCGTCTTCGAGTAATCGATGATCATACATAAAAAAAAAAAAAATATACGCGTCGAATTGATAACCTCCTCTTTTTGTCGTCGGTTGAAAAATCAGACTGTATTAATTAAGTTGAAGTAAACGCCTGCAAGATTTAACAAACAAAACCCTGTAGTGAAACAATCTATTGCCTTTTTAAATTATTAGGCACTTGTTCATGCAAATTTTAATAAAAGCTATATTTTTTTACTTAGTATATGTACGAAGCTCAAACTTAAATTCGTGAAAGTAGCAATTTGAATATACTTTCAGAGCCCCTTGCCATAGGCAACCAGCCATTCTGACGCTAACGTCAAAACGTCAAACTGTTCGATGTGTTTTTTGGTGTGAAGATAGTTGTAGGGCTAGACATAGTCTACTTTAATTTCTCTGACAAATAGCCTTTTCTCCCCGCCCTAAAACAACCAGCCACACGGACTCCTTATTTGAAATGCAAAGGGTCGCATGTAGCTGCTCTTGGGACAAATCCACACCGGTTTTAAGAAATTATTGACACAGCAAACTTTTAGAAATTCTGCGTTCTCCATGCTAAAAATAATAATTATCCTGACGTCATAAAGGATGGTCAAAAAAGATTCATATTTCTCGGAATGTATCATATGTAGCAATTATTGAAGAAATGTACCAAATATAAGCAATTGTGTAGCAATTCTTGAATATACTTTCAGAGCCCCTTGCCATAGGCAACCAGCCATTCTGACGCTAACGTCAAAACGTCAAACTGTTCGATGTGTTTTTTGGTGTGAAGATAGTTGTAGGGCTAGACATAGTCTACTTTAATTTCTCTGACAAATAGCCTTTTCTCGCGAAGCCACTGGCAGGGCTATTTTCCAATAAAACTGTTCCTCTCGTTACACAACGAACCCATCTATCGAGACTAGACTGTAGAGAGTACGCGGCAGGCGGTTTCATCCCGCCCTAAAACAACCAGCCACACGGACTCCTTATTTGAAATGCAAAGGGTCGCATATAGCTCCTCTTGGGACAAATCCACACTGGTTTGTGGGATACAGTAATTTGTTTACGGTTTTTCTTGACTTTGTAAGTAGGTTGTTGAGGAGTGTCAGTAAGATAGTCTTTGATTCTTTTTCTTGTGCTGAAGAGTGTAGAAAAAAGGTTTTAACTGCCACCTTTTATATATCAAACTAAGTTTTTTTTCTTTGTAAATCTGGGGGCACGGCACTGCCCCCGCCAAGTCGAGCGCAAAGCAAACACTGCCGTACCATCCTTTTCTGGAACCATTTCGGCGTATTTTCAGGCCCCTATTTGGGGAACTCTGGATAGATTTAGAACGCTGAAATTATCGTTATCTAGTTAGCTATCAGCACACACTTAAACCACAAAATTTCATGTTTGTAGCTAGTTTATTTCCTAAGTTATGCAAAAGCAAAGTTGTACTATTTCGACATATATAGACTCACTGATCATCAAAATAGAACTAGTACTTCCCATAAGCCTAGAGAGCTGAAATTCGGCATAGAGGTAAGGTTTAATGCCTATATGAAGGGAAAACTATCAAAAATAGGATAATGGAAGATCTGGAGTATCTTACGACCCTGAGGAGAAACCGTAACAGACCAGCCAAACTGACTTGGCCGTTGACTTCGATGTATTAACTAGTAAAAGTGCATAGAGTATGTTCAACGGCCGGTTACATAAAATCTAACTAGGTATATTAATAAAGAAATCGCAGTAAAGATCCTTAGACTTGGCTTCGCTTTGCTTAGAGATTTCATTACTTTTTATAGAGAAACAAGCAGCTTAGGCGAGACTTGGCTAATTTTTTACAGGATGTTTTTATGGGATTGCCGTTTTCTCGAAATTATAACTTATTTTCTTCACTCATCTCTTTACAGGTCTCTTCTAAATCTTTGTAAAATACACAAACCTTATTAATATAACCGATTATAGCTCTTTTGAACGATATACTTTATTATTTGAGAAGAGATACCTATCAGATTTTCTGGCTGTCGTATATTGGCAAACAAAACGAAAATGTAGTAAGAAAAACAAAGAGTAGTAACGAAAGAGTAGTGTTTGTTTGCGCTAATAGTATAATACATGACTCGTATAATCGGCAGAAATTAGGATGCAAAAACTTGCGACTAATAGAAATAATCAAAGCTAATCAAAGCTCCAGAGCCTTGAACATCGACGACGAGTTGCAAGTCTATCGGTTTTCTATCGGTTACATTTCGGGGAGTGTGCGATAGAATTACACAATCTGATTCCACCAAGCCCGTTCCATCATCGGACTACGAGACAAACGGCGAAGCGCCATCGTTACATGGTGGACATCCCACCCATACGCACCAAACGTTTTGGGAATACTTTCATTGTGCGTACGGCTAAGGAGTGGAATTCCCTGCCGGAGTCTGTGTTTCCCGATAGCTATAACCTAAGAGTCTTTAAGTCAAGAGTGAATAGGTTACTTTTAGGTAAGCGTGCTCCATCTTCGACCACATCATCACTTACCATAAGGTGAGACGGTGGTCAAACGCGAACCTAATAAAAAAAAAAAAAAAAATTACGCCTGGATAAAAAACACATACTCGTATGCGCAAAATGCAAGACGGAGTCATGGCGCTAGTTAGCAGTCACTATTGTTACTAATTGCATTAAGGTTACTAACTGCGACCAATTTTCGTATAGAAATTGCCCTACTCTTATAATTTCCTTTTGGAATTTTCCTTTTTACAAAAACACCCAGAAGCGGAACAACCATAGGTATATAATATAGGTCATACAAACATTTTCTCCAGTACGGCAATCTAACCTGCTACACGCAGCGTAGCAGTCAGTCGTGTTAATAGTATTAATCAAGTCGTAGTTGTAAATTCAAGGACCGAAAGGTTAACCCGTATGAGGGTTTTAAACCGGTTAATTTTTAGGATTAGGTTACAAAACCCTCAATAAAGGTTAACCCGTATTATAAGGTTAATCAGCCTATATGAACCGGTTTCGACATAAGGTGCATTTTAGCACATAAAACATCTGCAAGAAAGTGACAGAGATAACTACCACGCGGTGTTTGATCGTGTACCGACATGACTCTCGTAGTCACCGCGTAGAATGCATTGAACTTTGAGCCCTATTAATGTTGCACAATACTGTTTTTAACATTGACTAATGTTCGACGCTAAAATATTAAAAATAATATTTCGATTCTAGCGCATTTCACCGACCGACACGGTTGAATTGTGAGTGTGTTTGTACTTGTACATATCGTCGTTTGTCGTAGGTACTTTTTTTTTTTTTTTAACGTGGTAAAATTATCAAATAAGTCCTCCCACTCCGGGCAGGGTGGGAGGGACTGTCAGACTTTTACTGACTAAAATCCACGGTGTTCCTTCAATAACCCTTTACATACCGGGGCCACGGTAACGGGATGAGTCCCACGACCCCGGCAAAGTAGAACTTTGTTATTTTTAACAGACTTCAAAAAAAGGAGGTTCTCAATTCGTCTTGAACAATTTTTTTTTAATGTATGTTAAGTACCTCACAACTCGAAGACGGCTGGACCGATTTGAAAAATTCTTTTTGCGTTTGAATGGGTATACTTTCTAGTTGGTCCCATTGTTACAAAATCAGGATCTGATGATGGGATCCTGGAGAAATCGAGGCAACTCTTCAAATATTATAGGCACACCTATAGCGTTTTGGGTATTTCTTATAGTACCTTGAGCAGTTGCTTCCGAAAAGTACCATTTGGGGAAGTTGAACTGATGATGAAGACCACAGTTGGCCACTGAAACTCCTCAATAATAAGTATTTCGTGGATTGCGATTCGATTACTTGAGTACGGATGTTAAACACTTTATGCTCGTCACAATACATATGGTGATGTAGAGCTGATGGTCAAGTACCAGGAGAACTCCTCAAAAATTAACGGCTATGCATCGGGAAAAGCAATATTTTGTAAAAGGTGATAAGTTGTTGACATTATGGCTTTTGTAACTAGATAAATTACAAACCGGCCCACTAAAAAGAGTGAAAAAAATTTTTTTTGCAAATATTAGAACCGACTTCCATATCAAAACACTACAAAGCCAAAAATAACTTTAATTTCTATATGGAAGTTGGTTCTAATTTTTGCTAAAAACATTTTTGATCTCATAATTAGCACATACATAAGTAGCGTTATTACCAACCTGTTTTGAAGTCAAAACTTCTTTAGCATCGTTGTGATTTGAAAGTTTATGAAACAAAAAAGTGACAGTAAAAAGAGACAGACACAGGAATTCATAAGAAAACAAAAGCCAACATTGAAGGTTTCACTTCTACCACGTGTGAATTGCCCACATGTTTTTTTTTATTTTTATACCTACGTGAACTTATAGTGATCTGATTAAGTATGCCTAAAACCAGGCGTCCGTCACTCGCTCAAGGCCACGTGTTATATGCCTACCGCTTCGCGTATCGCCGTCGGTACATTCGACAGTGGGTTGCCGCACGCCTGCTTGAACCTTTTTAAATAATTTTGACAACGTCATAATGGATCGACCTAAAAACAATTGATTTTCCTCCGCTTTGCTACTGTTTCCATTTTGATTAATTATTTATTACAATTATTTACGCGGTTTCGGATATTTTAGACGTTAAATTTTATATTATCGGGAAATCAGGGAAGGAAAAAAATGCATCTATCATTTTATTAAACTGAAACATATTTGATCAACAAATAAAAAAAGAATTGTTTTTCTACAACATTCGTTTTTTTACCAATATCAGCATAGGTACAACCATAGAAATATAATATTATATTTATGGGTACAACCCTAACACATTCGTGGGTCGCGCGGCGGTTAAAACAATCTTAACTTTCTGTGTACGGAATTATGGTACATTTCTTCTCGCTGCAAACAGCTGGTATTATTATTAGGTACCCGCGCTCGCATTGAGCTGCATTGCGCCAATATATCATCTCCGTGAGCGGTATCTATGAGCAGGGCCGGATTAACCATTAGGCGGAGTAGGCAATTGCCTAGGGGCCCGCATCAACTAGGGGCCCAGGCCGGCTTATTCCCAACGGCCACCACTAAAGCTGCCACCACTGGTGGTCGTTGGGATAAAATTTTACATTTGTTCCCAACCGCCACCACACCACATTCAAATAACATAAATATACATTCACTTGAATTATTTTTTTGGAATTATTATTTAAACTGCTGCAGCAAATCATATAATTTAAGACATAATAAAATACGTACTTCATTTTCCTTTCCTGTTCAAGTGGCGACTCGTATCAATTGTTTTAGGGGATAATACGAATAATGGAATCGTCATAGTAACAGTTACGCTAAGTGCGGTTTAAATAACATTATGCTGTGATTTACAACTGCAAACTCAAATCTTAATCCCCGGGTACTTTGCTTTTGTTATACCAATCGGTTATCAATTTTTATGATCTTATTTTTTTGAAGTAGAACAAAAGAATTTGAAATGTTGGACCCAGGTGTTTTATTACCTCTTCTAATGCTTTGTTTATTCCTAAATATTGTAAGCCTCAGTCCAGAAGTAAAGGGGTTCGCAATAGAAAACCAAAAACATTATTACAACATAAATATATTTCATGCCTTTTCCATAATGTTTGAGAACAATATCCAGAATAGAATTGCTAAGTACAGAAAAAGAAGTAGCTGTTTCACCTATAAAATTTTCTGGTACCAAGCTATACAGGGTAGGAAGGGTACTTACTTTGATTTTGATAATTCCTTTGCATTTATTTTTCTTTCCTGCCACACACTCCCACAATATAAACCTACTTTTATGCTTGCGCTTAGTAATATATTCATGCCCTGCATGAAGTAGAACTACACCACCTTTTTTTTGAATAAAATTGAAATGTATATTCCCTGAGGAAGCACTTGCTCCACCGAAATCTGACATGATGCCCGGTAAACAGCCCGATATGTAGGTACTACTGCATTAGTTACATAAATATTCTTAGTTGCAAATATTTCTATATTATGAATATATTTAGGAATAAACAATTCGTCGGCAAGCATTAGTAGAGATAATAAAACACCTGGGTCCAACATTTCAAATTCTTTTGTTCTACTTCAACAAAATATGACCATTAAAATGGATAACCGATTGGTATAACAAAAGCAAAGTACCCGGGGATTAAGGTTTCAGTTTGCAGTTGTAATAATGTTATTTACACCGCACTTAGCGTAACTGTTACTATGACGATCCCATTATTCGTATTATCCCCTAAAACAATTGTTACGAGTCGCCACTTGAACAGGAAAGGAAAAGGAATACGTATTTTATCATGTCTTAAATGATATGAGTTGCATACCAAATAAATAAAATAATAATAATTCAAAAAAAAAACAAAAATTCAAGTGAATGTATATTTGTTATTTGAATTTCACATTTGTTCCCAACGATCACCAGTGGTGGCAGTTTTAGTGGTGGCCGATGGGAATAAAATAACAAGTTGTCTCATCGACCGCCACTGGGCGGTTGGTAACGAATATAAAATTTTGTTCCTACGACCACCAGTGGTGGCAGTTTTAGTGGTGGCCGTTGGGAATAAGCCCCCAGGCCCAGTGCACACACCAAGAAAACATGTTTCTTCGAACGAGAATTTGATGTGCGTGTGAACTTACGGACCTCACTGTTATCTCACAAAATACAAATCGTTAGATTTAGTAGTAGAATTAAAACAATTTTAGAACAAGTCTGGGAATAAGTAAACAAGTATATTAAAAACCACAGCCCTTTTTTTTTTGTTTAACGTGGTAAAATTATCAAATAAGTCCTCCCACTCCGGGCAGGGTGGGAGGGACTGTCAGACTTTTACTGACTAAAATCCACGGTGTTCCTTCAATAACCCTATACATACCAGGGCCACGGTAACGGGATGAGTCCCACGACCCCGGCAGGCTTCGGCCCTCTGCAGAGGGGGCCTCGTCATGTTGCTGACGCTCTTTGAGGCGCGCGTGAAACACGACGCGCCGTCGACCCGGGCATGGTCCATGGTCGGACAGCGAGTTGCCCTTTACTCGCTGTCCGCATGCCCGCGCCTACGGTGGCCGGAGATCGTCGGCCGACGTCCGACGCCGTGGGCGTCTACCACTGCGGCTGGGCTGGAGGGAGGACGCCATCCTCTCCCTCACGCGGCCCGCCTCCTCCTTCGAAAGCATGACTGCTTCGCAGAAGGAGGCGACCGCTTCCCACTCCCTCTCGCCCCGCAGCATGGCCTCGACCAAGGCCGGGCGCGAGAGGTCTCCGCCTATTGTCGCCGTGAGGACACGTCGGTGCTCTGCCCAAGCTGGGCAGTCCTGCACCGTGTGCTCGACTGTGTCCTCAGGGCGATCCTCGCAGTGGTGACACCCAGGCGTCTCTTCCTTACCCATCAGGCACAGGTACCTCCCGAAACTTCCATGTCCGGTGAGGACCTGCGTCATGCGGTAGGTCAGGACGCCGTAACGCCGATCTAGCCACTCCTCAAAGCTTAATGTGCGTTTCCTCAGTTCATACACGATTTGGTCAGTCAAAAGTAAGAAAAGGGGCCCCGAGAATGCCATTGCCTTAGGGCCTCTGACAGGGTTAATCCGGCTCTGTCTATGAGTGCGTTGCTCGAGTGCGCTTTTTATGTAGATTGACTTCTGAACCTATCTATTTTGTGGCTGCACAGTGGGACGGCACCGCGTGCCTATCAATTATTGGTCGTTAGCTTAGATGTAGCGCTCGGCGGCTATGTTGCTTACTGGTTTTGCATTACTCTTGTAATGTAAAACCAGTAAGCAACATAACATAACATTGTTAAGGACCAAGCTAACACAATCAATGTTCAAAATATAAAATCCCACCAAAACATCCTGTAAAAAATTAGCCAAGCCTCGCCTAAGCTGCTTGTTTCTCTATAAAAAGTAATGAAATCTCTAAGCAAAGCGAAGCCAAGTCTAAGGATCTTTACTGCGATTTCCTTTCCTTAGTTAGATTTTATGTAACCGGCCGTTGAACATACTCTGTGCCCCGTTTTTACTAGTTAATACATCGAAGTCAACGGCCAAGTCACCGTGCATTTATGGGCATAAAGGTACAATATATTAAAAACGGCATTATAATCATACGCACTTTAGCGACAGAGGAAGTCTACAGAAGTCAAGCAAATTCAGCGTATATTCACCAAACTTTACTGCGTTAACAGAAAATCCTGATGACATAGTTTGCAGAATTATGTATAATCTCTTGATCAACTCTTCATCGATACCAGTGATTTCTGCAGAACATTGATAGGTTTGGAAGAATCTCCTTGCCGTATTTCCGTCATTGCTGTTTCCAGAATCTTGACGAGGTTTATCAATGTGTAAACTAAGCAATTTCCGGAAGCGAGTTTGAACGTTCTTCTTTTTCTCTTCTTTAATCTTTTATTCTCTGGAGTCGATTCAGCCCACTTTTCAAATCCTAGGTTATAAGAAATATGCAGAATCATTTCCATACATCTTATCCAAGCATGTAAGGTAGACAGCCCGTATTTAAACGTATCTTCATTCTCAATTCTTGCAGTTACTTTTGTTATATTGTGCATCTGTCTAGGAGTTGCTCCAGAAACAGTACATGAAGCACTCGATGGAGTCTGCGTTAACACTTGAGCAACTTTCCCGTCGATCATTGTCATAAACAGCTCATGTCTTACTCATGTTACCTTCTTTTGCTACAGGCGTTCGCGTTTGACTTAATTCATTAATTTTTGCTTCAAGTTCACTTACAACAGCTGTAGTTTTTTCAGGAGTTTCTTTTGCTAATTCCAGAGAAATGGGTCTGCAATATCTAACTGAAGAACATGTTGGATTTTGCGTTAAAACTACTTTATTTTATTCATCCACTAGTCTCAATGGTACAAGTGAAACTATAAACATATTAGCATCCGATATTTGTTCATTTTCTTCCGGTAAAACTTGTTTATACTCACTTTGTCCCGAGGATCCATCGCAACCCCATTTACTACAGTTACAGTACAGTATTTTTATTACAGTTTGAGACGGGTGAACTTTTTCGAAACCGAGTCTATTTTTAAAATACGACAGGCAGTATGATCTGAGAGTTCTTGAAGGTTCACTTTAGCACTTATATTCGTTACGGATATGCTTGACGCAAGACGATAGCAATCCTTCTTTGCTTCAGCCAAAATTTGGTATGATGGAAATACCGAAAATAAGTTTTTCTCAACAAGTCTCAGCCTCAGGTAGGAATATTGAGCTTTGGATAGATCGGTTTCAATATATATACATAATGCTTCTTCTTTGGTATGGGAAGGTACACCATCTGGACTTCGTAAAATGACTTTTTCTCCTCCTTTTCTGTATTTCTCGTAATACTCACAATCGAAGCTTCATCATTTTCACCCATAGATCGTAAACCTTGAACATAAGCGTAATGCACATGTCCCATTCCATACTCCTGGAGTAATTCCAAGTTTTTACGTTTTTTTCGTACTCTCCGAACACGTCAGGATTTTCTTTTTTTTCACGTACTCTAAACTCGCCATTTAACCAATTTGTGTTTTGGCTCTCGAAGCAATCTTGTTTTCTTTGAGCTTTCACCCATTTTTGGTTACAAATCGTAATCAAATTTCTTTGAATACTTTGCATAACCGTGCTCACATCTGTTGTTGATAAATGGACATTGTCCAACAAATATTTTCAATAACTGAAGTACTTTTCCCGCTTATTATCTGAGCACATATATCGCGTCGAACACACACAAATTCACTCATTTTAAACTTTTTTCAGCAAATTCACAGTTAGCGAAGGAAGGTATCCGGACACTGATGAACACGCTGCAAACCCGAGTATTTATAGGACCCTAGTTTCAGTAACTTGTGCAAAACCAATAAGAAAATTGATAAAAACAGTTTTCACACTAATACTTATTATAATTACAACAACAGATAAGAACTATGCAACATGATTTTTATCACACGGGAGGTTAAAATGGTAACCGCAAAAAAAAATTTCGTGTGAAAATATATTTAGGTCGACATTTTTGCTTCTAGTTCGAAAAGGCGCAGCAATGACGCAGGTTTTTTTGTATTACTGAATAGGTAAGGTATCTAAACATGTCATTAACTTGACATCGGGAGCCATCGGTAACAAGGAAACCTCAACTTGAAAATTAAATAGACGTAAAATTTCCTTATGACAATTAAAAATTATATTAAAAAAATCGAAAATATATTTTTCATCACAAAATAACGTAGTTATGAACTAGAAATCTTAAGTTGAACTTCCATAACGAGTAGTCTAGTTAATATCAAATTATCAAAGTATAAAGTTTGGGTGTAATTTAATGTACCTAAAATTTTTGTGTTTTTTTTTTTACTATTATATCGGGTGGCTTTATCATCTTAGAATGTAAAACAATCAAAACAGTTTCAGTAACACGACTTTTGTCCCAACTAATTTTGAGATGGAAAATACCGGTTGGTCCCATAGTGCGTCGCGCCGTGCGCGTCTAGTGGCGTGCTGCGTGACCTGTGTTGTGCGCCGTATCATTGCGTATATATGCTACTAAGTGTCCAACTTGTAACTTCTTTTTAAATATTTTTGGGGCAAAAACAAAAAAGGTTTATAAAATATTAGATTCGATTTAGTTACTTATTCCGAACGAACTATATTCACATTTCGCATATACTAAACATAATGTTGTATACTTACGGGTAAAACATTCCCACCTCGGAACACCTTTCAGGTGTGTAATATACAGAACAAAGTAAACCAATAAATATAGTATAATAAATAAAAAAAATTGGCCAAGTGAGAGTCAAACTCGCCCATGAAGGGTTCCTTAGTAACTATAATAAATATAATTTAATATAATTATTTGAAAAAAAAAAAACTTAAAAATGTCTTAAAACTAGTTTATTTGCAATTTTTACAAGTACGCCAAATAACTTTGTTTTTCATTGTGTTTGTATGAATTACAAAGTTATATTTGCGGTTTTAGAAAATATGCTGTATCTCAAAAACTGCAGACCCGATCTCGTTCAAACCTTGGTTGAAAGATTACATTAAGATCTATAGCAAATATTTTTTTTCATATTTTTACTCTATAATTATAGAAGTTACAGTGGGGGGGACACACATTTTACCACTTTAGATGCGTATAACTTTTAAACGATTATCTTTATGAAAAAGTGGTGTTAGACACATTTATATCATTTTTGAAGACCTGTCTATAGATACCACACACGCATAGGTTTCATGAAAAAATATATTTTCAGTTTCAGGTCCATGTATCGGGAGCCCCTTTTATTTTAATTTTTTTTTTATAAAATCGGAAAGCGGTTCACAGAATACATCTACCTACCAAGTTTCACATGTACAGTTCTAACAGTTTCGGAATAAAATGGCTGTGACATACGGACGGACGGACAGACAGACAGACAGACAGACAGACAGACGGACAGACATGTCGAAACTATAAGGGTTCCTTTTCATTGCATTTGGCTACTGAACCCTAAAAAGATACCTAACCTGTTCTACCGTCTAACTATCTACTAACTAAAAAAAAAATTTTTAGTAAAAAATATAACCGACTTCCATATCAAAACACTACAAAGGTAAAAATAACATTAATTTCGGAAGGCGGTGTCAAAAACGAAAATATATACAAAACTAAAGACACCGCCTTCCGAAATTAAAGTTATTTTTACCTTTGTAGTGTTTTGATATGGAAGTCGGTTCTATTTTTTGCAAAAAAATTTTTTTCACTCTTTTTAGTGGGTCGGTTTGTAATTTATCTAGTTACAAAAGCCATAATGTCAAAAACTTATCACCTTTTACAAAATATTGCTTTTCCCTGTGCATAGCCGTTAATTTTTGAGGAGTTCTCCTGGTATTTGACAATCAGCTCTACATCACCATATGTATTGTGACGAGCGTAAAGTGTTTAACATCCGTACTCAAGTAATCGAATTGCAATCCACGAAATACTTATTATTGAGGAGTTTCAGTGGCCCTCTGTGGTCTTCATCATCAGTTCAACTTCCCCAAATGGTACTTTTCGGAAGCAACTGCTCAAGGTACTATAAGAAATACCCAAAACGCTATAGGTGTGCCTATAATATTTGAAGAGTTCCCTCGATTTCTCCAGGATCCCATCATCAGATCCTGATTTCGTAACAATGGGAATAACTAGAAAGTATACCCATTCAAACGCAAAAAGAATTTTTCAAATCGATCCAGCCGTCTCCGAGTTATGAGGTAACATACATAAAAAAAAAAAAAAGTTCAAGACGAATTGTAAACCGCCTTTTTTTGAAGTCGGTTAAAATGACACCTACCTACTTACCTGCCTACATTTCTCAATTTGCTTTTGTCATTGAATTTTTAATGTTCACCATACACTTACCTACCAAACATTTTCATTCCACTGTGCGTGGTTACGCACATAATTTTGAATAAGTGCAAAATTCAACAAAAGAGCGACAAATAAACCCGAGCAACATTCAGCCGCGTGTGACGTAAGATACCGCGACGCAGCCGAGATTGTGCAACTTACAGGTTCTGTCTCTTTCATTCAGATTAATCAGCAATATTTTATAGATTAACCTTTATAGTATACAGGTTAACCCGTATAAAGGTTAATCAAACAAATGGGTTAAACGTCTAACCGGTTAACCTTTTAATCCGATTAATGGGTCCTTTTAATACTCGTTATTGTTCACCAAGACAATATAATATAAGGGTCTTAAAAAAAGGTCTCTCATATTACCGCCAACTTACATCGTTGGTATCCAAACCATTATCAAGCCAAAATTCTCCTAATAAACCAGTCATTTATTGAAATACCTCACTTCATTGTGAAAGTACTCTTAGATAACGTATCAATTCAATCGGCCACCGTTTTAATTTAAACGGTACGGCCAGTGACTGGCAGTTTGTGGCGACCGATTGGTTTATCGAGGTCTGGACAACGTTTTCTGAGGGCATTCATTATGACCAGCTTGTGTTACTTGATTAAGACTTTTAAAGAAATGATGTGGAAATAAACATTTGCTACTAGCCGCGGCTCCGCCTGTTTTTAGGGTAACAACGTCTCCCACCCTTATACATTATTATAAAGCATCTCCCGCGGCGTCTGTTTGTCTGATTCGTGATAAACTGAAAAACTAGTGAATAGACTTTTATGTGGTTTTTCTCAATGGATAGGGTTATTTATTAAAAAGGTTTTAGTGTTAATTAGCAGAATGTGAGCTCGGTCGAGATCGAACAGACTACTGTATCTCGAGTTAAGTAGCTGTGTTTTTCTTTAACTATTTAAGACTAACATTCCCACAGTACATCCTCGTGTTTCTCCAACGCAGCTTAGATACGCAAAATAACTGCGAGGACAGGATTTTTTCTAGATATTTATCGTAATATGGTCAAATTATGTATTTTTTTTTTATAAATTGTAGTCTATGTTTTATTCCGATGTGTAAGATATATATTGTTATGCCAGTCGTTTAGCGAAGTACGTCGAGAAACTGCGACAGAAATCTAGAATATTCGAAACACTAACGCCACCTGGCGGCAAGTAGCAGCACTGAGTATATCGAGAAAGTTCAACTGACTTCTAATACGTTAGAGACACTAACGCTGTCTAGCGGCGAGTAGCAGTACTGAGTATCTCAAGTAGCTTCTGGAATATTCTGGAATATAGGCAGTGAGTCGATTGTACAAGAATGTTTTAGAAAATTGATCGGGATATAAATAGATCGCAAAGGAACGCAGAGGGTCAGTCTTATTACAAGATACGAGGCGATATAATCTGACACCTACAAGTCAATTTCAGTGCGATTTAAGTGTTTAGTGACAAGTGTCGTAGTGTGAATAACTGTTAATTTTTATTTTTGTGTGTATTTAATTAAAGTATTAATTTTGGTCTAATTGGCGTGTCACTCGTTTTTGGCGTGAAAGAGTAAAAAACATCCATAAATCCTTCCTCATAAACTTCGCATGTATCATAACACCAGGATTATTTCTTTAAAAACTGGCCAAGTCGGACTCGCGCATAAAGAGTTCCGTACATTTTCTATAAAACACGGCAAAAAAAATCATGTTTGTTGTATGGGAACTCCCTTAATACGACTTAATAATTATGAAAAAGTATTCAAGTCAAAGTCAGTCTTATAAATAAACATTCTATTCTATTTACAGTTACACATCTACTTTTGTACACCTACGTCCAACTAATAATAATAACTATACAACGTGTAACGGAAACCCCATATCAATCCAAAAGGGCTAAAGACAACATCTGGTATGGAGTATATATGCCCAGTTTCAGCACAAAATAAGCGACTTAAAGAATTGATACGAAATTATCGGTTTCATATGTTTCTTGAATATCAATCATAACAAACGTGTCACATCACTACGAGGGTCAATAATTTTCCACGTCACTTGCCTATAACACGATAATTCTCTTCAATCTTCTTAATTTGAAAACTTTAGTCTCTGGTATCAATGTATTGAAATTTCTAATTAGTTCCATCCACACATGAAGACATAGAATTACCAAACCCTGTCATATCGTTTGTTATCATCCAAAGAAGCCGTGTACTTGGTATGTATACTTATACCCTTTAAATTATACGTTGTATAACAAAGAAAATGCTAAGAACTTAGATAATAAAAAATAGTAAAACATTACAGCCTAAACTGTAATGTTTTTAAGAAGATTAATTAAGCGTCCGTAACCGAACAAGGCAGTGCCTATATCTCAGCTTACAGAGCTAAAACCCCAATTATTCAACACTTTTAGCTCTTTAAGCACAATTTTGTACGTCCTATCCTAACCTAAATAAACAAAAAAAAAAAAAAAAAATTGAAATGTCTATCTGTGATTTCAAAATTAGTGTGTTTTGTCAATAAATAACTGTGTTAACTGGATGTTGGTTTTTATCAATAACATTTTTTTCTGTGGGTTTTGGGCAATATAAAACTCCAACATCAAACACCCTTTGCATGCGAAGCCAAAAGCAAAATATTTTTTTAAGTTCCCAAAATAAACGCTCGTCGCTAAATAATAACAGCTGGATGGGTTGATCTTCAAGGTTAACCTCTAGAGCCCCAGCGGCACATATACGTGCCAGTAAACAAGTATTAGTTGAGCCCCGCTGGCACAAAATTTGTGTGCCAGCGGGGCTCAACTAATAGTTGACGTAAATAATGGCGGTCCTTGAGAGGTTAAGCAAAACGAAAAACACTTTAGGCCGTTAGTCTCGGCTGTCATTTGAATGTCTTTGACAGTCGTTACGGATAAACAGAAGCCAAAAACCTCTGACACTGGACTGGGCCAAGCGGTGTTTTTTTTATTACGAATGAGCCCGCTCTTGACCTCCATCTCGCCAGATGGTAAGCGATAGAGATGAGGTCTACGATGTGACGAGCGAGCCCAGAAGATGCCTATTTACTCTTACTTTAAAGGCTGTAAGGTCATAAGTAGCAGGCAACACAGAAACCGGCAGAGAATTCCACAACTTGGCCGTGCGCACAATAAATGTGGAGGAGAAGCGCTTGGTACGACAAGACGGTATATCAAACAAGTGAGGATGGTACCCAGGCGTGCGTCTGGTAGACCGGTAGTGAAATGGAGATGGAGGAATCAGGTCATGGAGCTCCAGCGCACACTCCCCGAAGTACAATCTATAGAAAACCGACAGGCAAGCAACGGCTCGCCGATGAGCCAGGCTATGAAGCTTGTCCACTAGCATCTCGTCGCCTATAAGCCTTTTAGATCTCCGCTCGATCGAGTCCAATACAGCAAGTTGGTATTTTGCAGAGCCGTCCCACAAGTGGCTGCAATACTCCACGCAGGAAGTGTGGTGTCTCTCACTCAGCTTCTGGGTTGTGAAGGGCAGGAATTCAGTTGCTCCATGTAAAACATTAATACTCAATTGCATCCGGTTAGACTTGAAGCTAACCCTAACATAATAGGAATAGGCTAAGTAGATGACTTTCGTATTAGTTTCCTTAAATAACTTTCAAATTACTTCAAAGGATTAAAGTAGGTACCTATGTACACTTATTCAGCAAACGATATTTTGAAAGAAGGCAACATATTAGACATCAAAAAGGGATACAATTTTCAGCTTCAATGAAAATTAATAAGGTACAAATAACACAGGTATCTAACCGAGGTTATTTCTAACAAGAAAAAGCAAAAAGCTTAATAATCTTATTATATTTTTCCTACGTAGCTAAAACTAAATTCGACAAAATACAATACGACGAATTTTACGAAAAAATATACTTACCTTTTTCGTTTCAGCAAAAACCGAGAATGTGAGAAAAATACATGGTAAATAAACTCTTTCTCTTTTCGTGTACTTTCTAGTTCAGGTCGAGTTATTCAATGGTCTGATATCAAAACATTGGATTTCGCGTCCGTGCTAACTCATCAATACAAATGTCTGTTACACTTCAGAGACACACGGACGTCAAGAACTTTTTTTTTTTTATTGAAAATAGGTTCGTGTTTTGCCACTATCTCACCTGATGGTAAGTGATAATGTGATCGAAGATGGAGCACGCTTACCTAAAAGTAACCTATTCACTCTGGACTTAAAGACTCCTAGGTTGTAGCTGTCGGGAAACACAGACTCCAGCAAGGAATTCCACTCCTTGGCCGTCCGCATAACGAAGGTATTTCCAAAACGTTTAGTGCGTATGGGTGGGATGTCCACCATGTAACGATGGCGCTTCGCCGTTGGTCTCGTAGTCCGATGATGGAACGGGCTTGGCGGAATTAGATTGTGTAATTCCATCGCACACTCCCCGAAATGTAAAATATGAAATATGTAGTATGAAACGTACAGCAAACTAGACAAAAAAATCAATAGACAAAAAAGTGGCGACTTGTGGGACCTGAAATAATTAGATCTATTTAAGTAGCTTAATTGCCAATCCGAATGGTTGGTTGAAACAAATCCAATAAATTAAACTCAAGTTAAAAAAAAGTGAAAACCTCAGAGTCTTTACCACGGTTTTCTAAGGTAACTTTTAACCAACTAGGATGTCCAATGTTGCAGCTTCGTATTTACGTACGCTCAGGCTTTAGCTCGAAAATTAAGCTGTTTTCGAGCTGTTTGTATTCAATCGTTGGGCGTACAGAATGAAATATATTATCAATCTTAGGAATTTTATAATGGATGGTAATCAGAGTTGACTTCAGTCCTTAAATATTATAGGTACCTACCTAGGCTAAATACCGGTCTTTTACATGAAGTGACAGTTTATCTGAGCTACAGAACACAGTAACTGGGTAGCACGATGTCCACTGATGTCAGAGTTTTTGGCTTCTGAGAACCCACAGAAAAGAAACTAACTATCGAAAAAAAGTACAAATGACAAGCCAGTACTAACGGTTTTATGGGCTTTCCTTACCACGGATGACTCTCAATCAGAGCCGGATTAACCCTGTCAGAGGCCCTAAGGCAATGGCATTCTCGGGGCCCCTTTTCTTACTTTTGACTGACCAAATCGTGTATGAACTGAGGAAACGCACATTAAGCTTTGAGGAGTGGCTAGATCGGCGTTACGGCGTCCTGACCTACCGCATGACGCAGGTCCTCACCGGACATGGAAGTTTCGGGAGGTACCTGTGCCTGATGGGTAAGGAAGAGACGCCTGGGTGTCACCACTGCGAGGATCGCCCTGAGGACACAGTCGAGCACACGGTGCAGGACTGCCCAGCTTGGGCAGAGCACCGACGTGTCCTCACGGCGACAATAGGCGGAGACCTCTCGCGCCCGGCCTTGGTCGAGGCCATGCTGCGGGGCGAGAGGGAGTGGGAAGCGGTCGCCTCCTTCTGCGAAGCAGTCATGCTTTCGAAGGAGGAGGCGGGCCGCGTGAGGGAGAGGATGGCGTCCTCCCTCCAGCCCAGCCGCAGTGGTAGACGCCCACGGCGTCGGACGTCGGCCGACGATCTCCGGCCACCGTAGGCGCGGGCATGCGGACAGCGAGTAAAGGGCAACTCGCTGTCCGACCATGGACCATGCCCGGGTCGACGGCGCGTCGTGTTTCACGCGCGCCTCAAAGAGCGTCAGCAACATGACGAGGCCCCCTCTGCAGAGGGCCGAAGCCTGCCGGGGTCGTGGGACTCATCCCGTTACCGTGGCCCTGGTATGTATAGGGTTATTGAAGGAACACCGTGGATTTTAGTCAGTAAAAGTCTGACAGTCCCTCCCACCCTGCCCGGAGTGGGAGGACTTATTTGATAATTTTACCACGTTAAACAAAAAAAAAAGGGCTGTGGTTTTTAATATACTTGTTTACTTATTCCCAGACTTGTTCTAAAATTGTTTTAATTCTACTACTAAATCTAACGATTTGTATTTTGTGAGATAACAGTGAGGTCCGTAAGTTCACATGCACATCAAATTCTCGTTCGAAGAAACATGTTTTCTTGGTGTGTGCACTGGGCCTGGGGGCTTATTCCCAACGGCCACCACTAAAACTGCCACCACTGGTGGTCGTTGGGATAAAATTTTACATTTGTTCCCAACCGCCACCACTGGGGGCGGTTGGGAATAAATAACATAAATATAGGCTTATTCCCAACAGCCACCACTAAAACTGCCACCACTGGTGGTCGTAGGAACAAAATTTTATATTCGTTACCAACCGCCCAGTGGCGGTCGATGAGACAACTTGTTATTTTATTCCCATCGGCCACCACTAAAACTGCCACCACTGGTGATCGTTGGGAACAAATGTGAAATTCAAATAACAAATATACATTCACTTGAATTTTTGTTTTTTTTTTTGAATTATTATTATTTTATTTATTTGGTATGCAACTCATATCATTTAAGACATGATAAAATACGTATTCCTTTTCCTTTCCTGTTCAAGTGGCGACTCGTAACAATTGTTTTAGGGGATAATACGAATAATGGGATCGTCATAGTAACAGTTACGCTAAGTGCGGTGTAAATAACATTATTACAACTGCAAACTGAAACCTTAATCCCCGGGTACTTTGCTTTTGTTATACCAATCGGTTATCCATTTTAATGGTCATATTTTGTTGAAGTAGAACAAAAGAATTTGAAATGTTGGACCCAGGTGTTTTATTATCTCTACTAATGCTTGCCGACGAATTGTTTATTCCTAAATATATTCATAATATAGAAATATTTGCAACTAAGAATATTTATGTAACTAATGCAGTAGTACCTACATATCGGGCTGTTTACCGGGCATCATGTCAGATTTCGGTGGAGCAAGTGCTTCCTCAGGGAATATACATTTCAATTTTATTCAAAAAAAAGGTGGTGTAGTTCTACTTCATGCAGGGCATGAATATATTACTAAGCGCAAGCATAAAAGTAGGTTTATATTGTGGGAGTGTGTGGCAGGAAAGAAAAATAAATGCAAAGGAATTATCAAAATCAAAGTAAGTACCCTTCCTACCCTGTATAGCTTGGTACCAGAAAATTTTATAGGTGAAACAGCTACTTCTTTTTCTGTACTTAGCAATTCTATTCTGGATATTGTTCTCAAACATTATGGAAAAGGCATGAAATATATTTATGTTGTAATAATGTTTTTGGTTTTCTATTGCGAACTCCTTTACTTCTGGACTGAGGCTTACAATATTTAGGAATAAACAAAGCATTAGAAGAGGTAATAAAACACCTGGGTCCAACATTTCAAATTCTTTTGTTCTACTTCAAAAAAATAAGATCATAAAAATTGATAACCGATTGGTATAACAAAAGCAAAGTACCCGGGGATTAAGATTTGAGTTTGCAGTTGTAAATCACAGCATAATGTTATTTAAACCGCACTTAGCGTAACTGTTACTATGACGATTCCATTATTCGTATTATCCCCTAAAACAATTGATACGAGTCGCCACTTGAACAGGAAAGGAAAATGAAGTACGTATTTTATTATGTCTTAAATTATATGATTTGCTGCAGCAGTTTAAATAATAATTCCAAAAAAATAATTCAAGTGAATGTATATTTATGTTATTTGAATGTGGTGTGGTGGCGGTTGGGAACAAATGTAAAATTTTATCCCAACGACCACCAGTGGTGGCAGTTTTAGTGGTGGCCGTTGGGAATAAGCCGGCCTGGGCCCCTAGTTGATGCGGGCCCCTAGGCAATTGCCTACTCCGCCTAATGGTTAATCCGGCCCTGCTCTCAATATATTAATATAGTTACCCATCCACAAAATGACCTCGTTACGCATTACTTAACCTTGAAGATTTTAGCCACGAGCTCCTCTGAGAAGCCTAATTTACTTATTTATTTATGTACACACATGACACTTACAAAAGAAAAAATATAAATACAGACAAAAGAGCACAAAGGTGCTGCTTATCTTTTAATTATTGTTGATCTCAAATGCATTTCTTCTTTTGGCAAAGCAGTCGTGACATGTTTTCTCAAGAAATACACAAGAAACTCTGGCGCTCACTAGAGTATGTACTATATTCAAAAATGAGCAAAAAAAGTGACCACAAAGAAAATTAACATTTATTACAGAGACGCAGGCCCATAAGAAAGAAAAATCAATTGAAATACAAATTAAATTAAATAAGCTAATAAAACAAGGTGTTTTTAACATTCATCAGTTTAAATAATTGGTTAATTAGGTAATTAGTTTTTATAAAAGTTTGAATGCAAGTTCGTTTTTTTGCAGGTGGCAATCCGCTTGTTGATTCTAATTGGTATATTTTATACTAGCTTCTGCCCGCGACTTCGTTCGCGTGGGAAGGTTTTCCCGCGCAAATCCCGATCCCGTGGGAATTTCAGGATAAAAAGTAGCCTATGTGTTATTCCAGAATGTCAATTATCTACTGACCAAATTTCATTCAGATCCGTTCAGTAGTTTTTGCGTGAAAGAGTAACAAACATCCATCCATCCTCACAAACTTTCGCATTTATAATATTAGTAGGATTAGTAGGATACCTGCCCATACTAATATAACGAATACGAATATTTTGAAATATACATGGATGAATGATCACGCCAAAATGTATGGCTTCCTTTAATTTTACACACACTGTGGAAATTCCTGCCTTCCTATTACGATTAATAAAATACCTACATGAGATACACAAGAATAACAAAGGCTTTAAATAGGGTTCCGTAGGGGAATCTTAAAAAGAAAGACCAAACGGTAACTTAAAACAGATTTCACATAAAATCCGTTCTACTGACAAGTCTAATCAAATAAACGCGTTAACAGTATTGGAATGTCCGGGTTCTAGGAACAAAGTGCTCAGCTCATCAAATTTATAGCAGACAACTTGCCTTTGAATCCTTTAAATGTTTTACCTTTACGGAGATTCAAAAGTGTTTCTGGAACAGAAAGCGTAGGTATCTAAAGAAAAAGAAGGAAGAAAATATGGGACTAAAAATAAGAAACTTCATTTCGATATTAAAGCAATAATAGTTTCTTTATTGGTAATAGGCTCGTGTTTGACCACCATCTCACTTGATGGTAAGTGATGATGTAGTTGAAAATAAAGCACGCTTACCTAGAAGTAACACATTTACTCTTGACTGAAAGACCCCCAGGTTTATAGCTATCAGCTGATAGGTTTGTCGTAGAAGTAGGTGGCGATTCTGATGATTCAGAATATTCCTCAGATATAGCGTCATTATCTGAGTCTGATTAACGAATACCTATAATTAATTATATAATTAAAAATATATGTTTTGCATGATTAATTTTACCTATTTGTATTATTACGTTTTAAATAAGCACCATCACACATGTTGTCAAGATAGTTTACTATAAGAAAATCGGTACTAAATTTTATTAACGTTAAGTTTCCATCATCATATCCATCGTCGTGCGCAGACGCCGTAGCAGATGTTTTGCGACAGGGGATGGAGTACTACAGTAGTAGTGATTTGCCGGTTCTGGCGCACCAATCCCGTGGCTCACCGGTTCTGGCGCACCACCGCTTCTGGCGCAATCGCGGTCCAGGGCGTTTCAAAAGTAAAAAAAAAAAAAAAAAAAAAAAAAAAAGGTTTTGGGGTCCGCTGATCACGATTCTGCAATCCGTTTTCGCGTAGGATGCATGGTTCCGGAGATACAGAAATCAATTAACAACAATCTGTTTCATTTCCGGTGACACCCGAACCCTCATTATCGACTTTCATTGTTCGCCTTTTCTTATCTATTGTCCGTGCGTCCGCCCGCGCACCCTCATTAGGATTGCATTGGCGTTTCTATTGTATACTTTTATTGTTCATAAACGATTGCTTACTTACTATTCGGAATCATCAAAACAGAATCAATAAAACACATTCCTCATTCACAAATAAAGGTTTATATATAAGCGGCTCAAAGATTTTGCCGAAGCAAAGAGTCTAATACCCAATGAGCAGTTCGAATTTAGAACCAAAAACTCATGTATCCAACAAGTCCACCGCATCATAGAACACGTCAGCGCCGGCTTCCAACGGGGCGCAATAACGGGAGCGAAAGCGTTCGACAAAGTCTAGCACAATGGCTTAATCTATAAGCTATACCAACTCTCGTTATCACGCTATTCACTAACGATATCCCCAAGCATAAAAGTACCCAGCAAGCCCTATTTGCCGACGATACAGCTATCTATTATACCGATCTGAAACCCGATGCCATCGCTCGCACTCTCCAAACTTCCGCAAACAGTCTGGCGAAGTGGTTCCGGAAATGGAGAATCGAAGTCAATCCAGACAAAAACCAGGCAATCCTCTTTTCTAAACCGCGGATAAACGTTCGCGCCGCTTTCGCTCTAGGTAGGCTACTTCATTCTTAGCTCCCGCAGCAAATTATCACTCAGGTGTAAGCTGCATATTCACCTCCAAAACCGATTCCTCAGTAGAGTCACTGGAGCCCCCGTTTTATGTTCGAAATGAGCTTCTTCATGTAGACCTCAAGATGCCCACTATCCAGCAGTTCATGAAACGCGTCTCCAAGCGTTTCTTTGAAACTGCAATCCAACATAGGAATCCCCTTATCGTATCGGCCGTTTATTTATACTCCTATGGAATCATACTATCTCACATTCATACATATAAGCACACCGTCACCCGCGCACGCATATACACACACCCACTCACACAAACACATATACACACAAGCCTTTCAGACACTCATAAACACACACACACACAACCTTCTTTTGCTGTTGACAACAGAAATATTGTAACCGAAATGTCACGATCGTATTATTTATTGCCAATGCCGAAATATCTCCGACTCCTAAGATACAGGTCTGCGTACCTAGTTTAGATGCCGGAAATCTGACATTAATTTTTAGATTTTCTGTACAACCTACTGTTTTTCTTTTCACTTATGTATTGCGTGTCTTTTCTCATGTACAAATAAATTTTATCTTATCTTATCTTTCTGGATCCTATCATCATTCCAGTCCCACCTTTTGCAATTCCTTTCTAAGAACTCAAGATGGGATCTTGTAGGTGCTCGACCATAAGAATCAAAATATTGATTGATGCCGTTTGTATCGATATGTAATGCTACCCAGTGTGAGCCTGGTTAATCATTCGTATCCAAATTGCATATTATATACGTTGGTACATGAGTATAAATGGGTAGCCTATTAGCGGCAGAAACATTACTTTCTAGACTAGGGTGAATCTTTTTCAGATACTGTTGTACCTCTAGTGTATTCATGGTCTGCTATTAGTAGATTATTACGATACGAATCTATTCAATGGTCAAGGAATGTTCAATTATAGTGATTTGGAAATATTAAATAACATTCCTTTGCAATGATTTCGTAGGAGTCACAAAGGATCTGTGCATCACGAAGGAATTTGAGATAAGCTTGTTTACTCACAAAGTTACTATCAGTTCCGTAGTACTTAGGAATTTGTTTTAGATAAGAAATACCTTTGTGGGTGCTATATAAGACCAAGCAGTTGCACCACTCAATCCACACTCGTTCGACATCAGCGAACAGTATCTACCAATACTACATTTTGTAATTATTCTTCGCATCAATGACAACGGAGGTAAGTGTTTATTCTATTAATAAACTTACTTTTCTTTCTGTCTATTTTAATTACATGAACTTTTCCTTACGTGTGTGAGGGTGTTTGTGATTAAGTGTAAACTAATTGATATTAATATGATAACTGTGTTGTTACAGAAATCATCCAGTCTTGCATACAACGATGAAAATACCCATAAACACTATTTGGGAATACAAACCTCTGAGCAATATAGTACGTCGTTTATCATGACTGCCATTGTAGACGTTCAAGGCTTTAAAACGGAAGCAAATAAATTTGTGCTGAAAGAAATTGCTATATTGTGTAGTGACAAATTACAGATGTTTTTAATCAAGCCACCATTTCCATTTTATGATTTGACAAAACAAGAAAGACGGCAAGTTGCATGGATTGAACGTAACAGGAAGATATGTTGGGGTGAAGGGTTTATACCTTATTCAAATTATCAATATTTAATTTTAGATTTGTTAAGAGATAAATGTATTTATATTAAAGGTCTTGAAAAAGTGTTATGGTTAAAAAATATTTTAAATAATAATAATGTGATTAATTTAGAAGATAAAGGTTGTCCTAGTTTGCCAAGTCTGTATGATCAATATAAATATTCTGAAGATTTGTATAGTTGTATTTATCATAGCTCTATATGTGCTTTAAAAAATGTATTATGTTTAAAAAAATGGTGCTCTGATAATAAACTTTTTATATAATTTAAAATATGTCATTCATTACAGAAATTTAAAGCAGTGCATAGAAATGGGAGTAAAATTAACTAAAGTTCATAGAGTTTTAAAATTTAAACAATGTCCCTGGTTAAAAATGTACATAGATCTCAATACAAAATTTAGAACGTTAACAAAATCAGATTTTGGAAAAGATTTTTTTAAATTAATGAATAATTCAGTCTTTGGTAAGACTATGGAGAATATTGAAAAAAGGGTTTATACCTTATTCAAATTATCAATATTTAATTTTAGATTTGTTAAGAGATAAATGTATTTATTTTAAAGGTCTTGAAAAAGTGTTATGGTTAAAAAATATTTTAAATAATAATAATGTGATTAATTTAGAAGATAAAGGTTGTCCTAGTTTGCCAAGTCTGTATGATCAATATAAATATTCTGAAGATTTGTATAGTTGTATTTATCATAGCTCTATATGTGCTTTAAAAAATGTATTATGTTTAAAAAAATGGTGCTCTGATAATAAACTTTTTATATAATTTAAAATATGTCATTCATTACAGAAATTTAAAGCAGTGCATAGAAATGGGAGTAAAATTAACTAAAGTTCATAGAGTTTTAAAATTTAAACAATGTCCCTGGTTAAAAATGTACATAGATCTCAATACAAAATTTAGAACGTTAACAAAATCAGATTTTGGAAAAGATTTTTTTAAATTAATGAATAATTCAGTCTTTGGTAAGACTATGGAGAATATTGAAAAAAGGGTTAACGTAAAATTAGTTATACACTGGGAGAACCGTGGTAAAGCTTTAGGTGCTCAAGATCTAATCGCTAAACCACAATTTCATAATCTTTAAATATTTTCATTATAAAAGAATTTGTAGGTTTACGGTCTAAAATGTATGCTTTTGATGTAGAGAATAAGATTATAACGAAGGCAAAAGGGGTAAATAAAAGTGTCACTAAAAAGCTGACAACGAATAGTTATAATTCTTTTCTATTTAATAAAAAAGTGCAATATTGCAGTATGCTTAGGGGTCTCCCTTATTTGACCGAAAGGAATTTGTCATATTTTCACTCCCCAAAAACATTTTTCGCGTAATTTCATTTGCCAAATTATTACTTAGCAAAAAATCTATTCACAAAAAATTGTAACGCAAACCTAATGTTTGGGGAATGAACGTTTAAACTATAACTTGTTTACCAACTAGTACTTTTAACATTTTTTGTTTAATCAAATATTTCAGTTGGAATAACAGTTTTAACGCAAAATCAAATCAGTCAAATCTGTTTTCTATTAATGCAAGTCGTTTCTGGCACTCGCCGGCCGCTACCGCGGCACCACTCGCTTCGCTCGCTCGGCTCGTGCGTAAGAGGTCATAGTTTTAACCTAACCTAACCTACCCATTTTGTTTTTGTCAAAATCTTTTCGGCAAAACGGTTGGATTGTTTCCCTTATTTTTTACTTTCTTTATATTTTGCCATAACAAATTATTTGACCAAACGTTTACTGTCTAAAGATTGTTTGCTGTAACAAATCAAATGTTAAAGACCAAATGCCTAAATGACATTATCCTTCATAATATTCTGCCAAGTAACAATTTGACCAAATGAAAATGTGCGTACTAAAATCATTCCAAACATTGCATTGGTATAAAAAAGGTTGCTAAAATTTGTTTGGGTAGTGAAATTTTGGCAAAATCTTTTCGGCAAAAAGGCAGGATCCCGTATGCTTAGATTTAAATCGATTAAACACACAATTTTTACACAAAAACTAAATAAGACTTGTTTATCATACAATTACACAAAAAGACATATTTTAGACAATAATATTGAAACATTGGCTTGGGGTAATTATAAATTACGCTAAGATATGATACTGTACTTTCGTTTTTAAATTTAGTAATATTGTTATCGTAAATTAAGTCTTCTTACTTTTTTGTGTAATACAAAATTTGTATTGATTGTAAAATTATGATATTACTATACTGTTTCGTGGAGTTCAAAATTTTGTGTTGATTGTAAATAATATTAGTTATGTAATGTTATACTTGCGAGCATACATTTGAGGTGATTGTAAAATTCTGATAAGTACTAATTGTGTTACAATTAATTTACATGTCATTGCTGTTTTATATATTTTTTACTAATCATATATATATATTAAATTTTTTCAACAACACTGTTATTTTTTATTTCATCCCTTTAAGCAGATTAGACGTGTGTAATGTTTCATTTTATTCATCCGTCTTAGGTATTTTTTGTGTAAAAATCTGATGATTCTTTGACCGTATAACATACATATCACCCCTTAAACTTTCATTATGTTTTAAAACTTTTATACTTTTTAATATTCATGTTTCGTGTTATTGGCTTTGTTACTCCTTTTGCTTTTTTTATTTCTTTTTTCTCAGTTCTTATACAGTATAACTTGGCGTGTAAACCAACAAATTCTGAAATGACTTTTCATTCCATTTCGTGTTTAAAATAGCCGGGTATTTGCATGTTACGTTTAGGCATATAATAAATATTGTTCTCCTCAAAATTACTCGTATCAAAATATTGAATATTTTTTTCATATCCTTATAAAAATCATCAGTTTTTACATAATAAAGAAGATTATCGGTATCTGTATAACACAGTTTTATATTACCTTCATACATATTTTTCATAACAGAGTAATGGAAACTGTATAAATGAGCTTTAGAAATTTCAAGAATAGAAAATCCAACATAAATAGGACGATCTAAAATAATTTTTGTCTTATCTAATTGAATGGCTACTAGATTTTCCGAAAATATTGACAAGTTTTTAAAATTTGGAGTACTTATGTATTTTTCTGCTCCATGCAGTTTGTTTGTTGTATTCGACTTATCTTTCCATAATCACAAATCACAAATAGAAATAATCTTTATTCTCATCATTTAGATCTTTATTTAAAATGTGATGTTCTATTACTATGTGATATTTTTGAAAAAAATCCGAGATATGAGTTTGATTCATTATAATTTGGAACCATGCTTTTATGTTTCATCTCTATAATTAAGTTGGGATGCTATGCTGTTATACACCAAAGTGGAGCTTGAGTTAATATCGGATGTAGATGTGTACCAAATATTGGAAAGTGGAATTCGTGGGGGACTTGCTGAATGTTCAATAAGATATGCGAAAGCTAATAATAAATATCTTTCATCTAAATAAAAATAGAAATAATTTGCTTTAAAAATAAATCTATTTCGAAATTTGATTGAGCTTTTTGTCTCAGAGAAGTATTCAAAGATATATAAGGCTCTAAAAAGTTATCTTGGTAAAATTATAGTATTCTATGTATTTTCAGCAATATCAAACTATTTTTAAACACTCTTGTTAATGAATATAATGAATAACAAATCGATGTATTATTTTAATAGATGATTTGCTATTTATTTTTTACATTTTTACAATATTGAAATGGAGTATTTCGTTTTCGCTTAGAAATTTAAAATTATTCATCGGCAATTTTTGCATAATGACAAATCCACAACAAAATTAACACAATCCAGATAAATGAGATACGTGCTCGCTTCCATCTCATTGTTAGATGAAAGATATTTATTATTAGCTTTCGCATATCTTATTGAACATTCAGCAAGTCCCCCACGAATTCCACTTTCCAATATTTGGTACACATCTACATCCGATATTAACTCAAGCTCCACTTTGGTGTATAACAGCATAGCATCCCAACTTAATTATAGAGATGAAACATAAAAGCATGGTTCCAAATTATAATGAATCAAACTCATATCTCGGATTTTTTTCAAAAATATCACATAGTAATAGAACATCACATTTTAAATAAAGATCTAAATGATGAGAATAAAGATTATTTCTATTTGTGATTTGTGATTATGGAAAGATAAGTCGAATACAACAAACAAACTGCATGGAGCAGAAAAATACATAAGTACTCCAAATTTTAAAAACTTGTCAATATTTTCGGAAAATCTAGTAGCCATTCAATTAGATAAGACAAAAATTATTTTAGATCGTCCTATTTATGTTGGATTTTCTATTCTTGAAATTTCTAAAGCTCATTTATACAGTTTCCATTACTCTGTTATGAAAAATATGTATGAAGGTAATATAAAACTGTGTTATACAGATACCGATAATCTTCTTTATTATGTAAAAACTGATGATTTTTATAAGGATATGAAAAAAATATTCAATATTTTGATACGAGTAATTTTGAGGAGAACAATATTTATTATATGCCTAAACGTAACATGCAAATACCCGGCTATTTTAAACACGAAATGGAATGAAAAGTCATTTCATAATTTGTTGGTTTACACGCCAAGTTATACTGTATAAGAACTGAGAAAAAAGAAATAAAAAAAGCAAAAGGAGTAACAAAGCCAATAACACGAAACATGAATATTAAAAAGTATAAAAGTTTTAAAACATAATGAAAGTTTAAGGGGTGATATGTATGTTATACGGTCAAAGAATCATCAGATTTTTACACAAAAAATACCTAAGACGGATGAATAAAATGAAACATTACACACGTCTAATCTGCTTAAAGGGATGAAATAAAAAATAACAGTGTTGTTGAAAAAATTTAATATATATATATGATTAGTAAAAAATATATAAAACAGCAATGACATGTAAATTAATTGTAACACAATTAGTACTTATCAGAATTTTACGATCACCTCAAATGTATGCTCGCAAGTATAACATTACATAACTAATATTATTTACAATCAACACAAAATTTTGAACTCCACGAAACAGTATAGTAATATCATAATTTTACAATCAATACAAATTTTGTATTACACAAAAAAGTAAGAAGACTTAATTTACGATAACAATATTACTAAATTTAAAAACGAAAGTACAGTATCATATCTTAGCGTAATTTATAATTACCCCAAGCCAATGTTTCAATATTATTGTCTAAAATATGTCTTTTTGTGTAATTGTATGATAAACAAGTCTTATTTAGTTTTTGTGTAAAAATTGTGTGTTTAATCGATTTAAATCTAAGCATACGGGATCCTGCCTTTTTGCCGAAAAGATTTTGCCAAAATTTCACTACCCAAACAAATTTTAGCAACCTTTTTTATACCAATGCAATGTTTGGAATGATTTTAGTACGCACATTTTCATTTGGTCAAATTGTTACTTGGCAGAATATTATGAAGGATAATGTCATTTAGGCATTTGGTCTTTAACATTTGATTTGTTACAGCAAACAATCTTTAGACAGTAAACGTTTGGTCAAATAATTTGTTATGGCAAAATATAAAGAAAGTAAAAAATAAGGGAAACAATCCAACCGTTTTGCCGAAAAGATTTTGACAAAAACAAAATGGGTAGGTTAGGTTAGGTTAAAACTATGACCTCTTACGCACGAGCCGAGCGAGCGAAGCGAGTGGTGCCGCGGTAGCGGCCGGCGAGTGCCAGAAACGACTTGCATTAATAGAAAACAGATTTGACTGATTTGATTTTGCGTTAAAACTGTTATTCCAACTGAAATATTTGATTAAACAAAAAATGTTAAAAGTACTAGTTGGTAAACAAGTTATAGTTTAAACGTTCATTCCCCAAACATTAGGTTTGCGTTACAATTTTTTGTGAATAGATTTTTTGCTAAGTAATAATTTGGCAAATGAAATTACGCGAAAAATGTTTTTGGGGAGTGAAAATATGACAAATTCCTTTCGGTCAAATAAGGGAGACCCCTAAGCATACTGCAATATTGCACTTTTTTATTAAATAGAAAAGAATTATAACTATTCGTTGTCAGCTTTTTAGTGACACTTTTATTTACCCCTTTTGCCTTCGTTATAATCTTATTCTCTACATCAAAAGCATACATTTTAGACCGTAAACCTACAAATTCTTTTATAATGAAAATATTTAAAGATTATGAAATTGTGGTTTAGCGATTAGATCTTGAGCACCTAAAGCTTTACCACGGTTCTCCCAGTGTATAACTAATTTTACGTTAACCCTTTTTTCAATATTCTCCATAGTCTTACCAAAGACTGAATTATTCATTAATTTAAAAAAATCTTTTCCAAAATCTGATTTTGTTAACGTTCTAAATTTTGTATTGAGATCTATGTACATTTTTAACCAGGGACATTGTTTAAATTTTAAAACTCTATGAACTTTAGTTAATTTTACTCCCATTTCTATGCACTGCTTTAAATTTCTGTAATGAATGACATATTTTAAATTATATAAAAAGTTTATTATCAGAGCACCATTTTTTTAAACATAATACATTTTTTAAAGCACATATAGAGCTATGATAAATACAACTATACAAATCTTCAGAATATTTATATTGATCATACAGACTTGGCAAACTAGGACAACCTTTATCTTCTAAATTAATCACATTATTATTATTTAAAATATTTTTTAACCATAACACTTTTTCAAGACCTTTAAAATAAATACATTTATCTCTTAACAAATCTAAAATTAAATATTGATAATTTGAATAAGGTATAAACCCTTTTTTCAATATTCTCCATAGTCTTACCAAAGACTGAATTATTCATTAATTTAAAAAAATCTTTTCCAAAATCTGATTTTGTTAACGTTCTAAATTTTGTATTGAGATCTATGTACATTTTTAACCAGGGACATTGTTTAAATTTTAAAACTCTATGAACTTTAGTTAATTTTACTCCCATTTCTATGCACTGCTTTAAATTTCTGTAATGAATGACATATTTTAAATTATATAAAAAGTTTATTATCAGAGCACCATTTTTTTAAACATAATACATTTTTTAAAGCACATATAGAGCTATGATAAATACAACTATACAAATCTTCAGAATATTTATATTGATCATACAGACTTGGCAAACTAGGACAACCTTTATCTTCTAAATTAATCACATTATTATTATTTAAAATATTTTTTAACCATAACACTTTTTCAAGACCTTTAATATAAATACATTTATCTCTTAACAAATCTAAAATTAAATATTGATAATTTGAATAAGGTATAAACCCTTCACCCCAACATATCTTCCTGTTACGTTCAATCCATGCAACTTGCCGTCTTTCTTGTTTTGTCAAATCATAAAATGGAAATGGTGGCTTGATTAAAAACATCTGTAATTTGTCACTACACAATATAGCAATTTCTTTCAGCACAAATTTATTTGCTTCCGTTTTAAAGCCTTGAACGTCTACAATGGCAGTCATGATAAACGACGTACTATATTGCTCAGAGGTTTGTATTCCCAAATAGTGTTTATGGGTATTTTCATCGTTGTATGCAAGACTGGATGATTTCTGTAACAACACAGTTATCATATTAATATCAATTAGTTTACACTTAATCACAAACACCCTCACACACGTAAGGAAAAGTTCATGTAATTAAAATAGACAGAAAGAAAAGTAAGTTTATTAATAGAATAAACACTTACCTCCGTTGTCATTGATGCGAAGAATAATTACAAAATGTAGTATTGGTAGATACTGTTCGCTGATGTCGAACGAGTGTGGATTGAGTGGTGCAACTGCTTGGTCTTATATAGCACCCACAAAGGTATTTCTTATCTAAAACAAATTCCTAAGTACTACGGAACTGATAGTAACTTTGTGAGTAAACAAGCTTATCTCAAATTCCTTCGTGATGCACAGATCCTTTGTGACTCCTACGAAATCATTGCAAAGGAATGTTATTTAATATTTCCAAATCACTATAATTGAACATTCCTTGACCATTGAATAGATTCGTATCGTAATAATCTACTAATAGCAGACCATGAATACACTAGAGGTACAACAGTATCTGAAAAAGATTCACCCTAGTCTAGAAAGTAATGTTTCTGCCGCTAATAGGCTACCCATTTATACTCATGTACCAACGTATATAATATGCAATTTGGATACGAATGATTAACCAGGCTCACACTGGGTAGCATTACATATCGATACAAACGGCATCAATCAATATTTTGATTCTTATGGTCGAGCACCTACAAGATCCCATCTTGAGTTCTTAGAAAGGAATTGCAAAAGGTGGGACTGGAATGATGATAGGATCCAGAAAGATAAGATAAGATAAAATTTATTTGTACATGAGAAAAGACACGCAATACATAAGTGAAAAGAAAAACAGTAGGTTGTACAGAAAATCTAAAAATTAATGTCAGATTTCCGGCATCTAAACTAGGTACGCAGACCTGTATCTTAGGAGTCGGAGATATTTCGGCATTGGCAATAAATAATACGATCGTGACATTTCGGTTACAATATTTCTGTTGTCAACAGCAAAAGAAGGTTGTGTGTGTGTGTGTTTATGAGTGTCTGAAAGGCTTGTGTGTATATGTGTTTGTGTGAGTGGGTGTGTGTATATGCGTGCGCGGGTGACGGTGTGCTTATATGTATGAATGTGAGATAGTATGATTCCATAGGAGTATAAATAAACGGCCGATACGATAAGGGGATTCCTATGTTGGATTGCAGTTTCAAAGAAACGCTTGGAGACGCGTTTCATGAACTGCTGGATAGTGGGCATCTTGAGGTCTACATGAAGAAGCTCATTTCGAACATAAAACGGGGGCTCCAGTGACTCTACTGAGGAATCGGTTTTGGAGGTGAATATGCAGCTTACACCTGAGTGATAATTTGCTGCGGGAGCTAAGAATGAAGTAGCCTACCTAGAGCGAAAGCGGCGCGAACGTTTATCCGCGGTTTAGAAAAGAGGATTGCCTGGTTTTTGTCTGGATTGACTTCGATTCTCCATTTCCGGAACCACTTCGCCAGACTGTTTGCGGAAGTTTGGAGAGTGCGAGCGATGGCATCGGGTTTCAGATCGGTATAATAGATAGCTGTATCGTCGGCAAATAGGGCTTGCTGGGTACTTTTATGCTTGGGGATATCGTTAGTGAATAGCGTGATAACGAGAGTTGGTATAGCTTATAGATTAAGCCATTGTGCTAGACTTTGTCGAACGCTTTCGCTCCCGTTATTGCGCCCCGTTGGAAGCCGGCGCTGACGTGTTCTATGATGCGGTGGACTTGTTGGATACATGAGTTTTTGGTTCTAAATTCGAACTGCTCATTGGGTATTAGACTCTTTGCTTCGGCAAAATCTTTGAGCCGCTTATATATAAACCTTTATTTGTGAATGAGGAATGTGTTTTATTGATTCTGTTTTGATGATTCCGAATAGTAAGTAAGCAATCGTTTATGAACAATAAAAGTATACAATAGAAACGCCAATGCAATCCTAATGAGGGTGCGCGGGCGGACGCACGGACAATAGATAAGAAAAGGCGAACAATGAAAGTCGATAATGAGGGTTCGGGTGTCACCGGAAATGAAACAGATTGTTGTTAATTGATTTCTGTATCTCCGGAACCATGCATCCTACGCGAAAACGGATTGCAGAATCGTGATCAGCGGACCCCAAAACCTTTTTTTTTTTTTTTTTTTTTTTTTTTTTTTTTTTTTTTTTTTTTAGTTTTGAAACGCCCTGGACCGCGATTGCGCCAGAAGCGGTGGTGCGCCAGAACCGGTGAGCCACGGGATTGGTGCGCCAGAACCGGCAAATCACTACTACTTACTACATTCCGTTCTCTGACCTAACAATGTCCGGCAAAGCTCGACCTTGGTTTGGCGTCGAATGTGATCGCGCTGAAGCGCTTAAACACGCGGCGTACCTAGCATGGGTCGATGCTCGAAACTGCAAAGCAAATGACGTGGATCAGAAGAAGAGAGCCTTCAACAGGGCTGCCAAGTCCAGTAAGAAGGTTTTGCGGAGGGCTCGGTTTGACCACGTTAGCCGAATTGGAAACAAACCCGCTTCATACCCTGCTGGACGCAAAGCGTTTTGGTCCCTGGCAAAAGTGGTCGAATCGAACTTCTGTCGTCCCTCACTACCACCACTGCTCAAACCTGACGGGTCTCTGGCTCACTCCGCTGAGGAAAAAACAAATTTGTTTGCCGCTCTCTTCGCGGAGTCTTCGCGTCTGGATAGTAGCGGCGCTCTGGCGGCCTGATGCTTCTATTGGATGCGAGACGTGTATGTCGGACATTCGCATCCATCAGAAGGACGTCCGTAGAGTGCTGCGTAATCTTGACGTGAACAAAGCTAGTGGCTGCGACGGGATACCAGCAATTGTTCTTAGAACTTGTGCGCCTGAATTGTCTCCAATCTTGACACGCCTGTTTCGCCTTTCGCTAGAGACTGGAAAGGTGCCGAAAGCATGGAAGCTGGCTAACGTACAGCCTGTACCCAAAAAGGGCAGTTTTGCTGATCCGGCCAACTACAGGCCTATTTCAGTCACGTCCATACTCTGTAAGAGAATGGAGCGTGTACTTAATAGTAGGCTCCTGGCATACCTTGAAGCCAACGACATCCTCAATTCCTCAGTGACCGGCAATACGGCTTTCGCAAAAACCGGCCAACTGGGGATCTTCTAGCGTATGCCTGAAGAGAGGCCATTGAGAAGCAAGGCCAAGCTCTTGCTGTTTCCCTTGAGATATCCAAGGCTTTTGATAGGGTCTGGCAAGATAGCCTTATTGCTAAGCTTCCTTCTTTCGGTTTACCCACTCAACTTTGCGTTTGGATTGAAGACTTCCTGAGGGATCGGTCCATTCGAGTGGTCATTAATAGCTGCTCGTCTGGTCAATTGGCAATTAATGCCGGGGTCCCTCAGGGGTCTGTTCTCTCAGCAACTTTATTCTTGCTGCATATTAACGATCTGCTATTGCCCGGTACCTTTGGGTATGCAGACGACAGCACAGTTTCTTTAAGATATGTGTCCAGCGCGCGAGCTGGTGGGTCACAGATTCAGTCTCTCCGTGAGGACATGGTTGGGCGCTTGAACTTGACCTTGAAGGCTGTCTCCGAATGGGGCGATGCCAACCTGGTCAAGTTTAATGAAGCTAAGACCCAGGCGTGTCTCTTCTCCGCAAAAAGAACCCAATTCGAACAGGCTCCTACTTTCCGTGGTTTAACCGTGCCGATAACCGATCATATTGAGCTTCTTGGGGTGACTTTAACTTCCACACTCAATTTTGGCCCGTTTATCGAGGCTAAGGCTCAGTTAGCATCAAAAAAGTTGGGAATCCTAGCCAAGGTGAGACGGTACTTCACACCGGAACAGCTGCTCAATTTGTATCAAGCCCAGGTTCGGTCGTGTATGGAATACTGCTCTCATCTTTGGGATGGATCTGCGAAATACCAATTGGACGCGCTTGAGTCTATCGAGAAGCGGGCCAAGAGACTCATTGGCAACGATGCACTGGTCGAGTCAAAGCTCCAGAGCCTTGAACACCGACGATGAGTTGCAAGTCTATCGGTTTTCTATCGGTTACATTTCGGGGAGTGTGCGATGGAATTACACAATCTAATTCCGCCAAGCTCGTTCCATCATCGGACTACGAGACAAACGGCGAAGCGCCATTGTTACATGGTGGACATCCCACCCATACGCACAAAACATTTTGGGAATACCTTCATTGTGCGTACGGCTAAGGAGTGGAATTCCCTGCCGGAGTCTGTGTTTCCCGAGAGCTACAACGTAGGAGTCTTTAAGTCCAGAGTGAATAGGTTACTTTTAGGTAAGCGTGCTCCATCTTCGATCATATCATCACTTACCATCAGGTGAGATAGTGGTCAAACGCGAACCTATTTTCAATTAAAAAAAAAGTTGGTATATATTTTTAAAAAGAAATAATAAGAATGACTTTCAAAAACATCTCTAAAAGGAACTAATATGTTTCATTGAAAAATCCCTATAATAATGAACCTGAAAAATATATAATAAAAACGTCCAGAGATTCGGCGATGGACCAACATCCGTGAGCTTGCTGGACAAGCACTCAGCTCAACAAGCACTATTATATCGCATGCAAAGTCTATACTAATACATACGAATACTGTGAATACCTATTTTATGTTAGTGAGTTTTGATAGCCGGTAAGATACTTTTTACACTCCTCGACCTCACAAGATTTTGCCTCTGATAGAAATATAAATTATCTAATTCTGTAATCAAATTAACATCCATTATACTAAATATTATAATTTAAGTTCTTCTTCTAAATATTATAATTTAGGTTTTCTTCTAATCGCAACCGGCGTATCTCAACAGCCACGAACTCAGTGGTTGCTCCTTCGAAGGTCGTTTGTATACGCCGTGTGCGCGCTCGAAGTAGCCCGCGGCGTTGCGGCGTGGATAAGGTAGGCGAAGATGCAGCGGGAGACGCACTTGCCGGAATCCGCCGTCGCACGGTGGGCTGAAAATCGGCTTTCATAGACTTAGGCATTTTATTTTGCAAGTGCGAGTTTTTTTGCCGGATATCACTTCTATTAGTTATAACAATATACAAAAATGACACCAGAATTGATTCTGCACAGAAACGAAGGAATTATAATTTTTTTACGAAAATTTTGTATGGAGCTAGTATGAAAAATCGAAATATCTCTAAAACGGCAGCGATAACCGTAATATCCTTATAGGCGGTTATAGTACTAATTATTTATGATTTTTTGACATACGTTACATAATGGTTGTAGATGCCTTTTTTTTAAAAAATCGTCAAAATATTTTTATTTATTTTTACATATTTAAACGTTCCTTTTAGTGTTTAAGTTGAAGAATTCAGAGCTTTAACAACTCTTATCATAAAATAGCATCACCCCTATAGACCTGAAGGACTAGACAGAGGTGTGTAGTGTCTTGTTGATCTTGTAAGATTTCCAACAATACCAAATAGTTGAATATCAGTGTCAAAGTGCCCATGCTGTCGCTTCTTTTTGAAAGATAGGGGAATGAAATTGTTAATTGATCATACCCTAAAAGTATGATTACAACATAACCGGACACAATAATAATAATATCCTTATAGGGGATTATAGTACTAACATTATTTATTTTAACATATGAAACTGTTCAAAACGATCCATGAACTGTGTCAAAGTTAAGAACATCGTTAGGAAGCATGCTTTTTCCCCAAATATTAAGAATATGTGAAAAAAAAAAAGACTGTATATAAACTTTTTATTGATAGGTAATTTAAATAAAACAGAAGTAACAAAAATAATATCTAATAAATTCAATTATACAAAATACATATTTGAAACTATAATTTATGAAATTATTAACTAAACATATTGGTACAATAAACTAACATAAATAACAAAAGAACATAAAGAAAAATAATTAAATTTTACAAATTTTCTTTACAACTTTCGTTGTCGGACTCCAATTCCGAGTCAGAATCCAGATCGGATATACCTACAAACTCGAACTCAGTTTCCGGAAACTGTATTAGGTCGAGAGTTTCAGCAAAAAAGGTTGTCTTCCTTTTGGCATCTAACTTCGGCCTTTGTGCACTTAGAAAAGGATCCGAAAAAACAACAAGCATATTTAGGATATCTTGATTAGAATCTTGCCTGCTTCTTTTCCGCGAATGATGTTCCCGGAACCTCCTAAAATCTTTGTTTCGAGACTCTGAGGCTTCTTCCGAGAGAGTCCCAATCGGGACAATATCATTTTTTTCGATTATGTCAGCTCCGTGTATTAATAGTTTATGTACGGTTGATGACATGTAGTACCAGTCGTATAATTCCACGTACTTTTCTGCTGTTTTGCGAGTAAAATCTTTAAATTTGATGACATCGATCTTCTCACCAGATGTTATTGCTTGCAAAATAACAGCAAATCTTTTTATCAGGTTTTGATCCAACCCAGTAATAGCTGCAGTTTTATTGGGAAACTCGAAAAACTTCCTTGCGGTATTCCCGTCATTGGTAGTTCCCGAGCCTTGTTTTACTATATCAATTAACAGATTGAGCTCCTCTTTAAATTTATTTTGAATGTTTTTTTTTCTGTTTTGTAACATATCTTTATGCTCATTACTTCTTGCTGCCCACTGTACGCAATGTGTAACAGACATTCCATGCAATTTATACGGGCATGTAGGGATGATAGGCCAAATTCATATATGTCAGAACACACAGTTTTTGATGTTACAGCATCTAAGTGGTTCATTTCTGTTGGTTTTGCTAAGCACAGGTAGCATGATGCATTTCATCTAGCTTCAGTAAGGTACGTGCAGACTTTTGCGTCGATCATTGTCATCATTAGTTTATGAGTCACCCTGTTACTATTAATGCACTCTGTGGGGTTAAGGGCCTCAATTTCCTCATCCATTTTTCTTTTGTTATCAATGACAACTGCATGGCTTTCTTTTACAAAAGTGAACTGAACCGGACGACAATAAAAAGTTGAGCATGGTTTCGGGTTTGTCCATATAGTATTATCTCCATCTGTCAGTTTCAGTGGCACCAAGGAGGTCATGAAAATGCTTGAATCATCATGCTCGCCGTCCATTTTCTGCTTGTATCGGCTTTGATTGGAAGCACCATCAAATCCCCACTTCGATATCAGCTTTAACTGCTTATTTTCCACATTATCAGAAAGACTTTGAAGAATCCGCTTCACCGTGATGTCAAGTAAAGCTTGAAGTGTAATTCTAGCTGATGAATCCGTAACTGATACTGATTGATTAGGAGGGTAGCATGCAAGCTTAGTTTGTTGCAGTTTATAGTAGGATGGGTAAATATCCTTAGCACCTTCCCGAATGGCAGTCTCTCGCAACGTAATATATTGCCACTTTGAAAGCTTAAGTGAAAGAAGCAATCCAAGTGCTTTCTCTGGTGTAAATATTACTGTTTTCTTAATGCTTTCCTTGATTTTAACGGCAGCTTCTGGATTTTTGATCATATAATTGATTACAGATGCGATATCTTCATAACCTTCTTCTTTTAAACGTGCTGCAGCTGCATATGCCAATTCACAGGAATCCTCGCCTATGTGCTCACTAGATCTTCTCTTTTTCTGTTTGCTTCCCAGATCTTTGAATGGTTTTCGGGACCTTTTTGTCATTGTTCCAACAGTCGATGATGTCGAAGGTTCTGGAGAGACTGAGCGTGCTCTTGGTATCTCATCAACAGTTGGTTCTTGATTTATTAAAGTTTGCACGCAACTCGGCCAATCAATATTTGCTTGCAACCACTCTCCGTACGTATTTCTAAACTTATCAAAGAATCGTTTAGATTTCTGCCACCTGTTTAAAGCAGCTCGCGTGAATCTCCGGCAAAATTCTTTGAGAGTTACTTGATCTTCGGCAGAAAGGCAATCGCCTATGCGGGACACAATTGCACTAAACAATACTTCATGATTAAATGAAGGACACTCACTTTTTAGAAGAACAAACAAATCTAAGTTGGTGATTAAACTTTCCATTCTAAGATTTTGTAGTCGCAAAGCAAATAGTTTTAGTGTTAGCAGTTACACGGTTGTGAACAATCTAAATTATGGAACAAAATTATAGCCCTTTTATTGTATAAATTCAATAATTAGTTAACTACCCTCATTAAAGTTATAAAAGATATGATAATAAAAATTTATAATCGTCAAAAACATTTCGTAGAACTCATAGTAGAACTAATCAACATTAGCAAATCACATTAGCTCACTAATTATAAAAAGGTGAATGCAGTTCTTAGTTGGTATTGTTGCGAGATATTTCAAATCATTTAATCACTTAATAGGCTCATTAGAATCAGAAGACTACAACCATCATTCTAATTACTTAATTACTTGTCATCAGACTCATTAGATGACTACACAATATGTTATTTTGTATTTTGAACGTATGCAAGGTTTTAAAATTCCTTTTGTGTCGATATTATTATGTGTCCGGTTATGTTGTAATCATACTTTTAGGGTATGATCAATTAACAATTTCATTCCCCTATCTTTCTAAAAGAAGCGACAGCATGGGCACTTTGACACTGATATTCAACTATTTGGTATTGTTGGAAATCTTACAAGATCAACAAGATACTACACACCTCTGTCTAGTCCTTCAGGTCTATAGGGGTGATGCTATTTTATGTTAAGAGTTGTTAAAGCTCTGAATTCTTCAACTTAAACACTAAAAGGAACGTTTAATATGTAAAAATAAATAAAAATATTTTGACGATTTAAAAAAAAAAAAGGCATCTACAACCATTATGTAACGTATGTCAAAAAATCATAAATAATTAGTACTAAAACCTCCTATAAGGATATTACGGTTATCGCTGCCGTTTCAGAGATATTTCGAATTTTCATACTAGCTCCATACAAATGTTTCGTAAAAAAATTATAATTCCTTCGTTTTTGTGCAGAATCAATTCTGGTGTCATTTTTGTATATTGTTATAACAAATAGAAGTGATATCCGGCACAAAAACTGGCACTTGCAAAATAAAATGCCTAAGTCTATGAAAGCCGTTTTTCAGCCCACCGTGCGTCGCGTCGTTGCCGAGCTCCCCGTGATGTGCTCGCTATAGGCGACGCCGCCGTCCTCGTCGGCATCGGCGCTGATGTGGGGCCGGGTGGCGGCGTTACCACTGGAGGAAGAAGTGACAGAGCAGGACCCTGGTAGATGTCGTATCTGAGAAAAATAATGATATCCGCATAATTATTGAATTGTCTTATCTTATCTTACTTCTTACTTATAATGTAAATGCGAAAGTTTGCGAGGATGGATGTTTGTTACTCTTTCACGCAAAAACTACTGAACGGATCTGAATGAAATTTGGTAAGTAGATAGTTGACATTAGACTATGCGAAATGTAGCTCACTGAAAAGAAAAGAGAGATATAGCTCTTTTGATCAAAAGAGCTATATCACTCTTTTAGCTCTTTAGCTCACCGAATAACTCTGAACTCTTGAGCTACTGATCAAATCCAGCCGCGCTATTTTACGCGAGTCAAACGAGACAACTAGCTCAGTGGCTCTATAAAATCTTTGAAGTTCTTTAGTTCATTTAACTTAGTTGCGAGCTAAAGATAAAATTAGATTAATTAGGTTATTTTATTAGAAATAAATATTAAAATTATGTCTTTTTTCTTTGATCTTAATATTATTTAGCTTATAACACTTATTTAACACTACCCATTACTTACTAATTCTAACTAACTACAAGCAACTAAAACTAAACTGCACTTAGCAACATGCGACACGTTGTTCCGCCGAAACAATTTGAGTACATTTAAAAAAATAGCGGCGTTTGTTTTGTTTACAAAAACACAAAATCACAAACTAATAAGGTTACTTGATCCTAATAAGGATTTTCATACTTATGTAAAAGTGCTAAAGCAAGGCAACAATTATAAGATTTATTTTACAATGGCGTATTGAGCCGAAGAGTCGGTCAGTGACTAGTGAGCTACATACATTATACCTACAATGCGTCAAATCGTTCACCTGTTCGTCGGGGAAGTTCAGGCATTGTCGGCCGCTGTCGGCGCTTCGGTATCGTTCGTTATTCGCTCGTTACTCGCATAGATAGAGTATTGAGTTAAAGAGCTAAATGAGCTAGTGAGCTATTCCGTGAGCGACTGAGAGATACATTGCGATTAAAGAGTTAGCTCAATTTTATCTCTCATTCGCGAGCTACCCATGTCTAGTTGACATTCTGGAATAACATATAGGCTACTTTTTTATCGCAAAATTCCCACGAGATCGGGATTTGCGCGGGAAAACTTCCCACGCGTACGAAGTCGCGGGCAGAAGCTAGTGTCTAAATAAATTAACAGCCATAACAGTGTGTCAAAGTCAAGTTAATTATTTCAATTAGGCCTTCGAAGAGGCACTTTTTAACGTCGAATATTAAAATTATATTTTAATTAGATTCTACACTCATTGGCAAGGGTAAATTCGTATGTAGAAGAAACTATATATTAAACTATATCTATACTTACTCTTTTTTTATCTTTGTGTGTTTTGGCAAAATATAAAAAAAGGAACCAAAAGGCACTGTTGGTTTAAAATCTGTGGAAGAAAATGATGGACCAACATTTTGGATGGAATCAGTCACTGGTGTTGGGGAGATTCTCTCAGATTGTGGGGCCTGAAAAATATGAAGGATTTAAATTAGAAAAATAGGCTTGTTTATTATAGAAATAAATACAATAAGCAAAGTCCAAAAGCATAGAAAACAAACTAACATCAAAGCCTCACTCCTCAATTCCAGCCAGACCAATGACAGACATTAGACCCATGATGCCCAACACCCTCTCTTCTAAAGCAGTGAGAGTTTGTCTGCTGCTTGGACCACCACCAGTACAAGATGCCTCACATCAAATATCCAAGGCTTTTTCTTTGTTTTTGCTTTCCAATTTGCCCATGCCTATATTTTATTGTTAATTTTAGTCATGCATATGATCATCACTCACAAGTCATTGGCCATTTTCACATAGGTGATAATAATAACTACTAGAATACCTAATAATATTGTTAAACTGGTGGATTCATACAATGACTACTCAACACATGTAAATCTATATTGTATTAGCTGTATCCAGCTGCTTTACCCATTTCTCTCCCTCTTTATAGCCTATAACCGTCTCAAGGGTCCCATCTATCTCTGTTTCAAAATTCATCAAAATCAGTTAAGCTGTTTTGATGTGAAAACGGAAAATACATTCACATACATAGAAACAAACACACACTTTCTCATTTATAGTATTAATAGGATTGGTCTAATTTTTTTTACATCTCAGTTGTGAAAATAGCCATTACCTAACTTATAGAATGATAAATGATAACAATAGGAAATAAAAGAAGTAATTCTAATACAACATTCTTTCCTACAATTCTTTTCATGAGACATAAAAGTGTACCATTTTCCATTTCTCCATCGGCTTGCTTACTCCTGGGGGAGTAAGCAAACCGATCCAAGCCTCCAAGTGAGTTCAAAGTCTACCAGTTCATGCCACAACCGGTAAGCTTTTATTCGGCCCTTGCTGGTGCCTCGATATATCGCCATTCCTAAAACATTATTTAAAAATATTTTAGATATCCAAAGGGTCTAGTGATTAAGCCACACAATTGATTTCTATTGTTTCATAAGTACGAGTTAAAGTTCACGACAGTGGCGTAGCGTGCCTTGTCGGGGCCCCGTATAAAAATTTTTTTGGAGGCCCTTATATGGAGGTAAAGATTTTTGACAAAAGAAAAAAAATATTGTGAGAAGTAATATTTATTTATCACATAATTTACCCATTTTACAAATAAAAATCGAATTTTAAATATTCACTCTCCTTGCCTTTTTATCGGCAAACTGATTTATTAAATCATTTATGGCTGATGATGATTTTAGTTTTTCTAAAGTTTCTGCCTCTATGGACAATAGTGAGATGTCTGACAGCCGTTCTTGTCCCATCGAAGTTCTTAAGTATTTTTTTATTAGTTTTAATTTTGAAAAACTTCTTTCTGCCGTTGCGGTTGTAACTGGAAGGGTCAAGAATAAAAAGCATGCTGTGATTACCTCGGGAAAACTGGATGCAAGACTATTGAATTTTACTAGCAATAATTCAATGAGTTCTTTAATGGAATATTTTTTTTTAATTTCAGAATTTAAGCATGTTTTTAGAGCCTTTAATTGGTCACAAAGATTAAGTGAGATGTCTTTACTGTATTTAGCAGACAGTTTTCCGGAAGCGTTTAATATCTCTTCGCTTGAAGAAGATAGGAGTTTCTCCGGTTGTAATATTTCGAATATACTACTCAGGTTGCAAAGGCTCTGAAATCTTTCTTTAGTTTGAGAAATTAATATATCTAAACAGCAATAGTATACATTGACTTTGAAATAGGATTCCGGGTCGGAAATTCTCTCATCTTGTGATAACTCATCAAAAAAACGCTTCGTTATCTTTCGCCTACTGTTTTTAAAAACAGTTGTTACCCCCCACTTTTTTGCTAAATCTTTGGATTCATTTAGCAAACTATTAAATGAATTCTGATTTCTTAATTGGCACAGTCTATTTAAAAGATTACTTAATAAAATACTAGATTTCTGTAAGTCATTATTATCATGCTGTAGAGCTTTAGAAACAGGATTAATAATTTCAAATAGTGAAGAAAAAAATGTAACGAGCACTAAGAAATCAAAACTCTCTAAAATATTAATTATACTTTTACATTCTTCACGTTCATCTTTTTTATTTGAAATTAAATTTAGTTGGTACAAAGTTTTCATGATTAGTAAAAAAATTTTCTTTACTGCTAATAAAGCGTCGTTCCTAGAAGACCATCTGGTAGGACATACCTTTTTAAGGGTAATCAAATATTTTTCAGATGAATCGTCACTTAGCATAGCCCAGCGTTTTATACTATTGCCAAAAAAAGTATATATTTTTTCTAAATTATCGAAAAAAGTCGATACTTCACGATCATGTCTCGCAGCATCGTTCAAAACCAAGTTTAAAGCGTTCGCAGCACAATGAACATAATCGGCATTTGGAGCATGCTCTTTTATTAGGGTTTGTAATCCTCCATACACACCCGACATAACATTTGCTCCATCGTATCCCTGTCCTCTACATTTAGTCAAATCAATTCCATATTCTTTAGTCAAATTTAAAATGACAGTTTTCAGACCTGCAGCACTGCAATCGGTTACTGCTATGAATCCTAAAAAGGACTCACAGATTTTTATTTCTTTAGGCACATTATCATCATTTTCTGTAACCGAGATATATCGAAAAACTACAGATAGTTGGTCAATTTTTGACAAGTCTTGTGTTGTATCCAGAATTATTGTCAGAAATGGAGCTTTTTTAATTTCTGAGATAATACTGTTCCTAACGTTAGTACCAAGCAAACTAATAATTTCGTTTTGAATCGTAGGGCTTAAATAATTTATTTCACCTTTCGGTTTTAGAAAAAGTTCTTTTAAAGTTGCATCATAGTTAGATAGCAGACGTGAAATTGCCATAAAATTGCCAGAATCAGAATCATGCCCCCTCAAAGGTAGATTACAAGATACTAAAGTAATTATAACATTAATTATACGATGCAGTACATCTCTCCAGAATGTAATTTTACTATCGATTTCACTTTTCAATAGAGTATCGATGGTATTTCCTTGCAACCAATTATTATAAGAGAGTGAGGCACTAATATGCTGCTGTGACTTTTCATGGTCAAGAATAGTTTGTGTGAAATTAGGGCATGCAATATCGCAAGATTCTCAATTCGGAACTGAGTTCCAATACTGGAAATCTGATTCCGGAATTCCGGAACCAGTTCCGGAATTCTGGAAACTTTTAAAGTTTGTTTCAAATCAAACAAGATTTATAATTATATCAGTCTTTTAACCTTTTGACCACCACGTCAAAAAAGCAAAAGCGTGCCCTCAGCGCCAAGCTTCGAATTCATCTTTTAAACCTACAAAATAGTAGTGAGGTCGAAATTATATCGATAAAGGCCCGTTGGTATAGTGGTCAGTGGCCCTGACTGCTATGCGCAAGGTCGTGGGTTCGATTCCCACCTAGGATAAATGTTTGTGTTATGAGCACGGTCATTTGTTCTTTGTCTGGGTGTAATTTATCTATAATATATATGTATTTAGAAACATATATGTATGTTTATCAGTTGTCTAGTACCCATATGTATGATGTTTGTTTTATAATTAAACACCTTTTTATATGGTTTATACCATTTATTAGTATAATTATTGTACATTACAGTTACAGCTCGTGCCGCGATCCAGAGCGTCTTTCCGGTGTCTGCGGTGTTACCAACCCTATATGTTAGTGTTGTTACTACTAATTATGTCTCCTCTCACATCCCTTCTCTTTTCTTAAAATAATTAATCATTACAATATTCATGCAAATAATTTGGTTTCTTAACAATTCGACCACTTCTAGTTTTTTTATTTTCTACAACAATATTGTCAAAATTAAATGTAACAGACTTCTTGGCTTTACTATTTACTATGTCATTATTAGCTCCAAGATCAGTCTGTTCATCAAGACAATCTACAAAGTTATCCACATCACAATTAACATATTCAAAATTTAAATTATCATTATTTTCCACAATGTCATTCATAATATCTTTGTTACAATTATTAAAGTCTATATCTCTAAAAGCTAAATTCTCAGTACAGTCATCATCTGTTACATTAACATTCGTTACCTTATCATAACATCTTTCATTTAATGTGTTATTTTGTATTATACATTCTAGGTCCTCATCATCATAATCATATGTATTTTTAACATTAAATTTTCTATATTTTGAACCTTTAAATATATTATATCTGTTTCTCAGAACTTTCTGCCCATTTTCCAATAATATTACATAGGATCTATCTTTATCCCCTTCTTTTACAATTTTACCTGGGATTAACTTATTCTTATTTCTATCTCTAATATAAACATTTTGTCCATTAAAGAATATTATTCCTTTACCCTTAAATTTCTTATCATGATACAATTTATATCTTTCATTTTTCTTTTGTACATAGTTTTTTATTTTCTTATACTTTGTTTCATAACCATTTCTATTCACAGGTAACAAAGAAGCTACTTGTCTACCAATCATCATCTCATTTGGCGACTTTAACTCATTATCAATAGGCGTATTCCTGTATTCTAACATAGCTAAATCAATATTTTTATTTTCTAATATACATTTTTTTAACATCCTTTTAACTGTTTGAATGTGGCGCTCAACCATCCCATTAGACCTAGCATAATAAGGTGTTGATGTCTTATGTTTAAACCCAAATTGCTGACAGAAATCTACAAATACAGAACTTCTGTATTGAGCTCCATCATCTGTATATAATAATTCAGGGATTCCCCATCTAGAGAATGATGTTTGTAAAGCTTTTATATGCTCCTCCGCTGATTGATTTTTTAATACACTTATCTCTACATACTTAGTAAGATAATCTACTATTAATAAAAATATTTTATTATTTAAGAAAAACATATCCGCTCCTATTGTACTCCATGGTTTATTGGGAACTTCTCTTAATTTTAATGGTTCATAACTATGACTTTTTTGAAACTGTAAACAGATGTCACAATTTTTAATCATATCTTCTATTTCTTTATTCACATGTGGCCAATATAACAATCCTTTTATTCTATTTTTACACTTTTCATAACCCATATGATTGTAATGAATTTGCTTTAACATGTCAGAACGTAATGATTTTGGTACTAACAAAGCTGAATCTTTGAATATTAAACCGTTAGCTACATATAAGCTTTCTTTAATAGAATGATAAAACTTTAATTGAAATGGAATATCAGAATATTTAGGCCAATCATTTTGAATATAATTAATAAGCAATACCAAGTTTTCATCTTTAGCTGTTTCTTCTTGAAATATTTTTAATTTTTGCTCACTAATATTTAAATTTTCTATAATCATACAGACATGCATTTCTATCTTTTCATCAATATCCTGATTACATATGTTATCTTGTACATATGCCCTAGATAATGCATCAGCCACTAGGAGTTCTTTACCAGGTTTATATTTAATATCTAAGTCATAACCTTGTATGCGCATTCTTAATTTTTGCAATCTTAATGGAGTTTCGTTCATAGATTTTTTAAATATCTGTTCAAGTGGTTTATGGTCAGTTTCTACTGTAATTTGTTTGCCATATATGTATTGATGGAACTTTTCACATGCATATACAATTGCTAATAATTCCTTCTCAATTTGTGCCCATGATTTCTGCGACTCAGTTAATGATTTAGAAGCATAAGCTACTGGTGCATTATGTTGCAATAAAACTGCTCCTAACCCTGTACTACTACTATCAACCGACAATGTAATAGGACTATTTATCTCAAAATATTTTAAAACCGGTTCTGTAGTTAAGATTTGTTTTAATTTATTGAAAGCTTCCTTTTGTTTTTCACTCCATACAAATACAGAATTCTTTTTCACTAATTCTCTCAATGAATTTGTAATATCTGATAAGTTAGGTATAAATTTAGATACATAAGTTATGATTCCTAAAAATGTTTGTAACTCTTTTTTACTTGTGGGCTCTTTCATATTAACAATAGCTCTAATTTTCTCTGTATCAGGTCTAATACCTGTGCTACTCAATATATGGCCTACATATTTGACCTCAGTTACCCCAAACTGACACTTATCTTTGTTGAATTTTACTCCTGCTTGTTTAGCCCTGTTCAAAACTTGTTTTAATCTCTTATCATGGGATTCCTTAGATTCTCCCCATATTAACAATTCGTCAACATATTGTTCTACCCCTTCAATGTCACAAAATATGTCATGAAAACATTTACTAAAAACTTCAGGTGCTGAGTTTAAACCAAAGGGTAATCTTTTATAACAATACCTACCAAAGTCACCAGCATTAAATGTTGTATATATTTGACTCTTTTTTGATAATTTAATCATGTAAAATCCTTTAGAGGCGTCTAGCACCGAAAAATACTTGGCATTAGGCATTCTAGCGACTAATTCCTCAAAAGTACTCATTTTAAATCTTTCTCTGATTATACATTTGTTCAAATTCTGTGGATCTAAACAAAGTCTGATAGAACCATCGTTTTTCTTTGCCACAACCATAGAATTAACCCATTCAGTAGGCTCATTTACCTTTCTAATGACACCTAACTTCACTAATTTATCTAATTCACTTTTAATTTGATCTTGTAATTTAAATGGAATTTTTCTAGGTCTTTCTGCAATTGGTACACAATTTTCCTTTAATTTAATATCATATTCATATTTTAACTCACCTAAACCAGTGAATAATTCACTATATTCTGACACTATGTCACTTTTATTTACCAACTTTACCCTGTTAATAATACCAAGCTTTACTGCAGTTGAGTAACTTAAAATACTGGGTGTGTTAAAATCCACTACAAAGAGTTTACATAAACAGTCACTGTTGTTGTATCTTAATTTTGTATCACAAGTTCCAAGTATTTTGATCTCAGATCCATCAAAATTTGTCAATCTTATATTCCTACATGTATTTAGTTGCAATTTTAATTGATTCATTGTATTTCTATTTATGATATCCACTTGAGAACCTGTATCAATTTTAAATTTCATATATTTGTTATTTACTTGTATATTTATATACCACTCCTTGCTTACTGAGTTTACTGCATAAACTGTATCTATTCTAAGCTGTTCTATATTTTCACTGTTGACTACTGAACATTTATAAGTACAACATGAAGTAAAATGATTAAATTTATGACATTTTATACATTTTTTACCGTATGCTGGGCATTTACCATAACCATGAAACTTGTTGCATTTTCTACATGGTCTTGATGTACTGGCATCTTTTTTAAAATGCTCACCTGACCTTTCTTGATAATTTGATTGTCTGCCACTGGATGTTCCTCGCGCACCATAACTTGCTTGACCTGGAGTTCTACTACGACCCCTGGCTTTTGGTTCTCGTTTATTTGCTGATAGGCGACTGTATGTTCCTTTGTTTACTGCACCTACTTCATTTGAGAATTCACTATTTAAAGTTTTTATTTGACTTTGAGCCACTTGTGCGGCTTTACATATACTCATGCACTTGTCAAGTGTCAGGTCTGGTATTCTTAGTAATTTTTCTCTGATATTACCATCAGTAATTCCAAGTACTATTTGATCTTTTATAAGACTATCCTTTAAGGTTCCAAAGTTACAATCTAAACTGAGAGATTTTAGTGCTGTATGGTATTCTTCGTATTGTTCGTCAGTTTTTTGTTTTCTTGAGAAGAATAGATATCTGTTATACGTTTCATTTGTAGGTGGACTACAGTTTTTCTCCAGACGTATGAGTACCTCATTGTATGATATGCTCGCCTTGTCCTCGAAACTATTATATATTAGCAGACCCTCTTCACCGATGCAGTGTAATAATAGAGCTTTTTTCTGTTCATCATTTAGACGTGTATCTGCTCCACTGGCGAGAAAATATAGGTCAAACCGCTGTTTCCAGTTTTCGAAACTTCTCTTTTTCGATTTCGACCCAACCAAAGATAATGGCGGCGGCGGTTGTAGTTGTTCCATCTCTTACCTCTTTTTACTTTGTTCAGCGGCAATTTTTAGTTATCCTCAGCGCCATGTATGATGTTTGTTTTATAATTAAACACCTTTTTATATGGTTTATACCATTTATTAGTATAATTATTGTACATTACAGTTACAGCTCGTGCCGCGATCCAGAGCGTCTTTCCGGTGTCTGCGGTGTTACCAACCCTATATGTTAGTGTTGTTACTACTAATTATGTCTCCTCTCACACCATACCACAAGCTCTGCTTAGTTTGGGACTAGATGGCGTTGTGTGAAAAAGTTGTGGAATATTATTATTATTATTTATATTAAAGCTCATGGAAAACTGACAATAATTTTTTAGGCTTTAATTTGAATAAAGATTTTTTTTTATTATATTTGATAGGCTTGCGTTTGACCATAATCTCACCTGATGTTAAGCGATGATGTGGTCGAAGATGAAGCACGCTTGCCTAGAAGTAACCTATTCACTCTTGACTTAAAGACTCCCAGGTTATAACTATCAGGAAACACAGACTCCGGCAGGGAATTCCACTCCTTAGCCGTACGCACAATGAAAGTATTCCCAAAACATTTCGTGCGTACGGGTGGGATGTCCACCATGTAACGATGGCGCATCGCCGTTTGTCTTGTAGTCTAATGATGGAACGGGCTTGGTGGAATAAGACTGTGCAATTCCATCGCACACTCCCCGAAATGTAACCGATAGAAGACTGACAGGCTTGCAACACGTCGCCGATGTTCTAGGCTCTGGAGTCTTGTTTCGACCAGTTTCTCGTTGCCGATGAGCCTTTTGGCCCGTTTCTCTATAGACTCAAAGTGACTCTTTATGAACCGCTATTAGGTCCATAATGCAGTGTATTAGAAACGCGAGCTTTTTACTTTTCGTTACTGCACTAGAGTCTGGCAAACGAAAGTAGAGACTGAAAAAGCGCGGCAAATTTAAAAAATATCAGCATAGCAACCCCAAAACTACTATGAAATACCTGGAATAGCCTTGATACTTTAGAATTATCTATTTTATTTCATCGGAATAAAAATAAAAGAGGTATTTTGGGTAGGTAATAGTTTAGATATTGTGTCTTAATTCGAATTAAAAAAAAACAACAGTATTCTAAAATAGTTCTGATTTATTCACTATAATCAAAATCTGAATGTAAGACTTCCATCTGGAAAGTTTCATTAGAGTCATTGGAATCATTGTTTCCTACGTTAATTATAAAACTTTCTAAATTATTTTCTGTAATTTTGTCCCTTTCATTATATTTATTTTCAACATGGATGACATGATCAGTCATTTTCTTTCACTTCTCGGGAGTTTTATTTTCAAACGACTCTTTTATAACTTTCTCTAACTCCACTGCAGGCAGAGCAATATTTTTACTTGCCACTTTACGTTTAGCCAAACTCTATACTAACTCAATGGCATTTAGTTCACAGTGGTAGGGGGGAAGTCGCAATACCTCGTGCCCATTCTGCTTCAGAATTTCATCAGCTTCACATACTAGCTTTGGTGTGTTTCCTTTTAAACTTAAAAAATAAAATTCGTTGATTTTGTTACGAATAGCATCTATGTCGAAACTTTCTAAGTCGGACACTGTGGGTTTATATGGCCTTTATGCGCACCTTCCTTTTTAATTTTTTTTTTAATGTAGTAACGCACACTTCTGTAAAGAATGGTAAAACAGAATGATTAGGTTCTGCAAATCATGAATTCAATTACATCTTTATAAAAGTTATGTACTCCTAGTAAAAATTTACCAGTGATTGAAGCTATTTCATCCAAGTACTGGTTCTGGGTTCTTATCTTTCTGCTCTATATCCGTAAGTTTTTCAATAGTTTTCACTATCTCATCAACCCCTGCTACATCCACCAGATTTTCTATAAAACAAAAAAAAATGTTAAAAACCATGCAACATTTAATAGTATGTTAAATAACCATAATGCATTATTATGAAGGTGTTTAACATACTATAAAATGAATGTGAATCAAAATAGATAAATATTTTTCCTCGCTAAAAGATAAATATAAATTATGAATTTCGACAAAGTATCAACTTAGTAGCGTCATACTAACTTATGAAATCGAACACCACACGTAAACAATCTTGTTTTTGTTTGAATTCGGCGTCTTTCTCCTGTTGCTTTTCTTGATATTTAGACATCATGCGAAACAACATCTCCCGTACTCCACTTTTAATAGTTTTGTTCATTTTTTTTGTTCGAAAAATGATTAGTGATTTTTTGTGATCTTGTTAAGAAACAAGATCACAAAAAATCACTAACAACACGTCATCTTGTTTTGAAAAATTGAGTTTGACATTAGTATAGCATTGCCATATAAAAAGTTTGCAAATAATTCGAGTGTCTACTTTCGTTTGCCAGACTCTAGTGCTATAACGCCGCAGATAACTATTTACTAGTCGGTAGGTACGGTAGGTTGGAGATAGCGGCTTGTGGAAAGTTCCACAGACTAGTTTGGTTGCGTTCAGAAAAAATAATAATCAAAATATCAAAAATTTATGAATATCGGAATTCCGATATTACTCCTCTCAATTCCGGAATTGAAATACCAGAAAAATTGTCACGGAATTCCGGAATTACGAAATTCCGGAATTCCGGAATGCATGCCCTATGTGAAATTGCTTCTAACCGAAACACCGTTAACCCAAGCAGAGGAGTACGATTTGTTTTGACGATCTGCTAATAACCAACAGAAGTGACAGTACGGTTTGTTTAAAACGTTAGAATAACATAACCATGGTCTTATAATTTTTATGCCTGCCTGATTGAAATATGAATAATAATAAGCTGAAAAAGGTCGGTTATTTTCTGAAACTTTTGGAAATGGTCCTTGTGGTTTAAATGGACCCAATTTAAAAATTATTTTTCGTTCGCATTCAGTTAAATTGTCACCAAAATTTCCTCTATCTGATGAAATTATATTACAGATTGTAATATAATTTCATCAGATAGAGGAAATTTTGGGCATTATCTGCAGATATATCAGAATCGTTGACTTGGGGTTCCTCGATTTCTGGATGGACATCCGATAAAGTATGTGCTTGGCTTTCTTCTATTTCCGGATGGATATGTGACGAAGAACATGCTTCAGAAGAATCTAAACATAAACGAGTAATTGTTAAAAAATAAATACGAATGCTTTGATACTAAACTAAAAAGAGTTATATATAAATAAATAACGTTACTAAGGGTCACAGTTAGAGAGTGTTCAGTTCAGACGCACACAGATTCTACGCGGATCGTGCTCGTACCTATTAGTAGATACAAAATCACCTGCAGCCCGTCCGTGCATTACTATACACCTGCGTGCTATTTAAACGCAGCGCGTAGTGTAGTGACCATACAAAACGAGAACCCGAAAGCGAGTCTGCACATCTGAAGTTCTCAACACGCAATTAACGATACGATACGGACTGATAAACAAACAACAAAACAAATCGATCCTATAGATAAGTTAGAATTTTGTTTTTTTTAATCAAGGCACGGAACCCTAAAAACAATATAATTGTGAAAATCGAGGGGGGAGACAACTTTTTGTGACGGACAGATGGACAGACCGAAATTAAAAGATTTCCTTGTTTATCACTACGGGCCCCTAATAAATGGGTTGGGTAGTAGTGTAGTACTTACCTTTCCAATCTAAATCACTCACAGTATCTTGTCTCTGAAAAAATGAAGAAATTTTGGGCACTTTTTTTATAACCTCGTCCCTTTTCTGTTTAATTTTTCTTTTCTCAGCGCCGCTGGGATAATCTCTTTTCCTTTCACTCATTTCTTTTACAAATCGTTACTAATACTGCTAAACCAGAAGAACAATATTGTTTGTACTGAATTACAATGTAATGCACATTTATATAAAGCGCGTAAATAAACAGTGCACTGCACTCCGTGGTTTAACATCCAATGCAAAGTACAACAACGTACACGTACATCGCGATATCGATGAAGGATTCCCGGGGATTCCCCGCTGAGTTGAAGATGAAGTAAGTAAAACGGGGAAGTCCCGCAGCCCGCCATAACGATGTAGTGTTGCCAACTTTTGAACGCACGCTTAAGGCGGGAAAAAAAGGAATTGCTTTATAGAATTTTGTCATTTGTAAAATAAAATAAATTAGAAAGTTTTTATTCTTTTTCCTTACACACTTTGGGGGCCCCCGTGGCCCGGGGGCCCCGTATAATTGATACGGCAAATACGGCGGTAGCTACGCCCCTGGTTCACGACGCGTCCACGTCATTGTTTATGTTTCAACTAGTCTCAAGTGCTCCGAGTGTGATAGAAATTCAACTGTCAAAGGTAGATATTTACGAAATAATTTGTAATTTACGCATCTTTCCATGAATTCTATTAAAGCTGTGAACTGTTCTGGGCTTGCTCGAGATCTAGATTCCATCCTATAAAAAATATTCACTTCATAAAAGGTATAATTTATATTCTTCATTGATAAGCAAGATCTTTATCATTTCGAGTCACAGGTATTAAAAATGAGATTTCGCACTGTGTTAATATAATAAACTAATTATTAAAAGAAACTTACATGTAGGTATGTTATTTCACTTTTTAACACTATAGTTTCATCTTAGTTAAAAAATTCGAAAACAAAATTCCGCCCGCGCACTATAAACACAACTGTGATTTCGATTGTGATTTTGACGTAGGTTTGACATCTGTAGGATTGCTCACCATAGACTAAAGTATATGTTTTTTCGAACAACGTCGTAGAGCCTGGCAAATGAAAGTAGAGACTGAAAAAGCGCGGCAAATTTAAAAATATCAGCATAGCAACCCCAAAACTACTATGACATACCTGGAATAACCATATTTGATACTTTAGAATTATCTATTTTTTTCATCGGAATAAAAATACAAGAGGTATTTTAAGTAGGTAATAGTTTAGATATTGTCTTAATTCGAATTAAAAAAAAAACAACAGTATTCTAAAATAAATCTGATTTATTCACTACAATCAAAATCTGAATGTAAGACTTCCATGTGGAAAGTTTCATTAGAGTCGTTAGTACGTTAATTATAAAACTTTCTAAATTATTTTCTGTAATTCTGTCCCTTTCTTTATATTTTTTTTCAACATGGATGACATGATCAGTCATTTTCTTTCACTCCTCGGGAGTTATATTTTCAAACGACTCTTTTATAACTTTCTCTAACTTCACTGCAGCCAGAGCAATATTTTTACTTGCCACTTTACGTTTAGCCAAACTCCATACTAACTCAATGGCATTTAGATCGCAGTGGTAGTCGCAATACCTCGTGCCCATTCTGCTTCAGAATTTCATCAGCTTCATATATTGGTTCTGGTGTGTTCCGTTTTAAATTTGTTTTCTAAAGATATAAAATTCGTTAATTTTGTTACGAATAGCATCTATGTCGAAACTATCCAAGTCGGTCTCGGACACTGTGGATTTATATGGCATTTACGCGCACCTTCCTTTTTAATTCTTTTAATGTAGTAACGCTCACTTCTGTAAAGAATGGTAAAACAGAATGATTAGGTTCTGCAAATCATGAATTCAATTAAATCTTTATAAAAGTTATGTACTCCTAGTAAAAACTTACCAGTGATTGAAGCTACTTCATCCAAGTACTGCTTCTGGATCTTATCCTATCTTTCTGCTCTAAATCCGTAAGTTTTTCAATAGTTTTCATTATCTCATCAACCCTTGCTACATCCACCAGATTTTCTATAAAAGAAAAAACATTTAATAGTACGTGAAATAATCATAATGCATTATTATGAAGGTGTTTAACATACTATAAAATGAATGTGAATCAAAATAGATAAATATTTCTCCTCGCTAAAAGATAAATATACCTACATTATGAATTACGACAAAGTATCAACTTAGTAGCGTCCTACTAACTTATGAAATCGAACACAACACGTAAACAATCTTGTTTTTGTTTGAATTCGGCGTCTTTCTCCTGTTGTTTTTCTTGATATTTAGACATCATGCGAAACAACATCTTCCGTACTCCACTTTTAATAGTTTTGTTCATTTTTCGCTGAATAAACGCTATTAACAAGATCACAACTAGTGGTGGTTAATAAAGCATATAGCAAAATAAAGCACCGTGCTTATCATACATAACATAAAGCAAATGCTATATTGGCTCTCACTTGTTGCTATTTGCTTTTTGCTTTACATCGCATATATCGTCTCTGTCCGTCGCACATCGCATGATCGCAAACGCAAGTAATAATAAGCACATTAAGCAAAAGCAGCGCGGTGTGTGCGCGGCGGCCAGTCGTCGCATGCTAGCGATTGCTATCGGTCACATGCTTAATCATTTAAGTCATTTTACGCACCGCGTGCGATATTGCGATCTCGGGCGGCTCACGTAACGTAATATTATAAACAATTTTGTTATGCTTTGTGCTTTTTAGTGTAAATAAACAGTGATAGGACACGCAATATTGATTAAAAATACAATCAATGAACTTTTTAAATACGCCTATAATTCTTTTAAATACTAACATACTTTATTTCATATTAACACTTAACCAATTATAGACATTCCTAAGCCTGAAAAGTATGAAGCCTGAAGGAAAGTTCATTGTTTATTTTACCGTTCCGTAATAAATTCATAAACGCGATGTAATATTCCTAAGGTACGCATATAAAAAAGCATGCTTATAAGAAAGCATATAAAATAGCTTGCTTAAAATATAAAGCGTAAAGCATTAAGCGATTGCCATAAAGCAACTTTGAACACTACTAATCACAACAAATCACCAACAACACGCCATCTTGTTTTGGAAAATTGAGTTTGACATTAGTATAGCATTGCCATATAAAAAGTTTGCAAATAATTCGAGTGTCTACTTTCGTTTGCCAGACTCTAGAACCATGAAGGTCTAACTTCATGCGTAGAACGAGCGATCGACTCAATCATTTCATACTGGCTACCGACTTAGCGCTTTCTACAATCACTTACGCCGAGGCGTTATCTATCGTAGAAAAAGATTCGATACGAAGCGTTTGTAACTTGGCTAGGCCTGCTGGATTGAGTGACCGCCTTCTCCGTAATGCCCACACGTAGAAGCCATTGATTTACAGGTTTTAGCTGCATGCCCATACTGCTGACACTTATAACATATTGTGAGTTTATGAATATTCTGTCCTGTTTATGAGGGCTCTACGTATGTTCGCAGGGACCTCGATGACGTAGTTGCAATTGACCTCACTTTTCTTTCCCGATTTGTGACTCAGTTTTATTGAGGTCAAAAATACGTCTCGTGTCAATGATGGTATTTTCTCTACTAAATTTTGCTCGTAGATGCATGAATGAGTCTCTTGGCCCGCTTCGCGATAGACTGATCGCGTCCAGTTGGTATTTCGCAGATCCATCCCAAAGATGAGAGCAGTATTCCATATACGACCGAACCTGGGCTTGATACAATTTGAGCAGCTGTTCCGGTGTGAAGTACCGTCTCACCTTGGCTAGGATTCCCAACTTTTTTGATGCTAACTGAGCCTTAGCCTCGATATACGGGCCAAAATTGAGTGTGGATGTTAAAGTCACCCCAAGAAGCTCAATATGATCGGTAATCGGCACGGTTACACCACGGAAAGTAGGAGCCGGTTCGAATTGGCTCCTTTTTGCGGAGAAGAGACACGCCTGGGTCTTAGCTGCATTAAACTTGACCAGGTTGGCATCGCCCCATTCGGAGACAGCCTTCAAGGTCAAGTTCAAGCGCCCAACCATGTCCTCACGTAGAGACTGGATCTGTGAGCCACCAGCTCGAGCGCTGGACACATATCTCTCAGAAACTGTGCTGTCGTCTGCATACCCAAAGGTACCGGGCATTAGCAGATCGTTAATGTGCAGCAAGAATAAAGTTGCTGAGAGAACAGACCCCTGAGGGACCCCGGCATTAATTTATTGATTTATTTGCTATTTGCAAATTCCTGTTTTTCGGCTAACGCTTGGAGGGAGAATTGCGTTTGTGGTGCTTTTTGTTTTAAAGACTGGTATAGAACAGCCATGTGAGAAGTACCACTTGCAATTTTACGGCACAAATTATTTTTTTCACGCCGCAGTGCGCGCATCTGAGATTGCCGTTATTCTACCGATGCAGTAGAATAAACGCACCGCGTGCCACCGCAAGGCAGTTAATGCAATTAATTTCTTGGCTGCGTAATTTTAAATCTGTGATAACTTCTAAACGTTTAAATGAAAAAGTAAAGGGCAATTTTTGATCCACATTAAATGGCCAAGGTAAATAATATGGTTATTTGGATAAGGATTATTAGGAGAAATTACCTTTTGCAAAAAGAGTAATATTTTAAATTAATTAGTAAAGATAAAATAGTTACTGTGAGTCAATCATATGAGATAGATGTATGCTATCGCGGACTTTTTTGTAGGCCTTTTTATGATATATACATTTCCGTAGTACATTTGATTCGTCAATGATGAGACTATATTTTTGCTGTCCTATATCCTTTATTAATTCTTCAGTAAAATGTGGTGCCAAGACATTTTTAATAACTTCAGTACACTTATAACGATGCATTTTTAAGTTATCCGTTGCTTTGGAGTCAGGAAAAGCCACTTTCACTAAATCTGTTAGATGACCAATACAGGAAACTGAGCTATGTTCTGTAATGTAAAGCGCGAGCATTCCTTCAGCTTTGCGCGATTTTGGGTTGGAAATCTTCTCACCATCGGGCTTGAATTGTATAATCTGGTTGCCGGATATAATTTGCATTTTTTGTTTGTACGTTTTTGATTCAGCATGTCTTCTCAAGTCTACTAATTTCACTAGTACTATTCTGCCTTACAATATGTGTAAAACACCTTCGTATCGTCACCAGGTAAAGGTTTAAGCCAGGATTTGAATTCGTCATGTGATTCCCACTCTTTTCTATACTTTTGTGCATAGTTTTTTTCTTGAATGCAAGTTCCATTATTGGATAGTATTAAGCGTCACGACTTCACACACTGTAACTTATTAAAAAGAACTTTATCAAACTTTTCGAGATTTCAACAGCACCAACCAAATTTGAGACATAGAATGACAAGATTTAAGGTGAACGCAGACCTAGCCGCACCGCAAGCGCCGAAGTCTTTGCTTTCGAATTCTTTATATGAAGTTCTATGCAACCTCGCACACCTACCCGCGCCGCAGTCGCCGCAGTCCCTGAAACGACCGAACTCCCCAAGCCGCAGCTGATGACGTCATTCGCATCCACGGCGCGCAGTGTTGCCAGTTTACCTCAAATGCTAGTTTTATAATGTAGACGGAGAATTTCTGTCAACGGTTTATAATAAAATTACTTGTTCTTGTATTAATAATCTGTGGTTCTCGTTTATTTTCGTGTAACTACCGGAATAATTGAGATAGGAAATGTAAGTCAGTGACCGGAACTATTGAGAAGGATACGTTTTGAGTCTGCGATTAGTTTCACCAAAAACACGCAACATAAAATAATGAATTGTAAAAGAAATTATGAACTAGTAAAAAAACTTATTTAAAAAACCCGACTGCTCAACTGAAATGGAACAACCAGCACATTTTTATTTTAAAAAGTGACAAGCAGGTGGGACCCAATTGAACCTAATATAATTTTAGCTTAAAAAAATGGGATGGGTCCCGCCTGTTTGTCAAAAAATATGCTTGTTTCTTCCATTTTAGTTGAGCAGTCGGGTTTTTTTTTTGTTTTTTTTATATTTTTTTTTTATTTTCAGCTTTTTAGTATTTAATTCCGTTTTAAAACGTTATATATCTTAAACGGTAAAAAGCTAAAAATGAAAAATAGTTAAAGAAACCTCAAAATCATTTTTAAAGATCTATTTAATGATACCCCACTTGACATAGTTTGTCGATTTTTTATTTTTATTTTTAACAATATGGTGCCTGGTTGTGGTTGTAGTGATTTGTTTTTATTTTAATCTATCTTATAACACTCATGCCATCAAGACAAATCCAACGACGTATCATTTATCAAAATCCGTTCTCGGGTTTAATAGTTACGAGGGAACAAACATACGCGTATATAAATACATACGCGGTAAAAACATAACCCTCCTCCTTGTTTTGCCACAGTCGGGTAAAAAATTACACAAGTGCACCACATCTTTTCTATCTATGGTCTAATACAATGCATATTTAAAAATAAAAAATAAAATCAATTACTTGCTTATTCCCTATTATAGCACCTACAGATAAAATTACACAAAAGAGCAAAATACCAATACCAAATACAGATTTTTTACAGATTTTCTTAAATTTACCTAATACAGATTTTTTTAATCTTTTTAGTACGGATAATGCTTTCAAAAATCTGGCAACACTGCAAGTGCGATGCGTGCGGCGACGGGAACGACTGCAGTGATTGCGGCGCGGATAGATGTGCGAGGCCATTAACAAAAAGCGATGACTGCGGGGACTGCAGACACTGCGGTGCGGCTAGGTCTGCATTCACCTTAAAGGCTTTAAAAAAGCGCCAGTTCTAGTGGAGAAACACCAAGGTAACACTGGAAACTGCGGAGTCTGGAACAATCGCAACCCACGTCTAAGGCTGTGCGCGCACTGCGTTGCGTTTTGGAAACGCAAAATCTGTGAAGTATGGAGTGTCATAGAAGTGCGCGCACTGCGGCGGAATAAACGCGTGCGGTAGAGTCACCGGTGGCCCCTCGCTGCAAAATTGCGGTGAATCTACCGGAAATATTTTTGTATCGCATAGGAATGTATGTAGTACTGCGCACTGCAGTGAAAAAAAACGCACGTTTTGTCTGATAATGTTTCCATACATATATACAGATTCCTTTGTATTTATACATATTTTCGAATATACAGTACTCCTAGATACCGCATTTATTACGTTACACACACCATTGTACGATTTTTTTCTATATGGTTATTTTTTATTTTTTCATAAACAACGTTAATTTAAACATTCTAATTATTTGTATTGTAGAGAAAATTCGATATTTTGTGATGATGCCGCCAAAATAATTAATTCTAAATAATCTATATCTCTAAATAATTAATTTAAAATATTACTCTATTAGCAAAAGATAATTTCCCCTAATAAATACTAATCCTTATCCAAATAAATATTTTATTTACCTTGGCCATTTAATGTAGATCAAAAATTACCCTTTACTTTTTTCATTGAAATGTTTAGAAATTCATTGCAGCGAAACGGCTGGCACAAGTCTGATTTAAGACTAGCTTTTGCCCGCGACTTCGTCCGCGTGGAATAGTTACTTTGGGCTAACGTTAAATTTAACCCCGATTTTGAAGCATTCTTCATTGGCGCTCCGCTCCTATTGGCCTTAGCGTAATCTATACTAATATTATAAAGAGGAAACCTTTGTATTTTTGGATTTTTGTATGTTTGTATTGAATAGGCTCAAAAACTACTGGACCGATTTCAAAATTTCTTTTACCATTACTTAGAGGGATTCTTCCGAATCCGTATAGGCTATATTTTATCCCGGAAAATAGATAGGATTTTTCGTGGTAGTGAAAATTGTGGAGTAAGGCGTCGAAAAAACTGCCGTACGTTAACGATTCTCGCGAACGCTGCCTATATTTAATATAAACATTGCACCCGTGCGAAGCCAGGGCGGGTCGCTAGTGATACAATATAGCTGTGCCCGCGACTCCGTCAGCGTAAGTTAATGTATTGGTAATATTGTTTAGATCACGTTCACATGAGGCTTAAGTACCTAGAGAACGCTTCGACCGCGAGACGCGTCGAGCGCGGCGATCGATTCTCAAAAATAATCCTTATAGCATGATTCAGTATTCACGCGCGATGGCTTATTATTATAAGCGTATTTCATGTATAACTTTGGTGTTTCTATACCGATTTATATGATTCTTTTTACGGTTTCGTAGCCGAATGGCAAAAAACGGAATCTTTATAGTTTCGACATGTCTGTCCGTCTGTCTGTCTGTCTGTCTGTCCGTCCGTCCGTCTGTCACAGCAATTTTATTCCGAAACTATTAGGACTATACATGTGAAACTTGATAGGTAGATGTATTCTGTGAACCGCTTTCCGATTTTGAGAAAAAAATTAAAAAATATTTAAAATAAAGGGGGGCTCCCCATACATGGAACTAAACCTGAAAATATTTTTTTTCATGAAATCGATGCATGTGTGGTATCTATAGACAGTTCTTTAAAAACGACATCGGGGTTTCTAAAACCACTTTTCCATAAAGTCAATCGTTTAAAAGATATAAGCTTCCAAAGTGGTAAAATGTGTGTGTGGCGGACACAACCTCTAACTTCTATAATAATGGAGTTAAAAATCTAAAAAAAATATATGTCTATAGATCTTAATATAAACTTTCAAGCAAAATTAGTTTGAACGAAATCAGTTCAGCAGTTTTTGAGATACAGCATATTTTCTAAAACCGCAAATATAACTTTGTAATTCATACAAACATTATGAAAAACAAACTTATTTGGCGTAGTTGTAAAAAATGTAAAAAAGCCAGTTTTAAGAAATTTGTAATTTTTTTTTTCAAAACAAATTTATTTGGCGCAGTTGTAAAAAATGTAAATAAGCTAGTTTTAAGAAATTTGTAAGGTTTTTTTTTCGTCAAATAAATTTGCATATTATATTATAGTTACTACGGAACCCTTCATGGGCGAGTCTGACTCGCACTTGGCCAATTTTTTTATGGAATAGTTAATAATGTTAACTTTTTCAATTAGGGGTGACTGAGAGTGTTATAAACGTAAGAGTAGACAAATATTATAATCAGAAAGCTTCGAACTGCTAAGCTATCGGGAGTTACACGTGTTATTGTGAGTCAACCATAAAAGTTAGACATATGCTGTCGTGGGATATTTTTTATATAATTTTAAGGAGAACATTTCCGTCATGAAATGATTTGTGTAGCTTTAACCATTAAGGTTGCACACGCGACGGATGCTTAAAAAATGGAGTAACTTCTCCCGTTTTCCCAACATTTCCCTTCACTGCTCTGCTCCTATTGATTGTAGCGTGATGAAAAGTATACTATAACCCGCTCAGGAGTATGAAAAATAATTGTACCAAGTTTCGTTAAAATCCGTCGAGTAGTTTTTGTTTCTATAACGGTTATACAGACAGACAGACAGACAGACAGACAGACAAAAATTTAACTGATTGCATTTTTGGCATGAGTATCGATCCGTAATCACCCCCTGATAGTTATTTTGGAAATATATTTCATGTACAGAATTGACCTCTCTACAGATTTATTATAAGTATAGATGAAACTTTTTTATAAGTATATATATTTTAAATTAAATGATAGCTAAACGCACTTTTTGTAAAGACGTACTTTCACTGTCAAAGAAAACAATTGTTGAGGACCCCGTGCAAAGCCGGGCTGGGCCGCTAGTATATATGTTTTTTCGTAAATGTGAATTGGATAAGGCCGGTTTTTGCCTGAGAAAAACTTTATTGGATAATAACGTATATATATCTTACGAAAACTTAGTAAGTTGGTTTTGTAATTTATCCAGCTACAATAGCCAGAATTTCAACTTTTGCATCACTCTGGGTTTTTAGATTAATATTAAATTAAATAAAAGTTTGTACCTATGATATTAAAAATTATTTACGTATTTTAGATACTTGCGACACTAGGAATGCGAGAGCCTTGGATAGCACACAACAATCTTTGATGGATTTCCTGAGCACAGCAGATTAATGTTATTTATGAAAAAAGTAAAAATAACTATAAAGAATCTTACTTCTTACTTCTTCTTACTATCTCACTTCTTATCTTACTATCTTATCTTATCTTACTTCTTACTATCTTCTTATCTTACTTCTTCTTACTTACTAATATTATAAATGCGAAAGTTTGTGAGGATGGATGGATGTTTGTTACTCTTTCATGTAAAAACTACTGAACGGATCAGAATGAAATTTGGTAAGTAGATAGATGATATTCTGGAATAACACATAGGCTACTTTTTATCCCGAAATTTCCACGGGATCGGGATTTGCGCGGGAAAACCTTCCTACGCGTACGAAGTCGCGGGTAGAAGCTAGTAGAATCATACAATAGTGTGTGTAACGTAATAAATGCGGTATCTAGGTAATTTCTTTTGCCAAGTTCTGTCTTTAGTTGTAACAGTTATTTTATCAATACAGTGTGAATTTTTTATAAAAATCTATATCGAGTGTTAATCTGAATCACACATCGAAAATATGTATAAATACGAAGAAATCTGTATGTATGGCAACATTGTCAGACAAAAGGTGCGTTTCATAGATTATACGTGTAAATACTGAGACAAATAATAGTGAGTAAATTAAACCCAATTTCTCACCTACTCATGTAACATTCCATCCGTCAACATCCCATTCTTGGATTTCGGGAGACGACACGCCGTGTTTGGCTCAAAGGGCGTGTTACCAGACATAAACTTAAAAAAGACACGCCGCCATCTTGTTTGATATGAACCTCCTCCATTTTCCTGTTTGCTCGCTCGCTCGGTATCAGTGCTGCCAACGTAGGCGATTTTTCGCCATTTAGGCTACTCACGAAAAAAACTTTTTAACAAAAAATTAAACCGTCTCCTAAAAAACACTGCAAAGTGAAAAATAACTTTAATTTCGGTAGTCGGTGTCTTTAGTTTTGTTTTTTCGTTTTTGGCACCGACTTCCGAAAACAAAGTTATTTTTCACTTTGCAGTGTTTTTTGGAGTCGGTTTAATTTTTTGTTAAAACGTTTTTATTTTCACTCTTTTTAGTTGGATGATTTTTAATTTACCTAGTTACAAGAGCCTAAATGTCAACTACTTATAACCTTTTACAAAATATTGCTTTTCCCAATGCTGGGCCGTTAATTCTCCTGAGTTCTCCTGGTACTTCACCATCAGCTCTACATCACCATATGCATTGTGACGAGCATAAAGAGCTTAACATCCATATTCAAGTAATCCAATCGCAATCCACTCAATACTTATTATTGAGTAGTTTCGGCGGCCATCTGTGGTCTTCATCATCAGTTCCACTTCCCCAAATGGTACTTTTTGAGAGCAACTGCACAAGTTACTATAAGAAATACCCAAAACGCCATAGGTGTGCCTATAATATTTGAAGAGTTCCCTCGATTTCTCCAGGATCCCATCACCAGATCCTGACTTGGTGACAAATGGTACCAATTTCGAAGTATACCCATTCGAACAAAAAAATAATTTTCCAAATCGGTTCAGCCGTCTTCGAGTACTCGATGATCATACATAAAAAAAAAATATACGCGTCGAATTGATAACCTCCTCTTTTTGTCGTCGGTTGAAAAGAATCGGCGACGAAAAAACATGAAAGGCGACCGGTCGCCTTTTAGGCTACTTCAGTTCAGGTTCAAGGTTGTCTGGAAAGTGGAAGATATTGTTAACAATAATGCTATTTAAGTGTGTTTCAATTATTGGTGTACAATAAAGTCTATTCAATCAGTCTGTCATAAACGAGCTTAATAAAAAAACATGTCACATGTCACATTAATGTAAAAGGTTTGCGATACTAGGAAAGAATGGATGGCACCCACTTTATTTACTAGAAAGCATATTATTTATACGCATAAACTTAGGACTTTTTCAGATTAAAGCGATCTTCACACAATAAATATACGCAATAAGCGTGAAATAGTTATACCCAAATGCAGACTAGCCAAGACTAGCAAGTTATTTTTAATAATAATAATAGTAAATGTATCTCGACTTAGCTCATGAGGTTGTTTACATGTGGAATGTGGACTCGGCTATCATTGTGCCGATTGTCATATCAGCCAATGGGCTGATAGTTTAAAGCTTCGACGACCATCTGTCGAAGCTGGCTTTGCACAGCTGGATAAAGGGCCTGATACAGAAGGCAGTTCTCCTCGATAAAGCTCGTATTGTGAGGAGGTTCCTTTCTCTGGAGACCTAACCACCGGTAGCTTAGACCCCGTTCCCGATACCAGTGGACTGCCATTTTTTATATTTTTAAATGTTTTTTTTATTGTCACTTTTTTATAGAAAAATATTTAAAAATGTAATTTTTGAGAGGTATGTTTAATAAATACAAATAATAATAATAATATTCCACAACTTTCATACAACGCTATCTAGTACCAAACTAAGCAGAGCTTGTGCTATGAGTACTAGACAACTGATAAACATACATATATATTTCTAAATACATACATATTATAGATAAATTACGCCCAGACAAAAAACAAATGATCGTGCTCATCACACAAACATTTGTCCTGGGTGGGAATCGAACCCACGACCTTGCGCATAGCAGTCAGGGCCATTAACCACTATACCAACAGGCCTGTCAAATTATTATTATTATTATTCTTCTTAAATAGCATACGCTTTTATAACAAGTTACCAAACTCTGTGTCTATGTGAAAATTTAAAACCCTTATTAGGAAAGCATATTTTAGATTGAGGACTACGTTGAAGTCGTTGCAATCATGATTGCTTGGCGATGATTCCTTCCTTCTGCACAATGTGGCTCGGGCTTATTGTGATTGCGTTATCAGCTAGTCTCTTAACAACTCCACTTTATTGAGTGTCTTTTTATTTTGTTTAGATTTTGGGCAGATTTTTTTTGTTTAGTTTTTATTACTAATAAATAATAAAAATTATATTGTTTAATTTTACAATGCATTCATTTTTCACCATTGGTAAGTAACTATCAAACCTTTTAAACGAGTATCTTAACATAGTATAAAGCAAAGTCGCTTCCCTGTGTCTGTCCCTATGTATGCTTAAATCTTTAAAACTACGCAACGGATTTTGATGCAGTTTCTTTCAATAGAAAGAGTGATTCAATAAGAAGGTTTTTAAGTATATAACATGCATAATATATTACAGGAACACTGATAATTTTTGAGGTTTCTAATGTGATGTCGCAAATAAACACATTTTTTTGCGCTTGCTTTGCAAACGCTGGCTGAACCTTACGAGATAGATCAAAATAATGTTAAAAAGGTCAATAAAAAAGTCATAAATGGCATCTGTCTATCTCTTATAGATAACCCACAACAACCATTTCTTATCCTTTACTTTTTACGAGAAATACGAGCATATTTTACGAAGCGATTTTAAGCAATACAGCATTAATCCTTATCCAATTAAGTACCATAAATACATTGTGCATAAATCTATATTGCCCTTTACAGAATATAATTTAAATAAATAGTTTCGAAGATATTACAGATTTAAAATGCAAGGACATAGCGGTTGCGGCGCGGTGCCGGCGGAGGCACGGCGCGCGTGCCGATGTTGCTTAGATTTTTTTTTTTGACAAATTCATCTGCAATCAGTATTGTTTTACTATAAGCAAATGAGTTGGAGGTAGAGTGACAGGGCGAGCGTGACTCCAGCGAGTCATCTACTCCTCAGGCTTTACGGAGCCCCGCAGGGCTATAAGATGTCTTTTCTATTGAGTCGTTTTGCGTAACTTCTGATTGTCAGTGCTAAGGCCAGATTATTTGAGTGTTTTTCCAGCCTCTCATGGTATTTCATTTTGCAATTTTGGATTTCCTCCGTGATGGTATTCATCTGTAGTTCCTTATGGATTTCAGCATTTGTGACAAACCAGGGAACTCCACTGATTGTGCGCAAGATAGCATTTTGCATTCTCTGAATTATGCTTATTGTTGATTTGCGCTACCCCACAGTTGAATTCCGTAGAGCCACACTGGCTTGAGAATGACTTTATATATTAGGAGTTTGTTATCAACACTCAATTTGCTGTTTCGGTCCATAATCCAATGCAGGTTCTTAAATCGGATATTGAGTTCATGCCTTTTAGTCTGTACATGCTTTTTCCACGTCAAGCGGCGATCAAGATGAAGACCGAGGTATCTTACAGTGTCTTGGTGTGGTAACGTGGTATCCTCTAGGCGAACAGGTGGGCAGTCACCTTTCCGTAACGTAAATGTGACATGGACCGATTTGCTTGCACTCGCTTTTATGCGCCACTTCTGTAGCCATGTGGTAATTTTATCGAGGCCTTTTTGGAGCTGGTGTGATGCCATAGTAGGGTCAGTGTGGCTTGCTAGTATTGCCGTGTCATCAGCAAACGTTGCTGTAGTAATATTATCATCCTGAGGCAAGTCAGCAGTGAATATTGTGTACAGGATAGGCCCCAAGACCGATCCTTGCGGGACTCCAGCTGACGCTTCGTAGAATCTTGATGTTACATCTGTGTCTTTTACTTGAAAGATTCTTCCTGACAGGTAAGATTTTATTAGAGAGTAATATTGGTGAGGTAAGTTGGTTTTTATCTTGTACAGCAAGCCCTTGTGCCAGACCTTGTCAAACGCCTGTTGTATGTCCAGGAACGCCGAGGAGCAGTATAATTTTTCTTCCAAGCTTTTTCTTATTTTGTCGCAGACCCTATGTACCTGTTCAGTGGTAGAGTGTTCCTGTCTGAAGCCAAATTGGTGGTCTGGGATAATCTTTGCACTGTTTAAGATGGGAAGGATTCTGCACATCAACAGTTTCTCAAAGACCTTCGAGAGGATTGGCAGCAGGCTAATTGGTCTATACGAAGATATTTCATTAGGTGGTTTACTTATCTTGTGTATCATGATTACGCGTGACACTTTCCATGACAGCGGGAAGTACTGGGTTCTCAGAACAGAATTGAAGAGATATGTTAGGAACACTATAGCTTTTCTAGGCAGTTGCTTTAATATTTCTTTGGTAAGCAGATCATACCCAGGAGCTTTTTTATCTTGTAGCTTCATAATTGTTCGCCAGACTTCTCTTACTGTGATAGGACGCGGAGGCGGTGTCATTTGGAAGTCTTGTTTTAGGACTCTATCAATGTGTTCTTCGTTCTGAAGGTCTGTGGCTGGATTCGGTGCAAAGACATTTTCCAAGTGCTGGGCAAAGGCATCCACCTTTTCCTGTGAAGTTCGCGCCCATCCTTCGGCTGTTCTCAGTGGGGGCTTAGCGTTATGGGGCCTATTGTAGTTTTTTGTAAATTTCCACAAAGAGTAATTTGTCGAGGCGGTAGCTGTTAGCGACTCGAGTTTATCTTCTAGGGTTTTGTCTTTCCATTCACGAAGCAAGTCTTTCAAGTCTCTGGATGCTCTATTAAAAATGGTTTTATCTGCAGGAAGTCTACTTTGATGCCAGATTCGACGGAGTTTTCGTTTTTCATGGAGAGCTTTTATGATACCTAGTGGATAATTTACATGTTTCTCTTTTGATGTTTGCACTGGAGTATGAACCCAACACGCCTCCTGGCTAAGAGTAGTGATACATTTTGTTGCCTCTTCAATGTCATCCTGGGTTTTTAGTGGGACATTCAGTTGTATCCGCTTTTCGATGTACTCTCTGAGTGATTTCCAGTCGGTTTCTCTGTTGGTCAGCATTTCAACACAACCAGTCTCTATTATCAAATAACTTATTGTTAATATAACTGGAGTGTGGTCAGAGGAGCTGTCATAGCAAGATTCTGGTTTAATGTAGTGTTTAGGTAATCCTTTTAGCACAAAAAAGTCAAGAAGGTCTGGGATCTTTTTTGGATCTGTTGGCCAATACGTAGGTTCACATGTGGACGATACCAGTAAATTGTTATTATCCACAGTAGCTTTGAGTTGTCTGCCTCGTGTTGTGCCAAGTCTGGATCCCCAAGACACATGCTTAGCATTCCAATCTCCGCCCGCAACAAATCGATTTCCTAGCTGGTCAAAGTATCGTGTGAACATTGTTTCGTCTATTTTGTGTTTTGGAGGGCAATATACAGCCGAGGCATTTATGAACCCTACGCTATCTTCCACAGCTATAGTAGTTGCTTGTAAATGTTCGGTTCTATACTCCGGCAATACATGGTGTTTTACTTTTTTGTTAACTATGACTGCAGTACCACCATGCCCCGTACCATCAGGATGGACAGTCATATAGCAGCAGTGTTCTTTGAATGTGATGTTCGTATTGTGGGTACCATGTGCTTCAGAAACCAAGAGAATATCAATTTTATGCTCAGTCATAAAAAGCTCAACCTCTTGTTTGTTGGGAGCAAGGCCATTTATGTTCCAGGAGGCTATTCGTAGTGCCGTCATTTTGTGATACGATCGACAAGTTTAGTGATGAGTCCCATCAGAATACTCATTTGTTGAAGGATTAAGTCGAATTTATCGGCTTGTCTTATAAGCATTTCTTCTATACTAGTAGTTTCACGTGGCTTCCTCTGCTCCTCAGTTAAATTAGTTTGTTTGGATGTTGCTTAGATTTGAGCGTTGAATGTTTTTCCCATGGTAAATTATGTGTCGCACTTGCAAGAGTAATTACTAAAGAGAACATGTATGTCGAATGACAAAAAGGCTGTCAACGATGTATATAAAGACATTCTATAGTATATTTAATATAAACATTGCACCCGTGCGAAGCCGGGGTGGGTCGCTAGTTATGGATACATTATAAAAATGAATGATATTTTGAAAAGAATAACTGTGGAGTTTCTTGCCGGTTCCTCTCCATATGAATGGACCAATTTCGTGCCGTGCACTAGCTTGTGTCGTTTTATAAGTGGTCATGTAAAATAAAATATGTTGAGTTGAGTTGAGGCCACATTTTTGTTTATGGTTAGTTAGCTTCGGGGAATACCCTGAATTTATCTTTATCTGTAACCAAATTTAGAATGTAATGATGTGACAAGAATTAATTCTGTGTCGAGGTCTGTGCTTTCTGATAGCTATAACCTGGGAGTTTAAACACTCCCAGATTATAGCTAAGAGTGAATAAGTTACTTCTAGGCAAGCATGATTCGTCTTCGTCCACATCATCACTTAACATCAGTTGAGATCATCAGGTCAAACGCAAGCCAATAAACAATTAAATTTAAAAAAAAAAAGTGTAAACGCGATTATCTTATTAATCTGAGTGAATATTTCGGGCCAATTTCAGTCATTATTTATCATTTTCATTTCGCTTCGTACAGCATTTGTGTCAAAGTATTTGTTTCACGAAAAATTAATGGCGCATACATTATGCGCGATGAGTGAATAAAAAAAAATACCAGCATTTAAAGCAAGTAAAATAGGTAAAAATAAATCGATTTAAACTACATTTTTACTGATATTTTAGGCTACATAATTAGGCTACCACTGACTGAAATTCGGCTATATTAGGCTACTAAAGCTGTGAAAAACGGGCGACATTGGCCCCCGCGTTGTCGGCAACACTGCTCATTATATGAAACGGTTAACGGCGAGTGCGACGCGTCTGTCTAAATCACTGGAATATTCAGATTTCTATTTGAGTACTAAGGTAAATTTAATGCTTTCACTTTTGTGCTTTATCGTCTTTTTTTTCCTAAATTCAAAGCAGAAAGCTAAAGAAAAGGTGCAGGCTTTAAATTCAAACGTAGACGGTTGGATTTTGTACTATAATTTATTATAGTATTTATACTATGTATTATTTCGCCCTTTGTACTATATACTATCCACATATAAGGATAATAGTACGCTAAAATACCATAATTTAAAGTTTACTCCTGAATGCTATGAATATTCCGACCGAATTCCGATCTTTCGATGTTTTCCTTGTTGATGGCCGGGGATTCCCCGATTATCCTCTGAAGTACACTTCTCTTTCCCATGGGTGGATTTTGTACTATAATAATTTGTATTTAAAATGCCATTTTATTGTCTTGTGACGCTATCAAAAGCGGTAGCAAAAGTGGGAATTTTACTGATTTTATTCCTACTGAGGATATGTTGATGAGATTAAATGCCAAGGATGAAGATATATTTTTTTAGTTTATTTGGCTTAAAAGAATTACAAACTTATATCTAGAATTTACAAAGATGTACATATGATTTTTCATGTTATTTTTGTATGATGGCCCCTATGCTAGGAAAAATCCTGGGCCATAAAGGATAGAACTAACAGTAATATTCAAGAACTGATAAACTTAGGTAAATTTTTCCTTAGCAGGTGTTGATTTAAATCACTATTATAATTATGTTAAATTAAAAATAATGAAAGTTTACTAGGTATATTTTTTTTATAAATACTATCCTTTTCATTTTTTTTGTACTATCTTTTTCAACATACATAAATCCAACCCTGCATAGAGATAATAGCTGTTACAATATAGCACAAAGCGACTTAAAATATCAATGATTTACATTGGCTGCATTTGCCTTGTTCAGACACCGCAGATATGAAGAAGTCCAGCGACAACAACCGAAGCAACCAATGCAACCCAAATAATGCCAGAACTGGTCCTGGACACTCTGCCAGCTACGGAGGAGACAAGTCAAAGGCCAACCTGGACAATCACTCAAATCAGATGAATCCCAATAATCCAAAGTGCCAAGGGTCCTCTGGAAAAAAATAGATTATTTAATTTTTGAAGGATCTCTTTCAATCCACTGGTATGGCAATAGTATAATAAATAAATAAATTGTTTATTTCTTCAGAAATAGTGCAAAATACAGTTACAATGAAAGTCTTAAGAATTAATTAAATTAAGGAAAATTTAACATATTACTAGGTTAAAAACCTGTGCTTCAGGCAATGAAGTACAAACTATCTTAAGTGGTAGGTATACATAATCCATGAAATAACTTAAACTAAATCTTGATAATAATAGTTAAAGATATGTTCCTAGTGTTTAACATTCTATTTGCATATTGCAAGTAACTCTTCCGCCTGGTCATATGTCATATTTTGTAAATAATTTAAGTTATATATATATTTAAGACTCTGTTTAATCTATTATACAACAGTAGACCTAAAAAGGAAAAAATCTATTAGTAAAGATAAATTTTGAGGTCGGATGTGAGATGCAGACTATATCTTTCCGCCTCTTGTTAGTAATGTGCGAATTATAGGTAAGCATTGTATGTTGTTTTAAAACTATGTGCATTACGAACAGTTGATGGACTGTTAGTACATTACAGGATTTATATAACTGGGATGTAGGAAACAGAAACAGGTGGGAGGTTGCAACTTTTAAGATCGTCCTATGTGCTCGTTCAAGAGGCAGTATATTTGGGATCGCGTGCAGTTCTCCGGTCACCATAGGCACGGGCTTGCGGATGGCGAGCAGGGGTAGCTCGACGTCTGGTAAGGACCAGGCCCGAGTCGGTGGCGCGTTGTGAACAGGGTGGGTATTTAGTCAGTAGAATTCTGACACTCCCTTCCGCTCCACCCAGAGCGGGAGAAGTCATTTGATGCTTTTCCCACCCAGAGAAAAAAAGAGGCAGTTTATTTGTTTTCAAAAGTAATGCAATATTGAATTATAGATTGACATAGGGCCAGATATACTTGTGTGATTAGTTTGGAGTCCGTGATTGATCGTAGTTTCTTAAATACAAATATTAATGTACGGACTCGATTGACTAAGTTTTTAATATGGAAGGAAAGTGTATCATCAATTGTAATCCGGAGGTATTTTTAACCGACTTCAAAAAAAGGAGGTTTACAATTCGTCTTGAACTTTTTTTTTTATGTATGTTACCTCATAACTCGGAGACGGCTGGACCGATTTGAAAAATTCTTTTTGCGTTTGAATGGGTATACTTTCTAGTTGGTCCCATTGTTACGAAATCAGGATCTGATGATGGGATCCTGGAGTAATCGAGGGAACTCTTCAAATATTATAGGCACACCTATAGCGTTTTGGGTATTTCTTATAGTACCTTGAGCAGTTGCTTCCGTAAAGTACCATTTGGGGAAGTTGAACTGATGATGAAGACCACAGATGGCCACTGAAACTCCTAAATAATAAGTATTTCGTGCGATTCGATTACTTGAGTACGGATGTTAAACACTTTATGCTCGTCACAATACATATGGTGATGTAGAGCTGATGGTCAAGTACCAGGAGAACTCAAAAATTAACGGCTATGCATCAGGAAAAGCAATATTTTGTAAAAGATGATAAGTTGTTGACATTATGGCTTTTGTAACTAGATAAATTACAAACCGACCCACTAAAAAGCGTGAAAAAAATTTTTTGCAAAAAATAGATCCGACTTCCATATCAAAACACTACAAAGGCAAAAATAACTTTAATTTCGGAAGGCGGTGTCTGTAGTTTTCAACCGACGACCAAAAGAGGAGGTTATCAATTCGACGCGTATATTTTTTTTTTTTTTTATATATGATCACCGAGTACTCGAAGACGGCTGAACCGATTTGGAAAATTCTTTTTTTGTTTGATAGGGTATACTTTGAAATTGGTCCACCAAGTCAGGATCTGATGATGGGATCCTGGAGAAATCGAGGGAACTCTTCAAATATTATAGGCACACCTATGGCGTTTTGGGTATTTCTTATAGTAACTTGTGCAGTTGCTCTCAAAAAGTACCATTTCGGGAAGTGGAACTGATGATGAAGACCACAGATGGTCGCCGAAACTACTCAATAGTAAGTATTTCGTGGATTGCGATTCGATTACTTGAATATGGATATTAAGCACTTTATGCTCGTCACAATGCATATGGTGATGTATAGCTGATGGTGAAGTACCAGGAGAACTCAAAAATTAACGGCCCAGCATTGGGAAAAGCAATATTTTGTAAAATTTTATAAGTAGTTGACATTTAGGCTCTGGTAACTAGGTAAATTAAAAATCAACCAACTAAAAAGAGTGAAATAAAAACTTTTTACCAAAAAATTAAACCGACTCCCAAAAAACACTGCAAAGTGAAAAATAACTTTAATTTCGGAAGTCGGTGCCAAAAACGAAAATACAAAACTAAAGACACCGACTACCGAAATTAAAGTTATTTTTCACTTTGCAGTGTTTTTTGGGAGTCGGTTTAATTTTTTGGTAAAAGTTTTTGTATATATTTTCGTTTTTGACACCGCCTTCCGAAATTAAAGTTATTTTTGCCTTTGTAGTGTTTTGATATGGAAGTCGGTTCTATTTTTTGCTAAAAATTTTTTTATGTTGTTAGTAGGGAATATAGTAGGACAGTTACACACGTTCAGAAATGGTGTTATGCATTCGTGGGCGTATAGCTGAGGGTTACAAGTAGCGTATTGAGGCCTGCGCATGACAAAATGAATGTATTTTTAACCGACTTCCAAAACAGGAGGAGGTTCTCAGTTCGTCTTGAACTTTTTTTTATGTATGTTACCTCATAACTCGAAGACGGCTGGACCGATTTAGAAAATTCTTTTTTGTTTGAGAGGGTATACTTTCTAGTTGGTCCTATTGTCATAAAATCAGGATCTGATGGGAACCTTGAGAAATCGAGGGAACTCTTCAAATATTATAGGCACACCTATAGTGATTTGGGTATTTTTCATAGTAACTTGTGCAGTTGCTCTTGAAAGGTAACATTAATTTGGGGAAGTGGAACTGATGATGGAGACCACAGATGGCTACTGGAACTACTCAATAATAAGTATTTCATTGATTGCGATTGGATTACTTGGATATGGTTGTAAGACGCTTATGCTCGTCACAATGCATAATTATGGTGATGAGGAGCTGATGGCGAAGTACCAGGAGTACTCCTTAAAAATTAACAGCTCGTCGGCATAGGGAAAAGAGATATTTTGCAAAAGGTGATAAGAAGCTGACATTTAGGCTTTTGTTACTAGGTAAATTACAAACCGACCCACTAAAAAGCTAGAAAAAACAAACTTTAACAATAAATAAAACCGACTTCCCAAAAAAACACTGCAAAGTGGAAAATCACTAGTTTCGGAAGGCGGTGTCAAAAACGAAAATATGTACAAAACTAGACACCGACTACTGAAATTAAAGTTATTTTTCACTTTGCAGTGTTTTTTTGGGAAGTCTGTTTTATTTTTTGTTAAAAAGTTTTTTTTTGTTTTGTCAGCATTTAATGTGAGTAAATTAGATATACGCTTCCAAAGTTTTAAAATGTGTCCCCCCTCTAACTTCTATAATAATGGAGTGGAAAATCTAAAAAAATATATATGCTGTAGATCTTAGTGTAAACTTTCAACCGAAATTGGTTTGAATGAGATCGGGTCAGCAGTTTTTGAGATACAGCATATTTTCTAAAACTGCAAATATAACTTTGTAATTCATACAAAGACTATGAAAAACAAAGTTATTTGGCGTAGTTGTAAAAATTGTAAATAAGCTAGTTTTAAGAAATTTATAAGGTTTTCTTTGTCAATTTTTTTATATATTAGGTATATTATAATTATTATAGTTACTACGGAACCCTTCATGGGCGAGTCTGACTCGCACTTGGCCAATTTTTTAATAACAGTCTTCCTTTTCATTTAATCAACGTAACATAAACAATGAGATGAAATACCATAGGAAAATAATACTTACTTAAGCCTGTAATACATGTTGGCTGAGCGTTGTCGAATGAAGGACAATACCAACATGTAGACGGTATATTTGCCTTGTCTTGCTATCGCTCGGTGTCACTTGCCTAGTTGGCCAAGTGAAGGCCAGCGCCAACGTGTATGGAGCTTATTTCGTGCAACTTGTCTTCGCTCGCCGTTGCTCGTGATCACTTGCCTCACTTCGGATCGGAGTCGGTTTTTGGTCACAAATCAAAGGCGCTCGCCTGCGCTCAGCCAACGTGTGGGCAGCTCTACAGACCCTCTTCTACATTGGTCGTCTGAATTGGCGTTCGACGAACTTGTCCAACGTGTGGACATTATTTCTTGCCTTGTACCTATTTGCCAATGCTCGCGTTGGCCTACGCTCGGCCAACATGTATTGCAGGCTTTAGAGATCGTGCTTTTTGGTACTCGTAAGACCAATGTGTCCGGGTTTTACCTGGACGCTTATTGGGAAAATCCCCCGGACCGGACGTTCTCCAAACTAAACTAGGACAAATCCGGGAAAACCCGGACGGATGGTAGCCCTACCTGAAGTGTACTGTGTTAAGGAAATTATGGAACAAGTGTAAGTTTTAATGGGCTGGAGATCTATACATAGACGAAGATTTAATTATTCTTAGTGTTGTTGTTAATTAGTCCTTAGTCAGAAGGTTCTGAATTTAGAAAATAAGTAGACACCTTGAAAACAGATAAACATGTATTTTATATATCACTTAATTTAATACAAAGACACGGTCTATGATGTAAGTCTAGGTATATACGGTGTATACGCGGGTCTATACTGTGGCATAGAGGTGTGTCGATCATTCGTTCTTCGTGACCCGGGTCGATCGCGACCCATACGGTAGGTGATCGAGTCAAAATGATTCAATCATATCGATCGTTTGGGTCGCAGTCCGAATCTCGGTCATGCAATCATATTTGATCGAACGATCGAGCTTCAAACTTCGACTCGTGACCCATCTTACAGGCTCACGATCAGTGGGAATTTGAAGAATTGAAACCGCGAGCCGTGCATTATCACGCCCGCCCTTTTTATAAGAAAAACGTCTTTAGTTGTTTACTTATAATAGCTACCGTAAGATTAAAAATAGGTACTCAAAAATAATAGATAAGGTTTATTAAAGTTCATTTATAAAATATATAGCGAGTCGATCGTATTTAACTGGGAACACTGAAAAAAATCCACATAAATTTCATTACCTTTTGTAAGTATCCAGATTACTATCACGACATATCTTATATCTTTCCAATATATATATAAAACTAAGTACCTAATAAATGGCACAAAAAACAAGAAGTATTTAAAGTTTAAATGACGTACCTACCTGTGATAGTTTTTGGATGAAGTATTTCATTCATTTGTGAGTATGTCTTGCCTTGTCAAGTATAAGTTGGCAGAAGGTAATCGAAAGAACTAAATGCCGCCAAAAATGTACAATATACGCTTTATGTCTTAAAACAAAGATTGAGTGTTTTGTGAAATGTGTATGTTACATTAAGCAGGTAACCAAACCAAACTCAAATACGTACCTACATAAACCAAAACAAAACAGAGCGGTTCAAAAGGTCACGACACGAACTACGCTAAGTATTGATCGAATCATTTCGATCGCGATCCGCGCCCGACGGCGGCGCAGATGTGGGTCACGACCAGGGACCATTTTGGTTACCCATTGAATGGGTTTTCGACAGGGTTTTTCTAAGCGGTTAATCAAAAACCCATAGGATATAGGTAACCCTTTTGAATGGCTTAAAGGACCGTTTTGGTTATTTATAGGAAGGGTTTTCGATAGGGTTTTTTTAAGCAGTTAATCTAAAACCCATATGATGTAGGTAACCTTTTAAATGGCTTAATGGACCATTTTGGTTACTCAAAAACCCATACGACGTGGGTAACACTTTTGAACTACTTAAATTAAGTCGTTCAAAAGGGTTCCTTACACTTTCAACTCTTTTGAAAACGATAACAGCGTAACATTCCAACTCGGAGCAATGTAATATGATATCTCGATGGTAGGCATACGCTGCAAAATGGCATAGCACGCGTTAAGCGTCAGCGGTGGCGGGGCTCCTTTCGGGTTACTTACCGAGAGCCTTGCAAACAGGGATCTATGATCATTATTGCATGTAGTATAGTTCTTTTTAGCTTTGCTAGCCGGATATCGAAATGACTTATTATTATGATATTTTCATGTCTGTACTTGTTTACTACTTTATTGTCATTTTTGTTGTTTGAGTTTTTGAAGCCGGACGTCTTTTGCGATATTATTTTTATTATTTTGAATTTTGAACAATTAATATTGAAAAAATGCTAAAAACGAAACGAGACGCTGTATATCGCTATTATTTATATGATGCATAAAACAATACAAGTAAAGGTACTTTATGTGGAAATTTCTTAAAGGTAAGGTTACACCTATTCTAATATTTAGTTATCCTGACAACTTACTTACCTATTTAAATGTAAAACCTTACAATAGGTAGGTACTTATGTTACGTAATTCGTAAATTCAAAAGAGCAATATATGATAGACTTATCAATAAGAAAGGCAATATAATCTATACTTAATATTATAAAGCGGAAAAGTTTGTTTGTTTGTTTGAACGCGCTAATCTTCGAAAGTACTGGGTGGATTTGGATGCAATTTGGTATGGAAGTAGCTTGAAGCTTGAGGAAGGTTATTATAGGCTGCTTTTTACGCGACTGCAAAAAAGGAGAGTTATGTTTTTACCGTGATAGAATCCACGGGAGCGAAGCCCCGCGTGAGTACTAGTGTAGCTATAAACTCGAAATTCGAAACGAACATTCAGGTAATGGTTTTTAGTAGGTAGTAGTAGTTTAGTAAATTGGCAAGAATGTGGGTTATAGCTACACCGTACAATGGGCAACGATGTAAGTAGGTATAAACCTATCACTTGATTATTGATTGATTGATCATTAATTTGTGATTTGTGTCACAGATAGAATATTGGTCACTAAACGTAAAATTTGCAGAAATTTTAATGTTATTGTTTTAGTTTAATAAAATCACTTTTTAACCGACTTGAAAAAAAGGAGGTTTACAATTCGTCTTGAACTTTTTTTTTTTATGTATGTTACCTCAGAACTCGGAGATGGCTGGACCGATTTGGAAAAATTTTTTTTTGTTCGAAAGGGTATACTTTCTAATTGGTCCCATTGTTACGAAATCAGTATCTGATGATGAAGGCGGTGTGAAAAAAACAGAAAATCCAAAACCAATAACACCGACTACCGAAATTAAAGTTATTTTTAGCTTTGTAGTGTTTTGATATGGAAGTCGGTTCTATTTCATGTTAAAAATTTTTTAATTGTTTAAAAATCTTGCAAAATTTAAGTAGAGAATCGCTAATTCTCGACACGGAATAGTCTTGTGTGTTGTGTATACAGGGTGGGCAAAAAATCGTGGATCAAACGAAACGGCGATCGATAGTTGGGGTTATTTGCAGTTAAAAATATCTCTGTGGCACTCACTTGATCTCCTTAGAAGTTATGAATATTTGAGTGTTTTTTTTTTTAAATACCAAAATTTGTGATAAATAGGCAATTAAAGTAAAATGGGTACATATTTTAAAACTATAAATGGTGTTTAGTAGCTTCTAGGAAATGTATCATCACTACAAAAGTACAGATATTAGGTACCATGATTTATGAGTATTGGCACTTTTTTCAATATCTATTAAATCTCACGTAAAATTACTTGTAACTTTAAAATCCTAGGTACTTTGAAAAAAAAAAGTACTACCACAAAATGAACCGGTATTAAAAAAAAACTTGCCTATATAATGACGATTAAAACGAAGTATAACACATAGCTGTTTGTAGCTTCATTATTTTTTTATGTTAACTTTTCATAGCAAGGTCTAAATTAAAGTAAATCAGAGGATAGTCAAATACCAGTTATCTGACTAGTGTTTTATTTCATGAGTCCTTTATTTCACTAAAAAAGTTAGTTCGGACCCTTGGCTACGTTTGGCAGAGGTTACAGAAAGATCCCAGGGGCATTACTAGGTTTCTAACAAATCATAAAAAATACTTTCTTAATGAAAAAACATTCCAATAAATGTGACCGAGTAGCTTAAATCGAAAAGTTTAAATAGTACAGTATCACATGCAATGATATTTTATAGTACAGATATGTTATAGGCGCGTGCGTCGTGAAGAATCGAACACGAGTTAATTGGAACGTCTTGCAACTAGTCTACGTCGAACGCAGTTCCACAAGGGTGCCGCACCGTAATACCTGCATGTGATTATGCAAAGATATTAAGATTATTTTTTATATTCAATTATTTTTCCAAACTTGCCAATAAATTATGCTTAGGACCCATACTACATAGGAACTTGTTTTGTCGCGAGAGCGATAAGGGCGCTTGCGCTGCGGTCATAGATTAGTAAAAAGTTTACAAGTGTAGAAGCGATATTGATTGACTTGTTTTAATTTATTTTTGTCTTTTTTTTTACCAAAGTTCATTTGACTGATTATTGAGGATTATAACTGTTTTTTTATTGAATTAGGTTTCCGAGGGATCAGGTTCAACTTTAAGATTGGATCGCAATTGTTTGTGAATAAAGAAGCGAATCAGACTGGATACCATCAAAAAACAGCAGGATATGTAGCAATCTAAGTTTTTAAGCTGACATCTGACCGTTGCTTGATTTTCGCCCACGTTGAATTTGTTTGGTCAATATAGGTACCTACAAAGAAACCGCTACATGGCATTTTGTTTATGAAACCTATAGTTATGACATGAAATTGATTATTTATTGTTTACTAGCTTTCCACCTGCTTCATCCAGCATGAAGTTCCGATTTGACGAAAAGTTTTCGGACTGATCATAAATTATTTCATTAACATATTGACCCCCTGGCTGGGGGCCTTTAAATTTAGAGGTCACCATAGGATCGTCCGGTTAAGTAGTAACTAGCCTTAGTGTGCTGAACTACGAGTGCCCTACCTAAAAAAAAAACTTAATGACTATTCATTTCTATTTTAGTTTAGAATATAAGGCTAAGCTGAATACACACATCAGTGGTAATACTTGATCCGTGATTAACCGTACCATACGTACATACTATAGGCATATTATTTCAGGAACAATCAATTCAATATGTTCAAAATTCTTCGTCGAGTCTAGACAATGTTAATTTGCCGGAGATGGAAGAAATATTAGAAACACCAAGAAAGTCGGCGCTTAGAAAACGTCCGTGAATTAATATAAAAAAAAACCGGTTACAAAAAAGCAATAAAAAACTTACACAACAAAATAAAAGATTAAAGAAAAGGATTGCCAGCGTTGCAGTAATATTAAATGACAAAATATTACATTTCAAAAGAATTTCATACATTTGATTAAAACCATAATTCATAAATACACAACCATCCGTTTCCATTTCGCACATAAAAATAACCCTGATGGATTGACACGTGTTTAACACGTGTTTCGTCTACATGTCCGCAATGCAGGGTTGGATTTTGTACTATAATTATAGTATTTATACTATAATTTCGGCTTTTGTACTATATACTATCCATATCTAAGGATAGTACGCTAACATACTATAATTTAAAGTTTGCTCCCGAATGCTTACTTTTACGTCATAATTATGAATATTCCGACCAAATTCCGAACGTTCAAGGTTTTCTGTGTTGATGACCGGGGATTCCCCGATTATCTTCCGAACTCTTCCGAAGTACACTTCTCTTTTTCCCAGGGTTACATTTTGTTCTAAAATAATTTGTATTTAAAATGCCATTTTATTGTCTTCTGACGCTATCAAAAGCGGTAGCAAAAGTGGGAATTTTTCTGATTTTATTCCTACTGAGGATATGTTGATGAGATTAAATGCCAAGGATTCAAGATTGAACTAATAGTAATGTTCAAGAACTGAAAAACTTAGAAGAGGAGTAAATTTTGCCTTAACGGGTGTTGATTTTAATGACTATTACATGTTAAATTAAAAAATAAATTGAGAGTGTACTATATTTTTTTTATAAATACTATCCTTTTCATTTGTTTGTACTATCTTTTTCAACATACATAAATCCAACCCTGCCGCAATGTCTAGTGTAATAAAGTCAGTACGCTAGCGATGGTGTGTGTGGCATCCAGCACCTACTTAGCACAAGTCTATTGAATAACCATAATAATATGGTAACCCGAAGAAAACCCTTACCTATACTTTATAGGTTATCTTAATGTAGGGTTTTAGGTATAGAACCCAGTCAATGGGTTATCATAATGTTGGTGTAACCCTTTCACTGGGGTTCTTGTATAGAACCCATTCAATGGGTTATCCATATTGAAGAGATAACCCTTTTAATGGGTTCAAGCCTAAAACCCATTCATAGAGTTACATCATGATAAAGGTAACCTTATAAATGGCTTACCCTTTCAAAGACTTAACTCTTAATCGGGGTTGTACGGTCCCTGGTCACGACCCATAGTAGAGTGAGAAAGTAATACATTTATAGCGCGCCATCTCGTTTTTGGGTCTCCGTTAGAGAGTGACAAACACATGCGCGGTAGTATTTGATAGAAAGTGATAAACATATTTGTTGTTTGGGTCATTTTGTAAGCAGACAAAAGTGTGTTCTAAATCTTACTGCTTATAGTTCAATTTTCTTTTCGATTTCGAGTACCCAAATGATCGAATCTTTTGATGCTTAAAGACTCGATCACTCACGTTCGGGTAGTGATCGAGTCAAAGTGATTCTATCAATCGTGATCGACTCACTTCTACTGTGGCATATGGGTAGCGACTGAATTCGATAGGAGCGGTTGGCCGCAGTGTCTCCATATACACGGTAATTACCGTAGATGCACCGTAATCAAGCCGTTATCTACCGTCAAGGTAATAATGTATTACCGTGTCGTAAATCACCGTATTACCATTATGAATTACTTTGTGGAATAATTATTTCATCGTGTATTGCCTAAAAGTCCTTCCAACCTTATTCAAATAATAGAAGAACAAAATTTGTAAAAAACACAGTGTATTTTTCGTCATTCATCTGAATGACGTAAAATACACTGTTTTTTTCTATTCTACTTACGCTACCACGCATTACTTACATTTAAATCAGTGTTTCAAGAGCAGGCTTCTATCTTAAATCTTCTTCTTACTAATATTATAAATGCGAAAGTTTGTGAGGATGGATGGATGTTTGTTACTCTTTCACGCAAAAACTGAACGGATTTGAATGAAATTTGATAAGTAGATAGTTGACATCCTGGAATAACACATAAGCTACTTTTTACGAAATTCCCACGGGATCGGGATTTGCACGGGTAAACCTTCCCACGCGTACGAAGTCGCGGGCAAAAGCTAGTTAATTATAATTTTAAAGTTATAGAGGGAGAATTTACGGTTAAGTTTAATATTTGTTTTAGTATTGCGTGTGAGTGAGTTGTGTAGTATTGTTACAAATATTGTTATTCACAATGGAGAGTGAGTGATACTGAAAGCAATGATAGCGACACAAGACCAACTTGTTCTACCAAAACAGCTAGAGCTGGAATAAAAAGGAAGCATTATGAACAAAAGTTTAAAGTTGAATGGTGTAAACTAAAAGAATTTTGCATATTTTACGTAATTTTTTTTGTTAATAATTTAAAAAGCAAATATTATTTTGATTAATTTCATTATAATCATATTATAATGCTGTTTTTTTCCTTTGAAAAATTACACGGTAATTTACACGGTACACTTTTAGTAAATTCACCGTAATTTGGTCTGAAACACCGTATTTTTACCCTAGCAACACGGTAACTCTCGATTTACATATGGAGACACTGGTTGGCCGTGAGAGCCTGAGAGCTCTGAAGGAGCTAGCTCAGCAAAATACAATGTGTCGCCAAAGTAAACCCCTCCTTTAAAAAAAAACAAGAAATAATAAAATTTCATTAACAAACCAAAGTTAGAGTCGCAATAAATTTACAATTATATTATATTTACTAGCTTTTGCCCGCGACTTCGTCCGCGTGGAATAGTTACTTTGGGCTAACGTTAAATTTAACCCCGATTTTGAAGCATTCTTCATTGGCGCTCCGCTCATATTGGCCTTAGCGTAATGAAATTTGCCTATAGCCTTACTCTATAAATTGACTATTTAATTAAAAATTAATTTTTCAATTCGAACCAGTAGTTCCTGACATTATCGCGTTCAAACAAACTCTTCAGCCTTATGTTATTAGTATAGATAGCTGTTGCCCGCGACTTCGTCCACGTTTCCGTCGTTTTTCGTAAAAAAAAGTAGCCTATGTCCTTCCTCACGGTTCAGTGATTTTGATGTAACAGACAGATTAACTTTCGTAATTTAGTAGGGAAATATAATATGTCAATCTATAATACTGTTGAAAAATATCGCAATACCGAATCGCACAATATTATTGTTAATAGCTGTGCCCGCGACTCCGTCAGCGTGTAACTCCTCCTTATTAAGTTAATGTATTGGTAATATTGTTTAGATCACGTTCACATGAGGCTTAAGTACCTATAGAACGAAAATACTTCAGCGCAAAGCTTCCGGGTAAACTATGTTGAAAGTTGACCCGTCCGGCACGTGAACATAAAGATTTCTAGAACTGCTAACCCGGGAAAGAGCGACCTACAACTGACCATGCGAGAAACAACTGACACCGAGATCTACTCCAGCAATACGAAAAGTCTGCCCTTGAGCCTTATTAACTGTCATTGCATAACACACCGATACTGGGAATTGCGTTCTTTTAAATTGGAATGGAAAATTATTTGGTGTTATGGGAATTCTGGGGATAAAGATGGTTTCTCCTGCACCGCAACCTGTTAAAATTTGAGCCTTGTGTTGATTGTGGAGGCTAAATCGAAAGTCCCAGGGATTATTTTACTGTTGTTTATTAATAAAATATGGACACAAAATATTACACGTTCACAGTGGCGATGGTGGTCAGAAAAAAGGGAAGAGGAAATCGGTGTTGCCATACACATAAAACACCTAACCATAAATCTATATTTTTAACATTGCAATACCTATTTCACAACACCCTCCCTCAATGTTAAAACCCTATTTAAAACAATATCACCTTTAAGTTATATAACACAAAAAAAAAACGATACTAATACAAACCCATACAATATTTAAATTTATCAAACTTTACTTTACCCAAAGGTTTAGTTAAAATATCTGCCACTTGTTTATCTGTGCTTATGTAATCAACACTTACAATATTATTATTTACCATATCACGTACAAAATTGACCTTAATATCAATGTGTTTAATTTTATGATGAAATTGCGGATTTTTACAAAGTTTAATTACAGACTGATTGTCTTCAAACAATTTCACACAACAAGTTTTACCTTCAAGATATTCAAAGAAATTTTTCAACCAACAAGCTTCGCTAACAGCTAAACTTAAAGCTACATATTCGGATTCGGTGGATGACAGGGCAACTGTAGTCTGTTTGCGAGAAACCCATGAAATTGTACAACCATAAATTTGAAACACATACCCACCAGTTGACCGTCTATCAACTTTGTCACCGGCCCAATCGGAATCAACAAAACCAATGATTTGCTTAATTTTATCTCTTTTAAAAACTAAGCTTATCTGTAAGCTCCCTTTTACATATCGTAGCACTCTCTTGGGAGCTACCCATAAATCATTACTAGCACAGGACTGGTACCTACTTAAAATACTTATGGAAAGACATAAGTCAGGTCTGGAACACAACATTGCATACATAAGTGAACCAATTACCTTTCTACATCTATGTTCTATTTCTGGACTCTCTGACTTATCTCTTTTTAGTACACTGTGATCAAAATTTTCTTCCATGGGGGTCACAGCAGCCTTACAATCTAACATATTACATGAAATTAACAATTTTTCAAGGTAAGTACTCTGATTTATTAATATAGTTCCCTCCCTTAAATTTTGCGTTAAATGCATTTCCAAATAATGACTAACTGGTCCCAGATCTTTCATTTTAAAGTTTTCATTTAACAATTGCTTTACATTTTCTATCTCTTTTACAACACTAGATGCTAACAATAAATCATCAATATACAGGAGTAAATACACTTTACACTCTGCATTTATTTTTGTATACAAACAATATTCATAATCACATCTTAGAAAACCTAATTTAGTTACAACATCATGAAATTTTTTATTCCAATTTTTGGGTGAGTCTTTTAAACCATACAAAGATCTTTTTAACTTAAACACATTATTATTTTTCTTCTCACTAAAACACCCTTCAGGTAAAGATACATAAACATCACCCTCAATGTCACCATACAAAAAAGCACTACAAACATCTAATTGATGTATAGGTAAATTATATTCATTACAGAAAGCTAAAAATAACCTTACAGAGGTTAACCTTGCTACAGGACTATAAATTTCTGACAAAGACAAATCTTGTTTAAAACCCCTAGCTACTAACCTGGCTTTATGTGACACAATGTTACCTTTTTCATCTTTCTTACGTTTGAAAACCCATTTACAGTCAATAATATCACAATTGTTCGGCTTCTCTACACTTATCCATGTATCATTCTCAGTAAGTGCTTTCATCTCTACCTCCATTGCCTGCTTCCATTTATTACTGTCACTACTTGATACAGCCTCCTCATATGTTACAGGATCTTCATCACAAACTGTCAACAAACCCAAATCATAATCAACTAAACTATGTGGTATTTTTATTTTACTTCTGTCCCTTAGTTGCATCCTACCATTTGTTTCATTTTTTTTTTTTTTTTTTTTATTTAGAATAGGTTCGCGTTTGACCACCATCTCACCTGATGGTAAGTGATGATGTGGTCGAAGATGGAGCACGCTTACCTAAAAGTATCCTATTCACTCTTGACTTAAAGACTCCTAGGTTATAGCTATCGGGAAACACAGACTCCGGCAGGGAATTCCACTTCTTAGCCGTACGCACAATGAAGGTATTCCCAAAACGTTTGGTGCGTATGGGTGGGATGTCCACCATGTAACGATGGCGCTTCGCCGTTTGTCTCGTAGTCCGATGATGGAACGGGCTTGTTGGAATTAAATTGTGTAATTCCATCGCACACTCCCCGAAATGTAACCGATAAAAAACCGATAGACTTGCAACTCGTCGTCGATGTTCAAGGCTCTGGAGCTTTGATTCGACCAGTGCATCGTTGCCAATGAGTCTTTTGGCCCGCTTCTCGATAGACTCAAGCGCGTCCAGTTGGTATTTAGCAGATCCATCCCAAAGATGAGAGCAGTACTCCATACACGACCGAACCTGGGCTTGATAGAGATTGAGCAACTGTTCGGGTGTGAAGTACCGTCTCACCTTTGCTAGGATTCCCAACTTTTTTGATGCTAGTTGAGCCTTAGCCTCGATAAACGGGCCAAAATTGAGGGTAGAAGTTAATGTTACCCCCAGAAGCTCGATATGGTCAGTTATCGGCACAGTTACACCTCGGAAAGTAGGAGCCGGTTCAAATTGGCTCCTTTTTGCGGAGAAGAGACACGCCTGGGTCTTAGCTGCATTAAACTTGACCAGGTTGGCATCGCCCCATTCGGAGACAGCCTTCAAGGTCAAGTTCAAGCGCCCGACCATGTCCTCACGGAGAGACTGGATCTGTGACCCACCAGCTCGCGCGCTGGACACATATCTCTCAGAAACTGTGCTGTCGTCTGCATACCCAAAGGTACCGGGCATTAGCAGATCGTTAATGTGCAGCAAGAATAAAGTTGCTGAGAGAACAGACCCCTGAGGGACCCCGGCATTAATTGCCAATTGGCCAGACGAGCAGCCATCAATGACCACTCGAATGGACCGATCCCTCAGGAAGTCTTCAATCCAAACGCAAAGCTGGGTGGGTAACCCGAAAGAAGGAAGCTTAGCAATAAGGCTATCGTGCCAGACCCTGTCAAAAGCCTTGGAGATGTCAAGGGAAACAGCAAGTGCTTCCCCTTGCCTCTCAATGGCCTCACTCCAGATATGAATGGCATACGCTAGAAGATCCCCAGTTGACCGGTTTTTGCGAAAGCCGTATTGCCGGTCACTGAGGATGTCGTTGGCTTCTAGGTATGCCAGGAGCTTACTATTAAGTACACGCTCCATACTCTTACAGAGTATGGACGTGACTGAAATAGGCCTGTAGTTGGCAGGGTCAGCACGACTGCCCTTTTTGGGTACAGGCTGTACGTTAGCCAGCTTCCATGCTTTCGGCACCTTTCCAGTCTCTAGCGAAAGGCGAAACAGGCGTGTCAAGATTGGAGACAATTCAGGCGCACAAGTTCTAAGAACAATTGCTGGTATCCCGTCGGGGCCACTAGCTTTGTTCACGTCTAGATTACGCAGCACTCTACGGACGTCCTTCTGATGGATGCGAATGTCCGACATACACGTCTCGCATCCAATAGGAGCATCAGGAGGGTGAGCGCCACTACTATCCAGACGTGAAGACTCCGCGAAGAGAGCGGCAAACAAGTTTGCTTTTTCCTCAGCGGAGTGAGCCAGAGACCCGTCAGGTTTGAGCAGTGGTGGTAGTGAGGGGCGACAGAAGTTCGATTCAACCGACTTTGCCAGGGACCAAAACGCTTTGCTTCCAGCAGGGTATGAAGCGAGTTTGTTCCCAATTCGGCTAACGTGGTCAAACCGAGACCTCCGCAAAACCTTCTTGCTGGACTTGGCAGCCCTGTTGAAGGCTCTCTTCTTCTGATCCACGTCATTTGCTTTGCAGTTTCGAGCATCGACCCATGCTAGGTACGCCGCGTGTTTAAGAGCTTCAGCGCGATCACATTCGGCGCCAAACCAAGGTCGAGCTTTGCCGGACATTGTTAGATAGATAGATAGATAGAATATACTTTATTGTACACCAATAATTGAATCACACTTAAATAACAATATTGTAAAAAAAAAATTGGTTACAATGGCGGTCTTATCGCTGAGAGCGATATCTTCCAGACAACCTTTGGAAGGACTTTATGAGCTTTATTTAAAATGGGGAGGGCTATATTAGTGTACTACTGTACAAATACTCATTAATAACGGAAAAACTAATAAAAATACAACAAAAATATATATATATACAAATACATAAGTACATAAAATAAATAAATATATAATGTGTTCTTTAACATCGTGTGGAGAAAGCAAAGGAATAATCATAAGTTTGAAATAAAATGATTGGCAACCGAGCTTTTAAAAACAGCAAGTGACTGAGCTTGTCTTACTGACACCGGCAATCCATTCCACAACCGAATGGCCTGCACCGTAAACGACTGGTCGTAAAATTTTGTGGAATGGGTAGGCATCAAAAGTCTCAAATTCTCTGATGATCTCAAATCTCTAACATGTGTGTCATGAAGGAACTTAAAACGTTCTTTGAGGTAAAAGGGAGTCGTTGGATTGAAAAGAATACTGTAGAGTAATGATAAAATATGTGCATTCCGGCGAAGGCGGATAGGCAGCCACTTGAGTTTAGTGCGAAACTCAGAAACATGATCATATTTGCGCAAACCAAATATGAATCTGATACAAAAATTTTGGAGTCGCTCAAGCTTATCTAGCTGCACTTCAGTTAGATCTGGATAACTTGCATCAGCATAGTCAAGGATAGGGAGTAGAAGAGATTGGGCAAGCGCAGTTTTAGTAGCAGTCGGTAGGAAATTGCGCAATCTGCGTAAAGACCCCGCAGAGGCAAACAGTTTGCGGCTCACTTCCTGCAACTGGGGACCCCAAGACAAATCCTTATCAATATAAATGCCAAGGTCTTTTACTGAGTCACAGTAGGGTATAACAGTTCCATCAAAAATTATTTGGGGAAGGGTCGTCCAGTCAATTTTGGAACGTAGCCTAGGGCTACCAACAATAATGACTTTAGTCTTCGCAGGATTAACCTTCAAACCATGATACAAACTCCAATCGGAAATACGCGTTAAATCTTTATTCACCGCCTTCACCGCCTCAGATAAATCTTCAACGGGAGCTTGCGAATAAATTTGCAGATCGTCAGCATAAAGGTGGTAGGATGAGAGAAGTTCATTTGAAATAGAATTTATAAATATGGCGAAAAGAAGAGGAGAGAGAACGCCCCCCTGTGGTACGCCAGCAGTAGTATTGCACCAGGAAGACAACGAACCTTCAATGCAAATACGTTGTCGGCGGCCACACAGGTAACTACGAAACCAATCAATAGCTGTTGGAGATATGTTAAGAGAGCATAGTATCCCGAGCAAGACATCAAAATCAACAGTGTTAAAAGCATTACTGAAATCAAGTAAAGAAAGAACCGTCAATTTTCTATTGTCCATACCCAATCTTATATCATCCGTAATGTTAACAAGAGCTGTGGTAGTGCTATGCCCCGGACGAAATCCGGATTGGTAAAAATTAAGGAGTCTGTTTCTACATAGGAAAGCACTAAGCTGACTATGAATAAGGCGTTCAAGGACTTTGGACAGAAACGGTAAAATGGAAATGGGACGGAATTCAGAGAAAGAAACAGGATTACATTTTTTTGGAAGTGGGGTTACATGAGCTTCTTTCCATGCAGATGGAAAAACACCAGAGGATACAGAATGATTAAGGATATGGCAGATGACAGGAAGGATTTCGTCCAAAATAGGGAGTATCATCTTGCGACTTACACAGTCACTACCAACAGCATTTGACGTGATTGATAAAATACTCTTCTTAACATCACAACAAGCAAATTGATTAAAAACAAAAGGAGAATAATCGGGAGTGGGAAGAGACGAAAGATTATCTAAAGTTTTGGTTTTAACAGGCCCATTGAAACTACAAGAGGTGGAAAAATGTTGATTGAGTAATTCAAGATCTATATCTTTAGGAACAGACTCTTGACGTGACTTCCCAATTCCCATTGATCTAAGAAACTTCCAGACTTTAGCTGGATCACCGTTTTCAACGGACTTATGAATGTGGCGGCGTTGGGCATCCCTACAAACCAAGTTGCTGCGATTTCTGATAGCGACGTATTTTTCACGATTTAAGGAGCTAGGTCTGCACTTATACCTAGATTTTGCTGCTGCCTTTTTTTGTAAAATTGCTTTCACGTCATCTGTTAGCCACGGAGCAGGCAGATGCTTCATCTTGACCAACCGAACAGGTGCATGCACATCATACAGCCCGATGAGATTGGAATTAAGGAGGTTAATTTTTTCATCAATCGAGTCTGCATGAACAAGCTCAGACCAGTCAATACTGCTAGCATCTTCCCGAAGACCTTCCAAGTCCATTCCACCAAAACTGCGCTGAAGAATACTTTTAGGTTTAGTCTTAGGAGGGCGAATTTTGTAGGAAAGGAAAATCAAGTCGTGGTAGGAGAAAGCGTCAGCTGAACATTGCCCATGCTTAGCGACGTGTTGTGTGGAGGAAACAAAGATGAGGTCAAGAAGTGAAGGAGTACAGTTTGGAAAATGGTGAGTTGCGCTTAATGGAAGGAGAGATAAATTGCAGGATTGAGAAATAGATTGAAGTGAGGAAGAGCGGGAATCATTTTTAAGGAGACAGGTGTTAAAGTCACCCATAACAATTGTATGCCTGTAAGAGGGCGCAAGGTTGACTATTAGGCTTTCAAATGAGGAGAAGTAATCGATACGCAGAGAGGGACAATAATAGACACCCAGCAAAACTTTCACATGGTTAAGGTCAATTTCTAAAAAGAGATGCTCGCCAGCATTCGACGGTGGTGGCTGCACTGAAATGTTAATAATGGAAAAGGGAATATGTGCACGCAGGTAGATGGCAACACCACCACCGCCGCCGCTTGTGCGGTCATTCCTTATTAGCTTGAACCCAGGGAGGGAATAGGATGTAGACGGAAGACAAGGTTTCAGCCAGGATTCGGAAACAAGAATTGCATGGATGTCCTTACAGTCCAAACTCACAAGCATATCATGATAGTGAGCCGGAATACTTTGAGCATTAATGTGGACTACATTTAGATTTTTGGGAACATCAGAAAACTGAAACTGAAGCGTGTCAGCAAGATTCGGAATACTAGTGAAGCTGTCATTGTCACTGCTTGCAGTTACAAAACTTTCATCATCACTGTTACTACCAATCATTAAAAAAAAAAAACACAATAAATAATTAAAAAGGGAATATAAATAAAATATAAATGTATATTATAAAGACGAACGGTACTTAAAAACGTAAAGTCCACCCGCCAGTTATGCGTTAACAGAAAAGAATAACAAAACAAAACCTAAATCAAAAATATCTTATCAAATAATAGTGCATCGTTTGGGCACAAGCTCACCTTGCACTTAGAGCAACATATAAAATAAAATATAAACACAAAAAAAAAAGAAATACAAAAAGAATTCCTATGTTGCATATTATTGCGGTATCAAAATATAATGTTTCCATAGATAATCTATGCTCAAAATGTAACAAATTACGAAACAAAAGTAAACGAAACGCGACATTGACATAACTCTTGGCATATGTCAAATGTCAGAAAACCGAAGATACATATAAATGAAAAAGAAAAATTTTATAAACCAAAAAACGTGAGGTAGACGTTAAATATTATAAAATAGCTGTGAAGGTAAACCAGTGATTAAATACTGATGAAAAACTGTTACCCGAACGACGTATTGCGAGAGATAAATCACTTCTTCACCACAGGCTTCCTATATCTTTTTAATGGGGCTGCTGAGGCTAGCTTCCCAGCCTGTGCCTTATGGACATCTAGTTGGCCCTCCGGCTTATCGGAATCGACATCATGCTCAGCCACATTGATAGCAGCGAGCTCTCTGCAGTTGATGACCCGACGCTTACTCCCATCAGCTCCCAGCACAAAGATATTTCCCTGCTTGGTCCAGCAATTCATGACGCCGAACTTCTCACGAGCCTTCAAGAATATCTGATGTCGTGACTTTGTTAAGAATTCTGACAAGGTTATACCAGAACCTTTTAATGCGGTTTTAGCAAACCAAACCTTGTCACGAACATCTACATCCTGTAATTTGACCAGTATAGGTCTAGGCTTTCCAGCACTTCTGTGACTGCCCATTCTGTGGCACCGACGAATAGCAGCGATGGAAAAGTTGTCCAACTTAAGTTTGTCATTGAACAATGAAGCAACCACCAGTGATGTATCCTCGTCACTCACCTCAGCAACACCATGGACAAGCAGCATCTTCCGACGACTTCTCATCTCCAATGCATCAACATCCCTGGCAAGGGCCTCCATCTGATGCTGAAGACAGCCAAGCGACTCCAGAACAAATTTCTTGAAACCTGCATACTCCGCTGCAAGACTGTCTGAACTGCTGCTGGACGAAGTGCTGGGTGTTGACTTGGTCAATTCTGCCTCAAATTTTGACATTCTGTCATGGAATTGTGCCATTAATTCAGACATAGACCCCTTGAGTGAATCCATTTTTCAGTTTTGTTTTTGTGAAAATAAGAGAGTGCAATATAGGAAATCCACACAACTGGCAGGTAGTATTACTAGTAGAAACTGTTATTCATAAAAAATTGTGAAGAAATACTATTAATTTGAATTAAATTACAATTTATTTAACAGAGCAAAATTATATGTGTGTTACTTGTTCAACTACCTCCCACCAAAAAAAAGGTTAGGTCAGAGAACGGAATGTAGTACTCCATCCCCTGTCGCAAAACATCTGTCACGGCGTCTGCGCACGACGATGGATCATTTGAAGAAAAGCAAGTAGGCTGCCAAGGATAACATGCAAAGAAAGATCGCATGCCATCCCAATCCGCTGACTTGTATCGCCAAACCCGCCGAGTGCCTTTAAGGCTGAGATCGGGCGGAGAGTAGACGGATACAGACTTCACCAGACAGTGGTCGGAACTACCTAACGGTGAGGATATCGTTACCGAATAGCGGTCTGGATCTGTAGTCAGCAGAAGGTCCAAGCAATTGGCTGTGTGCGACTCAACATCCGGCACCCTCGTTGCTCCCTGGACCAGCTGAGTGAGATTTAATGCAAGTGCAAGATTGTGCATTTCTCGCCCAGCATGGTCCGTGCACTGGTATGGGAAGAGCCACTCCTGGTGATGGGCATTAAAGTCCCCCAGCAACACGAGCTGAGCTGAAGGGTACCGCTGTTGGGCCGCATCTGCCGCCTCACTGATGTACTGTGTGAGCCTGGTTGTCTCCTGATCTCCGCTGTGCGAGCGGTAGACACAGGCATAAATAATTTTGTCTATGCCCGTGTCCACCAGAGCCCAAAGCGTAGAGAACCTGGAGTCCTCAAGATTCCGGAGACGCCGATAGCAGATGTCGTCGCGGGCGTACATACATACACCCGCACGTGGTTTAAAGTTGTGCTCCAAGGTAAACCCTGGGTATAAAAGATACGACACGTCTGACGGACATCTGATCTGCGTCTCCGAAAGAAACAACAGAGCAGGTTTATCAGTCTCGAGGTGGTGGTGGACTGCGACGAGATTTGAGTGCAGACCTCGGATGTTACTGAGGTGCACTTTGACTTTCATTATGACTTATGTCATCACTGCTCTGTACCTCATTTATTACACTCTCACTTTCTTTTGTGTCTACCTCCTGCTCTTTCTCTTGAATATTCTCCTCATCACTTAACACAACATTCTCCCCGTTTTGTACACACACATTTAAATTCTCATTTTCCACATATTTATTCTTACACAAGTTGGGCAAAAACACAACATCCTTGTGTACCTCTACCTTATGTTTATTACTAAAATATATGCGATACCCCTTTACATTTTCACCATAACCAACAAATATGCCTTCTACACTCTTATTGTCCCATTTTAAACGCTTTTCTTTTGGTATGTGTACTGATACCTTATAGCCAAACTCACGAAAGTAATCCAAACTAATATCTTTATTATAAAACAACTCATATGGGGATTTACCCTTGACTGGGCTAGGACCTGTTCTATTCAATGTATAGCAAGCTGTGTTAACTGCCTCTGCCCAAAAAACTTTACTCATACCATAAATCATGGCACGGGCAGCTTCCACAAGTGTTCGCATCTCTCTTTCAGCCCTGCCATTTTGTTGAGGGGTGTACACTACTGAACGTTGATGAATGATACCTTTTTCATCCAGAAAAACTTTTAACTCATTACTCATGAACTCTAAACCATTGTCGGTTCTCAAAACTTTTACTTTTCTTTCACATTCCCTTTCAACCTTTGCTACAAAGTTCTTAACACACACAGAAACTTCAGATTTTCTTTTCATAAAATACACAAAACGATAACCCGTACAATCATCTTTAAGTAACAGAAAATACCTTGATTCTCCTATTGAGGCATTCTCCATAGGCCCACAAACATCAGCATGGATCAAATCTAATTTTTCCACTGCACGACTTTCACTTCTAGGGTAATGTTGTCTATGCTGCTTACCACGCAAACAATTTTCGCATAAAGTAATATCACTGTTGTCTGCATAATTAATGTTATTCCTGGTTAATATATCTTTAATTTGAGTAAGATTTTGATGAGAAAGCCTATTATGCCAAACTGAAATATTTTCCACCTTTTTGGTTATATGACAACATGACATTTCAAAAACATTAAAGTTGCGTTCCAGTTTGTGTATTTCAGTCAATGGTGCATTATCATACTTTGGATTATCATAAACAAAGTTCATTTTATAAAGCTTACAAGATCTATTAGCTGTTGCACAAACTTCCCCATGTTTATTTATAAATTCACAAACATTACTATTTGACACTAAACGCATACCCTTATCCAAAACATATCCTGCAGAAAACAAATTGAACTTTAAATCTGGAATGTAAAACACATTTGACAAAATAGTTTTAATGTACTTACAATTATTCCAGGCATAGACTACTACATTCCCAACACCTTTTACTTCTAGAAGGCTACCATTACCAACCTTTACTTTAGAGGAATAAGACTTATCACATAACGACATGAACAAGTTTTTGTCACAACACATATGTTCGCTGGCTCCAGTGTCCATGTACCAAATACCGCGTTCTGCACTACTGGTGCTTGAACACATAAATGCATTAACTTCACTATTTGACTCTTTATTTGTGTTTCCTTTCTTATTTTTCAGCTTGTAACAACTTTCCATGATGTGACCTCTCTTCTTGCAGTAATTGCATGTCCTGCTTTCCTTTTGTGTGCTTTTATTTCTGCAAACTTTAGCAATATGTCCTTCCTTACCACAATTATAACATTTCTTTATGCTAGCCAAAGCCACTATTTCCTTATTTTCAGAGCCCATTCTTTCTTCTTCCAAAAGTAATCTTGAAGTCAATTCTCCCAAGCTTTGACTCTCACTGGGAACTGACTCCCACGCAGAACGGAAATGCTTGTACTCTTCCGGCAAACTCATGAGAATTTTAGTGATTACCATCTTCTCTGACACAGATTCACCAGCTTGTTTAAGTTTGCTAATTACATCCTCCAATTTAGACAGAAAAACAGACATGGAACTGTCTTCAAACTGTAGCAGAAAGAACTTTTGCTGCAGTAGGTGCACACTGACAACAGACTCCTTATCGTAGACCGACATTAATTTGTTCCACATGGAACTAGCAGTTGAACAGGTTAACAAATGTGTCAGTGGCCCTGGCTCCATCCTCATAACAATAATCTCCTGAGCTTTTGCATCATGACTCCTCCATTCTATAAGGGCTTTCACATCTTCGGGCTTAACTCGCTCTCCCGTAATTATTTCAAAGAGTCCCTTGCTTCTCATGAGAACTTCCGTCTGAAAACGCCAGACCGCCCAATTCTCACCGCCTTTTAACTTCAAACTGTGCTGTGTGCTGTCCATCTTCACAAAATGTAATTACTCAATTTTATTTCGAGTCACGCCGACCACGACGGTTTTTTTTTCATAACCTCGAAAATGTTCTAATATCCCAATGTTCTCAAAAAACAACAGAATAGATAATACCTTGAGACTGCGGAGACTGGGCCCAAAACCTGTTGATTGTGGAGGCTAAATCGAAAGTCCCAGGGATTATTTTACTGTTGTTTATTAATAAAATATGGACACAAAATATTACACGTTCACAGTGGCGATGGTGGTCAGAAAAAAGGGAAGAGGAAATCGGTGTTGCCATACACATAAAACACCTAACCATAAATCTATATTTTTAACATTGCAATACCTATTTCACAACACCTTGATTATATTTTGTTGCAACTGGGTTACTTTTAGCCGAGTTCCATTGCAAAGTTGTGGTGGTTTTAAATTTCGGAGCAGAATAATAATCAGAAAGCTTCGAACTGCTAACGCTATCGGGAGTTACACGTGTTATTGTAAGTCAACCATAAAAGATAGATATATGCTGTCGTGGGATATTTTTTATATAATTTTAAGGAGAACATTTCCGTCATAAATGATTTCTGTGTAGCTTTAACCATTAAGGTTGCACACGCGACGGAAGCTTAAAAAATGGAGTAACTTCTCCCGTTTTCCCAACATTTCCCTTCACTGCTCTGCTCCTATTGATTGTAGCGTGATGAAAAGTATACTATAACCAGCTCAGGAGTATGAAAAATAATTGTACCAAGCTTCGTTAAAATCCGTCGAGTAGTTTTTGTTTCTATAACGGTTATACAGACAGACAGACAAAAATTTTACTGAATGCATTTTTGACATCAGTATCGATCCCTAATCACCCCCTGATAGTTAATTTGGAAATATATTTCATGTACAGAATTGACCTCTCTACAGATTTATCATAAGTATAGATTATAATTATATTTACAACTAGCTTTTGCCCGCGACTTCGTCCGCGTGGAATAGTTACTTTGGGCTAACGTTAAATTTAACCCCGATTTTGAAGCATTCTTCATTGGCGCTCCGCTCCTATTGGCCTTAGCGTAATGATATATAGTTACCTTTCTCTATAAATTGACTATTTAATTAAAAATAATTTTTCAATTCGAACTAGTAGTTCCTGAGATTATCGCGTTCAAACAAACAAACTCTTCAGCCTTATATTATTAGTATAAATAGCTGTTGCCCGGGACTTCGTCCGCGTTTTCGTCGTTTTTGGTAAAAAAAGTAGCCTATGTCCTTCCTCACGGTTCAGTGCTTTTGATGTAACAGACAGATTAACCTTCGTAATTTAGTAGGGAAATATAAAATGTCAATCCATAATACTGTTGAAAAATATCGCAATACCGAACCGCACAATATTATTGTCAATAGCTGTGCCCGCGACTCCGTCAGCGTGTAACTCCTTGTGTGTTATTAAGTTAATGTATTGGTAATATTGTTTAGATCACGTTCACATGAGGCTTAAGTACCTATAGAACGAAAATACTTCAGCGCAAAGCTTCCGGGTAAACTATGTTGAAAGTTGACCCGTCCGGCACGTGAACATAAAGATTTCTAGAAATGTTAACCCGGGAAAGAGCGACGTACAACTGACCATGCGAGAAACAACTGACACCGAGATCTACTCCAGCAACACGAAAAGTCTGCCATTGAGCCTTATTAATTGTCATTGCATAACACACCGATACTGGGAATTGCGTTCTTTTAAACTGGAATGGAAAATTATTTGGTATTATGGGAATTCTGGGAATAAAGACGGTTTCTCCTGCACCGCAACCTGTTAAAATTTGAGCCTCGATTATATTTTTTTGCAACTGGGTTACTTTTAGCCGAGTTCCATTGCAAAGTTGTGGTGGTTTTAAATATCGGAGCAGAATAATAATTAGAAAGCTTCGAACTGCTAAGCTATCGGGAGTTACACGTGTTATTGTGAGTCAACCATCAAAGATAGATATATGCTGTCGTGGGATATTTTTTATATAATTTTAAGGAGAACATTTCCGTCATAAATGATTTCTGTGTAGCTTTAACCATTAAGGTTGCACGCCTGACGGAAGCTTAAAAAATGGAGTAACTTCTCCCGTTTTCCCAACATTTCCCTACACTGCTCTGCTCCTATTGATTGTAGCGTGATGAAAAGTATACTATAACCAGCTCAGGAGTATGAAAAATAATTGTACCAAGTTTCGTTAAAATCCGTCGAGTAGTTTTTGTTTCTATAACGGTTATACAGACAGACAGACAGACAGACAGACAGACAGACAGACCGACAGACAGACAGACAAAAATTTTACTAATTGCATTTTTGGCATCAGTATCGATCCCTAATCACCCCCTGATAGTTATTTTGTAAATATATTTCATGTACAGAATTAACCTCTCTACAGATTTATTATAAGTATAGATTATACAAATTGCATTGCCACACTAGCAAATGTTGTATGCTGTTTGTTTATTTCATTTAATAATGTTTATTATATTAATTAAAAATAATGAATAATTCGAACATTATAATCATTTAATACAGATACAATATGGTTATGTTAAGTGTTAACAATAAAATGTAAATGTTGTGTTACATCAGCATTTGTTATACAATTAAACAACTTGTTTCGCAAGTACGATTGTACAAAGATTACTTAAACATATAGAAATTACATATTATTAAAAGTTACTGAAATGTACTGTTACTTGTATTATGTTTGAAATAATGAAATAATGATGTTTATTTTGCAAATGGGTTATAAGTAACACTTTTACACGTCATTTTTTTTCGTAAATGTAAGCTAGATGAGGCCAGTGTTTCCTAACTGACTACTCTGAGAAGAAACACTGAAACAAACTCAGAGGTCAACGTCTCTTTTAAAGTCCATACAATGTGTAGTAATCAAATCATATGAGAGCCATGTAGGTTTATGCCTGTGGCGCCCTTTAAAGGACAGAATCATACAGATTTGAGCAGGTCCGTCCAAACAGTGCAAGCATTTGTCAAATATCGTGTAGCTCAACTTATATCTTAAGGAGCTTCAACGATTTGACGAACAATACCAAAGTTAGGACATTTGGGTGGGCCGTATAAAGCACTTAAACTGCCAGACAGTGCGGTAATCTATTATAACCATCGGCACGAAACTTTAGCGGTGACCGTTAATGCGCAGAAGTAAAAATTAAGGTACCTGAGGGGGGCTAGCGGAATGAAGGGCGGGCGTGCATAGCGCCGATTGGCTCTCCAGCCGCATTATGTTCCCCGCGCCGATACGACGCTCCGCGCACATCCCGTGTACAGTCGCGTCATTAATTGTATTGTTATTGCTGTTAATTTTTGTTGTCGTTTTTTTTTGTAAGTTTGAATTTGTTTGTTAAATTTAGTTTTTTAGTTTGTTTGTAACTTTAAAGTGAATATACCTAGAAGAAATACTGTTTTGAAAAGACAGGCAAGGAAAATGGTTTATGTCGTGAATTGCTTTTTAAAAAGGGAATCTAACGAATGAATTGATTCTTTGAAACGGATTGATTCGGACAGCATCACTGTAAATTTGAGAATGGTTCTCTGTAGATTCAGATTCACTGTAGATTTTCTGATTCAGATTAGACTTAAATCTAAAATAAAAAATTAACAAATAATGTTTTTATTTTTATACTCCCCACAAAACTTGTTAAAAATTATACCTTAGGTACCTACTATAAATCCTTGGACATTGACATTGGAGATAAACTATTTATTAAAGTATAGGTAATATTATTTGCATGCGCGACAGTACTCATGCGCAGCTATCCTTTACATTTCGTTCAGCGCTAGACCTACTATTTGACATTACATTAAAAAAATGTAATTAACGTTATTTAGCTAATAATTGTATTGCGTGCGCGACAGTACCCATGCGCAGCAATCCCCTCCACGTATCGTTCAGCGCTAGACTTACGTGCCGCTACTTATAATAATATTTGTTGTTATCCCACATTGCTCTCACATTCACAATAAAGCTTTTGCTATTACAAAAAATATAAAAAAATATTGTCATTTTATGCAAACAAAATTAAAAACGATAAAGTAAAAAAAAGAAAATATTAAAAGTATATTCTATTAATTTACAAACATAATTGTTTTAGTAATACTAAATACTTGATCAGCACTGGACATACTATCACATTAATAAAAGATAATAATAAAAAATAATACAAGAATTATGAAATAATGTTATGACTGATTCACTAGCCCTACGGTAATACCTTGGAATCGAACCTGCTACTAATGGTAGCAAAAGGTTGCTATGCTACCAAAAGGTTCACTAGTTTACAGCGGAACGGCAACGGTTCCGTAACACGTTAATGACGATTAATGCCAACAACGTAAGTATAAATATTAGTATATAACCATGCTGGTTGATTTGGGTTTCAACCTGCCCATTATTTTGGGCTAAAGTATGAGGATCCGATGGTTCCTTATTATATTTATCGAAAAATTCACCTGGTAAACGTAAACTACAGCCATATGTGATTTCTGCAGCACTTAAACCTGAGTCGCTTCTTAACGCTGCCCTCAAGCCAAAAAGTGCAGTGGGTAATTCTTCAACCCATGAGTTACCATGCAACCTAGCTGTCAATGAGACTTTTAGGGAGCGGTGCCACCGTTCTACGGCACCATTGCTCTGTGGGTGGTAAGTATATAACCATGCTGGTTTCACAATAAATATGTGGATCGCTATCTTGTAATTTAATTCGCTTCATAACAATATTATTACTAGAATTACACTGTTGCAATTGTTGCATTAAGTAAGCATCGTTATTGCGCAGTGGCTAATTCTGCGAAGTCAAGAAACGTAGGACATGTTATTGTTACTACGTGCGATAAGGTGTCGGCTACAATGTTATTCTCGCCGGTTATGTGACGTATATTAAGTAAGTAAGTAAGTTAAGGGCTTATGGTCAGTATAAATGATCAATTCCCGACCCTCAAATAATTTGCGAAAGTGGATGATAGCTTCATAGATAGCTAGTAATTCACGATCGTACGTACTATATTTAGTTTGAGCCGTAGTTAACTTACGTGAGAAATAGCCTAATGGTTCCCAGCGATTATTAATACGCTGTTGGAGAATTGCGCCTATACAAGTATTGGAAGCGTCGGTCATAAGAGCTATCGGAATATCCGGTGTCGGATACGATAAGGTAGCCGCATTCTGCAGACTAGTTTTACACTGCAAAAATGCTTTGTATGCTTCGTCTGACCAAATAATTTTAGTTTTATCTTAACGCTTAGAGTTATGTAAATAATTATTTAATAAATGTTGATATTCTGTATCTGACTGACCAAAACACTTTATTTAAATTAATAGTTACACCATACGATGCGATGCGATGCGATGCTATGCGATGCGATGCGATGCAGTGCGATGCGATGCGATGCAGTGCGATGCGATGTGATACAGTGGTTCATGACGCAGCACGACGACAGGTGTTGGTGATTGCACAGGATTCATTTTCACTGACAATCTTGTTAACACAAACTATATGATATGATTTGATTTGACCTGATTTGACTTGATTTGATTTGACCACGATTACCGGAATACTACCGGACTACCGGAATTATTATATTTTTAGCGTTCTATTATACGAGAGTTCGGAACTTGCTTTTTAAAAAAAAACTATTTTATAACTGGAAACAGAGTTTTATTATATTATTAATATAATATAGAATTAGCACAGAAATAGGAATTGGATATAGTAGAGTTTTAACAGACTTCCGACCCGTACCGAGATTCAGACCGAACTAAGGCTGCAAGCCATTGAATGAAACGTCTAAGTTGCTTAAATGCTGATCATCCAGATTGAAGTGATGGTCAGCCATTCTGCTAGCATGGGTAAGGTATAACAGCCCCCCCGAGAAGACTGAAATTCGGGGATGAAAGGGCGAAATTTCAGTAAGTTATATAATTTCTCGTAATCTAGGTAGTGGGATTGAAATGTTTTCAGGTTCGACGTTATTGACGTCATCAATCGCGTCATCGGTATGGGTCGTCGTTTTATTGATACAAGATTTAGATTTATATTTAAGAATTAGTTTACATAACTTAAACACTATAAAAGAACTTACAACTATTAAAATACACAAAGTTAATACAGAGTAATGTGTCCCATATTTTACTAGGAACGGTTTTTCGTCAATAATTTGATTTAAGTTCGAAAGCATCTTATCATTACGTTTACTTAAAGTTAAGTCATCTAGATCGATGTTTTGAAATAGAACAGGGGGTATATTATTATCTGAAATAGTTTTAGTAGCTATTTTACAACATGAATCATTAATGATGCTAAAATCTAAATTAGGGCTAGGAATATCTATATTTATTTCATCCTTAGATGATACAAGTCTCGCACTTTTAGTGTAAACAGTACACCTTTTCGGAATTTGTAAGATACCAGTTCCGGATACTATTATTTCGCGTAATTCAGAGTTTTCACAATCAATTGACACTTTGCTTGAATGAGATTGCACGAAAATCCATTGGTTATTCACAAGTGGTTTCCAAATGTCTAATTCGCCACCGAAAGTTTTAGTCTCACATTGCGCGGGGATAGCACTGATTGTTTTAGTTAATAATTCACTTTCACACGTAGGGTTTCCGTTTGTCAATAATACCATAGGTATCTCACACAGAAAAAACTCAGAGCTTATCGTTTTACACTTATCTAAATTATCTAGGTTACAGAAACTTAAGTTATCCTTAGATATAGCAATATACGAATTAGAAGGTAAGATCAAACTAAACATATTCGGATTACTTGATCCGTGAGGAATAGGTAATGCTAGATTATGATATAAATTGAATTCATCATTAGTAACTAAAGGAATTTGTAAAACAAATACAAGTTTATTCTTATAATAATAACATGCGACCTTGGAAATACTTAAAATTAGATGTATATTATCAAGACTTAGTGTTATAGGAATTTCAGTGTTTCCGGGTAAGAAACGGTCATTGTCAACGAGCTCTTTATATAACTGACCCGGGCTCAGGATGTTTGGATGTAGAATGTTTTGACTACTTATTATAATAGCATTAGTTAAGTCTTCGAGCTGAAACGACAATGTTAGTAAAGAGCTTTCAAGGCTGGCTAAAAGTGAATGAATTTGCGTTTCAGATATTAAAATTGTGGAAGTTTGCGTGATATTATTTATTTGTAATACAAGTTGACTTAATGCACTTTTAAGTGAGTCTTCATAAGTTTTTAGTTTATTAATTGTTTGTTTGTATGATTCTAGAGAAGAAGTCGTGATTAAAATATTTTCTTTCACTAATTCCGCGAGCTTTTTCTCGTGATTTTGAATGGCTTCTATTGCAGAATCGTATTTTGATGCATCATCTTCGTCTAAGGTACCGAAAACATGTTTGAAAACAGTGCCAATTCCACCGAACCATGCTGAACGTTTACTACGTTTTAATAATAAGTGTGAGATTGAATCGTACTCGCGTTTGATATCGTTGTAACGAACCGTAAGGGGAGATAGTATGTTTTCGCATTGAAGGTTGCTTGCCTTTTGGCATGTTATCTTAGTAATATTTAATATTTCATCGATATTAACAAGATGAGGTTTTACAAAAGAAATATCTACGTGACTAACAATATTTAATTGTCCTTTGATTATTTTAAGTTTTCCTAGACTATCGAAGTATATGCCGGAGCTAGAAGGAAGTGGCTTGATAAAGTCTTGATGCGCATTGATTGAAGCGCTGAAATAAAATGAATAAAATTAATTAGACTATGCTAGTGACTTATTAGTAGGTATTTAATCTAAAATGATTTTACTCTTAACCCGGAGCTATATGGATTTTTATAATATAGGATGACTGACTTCAGCGGGTTTCATTTGGTCAAAATGATGAGCCACGTGACGTCTGTTAATAAGGAGCGTAGCAGTATGGTTATCATGGACCTTGATTATTTTATATGGCCCCTTCCAGATGGGCGATAGTGCCTTTTTAAGCCTATGGTGTGCTTTTAGATAGACGTAATCACCTACTTTGTATTGAGGTGGTGATTTGGTATGTGAGTCGTAGTAAGATTTGGAAGATTCCTTAGACTTTAGTATATTTTCTAGGGCTTTTTCTCTGGTATATTTGAATTTGTGTTGTAGCATTTTAATATAATCGGAATATGTAGTACTAGATTCTCTTTCATATATAGAGTTAGGAATGAAGGGTTTGTGTCCGAATATTAATTCGTAAGGAGTGAATTTTGTAGTGGAGTGCGTGGTCGTATTATATGTAAGCATAGCTGTGTATACATAAGTAGGCCAATTATCTTGATTTTCATTAACGAATGATTTAAGGTATTCCTTAAGGGTTGAATGGCTACGTTCTAAAGCGCCTTGTGTCTGTGGATGGTAAGGTGACGACCATAATTGTTTGATTTTAAGGAACTGGCAAGTAGTTTTGAAGAGATCGGAAGTGAAGTTAGTTCCTTGATCAGTAAGGATAGATTTTGGAATTCCAAAAAGAGATATAAAATGGATTAGACAATCGCTAGTTTCTTCAGCGGTTGTACTACGTATAGGGTATGCAATGGAGTATTTTGTTAAATCATCTTGCAAGGTAAGAATATATTTTAATTTGCCAGAGCCGGATTCAGGTAAGGGTCCTACTATATCTAATGCTACTCTTTGAAATGGTGCCGTAGACGTAGTGGTGATCTCCATAGGAGCTTTATTTAATTTTCTTAGAGCTTTATTTTCCTGGCATAGTTTACATTTCTTGACGTATTCTTCTATATCACTTCTCATGCCTTTCCAGTAAAACTGTTCTCGGATTCTAGTGTACATTCGTGACGAACCTAAATGTCCAGCTGTAGGGATGTCGTGGTTTTCGCGCATAATCTTAGGTCTTTCACTCAGGGTAGGGTAGATTGTTTTATTTAAATACACGTGAATTTCAATTTTAGTGTTATTAAAAATGTAGGCTAAGATATTATAGATTTTAGTATAGGAGTGTTGGTCAAAAGGACTTTTAAAGTCGGAAATAGCAATGTTTGTTACTTGTTCGGATTCTAGAATTTCGTTTCTTATTTGTTTCAGGGTATCATAGATAGCGGGGTAGGATGATTCGTCGAAGTGGTGAACTTTAGTGAAGATGAAGTAAACAGATTTATCTTCGTATTTAATTTTCAGGAAACGGTGAAGTTCTTTTTCAGAGTTTAAGATTTCGTCTTGATTTTCAGTGTTTGATAGTATTTCAGACACGTAGGGATTTGACTCGTCTAGGTCTATGGATGTGGGAATTAATATTGTTTTACAGGTCGTTTTTAGGAGGTTTTCGTTATGTTCTCTGATTATAGTATTGCTAACGATTTCCTTTTTAGGAATTGATTTTAGAAATTGAGGATAAGTGTCGTTATTTGGATTTGTTTGTGTGTTAGGCGAAGGAATTTGTAACGAATCGAAGTCAAGGTTAAGGTTTGCACTATCAGGGCTAATATCAAGATAAGGTGTGTCTACCTGTAGATCTATAAGATCTGGGGGCAATGTTGGTTCGGCTTGTGGTATAGGATTAGACATTGCATTAGAATCGGTGTTAATATCCGGGTTTAGTAAGTCATCGTTATCGAATGAGAATGGAATATGTGGCGGTAGATTTAATAGAGGGTCTTCTAAGGGGTCATTAAATTCGTTGTCGAGATTTGGTAGGAAAGAGTCAGATGTGGTTGGAAGTTCGTCTTCAATAGGGTTGACTGGAAATCGGGATAGTGCATCGGCGTTAGTGTTTGTTTTGCCCTTTTTGTGTGTGATTTTGTAATCAAATTCTTCTAATTTGAGTCGCCATCGAACTAGCTAGATCCGGGATCTTTACAGTTAAATAGCCACTGTAAAGGTTTATGGTCTGTGACTATGGTAAATTGATTTCCGTAGAGATAGGGACGAAACGCTTTGGTTCCAAAAACGATGGCTAAGCATTCCTTTTCGGTAACGCTATAATTGCATTCAGCTTTATTAAGCGTGCGAGATGCATATGCGATTGGACGGTCCTTTCCTATCGGGCCTTGAGAGAGAATAGCAGAGATGGCAAAGTTAGAAGCGTCACAGGTAAGGATGAAGGGTTGTGTGAAATCAGGATATGCTAGGACTGGTGATGTTATTAATTTTCCTTTTAGGTTTTCGAAGGCAAGTTGCTGTTCGTTTTTCCAGTTGAATGGGGTGTCCTTTTTAAGGAGGGAAGTTAATGGTTTTGCTAATTTTGAAAAATCGGGAATAAAACGTCTGTAATAAGACACGAGTCCAAGGAAAGATTTTACATCTTTTGGGCATTTTGGTATTGGAAAGTCAACTACGCATTTCACTTTATTAGGATTTGGTTGCACACCGTCTTTACTGATAAGGTGACCAAGATAAGCGACTTCTTTGCATAGAAACTCGCATTTATCAGGCTGGAGTTTTAGATTGTATTTTCTGAGTCTGTCAAATACAGCAGATAGGTTTTGCATATGGCTAGATAGGTCTGGAGAGTAAACTACTATGTCATCTAAATAAACGAAACAGCGCGATCCTTGTAGTCCACACAGGCATGTGTTCATTAGTTTTTGAAAGGTAGAAGGGGCGTTTTTCAGCCCAAATGGCATTCTTGTGAATTGGAAGTGACCTTGGGGTACAGAAAACGCGGTTTTAGCGGCGTCTTCTTTGGATACTCGAATTTGATGGAAACCTGAGGCTAAGTCTAACGTTGTGAAGTACTGGCTTTTCCCAAGTTGGTCTAGAATTTCTGTTATTTGAGGAATAGGGTAGGTTTCTCCAATAGTGATATCATTGAGTTTTCTGTAGTCGATGACAATTCTCCATTTTCGTTGTCCCGAGGCGTCTTGTTTTTTAGGGACAACCCAAATGGGTGAGGACCAGGGTGAATTTGAAGGAACTACTATCTTTTGTTCTAACATTTTGTTAACTTGATTCTCGACTTCCTTTTTGTGGCATTCCGGAAATCTATAAGACTTAGTTTGAATAGGGATATCTGAATTTGTTCTAATATTATGTTCGGCGGCTGTAGTATAAGAAAGTTGGTCATCCGGGAGATAGAAGATATCGGAAAAGTCTGTACAGACTTGCAATAGGGCATTGGATTCCTCTTCGTTAAGGTGAGAGATTCTAAGTTGCTTAAGAACTTTATTAGTTCTTATAGAGGCATTAGAAGGAGACAGTGATTCATGAGGGTTTAGATAAGCTTCAGTGTCTAGAAGTTCTATAGTAAGATTAAGGTTGGATTGAAGTATGACGGGCTCTTCAGAGATATTGACAACTGTAATATTGATACGATTATTTTGTTTCACAGTAACAATGCAATTTGCGACTAATAATGCAGGAGAGATGCGTTGATCTAGTATTATTCCTTCTTTGAGGTTAGGGTTATTAACAGTGCATTCAATAACGGTTTCAGAGCGAGGTGGAATATTATATAATGGTTCAGCGAATTCTAAGTTGATGCGATCTTTACCCATTAGCAACACTTCCTGCTCATAGTCAATTTGACAGTTAAATTTTTTGAGGAAGTCATTACCTAATATACCGTCGAAACTAAGACTGATATTGTTTTTGACAACATGGAATTCGTGTTTATATGGTTCATTTGGTTTGGATTTTTGGAATACTTCCATGTCGAAACTGCCTAGGGTTGATGTTGTTTCGTTTCCAGGGTCGATTCCCTTGATGATTATTATGTTATCGCTTAACTCTGGGATTCTGGACATGCACTCTAGTTTCAGCAGGCTTATACTAGAGCCGGTGTCGACTAAGAGTGACAATGGTTTATCTGCGAGGGTGGTTTGTATTGTTACATGAGGTAAGTATCTTTTTTCTGCATTTTTGTTTATTGTATGTATCTTAATATTTTCTTTATGTTGCAGGTTTTGCAGGTTATCTCGAGCTAGGATACGTGAGTTTGCAGCTGAATTAGAATCAATGGATTTTGTACTGAATTTTAGAAATTCACAGGGTTTAGTATGTAGTTTTGTAGAATCAGTATTTGATTTAGTGGATATAGTATTTGATTTCGTTGATGTAGTAGATTTAGTAGAAATAGGAGATTTTGTAGATGTAGTAGATTTAGTAGATATAGGAGATTTAGTAGATAAAGTATTTAATTTTGTCGATATAGTAGGTTTAGGAGATTTTATTGATATAGGAGATTTAGTAGGTATGATATTTGATTTCGTAGATATAGTAGATTTAGTAGACATAGTATTTGATTCTGTCGATATAGTAGATTTAGTAGGTATAGTATTTGATTTTTGAGATATAGTAGATTTAGGAGATTTTGTTGATATAGGAGATTTAGTAGGTATATTATTTGATTTTTTTGATATAGTAGATATAGGAGATTTAGTAGGAGGTTTTGTCGATATAGTAGATTTAGTCGATATAGTAGATTTAGTAGATTTAGGAGATTTAGTAGATATATTACGTGATTCAGGGGAAACAGTGAGGACAGGGGCATCGGCTTTGATATAGTAGGGATAATTTCCCGGGCGACGCCGATCAGGAAATTTTACTCGTTTAAATCGTTATGGTCGACTTCATCGACTCCTTCGTCATCCTGGTTTACGGTAAAAACCTTCCGGGCTGGATTAGTAGTAGGTGTTTGTGTAGGATATGGTTGACGTCCATATGAATTAGAAGCGTTATGTTGATTTCTGCTGTTGTTGTATTGCCTTTTGCGGCAATTTTCGATAGTGTGACCGATGTTTTTGCAATATCGACATATCATATTATTGGTATTTACTGTGTTAGGACGATCGAGGCGATAGTTTCGTGGACTTGTTTGGAATTCGCGACGATAGTTCAAATTTTTGGATCTATCATAAGTATTAGGTGTTGATTTTCTATTGATGCTGGAAATTATTTTTTGTTCTTCGACTGCAAAGCTTATAGCGGAATTTAGCGAATCTGGGTTGCGACATCTAACGACTTGCGATATTCGCGGCTGCAGCCCTATAATAAAAGTGTGAAGGGCAAGGTCTTGCATTGCAGCAACACGTCCTGCAAGTTCCGTCTTCTTTCTTGTCGGGATCGAAATATTTATTTCCGTAAGTAGTTTCGCTAAGCATGTTTCGATTCTTAATGAAAATTGGTCAACTGTTTCAGAGAAGCCTTGCTTACAGTCTTGGAGTTCAGTGAGCAGGTGAGCGTAATGTTTCCTTTCACCAAACTGTTGTTTAAGGAAATCGATAAATTGTTCAAAGGATTCGAACTCTTTGAGGCTACATGTAGTTTCAGCTCTATCAGTTAATTGGCTTTGGATATAATGAAAAAGAATAGGTTTTTGATTTTTGGAAGCTAAATTGTAAGCATTCTGACAATGTGTGATAAAGGGATTTAATTTATCCCTGGAGCCGTCGAATGGTTTGATGAATTTAAATAGAACACCGAGTTCTATTTTTTCTTCGATTTCGAGCTTGGTATCTGCCTTGGAAGTCATGATGAACTTTTACAATAATAATTAATATTCAATTTAAATACAATTTACAGTTCAAATAAAACTATACCGAAATTAAACTATGATTACAACACAGGCTTAAGTGTATGAAACGGCGACAATCACTTATTGTTATCGCGTCCGGGACGCGTAGTCTAAACAATATTACAATGTATGTACATATACAGAGACGACGATAAGTAGGAATGGAATGCGGCTCTGAGTTAATTCTGGTATTCGTTTATAGTAGTTTTTACTCACAGGAACGCCGTGATTATCAGGATGCTCAGCGTCATAGTGACCGCTTTATCAGCGATATCAGCGATGGATGTGGATGTAGTGGAACAGCAGGTCCACTGGAGTGGCTGGTCTCGCTTTGCAACATACGAGACAGGAACAGAGACAGGAACAGGCACTTGTATTCACAATTTAATACACTTTTGGCACTTTTATAGTTTTTAGTTTTATTTAGTTTTAGCACTTCTGAAGACGTATTCGGGTAGGGGATTTTCGTATCCCACCGCTGCCACCAAATATTATACGAGAGTTCGGAACTTGCTTTTTAAAAAAAAACTATTTTATAACTGGAAACAGAGTTTTATTATATTATTAATATAATATAGAATTAGCACAGAAATAGGAATTGGATATAGTAGAGTTTTAACAGACTTCCGACCCGTACCGAGATTCAGACCGAACTAAGGCTGCAAGCCATTGAATGAAACGTCTAAGTTGCTTAAATGCTGATCATCCAGATTGAAGTGATGGTCAGCCATTCTGCTAGCATGGGTAAGGTATAACAGTTCGCACGGGGTCACCAATTTAACGAAGATTTAATTATTCTTTATTCCAGAGTGAATATCGTCCCCGTAGAGCGAAAATTAACTAAGGCCAAAAATGACCAAAATGAGTTATCACTATCATTAATATCATCATTTTTTTCTCTATATATTGGTCTAACCGGCATTTTTGTAGCTGCCTTCGTTTTTATTTTACGAAATGCGAATAGTAAATAAGCCTACTCTTTGGATGCAACATCGTAATAGGAGAAATAACTAACTTAATTAGTTATTTATACATTTACCAAAAATTTGCATAACTCGAAATTATGTCGACTTGATTACTTTCCTATTAAATTATGAATGCATACATATACTTATAGGTAATCAATGATATTATAAAGTACAGATATGTTACGTTCATAGTAATTTGCGTTGAAATTTGTTCCGCGTAGTAAAAACTGCACACATCACGGATATCTATGGCACACATTGACAAGTTTTACTGATAAGTAGAACAAAAGATACGAAACAACACGCAAGTGAAAGAGATAGCTATAATTCTAACAATTGCGCTTCAAATGAGTCCTTGTGCCATAGGATAACATTTTTATAGCCGTAGAGTGGACACTCGATTGATGAGTAAGTACGTAGGTAAGAAATTAAACATCATAATGGTTAATCACGGATCAAGTATTACCACTAATGTTTGTATTCAGCTTAGCCCATTATATTCAAAAGTAAAGTAGAAATGAATAGTCATTATGTTAATGAAATAATTTATGATCAGTCATAACAATAATTGTATGATTCGAGAACTTCGTCAAATCGGAACTTCATCTTGGTTGAAGCAGGTGGAAAGCTAGTAATCAATAAATAATCAATTTCATGACACAACTATTGGTTTCATAATGAAATATCATGTAGCAGTTTCTTTGTAGGTACCTATACTGGCCAAACAAATTCAACGTTGGCGAAAATGCAAGCAACAGGTAGCTGACATTTTATAAAACAATATGCAGGCAGCATTATATTTTATAAAATGTTTTAGTTACCTACCTCTATAATTGGAACTGCATTTTTTTAAGCATTGTTCGACCACATTTCGAAACATATTTGTTAGTATTTTGGAAGTGATTGCTAAAAAAAAACTGCTGTTTTTATGTTATCCAGTCTGATTCGCTTTTTTGTTCACGAACAATTGCGGTCCAATCTTGAAGTCGAACCTGATCCCTCGGAAACCTAATTCAATAAAAAAATAGTTATAATCCTCAATAATTAGTCAAATGAACTTTAGTCAAAAAAATTGTAACACAAAACAAATTAAAACAACTCAATCAATATCGCTTCTACACTTGTAAACTTTTAACTAATCTATGTCCGCACGCACGCATCCTTATCGCTCTCGCGACAAAACAAGTTTGCTCTCTCTGTCTTCACCTAGATATGGCTCCTAAGCATAATTTATTGGCAAATTTGGAAAACAAATGAAATATAAAAAATATTCTTAATATATTTGCATTCTCACATGTGGTATGAGATCCTTTGTATTTTGTTTACTTTGGAAGTATAATTCGTACACTTCCGAAACTCACACGATGGCATTTTTGATAAATAAAATCTAAGGACACGGGTATTACGGTGCGGCATGCTTGTGGTTGCGTTCGACACAGACTAGTTGCAAGACGTTCCAATTAGCTCGTGTTCGAGTCTTCACGACGCGCGTGCCTTTAACATATCTGTACTTTATAATATCATTGTAGGTAATTTAAAAATCACTACAATGATTTAGTGAATATTTAAAATTAATAGTTTGCTAAAACGCACGAAAGCGAAAATTAACTAACTCGACGTAGTGAATACTCACTCTTGATTTTTAAATGATTTGTACTGCACTGCAAAAGCGAAAAATCGTCAACCCATTTTAAACATATTTTTTCTTTTAAAAGGGAAACATGAGATCTATAGTGAATAATAATTAAAGTCTTTTAATTATTATTTATACAACTTCGACATACATTGTTACAATTAAGGTACATTTCGCTCGCGAGGGCCTCGAGTTAGTGATTTTGTGGCTATTATTATGACGACTTACGAACGCGTCGCGTGGGGAGATTCATTCGCGAGGTCGATGTCGACTGATATACATGCGATCCGCTTATGTTAAAATTAACGTAATCATTACGTACGTTCTGCGTAAAACTGAGCCGTGCTAAGTTTATTCTTGATTTGTTGAATCAAAACGAAAAAACTAATTTAGAGGTAAGTATGATAACTTTATTATTTTAATTTATTTGTATAGATATATTTTATATGTTAAGGTATTGTATTTTAAACAGCTTTTTTTACTTTTGTTAATGTCCGTTATTTAGGAATATACATAAATAGTAAAAAATGTTATTTTATAGGAATCTCCTCAGTTGATGACTTCACAGGATCTATAGGGAAAGTAATTATACATTAAGATACGTATTATTTGGGTGATGCTTACCTGTACATTTAACGCTTCGATTATTAACCCTGTTGTATGTGTTTTTTTAATAATGCTTGACTTAAAAAGTATATGGATAATACACTCATTGGTATCGTATTGTAATAGAGTTAATTGTGGCACTTGGTACCTATTGTATTTATTAAGATACTTTGGGGTATTTGCTGGTGAAAAATAATTACGATCGACAGAGTTGATTTTCTTGGAACATCATATTACGTAATGATCCTATAATTAATTGTATCACTTTATGTATTACGTTTGAAAGCTAAAGCTTTTTAGTACCTAAGTACTTTCCAACTTTTTTTTATGGATGGGAAATCATCCAATGACTGAATCATTCAATCTGAGAATTAATCAAAAATACCTTGCGATAGCAATGACTCAGGTATTTAATAGTTTAATTCTGACTAATCCACTAGTTCTATGTCCTGTCATTTTCTCACTGCTCCTTTTACCATTCATATTTTTCCAAATTATACAAAATGCTGCACGTGTGAATAATGTTATGTTATATTGCTCGTATTCCTAACAGCTCGAGCTTGATTGCATCTTTTTAGTGCCTACCTAGTATTCAATATGCTTAATATTCTCGTTATTATTTCAGGAAACAGAACTGGTCGACGAGAGGAAATTGGATCGGTTCCAAAACAATAATTTATTGATAGATAGTTGTGTTGAATCTGCTCCTCCATCCGCGTCAACATTAACTTTGAAAAGAGATCCTCTACTAAATCCACCATATTCTGCTCCAATGTTAGATGACACCACTAATTATGTTATTTCCATTGAGAATTTGCTACAACGAAGAAAATATTTCATGTGAAATACATCAAAACAGCATTGAAGCCCAAAAGTCCCGTAAAAGTCCACACTCGGAGATAAGCGGTATTGAAGAGTTAAGTTCTTCTCCTCGTCAAGTATTCTCAGATTCAAGTATTTCGTGGTTCCCAGACAGTGAAGAGGATAGACGTCGCAAAAATAAAAGACGAGTGTATGTTGCAAAATCTTCTAGTGACAGCGATAGTGAAGCAAGTACATCATATAGTAAGGGGCTATTTAAGGAAATGTTCTCAAAATATTCACATCAACAATGGAAATATTCAATCAAGGAATCGACAACATTCAGTACCTCAAAAAACAACTTCTCCATCTTTTAACTCAAATTCAACTGGTAATGTCAATGTAGACAGTCAAGATTCTACTGAACAGCCATTTCCAAACGCTGTCACTTCAACCAATACCGTCGAACCTACGCGTAGGAAAAAAAAACGATCCTATCAAGTGGAAGAAAAACATCCCTGCTGCTGCAGCCGCTGAGAACCTCAAGGGGCGGAAATATATTAATCTTGTTGGAGTTTATATTTTCGAGCCGTTTGGGGTGGAGACCTTGGGATCGTGGGGTACAGAAGGCAATAAAATTAAATGTTTGAAAATTATGTGTCTACGTTTTGAGAGAAAATAACCTGGTAAGTTTTAATATCAGCACATTGAGGAACAATCGTGCTAATATCTAGAATTCCACATATTAGAATGCCCAACTAAAACTTCATTTACTACTAGAAAGAGGAAAAGCATGATGCAAATGGAAGAGGTACAGAAGAACAGATCCAAGAGTTGAAAAATTATAAATTCCACTAGGTTATCCCTCACCTCTGCCCATTTCAAAGGCAAAAAAGAAGGATCTTATGAGTTTATGTGCAAAAGGGATAATCCCACAAGAGCTGCAGCAAAAAAGCTGGGAATCCTACACAAGGTGAGGCGGTACTTCACGCCTGGTCAGCTTCTGAATCTATAGATAGATAGATAGATAGAATATACTTTATTGTACACCAAAAATTGGAACACACTTACATAACCTTATTATTATAAAGCACAGGTCCGTGCCTCCATGGAGTATTGCAGCCACTTGTGGGTTGGCTCTGCAAAATACCAACTTGCTGCACTGGACTCGATCAAGCGCAGGGCTAAAAGGCTTATAGGCGACGAGGTGCTATCGGGCAAGCTTCATAGTCTGGTTCATCGGCGAACCGTTGCTTGCCTGTCGGTTTTCTATAGATTGTACTCCGGGGAGTGTGCGCAGGAGCTCCATGACCTTATTCTTCCATCTCCATTTCACTACCGGTCTACCAGACGCACGGCTGGGTACCATCCACACTTGATTGATATACCGTCTTGTCGAACCAAGCACTTCTCCTCTACATTTATTGTGCGCACAGCCATGTTGTGGAATTCTCTGCCGGCTTCTGTGTTCCCTGCCACTTATGACCTTTCAGCCTTTAAAGCAAGAGTAAATAGGCATCTTCTGAGCTCGCTCGTCACATCGTAGACCTCATCTATCGCTTACAATCAGGCGAGATCGACGTCAAGAGCGGGCTCATCCGTAATAAAAAAAAGAAAAAAAAAGAGCTCCACTTGTGGTTTTAATCTTTACCAATAAACAAAGATGTAATTGATCGAATATTGGAGCCAGACGTAACCAGTAGCTAGAGGCGGGAGAAGAAGAAATAGTGGACTAAATTCTAATTTCCTTCTTTTAATATTTTTTGCATGAGGTTGTTGCACTTTTTTGTTTTTGTTAATAACTGATAGTGCTCTGTTGATTTTTCGCATTATTTCCTTTAATAAACACTAAGTAAATTTATTACAATAGTTTGATTACATTATTCATGTCATATTTAAAACAAAACTTGCCACACAAGCTTCCAAACTTTAGATAGGTAATATTTAAAAAACACATTTGGTATATGTAACAGTTAGTTCCATTTTACTTAACTCGGGTTATTTTTCTTCATAATAATTTGAAACTAAGTGAAAAATCACTAACTGCGGTCGACAATTAACTAAGTCAAAACTAAGTCAGAGATTGTCTAAAGAATAATTAACTAGTTTGATGTTTTTAGTTTTTGCTTAATTATACAAAGATTTTCATGCATTATAGCTCTTATAATATAAACTTTATTTTTTTTCCTTCAAATAATAACTAAGAAACATAAAGATATGTAATGGCTAGCCAAAGTTATAAGGAATCTTATTTTTAAAAACTTTAAAATTCATTATCTCAAAACATGATTTTTCGACTTGATGACTTTTCGCTCTACGGGGACGATATGTTACTTTTAGATAAGCGTGCTCCATCTTCGATCACATCATCACTTACCATCAGGTGAGATAGTGGTCAAACACGAACCTATTTTCAATAAAAAAAAAGTTGCCATATATTTTTAAAAAGAAATAATAAGAATGACGTTCACTTTCAAAAACATCTCTAAAAGGAATTACCTAATATGTTTCATTGAAAAATACCTATAATAATGAACCTGAAAAATATATAATAAAAACGTCCAGCGATTCGGCGATGGACCAACATCCGTGAGCTTGCTGGACAAGCACTCAGTAAGCACTATTATATCGCATGCTCAGTCAGGTCAAGGCCAGGCAAAGCCTACTCAGGAAAACATTAAAGTTGTCTATCTCCTCGACCTCACAAGATTTTGCCTCTGATAGAAATATAAATTATCTAATTCTGTAATCAAATTAACATCCATTATACTAAATATTATAATTTAAGTTCTTCTTCTAAATATTATAATTTAGGTTTTCTTCTAATCGCAACCGGCGTATCTCAACAGCCACGAACTCAGTGGTTGCTCCTTCGAAGGTCGTTTGTATACGCCGTGTGCGCGCTCGAAGTAGCCCGCGGCGTTGCGGCGTGGATAAGGTAGGCGAAGATGCAGCGGGAGACGCACTTGCCGGATTCCGCCGTCGCGTCGTTGCCGAGCTCCCCGTGATGTGCTCGCTATAGGCGACGCCGCCGTCCTCGTCGGCATCGGCGCTGATGTGGGGCCGGGTGGCGGCGTTACCACTGGAGGAAGAGGTGACAGAGCAGGACCCTGGTAGATGTCGTATCTGAGAAAAATAATTATATCCGCATAATTATTGAATTGTCTTATCTTATCTTACTTCTTACTAATAATGTAAATGCGAAAGTTTGCGAGGATGGATGTTTGTTACTCTTTCACGCAAAAACTACTGAACGGATCTGAATGAAATTTGGTAAGTAGATAGTTGACATTAGACTATGCGAAATGTAGCTCACTGAAAAGAAAAGAGAGATATAGCTCTTTTGATCAAAAGAGCTATATCACTCTTTTAGCTCTTTAGCTCACCAAATAACTCTGAACTCTTGAGCTCCTTGCGAGCTACTGATCAAATCCAGCCGCGCTATTTTACGCGAGTCAAACGAGACAACTAGCTCAGTGGCTCTATAAAATCTTTGAAGTTCTTTAGTTCATTTAACTTAGTTGCGAGCTAAAGATAAAATTAGATTAATTAGGTTATTTTATTAGAAATAAATATTAAAATTATGTCTTTTTTCTTTGATCTTAATATTATTTAGCTTATAACACTTATTTAACACTACCCATTATTTACTAATTCTAACTAACTACAAGCAACTAAAACTAAACTGCACTTAGCAACATGCGACACGTTGTTCCGCAGAAACAATTTGAGTACATTTAAAAAAATTGCGGCGTTTGTTTTGTTTACAAAAACACAAAATCACAAACTAATAAGGTTACTTGATCCTAATAAGGATTTTCATACTTATGTAAAAGTGCTAAAGCAAGGCAACGATTATAAGATTTTTTTACAATGGCGTATTGAGCCGAAGAGTCGGTCAGTGACTAGTGAGCTACATACATTATACCTACAATGCGTCAAATCGTTCACCTGTTCGTCGGGGAAGTTCAGGCATTGTCGGCCGCTGTCGGCGCTTCGGTATCGTTCGTTATTCGCTCGTTACTCGCATAGATAGAGTATTGAGTTAAAGAGCTAAATGAGCTAGTGAGCTATTCCGTGAGCGACTGAGAGATACATTGCGATTAAAGAGTTAGCTCAATTTTATCTCTCATTCGCGAGCTACCCATGTCTAGTTGACATTCTGGAATAACATATAGGCTACTTTTTTATCGCAAAATTCCCACGAGATCGGGATTTGCGCGGGAAAACTTCCCACGCGTACGAAGTCGCGGGCAGAAGCTAGTGTCTAAATAAATTAACAGCCATAACAGTGTGTCAAAGTCAAGTTAATTATTTCAATTAGGCCTTCGAAGAGGCACTTTTTAACGTCGAATATTAAAATTATATTTTAATTAGATTCTACACTCATTGGCAAGGGTAAATTCGTATGTAGAAGAAACTATATATTTAACTATATCTATACTTACTCTTTTTTTATCTTTGTGTGTTTTGGCAAAATATAAAAAAAGGAACCAAAAGGCACTGTTGGTTTAAAATCTGTGGAAGAAAATGATGGACCAACATTTTGGATGGAATCAGTCACTGGTGTTGGGGAGATTCTCTCAGATTGTGGGGCCTGAAAAATATGAAGGATTTAAATTAGAAAAATAGGCTTGTTTATTATAGAAATAAATACAATAAGCAAAGTCCAAAAGCATAGAAAACAAACTAACATCAAAGCCTCACTCCTCAATTCCAGCCAGACCAATGACAGACATTAGACCCATGATGCCCAACACCCTCTCTTCTAAAGCAGTGAGAGTTTGTCTGCTGCTTGGACCACCACCAGTACAAGATGCCTCACATCAAATATCCAAGGCTTTTTCTTTGTTTTTGCTTTCCAATTTGCCCATGCCTATATTTTATTGTTAATTTTAGTCATGCATATGATCATCACTCACAAGTCATTGGCCATTTTCACATAGGTGATAATAATAACTACTAGAATACCTAATAATATTGTTAAACTGATGGATTCATACAATGACTACTCAACACATGTAAATCTATATTGTATTAGCTGTATCCAGCTGCTTTACCCATTTCTCTCCCTCTTTATAGCCTATAACCGACTCAAGGGTCCCATCTATCTCTGTTTCAAAATTCATCATAATCAAATAAGCCGTTTTGATGTGAAAACGGAAAATACATTCACATACATAGAAACAAACACACACTTTCTCATTTATAGTATTAATAGGATTGGTCTAATTTTTTTTACATCTCAGTTGTGAAAATAGCCATTACTTAACTTATAGAATGATAAATGATAACAATAGGAAATAAAAGAAGTAATTCTAATACAACATTTTTTCCTACAATTCTTTTCATTTCATGAGACATAAAAGTGTACCTTTTTCCATTTCTCCATTGGCCGATCCAAGCCTCCAAGTGAGTTCAAAGTCTACCAGTTCATGCCACAACCGGTAAGCTTTTATTCGGCCCTTGCTGGTGCCTCGATATATCGCCATTCCTAAAACATTATTTAAAAATATTTTAGATATCCAAAGGGTCTAGTGATTAAGCCACACAATTGATTTCTATTGTTTCATAAGTACGAGTTAAAGTTCACGACGCGTCCACGTCATTGTTTATGTTTCAACTAGTCTCAAGTGCTCCGAGTGTGATAGAAATTCAACTGTCAAAGGTAGATATTTACGAAATAATTTGTAATTTACGCATCTTTCCATGAATTCTATTAAAGCTGTGAACTGTTCTGGGCTTGCTCGAGATCTAGATTCCATCCTATAAAAAATATTCACTTCATAAAAGGTATAATTTATATTCTTCATTGATAAGCAAGATCTTTATCATTTCGAGTCACAGGTATTTAAAATGAGATTTCGCACTGTGTTAATATAATAAACTAATTATTAAAAGAAACTTACATGTAGGTATGTTATTTCACTTTTTAACACTATAGTTTCATCTTAGTTAAAAAATTAGAAAACAAAATTCCGCCCGCGCACTATAAACACAACTGTGATTTCGATTGTGATTTTGACGTAGGTTTGACATCTGTAGGATTGCTCACCATAGACTAAAGTATATGTTTTTTCGAACAACGTCGTAGAGTCTGGCAAATGAAAGTAGAGACTGAAAAAGCGCGGCAAATTTAAAAAATATCAGCATAGCAACCCCAAAACTACTATGACATACCTGGAATAACCATATTTGATACTTTAGAATTATCTATTTTTTTCATCGGAATAAAAATACAAGAGGTATTTTAAGTAGGTAATAGTTTAGATATTGTGTCTTAATTCGAATTAAAAAAAAAACAACAGTATTCTAAAATAAATCTGATTTATTCACTACAATCAAAATCTGAATGTAAGACTTCCATGTGGAAAGTTTCATTAGAGTCGTTAGTACGTTAATTATAAAACTTTCTAAATTATTTTCTGTAATTCTGTCCCTTTCTTTATATTTTTTTTCAACATGGATGACATGATCAGTCATTTTCTTTCACTCCTCGGGAGTTATATTTTCAAACGACTCTTTTATAACTTTCTCTAACTTCACTGCAGTCAGAGCAATATTTTTACTTGCCACTTTACGTTTAGCCAAACTCCATACTAACTCAATGGCATTTAGATCGCAGTGGTAGTCGCAATACCTCGTGCCCATTCTGCTTCAGAATTTCATCAGCTTCATATACTGGTTCTGGTGTGTTCCGTTTTAAATTTGTTTTCTAAAGATATAAAATTCGTTAATTTTGTTACGAATAGCATCTATGTCGAAACTATCCAAGTCGGTCTCGGACACTGTGGATTTATATGGCGTTTACGCGCACCTTCCTTTTTAATTCTTTTAATGTAGTAACGCTCACTTCTGTAAAGAATGGTAAAACAGAATGATTAGGTTCTGCAAATCATGAATTCAATTAAATCTTTATAAAAGTTATGTACTCCTAGTAAAAACTTACCAGTGATTGAAGCTACTTCATCCAAGTACTGCTTCTGGATCTTATCCTATCTTTCTGCTCTAAATCCGTAAGTTTTTCAATAGTTACTTGCTACATCCACCAGATTTTCTATAAAAGAAAAAACATTTAATATTACGTGAAATAATCATAATGCATTATTATGAAGGTGTTTAACATACTATAAAATGAATGTGAATCAAAATAGATAAATATTTCTCCTCGCTAAAAGATAAATATACATTATGAATTACGACAAAGTATCAACTTAGTAGCGTCCTACTAACTTATGAAATCGAACACAACACGTAAACAATCTTGTTTTTGTTTGAATTCGGCGTCTTTCTCCTGTTGTTTTTCTTGATATTTAGACATCATGCGAAACAACATCTTCCGTACTCCACTTTTAATAGTTTTGTTCATTTTTCGCTGAATAAACGCTATTAACAAGATCACAACTAGTGGTGGTTAATAAAGCATATAGCAAAATAAAGCACCGTGCTTATCATACATAACATAAAGCAAATGCTATATTGGCTCTCACTTGTTGCTATTTGCTTTTTGCTTTACATCGCATATATCGTCTCTGTCCGTCGCACATCGCATGATCGCAAACGCAAGTAATAATAAGCACATTAAGCAAAAGCAGCGCGGTGTGTGCGCGGCGGCCAGTCGTCGCATGCTAGCGATTGCTATCGGTCACATGCTTAATCATTTAAGTCATTTTACGCACCGCGTGCGATATTGCGATCTCGGGCGGCTCACGTAACGTAATATTATAAACAATTTTGTTATGCTTTGTGCTTTTTAGTGTAAATAAACAGTGATAGGACACGCAATATTGATTAAAAATACAATCAATGAACTTTTTAAATACGCCTATAATTGTTTTAAATACTAACATACTTTATTTCATATTAACACTTAACCAATTATAGACATTCCTAAGCCTGAAAAGTATGAAGCCTGAAGGAAAGTTCATTGTTTATTTTACCGTTCCGTAATAAATTCATAAACGCGATGTAATATTCCTAAGGTACGCATATAAAAAAGCATGCTTATAAGAAAGCATATAAAATAGCTTGCTTAAAATATAAAGCGAAAAGCATTAAGCGATTGCCATAAAGCAACTTTGAACACTACTAATCACAACAAATCACCAACAACACGCCATCTTGTTTTGGAAAATTGAGTTTGACATTAGTATAGCATTGCCATATAAAAAGTTTGCAAATAATTCGAGTGTCTACTTTCGTTTGCCAGACTCTAGAACCATGAAGGTCTAACTTCATGCGTAGAACGAGCGATCGACTCAATCATTTCATACTGGCTACCGACTTAGCGCTTTCTACAATCACTTACGCCGAGGCGTTATCTATCGTAGAAAAAGATTCGATACGAAGCGTTTGTAACTTGGCTAGGCCTGCTGGATTGAGTGACCGCCTTCTCCGTAATGCCCACTCGTAGAAGCCATTGATTTACAGGTTTTAGCTGCATGCCCATACTGCTGACACTTAAAACATATTGTGAGTTTATGAATATTCTGTCCTGTTTATGAGGGCTCTACGTATGTTCGCAGGGACCTCGATGACGTAGTTGCAATTGGCCTCACTTTTCTTTCCCGATTTGTGACTCAGTTTTATTGAGGTCAAAAATACGTCTCGTGTCAATGATGGTATTTTCTCTACTAAATTTTGCTCGTAGATGCATTTATAGACCTCACTCTCATCCATAGATGCAGGAACTCCTCCTAAAACTATGATACGAGGCATGCGCTTATCTGGCTCATCAACAGTAAGGCCTTTTGAAGCAAGTTAGACGGTTTGTTTCACTTTTTCAATGTCAGATCTGGACTCAGTGCTGATGATCACACCTCCATTTCTTGTCTTGCGAACTCCTCGAACTTTTAATTTTATATCCTCAGGGCATATTATTTTTTCGACTAATATTTTTAGTTTCGTCACTCGTCTCTGAACTATCACTGGGATAAATCGCAACAGAACTAAAAGTGGTAGGACGAACAAAGCTGTTGATTCCCTTTTTGACCATATCCGCAAAAGACGTGCTTGGCGTATTTGATCCTGTGTTGGCCTGTTGTACTGCTGTCTTAAGGTCATTTAGGCTTTTTTTTTTATTCAAAATAGGTTCGCGTTTGACCACTATCTCACCTGATGGTAAGTGATGATGTGATCGAAGATGGTGCACGCTTACCTAAAAGTAACCTATTCACTCTGGACTTAAAGACTCCTAGGTTATAGCTATCGGGAAACACAGACTCCGGCAGGGAATTCCACTCCTTAGCCGTACGCACAATGAAGGTATTCCCAAAACGTTTTGTGCGTATGGGTGGGATGTCCACCATGTAACGATGGCGCTTCGCCGTTTGTCTCGTAGTTCGATGATGGAACGGGCTTGGCGGAATTAGATTGTGTAATTCCATCGCACACTCCCCGAAATGTAACCGATAGAAAACCGATAGACTTGCAACTCGCCGTCGGTGTTCAAGGCTCTGGAGCTTTGACTCGACCAGTGCATCGTTGCCAATGAGTCTCTTGGCCCGCTTCGCGATAGACTGATCGCGTCCAGTTGGTATTTCGCAGATCCATCCCAAAGATGAGAGCAGTATTCCATACACGACCGAACCTGGGCTTGATACAATTTGAGCAGCTGTTCCGGTGTGAAGTACCGTCTCACCTTGGCTAGGATTCCCAACTTTTTTGATGCTAACTGAGCCTTAGCCTCGATATACGGGCCAAAATTGAGTGTGGATGTTAAAGTCACCCCAAGAAGCTCAATATGATCGGTAATCGGCACGGTTACACCACGGAAAGTAGGAGCCGGTTCGAATTGGCTCCTTTTTGCGGAGAAGAGACACGCCTGGGTCTTAGCTGCATTAAACTTGACCAGGTTGGCATCGCCCCATTCGGAGACAGCCTTCAAGGTCAAGTTCAAGCGCCCAACCATGTCCTCACGTAGAGACTGGATCTGTGAGCCACCAGCTCGAGCGCTGGACACATATCTCTCAGAAACTGTGCTGTCGTCTGCATACCCAAAGGTACCGGGCATTAGCAGATCGTTAATGTGCAGCAAGAATAAAGTTGCTGAGAGAACAGACCCCTGAGGGACCCCGGCATTAATTTATTGATTTATTTGCTATTTGCAAATTCCTGTTTTTCGGCTAACGCTTGGAGGGAGAATTGCGTTTGTGGTGCTTTTTGTTTTAAAGACTGGTATAGAACAGCCATGTGAGAAGTACCACTTGCAATCTTACGGCACAAATTATTTTTTTCACGCCGCAGTGCGCGCATCTGAGATTGCCGTTATTCTACCGATGCAGTAGAATAAACGCACCGCGTGCCACCGCAAGGCAGTTAATGCAATTAATTTCTTGGCTGCGTAATTTTAAATCTGTGATAACTTCTAAACGTTTAAATGAAAAAGTAAAGGGCAATTTTTGATCCACATTAAATGGCCAAGGTAAATAATATGCTTATTTGGATAAGGATTATTAGGAGAAATTACCTTTTGCAAAAAGAGTAATATTTTAAATTAATTAGTAAAGATAAAATAGTTACTGTGAGTCAATCATATGAGATAGATGTATGTTATCGCGGACTTTTTTGTAGGCCTTTTTATGATATATACATTTCCGTAGTACATTCGATTCGTCAATGATGAGACTATATTTTTGCTGTCCTATATCCTTTATTAATTCTTCAGTAAAATGTGGTGCCAAGACATTTTTAATAACTTCAGTACACTTATAACGATGCATTTTTAAGTGATCCGTTGCTTTGGAGTCAGGAAAAGCCACTTTCACTAAATCTGTTAGATGACCAATACAGGAAACTGAGCTATGTTTTGTAATGTAAAGCGCGAGCATTCCTTCAGCTTTGTGCGATTTTGGGTTGGAAATCTTCTCACCATCGGGCTTGAATTGTATAATCTGGTTGCCGGATATAATTTGCATTTTTTGTTTGTACGTTTTTGATTCAGCATGT